>OV281346.1:18777500-20027500 GCA_923062675.1 Marasmarcha lunaedactyla | reverse complement strand
CGGTCACCACTGCCCGGAACTACTTCAATGCGTCCTCGAATCGGGGACGGGCAACATATATATATGTTACGCGGGTCGACTGAGTTACTTTGCTACACAATGGTCTATCATATCAAACGATCGTAAACTCCAATCGTGGGTAAACAGTTATAAAATAGTATTTAATAAATTAGTAAATCAACTACCCCCCAGATCGCTACGATTCGTTCTGAGAAGGAACAATTTCACTTTTATGCTTCTGTAAATAAGTTGTTAAGTATTGGGGCGATAATTGAACCTAAAAATAATAATAATAATAAAAACACTTTATTGCTCACAAAAACAGAGTATAAATTTACAATAGAAAATTTAAAACTAAAGTGGGCAAAAACGGCCTTATCGCTAGCAGCGATCTCTTCCAGACAACCTTTGTGTGGACGGAAAACTACAAAAAGAAAGAGAGGTAGTGCATTATAAGGAAGAAAAAAATACAGTACAATAAATAAATAAATATATAAGGAATAAATGCTAAATACACAAATATGGTAACATAACACTAATATATAATTGATAGTAAACTTAAAATAAATAATTGTAATTGTAGATAAGTAATTGTAGATCACAACTTTCCCAAAAGATGTTTATGGAGTTTGGATTTAAAAGTGGTTATGGACTTCGAGTGCCGTACAACAGCCGGTAGCTTGTTCCACAGATGAGCGGACCTGACTGTGAAGGATTCGTGAAAATATCCTGATCGAGTAAGTGGTGTCTCGATGAGGTTATCAGCTTCAGATCGTAGGTCGCGGTTGTGTCGTACACCAAGAAACCTGAAGCGCTCTTTAAGGTAACAGGGCGTGCGGGGCCATACAATACTTTGTATAACAACGTTAAAACATGCTCCTCCTGCCGCAGCCTGACTGGCAGCCATCCAAGCTTGCGTTGGTGTTCTGAGACATGATCGAACTTGCGCAATCCATAAATGAATCTGATGCACAGATTCTGCAGACGCTGAAGTCTGGCAAGTAAGTCCTCGTTGAGATCGATGAGGCAGACATGAGCATAGTACAGAATCGGCAGAAGCAACGATTGCGCAAGCTCAATCTTTGTCTTGATGGGTAAAAGATTCCTCCATCTTCTCAGCGAATTATATGCAGTATATACTTTCGTGCTCACCTCGGTTATGTGAGGCGTCCAGGAGAGAGTAAAATCAAGAATAATGCCCAAGTTTCTTACTGCACTGCTAACATTTAAAGAAACATCAGCTAAGTAAATGTGTGGCATAGTACTTACGCTTAGCAATTTGTTTAGGGTTTATTGCTAAGCCATGTGATTGACTCCATTCAGTTATTGTGGCGAGGTTATCATTAAATTTTCTCAAACATTTTTTTTTATTTTACTATATTCAGGAAACAGACAGTCATTATATGTACTTAAAATTACAACATAAAATTTATACAGAGACCAGTGAAGTTTCCATACTAAAAATTATACACTTTAACGAGATACACGGTTACACAATACATACAAATAAAATATAAAATTAAATAACTTTCCTTGGGAGAGAGAGATGAAAGATATCAATATTATTATAAATCTTATTAAATTGGGTACATGATCTGTTGATGAAACAGTTAGCGGTATAATTCGTACGGGAAAGAGACGAGAGAAAAGTGGGTTTATAACGGGCATTTATTCGAGGACAAGCAAAATTAATGTTACTTAGTAAGTATAGAGACTCAATTATATTGTTTATAATTTTAAACAGAAACATTATATCTCGGTTAGACCGCCTTTCAGAGAGGGTGCGAAGTGAAATTCCTTTATTTTTTAATTCGTAAAAATTTGCCTTAAATTTTAGATATTTATTAAATTTATTTTGAATACTTTCTTTTTTATGTATATTTTATATTGCGGATTCCACACTACAGTTGCGTTTTTTAATATAGATCTTACGAAGGCATTATAGAGCAAAATCAACGTTTGAACTTGTTTAAACTCTTTACCAACTCTCAACATGAAATATGTCATATAATAGATGTGAGTATCAAAAACTAGTTTGCCATCCAAATACACCCCAAAGTATCTCACCAAAGAAACTCTTGTAATTCCTTCACCTTTTAAATGATATTCGTAGTGAAAGGTATTTTTTTTCGCGAGTAAGAAATAACACTACATTTTTTAATGTTAAGGTGTAAAAGATTTTGATCACAGTACCTACATAATAGATCCAAATCACTTTGTAAATCTAAGCAATCGTTTGGAGATTTAATGGTTTTAAATATTTTACTGTCGTCAGCGTAAAGCAGAAACTGTGAATTTTTGAAGACTGAAGCAATGTCATTTATGTAAATGTTAAATAAAAGAGGTCCGAGGTGAGATCCCTGTGGAACACTGGATGGTACATGTCTAAAAGTCGAACAAAAGCCCTTCATAGTGATAGCCTGGCTGCGGTCACGCAAATATGACTCAAACCATCGCAGGAGGTATCCGTGTATACCGACTTCAAACAATTTATGAATTAATATTCCATGCGAAATTTTATCAAATGCTTTAGAATAGTCAGTATACACGGCGTCAACCTGGAAGCCATCACTCATTGTTTTACTCACATATTCAACAAATTCGCATAGATTACTTTCAGTTGATTTCTTGTCCAGGAAACCATGTTGCTGCTGAATAAGTAGAGGTCGCAGATGGGGAAGAACTTTGTCATGTATAATTAACTCGAAAAGTTTAGGAATACAACATAGTTTAGATATCGGGTGGTAATTTGAGATATCATGCTTATCGCTGCCCTTAAACACCGGCACTACAAAGGACTGTTTCCAAACTGTTGCTGGAAGAACACCTGTGCTCAAAGATTTATTAAACAGGATATTTAATGGTGTTATAAGACCCTTCGAACATCGACGCAACAATACGGGCGGATTACCATCAGGGCCAGCACCTTTTTCAGTGTTCAATTTACTTAGATATTTCTGAAGTGTTTGCCGCGATATGTTGATGGATTTTAAATTCACTTGATTGGAAGCATTGGCAGAAGCCGGTGTTATGGGGCTACACGTTGAATTGGTTAAAAACATAGAATTAAAATGTTCATTGAATAAATCACTCATAACCTTGCCATTCGATGTCGTGCTAGTTCCGAGATACATAGTCTGGGGAATGCCATCCGTTTTCTTTTTGGATTTGATGTATGTCCAAAAATGTTTAGAATTTTCGAATATTTTTGATTCAGTGTTAGCTATGTAACGTTCAAAACACTCGCGTTCCACCCGTTTTTGCCTTTTCCGTAGACACTTAAATTCATTATAATATCAATAATTACCAAAACGTCTCCATTTTTTGTGAACTTTTAGTTTTTCTTTAATGATTTTGATTAATGATGACGAATACCAGATTGGAAATATATTACGACTAATAACAGTTTTAACACAGTTGGAACATGCTCTGAAATTATATTATTGAGACAAGAATAGAAAGCACATACAGAATTTTCAACATTTTCGCTATAAAGAATGGTTTCCCAATCAACTTCGCGCAAAGCATTATTAATGACGTCATAATCGGCTCTGTAGAATAAACGAACCACACGAGATGGTGAACGTAAGCTACTACAGTACATGTTTTCAAACACAATGTCCAACGCCGGGTGGTGGACATCTTCTTTAACCCATGGGACATCAGCGTGCTGTACAGTATAAGTGCTTGAACTAATAACAAGATCTAACTCCCGTCCCGGAATATTAGGCACTGAGTTACATTGTTTAAAATCTGTAAAAGCCATGAATGCTGAAATCGATTGTAACAATCGATCTGAACCATTAGGTAATAGGGTTGCATAGCCATCGCGAGAGGAGGAAGCCCATTGTGCGTTTCTGATGTTAAAGTCACCAACTATTATAGAATAATCATCTGGGTTTTGCACTATCAGCTCTGAGATATTATCAAAGAAGTTTGTTACGGCATCATACTGAGAAGAGCACTGCGGGAAATAACGACATACTAATTGACAGTTACAGGAGGAATTATAACTGTGTATTAAAATATTCAAGAATAAAATATCAGCAGAATTTAAAAGATTGTATTGCGACAGTTTAATATCTTTTACTACAAATTCCTGTTTTACAGCTACAAGCCCTCCGCCACCCATTGTATCCGTACGAGAGTCATAATCATGGTCGCAGCGATAGATGCTATATCGTTCATCGAATAACTCAGAGTCAAATATTCCTGGAAGCAGCCAGGTTTCACTTAAACATATAATTTCGTACTGCAACAATAATAAATTTACTTAAAATAATTTTACTAAACTCTTGTGTCTTTCCACGTAAACCTCGAACATTCTGGTAGAACAGCGATATTGATAAATTAGCCATTTATGAAAATAAAAAGTTTTAATATGTTATTTGTAATCCATAGAAAAATTGTAGTTAACAAAAATAGTGAGGTCGATTTTTTATATAAGTAGTTAGGTATTTTATAAAACTTTCTCGGGAAATACTTCGAAAATATATCTTTCATCTCTCTTCGATATAAAATAATAAAGGTTTCAACAATAAGACATAAATATTTTTGTAATAAAACTAGGACATTGTGCACAACAAGTAATATATGGGAATGATTTAAATAGAACGATCCAAATGTTTTTTACACTTATTTTATCTTGTTTAAATCGTCTAGGGAACCGATATGTAAAATAGAAGTCGTGTCTGACTTACGAACCATAATGCCACAACTTTTTACCCGTACGTATTTATCTTTAGCAAGCCGCTTAGCGTCCATCAGGAGCTTCTTATTATCCTTTGTTACACTGTCATTAAAGAAAATGCGAGTATTGTTTCCACTGTAACCTAGGTCACTCGCTTTAAAATCTTTCAGAGATCGCATTCGTGCAAGGAACTGCTATCGATTTCTTCGACAGTACCCTGGGTGTAAATTTGCAGGTCGTCAGCATATAAGTGGTAATGACAGGAGATAAGGGGTGTCACAAAATTTATAAAGATTGAGAAAAGGAGAGGTGAGAGGACACCCCCTTGAGGTTCTCCCGCGATGACATCAGAAAACTCAGAAAACACATCATCTACACGTACACATTGCTGACGACCTACAAGATAATTCCTAAACCAAGCTGTTTCCTTGTCTGAGCCAAAATCCCTACGCAGCATAGCCAACATGATATCGCAATCAACCGTGTTAAATGCGTTGCTAAAATCCAATAGAACCATAGCAGTCAGTTGTTGTCGAGACATGCCCAAACGTATGTCGTCAGTTACATTTATTAACGCGGTTGTTGTGCTGTGCCCAGGACAAAACCCAGACTGAAATTTGCTAAAGAAGTTATTGAAATTCAAAAATGCATTTAGTTGATTAGAAACAAGTTTTTCAAGAACTTTAGAAAGAAAGGGAAGGATAGATATGGGTCTAAAGTGAGAAGGAAGCGAGGGTTTGGGAGTCTTAGGAATAGGTTTAACTACTGCCTTGCGCTAGCAGGTCGGAAAAGTACCAGTACTAAGCGAGAAATTGTAAATGTGGCAAATTATAGGCATTAGAATCTCAGAACCAATTTTAATCATTCTGCGGCTTATACCATCATAGCCTTCAGCATTTGATTTGATTCCTGATATGCTTGCCGCAACCTCATGCTCAGATACTGTTCTAAAGGAGAAAGCAGGATGTTGAGGGCAGGACGTGGCAGACAGAGATTGCAGCGTAGCAAGTTTTTGATTATGTGGAACTGAGGAAACTGTGGTAAAATGTTTGTTCAAGGAATCAAGTTCAAGGTGAAGGGGAAGCGACGAAGGAGATTTGCCGATACCTAGACTTCTCAGGAACGACCACACCCTAGCAGGTTTTCCATTCGAAACAGAACTGTAAATATGTTGACGTTGCGCATTTCTACACATTTTGCTACATCTATTGCGTAACTCTTTATAACGACAGCAGTTTTCGTCAGAGGGATTATGTTTATATTTGACCTTCGCAACATTGCGCTTGGCCATCATAATTTTAATATCCTTAGTAAGCTAAGGAGCGGGGAGATGTTTGAGCCGAACTGGTCGAAGTGGAGCGTGGACATCAAAAGCTTGGGTTATAATTGAATTAAAAAGTTCTTACTTTACATCAATAGTCGGAGCTTCAAACAAGTTTGTGCTGCTTAAGTCAGATACCAGTCATACTTTTTTGTAGCTCCGTATTTTAATCTATTTGCAGTGTTTATATTACAAGTATTTGGACGTTACACAGTCACATGAAATAGTCTAATTGTGTACTGTGACGTGTACTGAAAACAACTCGGAATACCAAGCAAGTTAGTACAAAATATCGAAAATCTTATAGTGAAATTTACAGTGTTAACATAAGCCCCCTTTCGCGAGGGTACTTATATACTGCAAATAAAATAAGTAAAAACTAGTTCCCAATTTCATCCTCGCCACTTAACGTACAGAGACCTGTCGGTAAAAACCGACGTTGCGAAGCCAGCGACCGTGGTTCGATCCCCGTGAGCAGCGTCTCAAGCGTACCTTGTAAATTTTAAGTTCTATTTTACACTTGACCAACACTTTTAATACCAAACGATGGGTGTTAACTGCGAAGCTTGCAAATGCATATTAGCGGTAACACAAAAAAGGATTAAGTGTACAGTATGCATACAACTGTTCCACTCGGATTGTGTCGGATTTGTGGGCGATAGTACAACTGCTCCTCGTTCTCAGTGGATATGTCCTACGTGTAAAGCTGCACGAAAACGAGGCGGCGACAATAGCAAAACGCCGGTTAGATCTTCAAAGCCAAACAAGGAAACCGAATCGACATCCACCGACTATCCAATAGATGGCTCCGTGTGTCCAAGATCAATACCTAACTCTGAACTAATAAAAGAGTTTGAAATAATACTTGACAGTAAGTTGAAATTAATTAAGGAAGACTTATTAAGAGAAATTAGAGCAACGGTATTTAATGAACTAATTTCAGAAATGTCAACTATTAAGGAAAATATGAAAGAGTTATAGAAACAAGCCAAAATCAAATACTTACCGAGCATATTACTATACAAAATGATCTCAAAGTTATGAAACTGCGCATGACAGAAACTGAGAATGCCGTTAAAGATATTCAGGTTGAACTGCACAAACAGCAGCAATATGCACGTTTGAGTAATTTAGAAATCGTTGGATTACCGATGACAAAAAATGAAAACCCTATAGATTTAACGGCTCGAATAGCGAAACATGCAGGTGTTATACTGACTTCTAATGACATTGAATTTGCTAATCGTGTTCAAGCAATAAAACCAACAACTGGTAGACCCAAGTCTTTAATAATAAAACTGAAAAGTAGACTACTCAAGGACAGTATTATTTCTGGACTACGGAAAACCAAGGGTGTTACTACAACGGATATCGGCATTAGTGGAAAACAACAACGTTTTTATGTTAATGAACATTTGACACCAACTAATAAAGTTTTATTTAGAAAAGCAAAAAATCAAGCAAATGACAAAGGTTTCACGTTTTGCTGGGTCAGAAACTGTAATATTTTTTTACGGAGAAACGAAGAATCTCCTATAATTTACATAAATTCCGAGAGAGACCTTTGCAAAATAGATTAACTACATGTCTTTGGATAATTGTACATTATAATATTAACCATTTTACACGTCACCTTCACATACACACCACACATAAATTAACTCAGTCTTCGAGTAAATTATATCTTAACTCAGCTGTCCTAATTTTAATTATTTTTGGCTATGTGTTTCCTAAAAGGAGTTCTTATTGTGATATTTTAATGCCGTTCATTTATATTCATCAAAAAGTTTATAATTTGTTATAATTTTAGTTTATAATTTTAAATAACGTGACTAATGCTTACTTCACTTAAAATATTTTATCAAAACGTACGGGGTCTCAGAACCAAAACATCGACTTTCCGAAATAATGTATTGAATTGTGACTATGACGTTGTAATTATTACAGAAACCTGGCTTAATCTTACCTCTCTTAAAAATAAAACCTGGAAGGTAATTTTTACAGTAGTGAATTTTTCGATCAAAGTTATGATGTATTTCGTTGTGATCGAAGTATAAAAACATCATCTAAAACCCTCGGTGGTGGCGTATTGACAAGTGTAAAAAAGAATCTAAAAGCTGAACTGAGATTGGACTTATCATGCCCAAATGTTGAGTGCATATGGGTTACAATATCTGGTAAACAACTGCATACCTTTGACAGGCACGATATTTATATTGGAACTGCCTACATACCTCCAGGGTGCTGGCACGCTACTTGTCTTAAATCAGTGACTAATTGCTTTGCAAAGGTATTCTCAGCCCAACCTCAGGATCATTTTATAATAGCCGGGGATTTATATCTACCGTATGTTGACTGGTCGTCTTTAGCACCTATTATAACCCAAAAAGGGTCAGTTGAGGAACAAAATGCGACAGTTGAATTTCTAAATTTATGAGTATAACCGGCTTAAAGCAAATCTAATTTATTTAATAACTCTCATAACTCAATTCTTGACCTTTTATTTAGTGATGTTGATGTAGATGTCATTAAATCAGATTTTCCTCTTGTTTCTGAAGACGGGTATCATCCCTCGTTGCAGATAGATGCATCGGACTTAATACAAAAAAAACTTAAAAGTACTGCGACGGTGAAACCCGACTTCTTTAAAGCTGACTATGACAAAATTAATTATTTATTTTCAAAAATCGATTGGAACTATCTTCTGTGTGGGGACAATATTGATGACATTGTAGATATTTTTTATTCGAAAATTTACGATATAATTGCTACACATGTTCCTTTAAAATTAAACGTAAATCACGCTCATTACCCGGCATGTTATAGCAAACCCTTAATTCAACTAATAAAAGAAAAAAAAAAGTTACATAAAAAGTGGAAAATGTTTGGCAACCCCAGAGATCATGATGAATTTAGACTGTTAAGGTCAGGACAGAAACATTTACAAGACACTTGTTTAAAATTACACATTGAACGCATGCAGACTTTTATTAAAAAAGATCCGAGGCAGTTATGGTCCTACATCAAATCATTACGTAGGAATGACACCAGTTACCCTTCTAAATTTACGCTCGGCGATACTGCTCATTTGGATGAGAACGCGGCCTGTAATGCTTTTAATAACTATTTTGAATGTAATTTTATTGAACCTGCCAATAATTATGATATACACTTGTTACCCTACCCTGAAGCTGGTGAATTTATTAATAGAGTTAATATCACAGAGTCTGTAGTTCTTAAAATCATAAACAAACTAGACGCTCGTAAAGGCGCTGGGAGTGATAAGATACCG
The DNA here is from genome assembly GCA_923062675.1 of Marasmarcha lunaedactyla. Taxonomy (NCBI): domain Eukaryota; kingdom Metazoa; phylum Arthropoda; class Insecta; order Lepidoptera; family Pterophoridae; genus Marasmarcha; species Marasmarcha lunaedactyla. Next base: position 20,018,197 of record OV281346.1, on the reverse strand, counting down.
CCAGTGTTTTTGAAGAACTGTGCATGTACTTTAGTGAAGCCATTAATTATAATGTACCAGTTATCTGTTAACAAATTCGGTGCTTACCCCAGAAAGTGGAAAGAGGCAATAATAGTACCAATACATAAGAGTGGCTCTAGATCCAAAATCGAAAATTGAAATAGTGCCTGTTGTTCAAAAACATTTCCCTGTCGAACAACATGGCTTTATATCAGGACGTTCTGCAATTACTAATTTAGCAACGTTCATTGATCTGGTTCTTTGCGAAATGAGCAATAATCACCAGGTGGACGTTATCTACACCGATTTTGAAAAGACTTTCGATCGAGTAGATCACGTAATCCTCCTACACAAGCTTAAAGCTCTTGGAATTAGTGGAGACCTGCATAAATGGTTCTTTTCTTATGTATCAAATCGAACTCAAGCGGTTCGACTCGGTATCGTCTTGAGTAATTATATAACGATTCCATCCGGCGTCCCTCAGGGATCTGTACTGGGTCCAACGCTTTATAACGCCTACATATTTGACATAACAAGGCCTATTAATCACTCCCATTGCCTTTTTCGCTGATGACAAAAAAGTATATGCTACTATTAGAAATATCCGTGACTGTTCTCTTTTGCAAAATGATTTAAATAGTCTCTCCAAATATTATATACAAAATAGAATTACCATAAACACTCACAAATGTGTATAAAAAACCTTATACGCGTAAAATCTCTAAGATCTCATTTGATTATAAAATAAACGAGACCAGTATAAAAAAGTCATCATCAGTCAGAGATTTAGGTGTTCAACTAGACTTAAAACTCCTCATGTCTGACCACATTGACATAATTATTGATAAGGCATACAAACAGCTAGGTTTCATAAAACGGGTTTGCCGGCCTTTTAAGGATATAAGTAGCATTAGGGTACTTTACTGTGCATATGTTCGCAGCGCTTTGGAATATGCTTGTAATATTTGGTCACCACAGTACACAACATATATTCATAGGATCGAAAACTTGCAGGTAAAATTTCTTAAATACCTTGCATACAAAGATTTTTTGCATTTCAAAGACTATAACGATGCATGTTCACGTTACAATTTTGAACCACTGGAATTGCGACGTCAAAAATATGATATGGCCTTACTACATTCACTGTTGTCTGGGAAAGTAGACTGTGAAGAACTACTTAGCAAGCTTTATCTTCACGTACCTAAAAACCGTACCCGCCATACTGCTCTCTTCGCCATACCTTTTAGAAAATCCAACTACTCTCAGAATTCAATCACATGTCGTCTAGCTCGTACCTATAACAAATTTTACTCAGACCTAGATTTATTTAATCTTAATCTTGAAACTTATAGGAACTGCATAGCTAAAAAACACTTTGATAACATTCGTTAATAAAAATAATTAACAAACACACACACAGACACTTACACAAACACACACACATAGACACTCACACATACACACACACACACACAGACACTCACACACATACATCCACCGACACCCCCCACAACTTATTTTAATTAATACGATTTACTATTCTAGAACATTACTTTTGTATCTAAACCAATAACGCTTTGTAATCTTTATTTTGTTTTCAGTGTATAAACATTTTTTGTTCACTTTTTTATCGTTGAATTTGTACTACCATTCATCGTTTAAATTAAAAAGTATAAAAACTGCTACAAATCTATAGAAACAGTTCTAAGACAATGTATTTCTATTACGTGGTAGTCTATAATTGGCCTTATTGTAATTTACTAAAATATTTTATGATTATTTTTAAGAGTCGCTGTTGATTACCTGAATAAATAAATAAATAAATAAATAAATAAACACGAGGCTTATGTTTAGGACATTAAATTATATATGAGATAAAAAGTAGGTCATGGTACGAAAACGCGTCGGCAGTGAACTGTCCATAGTTGTTAACATGTTCAATGGATGAGACTATACTTAGATCTAACAAAGATGGTTGGCAGTTTGGAAAATGATGTGTTGTAGTTGATGGAAGGATATGAAGGTTTTTAGAATCTATAATTGAGCGTAGTTTTGCAGTACGGTGGTCATTTCTGAGAAGGCAGGTGTTGAAATCACCCATAATAATGGTGTGATCAACAGTAGGCACGAGTGACTCCAACACCAACTCAAAAGCACTAAAATAGTCAATGTGTAGGTTAGGACTATAGAGTACCCCCAACAAGACCGTCGTATGACCAGCTAGAACTTCTACGAAAAGGTGCTCTGCAGCCTCAGTGTATTGAGAAGGGGATTTGCTTACAACACGAAAAGAGAAGTGAGATTTTAGATATATAGCGAGCCCACCGCCCCCCTTACCAACTCTATCATTACGAATAAGAGAAAATATTTAAGATTTTGCTTGACTAAAGAAAGTGATAAAAAGTCACAGAAATTGTATGAATTTAAAGTTTTGCCATTTAGATTATGCTTGGCTTTCTATATATTGACAAAATTATTGAAATTACTAAGATCATGTGGCTTCTCGTCCTCTTATTATCTTGTTGACATTTGTTTACTAGGAAATACCTATAAAGATTGCCAGCATAATGTAAATATTACACACAAATTTTTGAAAACCCGTGGTTTCATCCTTAATTTGGATAAAAGTAATTTAACGCCGTCGCAAAATTGTAAATATGAGACTTTAATATACATTCAAAACACTGGCATGTGAGTCTCCCTCAAGATACAAGAAATCGCATTAAAAGTGAATTAATGTATTTTTTTCAAATTAAACAATGTAACATTAGAAAATTAGCAAAACTTGTTGGTATGTTGGTTTTGGCTTGTCCAGCTATTGAATATGGTTAGTTGCATACAAAAGAATTAGAAAGGTGTAAATTTATCAACTTAAAGGGTCATGATGATTATGACCGGCTAGCAGTTATAGATAATTCAGTACATAGAGTCATAGATAATATATTCTTTTGCGAAATTCATTCTGATGCTTCAACAACAGGGTGGGGTGGAGCTTGTGATAATAGGTCGGCTGGGGGACACTGGTCAGAAAAAGTTATAGTTGGTTTTGTTAAAAATTAGTTGTATTAATACATCCCAAGAGGAATACGTCAAATTACAAGTCACCCTGTATATAAGACTCTCATATATACACATGAATACGATTTCGTTATTTTTATGAAACTTTTAATGGACTTTGATGGCAAAATATTCTTCGTTACCTACTTCCATAACTTGCAAAACTCGCAAAGTATGAAACACGTAACCAAAAATAATCCTTATTGCCATTGAATAGGTATTCAAAACAACGTTATGATAAAATGCAGAAGATTGTACCATAAGAGATACGCTTTTACTAAACAATGGCCCAGAAGCGCTGATACGAAACCCAAAGCTCCTTTATTGGGAAGTTTACGATAAAGTTTCAAATAAGTTGGTGGGTTCTTGTGAGAAATCAATCTCCTGTTCCATGAAAGGATTTTCTTCGATATTTCTTTCTACACATGAATCTTTAGTCATTTGGACATACCTGATTTATTAGATTAGGTAGTAACCGATCATTGACTTATCACGGATAAAAATAAATGACTTATAGGAAAAAAAATTACTAAATGTATTTCTTATAAATTAGTAATATATGGCGCAGTAAATCTTTGCTTCACTACCACTGAATAGGTTAGCCCTAGGAGTACCATTATTTGGTATTAATAAGCCTGAATACCAGTTCCTGTCCTTAACATGTATACATATACAGGGTGGAATTTAGCGATGCCACCTGGAGGGAAAGTACCTAGTACTAAATACTAGAAATAAAAAGTTTTACCCTTCTTTACGCTTAAAGGGAAGAAAAACTGCATTCAAAGATACTTGAAAATAAGCTTGCCACAACCGGCTAGGATCAGAAAAAATAAAACCTGTATTTTTGTGGCATCAATCACTAGAGTTATTGTTCAAATCTCTCTAGCAAACGTGGTGATTTAAATAATACAAAAGCCATGAACTAAACATTATTTGAACTGATAGCGAACATTAATGGGAAACAATATAAACAAAATGCTTATTTGTTCCTCGAAATGAACTCTATTTTCTTGGTGTATTCTTATTATATTCTTATTCTTATTATTTCAAAGATTTATTTAGATTCCTTTTATGCTTTGATAATGAAGATGAAGTGAAAAAGTTGTGTAACCGCCTTTTCGTCGAGCATAAAAAAGAATAAAGCTTCTCTTACCTATTATGAAAAAGAATATTTTTTATTATTAATTTACATCTAATTTTTTCAAGATATAATTTTTTTAATAAAGTTTATTTACCAAAAGCATTTACAATATTAGTGATCTAATGTTATAATATAAAACTCTTTAACATTATTTGAACATGACTTGACATTGGGATAATATTACATCAAGTTTTTTTTATATATTATTATATATTATTACATATATTTTTTATATTATACGTCTTGTTCTGCCGCCGTCTACACAAGCATCGAAGCAAGTGTAGCCGTTGCTGGCAATAAATAGAAATTTTTTCTTTTTTTGGCCATAATCAAGTTTTTCTAATATTTATCCAGCTGTTGCTTGAGAACCGACTCCAAGCTTTCTCTCATAAGGCGTAGGAACTTTCTTGTATATAATATAATGACGATTATTTTAACCCTTCATACTTTTCTCGTAACTATTTTAGTTTAACTAAAAAGTTACATAACCGCATAGTTGTGAGTGTTTATCGAATTTAGGGTAGGGAATGGCGTAGGGAAATACCACACAACTTTTGAAAAACATACGGAAACAAACAGTGTTTTAGTGATAATGGGCATTAAAAGAAATAGCTAACCTGTGATTTTGTTTTTATGTGGTAAATACGTTATCCCAAATTTAAAAGAAATTAATATAGCATGACTTTTAGAGGACTACGAGGCGCTCTTTATACGAACTTATAATATGAACGTAAACCCTAAATAATAATACCTAATCGTTTACAGTTGTACAAATTACAAAGTACAATTTCATAGCTTGAAATAACACAAAGAAAAATTTACTTATCTGTTAAAGGGGTATTTTAGTATTCTTGCCATATATGGAATGACAACACTGGTTTACAAATACCCTTTGACAAAAAGCCTCATAAATGGATTTGTTTGTAGGCACTCATAGTCAACAAGAACATGTTTATGTAGGTGTGTATATATTTATACGTTTGTAAAAACGACATATGAAAAATACCGTAACGATAATAAAACGACAAAAACGCTTTCTAATTATTATAGCTTAACCTAAACTTATCTTAAATCACTTTTATTTGCTGTGCTTTTATTTCTTTATTGAATAAGTGATCGTTGATCATTTGTTTCTTGAAACCCATTTTAAAACCGTATTGCGACATGGTTGTTAAACATGGGGGAGGAAGGTCGATCGTATCTTAGCGATATTAGTAAAATGCCTTACAGTGTGAGTGATGCGATAGGGCGAATGAATGAATGATTGAGTGTATGTGTTTTATGCTACAGTTCAACAATATCTAAACGACACCGGATAAATAACTCCTTTTTTATCGTTTACTATGTTGACACAGTTGACATTCACTATATTCTCTCTTCACTTACATTCCCCTACGGTTTACAAACATTTTAATTAACGTGTTCGCGGAGAGAGCAGTAACTCGGTAACACTGAAGCACTCTCAGTTTTGAAACTGCGGAACTTCACGCAATCGGTGAGCTGCGTCAACTTTTTTAGTTAGATAGCTGTAGTTAAAGTTGTAGTTATTATTGTTGAGTGAGACAAGGTTAGTAAAATTTTTATCATTATGCCAAATAAGATTCTAACATAGGCCTCGGGCCTCGGGAAGTGGATTAAATAACTTTTGTTGACAAGTTACGGTTGCCTCGAAGTAAATTTATTAAGGAGGACTAACTATTCACTATTTCCGCTACTTAGCATCTCATTTGGCATAATGATTAAATTTTGCAAACCTTGCCTCACCCAACGATAATAACTAGAACTTTAACTAACTGCTAACTGAAAATATTTAGGCAGCTCACCGTTTGCATGAAGTTCCGCAGTTTCAAAACTGAGAGTGCTTCAGTGTTACCGAGCTACTGCTGTCTCCGCGAACACGTTAATTAAAATGTTTGTAAAACGTAGCGGGTTGTTAGCGAAGAGAGAATATAGTGAATGAGCAGGTTTGTCAACAAAGTAAACAATAAAAAAGGGGTAAATTTCCGGTGAGGTTTAGATATACCCTTTCTAAGATTTTGCATCCAATTATTTCTAAATTCTGTTCCATAACTTTTATACTTCCTTAAAATAACTTGTCACAATTTGATTAAACACTTTGGTAGTCAGTTCCTTATGAATAAGTATCTGCCAGCACCATACCACGGTCGAATAAACATCAAACAAAGATGACTCCAAAAGTAACATCCGTACATGTCACTAAGATATAACTACAAGTATCGAGCCTCAGAACTTCTCTAAAGAAGACATGGTTTCAAGGTCTCGCTAACACCATTTGCTTCAAACCGTCACGGAGATATTTCTACAATTTTGATTTTCGTAACATTCCACCATATGTGGTGGGGACCACATCCCTTAATAATATTTTAAACCTGTATAGTCTAAATCATATTATGATCCTGCTTATTTGTTATGTTTTTAAATGTAGTTGATATTTATAAAATTATAGCATTCAGCCAGCTGGTTGACAATTAACGCAACAGCAGACACGGTTGAAATTTCTTATTAACCCCCCCACGCAAATGTATCGGTGTTTCTGTCTGTGGCAGTGAATCTACCATACGAATAGAACGATGTCGACGTGGACTTTTTGAATCGAGATTGTTCTTAACTAGGTTTGAAGAAAATCGTTTCAGCAGTTCTAAAATTCTCCCGTCTTCCTCCCGTCAGTCAGGAGATTTTTTTAAAATTGTATTTATCTTTAAGTTAATTTTTCCTCATAAAATTAATAACCATACGTTTTTTTTAAACAAAAGGTAACTCCTTTATCATTCTTGCATCTGAATAAAAGAAGGCCCTTTTTACTTGACATTTAAGATCACAATTTTTTTTCGTATCCTGTAAATTTGATTACAAGACTTATATGTTGTTTTAAATATACTCGAGCGTGAACATATCACACCATTTCTGAATACACCCCGCATTCTAACAATGAATGAACGTCATAATCATGTCACACACGTCTAGCCTTCTTAGTGAATAACATTGTTACCAAAGAAAAGCTGGTCTATTGTAATAAAATAAATTGTAATTTAGGTAAAAAGCACGTGAGGTGAATGTTCGTTCAATTTATTTTCTATTTAGAAAGCGTTTTATAATAAATAAAAACAAGATGGTTTTGCCTGTTAGTAACCCCTATAGAGCTAGAAGTGTTGGTGGTTTTCGATATAGTGCCACAAGATCTGGATCGACCTTCTTTCCCGAGGTTAAAGTATTTTGGCGCAATGCGGTTTTAGAACGCGTTTAAGGAAACAATAATGATCAACGATTACTTATCTAATAAGGACGCTACAAGATATTTCTGATTTTATTTTAAATATTAGAAATGATACTCTTTGGTGAGAACAGTACTGAAAATACCTCTTCGACTCATAATAAAATATTTCTTTCTGAAATTTCAAAGAATTAAATAGCACTTAGTGTTAATAAACGATGTATTACTATTATTTAGGGTTAACGTTCATATTATATTTGGTTCATATCAAGAGCGCATCATAGTTCTCTTAAAGTCTTTACGCTAATTTGGAATTATTACATGTACCCCTATGTAGTTCTTTTAATTTCGGAAGAACCTGATTACTACTTACAAACAAAATGTCATTTTCTATAAAATCCTATTACTTTCTCTTTGTCATTTCCAAAGGTCTGTGGATTTACCCCACACCATTCCCTACCCTTGAATAAGCACACCTGCAGCAGAGTACTAACTCTACGTGATCAATGGATGTATGACAAACAAACTAATGAAGTTTTGAAACTTGTGTAACTTGATACCTTTGGGTGTGGTGCTAAAAACACACTACTTCTCTCTCCCTCCACTTGACATTGCATACAGCCAAATGTGTCCCGCGCGGCGGGTATTTAACTCTTTGGGAAATCTAAAATAGTAACGAAAAAAGTATGAAAGGTATAATCCTAATCCTAATTAAATTTAAAAATAAATAGGTCTGTGCCATGTTAAGCTAGTCTTGGAGACGGTTTCCAAGCCACAGCTGGTTAAACATTAGAAAAAGTCGACATTGACAAAAAATATTATATGCATTGACAGCAACGGCTACCCTTCCATACCGGCTTGCTTCCATGCTTGTGTAGACGGAGGCAGATGGAGGGTCGCCCACGTGGAATCGTTGGCGTTCACCTCACACAAGTTTCAAAACCTTATTAATTTGTTTATCTGAAAACATATTATATTTGTGCCTGCATATTAATTTTTGCGTAATATATTTTGTATAAATATAAATAAAACAAAATTCATAGAATAATTGAGTAAAATTAACAGTCATACGCCATAATGATGATTTATATGATATATTTGAGATAACCAGAATATTTCTATGCATCCAGAAAGAAATAACTGCTCTACATACATTTTTAAACACCGGGCGAAAACACTGTTCGTTTTAAATACGAAATAATGCAAAGTGGCAATGTTTTAAAGAGAGTGTAAGATCGAAACTATGTAAGTCTTGTGCTAGGCGCAGGTCTTGACACACACTGAAGGGCCCTAAATATAATATATATGTGCACAATTTGAACAAATTACTTACTTAAATAACTCATAAATAAAATTTCAATCTTCCAGGAAAAACATTTTAATTTATGGTAATACTAATAAAATTGATTTACAAATTAGTTCCGATTGTATAGATAGCTTCAAACATTTATTTGATTCCAATACACTTTATGTGAGACTTCATGTGGTCCCTTAAGCGTTGCGAAATGCACGAAACTCGTTATTACGATTAACACCTACGAGTATATTTACGGTGTGGGTGAATCTCGATGTTTACAAAAAACACATTGACATTTATTGACATATATATATATATAATGACATTTAAAAAAAAACTGTGGTAAAAACTCACTGGTACAATTGGCCCAAAGATCAATAGTTTAATCATTAGGTTACCCCACCTACGCAACGGACCTTATCCGGAAACGGGATCTTAATTCTAACGAGCTGCGCCACCACATGCGCCAAAATGCTTTAACGTGAAATGTGCATACAACTTAGTGAATAATTTGATACAACCTCAAGGATCTGGGTCCGCCAGACCTTGGTAAAAAACAAAATATTTGTAACTAAACATTTCTGTACTTTCTTTTGTTAAAGTGTCGTCTGGGACGGCACTAGAGCCTTTCTACTCTGACCGACAAACGTGGTAAATGTTAATGTGATGTGGAAGGAAGATCCAGTGAAAGAATTGGAACAAAGGCAATTTCAACTGAAACCTGCAGTCGGCAACGCATCATTAATCGATATTCTGTTAAAATAATCACAAAAATCGCTTACGACTATTCATATCCATTCCATTCATAAAAAGATTTAAAACGTTTAGCTCGCATATTATTTTGTTTCCGTTTGAAATGCGTCATTATTTATGACTGAAACAAACTACTATAGATACTTGAATAAAATAGAATGCCTACGAGTTGCCTAGTAAAATGTTCTCGTGACCTTGACGTAGTGTCAGGAGATAAAATTTGTTTTATGTTTAAATAACATTCCATCGACTAAAATTCGTCAACCATGACATACAAAATTCTGAAGTAAATACACCCACACGGAACCATATAGTTTTAAACAATTGTTTACTTGACACCCAAATAAACATATTATGTCTCAAGGGATAAACTTCCCAGTATGTACACTTGAAGTCGTCGCTACTACGCAAACAGCGCCCAATTACGCGCCAGGTTTTCAGCGCACGCCACCAGGGGCACTCCTCTTGTAAGACTTCTTCTAATTAGTAGTAGTTCGAGAGATAATAACTTGTACTCATAATTTCTTTAGAAGACACGGTTATTTAGGTTGTAAGAAGATAGTTTTAAATGAGATTAACGTTCGTTGACTTCGAAGAACAACATGTCAGATTTTAAATGACCGAGGCATTTTTAGTTTTTGGAAAATGTTGATAGTGATTCCATCAAAAGTTCCAAACTCGTAATGGCATGTTGCAAACGTGGCGCTATGGCGCGAAGCGAAAAAGATTCAACGCCATTTGTTACTATACTTGTTAGTCTATGTAATAAAAACTTAGCAGAGAAAAAGCAAAAACTCATATTTTTTGCAATGCAAGCATTGAAAAAACGTAATCCTTGTAAAACCTCGGTACAGTACTTGTTCGTATATAAGTTTATTAATCATTAAATTCAACTCACTCTACAAAACACCCCCGAATAAAACGTTGTTCCCGTTACACGTTTAAACAGCATGTAAGTAAATTTGAGTCTTGGTAAATTAAGTAAGCCTGGAGTAATGAGTCACAAAATAAACTGAATTAAAACCAAGTCTGTGCGGGGCGTGTACGACATTTGACACCTCCTGAATTCCGCTAATTACTTGACGATCTATGTTAGGAACGATTCTGGTCCTGTTTTAAAATGCTGAAGAAATATCAAATAAATCGAAACAAAAGTAATTTATGTCATTATGAACTTTACAAGTTAATTTCGTACATAAAAGAACTATACAAAACCACGAAGCTATCTGGCAGCCGAAATCGTAGAAAATCAGTAATGAAATATTTAATTTCACATTGATTATATATTTTTATTAAAACATAATGTTCAATATTGTAATATTTATTAAAATATAGATCTGTGACTCGTAAATAAAAAACGATGTTTACCCTAGTATGATTCGAATCCAAAATCATACTTTTCAAATCGCCATCAAACACACCACACCCACACATTGTCTAAATTAAACAAGTTCCCGGAATTCCTTCGTCTGTTCTCCAACATCCGAATTATGCGACGAAAGTTATTTATTGATCGAACGTGAAGCTGTATCTACATGACTACCACCTTTCCTCGCACTGAATATTTTAACTCAAGACACATTCAGTTACAATTAAACACGTCAAGTCGCAGCTTTCCATAGCAGGCGATAATAAATCCCAGACAAACACATCTACTGTATGGCCCCAGAATAAACAGAGCTTTTGTTGTGGATGCGTACCATACCATACAGCCAATACAAAACCACCATGACCCGAGAACAAATATCTGTGTTCATCATACAAACCAATGCCCCGACCAGGCTTGCACCTGGGACCTCCAGCGTGTAAGGCAGAGCTACTACCACTTACGCTATTGGGCGTATCATAATTAAAATAATTTGATGAAATATTTACTCAGTGGTTTCAATTTTTATTTGGAGTCGTATTAGCACCATTAACGTGCTAATTGTCCTACTTTCATTAATGATACTCCATAAGTATAAAGAAAAAAAACTACAGTTTTTGGTTCTAATATCGTTTATTTTAAATAATAAACAAATAAATCCCTAGACACATAAACCATCTCTGGCTCCAAAGTAAGCAGAGCTAGTGTTATGAATGGCCATACAGCTAATTGGGGGGGGGGGGGCGAAGATCCCAGAAAGTACATATATTAATATCAACAATCATGATCCGAAAATAAACGTTTCTGTTCATCACACAAATTAATGATCCTAACTAGAACCTGGGACCTCCGGCGTATAAGTATATAGAGATACTGTGAGATGTAATTTTACTTCCAAATAAGCAATACGAACAAACTGTGCGTAGTTAGCTGTTGTTTACTTTAATAAGCTCTCCCGTACCCATTCTCCTCATACTTACCACATACTCTCAACCTGAAGGCGGATAACAACGCAGAGGCGCGAATATCTATCGTTCCAGAGGTGACCTCGTCATCTACCTTATCCACCTTACCTAAAAGCAATCACAATTTATTTGTTAACGCAAAGGAATGCAATACATCTAAGCTACTATACTATTAAGTGTCACTTTCAGAGTTGCATAAACAGATTGTAATAAAATAAGTTCATACGATCCTTTATAAAGGACTTGTAACGGTGTAGGTTGGCTCTGCCAACATAATCATTTTTAGGTTAATACGCTTCTTTGTATTGTCAGTTTATTTTGTAAACTAGGACGTCTAGAACGTCAGAATCAAAAACGACCGGATTTTTATTATTTGATTATAAATATTTTGTGTTTTAAAGCTCTTTTACCAAATCTGTGCTTTTTGGCACCTTTTAAATATGGAACCGATCTAAATCGCTTGAGATTACAGTTAAATCATAAAATCAAAAACATCTGTTCTCATTCGCACGTGGGCGTGAAATTGAACGAACCCGTTTGTAACGCCTTTCTACGTACTGTAGTGGTTACATATAGTCGTTTTTGGCTTAACCCGACATTTTAAGTATTAAAATTGCATGGTTTTAAATACTATTGCTACCATTGTAAAAGTGTACCCAAACGTTGTAAGCCGAAGCCGAAGAAGTTTTCGCCAAAGGATTAAGCACCCAAGTTCCCAACACAAAAGCATCTGCCTGAAACTGAGGATTACTGATGAATTTTTATGAAATATGTGAGTCTCAGTTTCAAATGATTGCAGTTCAAATCAAAACCTCAAAAAAATTCATTTGAAACATTGACTGGATTATCGACCAGCAACAATGTATAGCTGTATATTGATGATCGTAGATTCATTTACTGTTATATTCGGTCCTTACATATGAAATTGGCGATTTGTCGTACTGGCCACTTTGAGCTGTATTATCTGCTCTTTGGTTAAGAATTCCAATTTTAAATTTATACAGCTATTAAATAGCTGTAAATTTTACTCACGCATTTGTGTTTCGAAAATCGTAATTCATTAGTTTTTTTTCTCTTTTGGTTTTTTCTTTGCGTCACTTAGTATATAAAATAGAAAACTTTAAGTAATGCGTTATTTACGTGTACGAGTTCCACCGTAGGACCAGTGCTGCAGAAACGGCTCAAAGTATTAATGCTGTGTATGGCGGCGGTGTCGCAAAAGTAAACACAGTGCGTTTTTGGTTCCAACGTGTTCGTTATGGAAATTTCGACCTGCAGAACAAGCCTCGTGGACGGCTGAATACCAAAGTTGATAATGAAGAATTGAAGGCTATTGTGGAAGCGGATCCATCGCAAACCACGTCCGAGTTAGCTGTAGGCTGCCGTGTTAGTGACAAAACTGTTTAATCTACTTGAAGCAAATTGGGAAGGTGAAAAAGCTTGAGAGGTGGGTACCTCATGAATTGAGTGCATCAAACTGACAAACGCGCTTTGACTGCTGCGTTACATTACTCAACCGGCACAATAATGAAAGGATTTTAAATCGAATCATTACCTGTGATGAAAAGTGGATCTTGTACGACAATCGGAAACGCTCATCGCAATGGTTGAACCCTGGCGAACCAGCCAAATCCTGCCCTAAGCGAAAATTGACTCAAAAAAGTTACTTGTGAGCGTTTGGTGGACTAGTGCCGGTGTCGTTCACTACAATTTTCTTGAATCTGGCCAGACGATTACGGCAGATGTCCATTGTCAGCAACTGCAAACCATGATGGAAAAGCTAGCTGCTAAACAACCGAAGCTGGTCAATCGCTCTAGGCCACTGCTGCTTCAGGGCAACGCTAGACCAAACACTGCTCAACATACGGCTACCAAATCAGAGGAGCTTCCATGAAATGTCTAAGACATCCACCGTACTCCCCTGACTTTGTTCCAACAGATAACCATTTTTTTCAAAATTTGGATAACTTTTTGCAAGGGAAAAAATTCAACTTCGATGGGGCAGTCCAAAGCGCCTTCAAAGATTTTATTGATTCCCGTCCGAATGGTTTTTTTTTGTAAAGGGATCAATGAGCTATGAGATGGCAAATTGCATAGATAGCAATTGTACATACTTTGATTAAACAAAAATATTATGTATTTTTTTCATTGACATTATGTTCCTTACAAAACGCCAATGTCATATGTAATGACCTAATATTAAACACATAAAAAGGCCGGACTGGTAGTAGAGTGGTAGTATAATTCATATGTTAAGAACTCATCTGGAGAGATACTACAGTCCTTCCTATTTTAAGTGCAATAATAAGCATGTTCACGTGGTTGTGTCCGGATAAGGGGAAGGAACATCCAGTGTAATTACTGGAATAAAAGCAATTCCAACTTTAGTCTACGGTTGGCTTCGATATTCGGTAACATCTACAATGAATGCTGTCTATGGGCACGGATGCTACTTACCATCAGGTAGATCATGTGCTCGCTTGACTGCTACGACAAATTAAAAACTATTTAACTTTTTATTTATTTATTTAGGTAACACACAGTCATTAACAAACATATTTACAGATAGTGAACACAATTAGACCTAAATTACCATTGTATAAATATATATATAATAGGAACAAGAACGTCTGAAGAAGGTATTTTTCGCATAGTTAGTAAGGTAAGGTAAATATAAAAGGTATCCTTTGATCGAGAAGAAGGTCGAGGAATTTTAAAATTAACTTGACTGAGTAGGTGAGTACTATTAATGTAGTTGTGTGATATTTTATAAAGAAATAAAACATCCAGATATTTGCGCCTTAAGTCCAACGAATTTCCAAGTCCAAGTCCAAGTTGTACCTAGCAGCACTTTCACTATAACTGATATGCTGACAGGAAGATCGATAGTCGAGCGCCCTAACCAATTTCCGTTGAATGCGTTCGATGCGAACTATGTGGATGGCGTACTGAGGACTCCAAACAACACATGCGAACTCTAACACACTGCGAACGTAAGCGTTATACAGCAGTTTTATTGTTATTAAGCTTTTAAAGGGCTTTCCTATTCGCAGTATATACCTAGGCGTTTGAAAGCTTGAGTGACCATGGCATCAATATGTTCGTTAAAGTGCAGTTTGGAGTCCAGAGTTACACCTAAGTCTCGTATTGAGGAAACTCGATTCAGACCTCCTGACCTCCAATATTGTAGTTATAAATTACTGGGCTCCTTTTACACGTGAAAGTGATTATGTGATATTTCTCGATATTTAAGTACAGCTCATTTGATTTGCAGTATAGATCAAACGCATTTAAATCATTTTGCAAGGCCAAGACAATCTTGAGCAGTCTTTATAACTTTATAGATTTTAGTGTCATCAGCATAGAATATGAGGTATTGAAGCATTTCCCAATGTCATTAATATAAGTGTGAATAAGAAGGGACCTAGAACTGATCCCTGTGGGATACCTGAAGGATTCTCTAAGAACACTGACCGATAACCTTTCAATGTGACTGCCTGACTGCGATTGCTTATGTAGGAATCAACCCATCGCAAGAGATCACCATGTATACCGATCCTCAAAAACTTGTAAATGAGAATGGAGTGATTTATTTTGTCGAATGCTTTTCAAAAATCGGTGTATAAGGTAATTGATAACCAGCATCCATGGAGTTTAATATAAAATTCGTGTAAGTGACAAGATTAGTGTTAACGTCACGTGCTTTACGAAATCCATGTTGCTCATCCGATGATACCTGAAGCATTTGAGAGCTTAATGAAGAAGTGATAATTTTTTCAAAAATCTTACCGAAAATGAGAAGTTTAGAAATGGGCCTGTATTGTTTGATATCATGTTTTTCACCACCTTTTGGTATAAAGGTTACTAAGGCTTTTTTCCAAATGTTTGGAAATTGTCCTTCAGATATAGATTTACTATAAATTATGGTTAGAGGTAACGAAAATTCTTTAAACAGTCGACCTATCAGAATTGGATGAACCCTGTTATGTCCAGCCTCCTTATCTACATCAACCTTTTCAAATTATTTTGCAACAGTTGGTTGTAATATTTTAATAGTGGATATATTCACTAATGATGGTGTTTGCACATCTGTGATCATCTCATTCTGCGTTGACTCATTGGGAGGGACAAAAACAGAATTAAAATGTTTATTAAACATATCACAAATGTCTATCGAGTTTGTAAAGGATTCGTTATTGTAAGTCAAATGGGCTGGCACATTATTCAACCCTACCTTGGATTCGATGAATGACCAGAAATATTTTGGCAAAGTTTGGATTTTGGTTTCGGAGAACATAATATAATTATTATATCATTCTCTTTGAAGTAGCTTTTCTTTAGAACGTAAATCTGAAAAAAGTTGGTAATCAAAATCATTTTTATATTTTTTCCATCTTTTGTGAATTTTTCTTTTTCTTCTAATTAATTTTATTAAACCTCGAGAAAACCATGGTGGAAAATTGGAATTTGCATTTTTAGGAGTATATTTCTCCATAAAGTCATGTAAAACGTTATAAAAGTATTCAACCGACTCTTTAGTGTTCAAATAAAAAAGTTCGGTCGACCAATTTACAGCCATTAGTCCAGCGCTCATCTCCTTAAAGTCGGTAGCATAATAGATAAATTTATAATGTTCCTTTTCCTGTATAAACGGTGTGGATGTTAAATTAAAAGTTATATCTAACGATTTATGGTGAGGATCTTCAATGGTAAGTGGATTGAATGACCTACTAACAGTGCATTCGCAATTACTCAGAACCAAATCCAGGATTCGTCCATTACAATTAGTACAGTCGTTATATTGTGATAAGTTTGACAAGTTTATGAAATCCCACAGACAGGAGGCTCGTTGATCGTTATTTGTATTTAACTTAAGTAATGAATTGCTATCTTTATACCAGATAGCGTACAGATAGTGCACAAACCTCTAGAATTCTGATTATAAATTTTTAGTGAGTTTATTTCAGTCCTCGTTAAAGTATTTAAGATAAACACCTACAATACTATGAAGTTTAATAACTTCTTCGACCAATAAGTAATTCTTACAAGAGCTAAACGATTTATTTGCCAAATAAATGAACTTAAATATTTTTATAATAATGTGTAAGTGATTCTTAGTAGTTGTGCATAGTGAAATATTTACAAAAACTGTATGGATAAAAAAATTTAAGCAGTTAATAAAACAGACAGCTAGTTTATATACATTACAGTTGTTATTGGGAAGTTTAGTATGCTGGGGTTTTAATTTATGAAAAGTTACAGAATAAAATGGGGTAAAACAATTAAAGCAAAAATTAAAACAGACAAGTAGTTTATATGAATCAATGAATTTATTAGTAATTTTGGTTTGTTGGAGTGTTAATTTATAAAAAGCTATATAATGTAATGATGTATGTTGTTGATTTTTAAGCTTGTGAACAGATAAATAGGAATAATAATAACAAATAACGAAGGAGAACCAGGACAGACAGATTAGTCACTTAACTTTTAAAAGGTCTGACTATTTTGAGATACGTATAATCTTAGCATTGTCATTTTTGCGCATTAAAATCTTACAATCTCTAACCCAAAATACACAACATTTTTCTCAATATTTAATTCACGGGCACTTTTCAACAATAACTTATTGGTAAGCGTCAGGTGATCAGATACGTATATAGTGGAGGCGGGCCCGTGCTTGCCGATGTCGCTGGTGGTGAGGGTGCGGCGCGCGCGCGCTGCCGCCAGCAGCTGGTTATTTGCGGCGCCGCTGCGTGAAGCGCACGATGATGGATGGATGCCGTGGCGGTTGTTTGCCATCGGTGGTATGCCGGCGAACTCGATGCACTGAAAGGCTGAATGCTAGTACGGAACAAAGGTCATGCAATACTGAGTGTAGAATTTCACCACTGCGTAACGGTATGCCAGATATTTGGACGTTATTCTGTCGTGAGAATTGATCCTGCATATTATTGGCCTCTTTTAATTCAGATATTGGTTCTTGTGCCTTTTTTGAAAGCTCATTTTGTACTACAGTAACGCTGGAAAGCTTGTGTTCAACAATATCTAGCCTACCTTCAAGATTACCAAATTTGCATTCCATGTCGGTCCATTTCGTATTTAAATCTTTTATACATTGCTTAGTACTGCTAATATCTAATCTGATGTCACTTAAATCGGTTTTCAGGCTAATAAAATCGGCACGTAGATTTTTTTATCTCTAGCACGCGTTCAACAACCCCGCGCTTCAGCTCATTCCTACTCACAGTTACCTACAACACTTCACTAGCTGAATTTCAAATGCGCGCGAATTTATCGCAGCTCTGGAATAACTTCTTTTTGTGTTCTTGGCTTTATCCGCAAGAGAAACATTTCCTGCGGAATCCGAGTGTTAGCCGCGGCAAGCGACGCACCTCCAGGAAGCATTTTTTTCTTAGTGGCCATCACATTTGCCACAGAGAACGAAATCAGTAACCATTTCAGTACACTTTGCACAATGCGTTTTATCAGGTAGTAAAATGCGAAATAACTTTATAACATCCAATTTTTTTAATTTAAATGTCTTTAGGAATCTTTAGGATAAATATCGAATACGATCAATCTTAGCATACAAGCACTTAGATAGGTATATTTTAGACACTATACAAGGGGGAATGCGTCCGTCACTTGCGCGCGCTAAACGCTTACTGGACTTGTGCCTAGCACTAACAACTAGTGCCGAAGCATTTTTGGCGGTTTTTTTTCTTCCCGCTCTAATAATTTTGTTGATCGTAAAAGCCAAAGTAATAAAAGTATTATGATTTTTTTTTAATTTTTTATTTATTACATAAAAAATACTTGTAGTAGAACAATGTCCCTCACAACCACGTTAAGTAAATAATTTTCAACATTCCTTGCAGATATGAATTAATTTCGTAATTAGTGTACGCAGCCAGGTGGAACAGCATTAAACGTATTAGCGAAGCGGGAATAAGCACCCGACGCCACCTGAAACATCGAAGTCATTCGGCGAAATAAGCTTCATGATTTATGCCTATAGATAACGTTGTGAGGTACTTTTATAGATATTGGCGAAAATCGGCTTTTTTTCTTACCCTGTAGAAAATATGTGGCAAAAAGGAATGTATATGTATTTTTTTTTAATAATTTATAATATAATATTTCTAACAATTACACCACATTATCTAGCCCAAATTAAGTATCATTAAGAACTTGTGTTATGGATACTAGATAACGGATAAATAAACTTAAGAAATATATAAGCACAGATAGATATTTTTTTTTTCATGTATAAATATTAGAAATAAACTTAAATAAACATACATACACATCCATGACTAGAAAGCAAATATAATAAAATACCTGCCTCTACCAGGATTCGAACCCGGGACCTCTGGCATGGAAGGCAACGGTACTTACCTCCACACCAAACAGGCCGTCGGATTAGTTGATAGGATTAATGATTCGATTGATAAATAAACATATATCGTAATTACAATTTTTTGTTTACTCTATTTCTGTCTTCTTAAAAATTAATACCAGTCAATGGTAGGTGGTAAGTAGGAGTTAGTGTTACTTAGAAAAGTCTGTTCTATCTACTCGAACTACTGCTTTTGTTTGATTGATTCATCATTGTTGGCTTTATGTCGCTTCGTTCACGTATAAGAGGGCTCATAAATTGGAAAAATTCATCCTAAAATGTTCCTTACGGTTATTAAACAGGCATTTAAGATTAATCATGATCATTAGGCAATTTGCATTAGGTTTACCCTAATGATAGTTCTAAGGTGTTAAATAAAATCTATATAAATGATATAATCTTACTAAGTTTTGTTCTTAGAACCCATTAGAATTACAGCAACAGTGCCACTTGCCTAGATTGTATCTACTGTGATGTAATTTCAGTAAGTTCATCATAATAAATAAATTAAGCTCTGCCCATAGCGGCCAGTTCGTTTTATTCAAATACAAGAGGGATAAAGAGGTTAATATGAATATAACGTTCGTTCCAATCAGTAATAAAAGTTTTTTTTTAAATCCCCAGACGAACACACCCACTGTGTGGTAAGCAGAGCTTGTGTTATGGATTACCATACAGCGAACGGGGAGGGAACCCAGGATAAACATATATGTATAAATACAAAGAACCATGACCCGAGAACAAACATCTGTGTTCTTCACACAAATTAATGCCCCGTCCAGGACTCGAACCTGGGACCTTCGGCTTATGAGTTAGGGCTACTTACCACTACACCACTCGGTCGTACACAGAGGTTGAGGGATGGCATCACTAATAGTATGCCCAGTATGGGTATAGTAATAATGTTGATGAACGATGTGGTACCTTAAGTACTTTAATAAATGAACAACGTAAAAAAGTATTAATTCCAAGAAAAATCTTTTTAAACTCTTGTAAATCATTCAGGCCACCATATATTTATTAATTATCTAGACAGAATTTACTTAATTACTAGTTTTGCAATGAATAATTTGTAATAATGAATATATATAAATAAATATTATAATTTATTATAATTATAATAAATAAATTTTGAGATATTTTTGCCTTATGATTTTCATTATTGTAAAACTTCAATACACCAAAATTACACCTTTGGACAGTTATAACTAAAAAGATTTAAGTTGAAAATCACTAAAAAGTTGTGTGAAAGACGTCTGAAACATCTTTTTTAATCAAAAACAAAAATAAATATGAAAGAAGATGAAAAGAAGAACACGGGATTTTTCCGTGGCAACCAAAACCTAAATCAAAGAACCAAAAGCGGTTTCACGACAACGCCAACAGACACTGAAAACAATGATATTTAAATCAAGTCTTCATTCCATTCAAACTCTGGGCCCTCTTTGTTAAGCCTTTTAAAGTAAAATTTTGTAGAACGCCGACATAGAAGGCATCGCCTTCCTAAAAGGAACTCAAATGATATTTTTATAACTCGTCTTCTCCTTCTTCTTTCGTATCAACGGCTTTTATATATATTATTCGATAGTATTTTGGCAGTAGTGTTTTACTCTCAAACTCTTGACCGAAGTGATGTTTAAATAGGTTTGCGTGCTGGTGGTATGACAGGAAGGACATGAGAACAGGTGAACTATGGTCTGTACTTTAGCCTCGCAATCACACTGAACGTTTGATGAGACTATAAAGCCCCACTTGGCCATATTCTGATTGCAGCGGCCTACTTTAGTCTCTGCTTTTGCTATCGATTATTACAGATGAGATCGAAGTCGATTTAAAGCTCTCTTTTTTTTTTTTTTTGGTTCCCCTCCACGGTAAGGGCAGGAGGACATAAAAAATGCTCTGACGCATACTCCGCGCGCGCGATCGGAGTTATGTGGGACTCGTCCCGACGCCTACCAGAACCATACCCACTAAAAAACCCCCTGTCGGCTCGTGCATTTTTGCCACTCAGCCTTCATCTGAGCGACGGCCAATCGGAGAAAGAGGCCGCGCTAGCGGGGCCCTTAAGGGGTTACCCGCTGGGATTTACATAGCACTGAAGGTGCTCAAAAATGAAAAGTAAATAAATAAAAAACATTAAAAATTGACAAATAAAATTGCATTAATTCGGATTTACGTTAGAATTAGAATTTGCGGCCTGAAGGGCCTCGAGATCTAAAGTTAATTGCGTGCGTTCGCTCGTGTGCGCGTTTCTCGGTCTAGCGATTTTGTATATCGAATCTAACAGGAGCAGTATATGAGACTGAATCTCGAACAAGATGATTGGGATGGGATTCGGCGCGTTTGAAGAACGATTCTGAGAGTGTTTTGAGGTGCTGTTGCACTGTAGGTAGTTCAAGATCTCTGTGCAGGTCCGCGTTACGCACGTACCAAGGTGCGTTTGTGGCCCTGCGGCAGAAGAGATTTTGCACTACCTGCAGTTTGTACAGGACGGAGGGTTTGGCGTGGGCAAAGACTGGCGAGGCATACGTCATGACGGGTCTAACGCAGACCTTATAAAGCGTACGTTTATTCCTAAAAGACATTTTACTTTTTCTTCCTATCATACTATATAGACGGCTTAAGTAAAAACGCGCGAGTTTCGTTACTCTATCGACGTGTGGCTTGAAAGAAAGCGTCTGATCTAAGGTGACGCCTAAGTATTTGATACTGCGCTTCCAGGGGATGGGAATACCTAACATACGAATGTGCGGATCGTTGTGGCGATTGCGACGTTTGTGGTCGAATTGAATAGCAGAACTCTTTTCTGGGTTGACATCGATACGCCATTTTTGAAACCAAACACCGAGGGCGTTTACGGCCTTTTGGAGTCTGGTGATGTTATACGGGATCGCTTGACTTTTAGTGTATAGGGCGGTATCGTCTGCAAAGAGGGCGAGTTCGACGCCTTTCGGCGGGATGGGGATGTCGTTAGTGTACACAGTGTACAGCAGAGGGGCGAGGACTGAGCCTTGCGGGACTCCAGCCTTTATGGGACGAGGCGCGGAGAGCGTGCCTTCATGTTTGAATCGAAAAGTACGGTCTTTAAGAAACGACGCTATTAATCTGACTAGGCGAGCCGGTAAGCCTATTTTATAGAGTTTAAAAACGAGACCGCTGTGCCAGACTTTGTCGAAAGCCTTGGCTACGTCAAAGAGAACCGCGATTGTTTTTTTACGACGCTGAGAGAATCCTTCGAGTATGTACTCGACGATTCGATGGACTTGCTGAGGGCAGGAGTGCTTAGCGCGAAAGCCGAACTGGTGGGGAATGATGAGAGGGTCGCCATCCGTTGGAAACAGATGGTTCCGCATTCGAGAGAGTATGACTCTTTCGAGAAGTTTAGACATTGCCTTGAGGAGGCTGATGGGTCTGTGATTGGCCGGGACATTCAGAGGTTTACCCGGCTTGAGAATGCCTATGACTGTCGCTTCTTTCCAGGCTTTTGGAAAGTAGCTATGGTCGAAGCAGGCATTGAAGATTATAGCTAACAAGGTAAGCACCTGCTGGGGCAAGTGCTTAATTGCGTGGTTGGAAATTCCATCCGCACCTGGAGCCTTTTTGGACTTTTGCTTTCTAATGAGAAGCAAGATTTCATCATTAGAGACTGTGACGGGGTCGTCGGTGATAGGGAGAGATTCTCTGCGGAGAACTTCGTCCTCCACCGCCTGGATGTGGGAGGGATCCGCGGGTTGCGTGCTGGGCGAACATTGTGCCGCTATGCTGTCGGCGAAGCATTCGGCTTTCTCTTCGACTTCAAAGGCAATAGTGCCGTCGGGACGAGTGAGAGGAGGAACGTGAGAGGCGGTGTCTACGCGTAAGGCTCGGGCCATTCGATAATACGCTTGGTGGGACGGGGAGATATTCTCCATGAGATCGTTAAACTGAGTGTCACGGAGTTCCGCGAGGCGAGACCTAACTTTACGTTGGAGCTGATTCGCAGCTGTTCTGTATGCTGGCGTGGGATATTTCTTTGCTCTCCGGAGAGCTGCGTTCTTGGCTTTAATGAGATTGCTAACGGCTAGGGGAAGCGCGGGTTTGCTTTGCTTAGCAACTATATCATTGTCGCTGATGGCTGAGTTAATAGCATCGGTTAGAGAGTTGACTAATGAATCTATTTTATCCGGGCTATCTAATTGGTCGGGCGAAATCGCGAGCGGAGAGTTAGGGGACTCTAAGGCTGAAACTAACGTATTTTTAAAGCCTTTCCAGTTGGTAAAGGTCTTAGGAGATGTGACGTTAACGTTGGGCGTACCTAGCACGAGGGAGACGGGGCGATGGTCAGAGCCTAGGTCATCGAGCGTTTCGATAGACCTTAGGTCAAGATTGATTCGCTTGATAATTGCAAAGTCGAGGATGTCAGGAGAGTAGGTCGGGTTGTTGGGATAGTGAGTGGGAGTGATGGGGGATATGACGTCTAAGTCAAGGGAGTTAGTGATGTCCAGGAGAGCGATACCGCTGGTGTTGGTCGATAGGCACGTCCAGTCAGTATGTTTGGAGTTAAAGTCTCCGAACATAATGACTGAATGGCCGAGGGCGAGAATGGCCTCAAAGTCGCTGCGGATTGGATTGGAGCCACATGGTATGTAGACTGAAGCTATGATGATGGTCGGATGACCAGTCATAGCCAATCTACACACAGTGGCTTCCATGTTGAGGAGAGGAGGGGTAGGGAGAGGACAGCAATGGAAGCCTCTTTTGTAATATATAGCGGTGCCGCCGTAACCGTCGGAGTTGGGCCTATCGTTGCGAGTAAACGCGTACTTAGGAATAGCGTATCCCCTGGAGCGGTTTGGAGTAAGCCATGTCTCCTGGAGAAGGAATAAGTCAGGTTCTTTGTTCTGAAGGAACAGTTTAATCTCGGGAAGGTTAGTGCTAAGGCTACGGGCGTTAAAAGATACTAGGGATAAGCCCTTGGGTTTAATACGACTGGACGCGGGATTCGCGGGTCTAGACATTCAAATTAATTTATTTACGAATTTATACAAAAATAAAAGAATTTACAACGAACTTAGGAGCGAGTGATGCTCGGCTAACGCGAATAAACGCTCGTGAGGAGAGCGGGTGGCTCGCAGTTTGCGTGCGAGTACGGAAATTTCGTTAATGTCGACGTTTTGGATGACGTCGAACACGGTCTTCATGTCCTCAGCCAACGACGACTGAGGTGAAGATGACAACGTGGGACGCGGCCCTACGGAAGCTACGGGAGCTGGGATAGGTCGGGAAGGTGCAGGCGGGACGGCCGGACGCTGCCTCCAAGACAGAACCGGAGTAGGCGTCTGCTGAACGGGCTTTGCTTCCGGGGGACCCCGGTTGCGCAGCGGCTGGAAGTTAGCGGGAGTGAGCGGCGGCGCCGGTTTAGGCGCGACCCTCTTGACGGTGGAGCGCGGAGCGCGTGGGCAACCCCTGTAGTTTGCTGTGTGGCCGGACTGGCCGCACAGCACACAGGCAGGGGGGGAAGTGGATTCGGGAGTGCGAGTGCACTCCTTAGTGATATGAGGATCCAGGCACTTAACGCACCTGGGGGGAGCTGAACAGTTAGCCGCTGCGTGGCCATATAGCTGGCAGCGGGGGCACTGCCCAGGGTGACCACGGGGGTTGGGACGCTCGACGGAGATGTTCGAGAGTCCGCAAATTGTGCGAGCCTCTCTGAAAATCTCCTTCGAGTTGGGAGTATTTGACAGGATTACTAAAGCTAAAGGAAAACGCCTACTGCGGTTGGAGTGCATCTTATGCACTGCTTCGGCCGGGAAACCCTGGGACTTAAGGTACTCGAGGATTTCTTCGTTTGCGAGCTCGAACGGGACGCCCCGTAGTACTGCGCGGATCTTACGCTCCTCCGGGAGGGCGTAGGTATGATAAGCGATTTGTTTAAGAGAAAGTAACCTGGTAAACGCGCGAAAGTCGTCGACGGTCGCGACCTGAATTTTAATTGTATCGCCTGCGTTGGTTGCTTTTAAGTAATTAATTTTGTGCTCTTTGCACAAGTTAGAGACCGCGGTCCAGCGCGCTTTTTCACGGAGGAATACGGGCGGAGGGAGCTGAGGCTTCGGCGGGACGGGAGCGCAGCGCGTCGCTGGCTTAGACGGGACCGACGGAGACGCGGTTACTTCGAGCGATTTTAACGGCGTGGGGGCTGGTGTTGAAGACACCGGGGAGGGCTCGGGTATTGATGATACCGAAGCTTTCTTCGAGCGCTTCTTGGAGCGCTTGGCGACAAGTTGAAACGCGGGCTCAGGAGAGCCGGTTAAGGTTACGGCATCTGACGACATATCAGACGCGGGTTCGGAGTCGCTCCCGGGAGCGGTACGCTTACGACGCGACGCGTGAGAGGATGCGACCGATTCGCAGTCCATCTCGGACGAGGCGGGAGACGCGGGAGAGCTGTAGACCTGAGGGGTCTGGACGTTGGAGGCCTGAGGGGCCGGGGTTGAGGCCTGAGGGGCCGGGGACGCGATAGTTGCCTGTAAGGCCTGCGTTATTAAGTCATCTGATATGCTGACGCCGGACGCAACGAGCGCCTTGGCGAACGACCTAGCAAAGTTTACCAAGCTTTGCTGGTCCATTGGAGGGCTGGGTCCTACAATATAAAATATATAAATATATAAGAATGCCTAGGTTCCCTAGCAAACCTAGCACCTAAACCGCCCTACCCGCGGTAGGGGGGCTGGGGACGACGCGAAGTGGTGCCCCTAATTCGGACAGCACTGTACCGTCACCCTGGGAAAGGCCCAAGTGCAATGGGATCTGGTCAGCCGGTTTCTCCTTGGCCTGAAGGGCCTTGGAAGCGCACCGGGGCAACGCTATCAGGCTTAGTTGTCACCGTTAAGTATCCACCTGATCAAACGCGAGTCTACTACGGAGTGTGTTGCCAATAAATTGACAATAAAAACCGGCCGTAGACCTGACGAAGTTGGGTTGCACTAAAAGTGCGGAATTGACTGCGTTACGACCGGCCGGAGCCGGCCGCAGAGCGAGTCTCTAACTACGTACAGGCGCCAAGCATCAAGTACGCAGCCAGAAAGACAGCCCGAGTCTTGCGAACCACAATCAAATTGAATCGACCGTGGTAAGCTCAACCCTGTTGTTGCTGCACTCACCGAGGTGAGGTTTTTAATTCAAGGGGTGATTGTAAACGAATTGTTCGATTCCTACCATTCCGATTTTACTAGAATGTTAAGTTCACAAAATACCTTCTTAGCGTGCACCTTCGTTATAAGAGCAATCTATGTGCTTTATTTGAGCATATCTTCAACAATCTCCTTTATGCCTAAACTAAGTTACACAAATTTAGGAATCATACACATAAACCTTGAACTACTTTATCCCTTAGTGAAAACCGAATGAAAATCCATTCGGGACTTTTTGAAATTATCACGTACTGACAGATAGACGCGGCGGGGGACTGCGTCTTATTATTTTTAGTGATTGTGTTATTTTGTTTCAGTTTCTTGAGCTTTATTTTCCATTTCAGAATATTCACGTCTCCAGATACGCGTATTAGACCAAAACGCTTAATCTATTACATGTGCGTTATTATGAAATTACAGGCGAAACAATACGAACACCGCGTTTTTACAAATCCGTTAAAAAGCAGTGCTTAGTAAGTTATGTTTAGTAAGTATAAAAAAAAAAATTATTATTTTTCAAGTTTCGTATTAAATACGTCTAGTGAAATGGCTTCAGCACATTTGACCAAAACTTTATACCTTAAAAATGAAAGCTATTGTTATCGACAAAAGATCTGATCGAAATAAAAATGCAAATATTTAATGGAAATATACAGGACGAAAGCTTTGAAAATGAATAAAAAAACCGCGGAAACATTTTTGTATGTACAATAAGAAGAAGAGATTGTTGTTATCTAAAAATCATAAAAGAAATCTAAGTTAATTGTACGGTCGTGCTGCCGTCTATGTGGACATTTCTTTTAACAACATAGTTTTCATGCAAATCTTTAAGTTTCTATTTTGTCTGCTGAAAAGATAAGTTTGTGGCACTCAATAGGGTTCTAAAATTTAAGGACCCGATACTTTTAGTAAATGCTTTATAAATGAGGCGACAACATGGATCAGACAGATTTTCTGTGACATCTGTAAAATTTGACAGCACGAGAGGAGACTCGGGAATCATGTTAATGTTGAATGTATTTAAATTTTTTTTAATTATTTGTAAAAAATCTCAAATATTTGTAATGAAACGCTTCGAATGAATTTATCTTATTTTGTTTTTATCTTCAATATCATTTTTATATCTTTAAAGGCATATCACAGGCCAACGTTGATATATTCGATGAAAGCGTTAGTTGAAGCTGACGATTTATTCAGTTGAATCACAGGTTGCTCTCAGGAATGGGTTTCCAAGGCTTTCAAAAAATCAGGACAATCGTATGAAGGTTTTAAAATTTGCTTCTTTCTAACTTCTAGCTATTGGTAAAATGATGTGACTATTCTCTTTTAAATAGTTTCTAGTTACCATTGGGGATGTTAATTCCTTATTTCTTCATGCTGAATAACAATGCGCTGTTATTTTAGTCTGTGAAGAAGCAATTAAAAAGCAAATAAAGTAAATAATCAATAATAATCTTCATCTTCACTTTCCATCAGGTGAGATAGAAGACTAAAGTCTAATCTTTTTTCAATAAAAAAAAAATTAATTTTTGTTCCTTGATAGTTGCAATGTAATTTTTACACTTACGAAAGAAATAAGACGGCTTTTTTGTTAGTATTGTTGTATGTAAAAGTTAGCACAAACAACTTTCTTAAAGCGCCTTGTGTTACTGAAGTCAACTAAGGCAATTAATTACCTTACTTTTGCGTTTACACAAAACAGAGTCTAATAACGTATATACACTTCCTTTATATTATATCCATGGCGCACTGTAGCGCTAAAGGTATCGGTTGACATAATGGCTTTCTGCGAGGGAGCTGTCGTACGTAACGTGACAGCTCGACTTGTTGATTGATCAATTGATCCCTATCAGTAACACTGAAGTTGTTGTCAAAGTGATGAGATCGTATGTGTCGACTAAAATATAATGAGTCATCTGTAATATTTTGAGTCAGTTGCATTGTTTTAAAGATAATCACACCTTGGCATGTTGCCAGACTAATCAAGACGAGTATTTCTTGGATAAATATTTGTTGCCCCTATTAATCAATAATAATCATTATATATAGCATGTAAAAGAAACAATAAACATATGAGCAGTTTTTCTAGTTTTAGAGGGTAGACAGTGTCTTGTTCAGCTTTTAGTTTTAGTATTCAGTAGTAGTTTCATTAGTATCATTCTCTTCAATATGTTCTATAATTAAATGTGTAGTTGTATATTTAAAACTTACCAACTATTAAATTGAATCGAGATTGTGCACAGCTTTTGACCTAAAAACTTGAGGACCTATAAGTTAAAACAAAATTAAGTTAATTGACTGAGCAAACACTAGCTGTTCAATCGGGTTCAATCTTTTTACTGATAATTTCCAATTACAATTACTGAGAATTAAGAAACAGCGCTTCATGGCGTCGAAGTTCAAAAAAAAAAAACATACATAAACATGTAGTAAAGACAAGTTATTTTTATGCAAATTGTCGGTTAAAACAATTAATTGGTGTACAATCCTAAATATACTATCTACTATATATCTTATATATTAACACAAACATTATCGGAATTTATATATTATATTTGGGATTCAAATTGTGCCTTTATAGAAAAATTGCGGTACATCGAGATTTATTTTTTGTTTATTTATTTTTTATTTAACAGTTTTTGTACACACATATGAAAACAATATAAAATACCTTAAAGACTAAATATGTACAAAGGTACGGCTTATTCCTGAAAGAAATCTCTTCCAGCCTACCTGTGAGAAGAGAGATTAGTTTATAACAAAGTAGTGTGTACCTACCTTAAACATATACAAATGATATACTTAACTATTATTATTATATTATATGTATATATTATATATACATGTATTATTATTTAATAAATTTATTTATTAAACTAAAACTATTTTTTATCTTACATCTAACACTGTGCCCCATATAACCATGGTATTGGTTTGACTGTGGGATCGAGTCTCCGTACAATCAATATATCAACTTTAACCAAAATTTCCAAATTACTTAAATCTACAATTAAATTTTTGGTATTCAACATTTTCTTAAACATTTAACAACTTCTATTTAACATCAAATAGCTTTAATACAAAAATAATACAATAACAATAACAGAACGGTATAACTATCAATAATTTAGGTAACTTACTTTAAGTTTGTTTTTAAATTTTGTTTTATTTGTTTCCTGTCTAATGGCGTCTGGGAGACTATTTAACAGGTAGGGCAAGCGTTTTTTTTTAATGTTCTGTCAAGCAAGATGTCTGGTAAGATGTCTTTGTTTTAAACATTAAGAATTGTTTGCTACTAAGTGCCACTCCAGTTTACCCTGCAAAAATAACTAAGTTCTTAAGCTGAAGTAATTAAGGCATGAAGCTGGGTACTGTGACGTCAAAAGCTACTCTGCTGTCTTGTGATAGAGTCATTTTGAATCTAGCCACATAAACGTCCTTCTTTACATATACATAGCTTAAACAATAAGAATTACTTATTTTATTTTTTAAAACTCTTCACTCCCTATTCATACGCCGAATCAATTTGCGCGTTGACAAGATTTTGACCTGTTGCATAACTATCTAAGCATTATTTTTTCATTACTTAATACGACACTGTGCATATATCTTACTTAATTATTGTCGCTGGGTATTTATAAGGATATTTATAACACAATGAGATGCTTCTGTGTACAAAATAAAATATTTTGATGTTTCAAACGAAATGTTACATGTTAAAATCGAAAATAAACGTTGAAATAGAAATGAAATTCGCCTTACTTTCACCGAATGTTGAAATATCTTCTTTAAAATCTTTGTCTTAACTAACTTTATAAAGCTAAAGTTAGAATAAGTACTTGATGGGTATCTTAACTTTGTATGAAGCATTTGCATCAAAAGCAGACAGCCTTGTAGGTACACCTGCTGTTAGTCTTGTTTTAGCTATATAGTCGAACATTTAAGTATCTTGAGTTTGACTGTTTGTAATTAAAATTTTGACTCAAAGCTTATTTATATATTTACATTTAAGCTTTAATAAAAATTGGACTTCTAAAGTAAACAAGTTCAAGTTGGCACAAGGTCCGACATAAAACCGGAACGAAGAAATGATTTATCCAAACCCCCTCGCTATCTAATGATTCGGCG
The DNA here is from genome assembly GCA_923062675.1 of Marasmarcha lunaedactyla. NCBI lineage: Eukaryota > Metazoa > Arthropoda > Insecta > Lepidoptera > Pterophoridae > Marasmarcha > Marasmarcha lunaedactyla. The sequence goes on along the minus strand of OV281346.1, from coordinate 19,987,687 downwards.
CTGGATTAAATAAACATAACAGGTTTCTACGTCTGTTGCGTGGAAATATATCATTTAGTGATTAACAGCAGGAATTCCGGTTCAGTTGTTATTTTGCTTTAGATAAGAAGTTAATTATTTTCATTATCCTTTAGTATTATTTACAATTTCTGTGCTTACAAATATTATTGTATCTTAATTGTGTAGCCTTTGATGTACATCGTACTGTTATGAGGCAGGAGGTTGGAGAGTTTTTAAAAAAAACTCTTTTATTCGAAACACACTTGTTTATTGTAAAACTTTCCAGAGTCACAACTTTTAATTAGGGATGTTGATTAGTGTTGTCAGTTTGGAGTCTAAACGCGCACTGATCGTTAAAAACAAATTATAATTTACATAAACCAAAAATGATGCACAAACAAAATTAAAGTAGGACGTTAAGTAGTAAACAACTAAAAATGTTTGTTCAGCAATATACCCATACTAGGGTAGGATATAACAGCCCCCCGGTTAAGACGGAGCTTTATCCCTTAAAATGGAAAAGCGAAGTTATTAAAACATTCCAAAAATAATCAATATCCCTTTACAAAACTATAAAATAAAACAAAGACACATGAGAATAACTTCAAAATTAAAAACACAAAACATAGCTTTAAATTTTACAATTTAAACATAAAACATGAAATAAAAATTCAAAAGAAACAGTACACATTTGTTATAAAACTAAAAATTATCAATATTTCTAGAGGATGAACTAAAATTAAGTTTTTTAAGATTACATGAAGATTCAATAGACTTATGATCTTCTTCAGAAGATGCATCAGAAGTCATTTCAATAGAGTTTGACAATTTAGACCGATTTCTAATATTCTTTTTATTATTACATTGGTTATAGATGCTTATACAACATAAACTTCGGTTATTAGTAGAACAATAAAAATATCTAAATACCTTATAAAAAATGTAAAGTAAAATACAAACAATTAGAAAATATGTAAAAGAAGAATAATATGTACCATAACGTATAAAATGTGACTCCTGTTGAGCCTTATTTATTTCATTTTCTAAATAATCAAGTTTATGCGAAGTGTATTGTAAATTATCTAAATTAATATTCGACAATTTAATAGGCAATAAGTGCGGTAAAGTATGATTAAAATTTTCCTTTTTACAACATTCGTCGTCCAAAATATTAAAATTGATATTAATATTACTTTTAACATATAATTTCTTAGAACTAGAAGGTAAAAGTTGGTTTGTTTTCGAATAACCGATACAGTTGTCGGTAAGTTTCACAATACCTGTACCTAATAAAGTCTGGTCATACATTTTATCATCGCATTTAATTGTTAGTTTACATGGTTTGGATTGAACAAAGATCCACTTGTTATTATTCAAAATTTGCCATATGTCAATTAGACCATACAAAAGTTTGCTATTGCATTCAACTGGCAAAGATAAGATGACTTCTGTTAATAATTTACTTTCACAACAAGGATTATTTATACTTGAACGGATATTTATTAAAGGACAGATAGAAAGTTCATCATTTATTAATTTACAATTATTAAAATCATCAATAAGAACATAACTTAGCTTATCGTCTGATAAGGCTATATAAGGCTTAGAAGGTTGGATCAGCGAAAATGTATTGACCTTCTGATCATGAGGAGTTGGTAAAGGTATATTTTTATAAACAATATACCTTTCATTATAAATTAAAGGAATTTCTAATGTAAAAATAATCTTTTCATTGTAATAAAAACAAGTTAGTTTGGACACATCAATTATCGTGTTAATGTTTGCAAGTGATAACGATACTGGGAAGTCAGTAAGTTTATTTATGAAATGACCATTGTTAACTAATTCAGAATACAGCTTATTTGGACTTAATACAGAAGGGTGTAAAATATTTACCTTCGCAAATAAAATAGAGTTAAGAATTACATCTAAAAAGTTAGAGATAGTTATTAAAGAACTCTCCACTAAATTAACTAAGCTATTTATTCTTGTTACATAAGATAATTTATTGTTTTGATCTGTAACTTGAGTAAGAATATTATTTAAAATTGATAAATGAGAATTTAGTTTAACTTCATTATCGTTAAGTTTACGTATAGTAGAATTAAAAGTATTTAAACTAGACTTAATTACATGGATATTATCCTTCATTAAATGAAATAATTCAGATTCGCTCTTTTGACAAACTTCAATAGCTGCGTCGTATTTTCGCGCATCGTCGGCGTCTAAAGTGCCAAAAAAGAATTTAAGGATTTCTCCTCCAAACTCTAATGATCTTTTATACTTAGTTGAGTTTCTCGGAATAACATGCGACAAAGAGTTTAATTTTTCATAATTCGACTGTAACAAATTTTCAATAGAATTTGTAATATCCTTACAATCAACAAAATCATTAGGTAAAGTTTTAAAACATAAGTTACTGGTTTTTATCAATAAATTTTCAATACTTTCAAGATGAGGTTTAAAAGATATAACGTCGACATGAGTAACGACTTTCCAAAAATTGTTATAAAAACTAATCGAAGTTGTGGGATCAAAGTATATCCCAGGACTATGAACTATCGGCGTCACCTTACTTTCGCTTACACAATGACGAAATAGTAATCTGAAAATAAAATTAGAATAGAAAAATAAACAACTTATTAAACTAAGTTTGAGCTGGTTTTATCTGATCAACGTGATATTTAACGTGTTTACGACCAATACTCAAAGTTACATTATTTTTATTATTAACCTTAACTATCTTAAAAGGGCCTTTCCACACTGGGGAAAGTGCTTTACGTAACCTATGGTGTTGCTTAAGATACACCATATCTCCTAATTTATATTGAACTGATCTACTGGAAGAATCATAGTATTGCTTGGAATTTTCCTTACTTTTCAAAATATTTTCTAAAGCTTTTTCTCTACTAAATCTCATCCTATATTGTACTGCTCTTACATATTCGTTATAAGTAACATTATCATTTGTTTCATAAAGAGAATTAGGTATGTTCGGTTTATGACCGTATAATAATTCGAAAGGAGTGTACTGAGTAGTACTATGAGGAGTAGTATTGTAACATAATATGGCTGTGGCTAGATAACAGTGCCAGTCATTTTGGTTTTCGTTAACAAAAGATTTTAAATATTCTTTCAATGTAGCATGACTCCGTTCGAGTGCTCCATTCGTTTGAGGGTGATACGGAGTCGAAAATAAAGATTTAATTTTAAATATTTCTGTAATTTGCTTAAATAACTCTGACGTAAAACAAGTCCCGAGATCTGTTAAAATCATTTTCGGTATTCCGAATAGGGACATAAAATGAACTAAATTGCGAGCTACCTCCTCACTTGTAGCTGATATCATAGGATATGCGCATGAAAACTTTGTTAAATCATCTTGTAAGGTTAAAATAAATCTGAATTTCTGAAAACCTGCTTCTGGTAAAGTACCAACGATATCTAAAGATAGGCGCTCAAAAGGCTTCGTACTTGAAGATGTAATAACCATCGGAGCTTTATTACTTTTTCTTAAAGGTTTGTTTACTTGACAAAGCCTACAATTTTTAACATAATTTTCGATGTCCGATCGCATCGACTTCCAATAATAAGAAGCTTTAATCCTGTTAAACATTCGATTCATGCCGGGATGGCCCGCTATGGTTGAATCGTGATTTTCTTTTAAAATCTTCTGTACTTCTGCTGGAGTAGGATAAATTAATTGATTTTTGTAAATATGAATTCTTATATTAGTATTGTGAAATACAAAATTAATAATATTGTAAACCTTAATAAAAGATATTTTAGAGTAAGGTTCAGAAAAATCTGAAATTGCTAAGTCGGTTAAATCAGGATATTCTTGTAAAATTTTATCTCTAAGTTTAATTAATAAATTGTAAATATCTTTATAATTAGTTTCATCATAATGATGCACCTTCGTAAATAGAAAAAAGAATGTTTTATTTTTGTTATCAATCGATAACAACGAACCGGCCTCGCGCTCGGTATTTAAAAGCTCAGCAGAATTCTCGAACTGTGATAATATTTCTTCACAGTTGGGCATAGAATAATCGAAATCTAAAGAGATAGGACACGCAATCGCATTATACTTACATGAATGTAAGTTTTGTAAATGTTCTTCAATTTTAGTATTAAGGTCGGGTAAATTTTTTGTAAATTGTTTTTTCCAATAGTCTTCGTAACTACACTTATTTAAATTATTTAAATCTATAATGTTAATGGGAATTCTGGATAAAGCGTCGGCGTTTGAGTTTAATTTGCCGGGCTTATAAACTATTTCGTAATCATATTCCTCAAGTTTGAGGCGCCACCGGATTAATCTGCTGCCGGGGTCTTTTACATTAAAAAGCCACGTTAATGGGCGATGATCCGTTACGATCTTAAATTTAGTCCCATATAAATAAGGACGAAAGCTTTTAACTGCAAATAAGATAGCTAATAACTCTTTTTCTGTGGTTGAGTAATTACATTCTGCTTTATTCATTGTTCTAGACGCATACGCGATAGGTTTGTCCTTGCCTACAGGACCTTGTGAAAGTACAGCACCAACCGCAAAATTACTCGCATCGGTTGTGACAATAAAAGGTTGTGTAAAGTCTGGGTACTGTAAAAGTGGAGCTGAAATTAATTTCTCCTTTAAAATATTAAATGATTCATTTTGTTCATGAGACCAATGAAAATTCGCGTCCTTTTTTAAAAGTAAAGTTAAAGGTTTCGTTATCTTACTAAAATTATCTATAAATCGGCGATAATAGCCAACTAATCCTAAAAATGATTTGACTTCTTTAGCATTACGTGGAATCGGAAAATTAGAAACTGCTTTGACCTTGTCTGGATTAGGATGTACACCTTTATCAGAAATAATGTGTCCTAGATAAGCAACCTCGCGCCGCAAGAACTCACACTTGTCGGGCTGGAGTTTTAAATTAAATTCTCTAAATCTACTGAATACTATATCGAGTTTTTCAATGTGTTTGTCCAGGGTTTCCGAAAATATTACGGCGTCATCCAAATAAATAAAAGCATGAAGGCCTTGTAAACCTGACAGAACGGTATTCATTAACCGTTGAAACGTAGAAGGGGCATTTTTGAGCCCAAAAGGCATCCTAGTAAACTCAAAGTGACCTGAAGTGCCGTTAGTATTGATAATAGTGAAGCCAGTCTTTGCTGCATCTTCCCTTTTTAATAAACATTGGTGAAACCCGGAAACTAAATCTAGGGTACTAAAGTACTTAGAACGACCTAATTGGTCTAAAATATCATTAATTAATGGAATTGGAAAAACCTCGGTAACTGTTACATCATTTAAACGCCTATAATCAATAACTATGCGCCATTTTTTCTGTCCAGATGCATCTAACTTCTTAGGAACTATCCACACTGGGGCGCTCCACGGGGAAGTTGAAGGACGAATAATATTTTGGTCTAACATATTTTTAATTTGTTTATCAACTTCTTCCTTATGACATTCTGGTAACCTATAGGATTTCACGTTAATCGGTGGAGAATTACCGGTATTTATGGAGTGTTCGGCCGCATTAGTATACGATAACCGATCTCCTTCAAGATAAAAAATGTCTGAATATTTACTACAACATTCAAAAAGTAATTTCTTCTCTTCGTAATTCAAATGCTCGTGACGGATTAAATCAAGGACTCGTTTTTTACGGTCTGTATAATTAATAGATGTATGATTAATACTTTCAAAACAATTATGAACATTTTCAAAACATTGGTAATCAATCTGTGATAAGTGAACTTTAAAATTATTTATTTCGACTGGAAATTCCGTCGTATTCAAAATTGAAACGTTTACCCTTTTATTTGGTTTTAAAGATACCACACAATTAGCTAAATAAACACCATCACAAATTTTTTGATCTAATATGAGCGCTTCCTTAAGTTGAAATAGTTCGGAATCAGCGTTACTAACACAGCATTCTATCACAGTTTCGCTTCGTGCAGGAATGACATAAGTAACCTGATTGAAATGAATAGGTAAAATTGAACCGTGTATACATATTTCATTAGAACTATAATTAATATTGCAATTAAAGAATTGAAAAAAATCGTTACCTAAAATCCCGTCATATTGTAAATTAAGGTCATCATTTATTACATGAAATTTATAAACAATATTATTTGAAAAATCAAAATTTAAACGTAGAGAACCTAAAGTTTCATAAAAAATATCTTTATTTTTATCATTAATACCTTTTATTTTTATTTTTTCAGAAGAAAGTTTCGGACTATTAGTTAAACTAGAAAATTTTATCAAACTAACACTTGCACCTGTGTCAATTAAAAAACATAATTGCTTGTCAGAATGTGACTTGGCATTAATATAAACATGTGGTAAAGACACTTTCTTAAATAAAGTTTTAGTTTCAAAAATAGGTATGTCTTCCTTAATTTTATTCTCACATTCTTGAGAAATATTCATCTTAACATTATGACTCGACTCTATTTTGGAGCGAGATGAAAAAGGACTCGACTCTCTTTTGGAGCGAGATGAAAAAGGACTCAGCGGCTTCGGCTGAGATGCAAAATTATTATGACTCGACTGTCTTTTAGTTCGAGACGAAAAATTAACATTACGACTCACCTGCTTTTCAGGTTGAGATGAAAAACTATAATTACCACGACTCGTCTGTTTATCAGTACGAGATGCAAAACTTTTATTTTTAATATGACTCGCCTCTTTCGTGGGTCGAGATAAAAACTTAGTATAATTATTAGAATCCCTGTGCAATATTTCGATATTAGGTTTCGTATCAGTGCAATTTTTAAAAGTCTCATTATTAGAATTAGTGCCATTTAAAATGCTTGATTTCGGCAGGCACGAGACCGAAATCTTTTTTAGTTTAAATTATCGCTATCGTTATGATCATTTAAAACATTGTGAACACTGCGCGGACTCTCTGTAACTGGAGCCCTGGTATCGTGTTGTGTATAGTTAGACTGACTATTCTGAAAATGCCGCTTACGGCAAAACTTGACCGTGTGACCAGGATTTTTACAATAACTGCAAAAATACTTATTTTTGTTCTCATGGGAATTAGATATGTTGTTTTTATAATTAGAATCAAATGAATTCGGTTTAGAAGTATTATGATTTTTTAAATGAAAAGTGTGAAAATTAGGTTTTCTTTTAAAACATTCGGAACTTAAGTGTCCTTGCCTATGGCAAACTGAACAACTTTTGATATTTTTAAAATTTGACTTAGATAGCTTAAAAAGTTTCTCCTCCTCCACGGCAAGCGTTATCGCCTCCGAGAGACTGGTTGGATGTCTGCACCGAACATTATTTGCAAAACTAGGATTAACATTTAAAACAAAAGTATTAAGGGCAAGATCTTCCATTGAAGCTATACGGCCCACTAATTCCTCTTTAATTTTACAGGAATGATGAATATCGGCTTGAATACGTGTTAAGCATGACTCTAATCTAAGGGCATACTGAGTAACGTTTTCTGTAGGTAATTGCTTGCAACTTTGTAATTCGATTAAAAGATGTGTCGAATGCTTTTTATCACCAAAAGTAACCTTTAAAAATTCCTTTAGATCCTTCCAACACGTAAAATTTCTTAAACAACAAGCAATTTGCGCTTTTCCCTCGAGTTGTGATATGATATACTTATATAAAATAGATTGTTGTTCAATATTAGCTAGACTGAAAGCATTATCACAATTCGTGAGAAACGCTGTAAGGGTTTCTCTGTCACCGTTATATGGTTTAATAAATTTAGTAAGAACATTCAAAGAAACCTTCTCGGTATTATCTTTCTCAATTTCTTGTTTTCGAGACATATTTTAAAATAATTTATTACAGTGATTTAGAAAACAAAAATATTAAAACACGTTTAAAATAGAGAAAGTAAAAATAAAATAGAAAAACGTTCAAAATAGTAAAATAACCGCAAAAATTTTACCTTCAAATTGCACTTAAAAATTGATATTTGCACTGATAATAAAATAACTCACAGAATAACGAGCCGGAACATACTGCGTCGATTCAGGAACAGGACTACCTTAGTCCTAGATGGAGATGAGTGGCGTCGTTTTTGAGATGCGGGCTCACGGCGACAAGCCGGAGACTGACCGTCGATCTGCTCCAAACTCTGGTAAGAAGATGCGGGCTTAGCGGGTTTCGCTAAGGCTGACCGTCGACCTTTTTGTGATGCGGGCTCAACAGGGTGTCGAGACTGACCGTCGATCTTCCTTTGGATGATGCGGGCTCAACGAGGTGTCGAGACTGACCGTCGATCTTCCTTTGGATGATGCGGGCTCTACGAGGTGTCGAGACTAACCGTCGATCTTGGTGCTTCTCAAGATGCAGGCACTAGGCTGAGCTGTGGCTTACTGTCGATCTTCTCTGCCTCGCGTAGATTCGAGATAGATGGGTATCTTCGGACACCGCTTACTCTATCCCACCGCTGCCACCAATTTTGTTATGAGGCAGGAGGTTGGAGAGTTTTTAAAAAAAACTCTTTTATTCGAAACACACTTGTTTATTGTAAAACTTTCCAGAGTCACAACTTTTAATTAGGGATGTTGATTAGTGTTGTCAGTTTGGAGTCTAAACGCGCACTGATCGTAAAAAACAAATTATAATTTACATAAACCAAAAATGATGCACAAACAAAATTAAAGTAGGACGTTAAGTAGTAAACAACTAAAAATGTTTGTTCAGCAATATACCCATACTAGGGTAGGATATAACAGTACGTTTTTATGTGTCAAAATTTTAGTGGGGAATATCTGTTTAAGTTTTATAGTTATCAATCACGTAGTTAGATTAACCTTTTTTACTTTAACATCACAGAATTTACGATGTCATACTGTCCATTTCATCTTCGATTTCATAATAGCATCTTGTCACCTTCTTTGTTTCTTTGGGAGGAAACACGCATTTTCGACTTTTCATTTAACTGTTTTTCCTTCTTAATAATGATTGTTATTATTATATAAAAACTACTAGTTCGATAAAACTATTTTTAACCGGAACCATGGTCACGACTGATATGACAAAGTACCGAAACGTTGAGTTAAAATTCAAAATATAATTAAAAGCGGTTAAATACGGATTAAAAGGTCTTTTATTGAATATAAAGAATCGTAAAAACTTTATTAAGCTACAAGTTACTAAGACTGGTATTGGTAAAACAATTTCATCATATATGCCACTGTAAGCTGACATCATCTTCATGATTTGCGTAGCTTAATCGTAATCTCAATCAAATCAAAGTGATACCTAACCTAGATATGTATTGTTGCGCTGAAGGGCTAGGCAGTCAGCAGTGGCATCACACTAGCTCCTATTTCCTAGATCAGCCCATAATCACTGATGGTTAGTGTAAAGAGCACTGAACTCTACTTATTACTCTTACTTCATTGACGTATATTGTGAGTATCTTCCTTTTGTAGCTAGAAGATGCTCATTGCGGGTACAGGCCTCGGCCAAGTATCTTCAGCACGTTTGGTTTTGTGCGGCCCGGATCCGTGGTGGATTCTGAGATCGCTTGACTATACGTTTGGTTTTTATTGTATATTATTCTTTGCTCGCGGCTTTGTTTGCGTAGTAAATTTATTGTAATGAACTGATTAAAAATTAAGTAAAGTACCTATAATGTTCAAGAAAAATATATTTGATCCTTAAAATAAGAAATTGTTACCAAGATGAAAAACATTAATTTTACCTATACACAAATAAAATTAAGGTGTCTGCTTGTAATCAATGCATGCAAAGGTATATACCAAAACGCCGTCTTTTTAAAATGCCTGTCTGTTGATATTCAATAATCTTGAAAACGGCTAGACCGATTTGAATGGGAGTTTTACTGGCCAATTGCTAACGTTATGAGGAGTGACAGAGGCTTACTATGTGTGAAAAAAGTTAGGTCTTCTCTAAAAACCTAAGTAAATGTCCAATGTACGTCTTATTTAAATAGAACCGTTGCAAAGATATTTATTTTTCATTTCTATGAAACTGATAATTGAATAAACAATTAATTAAAGGACTTAATTTATTACTAAAGACTTAGTTTACTTTGTGATTAATTTAACCTAATCAAAGGTGACAAAGGAAGTGACTATTCATAATTAATATTTCTGTCTGTCAGTCAGAGATGAGAAAATAAATATAATAAAAATGTATTATGCATGTTAAGGTAAATACCATATTAATTTATACGTGCCTTCATATAAAGACGCATAACAAAACTTATAACAGAGTGGAATTTTTTTTTTTTTTTTTGCTGCCGAGGCACCCTCACGGGAGGGAGGTGGAAGATGCGTCATGCATACCCGCCCGCAGGTAAATTCCTCTGCGGGGGGGTTATGTGGGACTCACCAGAATGGCACCTACCCACTAAAAACCACCTGTTGGCTGTGGTAAGCGTATACCTTTAGCCTTCATCGGAAGCGACACCCGTCGGGAAGTTGGGCGCGCTGGCGGAGACCCGCTAGCGGGTCTTCCGCCTGTAGTGAAAGTTGCACTGAAGGTGCTCAAAGGGACATGAGTTGGTGGCCGTTCTGGGCAGCCTCCGGTGAAGCCGGGGCTGTGCAGAGGTCGGCCGAAGCATGATTTAGGGATCAATTCATTTAAATGAACCTACAATGAATTGAGAAGGGAACTATGCTCCGCCAGAGCTAGCAAACGCTCTGTCGGAGTACGTGAAGCCCTAAGTTTACGGGCTAAGACTGCGATTTCACTAACATCGACATTTTTAATAGCGTCGCAGACGATACGCATATCGTCTGCTACGGAGGATTGAGGAGTGGGTTTGTGTGGGCGAGGAGCCGGGATGGGATTCGATGTGGGGCGCTGCCTCCAGTTTTCTGGGGCAGGCCTGGGCTGTGCAGGCTTAGAAGCCGGAGGAACCCGGCTACGCAGCGGCGGAAAGTTTTCTTGAGAAAGGCGCGGGGCCTGTTTGGGCGCCGCCCTTTTGAAATTGGAGCGCATACAACGGGGTGCACGAGGGCAGCCCTTGTAATTTGCGGTGTGGCCGGACTGGCCACAAAGCACGCAATCGGGAGGAGAGGGAGTTTCAGGAGTGCGATTGCACTCCTTAGTGAAGTGCGGGACCAGGCACTTGACGCACCTGGCCGGTGCGCGGCAGTTGGCTGCCGCGTGCCCTTACAATTGGCACCGATGGCACTGGCCGGGATGACCGCGGCGATGAGGCGCCTCGATTGAGATCCCAGAGAGGCCGCAAATAGAGCTAACCCCTTTCAGGATCTCTCTGGACTTGGGGACGTTGGCGAGAATCACCAAAGCGAGAGGGTGTTGCCTCCCGTACTTGCTGTGCATTTTATGCACCGCGAGTGCCGGGAAGCCTTGGGACTGCAGATCCTCCAGGATGGCCTCGTTCGATAATTCGAACGGGATTCCCCTGAGTACCGCTCTGATCTTACGCTCTTCTGACAGAGCATAAGTGTGATAAGCATATTGCTTATCGGTGAGGAGCTTAGTCAAAGCTCGGAAACCGTCTATCGACGAGACAGTGATTTTAATAGATTCACCCGAGTTTACCGCTCGGGTGTAAAGGATCTTGTGCTCATTGCACAATGTCGAGACCTCAGTCCATTTACCCTTTTCCCGAAGGAAAACGGGTGGTGGGACCTTGGCCTTGACAGAAGTCGGGGCCGGAGCGGGTGTTGAAGACACCGGGGCAGCTGGCGTTGAAGACGCCGCAGGGGGTGTAGGGACGGGCGCCGAGGGCGCCGGGTCTTGTTTCGAGCGCTTCTTAGAGCGCTTCTTAACAAGGGTGAAAGAGGGAGGCTCATCAGGGCCAGTTGGGGTGGCATCCGAGGATGACTCGGTCGCGGGTGCGCGCTTGCGGCGCGGAGGGGCGTTTTCTTCGCACTCCATGTCACTGGAGGAAGGGGACGCGGGAGGGCCTAAGACCTGAGGGGTCTGGGGGACTGGGGTGGCCTGAGGGGCCATTGGTGGAATTAACGCCATGATATGCGGGATAAGAGAATCAAGGAAACGGAACTTGTCAGCATTTATATGTATGCCTTCAGCACCGGTACTATCAACTAACTTCTTCCTAATCTCATCAGAGCTTAGGGAAGCCATTGCGGAGGGGTTGGGGAGGGACAATATATGAACCTAACAACGATGACTAACTTCCTAAAACCACCCTACACGCAGTAGGGCGGTTGAGAACGACGCGGATAACTTACTCGAACACGGCACTTGAAGTCCTGGAACAACGAATTCCCGTCGACGAAGCTCACGTTCCACGGAGTACGGTTAACAAGCCACTATTCGCCGTGAAAACGGCGTTAGAAACTTATTAGAAGTACGGTTAACGAGCCACTGTCCGCCGTGAAAACGGCGTTAGAAACTTAACACGGTAAACAACTATGAAATTTGGGTGCTCAATTAGCGCGGGGGCTAAAAGAGCGGGAAGGCGTCTGCGATCGACGTGCGCTCGAGAACGCACGCAGACCGAGACTGACGAGAGTGGAATTTTTTTTTTTTTTTTGTTCCCCTCCGCGGGAAGGGCAGGAGGATAAAAATGCCCTGACGCATACTCTGGCGCGATTCCAAAGTTATGTGGGACTCGTCCCAACGCCTACCAGGACCATACCCACTAAAAACCCCCTGTCGGCTCGTGCATTTTTGCCACTCAGCCTTCATCGGAGCGACGGCCAATTGGAGAAAGAGGCCGCGCTAGCGGGGCCCAGAAGGGGTCACCCGCTGGGATTACATAGCACTGAAGGTGCTCAAAGCACTGAAGGTGAATACGTAGCACTGAAGGTGCTCAAAATGAAAATCAATAATTAAAACAAAAATTAAAAAATTGCAAAATAAAATTGAATTAACTCGCATTTACGTTAGTATTAGGATTTACGTTAGAATTAGAATTTACGTTAGAATTAGAATTTGCGGCCAGAAGGGCCTCGAGATCGCGTGACAGTCTGGTGGATGAGTACGCTTGCGCATTTCTAGGCCTAGCGACTTTGAACTTCGAGTCTAACACAGGAGTAGCATATGAGACAGAATCACGAACTAGAGGATTGGGATGGGTTTCGGAGCGTTTGAAGAACGCTTCAGAGAGTGTTTTGAGATATTGTTGTACTGTAGGCAGTTCAAGATCTCTATGCAAGTCCGCGTTACGCACGTACCACGGTGCGCCTGTGGCCCGGCGGCAAAAGAGGTTTTGAACTACCTGCAGTTTGTGCAGGAGGGAGGGTTTGGCGTGGGCAAAGATTGGCGAGGCATACGTCATGACGGGTCTAACGCAGACCTTGTAAAGTGTACGTTTGTTTCTGAAGGACATTTTACTTTTTCTACCTAACATGCTATTTAGGCGGACTAAATAGTGACGAGCGAGTTTCGAAACTCTTTCAACGTGTGGCTTGAAAGAAAGCGTCGGATCTAATGTGACGCCTAAGTATTTAGTACTGCGCTTCCAGGGGATGGGAATGCCTAACATTCGAACGTGGGGATCGCCATCGGGACGACGGCGTTTGTGGTCGAAGCGCATCGCAGAACTCTTTTCAGGGTTCACATCGATGCGCCATTCTTGAAACCATGCACCAAGGGCGTTTACGGCCTTTTGGAGTCTGGTTACAAGGCGCCGAACACCGTGGCCTTTGGTATAGAGTGCGGTGTCGTCAGCGAAGAGGGCGAGTTCAACGCCTTTCGGCGGGATGGGAATGTCGTTGGTGTACACGGTGTACAGCAGAGGGGCGAGGACTGAGCCTTGAGGGACTCCAGCCTTTATGGGACGAGGTGCAGAAAGCGTGCCTTCGTGTTTAAATCGAAACGTACGGTCTTTGAGAAACGACGCTATTATCCTGACTAGGCGATCCGGTAAGCCTATCTTGTAGAGTTTATAAACGAGACCGCTGTGCCAGACTTTATCGAAAGCCTTGGCTACGTCAAAGAAAACCGCGACTGTTTTATAACGACGCGGATAGAAACCGTCAAGTATATACTCGACGATTCGGTGGACTTGCTGAGGGCAGGAGTGTTTAGCGCGAAAGCCGAACTGATGGGGAATAATGAGAGGATCGCCATCCGTTGGAAACAGATGGTTCCGCATTCGAGAAAGTATGACTCTCTCGAGAAGTTTAGACATTGCCTTGAGGAGGCTGATGGGTCTGTGATTAGCCGGGACGTTCAGAGGTTTGCCCGGCTTGGGAATGCCTATGACTGTCGCTTCTTTCCAAGCTTTAGGAAAGTAGCTATGGTCGAAGCAGGCATTGAAAATGATAGCTAACAAGGTAAGCATCTGTTGCGGTAGGTGCTTAAGTGCGTGGTTGAAAATTCCATCCGCACCCGGAGCCTTTTTGGACTTTTGATTTCTAATGAGAAGCAAGATTTCGTCATTAGAGACTGTGACAGGGTCGGCGGTGATGGGGAGAGAGTCTCTGCGAAGGACTTCGTCCTCCACCGCTTTGATGTGAGTGGGATTCGCGGGTTGCGTGCTGGGCGAGCATTGTGCGGCAATGCTGTCGGCGAAGCATTCGGCTTTCTCTTCGACTTCGAAGGCAGTAGTGCCATCGGCACGAGTGAGAGGAGGAACGTGAGAGACGGTGTCTACGCGTAAGGCTCGGGCCATGCTATAGTACGCTTGGTGGGACGGAGAGATATTCGCCATGAGATCGTTCATCTGAGCGTTTTGGAGTTCCGCGAGGCAAGACCTAACTTTACGTTGAAGCTGATTCGCAGCTGTTCTATAGGCGGGCGTGGGATATTTCTTGGCTCTCCGGAGAGCCGCGTTTTTAGCTTTAATAAGATTGCTAACGGCTAAGGGAAGCGTGGGTTTGCCTTGCTTAGCAACCTTTTCGTTGTCACTGATGGCTGAGTTGATAGCATCAGTGAGAGAATTTACTAATGAATCGATTTTATCCGGGCTATCTAATTGCTCGGGAGAGATCGCGAGTGGAGAGTTCGGAGCCTCTAAGGCTGAAACTAACGTATTTTTAAAACCTTTCCAATTGGTAAAGGTCTTAGGAGATGAGACGTTATCGTTCGGCGGTCCTAGCACGAGGGAAACGGGGCGATGGTCGGAGCCTAGGTCATCGAGCGGTTCGATAGACCTTAGGTCAAGATTGATACGCTTGATAATTGCAAAGTCGAGGATGTCAGGAGAGTAGGACGGGTTGTTGGGATAGTGAGTGGGAGTGACGGGGGATATGACATCTAGGTCAAGGGAGTTAGTGATGTCGAGGAGAGCGATACCGCTGGTGTTAGTCGATAGGCACGTCCAGTCAGTATGTTTGGAGTTAAAGTCTCCGAACATAATGACTGAATGGCCGAGGGCGAGAATGGCCTCAAAGTCGCTGCGGATTGGTCTGGTACCACTAGGTATGTAGATTGAAGCTATGATGATGGTCGGATGACCAGTCATAGCCAATCTACACACAGTGGCTTCCATGTTGAGGAGAGGAGGGGTAGGGAGAGGACAGCAGTGGAAGCCTCTTTTGTAATATATAGCGGTGCCGCCGAAACCGTCGGAGTTGGGCCTATCGTTACGAATAAACGCGTACTTAGGTATAGCGAATCCCCTGGAGCGGTTTGGAGTAAGCCATGTCTCCTGGAGAAGGAATAAGTCAGGTTCTTTGTTCTGAAGGAACAGTTTAATTTCGGGAAGGTTGGTGTTAAGGCTACGAGCGTTAAAAGATACTAGGGATAAGCCCTTGGGTTTAATACGACTGGACGCGGTATTCGCGGGTCTAGACATTATAATTTATTATTTACGAATTTATACAAATATAAAAGAATTTACAACGAACTTAGGAGCGAGTGATGCTCGGCTAAAGCAAATAGACGCTCTTGAGGAGAGCGGGCGGCTCGCAGTTTGCGTGCGAGCACGGAAATTTCGTTAATATCGACGTTTTGAATAACGTCGAACACGGTCTCCATGTCCTCAGCCAACGACGACTGAGGTGCGGATGACGGAGAAGGACGCGGCCCTACGGAAGCTACGGGAGCTGGGATGGGTCGGGAAGGTGCAGGCGGAACGGCCGGACGCTGCCTCCAAGACAGAGCCGGAGTAGGCGTCGGCTGAACGGGCTTTGCTTCCGGGGGACCCCGGTTGCGCAGCGGCGGGAAGTTAGCGTGAGTGAGCGGCGGCGCCGGTTTAGGCGCGACCCTCTTGGCGGTGGAACGCGGAGCACGCGGGCAGCCCCTGTAGTTAGCTGTGTGACCAGACTGGCCGCACAGCACACAGGCAGGGGGGGAAGTGGATTCGGGAGTGCGAGTGCACTCCTTTGTGAAATGTGGATCCAGGCACTTAACGCACCTGGGGGGAGCTGAGCAGTTAGCCGCTGCGTGGCCGTAGAGCTGGCAGCGGTGGCACTGCCCAGGGTGACCGCGGGGGTTGGGACGCTCAACAGAGATATTTGAGAGTCCGCAAATTGTGCGAGCCTCTCTAAAGATCTCCCTCGAGTTGGGAGTATTCGACAAGATTACCAACGCTAAGGGAAAACGCCTACCGCGGTTGGAGTGCATCTTGTGCACTGCTGTGACCGGGAAACCCTGAGACTTAAGGTCATCGAGAATGTCTTCGTTACTGAGTTCGAACGGGACGCCCCGTAGTACAGCGCGGATCTTACGCTCCTCCGGGAGGGCGTAGGTGTGATACGCGATTTGGTTTAATCCGAGTAACCTGGTAAACACGCGGAAGTCGTCGACGGTCGCTACTTGAATCTTGATTGTATCGCCAGCGTTGGCGGCTTTTAGGTAATTAATTTTGTGCACTTTGCACAAGTTTGAAACCGCGGTCCAGCGCGCTTTTTCGCGCAGGAAGACGGGCGGAGGGAGCTGAGGTTTCGGCGGGACGGGAGCGCAGCGCGTCGCTGGCTTCGATGTGACCGACGGAGACGCGGTTACTACGAGCGATTTTAACGGCGCGGGGGCTGGTGTTGAAGACACCGGGGAGGGCTCGGGTATTGAAGATACCGAAGCTTTCTTAGAGCGCTTCTTGGAGCGCTTGGCGACGAGTTGAAACGCGGGCTCAGGAGAGCCGGTTAAGGTGACGGCATCTGACGACGTATCAGACGCGGGTTCGGAGTCGCTCCCGGGAGCGGTACGCTTACGACGCGACGCGTGAGAGGATGCGACCGATTCGCAGTCCATCTCGGACGAGGCGGGAGACGCGGGAGAGCTTAAGACCTGAGGGGTCTCGACGTTGGAGGCCTGAGGGGCCGGGGTTGAGGCCTGAGGGGCCGGGGACGCGATAGATGCCTGTAAGGCCTGCGTTAGTATGTCATCGGGTATGCTGACGCCGGACGCGGCGAGCACCTGGGCGAATGACCTAAGAGCGTTAACAAGGTCCATTGGAGGGCTTGGGATAATATGAAATATATAAATATATAATGTATGCCTAGGTTCCCTAGCAAACCTAGCGCCTATTTATATAACAAATGCCTAGAATTCCTAAATAAAAATCTAGCGAACCCTAGCGGCAAACCTCCCTACCAGCGGTAGGGGGGCTGGGGAGAATAAATTAAAACTAACAATACTACGCCGAAGGCCGCTACCTAGAAACCTAAAAAAGGGTGCGCAGGTAAAGAGTTGACCGCGTTAGGGTCAACCTTTACCGACAGAAAGGACAAATACACACGAAAACACACAGATATGATAGAAATAAATATGAAAATAGGAGAAAAATAAATAAAATAGAGAAGAGAAATAAATAAAAATAAAAAGGACTGGTTCAGTACAAATTCGTTGTCACCGTTAAGTATCCTTTGCACTGAAACCAGACTACTTACGCCGGGCACAACACTGCACTCAGCACAAGCACAACACAACTTAGCACAGCACTTTGAAGAATAAGAGGCTTAGTCGCAAAGAAAAATCGCACTTCGAAAGCACTCAGACGGAGTAGAAAGACTTAGGAAACCGTAGCACGGAGCCAACACGCTAGACTGTGACGTCAGTAAACTGAGCGCCGCGGAATAGCGGGAAGGGACCGATCAACGGAGAGCTGGGTCTTGCACGTCCGCACCGCGTGGCGATCGGAGCGAGAATGCCAGAGTGGAATAGTTTTTTTTTTTTTTTTTTTTGTTCCCCTCCGCGGGAAGGGCAGGAGGATAAAAATGCCCTGACGCATACTCTGGCGCGATTCCAAAGTTATGTGGGACTCGTCCCGACGCCTACCAGGACCATACCCACTAAAAACCCCCTGTCGGCTCGTGCATTTTTGCCACTCAGCCTTCATCGGAGCGACGGCCAATTGGAGAAAGAGGCCGCGCTAGCGGGGCCCAGAAGGGGTCACCCGCTGGGATTACATAGCACTGAAGGTGCTCAAAAATTAAAAGTAAAATAAAAAAACATTAAAAATGAAAAGTAAATAATGAAAACATTAAAAATTGAAAAATTAAATATGCATTAATTCGGATTTACGTTAGAATTAGAATTTACGTTAGAATTAGAATTTGCGGCCAGAAGGGCCTCGAGATCGCGTGACAGTCTGGTGGATGAGTACGTTTGCGCATTTCTAGGCCTAGCGACTTTGAACTTCGAGTCTAACACAGGAGCAGCATATGAGACAGAATCACGAACTAGAGGATTGGGATGGGTTTCGGAGCGTTTGAAGAACGCTTCAGAGAGTGTTTTGAGATATTGTTGTACTGTAGGCAGTTCAAGATCTCTATGCAAGTCCGCGTTACGCACGTACCACGGTGCGCCTGTGGCCCGGCGGCAAAAGAGGTTTTGAACTACCTGCAGTTTGTACAGGAGGGAGGGTTTGGCGTGGGCAAAGATTGGCGAGGCATACGTCATGACGGGTCTAACGCAGACTTTGTAAAGTGTACGTTTGTTTCTGAAGGACATTTTACTTTTTCTACCTAACATGCTATTTAGGCGGACTAAATAGTGACGAGCGAGTTTCGAAACTCTTTCAACGTGTGGCTTGAAAGAAAGCGTCGGATCTAATGTGACGCCTAAGTATTTAGTACTGCGCTTCCAGGGGATGGGAATGCCTAACATTCGAACGTGGGGATCGCCATCGGGACGACGGCGTTTGTGGTCGAAGCGCATCGCAGAACTCTTTTCAGGGTTCACATCGATGCGCCATTCTTGAAACCATGCACCAAGGGCGTTTACGGCCTTTTGGAGTCTGGTTACAAGGCGCCGAACACCGTGGCCTTTGGTATAGAGTGCGGTGTCGTCAGCGAAGAGGGCGAGTTCGACGCCTTTCGGCGGGATGGGAATGTCGTTGGTGTACACGGTGTACAGCAGAGGGGCGAGGACTGAGCCTTGAGGGACGCCAGCCTTTATGGGACGAGGTGCAGAAAGCGTGCCTTCGTGTTTAAATCGAAACGTACGGTCTTTGAGAAACGACGCTATTATCCTGACTAGGCGATCCGGTAAGCCTATCTTGTAGAGTTTATAAACGAGACCGCTGTGCCAGACTTTATCGAAAGCCTTGGCTACGTCAAAGAAAACCGCGACTGTTTTATAACGACGCGGATAGAAACCGTCAAGTATATACTCGACGATTCGGTGGACTTGCTGAGGGCAGGAGTGTTTAGCGCGAAAGCCGAACTGATGGGGAATAATGAGAGGATCGCCATCCGTTGGAAACAGATGGTTCCGCATTCGAGAGAGTATGACTCTCTCGAGAAGTTTAGACATTGCCTTGAGGAGGCTGATGGGTCTGTGATTAGCCGGGACGTTCAGAGGTTTGCCCGGCTTGGGAATGCCTATGACTGTCGCTTCTTTCCAAGCTTTAGGAAAGTAGCTATGGTCGAAGCAGGCATTGAAAATGATAGCTAGCAAGGTAAGCATCTGTTGAGGTAGGTGCTTAAGTGCGTGGTTGGAAATTCCATCCGCACCCGGAGCCTTTTTGGACTTTTGATTTCTAATGAGAAGCAAGATTTCGTCATTAGAGACTGTGACAGGGTCGGCGGTGATGGGGAGAGAGTCTCTGCGAAGGACTTCGTCCTCCACCGCTTTGATGTGAGTGGGATTCGCGGGTTGCGTGCTGGGCGAGCATTGTGCGGCAATGCTGTCGGCGAAGCATTCGGCTTTCTCTTCGACTTCGAAAGCAGTAGTGCCATCGGGACGAGTGAGAGGAGGAACGTGAGAGACGGTGTCTACGCGTAAGGCTCGGGCCATGCTATAGTACGCTTGGTGGGACGGAGAGATATTCGCCATGAGATCGTTCATCTGAGCGTCTCGGAGTTCCGCGAGGCAAGACCTAACTTTACGCTGAAGCTGATTCGCAGCTGTTCTATAGGCGGGCGTGGGATATTTCTTGGCTCTCCGGAGAGCCGCGTTTTTAGCTTTAATAAGATTGCTAACGGCTAAGGGAAGCGTGGGTTTGCCTTGCTTAGCAACCTTTTCGTTGTCACTGATGGCTGAGTTGATAGCATCAGTGAGAGAATTTACTAATGAATCGATTTTATCCGGGCTATCTAATTGCTCGGGAGAGATCGCGAGTGGAGAGTTCGGAGCCTCTAAGGCTGAAACTAACGTTTTTTTAAAACCTTCCCAATTGGTAAAGGTCTTAGGAGATGAGACGTTATCGTTCGGCGGTCCTAGCACGAGGGAAACGGGGCGATGGTCGGAGCCTAGGTCATCGAGCGGTTCGATAGACCTTAGGTCAAGATTGATTCGCTTGATAATTGCAAAGTCGAGGATGTCAGGAGAGTAGGACGGGTTGTTGGGATAGTGAGTGGGAGTGACGGGGGATATGACATCTAGGTCAAGGGAGTTAGTGATGTCGAGGAGAGCGATACCGCTGGTGTTAGTCGATAGGCACGTCCAGTCAGTATGTTTGGAGTTAAAGTCTCCGAACATAATGACTGAATGGCCGAGGGCGAGAACGGCCTCAAAGTCGCTTCGGATTGGTCTGGTACCACTAGGTATGTAGATTGAAGCTATGATGATGGTCGGATGACCAGTCATAGCCACTCTACACACAGTGGCTTCCATGTTGAGGAGAGGAGGGGTAGGGAGAGGACAGCAGTGGAAGCCTCTTTTGTAATATATAGCGGTGCCGCCGTAACCGTCAGAGTTGGGCCTATCGTTACGAATAAACGCGTACTTAGGTATAGCGAATCCCCTGGAGCGGTTTGGAGTAAGCCATGTCTCCTGGAGAAGGAATAAGTCAGGTTCTTTGTTCTGAAGGAACAGTTTAATCTCGGGAAGGTTGGTATTAAGGCTACGAGCGTTAAAAGATACTAGGGATAAGCCCTTGGGTTTAATACGACTGGACGCGGGATTCGCGGGTCTAGACATTATAATTTATTATTTACGAATTTATAAATTATAAAAGAATTTACAACGAACTTAGGAGCGAGTGATGCTCGGCTAAAGCAAATAAACGCTCTTGAGGAGAGCGGGCGGCTCGCAGTTTGCGTGCGAGCACGGAAATTTCGTTAATATCGACGTTTTGAATAACGTCGAATACGGTCTTCATGTCCTCAGCCAACGACGACTGAGGTGCGGAAGACGGAGAAGGACGCGGCCCTACGGGAGCTACGGGAGCTGGGATAGGTCGGGAAGGTGCAGGCGGAACGGCCGGACGCTGCCTCCAAGACAGAGCCGGAGTAGGTGTCGGCTGAACGGGCTTTGCTTCCGGGGGACCCCGGTTGCGCAGCGGCGGGAAGTTGGCAGGAGTGAGCGGCGGCGCCGGTTTAGGCGCGACCCTCTTGGTGGTGGAGCGCGGAGCGCGCGGGCAACCCCTGTAGTTAGCTGTGTGGCCGGACTGGCCGCACAGCACACAGGCAGGGGGGGAAGTGGATTCGGGAGTGCGAGTGCACTCCTTTGTGAAATGTGGATCCAGGCACTTAACGCACCTGGGGGGAGCTGAGCAGTTAGCCGCTGCGTGGCCGTAGAGCTGGCAGCGGTGGCACTGGCCAGGGTGACCACGGGGGTTGGGACGCTCGACGGAGATATTTGAGAGTCCGCAAATTGTGCGAGCCTCTCTAAAGATCTCCCTCGAGTTGGGAGTATTCGACAGGATTACCAACGCTAAGGGAAAACGCCTACCGCGGTTGGAGTGCATCTTGTGCACTGCTGTGACCGGGAAACCCTGAGACTTAAGGTCATCGAGGATGTCTTCGTTGCTGAGTTCGAACGGGACGCCCCGTAGTACTGCGCGGATCTTACGCTCCTCCGGGAGGGCGTAGGTGTGAAATGCGATTTGATTTATCGAGAGTAGCCTAGTGAAAGACCGGAAGTCGTCGACGGTCGCTAATTGGATTTTGATTGTCTCGCCAGCGTTGGCGGCTTTTAAGTAATTGATTTTGTGCACTTTGCACAAGTTGGAAACCGCGGTCCAGCGCGCTTTTTCACGCAGGAATACGGGCGGAGGGAGCTGAGGCTTCGGCGGGACGGGAGCGCAGCGCGTCGCTGGCTTCGATGTGACCGACGGAGACGCGGTTACTACGAGCGATTTTAACGGCGCGGGGGCTGGTGTTGAAGACACCGGGGAGGGCTCGGGTATTGAAGATACCGAAGCTTTCTTAGAGCGCTTCTTGGAGCGCTTGGCGACGAGTTGAAACGCGGGCTCAGGAGAGCCGGTTAAAGTGACGGCATCTGACGACGTATCAGACGCGGGTTCGGAGTCGCTCCCGGGAGCGGTACGCTTACGACGCGACGCGTGAGAGGATGCGACCGATTCGCAGTCCATCTCGGACGAGGCGGGAGACGCGGGAGAGCTGAAGACCTGAGGGGTCTGGACGTCGGAGGCCTGAGGGGCTGGGGTTGAGGCCTGAGGGGCCGGGGACGCGATAGATGCCTGTAAGGCCTGCGTTAGTATGTCATCGGGTATGCTGACGCCGGACGCGGCGAGCACCTGGGCGAATGACCTAAGAGCGTTAACGAGGTCCATTGGAGGGCTTGGGATAATATGAAATATATAAATATATAATGTATGCCTAGGTTCCCTAGCAAACCTAGCGCCTATTTATATAACAAATGCCTAGAATTCCTAAATAAAAATCTAGCGAACCCTAGCGGCAAACCTCCCTACCAGCGGTAGGGGGGCTGGGGAGAATAAATTAAAACTAACAATAGTACGCCGAAGGCCGCTACCTAGAAACCTAAAAAAGGGTGCGCAGGTAAAGAGTTGACCGCGTTAGGGTCAACCTTTACCGACAGAAAGGACAAATACACACGAAAACACACAAATATGATAGAAATAAATATGAAAATAGGAGAAAAATAAATAAAATAGAGAAGAGAAATAAATAAAAATAAAAAGGACTGGTTCAGTACAAATTCGTTGTCACCGTTAAGTATCCTTTGCACTGAAACCAGACTACTTACGCCGGGCACAACACTGCACTCAGCACAAGCACAACACAACTTAGCACAGCACTTTGAAGACTAAGAGGCTTAGTCGCAAAGAAAAATCGCACTTCGAAAGCACTCAGACGGAGTAGAAAGACTTAGGAAACCGTAGCACGGAGCCAACACGCTAGACTGTGACGTCAGTAAACTGAGCGCCGCGGAATGGCGGGAAGGGACCGATCAACGGAGAGCTGGGTCTTGCACGTCCGAACCGCGTGGCGATCGGAGCGAGAATGAGAGTGGAATAGAAATGCAATTGTTTAAATATACTTCCACTGACGCCACACGCGCAAATAATTTTAACCAATCACACCATTTTTATCACGTGCAACACGTTGCGGACTGAGTCACGTAAATCGAATATTAGGCCTGTAGGACCTATGTATATTGGCTCGCGCTACCGGCTCGCATAACATTTATGTTTTTCTCTATTAGAAGTTATGTGATAAGTGTGCATATGAAAAATGGGTATACATAGTACGTTGAAAGGGATACAGTAACTATTGGGTTATAGGCGTGCGCTAAGCAATAATGGGTATAAACATTTTATTGTTTAACAAAACTTACACAATCATCACATAATCCTTGAAGAGTTTCATAGTAGTTCTTTTTAGGATAAGACGGGAGTTCAAAGTTTCGTATTAAATTAAGACTTAATATAAATTCTCTTAATTCGAATTCGAATTTAGATTTATTGTCGGAAAAGCGTTCGGTAACTGTTTAGTAGGTTTTGGGACCATGGCTACATATATTTTGCGCAAAATTTGCCGCCTTTAATGAATACTTTTTTTTCTTTTATTTACAGAAATTCATGCCTAACAAAATGAGGTAAAAAAGGTTACATAAATTGTTACGTTGAATTTTATATTGTAAGTTTCCCTTACTTGTTTTAAAAATCTGAATTATAATTTCAATCAAAGAACCATACGTAGAGGAGAGCACATTTCTTTTGTCAATAACAACTTAGTAGTGGTTTTAAACTAAACTGTTTTTTTACCGACTTCAAATAAAGGAGGAGACATTTAAATTTTTGAAATGTTTGTTCGAGCATAACCTTCAAATTGAAATTCAAATATTTATTTCTCAACATTGACAATTACTTGTTCTTATTGACGTCAAATAAAACATGATTCTACCACCAGTTCGAAAAAAACCTTCGTGAAGAAGAACTGGCAAGAAACTTCACGGGTATATTTTTTTTCAAAATAAATTTACAGAGTCTCTTTATGTCTATACAAAATTATTCTTTTCTGCATTTGTTAGCTCGGCAAGTCTTCCCTCCCCCCAAGTATCCAAACGACGAACACCCTCAAACGGCACCCGTTCACGAGTTAACGCGGGATCCAGCCATCGCCCTCCTCAACCATACCTCAACCTTTTTGTTTCATAACCGATTTTGATAATATTTTGGGCGTTTGGCGTAAGTCTCATAATTTCATGGGTATTGGACTTAAGACTTCGGACCATGGAACTCTGCAAAATCAAACAGAATGATTTATGTAATTGGCGTTTTCTAAGTTTGTGACAATCCTAGTTCAAAAAAAAGTTAAATACGCTACGCACTCAATGTTATAAACAGGAAAAAGAACCTTAATGGGAAGACACTGGTCTCCACAACACAGGGAACCCAAGTGTGGAGTCCAGCGTACTGCTGAATTAATGCCATCTGTAAATACTGTAAAAATTGTTATCTGTACCATGTATCAGTTGATTGTGTATTATTTGTGTATGTACTGAATAAATAAATATTTCATTTCATTTCATTTCAAAAGGCAATTAACAAAGATCAAGGATATCCTAGACTAAACCTGGACTTATACTGGACTATACAGCAGAACTCATTAAAGTCCACCAGCACATCTATAAGAATAGTTTCGATCGATTTGCGCAAATAGACTTTTAACACATAACGTAACACATAGTATTTTAAGTAAGTGTTCTGTAGTTATGGATGAATTCATATAACAGAACTCCTGAAAGTCCAACAGCACATGCAGGTGCCAGCCTTTGTGACGACATCTGAGGGTCGAGCCACGTACTTTTTCATATTGTATGCTGTCTGCTTTACCTATGATGTTGCTGGCGCCGACCTAAAAATACATACTTACCTTATGTAACTACTTACATAGATACCCCTTTCACTTAAAAAGCTATTATTTTTCATTTTCCAGTTGACTTGCATTTTTAAGACCGGTTTCTATTTTTTTATAAAATAATTTTTTTTTTGAAAGAACTGTTTAAAAGTAATAATGAAATAAATATATAAACCCCTCACATTGAATTATAACACGGCACAAATTGCATACAGCGTAGCAAGTGTTGCAAACTGCGATTTTTCTTATATTCAATTCGGCGGAATTATGGTAATATAAATAAAAATTTGTTCATTCTCGACTACCAGCACCAACACATTATATAAACACTTGATAAGATTTCATAAGCTACATATTTTTTACACTATACGTATATAGTTGATAATTATTGAATGCCACATTTACATTGTTTGGGTTATTAGATTTTAGGTACTAACTAAGATTTTTTGAAGATTTTAAAGATGGTAAATTTGATAATTACTAAACATTTATTTTATTACTAGATTTCTTAACTGTGGTATCATTCGCTTATCCCTCTGCGTGAAATACCTTTTGCACTTTCTATATCCCTGACAACGTGTATTGAAAACAAATTATTACAATACAATGATCGGTCACGTAGGTTACCCGTGAAGGCAACAACAAACAAATGAAGAAACAAACAGACTACCTCACTTTCACCTTTATCTTTAGTAACTTTTATTGGATTACGGTGCCAAATATAAGAAGTGTCTCATTAAAAAAAAAAAAATTCATATTTATTGATGGAGAAGGAATACCAATGTCCTTTCGTGATGTTTAGGGATTAAATTAATTTGTGGTTAGATAATACCAAAGTTAGTAAAGATAGAACAAACTCCATAACCGATAAACAAAATTATATGTAAAGGCTTTATTAAAAATTCGTAGCTGATACGCTTAGAAAGGCACTTTAACACTAAAGTGAATGTTAGAACGTTACTCAACTTGAAACAACGTAAAATCTGGTCTTTGGGCCTTCTAAATGGCCATTGACTATAAGTTTTAACAAAACAGCTTCGAGAGTTATTATTTGACTTTTATCCCCCACAAGATGAACCGATAACCTGGCGAAAGTAGACTGGAAAACTGTGGATTCGGGCCGCACAAGATCAAGGGGTGTCAAGATCCTTACGGAATGCCCTTGTCCTGCAGTGGACGTGTTTCGGCTGAAAAGAAGTAGTAAACTAAGCAACAGTTAAGCATCTCCATTGTCTGAAATGAAATCAGTTTTAGGAATTTTGTTCTTTGGCAGAAGTTGTTTATTTTGTAATAAACTAATTTCTTAGCACATTCCTCAAAGGCAGTAAAACAATAGCATGGCCGGTAAATTCACATTCAAATTCAAATTCAAATTCAAATATTTATTTCTCAACATTGACAATTACTTGTTCTTATTGACGTCAAATAAAACATGATTCTACCACCAGTTCGAAAAAAAACCTTCGTGAAGAAGAACTGGCAAGAACTTCACGGGTATATTTTTTTTTTTCAAAATAAATTTACAGAGTCTCTTTATGTCTATACAAAATTATTCTTTTCTGCATCTGTTAGCTCGGCAAGTCTCCCTCCCCCCAAGTATCCAAACGACGAACACCCTCAAACAATTATGTAACCGCAAAAAGTAGAAATAAAAAGACTTTGAAAAGGATTTTGTTGTGAGAAATAAAATAAATGATATTAGCCACTAATATCACTACTGGCAATGAATGCATTGAGCTCCTATCTTGTATCCACATAAACACTAGCTAAACCCTTAAAAATGAAATATGCACCAAACAAATTTTTTTATATTAATGTGGTCACTGAGTTTTTTTGTATCGAGAATATTTAGGACGCTTTCACCAAATTTAGAAAATGACCAACAAAACACGATAAGCAGAATAATAATGTGGCTATTACGACCTAAAATCCTACTTTTTTAATGTGAAGTATACTCCTGAACTGAAGGACCAATTTGGTTACCTTATTTTTTGCAGAAGTTAAGTATTTCCTAAGTATTACTTTTCTCACAGGTGACCTGTTTCTGGTTGAATTACACAAAGAACGGATGTCAATAATAATTGCTGCGATGAAAAGCAGAGTTGGAAATATAAGAACAAAGCCTAAAGAAAAATTACCTGAAACCTGATCGAAGGCAAGGACAAAAACTAGTAGATGTTATAATAAATATTCAGATGGAGGTGCACATAGGTAAGTACATCTCTACATTTGATCAACGAATAACATTTATCCTAATAGTCGAGTTGGAGAACAGACGAACCCCGGGAACTTGTTCAATATTGACAGTGCGTGCGCAAATGGTGCGTTTGATGGCGATTTTAAAAGTTTATTTATTTCTCCAACAAGGCTTCACCGTTCGCATCCTCATCGTCATTCTTTTTTCGAATCGTACCTTCGAATCAATAAAAAAATTAAACAAATTTAATAAAAATGATGATGTTTAATAATGACCGTGAACTTGGTGGATTGTGACCTTTCGTCAAAATTCCCTTAGCCAAGATTTGAAAAATTCTCAATGTATTTTAAAATAGAAACTTGCTAACACATTACTTGAAGTAATTAGCAAAACTCAGGAGCTGTCGTTGTTATGTACAACCGCGTCACGTGACACACGCACGGCAATGAAAGACGGTTTTAATTCAGTTCATTTTGTGACTCATTACACCATTCTCGCTCCGATCGCCGCCCAGTGCGGACGTGCAAGACCCCGTTCTCCGCTGTTTGGTCCCTTCCCGATATTCCGTGGCGCTCAGTCTACTGACGTCACAGTTTAGCGTGTTGGTTCCGTGCTACGGTTTTCAAGGTTTTTCTACTCCCTCTGAGTGCTATCGAAGTGCGATTTTTTCTTTGCGACTAAGCCCCTTAGTCTTCAAAGTGCTGTGCTAAGTTGTGTTGTGCTTGTGCTGAGTGCAGTGTTGTGCCCAGCGTAAGTAGTCTGGTTTCAGTACAAAGGATACTTAACGGTGACAACGAATTTGTACTGAACCAGTCCTTTTTATTTTTATTTTATTTCTCTTCTCTATTTTATTTATTTTTCTCCTATTTTCATATTTATTTTTATCATATCTGTGTGTTTTCGTGTGTATTTGTCCTTTCTGTCGGTAAAGGTTGACCCTAACGCGGTCAACTCTTTACCTGCGTACCCTTTTTTAGGTTTCTAGGTAGCGGTGACTACGAATTTGTACCAAACCAGTCCTTTTATTTTTATTTTGTTTCTCTTTTACATTTTATTTATTTTCTCCAATTTTCATATTTATTTTTATCATATCTGTGTGTTTTCGTGTGTATTTGTCCTTTCTGTCGGTAAAGGTTGACCCTAACGCGGTCAACTCTTTACCTGCGCACCCTTTTTTAGGTTTCTAGGTAGCGGCCTTCGGCATACTACGGTTAGTTCTAAGTTATTCTCCCCAGCCCCCCTACCACGGGTAGGGAGGTTTAGGTACTAGGTTTGCTAGGGAACCTAGGCATTTTTATATATTATTTATTTATTTATTTATTCGTAGGTATTCCAACAGCTAATTAAATAATACGACACATTACATTCGAACAAAAACAAGAAGCCAAATTATAGAAATACACTAAAATAAAAGTACAATATCTAAATGCAATCCATATTAATTAAGAAAAGAAAATTGAACAACAGAATAAAAGACAATGCAGATTACAAACATAAAATCATATCAAAAAACTAAAAAATAAAAATACAAAATTAAATTTAAATAGTAATATATAAGTAACGAAATAATGAATTTAAATAAACCAATGTGCTTAATAATAAAAATAGTACTCAAATTAAATTAAAACGCGATTGGTTAGTATTTGATATTGTGAGTGTGTGTGAGAGTGAGTGTTTGTGTTCGTGTGTCTGTGTGTGTGCATTTGGGGTAAGTAAGTGTTTTATGCACGATTCATTTTAATCACCTCATTCCTAAAAGATAGCCGTGACAGATAGAAAAGATCAGCGGAGGAATAGAATTTATTGTAGAGACGCAGTATTCGACAGATGACAGAGTTTTTATAGAAGTTGGTGTTGCATTGAGGAACGTGTAGTAGAGCGGTGTGGCGCGTGCGGCAGCTGGGCACACGCAGCTGTATGGCGTGCAGCAGTTGTGGACAGTCGCGGGCACCACTCAGCACGTCGTGCAACATCACTATGTCGGCCTGCCGACGGCGCGACTCTAGCGAGTCTAGCCGGTAGTGTATTAGATCCTCTTCATAAGTGTAGTCTTGGCGAAACTCTTTAAATCCCACGTATTTAAAAAACTTTTTCTGTATCTGCTCTAGCCTATGAATGTAGATAGTATACTGAGGATTCCAGATGCTACTTCCGTACTCCAGTACACTTCTTACGAAAGCTACATACAGAGCCCTGATATAGTCGATTCGATCAAACTTATTGGAAACTCTATTTATAAAACCTAGGAGTTGATATGCTCGATTACTTATAATATCGATATGTTTATCATAAATTAGTTTCGAATCGAGAGTTATGCCGAGGTCTCGAACCACGTCCACCTTATTAATTGCAATATCACCAAATTTATACATAAACTGGACTAATTTGTTTTTTCTTGTAAAAGTAATAAACTGACATTTGTTAATGTTAATTGCAATTCTATTTTTTTCATAATAATTAGATAAATTATTTAAATCATCCTGAAGTTTCAAGCAGTCACTAAAATTAGAAATATAACTATAAATTTTTTTATCATCCGCGTACAGTATAAAATTGGTGAAATGGTGAAAACAATGTTTTATGTCAAATAAATAAGCAATATATAAAAGTGGTCCTAGGTGTGATCCCTGTGGCACACCGGAGCCAATAGAGACAAAGTTGGACCTCATACTCCCAAGAACTACTGCCTGTGACCTCCTAGAGAGATAAGAAGTCAACCATCTATGTAAATCTCCACTGATTCCGATTGCTTTGAGCTTGTGCATTAATATGACATGATCTACCCGGTCGAAAGCCTTCTCAAAGTCAGTGTAAATAACGTCTACTTGGTACCCCATGTCCATACCATGAAGAACGTCTTGCGTAAAGACAGATAGGCTAGTAACAGTCGAGCGTTTAGCAAGAAATCCGTGCTGTTCCTCAGGTATAGCCTTAGCTATAATGGGATAAAGCTGCTCGTACACAGTTTTCTCAAAGACTTTGCTGAAACAGTTCAGTTTAGAGATCGGTCTATAATTGTCGATTTTCATTTTTGAGCCTTTTTTATGAATCGGGACAATTAGAGCTTCTTTCCATTTGGTTGGAAATATACCAGATTTCATTGACAGCTGAAAGATGAATAAGAGTGGCTTTGTAAGGTTACGTGAACATTTCTGTATGAACAAAGGAGGAATACTATCGCTACCTGCCCCTTTTGTGACGTCTAACGACGCTAAAAGATCAGAAAGGCTCTTTTCATCCAAAAATACCGTGTGTAAATGTTGATTGCTATCTGGATATTTGACCAGGTATGAGTCGTACGATGAAGATGGTTTAATAAAAACGCTGTGAAAATAATCGTTAAACGCGCTACAAGAATCCTTCATGTTATGCAAGGTGGCGTTATTATACGTAAATTTACTAGGGTACCCCGAGCCATTTCCTTTTATGTTTTTAATATATCTCCAGAGTTGTTTCGGGTCTTTTTTTATTTGACGTTGTATACCATCGGTATAATTATCGAAACATTTTTTTTGCAGATGTTTTTGCCTCGACCGCAATAATGAGAACTCATCATAATCTCTTGGATTATTAAATCGTCTCCAGCGTTGGTGTATTTTCTTTTTTTCTTTTATGATATTAACGAGTGAGGTCGAATACCAACCCGGATATTTTTGAAATCTCTTTTTGAAGTTATAAGGGACAAATAAATTGATGGCTGTGTTTATTATGTCATAAAACTCGTCCACCGCCTCATCTACGTCAGTGCTACTAAAAAGTTTTGACCAATCGACACCCTGCAAATGAATATTTATTTTATCATAATCAGCACTATGAAAATTAAGTCTTGGTGCACTATGTACTGGGGCTGGAGCAACGATTAAATCGGCCATATCAAATTCTAGCGGTGGATGATAGGAGTCAGGACATACCAAAGGACTACGACTTAAGTTTAAGTCAAAAGTGACGTCACTGAATATTAAATCCAGGACATTATGTGATATATTTTCGAAGTTGTTGTGTTGAGATAGGCCAAACATATTGCAGGTGTCCACTAATTTGATGGAAAGCTCCTGTAGCTCTATAGAGCCGCGCTTTTGGTAAATTGGACCTAATGGTGTCCAATCAATGATTGATAAATTTAAGTCGCCAGCAATTAAGAAATGATCGTTAGAAAAGGATTCAAATATACGATTAAACATCGCTAAAGTGGTTTTTAAGCGGATTGCCTGAGATCTGTCAGGTGGAATGTAAACGGTTCCCAAATGCAAAGGATGCTTTGCATGACGGCCAAAGGAGCTCACAGGTACAGTTACCCAGGTACACTCGATTCCATCCTCGTTCCATTCCGTACGTTCCTGAGCATGCAGTCGTTTTTGTGTACAGATCATTACTCCGCCGCCGAGACTTTTGTTAGAAGTTGCCGTGGTGCGGTCACAACGAAATACATCGTAACGGTCGTCACATAGTTCGTTATTATAGAAATTCCCATTTAACCATGTCTCCGTAATTAGAATTATGTCAAAGTCCTGGGACAAAATGTTGTGGTAAAAGTCTGTGGTCTTAGTTCGCAGACCGCGGACGTTCTGGTAGAAAATGCGTAGGCCTTGATTCTTCATTGGATATAAATGTCTAATAAATCAAAAATGTAATAATTATAAATTATGATTCCTAGTCTGAAAAAATAAAATAAAAATGTACATCTCAAAAAATATATTATTAAAGTTTGCCCAAGGACCAAATAATAGAAAACGTCGTGATCGGCAACTGTCATTATTTTTTAAAGTATAAAACAATAAATGAATCCTAGAAATGATTAAAATGAGTGTATTCGTGTGAGTAGTTCTATGAGTGTGATGTTGGTGTGCGTTAGTAAATGAATTAAGAAAAGTTTTATAGTGTACAACAAAGCAAACTAAAACAGAGAATTTAAATACTACTATATAATTTTGGTCAAATCTTTCTCTCGGTTTATAAATATGACAGGAGACTCCTCGTTTTTTCGTAAAAAAATCGAACAGTTACGAACCCAGCAGAATTTATAGGCCTTTTCAGCTGCAGTAGTCTTCGTTTTTTTCAAAAGCATTTTGTTATTAGGGGTCAAGTGTTCATTGACATAGATTTTTTTTGAGTTTCCACGCATGCCTATGTCTTTAGTAGTTATGCCTTTAACTTTCCTTAAGCCAGAAATGATTTGATCCTTCAGTAGTCTATTTTTTAATTTTGCGTCTCTCACGCGTCGCGTCGCAAGCGTACCGCTCCCGGGAGCGACTCCGAACCTGCGTCTGATACGTCGTCAGATGCCGTCACCTTAACCGGCTCTCCTGAGCCCGCGTTTCAACTTGTCGCCAAGCGCTCCAAGAAGCGCTCGAAGAAAGCTTCGGTATCATCAATACCCGAGCCCTCCCCGGTGTCTTCAACACCAGCCCCCGCGCTGTTAAAATCGCTCGAAGTAACCGCGTCTCTGTCAGTCCCATCGAAGTCAGCGACGCGCTGTGCTCCCGTCCCGCCGAAACCTCAGCTCCCTCCGCCCGTCTTTCTCCGCGAGAAAGCGCGATGGACCGCAGTATCAAATCTTTGCAAAGAGCAAAAAATTTATTATCTTAAAGCAACCAACGCAGGCGATACAATTAAAATTCAGGTCGCGACCGTCGACGACTTCCGCGCGTTCACTCGGTTACTTTCTTTAAAACAAATAGCTTATCACACCTACGCCCTCCCGGAGGAGCGTAAGATCCGCGCAGTACTACGGGGCGTCCCGTTCGAGCTCGAGGACGAAGAAATCCTCGAGGACCTTAAGTCTCAGGGTTTCCCGGTCACAGCAGTGCACAAGATGCACTCCAACCGCGGTAGGCGTTTTCCTTTAGCATTAGTAATCCTGTCAAATACTCCCAACTCGAAGGAGATTTTCAGAGAGGCTCGCACAATCTGCGGACTCTCGAACATCTCCGTCGAGCGTCCCAACCCCCGCGGTCATCCTGGGCAGTGCCACCGCTGCCAGCTCTATGGCCACGCAGCGGCCTACTGCTCAGCTCCCCCCAGGTGCGTTAAGTGCCTGGATCCGCACATAACGAAGGAGTGCACTCGCACTCCCGAATCCACTTCCCCCCCTGCTTGTGTGCTGTGCGGCCAGTCCGGCCACACAGCTAACTACAGGGGTTGCCCGCGCGCTCCGCGCTCCACAGCTAAAAGGGCGGCGCCTAAACCGGCGCCGCCGCTTACTCCCGCTAACTTCTCGCCGCTGCGCAACCGGGGTCCCCCGGAAGCAAAGCCCGTTCAGCCGACGCCTACTCAGGCTCTGTCTTGGAGGCAGCGTCCGGCCGTTCCACCTGCACCTTCCCGACCCATCCCAGCTCCCGTAGCTTCCGTAGGGCCGCGTCCCGCTCCGTTATCCGCACCTCAGTCGTCGTTGGCTGAGGACATGAAGACCGTGTTCGACGTTATTCAAAACGTCGATATTAACGAAATTTCTGTACTCAAAAAAATTCAAAAATTCAAAATTCAAAATTTCTTTACTAGGTAAAGTTCAGTAACAAATGTTGAAGGACACTCCTTTTAGGTACGCAGACCTGTGTACTCGCACGCAACGTGGACGTGCCTATCGACCAACACCAGCGGTATCGCTCTCCTCGACATCACTAACTCCCTTGACTTAGACGTCATATCCCCCATCACTCCCACTCACTATCCCAACAACCCGACCTACTCTCCTGACATCCTCGACTTTGCAATTATCAAGCGAATCAATCTTGACCTAAGGTCTATCGAAACGCTCGATGACCTAGGCTCCGACCATCGCCCCGTC
This sequence comes from Marasmarcha lunaedactyla, assembly GCA_923062675.1. Lineage (NCBI taxonomy): Eukaryota > Metazoa > Arthropoda > Insecta > Lepidoptera > Pterophoridae > Marasmarcha > Marasmarcha lunaedactyla. The sequence continues at coordinate 19,953,338 of OV281346.1, read as the reverse complement.
TCCCTCGTGCTAGGTACGCCCAACGTTAACGTCACATCTCCTGAGTACTTTACCAACTGGAAAGGCTTTAAAAATACGTTAGTTTCAGCCGTAGAGGCCCCTAACTCTCCGCTCGCGATTTCGCCCGACCAATTAGATAGCCCGATTAAAATAGATTCAGTAGTCAATACTCTCACTGATGCTATCAACTCAGCCATCAGCGACAACGTAATTATTGCTAAGCAAGGCAAACCCGCGCTTCCCTTAGCCGTTAGCAATCTCATTAAAGCTAAGAACGCGGCTCTCCGGAGAGCCAAGAAACATCCCACGCCCGCATATAGAACAGCTGCGAATCAGCTTCAACGTAAAGCTAGGTCTCGCCTCGCGGAACTCCGTGACACTCAGTTTAACGATCTCATGGAGAATATCTCCCCGTCCCACCAAGCATATTATCGAATGGCCCGAGCCTTACGCGTAGACACCGCCTCTCACGTTCCTCCTCTCACTCGTCTCGACGGCACCATTGCCTTTGAAGTCGAAGAGAAAGCCGAATGCTTCGCCGACAGCATAGCGGCACAATGTTCGCCCAGCACGCAACCCGTGGATCCCTCCCACATCCAGGCGGTGGAGGACGAAGTTCTCCGCAGAGAATCTCTCAGAGAGACTCTAATGATGAAATCTTGCTTCTCATTAGAAAGCAAAAGTCCAAAAAGGCTCCGGGTGCGGATGGAATTTCCAACCACGCACTTAAGCACCTGCCACAGCAGGTGCTTACCTTGTTAGCTATCATCTTCAATGCCTGCTTCGACCATAGCTACTTTCCAAAAGCCTGGAAAGAAGCGACAGTCATAGGCATTCCCAAGCCGGGTAAACCAATGAACGTCCCGGCTAATCACAGACCAATCAGCCTCCTCAAGGCAATGTCTAAACTTCTCGAAAGAGTCATACTCTCTCGAATGCGGAACCATCTGTTTCCAACGGATGGCGACCCTCTCATTATTCCCCACCAGTTCGGCTTTCGCGCTAAGCACTCCTGCCCTCAGCAAGTCCATCGAATAGTCGAGTACATACTCGAAGGATTCTCTCAGCGTCGTAAAAAAACAATCGCGGTTCTCTTTGACGTAGCCAAGGCTTTTGATAAAGTCTGGCACAGCGGTCTCGTTTTTAAACTCTATAAAATAGGACTTCCGGTTCGCCTAGTCAGATTAATCGCGTCGTTTCTTAAATACCGTACGTTTCGATTCAAACATGAAGGCACGCTCTCCGCGCCTCGTCCCATAAAGGCTGGAGTCCCGCAAGGCTCAGTCCTCGCCCCTCTGCTGTACACCGTGTGCACTAACGACATCCCCATCCCGCGGAAAGGCGTCGAACTCGCCCTTTTTTGCAGATGATACCGCCCTTTACACTAAAGGTCAATCGATCCCGTATAACATCACCAGACTCCAAAAAGCCGTAAACGCCCTCGGTGTTTGGTTTCAAAAATGGCGTATCGATGTCAACCCAGAAAAGAGTTCTGCCATTCAATTCGACCAGAAACGTCGTAATTGCCGCAACGATCCCCACATTCGAATGTTAGGTATTCCCATCCCCTGGAAGCGCAGTATCAAATACTTAGGCGTCACCTTAGATCAGACGCTTTCTTTCAAGCCACACGTCGATAGAGCAACGAAACTCGCGCGTTTCTACTTAAGCCGCTTAAATAGTATGATAGGTAGAAAAAGTAAAATGTCTTTTAGAAATAAACGTACGCTTTATAAGGTCTGCGTTAGACCCGTCATGTCATATGCTTCGCCAGTCTTTGCCCACGCCAATCCCTCCGTCCTGTATAAGCTGCAGGTAGTTCAAAATCTCTTCTGCCGCAGGGCCACAAACGCACCTTGGTACGTGCGCAACGCGGACCTGCACAGAGATCTTGAACTACCTACAGTGCAACAGCACCTCAAAACACTCTCAGAATCGTTCTTCAAACGCGCCGGATCCCATCCCAATCATCTTGTTCGAGATTCAGTCTCATATACTGCTCCTGTGTTAGATTCGAAATTCAAAGTCGCTAGGCCGAGAAACGCGCACACTGGCGAACCAACGCAGTTAACTTAAGATCTCGAAGAATTCTAACGCAAATTAATGCAATTTTATTTTTCATTTTTAATGTTTTTTTTTACATTTCATTTTTGAGCACCTTCAGTGCTATGTAAATCCCAGCGGGTGACCCCTTAAGGGCCCCGCTAGCGCGGCCTCTTTCTCCAATTGGCCGTCGCTCAGATGAAGGCTGAGTGGCAAAAATGCACGAGCCGACAGGGGTTTTTTTAGTGGGTATGGTCCTGGTAGGCGTCGGGACGAGTCCTACATAACTTCGATCGCGCGCGCGGAGTATGCGTCAGAGCACTTTTTATGTCCTCCTGCCCTTCCCGTGGAGGGGAACCAAAAAAAAAAAATGACTCATTTCATACTAAGCATATGTCCTACATGCAGTTCAAAACGTTATAAGGATATTAACCTGTCCTTTTATAACCTGTGGTATTTTCCTCGTGAAATAATTAAATGAAAGATTAACTTGTATACGAATAAAAATATAGTTGATAAGGATTTTGTTCACGAATATTTGTTACCTTATTACATTAACTCGAGACTTCTGCTAAATCTTTATTTTACTTTCTGATTGTATTGCAAGCATGAAATCATGTTTCAATAAATGTTAGATATTTTTATAAATATCAAAATTCGTGCGCCTTTGCTAGAGTATATGATATTGTTTAATGATATCAAAATATCTCTTATCTATTTAAAACAGACTTCGGGAAAATTAAAGGTACAAATTATATAAAACAATACTATATTTATTACTACCGAAATTTGTGTGCCTAACCAAAATAAGTCTTGCTGAAACTTGAAACAAGGTAAAAACAATTATTTTTGGATCTACTAATTGGTAGAAATCCTACAAAGCCAGCGTCGTCTGGTGCGGCGAAAACTGGCGAGTAATTGGGCGCTGTAAAAGCGACGACTACAAATGTACATGGCCTGAGACATACTCAATATGTTTATTTATGGTTATTATGAAAATAATTATTGGAAACGAGATCATTTAGGAAGTATTGGCTTCTGAACTTTGTATTTTATAATTGACCAACATTGGTGATTTTTAATGATGGGAAACGTAAATTGTCTGTCTAGTGTTGCATTTTTTTGGACAATATTTTATTCTAGTACCAAATAATAGATTTTTCATTCAAATTTTATTGAATTCGATTTTATTTGAAAATGCTTTCACGGCGACGGGATTTTTTGGAAAGAAGCAGCTGGCTAAGTTTAAGTTGTATTCGATAAAGCTCCTAAAATATAATAATTTTACTTATCTTAATTTTATCAAAATTTATAAGGCTATCTATGAATCTATAACTTAATTGTTTGATATTTTGATTTTTTAAAATCCCCAGACAAACACACTAACTGTTTGGCCCCAAAATAAGCAGAGCTTGTGTTATGGATGACCATACAGCGAACTTGGGAGGAACCCAGAAGAAACATACATATATAAATATCAACAACCATGACCCGAGAACAAACATCTGTGTTCTTTTTATATTTGACTTTTAAAATTATTGTAACTGCGTCCCAAAACAAACTTACCCTCAGTATAAAATGAACGCTCTCTTAAATATTTTGTAATAGTTTTGCCTCTTTCGTTGCCCTGACATTGATAATTGATATGTCTATCTCTCTCTCTAAACTTGCATTTAAATACCAAAAACAATTTAAAAAGGTACTCTATGTCAAAACTGATTCCAAATGTCATATCCTTCTTTAATCGGAGCGGACCTGTTAAAGTGTCATTGACAAGTGCGTTCTAAATCTAAATCAAAAAGAAAAAACTTCCCTAGAACACATACTGCTACTGTAATGAATATGGTTACTAAGCTCGCATCAAACCAATGAGATTAACCTAGGTTATTTGAAATCATTTTATTTTGATAGGTCTTAGAGACATCAAAATAATTAATTATGATTAACAAATAAGCAGCTCTAAACAACCTAAAGGAACGTGCTCCTGACAAAATGTGTCAATATTGCCATATATATGCTTTTTTGACATGGATATGCTTTTTTCCGCATCCTGCTACAGGTATTTACGAAATTGACTGCGGCTGTGGGTTTTCCATCATTGGTCAAACCAAATGGAATGTGTCAACCCGCGTTACACAACACACAGCTGATGTTAAAAAGAAAAGAGCAACAAAGTCTGCAATCTGTAAACGTTTCATGGACAAGCCCAACCATTATGTGAGGTTTGACTCTGTAAAAATTACAGAATGGGAAAAACAATTTATACTTAGAATGATCAGAAAAACCATTGAAATTAAGAAACACCCTAATTTTAAAAGAGAAGATGGTTGGAAGCTTTCTCCAACATGGGATTCTATACTTAAAATCATAAATCTACCATGCAAAAAACTACAAGACCTCAAGCTGAAAACTCTGTCAGCACCTTCTGCGTTAATCCTGAACACTACGCTCGCAGACTGACAAACAGATGGAGATGATTGAATGTTTTCATAATTCTCAAGACGCCTGTCAATTTTAGTCACTAGTGATCACGGTATCTGTGAAGGTACCGAAACTTCGAGTTAAAATGTAAAAATATAATTAAACGCATTACAGTCCGGGTAAAAAAGTTAAGGAAATATTATAGCCATTTTGTATAAAAGTACGCCATCGTCATCATCACGCTATAAGAATGGGTTTATTCATCGGTTAAATATAAGTATGGCAATTCATTGATCGAAAATAAATTTTGTGAATTGAACGAAGTGAACAGAACTTGTTTTATGGATGACCATACAGCGAACTGGAATGAATATACATATAAAAATATCAACAACCACCCGCGAACAAACATCTGCGTTCATCACACAAATAAATGCATATCTCGGCCGTGTAAGTGGCCGACTATTGCTGTTGCTTTTTGTTCGACTCACAATGTTTCAGTATTACAACTTTATCTCCCTATTAGGAAATATTCATAGTTTTATCAGAGAAAGAATACTACACGAAACACATTTACACAAAGACGAAACCATACTGCTTATCACATGTGTACAAAACCTTATTTTGGACATTTTTTCACCAAACCAATCTGAAATTCGAGAGAAATAAACACAGACCAAAGATTTTCTTCAAAAATAATAATTTTCTTCTCTGTTTACTTTGTACAGTTGGTGCCAGATACATCTATACCACCCAGTCGTCGGCCAAATACCGCACGCACCGCGCGCTCACCCGAACTCACACTACTAAAGACTGGAACAATTAACACAACCGGTTTAGAGCGACTATGTTGTTGCAAAAGAAATTCTAACTATCGGCGATCGAATCTGCTCAGCACAAAAAATAATGCTACTATACGGGAATATAGATCGTTAATTTTAACATAGCCTATGAAGACGAGCGTAGCTCAGCCGTACAATGTGCAGATTCACTTGCACGCTATCCTTGCTTCAGGCGGCCTGAGTTCAAATCTCGGAAGGCTAATAAACCTAATAATGTTCATTAAATTAAAGAAATATTTTATAATTTTATTTTTATATTCCAATTAATCAATAAATTAATTTTAGTATTATTAAATCATATATTAAGGTGTAGCTAAGAGCTATAAGTAAAACCAACACAAACTTATTTTCTTTTAATTAATTTAATTAATTATAACATGTTGCTTCTGACTAGAACACAAATAAAAATATAACATTACTTATTTGGACTAGGCGACCAGACGCTGAGAACATTTAAAAAACAATGTAGTTTAGTTATTTGGTTGTTAATTGAAAGATTTGAATGACAGTTTTCATTATAATTGGTCCTTCACTTGGCGTATGACCTTATTATATCATTGAAGTAGTAAATCCGTTGTAGACATGAATCAACATGTAATTAGCCAGAAACTATAAATATTATTTGTTTCTAAGCTAAATGACAATAATATCATTCATTCATGGATTACCTTCTTTTTAAAACACAACTATTACGAAACTTTTTTTGTTATAAACTAATTTGTGCGCCTTCGTTATCTATGACCTGCTGCAACCGAGATCTGATACTGTCAACTAGATTCCTGCACAAGTCAGATCCTGTAATCATCTCCCAAGATGAAAAAAACTAATTCCTCTAAATTCTCTGGCCACAATATCGCGGTGTCTCTCCGATGCATCAGTATAGGTTATAGGATTCCGTCCAGGCCTACAAGGTTCTATATCCCCAGATTGCTCATAACGACGAACCCATAGTTTCCCCACCCATAGTTTAACCCACGCACCGTCTTTCTCTGTAAATAAAATTTTCAACTTCAAAATAAAAATTTTGTTCAATCCTAGTCACAGGATAATACTTAGCGACAGGAAATTACTTACAGATATCATCAATCGACGTGCAAATTTTCCTAATGGAAACATTTTGATTAAACAAAACGACGATTTCAGCTCTCTGCAGCGTTGTTAAATGATAATTGATTTTTGGCTTCACTTGAGCACAGAAATATGATAGGACTATAAAAAGTGTAACGAACGAATGCAAAACAGCAAACAATCTGGCAACACGACTATATAATATTAGATGCGCACGTCGTCGTTGAGAGTAGCTAGAACCAGATTTTTTTTTCGAAGTGGACAGTTTATTTATGGCCCATAGGCCTTTTAAATTTCACCGGACTTTGTAGCCTAGCGTTGACGGTGCCTAGCTGGAACTTAAACTACTCCTACATACGAAACGCCTAAGGGCACCCGAGAGGGCATGGACCTCGGCTTAGGATGTCGAATATTGAAACTACCACTGGTTCGGAAGGATCATCTACTGGCAAAGAACCAGCAAGAAACTCAGTAGGAATGCGTACGGCGCGTTAGCCTGGCCCACCGTTGGGTTAGGCGATTCGAATGCCGTGTTGCCCTATTTCTAACTGGAACACCGGCGTTCCTTGTTGTAATATCATCGTCGGGATCTGTTAAGACGTTACGCGCACGCCTATAACGAACCGCCGCATCCGGGTTGGCGGTGTATTCAGATGACTTATTGACCAGCGGGTTGGGATGGTGGGAAGCATTATCGAAGTGGCGTGTAGACGCCGACTTCATGAATGCGGCACTGGTAGGCAGCTCGAGATCCTTGTGCAGATCTAAGTTGCGGACATGGGCGGGGCCCCAACGCATTTGTATAAGAACCTATTTTGAATAACCTGCAAGTGATTGAGGTTCGACTTGCTGGCTTGAGCGAAAGCCACACTGGCATATGTCATGATGGGGCGGATGCAAGTTTTGTAAAGTGTAAGCTTATTTCTAAGCGAAATTTTACTCTTCTTGCAAATTAGAGGGTGCAGCCAACCCACGACGAAGGCGGCTCTGTCCCGGACGCGTTTTATGTGATCCGCGAATGATAGTCCACTATTTAAAGTGACTCCTAAATATTTGACTATTTTAGCCCATGGGATCGGAGTACCAAACAGGGTGATCGGACCTAATCTTTTGAAGGGTATCTTAGAGGTTGTCCTAGAGCAGGTTGAGAGAGAGAAGTACACCGCTGCACTTTTATCTGGGTTGACTTCTATTCTCCATTTCCTAAACCAAGCACTTAATGCGTTGGCTGCGGATTGAAGTATTCTAGTTAACCTACGTAGATTCCTATCAGATGTGTATAGCGCGGTGTCGTCCGCAAAGAGCGCTAGGTCTACTTTCTCCGTCCTTGGTATGTCACTAGTGTATAGTGAAAACAAAGTCGGAGAAAGCACCGAGCCTTGTGGGACACCGGTTAATACAGGACGGGGATTGGAGAGTGCACCTTCCAATCTGTAGCGAAAGGTTCGACAGTGGAGAAAGTCTCGTATGACGTGCACGAGGCTGTCTGGCACGCCTAGTTCAAAGAGCTTATACAATAAGCCGTTGTGCCAAACCTTGTCGAAGGCTTTAGCCACATCAAAGAAAAGCACACCCGTGCCTATCGGTTTTCGACCTACGTTCCTTTGCTGCAAGATGTGCTCAGTGATGCGGTGTACCTATTGGACGCAGGAGTGACGGGACCTAAAGCCGAACTGTTCATTCGGTAACAGGTGCTTCGAATGGATGACCTCTCGGAGCCTGTTCAAAATGATCCTTTCGTATCATTTGCCTATCGCGTTAAGCAAGCTAATAGGACGGTAGCTTAGCCGGTTTTCCGGGTTTCCATTAGGTAATAACCTATGACAATCGCTTCCTTTCACGTTTGCGGAAAGGAGCAGTTTGTTAGTAAGTTATTGAAAATAACTACTAACAGTTGTATAAGTGCGAGTGGGAGAGCTTTCAGAACCCTGTTTGGTATTTCGTCTGAACCTGGAGCTTTCTGCGGTTTTAAGTTTTTAAATTATTGTCTGTACCTCTTCCACCGTTACCGGTTGCAGGGTGTCTGTCGGTGGGTTGCCGCATTTAGTTTTGACTGTGCTATTCACAGTTTGTACTTGGTGTACATTGTTGGGCTGAGCTATCGGCTAGGGTTTCAACTTTTTCGGAGTCATCGAAGGCGGGAGTCATGGGTGGAGGCCTAAGGAGCGGAGGCATCGATGACGCGGTAGAGTCCATCTTGAGAGACTTCGCCAAGCTCCAGTAAGCCAGATGCGAAGGCAAAATCTCTTCAAGAAGCGCGTCCCAGTTGTTAGACCGCAATTCGCGTATGCAAGATTTAATATCTCGCTGTTGGGCCCTCATACGGGTGCGGTTTGCCTCGGTCGGAGTGTAATCGTAGCTGCGTTCTTTGCTCTCAACAACTCCCTCACATCCTCAGGCAGGATCCAGTGGCGATCATTCGCTACCGGAACCCGCCTGGAAGATGCACTGATAGCAGTTCGAAGGTGGTTGATGAAAGCACCGATCGCTGCATTGGTCTCCTCGATGGATGACGATGAATCGGGAATGGAGTTCAGGTCGGAGCTGTCGGTTGCCTTAAGGGCATCCGTTAGTTTGACCCAATCGATGTGTGCCCTCGTTTGAGGAACAGGGTCACTTGGGATACCTAGCGGCATGACTACCGGTCGGTGATCCGAAGTAAGTTGGTGGATGACTTCTACTGAGTGTACCGTTAAGTTAACACTTTCTAGGATTGCTATATCGAGAATATCGGGGCGATGATTTGTGTTATAGGGATAGTGAGTCGGTTCCCGAGGACCCACTACATCACAGGTTAACGAATCTAACATGTGATGAAGACGACGGTCGTTTGGGTTGGTAACTACGGAGTACCAACCTGAATGTTTCAAGTTAAAGTCACCAGCTAGTATTACGGAGGGACTTATATCGAGTAGCGTCTGGAGGTCACTTTGAAGTATAGCTTTATCTGGTGGTTGGTAGATGGATGCCAGCGTGATTGGCTGATGGCCGCTCATCGCTATTCTACAATAGGAAACTTCGATATTCTCGAGCTGTTGGGGAACGATAGGTATACAGTGTAGTGACCTTTTGTAATAGATGAGGGTACCGCCTTTATCGGTGGTAAGCCTATCGTTACGAAAGATATTGTAGTTCGCTATTTTCGGGTCCTTGTGACTAGGTTTCAAAAAGGTTTCCTACACAAGCAAGATGTCGATTTGAAAGTCTCGAAGGAGTTCATGAATTTCATTACGCTGTTGTTTAAGACCATCGGCGTTGAAGTAGCCGATAGTAAGGGACCGAGGTTTTAATCTAGGATGCCATTTAAAAGTTAAATTTATTGAATTTTTGGACGTTGGCGATAAGCGCCTGGTGTTCTATTGCGACGCAGCACGTCGCCTGGAAGTCACCCTTTGCAGCTCGTAGTTTGCGAGCCAAAGTGGTGATTTCTCCCAAGTCGAAACTTGAGGTGAATTCGCTTACAAGCGTGAAGTCTGAAAGTGGCTCTCCATCGGACCTGGCCGTGCGAGAAGAAGGCATGCAAGCAAGTGCTAACCTGACCTGCTGTACCTGAGAAGACGGGAGGGTGAGGGCTGCCATGGGTTTCCTCACCATGGAAGGTGGAGTCACCCATGCGTTCTTGGGAGGCGGTGGAGGACCGTGAGGGTCACGTAGTGGAGGCTGCTGTTTATTGGGTGGGCCGGGCTTTGCAGCAGGAGCAGAGCGTGGACACCTTTGCTTTGCCTTCTGCACCTTTTTGGGGTTGGGTTTTGGGGCCCTGGGGCATCCTAGGTAATTGGCAGTGTGGCCAACCGACTTACATAAGACGCATGCAGGAGGTTCGACAAATTGCGGGGTTCACGCGCAATCCGCAGTGCCATGATCACCCAGGCACTTGACGCACCTGGGCTTGGCGTGGCAATTTCTGGCCGTATGGCCATAGACTTGGCATCTATGGCATTGGCTGTGTATACCACGTTTGAAAGGCAGGTTATGCGGCGTACAATCTTTGCCATACATATTGTGGATGGAAATGACCGGGAATCCCTGGTCTTTAAGATCCTGGAGAAGGAGCTCTGACTCAATCTCCTTCGGTACGCCTCTAAGGACGACGCGTCAAACGCGCTCCTCCTCGAGCGCGTAAGTGTGGTACTCAATGGATTTCTCATTCAATTACTTGTTGAGGGCACGGTGATTGGCGGGTGCGACGGTCTCTACGCGGATGCCGATTGCGGTATTTTTCGCATGTGTATACGCGATTTTTACATTTGACATATGTGTGGACACAGAAGTCTACGCCACTTTATCATGGATGAAAATTGGAGGCGGATGCCGACCAATTGGCTTGGCCTCGGGGGTAGGAGAGATAAAATTTGAATTTGACGTGGGCATGGACTGCGGCGCCCGCTTTTTCGGAGTTTTGGACTCATCGCTGGATGAGTCCGAGGGCTTGGCCCTTTTTTGTCGTTTTGCGACGACGGTGAATCCCTCGGTGGATTCGATGGCTTGGGCGGGAGCCAGGGTACCGCAATCCATCGACGATGAACTACGAGTGGACGAAGACATGGACGAGCGCGAGCTAGAACGATCGCGTGAGGGGTTGATGAATGCGGGTTGACGCGCCCGTCTCTCCTTTTTTGTCAGAGTTTTGGTTGTGGGTTTGAACCCACTATCAAATTTTGTCCAGATGTCTGGACACTGCGAGCGAACGAAGGCCATGAAGGCCTTCGATATATCTGCCTCCTGAAAATAACTTAAAAACTAACCATAGTTCGCCGAAGTCCGCTACCTGGAATCCTAAAAAGGGTACGCAGGTAAAGAGTTGACCGCGTTAGGGTCAACCTTACCGACAAAAAGGACAAATATGCACGGAAAGACACAGATATGCTAAAAATAAATATACAAATAGGATAGTAAATAAATAAAAGTGTAGGAAGGAAATAATATATAAGATAAAAAGGACTGGATCAGTACAAATTGGTTGTCACCGTAAGGTATCCTCTGTACTAAAACCAGAATACTTTACGATGGGCACACACAGCACTCAGCACAAGCACAACACAGCACTTTGAAAAAAACTAACAAACTTAGCCGCAAAGAAAAAATCACTTTGAGAGCGCTCGGAGGTAGTAAAAAACCCAGAAAAACCGTATCACGGAGCCAACCCGCTAGTCTGTGACTTTAGAAAACTGAGCGCCACTGAATATCGGGAAGGGACCGATCAATCGGAGTGGTCCCTTTCGAACCAAAATTTAAAATATCGCAAATATTTAATGGCTGATGCAAAATGAAAGCTTTGGAAATGAATAAACAAACCGCGGAAAGATTTCCATAAGTAAGTACTGTTTATTTGGGAAGAAAAATGATGTCAGATAAAAATCAATGAATAAAGAAAATTTATATGTTTTGAAAATGTGATTTGGTACTGTTTGTTAATATAAAAAATAAGTCAGAATTGATGTTATTCAAGTTGTGATAACTTTTTTGCAATACTGTTCAACAAAACATAGATCTAGATTACTAGATTCTAGACTAGATTCAAGGAATAACTGAATACAAACTCAAAATGTGTCCGTACCACACCTGAGCACGAACCCTTAAAACCTTCACTTGTTGGTTTGCTTTTGTGGACAAACAAGCTCACTCACTGAATTTTCACAGCATTAACATTCGTCGGCTTTTTTACATAAACTATAATTAACGGGTTCGCGGAGACAGCAGTGACGCCTAAACACTCTCAGTTGTGAAAGAGCAAATCGTCATGCAAACGGTGAAGTGAAACTTTTTTAGTTAGCAGTTATATAATGTTGTCCAGTTATTTTCGAGTGAGACAAGGTTTACTAAAATATTTTTGACCTGTTATGCCATATGAGATTTCAAAATACTAAAATAGGCACTTTTTGACGTTCTCGTTTCTTTGAGGATAATGAGTATTTTTTGACGTAGTGACGTAGGGGTGTAAGGGGGAGTCGCCTACCATCAAGACTCTCCAAATGCCAACCTCACCTGCCCGTGGTGCACCCTGCCGGACAGCGGACGAGGCTCTGGCGACCGATGAATGGCGTGATAACCATTTTGCAGGTGGTAGGTTTTGACCGCGGCTTGTAACCACCCTCTAGACAAATCCATGCCGCCAAGTGACCTAGCCACGTTCCGGCATGTTGTCTTGAGTAGCCATTGGAGGAGAATAGGTCCGAGTAATTGCGCAACGTATGAGAGCCGTTTGAACTCGAAGGGTAATGATGCACCGGGTGACTCATTCTGGAGGGCAGCGGGATCCAAAGAAACGGTGCACCGCTGGCCGACCGCAGGTTGTAGGGGGCCCAACTAGCGTTCTAGCCATTCGTGAAAAGCTGCCCCACCGCCTGTGTAAAGTCCCGGGATTGCTCCATCGGGCCGTTTGGCAACCGGATAGAGAGGGCCCGATGGCGATCCCCGGGGGGTTTTGGGCGTCCCCGCAGTCTCCATGTGAGTCTCCCACCAGTGGGTCTGACCACTCGAATTGCTTGGTTCCAAACGTTGCGCTTTACTCAACTTCTATTCCTCTCCCCTATTCACCCTACCAACAACAATGGAAAAGTCGAAAAAGAAAAATAAGTGCCGACAGCGGATACACTCCCTCTCCCTAAAAGTACACTTCTCTAACATCCGAGGAGTGCACTCAAATCTCCACGATGTCCACCACCACCTTGAGACAGAGAGGCCACACTTATTTTTTCTGACAGAGACGCAGATCTGTGATCGTTCGGATCTGGCATACCTGCATTACCCAGGCTATATCCTGGAGACCAAATTTCACCCCAATGCGGGCCTGTGCGTGTATGTCAGAGACGCGATCTTCCCGGGCAACCGTTTGAGGGTGTTCGTCGTTTGGATACTTGGGGGGAGGGAAGACTTGCCGAGCTAACAGATGCAGAAAAGAATAATTTTGTATAGACATAAAGAGACTCTGTAAATTTATTTCGAAAAAAAATATACCCGTGAAGTTTCTTGCCAGTTCTTCTTCACGAAGGTTTTTTTCGAACTGGTGGTAGAATCATGTTTTATTTGACGTCAATAAGAACAAGTAATTGTCAATGTTGAGAAATAAATATTTGAATTTGAATTGAATTTGTATGGCACAAAGCCCTCTTGAGCAAGCTTCCTGCGTATGGCATACCATCTGGACTCTGCGACTGGATTTCTAATTTCCTGAGGGAACGGTCAATTCGAGTTGTCGTCGATGGCTTCTCATCGGACCTAATGGCCATCAACGCCGGCGTACCTTAGGGATCTGTCCTCTCTGCAACATTATTCCTGCTGCACATTAATGACCTTCTTTTATCGGAAGGCATTATTGGTTACGCCGATGACAGCACTGTTGTAGAGAGATATGTGTCCAATGCGCGAGCGAGTCCAAACCAAATCCAATTTAAGAAAGAGTCGATGATCGAACGGGTTGATTTGACATTACGTAGGGTTTCCGATTGGGGTGAAGCCAACCTTGTCAAGTTCAACCCTTCCAAAACCCAGGCGTGTCTCTTCTCCGGTAAAAAAAACACATTCACTTGACGCCTACTTTCCAAGGTGTATCTATACCGATCATAAACCATCTAGGGCTTTTAGGCATGACCATCACGTCGAAACTTAATTTCGGTCAACAGATTGAAACCATGGCACAGTCAGCTCCAAAAAAATTGGGAGTCATCGCAAAGGTTCGACGGTACTTCAACTCCGAACAGTTGCTCAATTTGTACACAGCCCAGGTTCGATCCTGTATGGAGTACTGCAGCCATCTTTGGCATGATTCCGCTAAATATCATCTTAAAGCGTTGGATTCTGTCGAGCGAAGGGCTCGTAGACTCATAAGTGACGACAAACTTACTTCTTCGAGAGTGCAAAGTCTCGAACATCGTCGAAAAGTTGCTAGTCTATCGGTTTTTTACAGATTGCACTTTGGAGAGTGTGCGAAGTGCGTGCCGAAGAGCCGAACTAAACGGTTTGATAGCTCATTTTTGGTTCATGTTGCCAAAGAGTGGAACGATTTGCCAGCGACTGTTTTTCCAGACAAATATAACCCTGGAGCTTTCAAGTGTAGAGTGCATAGGTTCGTCTTGGACAGGCGTGTATGATCCTCGTCTTCATCGTCACTTTCCATCAGGTGAGATGAAATACAAACGCCTGCTAATTATTAATAAAAAAAAATAGACATTTAAGTTTTGAAAAATTTGCTAATGATGTTGTGGTACAACAAACGGTTGTAATAAATAAATTCCGCCGCTGCCGATTTTTTATTAAAACACATTTATGTACTTGGTAGATTAAAAAATGTGTTAAAAAAACTTGATTGATTTGTGTGAAACCTGTCAGTCCTAATATAAACACTTTATTATGCTTTACAAAGTTCTTGTTATACAACATGTAACAAAAATAAATAGATGGTTTTACCCGACCGCCCCGAGGGGTCAGTCTCACCATCAATAATTCTGCCTTGGTTTTAATAAATACCGCACGTACGTCTGTTTCGAGCAAATACATTATTAAGTGATTAACAGCACCAAATTTTGGCATAGTACGTTTTCTTGCACAAAAATAAATTTATATTCCACAGATGAGATAGTTTTGGTGTGTAGTGTGGTATTTTTTTTTTGTATTTTTGCAAAAGCTTTTTGACTGAAACGTTATTGAAGAAATAAAATCTGTTATGGCATTAATATGAATTGAAATTAATATTTGTGGCATGTAGGTCAATAATAAAAAATTGCTGATATTGGCTGCGATGATCAACATTTTAATTTTACTTTATTCTTAAATGTTTATAATAGTCATGATTAGATCACTCAGATTATTCTACTATAAACATTTTGATAGATTGTTAAGCTTAAGCAGGACAACAAATTTTTATTTATTTTTTCAGCCCGCTTATTTGTTGGATAGTAATAACGTACATTCTTCCATGTTTAAAAAAAACTGATTCACTTTCCACGCAGGCGTAGTATAAACTTTCTTTTCATACAATACTCAATATAAACTTTCGTGTTTAATATAAAATTACGGAACCGGCCTTATATTTTTAGCTCTTCAGATAGGTTAATTTGAGTTTGAACTTTTTTATAATGTGTCAAAACCGGAAAATTTTTTATTTTTGTCTTATAAAGTTGTCACACATGAAATAAAATTCTAATTTGATAAATAGTTCAGATAGTACATAAAAATATATCGTATTTTCTTAAGATTTCACGATTCAGTATATTAAATAAAATCTCTTTTTATCGGATCTGGTTATATTAAAAGTAATATGTAGATAAACATATGTATGAGCTATATATAAACATCAATTTGTGTATTAGGGTCAACCCTAGGATTTTGTCTGTCAAGTACGTAGGTTTGCTTTGTGCCATTTCCAGTAAGCTCTTTTATGAAATTTGAATCTGGCATGCTCTGTAGCTCAAGGTTTCTCCCGTAAAACCAAAAAATAGAAATAAGATTAATGTTTTCAAATTAATAAGTATGTAATGTGTCGTATCCATTAATGCATTTATTGCTGATACAAGGGAAAAAGGCCTGAATGTGAAGTAAAGTATATTAAAGAAAAACCTTTCAAAGAAGAAAGAAAGATTGCTCACAAGCACGTATTAACTTAATTTAAACTGTTATCGAAAACTTCCCAATAAAGGAGCTTTGGATCTCGTATCAGCGCTTTTGGGCCATTGTTTAGTAAAAACTTATCTCTTCTGGTACAGTCTTTGCATTTAATCAAAGTAATGCTTTGCAAACCTATTCAATGGCAATAGGGATCATTTTTGATTAAATGTTCCAAACTTTACGAGTGTTGCTAGATAGAACAACCTACACTGTGTATGTAACCTAATAATAGAATATACTGTCATCAAAGTCGATTAAAAGTCTCATCTCAATTAATGAAAGTATTTTCATACATATATCTTTCATTCGATGGAATGTTAAATGTCGTATCCGACATTTTAAAAACTACAGGAGAGTGATTTAAAGTTGAAAAAATATTAAAAAAATCATTAATCATTCGTTATTATGGCCTGAGACCTAAAAATCAGAATAGTTATAAATGATACAATTATTAATAAGATGGCATTTAACATTATGTTAAATTCAGCCCGCTTCACAGATTTTGTGTTGGTTAGGATAAAATGACCTAAAAATACAAACAGCGAAAATGACCTTAACGCCATATTATCATTTCAATGTGTTGACCCAAATAACCTAAGCTTATCTGTATGTGTATATCTGTTCAGTAATGGAAATCTAGCAGGAAAAATTTACTTAGCACTAGAAATGTAAAAAGAACTAGACAACAATATTTTTACAAATAACACTCGGAAAAAAATCCAGAAACTATTACTGGATCAACACTCAACTAGCACATGAGTGATAATTGCAGCTAAGTTTATGACCTTAAATTTTTGTGTATTTAACTTTTGGAATCTAAAACGAAATTTTTCTTAGTTACAATTGTGCTTTTAAAAAAAGTAGATGCTTTTAATATGTAGGTAAAATTGGCGTGCGATAAAACTATCGGTATAGACAATAAGCCACTTTGTAAATTATGCAAAAAGGCTCGGGAAGTTCGTTGATAAAAAAAATGCTTGAACTTGACAATCTACTAAAAATCTATTACAAAAAATGATTAAAATGCATGTTGTCGTTTTAAAAGCATTTTATTGCCTGCTAGCACCGATAGATATATGTTTCGATTTCGATATAGTAATAATGATGTCATGAAAATAAAACCCTTTTGAACTCAGAATTATGAGAATGGTATAAATTGTGTTCTGATTACCAACAAAGGGAAAAAATACATATTCAACAGCTATCTGACTTTTATTTAAAATTAAACTATAAGGTGATTATAATTATAAGGTAAAAACTATTATTGTATAATGTTGATATAAAATAACATTACACAAGTCAAATTCTTATAAAAAAGTACATCTGTAATTTTTGTGCCTTTTGGATTTTCACAAATTATTAGGTATATAATTCTCGGAGCTTGGCTCTGTGGCAGTGTTTGGATTTCATGGCAAAGTATTGTATGCTGCATTTGTGGTTCCGGTCAATAGCTGAAATGAAAATATAATTACAAAAATTAATTATAAAAAAATTAATTATAAAAAATACATAAACAATATTAAACCAATATTGAGTGTATTACATTATTTTTATCCAAACAAAGGTTTTGGTATCAACTGACCCCAAAACTGATTTCTCTACTGAAAAAATCAATCACAAATAAAGTATATAAAATCAATCATGTGGCTCTTCTCTGGACCACTTAGTTAAAAAGAGGATGATTTTTAGCACTAAGGTCAGCAAAAATCGAAGCAAGCGGGTAAAAATTAATACGACGATTCGCCATCTTTGATGAAATTTTTTTATAAAAACTAAGTATTAAATTACATTATTTATACTAAAAAGGTTTTTTTTAATATACCAAAAGAAGTGATTTTACTACTATACTACATCAATTGACTTGTGAACCCAATTATTTTCTTGATCAGTTTAATTAAAACTACTATAACAATTTTTTATTTACACAGTTTTTTGCTTAAATTGTCATGATATCAATATGGCGTGTAAATTTACTTAATAAACATATACGTATTTTGCAGTAAAGTTAAAACCGAGTTGACTTTTTGTACAAATATAGCAGATAGTTCAATAAAAGTATTTGGTACTTACAATAATGTTATGTTTTGTAGTTGTCACTTGAAAACTGTCACACTCCATTAATATTCTCGCCATCGCAACTAAAGTAACGAAAATTACGTACGAATGAAATAAAATCTAATCGGTTACTCAACCGTTCAATCAACGGTTCAATAAAATTGCAAATCAGGGGTACAAAAGCTGCAATTTGCAGCTTTAGGCACAATGTGATACCCTCTAGACCTGCTATGTGATGTACCTACTTAGCACTTTCGGTTTGCATAAAGGGTCTGCAGGATATAAACCTTGTCGTTAGTACCTTAAGTAACAGTATTACACGTTCTAAAGCTTATATGCAAGCATTTGTGCTAGTTGTGCATCATCTCATAAATTTAGTTGAAAGATGTCCACGGAACATTCGAGTGTTATCCTAGTACAGAAAGAGAGCTTAGTCAGTAGAGAGAGAGAGAGCTTAGTCCATAAAATAATTTATTATTTTTACGGTCAAAGGCATGACTGTGACATACACAAACATGTGCATGATACAACTATGAATTTCGAAGTTTGATTTAAAGTTGTTACACATTAAAAGTTGTTTAAGGTACTGGCTGAAACAGATCACGCACGCACGTGGCGCTTGCACAAAAGACGCGAGCCAATTAATTGTTGAAATAGACGCTTACACTTGATTTAATAAATATGGGATATTGATATCTGACAATTCAATATTATATTTAACGGGTAACCGACTTAACCACTAAAATCTGTAATCGTAACATTTGTCGCAACCGAAGTTACAAACAAAATTATTGGCATGAAAAAAATGCCATAACCGACGACTACGACGTAATTTGATGTTTGCGACTCCCCTGATTTTTGGTTTTGAGCAACTTTTTTTTCCTAAGCGACGGTATTTTCGGTTCATTTTGATTTTATGACAGTTAGTCTTATTGATGAAGAATTTAGTAATAACACGACATTTGAGCCCAAATATAAATTTATTTTTTGGAGCGGTAAAAATCGTCAAAGGAACTTCGGTTACGTTATTTTAGTTGATCCTAACCAGTAAAAAATATAAGAACGTTTTTTATCAATAAAGTATAGTTACTTTGGATTATAAAATCGATTAATAGTTATCGAATTCAACCTTATTTATGGAATGGCCTGTAACATACGTCTGACTCAGGAATTTTCAAGAGTGAGTAATGGGTAAATTCATTACCTCTTCCCATTAGGTATGAAAGAGGAAAAACGCAAAGTCAACGCCTATTTAAAATTATTTAATAAAAATGCTTTTGAACGCGTATTTTCATTTCATATTTTTTTTTCACAGAGCCAAAAGCACTTAGGTCTCATTTACAATTGTTTGTATCTAATTGCTTAAACAGACCGCCGATAATAGGCTCACAATAAAATTTTATAATTATACAGTTTCACCACTATTTTTTTATTTTTTTTTATTTTTAAATTACAGGAAAACTAACAGCTAGGAGTTAAAGTAAATACATTTTTAAAACAAAGATAGCCAAATAAAGTTTTCACAGATAGGATTCAGAATAATATTTAACAGTCACAAAGTAAGGATAGAAAAAATATATGAATATATAAGAGATAGACAAATAGGATATTATTCAGAAGCATAAAGCATACATACATAAATATAAATACACTTACTTTTAATGATGATAAGGCATGTTTCACGGAACTTTTATGAGATTTTAGGTATTTTTAAAATATTTGCTGATACGGTTAATTACGCTCTCCGTGTAGCTAAGCTAGGTATGCTAAATATCAAATTCATTAGAATATGAAAGAGATAAATTCAAAATAATTTGTTAAAATATTAATAGCTTTATAAATATTCGGGTGCAAACATTATTAGCAACAAATTACAGTTTTTATGAATTTGAATAGATTTCAGTTTATAACTAACATTAACTTAAGTATATTACGAATAAATCTATTATATTTGTAATTTTGAACTTGGCTTTAAAACATCTCTGCTTACTTACGTACCTACGAATTTGATTTTGGAAATCTTGTCCTTATCGAAATATTGTTTTTATTTAATAGCACTTGTCACGTAATAAAAGTTTTTATTCAAAAAACTTTCACGGACATAAATTAGTCGGAGGGGTCGCCGCGAAGGCGCTCAGGCGCGTGCAGGATCAGTGAAAGGAGGAACAGGAGGGGTAGGTTGGATCAGCAGGCAGGAGGAGGTGGTGGGCAGGATCATCAGGGTCAGCAGCAGGAGCAGGATCAGGCGACAATGTCGGCGTTTCCAACATGAGGCAGCTTCAGCCTCAGGTAGTTCAGCAATAGGTAGCTTCAGCGTCTGTCAGGAAGCTTCAGCATGAGGCAGCTTCAGAGTCCGGTAGCTTCAGCATGAGCATGAGTTCGAGGATTTGCAGAGTTACTTGCAATAGACTGGTGTGTTGAAGACTCTAGATATTAACAATAGTTCGGCTTGTAATAGACTAGAGATGTTATTTTTGTTTTTTTTTTTGTTTTTTTGTTCCCTTCCACGGAGAGGGCAGAAGGATAAAAAATGCTCTGGCGCATACTCCACGCGCGCGATCGGAGCTATGTGGGGCTCGCTCCGAGCCTACCAGAGCCACTACCCACTAAAAACCCCCTTAATGACTCGTGCAATTTTTTGACACACAGCGTTCATCTGAGCGACGACCAATTGGAGAAAGAGGCCGTGCTAGCGGGGCCCAGAAGGGGTCACCCGCTGGGATTACATAGCACTGAAGGTGCTCAAAATGAAAATAAAAATATAATTAATTCGAATTTACTTTAGAATTAGAAGTTGCGCCCTTCAGGGCTTCGAGATCTAGTGTTAGTTGTGTGGGTTCGCAGGCGTGCGCGTTTCTCGGTCTAGCGACTTTGAACTTCGAATCTATGACAGGGGTAGAATACGAGACTGAATCTCAAACTTAGGGATTGGGGTGGGTTTCCGAGCGTTTGAAGAACGATTCTGAGAGTGTTTTGAGCTGCTGTTGCACTGTAGGTAGTTCAAGATGTCTGTGCAGGTCCGCGTTACGCACGTACCAAGGTGCGTTTGTGGCCCTGCGGCAGAAGAGATTTTGAACTACCTGCAGTTTGTGCAGGACGGAGGGTTGGGCGTGGGAAAAGACTGACGAGGCATATGTCATGACGGGTCTAACGCAGACCTTATAAAGCGTACGTTTGTTTCTGAAAGACATTTTACTTTTTCTACCTAACATACTATATAGGCGGCTTAAGTAAAAACAGGTGAGTTTCGTTACTCTATCGACGTGTGGCTTGAAAGAAAGCGTCTGGTCTAAGGTGACGAGTAAATATTTAGGGAATACCTAACATTCGAATCTGGGGATCTTTGTAGCGATTACGGAGTTTGTGGTCGAGTTGAATCGCAGAACTCTTGTCTGGGTTCACATCGATACGCCATTTTTGAAACCATACACCGAGGGCTTTTACGGCCTTTTGGAGTCTGGTGTTGTTCTTCAGGACCTCGCGGCCTTTGGTGTAAAGGGCGGTGTTGTCAGCAAAGAGGGCGAGTTCGGCGCCTTTCGATGGGATGAGAATATCGTTAGTGTACACGGTGTACAACAGATGGCCGAGGACTGAGCTTTGTGGGACTCCAGCCTTTATGGGACGAGGCGCGGAAAGCGTGCCTTCATGTTTGAAACGAAACAAGCGATCTTTGAGAAATGACGCGATTGTCCTGACTAGGCGATCCGGTAAGACTATTTTATAAAGTTTATAAACGAGGCCGCTGTGCCAGACTTCATCGAAAGCTTTGGCTACGTCAAAGAAAACTGCAACCGTTTTATTACGCCGCGGATAAAAGCCGTTGAGTATGTACTAGATGATTCAATGGAGGGCAGGAGTGCTTAGCGCGAAAGCCGAACTGATGGGGAATAACGAGGGGATCATCATCCGTTGGAAACAGATGGTTCCGCATTCGAGAGAGTATAACTCTTTCGAGAAGTTTAGACATGGCCTTGAGGAGGCTGATGGGTCTGTGATTAGCCGGGATATTCAGAGGTTTACCCGAGGATATTTAGAGGTTTCAGAGGTTTGTATTCAGAGGCTTGGAAATACCTATGACAGTCGCTTTTTTTCAAGCTTTTGGAAAGTAGCTATGGTCAAAGCAGGCATTGAAGATGATAGCTAACAAGGTAAGCACCTGCGGAGGATTTCTTCGACTTGCTGGGCGAGCATTGTGAGGCAACGTTGTCAGCGAAGCATTCGTCTTTCTCCAACTTCGAAGGCAGTAGTGCCATCGGGACGAGTAAGAGGAGGAACGTGAGAGGCGGTGTCTACGCGTAAGGCTCGGGCCATACTACAATACGCTTGAAGGTACGAAGAGATATTCTCGATGAGATCGTTCATTTGAGCGTTTCGGAGTTCCGCGAGGCAAGATCTAACTTTACGTTGTAGCTGATTTGCAGCTGTTCTATAGGGATAGAGCTTGGCTCTCTGGAGAGCCACGTTCTTAGCTTTAATAAGATTGCTAACGGTTAGGGGAAGGGTTGGTTTGCCTTACTTATCAACATTTTCGTGATCGCTGATGGCTGAGTTGATAGCATCAGAGAATTGACTAATGAATCTATTTTATCCAGGCTATCTAATTGATCGGGCGAGATCGCGAGCGGAGAGTTCGGGGCCTCTAAGGCTGAAACTTATGTATTTTTAAAGCCTTTCCAGTTGAAGAGGTGGCGTTATCGTTAGGCGGTCCTAGCACGAGGGAGACGGGGCGGTGGTCAAAACCTAGGTCATCGAGCGGTTCGATAGACCTAAGATCGAGATTGATTCGCTTGACAATTGCAAAATCGAGGATGTCAGGAGAGTGGTTCGGGTTGTTGGGATAATGAGTGGGATGGATGAGTGGAGAGATGACGTCATCTCTCCATTAAGACGTCTAAGTCGAGTGAGTTAGTGATATTAAAGAGATGTTGTTAGTTGGTAGGCAAGTCCAGTCAATATGTTTGGAGTTAAAGTCTCCGAACATAATGACTGTGGGGCCGAGGGCGAGATTGGCCTCAAAGTCGCTGCGGATTGGTCTAGTGCCACTGGGTATGTAGATTGAAGCTATAATGATGGTCGGATAACCATTCATAGCCAAACTACATACAGTGGCTTCCATGTTGAGGAGAGGAGCCTCTTATACTTCTTTTGTTATAAATGGCAGTGCCACCGAAACCATCGGAGTTGGGCCTATCGTTACGAGTGAACGCGTACTTGGGAATAGCGAATCCCCAGCAATAAGTCTGGCTCGTTGTTCTGAAGGAACACTTTGAGCTCAGGGAGGTTAGCACTAAGGCTACGAGCGTTAAAAGAAACTAGGAATAAGCCCTTGGGTTTGATACGACCGGACGCGGGATTAGCAGGTCTAGACATTATGTTTATTATTTAAAGAATTTATAGTAAATAAATAGTTTACAAGTAAATAAGTAGAGAGTGATGCTTGGCTAACGCGAAGAGACGCTCTTGATGAGAGCGGGTGGCTCGCAGTTTACGTGCGAGTACGGAGACTTCCCTAATGTCGACGTTTTGAATGACGTCGAACACGCCCTTTATGTCCTCAGCCAACGACGACTGAGGTTCAGTCGACGGAGCGGGACGTGGGTCTACGGGAGCTATGGGAGCTGGGATAGGACGGGAAGGTGGAGCTGGAGCGGCCAGATACTGTCTCCAGGAGAGAGCCAGAGTAGGCGTCGGCTGCACGTGCTTTGCTTCTAGGAGAGCCCGGTTGCGTGTCGGCGGGAAGTTGGCGGGAGTGAGCGGCGGTGCCGGTGTAGGTGCGGCCCTCTTAACGGAGGAGCGCGGAGCCCCTGTAGTTTGCTGTGTGGCCGGACTGGCCGC
Source organism: Marasmarcha lunaedactyla (assembly GCA_923062675.1). NCBI lineage: Eukaryota > Metazoa > Arthropoda > Insecta > Lepidoptera > Pterophoridae > Marasmarcha > Marasmarcha lunaedactyla. Next base: position 19,929,471 of record OV281346.1, on the reverse strand, counting down.
ACAGGACACATGCAGGGGGTAAGTGGGTTCGGGAGTGCGAATGCACTCCTTTGTTATGTGTGGATCCAGGCACTTAACACCCGGGGGGGGGGGCTGAGCAGTTAGCCGCTGCGTGGCCAAAGAGCTGGCTACGGTGGCACTGCCCAGGGTGACTGCGGGGGTTAGTACGCTCGACGGAGATATTCGAAAATCCGCAGATTGTGCGAGCCTTTCTGAAGATCTCCCTCGAGTTGGGAGTGTTAGTTAGGATTACTAGAACAAATGGAAAACGCCTACCGCGGTTGGAGTGCATCTTGTGCAATGCTTCAGCCGGGAAGCCCTGGGACTTAAAGTCTTCGAAGATATTTTCGTTCGCGAGCTCAAACGGGACGCCCCGTAATACCGCGCGGATGTTACGCTCCTCCGGGAGGGCGTAAGTGTGCCGCGATTCGTCGAGAGGATGTGACCGATTCATAATCCATCTCGGATGGCACGGGAGACGCGGGATAGCTACAGACCTGAGGGGTCTGGGCGTTGGTGGCCTGAGGGGCCGAGGACACGATAATTGCCTGTAAGGCCTGCATTAGTACGTCATCTGAAATGGGGACGCCAGACGAAACGAGCGCCTGGCTTTGCTGGTCCATTGGAGGGCTTGGGACTATAATATATAAATATATAATAATGCCTAGGTTCCCTAACAAATCTAGAAAACCCTAGGGGCTAACTTTCCTACCAGCGATAGGGGGGTTGGGGACGAACGCGAAGTGTTGCCCCTATTGGACAAGCACTGTACCTTCACCCTGGGAAGAAAGGCCCCTGTACCGGGATCTGGTCGGTTTCTCCAAAACCTGAAGGACTTTGGAAGCGCACCGGGGCAACGCTAGCAGGCTTAGTTGTCACCGTTAAGTATCCATCTGCTTAACGCGAGTCTACTACGGAGTGTATTGTCAATAAATTGACAACAAAAACCGGCCGTAGACCTGACGAGGTTGGGTTGCACTGAAAGTACGGGGTTGACTACGTTACGACCGGCAGAAGCCGGCCACAGAGCGAGTCTCTGACTACGTAACAAGCGCCAAGCGTCAAGTACTTAGTCAGAAAATCAGCCTGAGCCTTGCGAACTACTATCGAATTTAATCGACCGTAGTAAGCTCAACTCTGTTGTTGCTGCTCCCACCAAGGTGGGGTATCTATTCGAAGGGTGCACCGAGTGCGGGATTGACTACGTTACGACCGGCCGAAGCCGGCCGCAGAGCGAGTCTCTTACTAATGTAACAAGCGCCCAGCGTCAAGTACGTAGCCAAAAAATCAGCCCCAGTCTTGCGAACTACTATCGAATTTAATGGACCGTAGTAAGCTCAACTCTGTTGTTGCTGCGAGACTGACTTAGTTACAGCCGGTCGAAACCTGCCACAGCGTAAGTCCCAAAGAGGCTTATCTCAAGTCGTCGAGGACAAAGCGAGGTATTGTACGAATCTCAGCGTATGAGTATTGCTAGTCGTGAGACAACAATCGTGACTCGGCAGCCGGGAGCGACCGTCAACACGTCCGAACGGGGCCGGACGCAGATCGGGTCTGATGTTGTTGGAGATGTTATCGGTAGGATGGATCGGTAGGATGAAATAGACTGGCGTTCTAAGGCCAGCAATCGGTTTATATGGCCGGGCTCGCATTTCATTGGAATCGCTATGTGAAATTTTTAAATTAATCTTGTTAGCCAGAAATCAAGTATATTTTCATACAATGTTTTTGTAAGAATTCGTGAAAATGTCCATCACGTTGCTTTCGTTACGCGTCGTGTCAAAAGCTTTGGAGAAGTCAATGTAGATGGAGTCAACCAACCTGTTAGATGTCTTTAGAGAGTACATGTATACGAGAAGTACGTGAAATGTTTCAAAGTAAGTCAGTTTCAAAAGCCGAACAAAAAGGCGAGGAGATAAAGTCAACACACATGATTTCATAACAGGGGGTACCAATAATTGAATTTTTTATTATCAGAATATTGACAGAATAATTTAATATTTATTTTAATAGAGCTATCAATTGAAGCAGCGTACTTGTCATAGCAGTCTGTAATGCTATGCGTTGACTTTTGATAGTTAAAACCTTTCTTTTTCTGGCGGTAACAAATTTTAAAACATGGACTATTGGAAAGTACAATTTTTTTAAATACCTATGTCAGCTGTATTTATTTTCATTCTGTTCAGATATCAACATAGTCAGTACACTTTCAGAAAACTGAATTTTTGTGAACAGAGATAAATTGATGTGAAATACAAGATATTAAATGTTACGATGCTGTAAGATGAGCAGTATACTCGTAGTTTGAAGTGTACGTTTTCAAATTATATTGTATACGTTGCTTTTATAATTTTTATCGTTTTATATTAAGCACAAATATAATATTTTATATGTTTGTACAGGTTCTGTTTTAGGATTTTAAATTAAAAAGTTATCTACAATTACGATTCAATTTTATTTATAATTTAGTCCACCTCAGAAGTCCTTTGCCAACTTTTTGAATCTGTCTTGAAGCATTGCAAAAGTATCGTAATCACGAGGGTTGTTATGAACTTTGTTAAATTAATTGTTTTTATTTTTTCCTCCATACATGGGGTAGTATGCTTAGAAGTCATAAAAGGTTTGTGTCTATTTATTATTTTAAAAAGCGTGTTATAAAAGATATCACTTCAAAATTAAAAGTGTGAATGTAACATAAATGTCTTGTCAGTCAATAAGAGCAATTTATGATTTAATTAAAATTATTTATTTAATACACATACTTGTACATTCTAGTACATTTTAAATTTTTGTAATAGTTTTATAACTAAATAAGACTAATTGATTTAATAGTATATACATACATTAAAATATTTTAATTACGATAGGAATAAAAAAACATTAATTGATGAAACATTTTTGATAGTGTTAAAATACTTTAACTTAGATTTGCTTATGATAAATGTTTTACTCATTTTAACTTTTCAATGTGTTTTTAATATATAAAAACTCGTATACTCGTATGAGTGTAAATTTTACAATTATTTTTTAGTTTATGTGGGTGGTTATTGATGATTTTGAATATGAATATAAACATGAATATCGCATACGTAGGTACATGTACACTCAGTTATTAGTTAAGGTTTTATTTTTGCGGAATTGTGTTATTTAAAAACAGTTAATGAATCTTGTAGGTCTGTATTTAGAAGTATTTTTTATATTGTGTTTCTTTGTGAGTAAGAGACTGTTTGTTTCCTTATAATAAATATATTAATAAATAATAGCACTACTATTACAATAAACTTGCCGTCAAGGACAGGAAGCGAAGAAATTCTGCATCTCATCAAAATCTTTTTTTGTTTTTGTTTCCCTCCACGGATAGGGCAGGAGGATAAAAAATGCTCTGACGCATACCCCGCACGCACGATCGAGGTTATGTGGGACTTGCTCCGAGCATACCAGAGCCCTACCCACTAAAAACCCCCTGAATGACTCGTGCAATTTTTGCCACACAGCCTTCATCTGAGCGACGGCCAATCGGAGAAAGAGGCCGCGCTAGCGGGGCCCAGAAGGGGTCACCCGCTGGGATTTACATAGCACTGAAGGTGAATACATAGCACGGAAGGTGCTCAAAATTAAATTAAAAATTTTATTAATTCGAATTTACATTAGAATTAGAAGTTGTGGCCTGAATGGCTTCGAGATCTAGCGGTAGCTGAGTCGCTACGTTCGTGTGCACGTTTCTCGGTCTAGCGACTTTGAACTTTGAATCTAAGACAGGAGTAGTATATGAGACTGAATCTCGAACTAGAGGATTGGGATGGGTTTCGGAGCGTTTGAAGAACGCTTTAGAGAGTGTTTTGAGGTGTTGTTGCACTTTAGGCAGTTCATGAGCTCTGTGCAGGTCCACGTTAGGCACGTACCACGGTGCGTTTGTGGCCTTGCGGCAAAAGAGATTTTGAACTACCTGCAGTTTGTGCAGGAAAGCCTCCGGCTTTGGCATGGGTAAAGATTGGCGAGGCATATGTCATGACGGGTCTAACGCAGGTCTTATAAAACGTACATTTATTTCTGAAAGACATTTTACTTTTTCTGCCTAACATACTATATAGGCGGCCTAAGTAAAAACGGATTTAATAAGATTTCACCATACAGTGGTCGGATGTCCATTATGGTGAAGATACGGACAGCGAGTATCTGTCTGCATTGGTTATCAGCATAAGTTCCAAGCAATAAGCAGTGTGGCCAGTAGAAGAGAGCGTGTAGGTTCTTGAACAAGTTAAGAGAAATAATGAGTCAATGTGAAACTGTAGATTTCTTTCATAGCGTGGTCGATGTCATTCACCATGCTGGGCATTAAAGTCCCAAAGGAAAACCAACCACGCAGAGGTTCCACTGTTTGATTTCTACGTTTATCTTTTCGAAAACACAATTTTTATTGTAAACAAACGAGTGCAGATCCACAAGGCTACCTGGCAAAATTTGGCCTCAAGTATCATTTAAAACTTTTAATACCTATAGTTAAAATAATTATTTGTTTTCTTTTTTCAATTAAGTCTTCTATAACGGGTTGGTATTTTTACGTTAATAAATAAATTTAACACATTTTTGTTGTGAAGATAGCCTAGTAGTTAACGAGATGGACCGAGATTAGATTAGGTCGGACTCGCCGGCAAATACTAAGCGTATTGGTAGCGTAGCAAAGATTGATGTGAAGACTTAGGCCTTTACTTCCCAGGCTTTATGTCACTATGAAAAATTTAAGTGATTAGCAGTAATTTTTTAACACATCGATTTTTAAGCAAAGATAGTCTAACGTAAATACATAGTTTTTAAATATTTTTATAGTTATTACATCTCCTCAGCTTCTTTACCCTACAGTGCAAGTTTTATCAAATATTTCTACTTAATGGTTTTAAAGTGCAGTTCAATATTAGCTCCTTGCGTTGTAAAACTCTTCTAATAAATATATTTTAGTTGGTTATATATTTTGTCAAAGCAATATTGTTCAAGATTTGTTCAATAACTGAAAACACAATCATCACAAGTGACAATTTACACACAATTGCATTTTATAATAATGATCACACAAACATTTACTGTGCTATCAATTTATAACTGACTTGGAAATGTAGACCTAAGTCCATATGCTACAAGGTAGTAATTTTGTTGTAAGAAAACTGCTACGCATACTGCTTGAGTTAACGAATGGATGTCCTTGTGACAAGATGGCGGACATATATCAACAAAATTGAGCTCAACACGAGCGCTTAATGATATTAGCTGCTGCTTTTTTTTATTTATTCCGGGTTCTGAAATAGAACGATCTTACCTTTACATTATAATGTTTAAGATTGACTAAGACTGTAACTTATTTTGCACCACATTCGTCGATAGCAATTGAACTTGGTAATTTTGGTAATTGACCACTTTGCACTGTGTAGGTACATGTATAAACGGGTATATGTATATATTTATGTTACGTATGGATGTAATGTAATATTCGTATTTTTATAATATTTTAAATATAAGTAAATGTACATATATTTAAATAACCTCTCAATCGAACGTGATTTTTATATTAATTTTAAATGATATTACTATTTGCAAAAGTTTTTCGAAAGAGAAACGCGTTTTGTGACGATTCGGTCTGCAAAGCGACAAATTCTAGGAGGGTTTATTTTTGATGCTCATTACATCTGTATTAAAATTTAAAATTATTATACAGGATTTTAAATTTAGATATAAGATTAACAATTATTTTAGTAGGATTAAAAAAACATCCGAGATTGCCGTATCGCGTTTGAATTTAAGCTCATTTTTGCATGCAGTAGTCATATAATAATAAATCCCCAGACAAACACACCAACCTTGTGTTATGGATGACCATACAGCGAACTGGGAGGGAACCCAGAATAAACATACATATATAAATACAAACAACCATGACCCCAGAACAAACATCTGTATGATGAAACAAATGAATGCCCCGGCCAGGACTCCAACCTTTGGCGTATGAGGCAAGGCTACTTAACAGTACACCACTCGGTCGTCGTAGTTAAAACGACGGACACTTATTTGTTTATACGGAGTGATTTTTCTGTTACGAAGTAACTTTAGTAATCTGTGATCCGGTACAGAACAGGAAGAGCATGTTTATAGAGGCAAAATAGGCTGTTCGTTTAAGTGCGTCATTGTTAGCAAACATGTCCCTGTTGCCGCAATAAGAAAATTTTAAGATACGTGGAACGCACAGACGAACTTTTTGAGAAACGAAATAAAAGTGCTAAAGTGTTTTACAAACTCTCCACCAGCATCTATACAAAGTAGCATGCGTCTGAACCAATTTTCAAAGCACATTTTCCAGTCTGCAAGAAGAATTTCCTCAACGGCCTTCTCTGAGCGCATCATCTGGTAATGAAAACTGTATCCCTGGTATGGCTGGTTTTTAATTTAAAGGAACAAGAAGAAGTCACACGGTGCCAAATTAGGGCTATAAGGTTGATCGAAAATTTTTAACGGTGTGGTGTTTAGGAAGCCCCACGTCTTAATCACGGTGTGCGCGGGCGCGTGGTCATGGTGGAGCAACACGCCTCAGAGTCCCGTGTTCGGTCCCTTGTTGCTCGCAGCAGTAAAAACTTCTAGCAAGCATTTAGTGGTGTACCCCTGCATTGATGCTACTTTGGTTTCTTAATCATATCTATGATTCTAAATCCCGTCTGTTCTCTTCAAATAAACCAAAAAAATGTTTCACTTGAATATGCTTCTAAACTCGTCTCCTACATATTTAATAAAATATTCAATTTCCCAAAACAAGCTGTCGTATCCTGGTATGAGATTCCTGGATTTGTTAATCTATTATTCTCATATTAATCTTTTCTATTTCAACTGATTCAATTCCATTGGATTATTCTACGCACTGAAGCTGAATTATACTTAGCAGAATTTTTGTTTGAATGCAAAGAGAAAGATTTTTAACTGATTTCGAGAAAGGGAGGGGTTCTCAATTCGTCTGTAAATTTTTGTTTGCATGTTCGGGAAAACTTTTTTGTTTCTGGAACGATTTGATATATTTTTTGCATTGAGTTAAGTTCGGTGTTGAGTTGGACCCATTATTAATTCATTGATACTGGACCCTGGAAATCGAATCAAATACCATGGAACACCTCAAAAACAAACAGACGTGTTTAGGAACCACGTATCGTTCTCTGAAATTTGACAGTCCTAAACCAAAAAGATACGTAACTTTGATCAAAGATATCCTTGATTGGACCTGGATTTATACAACTGAACTCCGCAACGTCAAACAGCACAAGCTAAGAATTGTTTCGACTTTAGGAAGTTACGTCTAGGTTCCTGAGACTATACTTGGACTTATACAAGGGAACTGCTCAATGTCAACAGCATGTTCATAAGGATATACGGAATACTGCTCAACGGAATCGTAATGATGTTGGTTCCTTAGCTCTTCAGGCTTGTTAATAGGCGATCAAACTATCTGCAACAGTTAACGTGAAGTAGGTCTGCATTTCCGAAGGTAATTATAGAAAATATTCATTTTAATTAATGCACAAAAACTCACGTCTACACACGGCTAGTCATAACACGCACTCTTGCCGAAGCTGGTGTTAAAGTTCTGCCGTGGCCCGCTCAGTCGCCGGATCTCAACCCAATAGAGCTCGCATGGGATGTGCTCCAAAGAAGAGTCTTGTTGAGTATAGATGCCGTAAACAAATCTTAATTTTTGTTCTATTTTCGCCATTCTATTGAAGTAGTTAATTTGAGTTAAATTCACACAATTTGCAAAAACAGAATTTAAGTAAAAAGTCAGTCTGGTAGACTAAATTTGATAAATACTGATAGGGTATTTTTTTTTAAATTTACGTGATAACTATTGGTACACTTTTGATGTGTGTTATAATATTGATATACCGAATAATTTCATATATGTAATTTCTAAATTAGATTATAACTGAAATTACAGGTAAAATAAAAAAATAAAAAAGTCTTAATCTAAATTATCAATAACTACTTATTAATAACTATTTATTTATTCATTCCTTAATGTTTTTAGTATGTGATTAACGAGGATTTAGTGGTATTTTGTACATAATTAGTATATTCAAAAAAGGTGTTATATTATGTACCTATAATTTTAAATTTGCTTTATAGTTTCTTTATCAAGTTAGCCAAATGATGTTTCGAATAATTTTAAAACATGTTAATATGTAAAATTTTACCAGCCAACTAAATACTATTTTTTGTGAACAATTTTTACTAATCAGTGGTGTTTACACAGGTTGAATTCTGTTTTATTGTAATTTTTTGCTACTCAGGTACCTTTAGTAAGTTTCGAACAATATTAATGACCCTATCATTACTTGTACACTCATTCACACAAAGTATTGTTTTAAATAAAAGTTTACAAACCAAAGCATTAAAACTAAAACATCAAAGAATATAGAATTCCTTTCGAGTGTAATTGTAGCTATTAGCTAGGTTACCAAGTTTTAAGCAGAGCAAAAACAAATCTTAATTATAAGTTAGTAATTAATTTGACGTTTTTAAACATAAAAGCCTTGAAAATCTGAATGTAATTCATTTCCAATGTCTACAAGTTTTATTTAGCCATGAAATTACAACTATAACCAAAGGTACAATAAAGTAAAAGGTAAATGAGTAATTTTTCGAAATTTTTTCTTTTTTTTTTCGAAAACGAAAACGAGTTTCTTGGTTATTGGTTAGGTTATTAGATATGCATAAGTGTATTAAAATTTGGAAAAGAGGTTTGATTGAGTACCTGACAACATGACAAGCTTGTCAAATGTGTCCTAAAAAGGGTTTCTAATTTAAAGTTTGTTAACCGACTTAAAAAAGGAGATCTTCAATAAGGTTGTATTTTTTTTTGTTAGTTGCCTCAGAATTCCGTCATTTAAAAACCTGTTAAGAAGGTATTGTCCTCCTCATTTTGTCGATGCCATGCACACGTCGCAACAAGAAATCATTTATTTTCAATAAATATGTCTTGATGTGTATCGGTATATTTGTTAACTGAAGTTTTTTCTTTCCAATTTATAGATATTTATGGGCACGACACATAAAACCAACTTAAAAGACTAAAATTACAAAAATGTTTACAATTTGAGTTTTATAATATTTAATATTTCTCCGAATTAAGTCGTCGGTCGGGTCCTAAAAAAATAACGCAGTTCACATTCGTCAGAAATAATCGCAGCAAAGTAACAAGGTTATCTTCAAACAGTGAAACACCCGGTGTAATTAAAGGAGAAAACGCCTTCCCAACTCAAGCCTTGTAAACTTAGTCATCACAGCATAATTAATCGTAATTCCAACGTATGTCGATAACCCATGAGCCCGGATGCCATTAACCTTCAGGTGGTTCAAATGGTCGTTTCCATATTACGAAAGCAGCAAATAAAAATAACAAAAAAAGGAACAATTTTCTTTAAATCGCACAAAACATCCGTAGCTTTTGTATGTAGTTGTGTTCCATTGGAACATAACTTCCGGCGCGGGGCCCTTGCACACTTTGCTGACCGCACTTCCACTTTTTATTTTACTTTTTTCCATTCCTATCAGACAGAGAAACATTCAATTATGAAAAAATATATTTTAACCAAACAAACATGACCAAATAACATAGTACTATGTCAAGTTGTAAGCCCAAAATCTTATTTTGTTTCTTAAGAAACAAAGAAAAGTATTCCAAAATCAAAATCCAGTAAAACCTTATTCCAAAAGTAAAAAGGAAACAAAACAATAAATTGTCGCATGAAAACTTATTTTACTTTAAAAGCGTGGTTTAAGGGGTTAAAAGGTAAGACTCGCACAATTGATGACGAAAGCAAACACACCGCAACGTAATGCCTTGTATTGTGTGGGCGAGCAAGACAATGGTATCGCGTATAGCGAGGACTTGTGTAACCGTTTTTAAGAGTTTCCGAAAGTTTAAAGAATTACTATGGGAAATAATGGTTTATATGGTATAATAATGGTTGAGGGTATTTTGAGGCTATTTTATAATCACGTAGCTTCCCCTTAAGGTTAGGTTATTTTAGGTAAGGCTTAAGGTTATTTTAACGAAAAAGCGTAAAATAATTTGTATTTCAAAATATTGTGTGAGTTGCCTATTTCTTTATTCCTTGTTAACAAATAAAATTAAAAATGTAGAATATTAATAAATTAGTAAGTAAGAAACTAAACGTATGTATTGTATTACCTAAAATAAATAGATCAATAAATAAAATGTATACTTTTTTTTTGACGCAGGAAAATCCTCATGGATACCCGACCCCAGCGGGGGCCGAAGTCCAGTTATGCCGGACTCGTACCGACTAAAAACCTGCGGCTTCCATCTGGACGCACGGAGTCGGGTCACGAGGAGCTTGCGCATTCGTTCACGGCCCGACAGCGTTAGCCAGCGCTCTGTGCAGCGCCAGCGACGTCCCGAGAGGGAGGGGTCCCTCTCTAGTCGTCCCTCATGAGATGGTGCGCAGGAAGCGCACGCGCCATCTCGAGCCCTGGACTGGAGGCGGGTTCCCCCGAACCCGCCACCGAAGGCTCATGGGACTGCGGGAAAGGGAGGCTTTCGGCAATGAAAGCCGCCCTCCGGCGTCTCGTGCGACGGCGCCGAAGCGGAAGGGAGGATGCATCATCTTCCCTCGCCCTCTCCGAGGGCGCCTGCCACGATCTCTCACCTTCGACCATAGCGCGAACCACGGTCGGGAGCGGGATGTCGGCACCCAACATTATCCCTCCGCATCCCACGCCGGGCATACCTCCAGCGTGTGCTGGGCCGTCTCGTCGAGGCAATCGTCACAGTGGTGGCACCTGGCAGTCGGTTTCCGACCGATCCGAAACAGGTAACTCCCGAAACAACCATGTCTCGAGAGCACCTGAGTCAGACGGTAGGTCAGGAAACCGTGTCGCCTACCCAACCACTGCTGGAAGACCGGACGAATTGCCTCGATAGTCCCATGCTTCGGTAGCCTGTTGGTGCAGCTCAGCTCTGTGCCCCTCCAGTTCCTGCAGTGCAGGCGGGTGACTCCACGCGCCACACGTAGAGCGACGCGAGGGCTCTCGCTTCCAGGTCCCAGGGAATAGTACCCGCCAGCACGCAAGATGCCTCACCCGAGATCGTGCGATAACCCCGTACCACCCTGATCACAATCACCCACTGGACTCGCGTCAAGCGGGCGATATTGCTGCGAGTCAGGGCGCTGCCGGCCCACACAGGGGCACCATACAGGGCCATCGACCTCACGATTCCTGCGTAGAGACGCCGACACGACGTCTCAGGTCCACTGAGATTTGGCAGCAGCCTTCCCAGGGCCGCAGCCGCCCTCAGCAGCCAAGGCTCAAGGCACTCGAAGTGGGGGCCGAAGTTCCACCGGCTATCCAGGACGAGTCCCAGATAGCGCATCGACGGCCTCACGTTGATGCGGACTCTGGATACGACGATATGGGCACCCCGGGGCGGCGCGTTCCGCGGGTCATGGAAAACCACGGCTTCGGACTTTTCGAGCGCCACCTGCAAACCCAATCGCCGTATGCGGCCCACCAAGAATGCCACGCCAGCAGTGGTGCGCAAGGAAGCATCCCTGTGGCATTTGCCTCGAGCAGTGACCAAGGTGTCGTCCGCGTAGCAGACTACGCCGACACCCGGCACTGTGGCTCCTTGCAGCACCCAGTCGTAGCCGATGTTCCAGAGGAGTGGGCCTAGTACCGACCCCTGAGGAACACCGCACGACATCTCCCGCCGACACCACCGGTCTCGACCGGGGTATTCCACCGCACGCCCAGACAGGTAGTCCCCGACGACCCGGCGCAGGTACGGAGGAACTCCGTGTTATCGGAGCCCCTCCCTGATGCAGCTCTAGGGGAGGGAGTTAAATGCGTTGGCGATGTCGAAAGACACCGCCAACACGACCTCACCCCGGGCGATCGCGTCCTGCGCCAAGGACTTAACCCGCTGAATCGCGTCAAGGGTTGACCTACCCGTGCGGAATCCAAACTGGCAGTCTGCGAGATCCGGTCCTACATCCTCTAGCCACTCGACTATCCGGGCGGCCACAACTCTCTCAAAGAGTTTGGCATCCTCATCGAGCATCACTATCGGGCGGTATGCAGATGGGGATTCCGCCAAACTCCCTACATCCATGGCCTTGGCAGAGGGCATCCATAGCCAAGACCAACACCCGGCCGGGTATGCCGTCAGGACCGGGGGCGGTGTTTTTGGCTCGCAGCCGCAACACCGCAGCCGCAACACCGCAGCTCTCGGAGTCACTGACGGCACCACATCTGGGCCGGGCTCCGCGGCAACCAAAGGCATCATGGGGAGACTGGGATGGTCCCCCGTCTGCGGAAACAGGGCCGCAACGACCCTGTCCAGGATTTGCGGCTGGAGACTTCGCGTGAGTGGGGGTGCCCAGGGGCGAAGTTTGCACATCGCCAACCTGTACGGCCTTCCCCACGGGTCGCGGTTCAACGCCCCCAGCAGCTCCTCCCTCGCAAGGGTCTTAGCCCTGCCGATCGCTGCCTTCGGCGGACCACCGGCGGACCACCAGTACACTTGGGGCTTCGGGGGACGACGCCTGACACGGGGCATTGACGCTGCGATAACGCGCCCCGTAACCATTCCACCTCGTCCTCCACCATCACGGGGCCCACAGGCGCCAGGATTGCACGATTGCAGCTTCCTTCGCGAGGTCCCTGTTGAGGTGCCTCAACTGCCACCTTGGGTCGTCGTCAACTGGGGGCCGGAAGGAAACGGCTGGATCTGATGGGGATACGGCTGCGAGATCGAACCGAATGTATCAGTGATCACACACCACCGCCATATCCACCACTCTCCAGTCCTGGACACGGCGCGCCAGGGCGGGCCTCGCGAACGTGAGGTCCACGATCGACTCGCCCTGGGGTCACACGTACGTGCTCATCGATCCCCGGTTGAGAAGGGCTAACCCTCTCCCATGGGCATACTCCTCCAGTGCCTCGCCAAATACTGTCGTCCTGACGGAGCCCCAAGCCAAATTCCAGGCATTGAAGTCGCCAGCGAGGAGCACTTGGCGAGGATGGCATTGGCCGATTGAGGCGCCCACCCGTTCGAGATAAATCTCGAACTCGTCGAGTGTGCGGTTCGGGGAAAAGTAGCCACCGACGACCACAAAATCTCCAAACCACACAGCGACGTATCCCGGACCCTTCTCTACCTTTTTGAAGGATGGGGAGTTCGCCGCGCCCCATCGGAGGGTGCAACGGAGCCGTCATTGTCCCGCACCCAGTTCTCACAGGGGGGGACGAAGTATGGCTCGCAGATCACTGCCACGTCTATCGATCACTCCGCGAGGCTCTGGAACAGGAGGTCCTGAGCTCTGGTGGCGTGTTCGATATTCGCCTGGAGGTATCGGAGCTTGTGGTCCATAACTAGGATTCCATGGCCACAAGTCCGTCCCCAGACATTCCAGCTGAGCTGCCGCTGGCCGACTGCGTTGAGGATGCAGTCGGTGGTGGTAGCCGCCTTTTAGGCCGAGGGGCATGGCACGATTTGCCCCCCAGCCTGTGATCGGCCGGCTTCTTGGCAGCAGTGCACACAGCGTAGTGTGCAGCGGCGTCGCTGCAATCGCGGGCGACGTGGCCCGGCTTACCGTAACGGTAACAATTACTCCTGCGGTCAATCGGGCTGGTGCACTGGTCCCGGACGTGCCCTAGTTGCAGGCACCGGAAGCAGCGCAGAGGTCTCGCTTCGAGGAGCGAGACCTTCGCCGACACCCATCCGACTAGCAGTCGCCTGCCATTCGCCATCTTATTGGTGGCAGCCACCGGGCAGCTCAGCCAGAGTGTGCCGAGACCCGATTTGTCGAGGCGGACCTCGCCAGTCTTGATGGACGCAATTGGGCATCCGCCAATTCCGGCCACCGCCGCCGCGACATCTGCAGCGGAAACTGCGTCGTCCAAACCGGACACGCGCAGTTCCGCGCACTTTGTGGGCCTGGACACGGCCACGCTCTCCCCAAGGGCGGCCCGCAACTTCTCTGCCAGAGCGTCCGCCTTTTCGGTGTTTGAGACCCTGGGAATTTCCAGGATTCTCGCACCTGTGGCGGACACTCTGAAATTGACAGAGTCAATGCCAAGGCTTCGAAGATCGATCTTCTTCTTGGCCTCGGCGAGAGTTGCGGCGTAGGTGACGCCCTTTTGTACCGCCTCTGGCTGCAGTTTTAAGACTATAGCCAAGGACCAGGGTGGGCGTGGCTTGCGCCTCCACTGTCGTCCCTTCTTTGTCTGCAGAGCCTGTTGGGAGACAGGTATCGCAGACTGCGCCCTCCGTGGTTGAGACGGCAGGACAGCACTCGTGGGTGCCGCCTTAGGACGCCGCCTCGCAACCACATTCCACCCCTCGTCCATAGACGCAGGAGCCGGTGGCAGTGGCCGGGGCTCCCGTTGAGGTGAGGGTGGGGAGGCTTCTGGCCCTTGGTCGCTCCCTTCTTTCCCTTTTGGGATTTTGGGGTAGGACCAGGGCCAGGCCTCTGCCTCGGCGGGCAGTGGAAACCTTCGGAGCCTTTACATGCTCCGACGCGGAGCTACTGTCCTCGTCGGAAGTAGCTCCCTTTGCGGAATGGCTGCATTTCCGCTGCCCGAGCCACCCCCGAGTCTCTCGAACCAGAGACTCCGCAACACTCATTGCTGAGCTGGAGCTAAGCTCCTCAGCAAGAGCTTCTTCACTCTCCGGACCCATTTTAGGACCGGGTTCACAGTCGGCGTTATCAGGTTTCCGTTTTTTATAGCATTGGTCGTGTTCTCGATCTCGATGGGCCAGCGGATCGCTGGCTCACGGAACGAATGTTTCCCCCCCCCCCCCCTCCCAGAGTATGCAGAGCGTCAGCCGACGTACCCACCTGGGGACCACATTTCCAATCGCTGTTGTCCATCATTCTAACACCGATGACTCCACATCGTCGGCCCATTTTTTCAGGGGTGGGCTCCCCTGTCAGGTGTTACTGCCGCCGGCTACCGGACAGACGCAGTGCACTCCAATCCCCCCAGCAAGGTATCCCTGCCGCCCATTCTGGGTCAGATGCAGGGAACCAACGAAGCGCAACTGCCGCCCGAAACGGGACAGACGCAGCGCGGTCTAACCACCAAATTGGATACCCTGCCGCCCACTATGGGTCAGACGCAGAGCACCGACGAGGCGCGACTGCCACCCGATACGGGACAGATGCAGCGCACCCCAACAACCAAAAAGTACCCCGCCGCCCATTATGGGTCAGACCCAGGGCACCAACGAAGCACGACCGCAATCCCATTGGGGACAGACGCATCGCGCCCCAACCACGAAAGGATACCCTGCCGCCCACTATGGGTCAGACACAGGGCATCGACGAAGCTGACTGCCGCCCGATACGGGACAGACGCAGCCCGCCCCAATCACCCTGCCGCCCACTATGGGTCAGACACAGGGCACCGACGAAGCACGACTGCCGCCCGATACGGGACAGATGCAGCGCACCCCAACCAGAGGAATGTTTTGGCTTCGCCCGTTGCTGGATTGCAACGGGTTACTGAGCCCCCCCACCACGATAAGGCACATTCCAATTTTGGGGGGAATATAATGAATACATAACTTTGTGGTTTTTAGATGCTATTTAATATGATACGGTAATATTTGTGAATAAATGATAAATAAATAAAAAAATAAATATATATATATACATATATATAAAAAAAAAATATATATATGTATATATATATATGCTGTTATGTATTCATATTATATTCATATTATTATATTATAACACGTTATATATATACATATATATAAAGTCCTTTCTAACCTCTAATAATTATACACCTCAAACCTCAAAATAACTTTACATACTGAATTGTTCGTTCACGTATTTTATTTGTTATAGTATGGGCCTACCAAATATCTTTTGAGTTTGTAGAGCCTTTTTCAAAGGTTTTATAGCCTCTAAAGTTAATTTAAAAAAAATAGTGATGCTAACATAACTTAGCCTTAATTTAAATTTGATAATAGTACGCAGTAAAATATAAATTCACTGAAGCATATACTCATATTATTGTAACGGAAGTGGGCTTGGAGATTGGTCGGAAACACGGAAGGACCTGAAAGATGGCGTTTCATTTACAATGCACGATGACAGAGTCTTCTAGCGGCAATGTTCATCTATATTTCAACGAAACGTGATGAATTCACGCACTTTGACTTGGTAAATCTCTTCACTACACTAGCCGATTTCAAATAAATATTACCGAAATACACAGAACTCGCTACGCGAGTCTCCAGCAATGAAATAAGCACGTACTTGTTTAGTCGTGCCGTGAGTTGACACGTACGTGTTATCTAGAAAGAGAGAAATAATACATTTTTATGCGAGAGGCGTGTCTACCTTAGTAGATACATGTGGTTATTGTTTCTTTTTGAAATCGGTGCCAGCAACATTATTAATAAAGAAAATAGCATGATATTGCAAGAAAAATCTAAAATAGTGATCGCAAAAAAAAATTCAATTCAATTCATAACAAGAGTTCGATAATGTCTTTATGAGCGAGACATCACAGATTAAAGCAGGTTTTAAATTTTTTATAAAAGTATTTTATGTTTCGTCTTGTTAAGATCCACCTTTCCTATAGCCGTTGAAAAAAGAATTTTTGTTCTTCCAGGTTTATTAAAGAAAAACTAGATATGAAACCAACGAATAAAACCTTTTTTCTGTAATTGACGTAAATGTATGCGCAAAATTTCATAATGATTTTATAAAAGGCGGGGCGTATAATAAATCATTCGTAATCTTTACACGAACCTGGGATTTGCGTGTGCTTGTACACTACTGTATTTCTAATGTTGCGCTCATAAACAGAGCGCCATTTTTTGAAATATTTAAAAAAGTTTGTGAGAATGTATGGATGTTTGATACTCTTTCATACAAAAGCTACCTAGATGGATTTAAATGAAAACTTACAATATTATAGCGCATACATCTAAATAGTAAGTAGGATATAATTCATAAATATACCTTGTAATTTGTCGAAAATATATTGATAAGTGTTAACAGCACAAGTTCTGCCAATTGATTATTATTTTGGCGAGGGCTACAACTGTAAGAGTAATATGAATATAATATATTGCGGAAATTATTATTTTTCTTGGTTCAACAAAAAGGTCCCTGACGGCTTATATCTATTTCTAAATTGTATCTAGATATTACTTCCAAAATAGTAAACCATACTAACATTTTGTAATTTATATCCAATGCACATTTTGCAGTAACATATACTTTATCTCTTCGATATTACAAGTACATAAATCTAAAAAACACTACAGTATGCAGACAATTGATTGTGATGGCCATTTAAAAGCTTTAGGCGATCGTAGGGTGGTCTGACGCATGCGATGCGGGCGAGGTGGGGCAAAAATTTGATAAAAACGCGCTGTAAGTAATAAAAGGTTTTTTTTTGTGGTCTGTAGTTACTTGTTACGAGTTACTCAGTATTTATTTTTATTATTACACGCAGTGGTAAAAGCGATGGATTCTCGATCTTGAGGTCGCGGGTTTGATCCCTGAGACTGCCTAATGTACCAATGAGTTCGAACAACTTAAGTACAGAAAGCCAGTCGGCCAACGTTGCAGAAAAACATCGCGAGGAAACCCACAAAAACAAGAAACTTTTTCAAACCCGAGAAAAAGAAAAAAAAGACTGCCAACCCACAGTAGGTTAGCGTGGTGGACTATAAATTGCTCAATACCACCCCCTAGTTCGGTATGGCTAATGTCCCTGTAGTGGGATTAGGGCTGCCGCGAAAACGAAAGCGTTAACTTGTTTCAATTTATTTAATTTATTTTGAATAGTCTAGATTTTTCGCCAATCAAATAATAGCTCATATCAAATCATATTAAAATCAGAAATCATTGGACAGTAATAAATGTACACCCAAAATTTCCTTACCAGTTATCAATTAGGCAAGGATTAGTCCTATATAAAAAGCAAAGAAACATGATATCCCGCCAAAGCTTTGGGGGCATTAGAAAATTGTGCAGCATATTAGGTATCTTAACGACTGATTTTTAATAAGCCTTACTTACTACTAAATGTGGTTCAAGTTCATTAAATCTTTATTTACAAATATTGCTTTATTGGGTATAGTTCGTAGTCAAAAGCTTTTAAAAGCCAAGCGAGCAAAGCAAAATGTTATATTCTCAATTCAGTTTTATTTTATTTTTGATTATCATCTCCCGTTTATGTTAAGGATGTCTCTTTAACTTTTCATTGTATTTAACTTTACCTAGCAATCAGTTATACATAAACAAGAATATGAAATTTACAACTCCATTTATTTTACGAGAGCGAAGCCTTGGGCAAAATCTAGAAAATATTATTTTTCTGTATTAAAAAGAAATAGTTTTGTTTTTACAATTTTCTTTTTCGAGTAGCCTCTGGAGGGCTATAACCTCCTAATACAGTGCGTGAGCAGCTTATATATATTACTTATTATTATTTTTATAAAATGTTTATTTATAATCATTTACACTTTAAGAATGGACAAAATACAACCTACAACCAACACAAAGAGAGCCGTGTCTGTAAGCCCCACATTGTAAAATCTTGAAGAATTATTTCAACATATCACTCACTTCTGCCACCAGCGCTCATCAATGGTGGTAGTTTTCTTATCACTGTAATGCATTTGCTTCTAATATGGGACATTCTTATAGTTGAATTTCTCAGCTGTTCATTTCCCATTACTTTGGGTTGATTTCATTTTAAAAATTTCGTTTGTTCTTTTAGGAGGGCAAATGCCTCTCCCAAGGGTCTTCACGCCGTTCTGTCCTGTGCGGCCTGCATACATTGCCTTTCGGTGATTTTGACCCGGTCGTCGGTATAGGTTCTGGGTGGCTTGCCCACACTGTGCCTTCCAGGTCGTGGTCGTCTCGAGTTCTTTACTGCCCCAACGGCCATGACGTCATTGCGTATAAACGTAAGTAATGTAACACATTGGTGGCAGACCTTCGTCTTTAGACATTGCGGTATTTGGGAGGAGGAGAAAGTATAACTCATAGTTACTTATTATATTATTATTCGCGAGCATTCCCATTTTCGGTTTCATCCTCTTATTACCTAAAAATAGAATAATTTTTCTTTTGAATTAACTTATACTTGGAATTTTTAACTCTAGTTATTTATAGAAAATTAAATAAATAATAATTAATAAATAAATCCCTAGACGCACACAGCAACTATTTGACCACAAAGAAAGCAGAGCTTATATTATGGATGATCGTACGGCGAATTCGGGGGAACCCAGAATAAACATATATATATATATATATATATATATATATATATATATATAACAAACATGATCAGAACACAAACATCTGTGTTCATAACACAAATGAATTCCCCGACCAGGACCCTAGTGTGAGGCAGTGCTGCTACAACGGTACACGGCCGTAATGACAATGACAAATTTTACTTTACAAAATTTATGTAATTTAACGAACAAATTCTAAGATTAATAATACAAACAATTCCAAATAGATTATTGATAATCACGATTTACCTTAAACTTTGTCATAGGGCTGCACGTTTCGGAATCGGTCACAAAGTCACAACACTACAAAGTTGTTGGGGCCCCCAACCCACCTTAATTATGATAAAATTATTCCGTGTTTTCCTTAAAATTAAATGCGTACAAGGAAGTTAGAAATTATATTTAAAGCTTTACATTGCTTATTGATTTACCCCAAATACGGCTTTCTGATTGGCATGTGAAAGGCTGAATCTGTAAGGGAATCTAAAGATATGCTTGTTCTAAAGAATCATGTTGTCAATTTCAGGGTTAAGAAAAATTGCATTTTAAGATGGAATGCAGTACAATAAGCTCGTACACTTTTTGGGAGTAAAACCCAGTCTTATTAAAAAACGACTAATTAAATGATATAAAACTAATAATACTAATTATTATATTTATTACAACATCGAAGTGTACTTCAGGTACGGTAACAGTAACTATGGCGTACAGAATTTTAGAAGAAGTGATGATTTTGAAAAACTCTAATGAAACTTTGACATTGCAATGGGTTTCGGCGCACGTTGCTTTGTTTGGGAATGAGAATGCTGAAAGTTTGGCGAAGAAAATTATTTATTTAATTATAATAGGGGGTTACTAAATACTGAAACTCTTCCTCACTACTAAGACGTTTTTACTTAATACAAACGTAAAATTCATATAATGAAGCGAGAGTCCTTTAATAAACGATCTAAAACTAAAAGAATTTTGTATAAAACCTTACAAAGTAAGCCCTCTCTTAGTCCTGTTTTAGTTATGGCTTTCTAAAGGAGAAAGGAACAGACAAAATGTTATTGTGGTTCACAGGATCCGATCCGATCAAGTTCCATCAAACAAATTTGAATACTTAATATGTAAATTTATTTTGTCTAGTTGTTTAACATGTGACAGAAAAGAAGACCTGCATCACATGTCGATAGAAAGTGAACGAAACGTATCACAAAGGGCTAACCTTGCACAAACACAAATTGAATATGTTTGATGTCGGTGTGTTTCACCGATGTGGCCATCCTAGTAGAACCCAGTTCTAGTGCCGCAAGATTGGTATACTCAATTTTTAAGATAGATTTATCATGTTATTCCTATTCAAATTCAAAATGTTTTTCTCAACATTGACTGAATGACTTGAATTACTTGTTCTTATTGACGTCAAATAAAGCATACTCTACCACCAGGTCGGAAAAACCTTCGTAAAGAAGAACTGGCAAGAAACTTCACGGGTAATTTTTTTAAATAACTTTACAGTGTCTCTTTATGTCTACACAAAATTATTCTTTATATAATTATTCATCTGTTAGCTTGGCAAGTCTCCCTCCCCCCAAGTATCCAAACGACGAACCGTTTAACGCCGAATGCAGCCATTGCCCTCCTCAACCATAAGTCTGTGTTATTCTGTTTGAAGTTACGATGGGATTGTCAACGTCCCTTATGTGTACAAATACCTGTTAAAAAAAAAGCTTAAAAGAATAATTTGCTGGTAAAATACTAGCCAGATCAAATGATGGGATTAAAAAGATCATAAATTATTTGCTTTGTGTTAAAAATATGAGGATTGTCTACATGCTCGTAAATTGGCACTCATTTAGATCTCAATTCTTTAGTTGGTGAAGTTGACACCGCATATTTTACTTGGCTCTTATTTTCACAATTATATTTGATGGATTTATTAATTTATAATACATGAAAAATGTTTAAAAAAGTGTCAGTACCTAATAATACTACAACTTGGAATCAGCAACTTCTCTTAGCAAAAATATTGAAATATATATAAGTATAACAAACTCTACTTAACTTATATTTTACTTATACTTATAATTACTTATAATTCCATAAAATAACAAGTTTATCGTCCTTAATTTCAGTACTGTTAATGCAGTACAGTAATAAAGGCTTGTTATCGATTTCTTGGAATCGTACAGACGATAATTCTACTATACGACTTTTTTTATTTATCGATAACAAGCATTGGCCTAAGTGGCAATAAAATCACTAATTACAAGGTACAACGATTTAAGAACGTGATATGTTTTACATAACGCACTTTACACGCACTACGAATGTTAAAATAGCAAGCATATAGACCAGCAATGCATGCTTTTTATAATAACTTTTGTGACTTATCATGTGCAATAGTAGTTTTACAACTAAATTGTTCATTTGGCTACACTTGACCCAAAACTTGTTGCTCTGCAAGTAATAATTGCACAAGGCTCTTTTCAATATTTATGCCTTACATTTTACAGTACTGACAGCGTGGGAGATCGTAAACTACTAGAAGACTAGAAACCATCTGCGCATAACAAGGGCGTTATATGACAGTAACATAAGCCTCACCCGACTTGGCAATTTTTCGTCCATTTAATTGCCAATATAATAATATTTTAGGTAGATTAGTTTCTCCGCCATCAGAGCAGTCGGCTTCGCTAGCATAAGATGGAATCATGTACTCATTGGCACATTTTGCAGTCACCAGGGTATGTATACCAAGGGAACATGAAGATCGACACTCTAGCGCCTTATTATCTAGGTAACATTTTTGAGATATAAATAAAATGAAAATATGAGTGATGAATTTTAAAATAGTATAAACTTTCATAAAGCAATAGTTTACATAAATACAAATATAAAGACATGAAGAATCACGTATTTGAGTTATGAGCTGTCAGAGATATACAAGATTTTTATTTTTGTTTCAGATTTTTTATATACATAAGTAAGTATATTGATAAGTAAAATTCATGGATAAAAGTTCCTACGTGCTTCTTCACCTACGTGGAGCTATATGCAGGAACATTTTCATACATAACTTTCAATTCAAATATGAACAATATTTATAATTATTAATAGTTATTTGTAGCACCAGATAATAATCGAGACTAAAAAAGCGTTCCAAGTAGGTGAATAAGTTCGCACAAACTTTAATTTTATTAATGAAGTCTCGCTTATTAATACACACCCGGCCGCCAAAAATATTGAAACCCCTTTGTGTTTTCCGTGTTTATGACTGAGTTAATTGAAATGGCTAGGTGGAAAGTTTTAATATTTATATATTTTTTTATTTATTTAAAATTTTAATTGTAGTGAATTTATAGCTAACATGCTTACTGAAAGATCTGTTTTCCAACTTGCAGGGAGATAATGCGTGGTGCGGCAAGGGCGAATGGGGCCAAGTCAAGTAAAGAGTAATTTAGTGATTTACCTACCTGATAATCTCTATTATTCAGAATTTATATTATTTTTTGTCGGAAATGATAAATTTGATTATCTGTACATTTTGATAAATGAATTTATTGTCAGTTCTAAATTTGTCCAAATTTGTCGATTTTTGTGAATTTTACAACTTAATGAATAAATCTATTGTTAGTTTATTTATATATGTTATTTAATTTGTCGTAAGAATATTTAATGAATTTGATTCATTTACAATTTTCAAAATGACTGAAAAGTGGCGATATTTATTTATGTTTATTTTAATGAATTTTATTCTTTTACAGTTAATAAATATATCATTGTTCGTGTCCACATAATATGTTGTTTATTTTGTCTCGTCCAAATGTAATCAATTTTATTTAGTATAAAATAGTAAAAATGTTTTAAATACGTTTTAAGTATTTAGCACTGTGCTTCCAGGGAATGGAAATACCTAGCATTCGAACATGGGGATCGTCGGCGCGATGACTGCGTTTCTGGTTGAAGCGATTTGTGAAACCATAAACCGATGGCGTTTACGCCCTTTTGGAGTCTGGTGATGAGCTGCGGGACCTTTGGTGTAAGGGGTGGTGTCGTCGGCAAAGAGGGCGAGTTCGACGCCTTTCGGTGGGACAGGAATGTCGTTAGTGTGCACGGTGTACAACTAAGGGACGAGGACTGAGCCTTGAGGGACTCCAGCCTTTGTGGGACGTGGAAAGCGTGCCTTCATGTCTAAAACGAAACGTACCGCCTTTGAGAAAGGATGCGATTATCCGGACTAGGCGATCCGGTATACCTATTTTATAGTTTATAAACGAGACCGCTGTGCCAGACTTTATCGAAAGCTTTGGCTACGTCAAAGAAAACTGCGACCGTTTTTTAACGCCGCGGATAGAAGCCGAATGATGCGGGGTTTGCCATCTATTGGAAACAGATGGTTCCGCATTCAAGAGAGTATGACTCTTTCGAGAAGTTTAGTCATGGCCTTGAGGAGGCTGATGGATCTGTGATTAGCCGGGATATTTAGAGGTTTACCCGGCTTGGGAATGCCTACGACTGTAGCTTTTTTCCAAGCTTTAGGAAAGTAGCTAAGATCGAAGTAGGCATTGAAATGAAATGAAATGAAATATTTATTTCTCAACATTGACAATTACTTGTTCTTATTGATGTCAAATAAAACATGATTCTACCACCAGTTCGAAAAAACCTTCGTGAAGAAGAACTGGCAAGCAACTTCACGGGTATATTTTTTTCAAAATAAATTTACAGAGTCTCTTTATGTCTATACAAAATTATTCTTTTCTGCATCTGTTAGCTCGGCAAGTCTCCCTCCCCCCAAGTATCCAAACGACAATTGAAAATGATAGCTAATAAGGTAAACACCTGTTGAGGAAGGTGCTTAAGTGTATATTTGGAAATTCCATCCGCACCCAGAGCTTTTTTGGACTTTTAACTGCTAATGAGAAGAGAGATTTCGTCATTAGAGACCAAGATGGGGTCGGTGGTGATGGTGAGAGATGGGACAGTCCCTGTGGAGGACTTCGTCCTCCACCGTCTGGATATGGGAGGGATCCGTGGATTGAGTGCTGGGCGAGCATTGTGAGGCAATGCTGTCAGCGAAGCATTCGACTTTCTCTTCGTCTTCGAAGGCAGTAGTGCTATCGAGACGAGCGCGAGGAGGAACTTGAGAGGCGGCGTGTACGCGTAAGGCTCGCACCATTCTATAATACGCTTAATGGGACGGGGAGACATTCTCCATGAGATCGTTCATCTGAGCGTCTTGGAGTTCCGCGAGGTAAGACCTAACTTTACGTTGTAGCGGATCCGCAGCTAATCTATAGGCGGGCGTGGGGTAGAGCTTGGCTCTCTGGAGAGCCGCGTTTTAGCTTTGATAAGATTGCTGATGGCTAAGGGAAGCGTGGGTTTGCCTTGCTTAGCAATCTTTTAGTTATCACTGATAGCTGAGTTGAAAGCATCAGTGAGAGAATCGACCAACAAGTCTATTTGGTCCGGGCTATCTAGAGAGGTAACGTTGTCGTTAGGTGGTCTTAGTACGAGGGAGACGGGGCGGTGATCAGAGTCTAGGTCATCGAGCGGTTCGATAGACCTGGGATCGAGGTTGATTCGCTTGACGATCGCAAAATCAAGGATGTCAGGAGAGTGGTTCGGGTTGTCGGCCGGTTCCAGGCGTTAGCTGGAGTCAGCTTCGGCTGCGCGGCCTTTGCTGGGGGGCCTGGTTACGCAGCGGCGAAAAGGTGTGTGGGAGTTAGTGGTGGTGCCGGTTTAGGCGCGGCCCTCTTAGCGGATGAACGAGGAGCTCTAGGACAACCCTTGTAGTTTGCTGTGTGGCTGGATCAGCCGCACACCACACAAGGGGGAAATAGTATTCGGGAGTGCAAGTGCATTGTGTGAGTGCAAGTGCAAAAAGCAGTCAGGTTTTCGTAAGGGTCGAAGCACAACAACTGCTCTCATAGATGTAACAAGTTACGCTCTGGAGGCTCAGGACGCGGGTTTAGCAACGTTTTTAGTCCTGTTAGACTATTCCCGCGCTTTTGATAGTATAAACGTACCACTGCTGCTGGCCAAGCTGGCATACTATGGTTTAGATGCGTATGCAATCAAATGGATTAATAGTTATCTCAGTAATCGACATCAGTATGTTCAGCTTCAGAATGGTGTTAGTGTAATATCCAAGTCTTCCGCGGCCGCCGTCACTCGTGGCGTGCCTCAAGGATCAATTTTAGGACCGCTTTTGCTCATTGTTTATACGTCTGACATGATCAGCTGCATTAAAAATTGCGAATTCCACCTTTATGCTGATGATTTACAGCTGTTTTTGTCATGTCATCCAGCAAAAATCGATGAAACAATTAAAAGAATCAACGAAAACTTACAACTATTATCGAAATGGTCAAGTAAAAACTGTTTGGTACTGAACCCTGCTAAGTCTAACTACATGGTTCTTGGTTCCAAATCACAGGTTTCAAAAATTATCAGGCAGGTTCCCCAAATCACCCTGGAGAAAGAGCCAGTATCCTATACGGAATCCATCCGAAACTTGGGAGTACTATTCGATACTAACTTGAGATTTGAGAAGAACATTCAGGAGGTAGTACGCAACTGCTTCTATCACCTGAAGGTTCTTTATAAAATTCGAAACTTTTTATCAGTACCAATTCGCACTACTCTAGTTGAAGCCCTAGTGCTTTCAAAGCTCAAGTATGCGAATACACTCTATGGACCTAGATTATTGGAAAGAACTAAGCTATTGGTGCAGCGTGTTCAGAATGCTTGTATGCGGTACTGCCTGGATATTCCTCCTAGAAGCCACATTTCTCCCTATATTAACGAGCTCAATACCTTAAATATGAACTCTAGGAGGAGTGTTCACTTTGCCACCTTGCTTTTCGGTGTCGTAAGGAGACAAAAGCCAAACTATCTCTATGATAAATTAATTTGAGCTCCTAGTATTAGACTTGCTCGTCTCAAGATACCGGAGCACAAAACAGCTGCTTACAGGGGCTCTTTTGAATACACCGCAGCAAAAATTTGGAACAATGTCCCTCCACCGTTGCGCAGACATACTTCTTTCTCAACTTTTAGACTGAAAATCAAAGAATACTATCTTGATCTCCAGATTAGCGGTGTGAAGGGATAAATGTTTGCAATTATTTATACCTCTTGAGTAAAGTCCTTGTTAACTTTCATGTTTAGAGCAGGACGACACGGTAGTTTAATCTCGTTGTTAGGAATAAGTTCTGTTAAGTTTAATTAATATTAATTAATGTTCCTTACTATGTGATGTATTATGTCTAACTTTAAAAAGTGCGATTCACTGTAAATGTTTTTATTATTATTTTTAATCTTTTGTTTATTTTTTGTCTGTTCGATTTATATCAACCTTCTATTACATTTTTTATTTTTCTGCGCTCCTCGATGGTTTCAGCTGAAAATCAGTGCCTCAGTTTAGGCTGGAGGCATTGTGCTGAGCTGAAACCTTTTCGGTGTGTTGCAATTTTAATTATAATTTTTTTGTTATTGTATTTTATTTTTTATTTGTGCATGTCGTACGCCGAATAAATGATTTTTCATTTTCATTTTCATTCCTTTGTGATGTGAGTATCCAGGCACTTGACGCACCTGGGAGGAGCTGAGCTGTTAGCCGCTGAGTCGCCATAAAGTTGGCAATAGTGGCATTGCCCAGGGTGGCCGCGACGGTGAGGAGCCTCAACGGAGATGTTCGAAAGGCCGCAGATTGTACGCGTCTCTCTGAAAATCTCCCTCGATTTTGGAGTGTTGGTGAGGATTACTAACGCGAGTGGAAAGCATCTACCCCGGTTTGAGTGCATTTTATGCACTGCTTCAGCAGGGAAGCCCTGGGACTTAAGGTCCTCGAGAATGTCGTCGTTCGCGAGCTCAAACAGACGCCCCATAATACTACGCGAATCGTACGCTCCTCCGGGAGGGCGAAGGTGTGGTACGCGATTTGTTTAAATGATAATATCCTAGTGAAAGCGTGGAAGTCGTCAATATTGGCGACTTGAATTTTTATAGATTCGCCTGCGTTAGACGCTTGAACATAATTAATTTTGTGCTCTTTGCACAAGTAAGAGACCGCGGTCGATCGCGCTTTTTCGCGGAGGAAGACGGGTGGAGGGAGCTGAAGCTTGGGTGGGATGGGAGCGCAGCGCGTTGGTGGCTTGGACGAAACCGACAGGGTCACGGTCACTTGCTGTGACATCAACGGCGCGGGGGCGGGTGCTTAAGACACCGGGGTGGGATCGGGTGTTGAGGACACCGGGGCTTGCTTTGTGCGCTTCTTAGACTACTTAGACGAGGCGAGTGCCTGGGCAAAGGCCTTCACAAAGTTTAGTAAACTCTGCGAATCCATAAGAGAGGGGTTGGGACTAATTATATAAATATATAAATAGATAAAGGATGCCTAGATTTTCTAACAGCCTAGCAGACCCTAGCGGCTAACCTCCTTACCAGCGGTAGGGGGGTGGGAACGACGCGAAGTGTGCCTTCACCCTGGGAAGAAAGGTCCCTGTCCCGGGATTCGGTCTGCCGGTTTCTCCACGTTAGCAGGCTTAGTCGTCAGTGTTAAGTATCCACTTGCTGAGTGTGTTGTCAATAAATTGGCAACAAAAACCATCCGTAGACCTGACGGCTTCGCGACGTGAACCAGTTGCGAAGTTGGGTGGCACTGAAAGTGTGGAATTGTAGCTAGCACCAAGCGTCAACTACGTAGCCTGAAAATCAGCCCGAGCCTTGCGAACGAACGTCAGACACCGACGTAATTAAGCTCAACTTTGTTGTTGCTGCTCCCACCTAGGTGAGGTATTTGTTCGAGGGGTGCACGGAAGTGCAGAATTGATTACGTTACAACCGGCCGAAGCAGGCCGCAGAGCGAGTCTCTAACTAACGTAAGAAGCGCCCAGCGGGGGCTGTACTAAAAAGTGTAGCAGGAATGGCGTTTGAGTATTGCTACAATAGAATTAGTGAGACAACAGTCGTGACCCAGCAGCCGGGAGCGTCCGTCAACACGTCCAAAAGGGGCCGGACGCAGAACGGGTCTGAGGAATACCTCCAAATCTGAACAAATAAATAATAATAGTAAATCCCCAGACAATATCATTTGCTAAGTTGAGGTCTGTGTGCGAGAATGTAATTAACGTTATAGTATGTGTGCCTACTACTACTTGGCCTACAGTCGCACACTGCCATGTATAGACCAAAGAGGTAGTGGGGCATGCCATCGTGGTAGGTGCTCACTATATGATGGAGATAACATTATAATAAAACAAGTTTTATTTAGTTGAGCGCTCTTAGATTTGTAAACGACGAATATATTCCAATTACATTCTAATAATTCAAAAAGAATTCAAAAATACGCGAAGGTCTTTGAGAATATCATGCGGAAATTTTAAATTTTTTTTGAGCCCAGAGGTTTTCAAGTAACATTAAAAAGCTATTGTACCACGACGACGTCTATGAGCATCATCTCGTTCCTTCTATATGTATAATCAGCCATGTCAATGCTCGCAACAAATACCTGTAAGCAAGAATCCGCACTCCGATTCCAAAAACCGTATAATGCCGTCTCATTTTGGTGGCATTATACGAACTTATTAAAACGATTATTTAAAATTCGGTACTGCACAAACGTCAGACATATTATTTTTTCTTTTAAACTTGATTGATAGGTTACATACCAAAATGTATCAATTCCAAAATTAAATATAAACATTACAATATCTAAGTTTATAAGGGCTGTTTACCAACTGGCCTTCCCGAAAAAAATTTTTTTGTAACCATCCATCACAACTCGCAACGTTATTCCCATAATACAAAATGATAATTTTATACCTTCAACTCAGTTTTATTGTATCATTTCGGTGTAAAGGCCTCATAATACCACCAAGTTATGTTATCCCTTCAACGACGACGAGGTTTACACGAGTAGGTAATTTACTGCGGGCACAGCAGCCACCAATTCACCGGGATAAAAATATTTTAGAATAAAAATAACCTTGTCTTTTATTTCATATGGTAAAATTTTGATTTTCCGTAAAAATTTTGAATTTTGCCTCGTTGCATGTTTCAATTGACTAATTAAAGTAATAACGGACTAAATATAAAAAGCTTTAATTAAGTATTTAAATAGGATTGTCAAACATTCAACTCGCCAAGTAAAGTAATATTTAAAAAAAATATATGAATGCAAGCAGTATGCGTACTAGAAATAAGGGATGTTTTGTCACAACTTTCACTACAAAAAAATAGTCTACTGCCGAGTATAATTAATCATGTGTTGATTTTGACAGACGCAATTTGTCCAACTTGTCAATCTGACGAGGGTCCGACACCAGATTTAATTTTTGACAATGCAATCTTAACACAGTCTGCGTTTGGTGACAAGGCTTCAGTTAGGTAAAAAGGTAACACGTTTTTATAAAGTTTTATTGAAGAATAAATAAAAATGTTATTTGTTAGTTCATGTTTTGTTACAGCGAGCGTCAGAACTGGACAACTTCATTGTTCATTTTTAAAATGTGAATGACGTCTTATAGGAATGCCAGCAGCACTCTCCTTTCGTCTGGAACTTATGTCTGGAAATTATGGGAACTGTTCATTTTCACCTTTCGAGGGGTCTCATTTCTGACGCTCACTAAAGATGCCTTATTTAGACACTTTTCTTTATATATTTATATCTATAAAAAGATAGGTATTTTTACCTAAATAAATGCTTTGATAGAGTAGTACTCTCAAAGAATGTAGTCAAAACTTTTTAAACCCACTAATATTTTACGTAGACTTTAAGTCCTTAAATATCACTTAAACCTTTTTGTATCTCGAATATTCATATTTACAGGCAAATTCTTAAATAAAACTCTTCTATGATCATTCCGTCCAGTGCTTTCAAAATAAAATAAATTAGAACTAGCATTATTATAAACCACTGCTGTAGAAAGATTATCGTAGAATTTTTTGAGTCGTCAATCATTGTCGGTGTGTTACCTAGTAAAAGCCGTTAAAAACGTTAGTTAAAAACAAAATATAAAAGTACAATAGAAAAACTGATAACAGATTATTACGAAGAATAATCCGACCTTCAAGAATTTATATTCTAAAAACCCTCGAAAACAGTAAACCAAAAAGAGGGAGAAAAATAATATTTTTAATACAGGTGTGTTGACTCTATATTAACAAATTAATAACGTAAAGCTCACATTAGCTAAATAACAAAATTATACAATAAACATTTATGCCCGTCTGCACTAAACTCTACAAAGCATAGACTTAGTTAGGTCATGCCTAAACTAAGTCACACATAAGCATCGACTTACTCTGCGTTGCTCTGCACCAACCAGTTTACGTTAAGTGACTCCTTACAACGATCGTTGCCTAACAAAGCGAAGGAAAGAACGAAAAAGTCTTTTTGTCTTTGATTTTGATGTATGATTTGATTTTTCTTGTCACTTGTCCTTTTTTTTTTGCCGCCGATGCAACACCCTCACGTGAGGGAGGTGGAAGATGCGTCATGCATACCGCAGCAGGAAAATACCGACCTCTGCGGGGGTTATGTGGGACTCACCAAAATGGCACCTACCTACTAAAAACCACCTTGTTGGCTGTGGCAATATTTCACCGTTTGCCTTCATCGGAAGCGACACCCGTTGGGAAGTGTATGCGCTGGCGAAGACCCGCTAGCGGGTCGTACGCCGGATGTGAAAGTTGCACTGAAGGTGCTCAAAGGTGAAGCCGGGGCTGCGCAGAGGTCGGCCGAAGCATGATTTAGGGATAAATTCATTTAAATGAACCTATAATGAATTGAGAAAGGAATTATGCTCCGCCAGAGCTAGCAGTCACTCTGTAGGCGAATGTATAGCCCTAAGTATACGGGCTAAAACCAAAATTTCCCTATCATCAATATTTTTGATAGCGTCGCAGACGATACGCATATCGTCTGCTACGGAGGGTTGAGGAGTGGAATTGAATGGGCGAGGAGCCGGGATGGGATTCGGATGTGCAGCGGGGCGTCCGGACTGGCCACAAAGCACGCAATCGGGAGGAGAGGGAGTGTCAGGAGTGCGATTGAACTCCTTGGTGAAGTGAGGCACCAGGCTGCGAGTGCCGGGAAGCCTTGGGACTGTAGATCCTCTAGGGTAACCTCTTTCGATAATTCCAACGGGACTCCCCTGAGTACCGCTCTGAACTTACGCTCTTCTGGAAGAGCGTAAGTGTGGTAAGCATATAGCTTACCGGTGAGGAGCTTGGTTAGGGTTCGAAAATCGTGTGACGACGAGACTAAGATTTTAATTGATTCACCCGAGTTGGTCGCTCGGGTGTAATGGATCTTGTGCTCTTTGCATAATGTCGAAACCTCGGACCATTTTCCCTTTTCCCGAAGGAATACGGGTGGTGGGACCTGAGGCTTGACTGAAGCCGGGGTAGGGGGTGGAGTCACTTGAATGACATTAATGACATTAAACGAACACTTCTTTGAGCGCTTCTTAACGAGGGTGAATGAGGGTGGCTCAGAGCCAGTTGGGGTGGCGTCCGAGGATGACTCGGTCGCGGGTGCGCGCTTGCGGCGCGACGGGGCATCTACTTCACACTCCATGACACTGGAGGAGGGGGACGCGGGAGGGTCTAAGACCAGAGGGGTCTGGGTGACTGGGGTGGCTTGAACGGCCGGAAGGTTTAGTGGAGTGAGTTGAGGGAAAAAAATGCAGAGTGTCTGCAACAGTACATTTGGGTCAGAGATGGGGCCTAAAACGGCAAGGCCATCAGTGAGTTTCTTCACAAGGTCTTGAACTTTCGGAGACATTGCGGAGGGCGAAGACATTGCGGAGGGGTTGGGAAGGGACAACAATATATAAATGTATATACTATGAACCTACCAACGAAGACTTACTTCTAAACCACCCTACCCGCGGTAGGGGGGTTGGGGACGACGCGGAGAACTTACTCGAACTCGAAGACTTGAAGTCTTGCAACACAGAGCTTGCCGGAGCGGCGACGGCGACGCAGATCGGCGACGACGGGCTGCCGGCGACGATGTCAAAGATGCGTCGTGAAAACGACGGTCCTATGAAATTCAGGAAGATACGGTACGAAAACCTGAGTCGTGAAAACGACCCGTGCAATTTGGGCTGTCAAGTAGTGCGGGGACTAGAGAGTGAAACAGCGTTTGCGATCGACGTGCGAACGAATCCGCACGCAAACCGAGACTGTCGGACGTGTAACTGTCACTTGTCCTGCCTGACGGTTTATTTAACCTTCGTAAATTTTTGTATTTATTTCTTCTTTCGTATATGCTAGACGTTTGCACTTTTTGTTAGCTGCATGATTTGTTGCCGCCATCATATACACGCCAATTGGTCTGTGAGACCAACGCGGGTACATCTGAAACTTTGTGTAAGTAATAATTTCTGTTTTATTGATTTTGATATCATATTGTGTTATTTAGTATATTTTAATTATCTTTTATTATTTTTAGGTCTTAGTTTACGACAAGATGGATGATAATCAAATAAGTTTGTTGTTGGATGACGATATTTTGGAATCTGACTATGAAGATCAAAACGACAGCGAGGTGGATTTTAAGAAGACGAGCTGTCGATTCCTCTTTGCCCAGACTGATAAAGCTAAGTCTTTTGAAATATGTATATTAGATGATCCAGAATTCTCAGTAACAGCTGCCAATAGTACAATTGGACGTTGTGCGGGTATGCACAAAAAAGATCAAAAATGAACCGTAAGACGCGGTACATCTGCGCTAAATGCAAAATTTACTTTTGTACGAAACATGCTATTATGGTATGCTCTGCTTGTTTTAGTGAGACTTGTGCCCAAGATTATATATTATTTTATTCTTTGCCAACTAATAGTCTATAAGATTTGATTGACATATTTGTTTATTAGAAAAAAAAAATGTATTTTTGTTAACATTTTCGTAGCACGTAATAGTTCCGAAATAGTTCCTATATTTCAGAGGCTGTATTGAAAGATTGTTAGTTATTCAATAAAACATATATTTTTTATATGCGGTGCTTATTTCATTTATGATATCCCCTATTTTAATCACACATATAATAAAATTACTATTGGTGTTTTTGAAAAAAAAAAACAATGAAATTGTGTCCTGAATTTTCGGTCTGTATGTCCATGCGCGGGTATAGGTGTTACACAATTTGACGCGGGTATAGAAAGGTTAACTGAATTTCCCTTTAATCAAAAGTTCAAACAAAATGTAAATATTATTTATTTTGAAATAGATATATTTTATTATACCAATACAGAATGCAGCCGCTAGCACTAACACAAATTTTATTTCAATCTTAAATCAATGAACGAAAATGTCAATATTTACAACTTACAATTTTGGGTCGTTCGAAAACTAATGAGAATACTATAAAGTATTATACACTGAAGGAGAAAGGTATTTTCGCGTTGGAGATATGATGTTTCATGTTTTTTTTCTAAAAGGTGACTCCTTGGAAAAACATTAATATAATATGAATATAATAATGAACGACGTGGTACCTATGCTTAAGTTCTTGCTTAATTTTATGACATGGGAAATCGGTGTCCTAAAGTTAGGAATGTCTTAAGCATTTAGGCATTGACTAAAGTTTAGTGCCACGCAATTGTCGTTGCTAAGCACGTCGTAGAGACTTAAGTATCAACTTAGGCGCTGTCAAAGTTTCGTGCAGACGAGGTGCATGTAATGTGGCTGCCGAACAGAGTGGGAATTTCTTTGTATACACTGTCTCCATTTATCTGACCTGTTGAGAATTTGAAATAGGAATTATGGGTTCACTCAAAATGTCATCTGACATGTAGTCCTGTCGAAATAGGTAATGTCGTTCAAAAGAGTTTGCGGGTAGCTGTATAGCGCGCAGCAGCGTAATCTATCTCTCGTAGAAAATAAATGTTTTCGGTGATTAAAATGAGTGGTGTGAACATTATTTTAGTGAATCGCTAAATAGGGATAAAAACCTATATCCAGTGCATAGGTTCGTGTAAAAATTAACGTTTTTAAAAACAAAAACCAAACAAGTGAATTTTACTCGATCGAGTTACATCAAGCTACGTCCGGAACTCGCCCGTATTTACTTAGCGTGAAGAACTAGTGTCGAACTGTTTAGGCCACTGCGACTGAGCGGCTGACGATTCGACCTTTGTCCCTGCACGCGCAATATCTATAATAGGAGTACTATATCCTCGGATCTGTTTACCAGTGATTACAATTTGCATAAAAATTTGTAAACAAAACGTAATATGGATTGCGGGAAGTGTAAAAAACCAGCAAATGAGAAAGAAGTTATAAAATGCGTGACTTGCAGTTTAAGCCAACATTACCAATGCGCAGATTTATCCGAAGCTGAATTTAAAAAAATCTTACCCATGAATAGAATGAAATGGAAATGCTCTAGGTGCAAACCAAAAAAGCTTGGCATCTTAGCCGAAACAATCTCGCCACGAGTCCAGGGTCCTCCTTCATCAATGCTGAACGTAGATACACAAGCATTCACTGAATATTTTGACGCTAAGTTTGATAGTCTACGTCAACAGTGGCGAGATGATTTGCACGTCGCGATCCTAGAGGCAACTACAAGCCTCAAACAAGATATCGAAAAGCTCGAGAAACGTCTGGAAACCTCGGAAGAACGGATTAAAGAACTTGAGCAGAGCTTGGCCACCCACGAGCTACCTCAGACAGATGGAGAATGTTCTCAAGAAAACCACATACTACGCACCGATTTAAATAAGTTACAATCTAAGTTCGACGACCTTGACCAGACATCCCGAAACTGCAACGTCGAAATACAAAATATACCAGAAAAAAAATCCGAAAACCTGATCCAGCTTTGTATAGAGATTGGCAAACTAATCGGCGTGAACATCAAGGAATACGATATTAGATCTGTACACCGTGTGACCCGCGGCACCCCGAGCGATCGCCCTAAAAACATAGTGCTACAATTGTGCACCAGACATCAACGAGATGAAGTTATAGCATCGGCGCGCGCCCGGCGCTCCCTCACTACGGACCAGCTGTTCAGCGGAGTCCCGACCTCTGCGGCCAACATCACTCAAAAACAAAACACACGATTCTATATAAACGAACATTTAACGCTCAAGAATAAAATTTTATTTAGTAATGCAAGACAACAAGCTAAAATCAAGAAATATAAATTTGTATGGATTAAAAATGGTTGTATTTTACTGCGGAAGAGCGATGATTCGCGTGTTATCCAGATCCGTTGTGACGACGACTTATGTAAAATATGACTAAGTAACTTACTTATATTGAATTGCATGATCTTCAAAATTTTTACTATATATTTTATGCATCAAGTTTATAAATATTCTCATATAATTTTAGTATTAGGAAGCACGAAAACCAATATATGTATTAAATTCAATATAGCTTACATTTTATATTACTTTACTTTTCACAATGATTTGCAATAAATTATTAGTTTACTACCAAAACTGTGGTGGTTTAAAATCAAAACTTTCAGACTTAAAACTTACCCTATTAGCATGTAACTATGACATTATAGTTCTCGTTGAAACCTGGCTCTCCTGTGCAATCCTATCAAAAATCAAATCAAATCAAATCATTTATTCATTCATAATCATAGGTAATACAAAGGTGGTAGATAATTTAATAATGAGTACAGCTATGATTCGCCGAAGTAGCATATGAAATTATATATTTGAAATTGTAACCATGTCAGTTAAATGTATCTAAATTTTTTACAATACATATTATTATTAGACTAGACTAATAGACTCTGAATTACAAACAAACGATTATGTTATATATCGCCGCGACCGAAACTTGCTGGTAAGTAATAAAAGGGGAGGTGGGGGTGTATTGGTATTCGTGAAGAAAACTATAAATACAGTAAGAAGGTTTGATTTGGAGGTCTCTGACTTAGAAGAAATATATTTAAATTTCCCTGCACGTGATAGTCTACTGTTATGCGCATGTTATTTACCACCGGCATCTAAAACCTCAGTTTATGACAGTTTTTTCTATAAGCTTCACGACATCCATAGTAACATGAACTTTAATAGCTACTTAATATTAGGTGATTTTAATCTTCCATATTTACAGTGGTCTTCTAATGATCCATCCTCTCCACCATCTAACTGCGACACAGAACCTTCAAAATTATTAAATTACACCATGGCTTTTATGAACTTAAAACAAATAAATACTATCAAGAATCAAAATGATAGAATACTAGACTTAGTGTTATGCACTATGCTGAACTGCACGGTCAACATCTCAGACGATCCACTGTTGAATATTGTACCTCACCACCCCCCTATAGACATTTCATATTCGACAACAGGTACTGATTGTATGTCCCCAAAGCCTAAAATAAAAAGAAACTTTTTCAAAGCTGACTATAACATGATTAACGAAGCTATTTCTAATATTGATTGGTTTCTTGAGCTGAATTTTTTATCTCCTGAAGACGCAGTTGATCATTTTTACACCATTGTTAATAACATTATTGAACGTCACATTCCTCTAAAAAAAAAAAACCGTCCAGGTTTCCAGTCTGGTTTTCAAAAGGTTTGATAAGTACATTGCGGCGTAAATCTAAACTTTGGTCACGATGGAAAGTTTACCAGTCTTTAAGCGATTACCAAGAATTTGCCTTACTACGCAAACGTGTTAAGCTATTATTAAGCGATTGCTTTAAAAAGTACATTGAAAATGTCGAATCATCAATGAAAGAAAATATCAAATTCTTCTGGAAATATACTTCTGACCTTAAGGAAACAAACTCAGGATACCCTCAAACAATGACACTAGACAATCAATCTTCAGATAATCCTACTACTATAACCGAGATGTTTTCTAATTACTTTCGATCAGTTTTTGAACACGCGTCATCTGGAGCATACGACACTAGTAAATTAAATGAAAAAGATTCTGACAGTCCCGTGCATTTAAATAAAATCGTATTTACCCGTCCCGAGGTTTGTAAAGTATTGAAAAACTTAGATCCTAACAAAGGTGCCGGTCCCGATCATATTAGCCCAATATTTTTAAGGAATACTTACAAAACTATTGCAATCCCTTTACAAATTATATTTAATAAATGTTTGGCAGCTGGAGTGTTTCCGCATCAATGGAAACGGGCCTGTATAACACCCATTTTCAAATCCGGCTCGAAAAGTAACATTGAAAACTACCGACCTATATCCATTCTTTCAGCAACTGCGAAAGCTTTCGAAAAGTTGGTTCACGATCACGTCTACTCGACTGTAAAAAATAATATTATAGATCAACAACATGGTTTTGTAAGTGGAAGATCCACTTTATCTAATCTCCTTGTCTTCACAAACTATCTCTTTAATGGCTTAGATCGAAAACACCAAATTGAAACTATCTACACAGATTTTAGAAAAGCGTTTGATAAAGTGGATCATCTGCTACTCTTGGAAAAGTTAGCTTACAACGGCATCAAAGGCAATCTTTTGCGATGGTTTAGCTCGTACCTTAAGAATCGCGTTCAGTCTGTTGTTGTTAACGGGTATGTTTCTTCCTCCATAGTTACCACATCGGGCGTTCCCCAAGGCTCGATATTAGGGCCATTGCTATTCATTCTCTTCATAAATGACATTTCATGTTGCTTCCAACACTGCAACTTTCTTTTATACGCTGATGACTTAAAATTGTACTCAAGTGTTCGTGATAGAAATGATGTAACATTAATACAAAATGATTTAAATAGATTTGAAGAGTATTGCAGAACTAATAAACTTTTTTTAGCCCATGATAAATGTATTCACGTGACATTTACAAAAAACATTAACTTACTTCCCACTAGTTTCCAACTAGGTGGTCACACTCTGAACAATAAGAAAACAATCAGGGATCTTGGTATATATATATCTTGACACTAAACTCACATTTGATACGCATGTAGAAAATATTCTGGAAAAATCATACCGCATGCTAGGTTTTATAACAAGAGTTACGAAATCCTTTAAGCGTAAAGAAACATTTGCATGCCTCTTTCAGAGTCTAGTTAGATCGCACTTAGAGTACGTATCTCCAATCTGGAACCCACTATACGCCGTCTATATAGATAAAATAGAAATGGTGCAAAAGAAGTTCCTTAGATCGCTTAATTTTCGAATGCGCATCCCTCGCTGCTCATACAATGAACTCTTAGCCAAACACAATACATTATCCCTGACTGACAGACGACGAGTAATTGACGCTCTAACGCTAAAAAAAATATGCAATGGAGATATAAAATGTTCCCATTTGTTATCAAAAATAGATTTTCGTATACCCTCTAAAGCAACAAGATCAAAAAATTTATTTCACATCTCATCAACTAGGACTAATGCTGGTAAGCGTGCACCACTTCACAGACTATGTGCCTTTCAAAATCACAATTTGAATAATATAGATTTGTTTTCGTGCTCCCATTCTAAGTATAAAGCTGAACTCACGAAATTGTTTAGTTCAGAATATACCTGTGTACCTTAACATTATAATAAACAGCACTTTATTTGTACAATTCTTAACTATTCTTTGTTTTTATTTTTATATCAGACACTGCTGCGCCTTAATTGTTACCATTTTTTTTTATATCTGTGTTTGTCCTCAGTGAGACGTTCTAAGGAAATAATTGTAATTATTTTAGTTTAAAATTTGTTTATATCTGTTCTATCTTTTATTTCTGTTTTGTCTCCAATAAAGTAAATAAATAAATAAATAAATAAATAGTATAAAAGTTGTAATAAAAGTTTGCATTAATTCGCGTATAGCTAAAATTCGGCTCAGACCTTTGGTGTATTATCAATCTATGCAAGTAATAAACTTTTAGTGTAGTGTTTAGTGTAATCCTTATAGATTAAACGCAATTTTTTAAAATTCTTGTCTGTCTTTACAAATGTGTGTATGTATATCTGTTTGCGCATTACAGCAAAACTACTTGACCGATCTGCTTGAAATTTGGGCATGGCATACGGTGGTCTCTAAGAATGGATTTGGCAAATTGTTACCTCTTAAGGCCAAATAATGAGTTTTATGTTATTTTCACGATGTACCTTTATCTACAAAGTCTGAAATCTTTTATTTATTTTTATTTATTTAATAATTTATGTACACACAGAAAAACACAATAATAAAAATGACTTATAAACTAATAAAGTACAAAGGTACAGCTTATTTCTAATAGAAATTTCGACCAGCAGACCTATTACTGGACAAAGTAGTACAGAACAAAGGAGGCTGAGTAATCGTGGGCTAGACAGTTAGTAGGTGGAAATTCATGCCAAAAAATAAGTTATATTAACCTTATTATAAATATAATAAACCGCGAACGATTTAATTTCTGGAAATGAAATAAATTCAAATTACGTAATTTCACTGTGATTTTTATGAGTGGAATTTAGTTTTAACGTCGGCAATACTGATTTTTCCCCCAATAACGAGCGAAAAGAACGAACGCCACGTACGTGATTGACGAGTCACTCACTCAATCATGCCGTCAAATGGCTGCCATGGTGATACTCGTTTGTTTGGCTTTGTTCCATGCGCTTGAGTTGTTTTGTGGTTTTCCTATTTTCTTACGACTTACGCTTGTTATAAGGACTAACTACGATTCTTCTTTACTCGAATACTTTCCGCTTGCCTACCGGATCCCGAAAACCCGCCTTACACCACGAATATTAGATTTGTTTCCTTGGATATCCGATTTTGCATTTCGACATGGATCGTTGTGTTAACTGTGGCATTGCGTTTGGTCGCTGTGCTACTGTTGGCAGACGAGTTTTAAATGAAGAAATATTGGTTGTGATTTGACAATAGCGTATGACTGAAAAAGTAAGTAATTTATTCTTGCGAATAATTTCAAAGTGAACAAGATAGTGGTTAAGATAAATGTTTATGCTATTTTGGGGAGCATACAAGGGGTGAAATACATACACGATTCGTTTTGGGACATCATTAAGTATAGTTTATTTAAGTAATTTATTGAAAAGACCAACTAAATAATTTAAAATAACATTTTCATAACCTAACGAAACTTTATATGACACTACTAAAATATCTTATAGCTTAACTTCTAGAAACACAAATGTTTTAAAATTTTAGGTGAACACTTCAAATGTATGTTTCTTATAGAAAACACTATTTCCAAGTTGTTAACACCATAGCCCAGAAATGTATGAGACGATATCGGCCTCCTTTAGTGTGTACAACTATATTCAAATAATATAAAATAAAATACAATACAATAAATAATCATAAAATAAACATATAAATTAACTTAAACCCGTACATACAATTCTAATATACATTTATATACATACATACATTTATAAACGAATGATTTATATTAATATTCTACATAATATACATAAAGTTCGAACATCAACACAACATTTTAAGATTGAGAAAGATAGTGTTACTTTACTTTATTTTTGAAAATTGGTAACGATTTTGCTTCGCTTATTTCATAAGGAAGTGAGTTCCATACTCTGACGGCATGAACAGTAAAGGAATGGGAAAAGAAATCGGTCTTATGAGGTTTAAGGTAAAGGAGAGTGCACTTGCCAGTTCTGCACAATTTACCTTGGGAAACCATAAAAGAGAAACGCTCACTCAGGAAGGGTTGTAAAGGACATTATATAGTAGACAGAGAATGCGAGTGTTCCTACGTAACCGAATCGGTAGCCATCGGAGTTGCTTTCGATATTCTGAAACGTGATCATATTTTTTTAAGACCGAACACGAATCGAATGCAAAGGTTCTCCAGACGCTCCAGCTTATTTAAAAGTTCTTCTGTAGCATCTAAGTAACACACGTCTGCATAATCTATGATTGGCTGTATATATTTAGCAAAGATCTTAAAGTGTTGGCTTTGACAGTCGGATCCAGAGTTACGGCTGGTTTAGCAAATTAGGAGTTTAAAGCATTCAAATCAAAGTTGTTATGATGACTAGTGGAAGATTTACCAATACCAACAGATTTCAAGAATTTCCATGCCTCTGCAG
Source organism: Marasmarcha lunaedactyla (assembly GCA_923062675.1). Lineage (NCBI taxonomy): Eukaryota > Metazoa > Arthropoda > Insecta > Lepidoptera > Pterophoridae > Marasmarcha > Marasmarcha lunaedactyla. The sequence goes on along the minus strand of OV281346.1, from coordinate 19,888,136 downwards.
TGCCTTGGTTGACGAGGGAGTCGTGAAAGTAGAGTTTCATGAGAGTTACTTTTAGGAAGTTAATTTCCTCTAAGATGGCAATTTAAATTCATTCCAGGTCTTAACAAGTAAAAGCGTTACTTAATTCCCATAGCTTTACTTAATTTCAACTTTTGATTTTAATCCTCTAAATTCAACTAAGCACGTCAGTGGTCAGTTTAGTAATTTTTGGAAAGCACTCGTTTTCGAAAAATAATTAAAATAATACTTAATTTAACTTTATCCAAGCCGTTCTTAGTTTAGATAACTTCCAAGTCAAATTACGATTTCGTTTAACGCGTTTATACAATTTTCGTACCACAAAAGATTTATGGAGGTAAAAACCTTTTTCTGGAGATAGAAGGCAACAGTTCTGGCAACTTTGGCCTTTGGCAATAGATTTTGATTAAGGTGCGCGGAAAATTGAGTTTTTGTGTAGATCCTTTTAATTAAATTAAGTGACTAGTTATACAGTTTTGAGGCTTTTTTACTTCAAATATATTTTCAAGCATTTAATATAATAATAATAGATAGAGAGAGATAGCTGGTATGAAATGGCCTCAATGTTGAAACCGTCGAAATGCCTTATTTTGAAATTATGAACATGAATTTTAAATATACATATGCCTTACGTTCGACATAAAGATTCGCTACATTCAAAATTTCAACTTTATTGGTGCGTTGTTAAGTTTATTCTTTACTAATACCATGGCCAGCAAATGAGCACGTGGCCCACCTGGTAAGCACTTATTAACGTTTAATATTAAGTTATATTATATAATAGTGAAATTTAGTTTGTATCTATTGAATATTTTGTATTTATTTAGTATTGTATTTATTTATTGAACTAGGGCTGCCGGAAGAGCAGCGCTGCGGCTGCCGCTGTAGCATAATGCTGAGGCGTGTCCTTTTTGACATGTGCACTACAGCGCGATTAGTTATATGACTTTATATTTTTTTCCTTATATTTTACTCTCTATTTTGTTAAAATTGTTTTCATCGATTAATCAAAGCAAGCTTTATATCTAAATTGTATTCAACGTTCTCTTTTTCTTTTTTTTTGTGTTAAATCAAAAATTGTAAATGTATGTATATTAGACGATCGAGTGGTGTAGTGGTAAGTAGCCTTGCCTCATACGCCGAAGGTCCCAGGTTCGAGTCCTGGCCGGGGCATTCATTTGTGTGATGAACACAGATGTTTGTTCTCGGGTCATGGTTGTTTGTATTTATATATGTATGTTTATTCTGGGTTCCCCCCCAGTTCACTGTATGGTCATCCATAACACAAGCTCTGCTTACTTTGGGGCCATACAGTTGGTGTGTTTGTCTGGGGATTTATTTTATTTTATTTATTTATTATTAACTATTTTTTTGTAATTTGTGCTCCTTATGTTGTTTTATTTCGTGTTGTAGTGTAATATGTTGAATGAATGTGTGAATTTGAATTTAAGTGGCAACCGTACCCATGGACATCATTAACTGTAGGTCTTTTACTTTGACTTTGACTTAGTCTTTTAAGTACTATTAATAAGACTAGCCTCTATCTTAAACGACTCGACTCTAAAATAAAGACTAAAGGTTTGAGTTTTTATTAATAAGACTAAGTCGTTGTATTGAAATACTAAGCAACTTAAACGACTAAAGTTGTTTTTAAAAGGACTCGCGCCTGAGTACTACACGTGAACGTGACTCATCCATCATCCGTTGTGTCCTACTAACCACAAAGACAGACTTAAAAAACATAATATCTCTTCATAATTATTTAATCATTTTGTATTATAATAAATATGTTTTAATTGAATTATTTTTCAAAAAATTACTATAGGAAAATAAAAATAAAAAACTTAAGTATAGACAACAAATCGTAATCAATAGAAAAAAACAATTAACTATGTTGTTGCTTACGATTTTATTTTACTCGTGAGTTATCAAAACGTACGTTTTCCTATGTGACACGCCAACCCAAGGCGATAAGGCGATAAGGCGCTTTTAGTCTTTTAAGCCTTTTACGTTATAAAGTTAAAGACTACGACTGAAGTTAGTCGTCAGTTTGTAGTCTTATGACTAAAGACTAAAGGGTTACAACACAAATTTAGTCGTAAGGCTTTAAAAATTAGTTTGTCGGTTCGCTGCACTCAATTCATGAGATGATGTACCCAATTTTTCTCGAGGAGAAGAGGTTCTCAATTAGCTTCAAGTGGATTAAACAGTTTTGTCACTAACACCGCAGCCTACAGCTAACTCAGACGTGGTTTGCGATGGATCCGCTTCCACAATAACTATCAATTCTTCATTATCAACTTTGGGCTTCGGCCGTCCACGGGGCTTGTTCTGCAGGTCAAAATTTCCAGAACAAAAACGTTGGAACCAAAAACGCACTTTTTTTTTCTTTTGCGTCACCACCGCCATACACAGCATTAGTGCGTGCGGTTTATGCAACACTGGTGCCACGGTTGACTCGCACTCGTAAATAACGAGATATTTTAAGTTTTCCATTTTGTAAACTAAGTGACGCAAAGAAAAAACCAAAAGAGGAAAAAAACAAATAAATTACGGTTTTCGAAACACAAATGCGTGAGTAAATGGCTGTATAAATTTGAAATCGGAATTCTCAACCAAAGAGGAGATAATACAGATCATAGTGGCCAGTACGACAAAACTTCAATTTCATATGTAAGGACCTAATATTTAGGCGCGCGACGTTGCTAGCTTGCGTGACTAATAAGGGTGTTATCACACCAATCGATCGATCATCGATCGATGTCATCGATGGATTGGTCTAGTAGAAACTATCGATCGACTTCGACTGTTCCATTCTACCATCGATGGGTGCCATCGAGTTACCTCGAAAGTTTCCATTTCTGAGGTAATTTTACGCTGCCAGTTAGAGGCCTAAGTAGTAGATAGTAGATACCTATCTACTTATAATACATAAAAAGGACTAAACGATGCGCCTAATATTTATAAAGAATGCCAAAACATAAGGTTTTTAAAAGGAACGTATATTCATACTACAGAATTATTGGGAAACAAATTAGGTACATATATATAAGCATGTTTCTGAGTGAAGTTATATTTTTTTATGTGCAGGGCATACGAATTCATTATTAGTTTAAATAAAAAAATAGTTTAAGAAAACTTCCAGAATTGGAAACTGTCAGGTAGCTTTCGCGAAACTTACCTTCGAATAGGAAACTTTCGAAGAATTTTCAACACTATTTATAACAAACCATTCTGTCTTGCATGATATGCAAAACTATTTAATTTATACCACCCTCCGTTCGCTGTACAAACATCAGAAAATTTTGCTTTCTTTAGGGCCTTGCATTATTTTTCTGGATATTTAATTTTTGAAAGAGGATGTATTTGTAATAACATACATTTTTACAGCTTTACGTAGTTTCATACTGGAGGTACAGTTGTATACTAAAAAAACAGGTATTATTATAAAAACAGATTTATCATCTGACAAGGGCGAACATAAATCTGAGTGCCCAGAATACCTACAGACTCGTTAACAGTAATGACCTCAAGGATTTGCATTTATATTAAAAAAATTATGTAATGACCATTCATAACGGATGATTAAGTGATTATTGCAAAAGCTTTTTTATTCTGATTATTTAATGTTACTTTACTTTTCCAAAGAGTAATGAAAATTCCTAAAGATATTAAATTTGTTTGACCAGTATAATTATTTCGTTCCGCTGGTAGGGGGGTTAGCCGCTAGGGTTTTCTAGGTTTTATAGGGAACCTAGGCTTTATAATATATTTATAATAGGTCTTTACCTATGAAACTGCCGTTTTGCCGTACTGGCCATTTCAAATGAAAATATTTTTTTTTGACTGATAATTCTAATTTCAAATTAATTTTATTTGACAAACATGGAATTCTTTTTCTAAAATCGTCATTTGTTTAATAGTTAGTGTTTTGTTTTCAACGCATTCGAACATTTTTCGTCATCATGGATAAGTTAAAAATTCGAGTAATTATGGAGTATGAGTACCGTCGTGGCAGCAAAGTGGCACAAGCGGCACGCAATATCAACGACGTTTACGGAGCGAACACTACAAACGAACGCACCAGCCGTTATTGGTTTACCCGCTTCCGTTCTGGAAATTTTGACCTGAAAAATGAACCCCGTGGTCGTCCGAAAACTTTGGTCGACAATGACGAATTAAAGGCAATTGTGGAAACTGATGAAACTCAATCCACGGCTGAATTAGCAGCAGCTTTCGACGTTAGCATCAAAACAATATTGGTCCATTTGCGTCAAATTGGCAAGGTAAAAAAGCTTGACAAATGGGTACCCCACGAACTCAATGACCACCAGCGCGAAGTACGCGTGGAGACGTGCCTTGCACTGCTCAGCAGGCATACAAATGAAGGAATTCTGAACCGCATTGTTACTTGTGACGAGAAATGGATCCTGTTTGACAATCGTAAGCGCTCAGCAAGTTGGTTGGACCCTGGTTCAGCACCCAAACAATGCCCTAAACGAAAACTTACCCCTAGAAAAGTGATGGTCACTGTTTGGTGGTCTAACGCGGGTGTAATTCATCACAGCTTCTTGCCAAACGGGACAAGCATTACTGCAGATGTGTACTGTGAAGAACTGAACACAATGATGGAGAAGCTCGCACGTCTCCAACCAGCTTTGGTCAATCGTTCGGCTCCACTGCTCCTACACGACAACGCGCGACCTCATACTGCACAGCAGACGGTCTCCAAGCTACAAGAGTTGGGGTTGGAAGTTCTCCGTCATCCGTCATTCTTGGCGGGAAAAAAATTCAATACCCGAGAGGCAGTACAAAATGCCTTTGAAGAATTTGTTGCCTCCCGTCCAGCTGATTTCTTCAAGAAAGGCATCTGGTGACGCCATCTTTCGAACACCGCGTTATAAATTACTTACCTATTCAATCAATGTAAAATTTAAAAATTCGCGCCCTCCTACCCTTTCATCTTCCTTGACACCGATTGGTCAACCGCTACAGCGTCCCACGCATGGGAGGGGAGAAGCGCACCCGCCGCTCGGACTGAAGAGCGTCGAGCGAGAGTCGCAAAATACGTTGCGCATGGAATAAATAAATCGCCTGTTTGCTCCTTTTTGCAATAACCCATGTGTCAAGTGATATATTTGTAAAGCTACCTAGCTATTCAGAAGAAGGAACCAAGGATTATACAGGTCAGTCGGTGTTTCCTTACTCCCCATTTGGTTAGGCGCATAATTTAATTTATACAGTCCACTTCTATTGCCGCCATTTGTAATTTGATAGATGGCCTCAACATTTGTTGGTCCAGTACGAACCGGATCCGATTGTAATAATCCATCGGAATGAGCTTAATCCCCCTGTGCCTTAATAATTAATACATATATTTCGTGTGATTACCGCATATAATAGCCTGGGCTAGCTTTATTTTGTTCGCTTGATACCTTTTACGTGGATCGCGTCACAGCCACGCGTGCTGTGAAATCTAGTAAAAGAAACGGGATTATACACTTATCCCCTTTTTTGCCGAAATTACTTAAATATTTCACTTTCTTTCGCTTAAACATTCGCAATTTTCCGCTTTAATTACTTTGTTAAACGCATTTAGTATTTATTCCGCATACCTAATTAATTGCTATCTAAATACATTTATTTCATTAAGATGAGCACCCGCAGTAAAACCGCAAAGGACGATATTGAGATTCGTGATACGCAGTTAACCTTTCTTGAAGCGAAACGTAACGCCATATTCAAAAATTTACAAAGTATTTACGATTGTTCTAAATTGGCTTACACGGACGCTGACGCGAGGGAAAGATTTTTTGAATCGTCCATGAACGTACAATGTTTATATGATAGTTTCAATAATCTACTAGATAAATATAACCAACGCTTGTTAGAAATTGAACCGCATTCCAATCCTAATTTCAATGCTATGACCGCGGCCGAGCAGTTATACGGATGTATTACGAGAGCCCGGGAGTTGTTATCAGGGACCGCAGCTCGCGCCGGTCCGGCCGGCCCGGCTCCAGCCAAGTCAAACCCTCGCCTCCCGCCGATCGAATTGACTTCCTTCGACGGAGATATTAGAGCCTGGCCCTTATTCTACGCTAGTTTCAAATCTACAGTACACGATAATCCATCGCTAACCGATTCTGAGAAGCTATACTATTTGATAGGTAAAGTTACAGGCAAAGCTAAAACAGTCGTCAACGGGATTACACCGTGTGCAGAAAATTATAATCTTTTATTTCAAACTTTAATAAATAAATATGAAGACAAACGTATGCTAGCTTGTACCTATTTTAATCAGTTACTCGATTTCAAACCCATAACGTGTGCTACAGCAAGTAATTTCGAGTATTTCTCTGACAGGTTTGTTACAGCAGTTAAGGCCTTACATAACTTAAAATTAGATAACTTGAGTGATTTAATAATTTTACATATCGCACTTAAAAAACTAGACTCCGATACTGTTCGTTTATTTGAAAATAATTGTAGCTCCACTGACATTCCCTCTTTCAATAGCCTGGTAGATTTTATAGGTAAGCAGTGTAAGATATTGCAACGCTCTGCAACTAGTTACAGTACAGGTAGCAGCAATAAGAGAACGGAGCTGCTGCGGCAGCCGACGCGCGCTAAAGCAGGATCCGTCGACTATCAAACCTTCGTTAGTACTTTAAATAATCCACAGAAGTGTTTGTGTAATAACATTGTACATACTCACTTATATAAATGTCCCCTTTTCAGTAAATTAACTCCGTCTGAACGTTTTAAATGTGTAAAAGAGCGCAATGCCTGTGTGAATTGCCTCAGTTTAAAGCATAAGGTTTCCCGCTGTAGTTCAAGCGTACGCTGCAATAGTTGTAACTTGAATCATCATTCATCAATACACTTTGAAAAACCGCGAGCTCCCAGTAATTCTTGTCAATCCTCGTTGTCAAGCGAAACCGAAGCAACTCGCGCGCCACCCGCACCCCTCCCACCGTCGACCTTGACCGCTAGCACTACGAATGTTGTCTTATGCAATACTTCCGAAGCGCGCACGAGTGCAAGCAGGACGGATACAGCAAAACAAAGAACTACAGTCTTGCTTGCTACTTCACAAGTATTAGCCTATGATTCGAACGGCAAGGAACATGTAGTTCGATGTCTACTAGATACCGCATCTCAATGCAATTTTATGACTGTCGAACTTTGTAATAAATTAGGCATTAATCCGCATTCACAACCAAGCACTGTTGTAAAGGGAATAGGCGGGTCGGAGAAGCACGCGAAGCGGACGGCTTCACTTCGTTTCTGTTCACGTTTCGATAAGAATATAAAATTTGAGATTTCTTCATTAGTTGTAGATAAAATTACTGATTGTTTGCCTACCGCCGAGGTAGACATGTCCGCGTTGGAATACCTACATAATTTGCCGCTCGCCGATTCCACGTTCGGTATACCAGGTCCTATTGATATATTGATAGGTGCCGCTTTGTTTCCCCATTTGTTGTTACCCGGCGACATCCGTTGCGACGCGTCCGAACCTCCCGCGTTAAAGACCGTGCTCGGTTATGTTATTATGGGTTCCGTACCTATTTTAAATTTAAATAAATATGCTCCTTCGGTGACATCTTGTTGCGCCGTAGTCCATGAGTCGAGTATAGATAATTTAATTAAAAAATTTTGGGAAATCGAAGAATGTCCCCGCGTTGATAAGATTCAGAACCCCGATGATTACGATTGTGAATTGTTTTTCCGCGCCACTACTAGCCGTGCTTTAGCCAGTGGTAGGTACGAAGTAGGTTTGCCGTTCCGCGAGGATCCATACTTATTAGGCGACTCCTACGATACAGCATACAAACGCTTTCTCTGTTTAGAAAGAAAGCTCGAGGCTTCGCCCGAGCTGCGTTTAGCATACGATAATATAATTCGCGAGTACTTAGAGAAAGACTATTTATCGCCATCGCCAATCGTTGAAGACGATCACAATGCGTCATTACCGCCTCGTTATTTTATACCTCATCATGTGGTAGTCCGCGCAGATAAGGTTTCTACGAAATGCCGTATGGTGCTGGATGCTAGTGCAAAGACTAGCTCCCGGTATTCTCTGAACGATCTTTTACATTGTGGACAGAATCTGCAGGGAGATTTATTTAGTATAATTTTAAGATTTAGAGTTTTTCGTGTAGCGCTCACAGCCGATTGTAGGCAAATGTTCTTAAAAATACACGTACGCAATAGTGACCGCCGCTTCCAAAACATTTTATATAGATTCAACCCGCAGGACCCGATTGTCACATATCGATTTAACAGAGTCTGTTTCGGATTAAAGTCGAGCCCGTTCCATGCGCTCCGCGTCGTCCAACAGTTAATCGACGACGACGGCGAGCAGTACCCGCGCGCGTCCGCTGTGGCCGCCACGTCGCTGTACACAGACGATGTCGCCTTCTCCGTGCCCACCGAGGAAGATGCCGTCGGTGTTGCATGCGAATTAATTTCTTTGTTCAAGAGAGGTCAGTTCGATTTAGTCAAGTGGACGTGCAATTCACGTGAGGTGTTAGAAAGCATTCCAGAATCCCACAAGCTGCCTGCAGATATCGATTTTGATAAGGAAAATGATAATAAGGTGTTAGGATTACGCTGGGCTACAGATACAGATATATTTCATTTTAAAATATCCCCCGTCGAGCAGGTGAGGTGGACGAAGCGCGGTATCCTCAGTACCATAGCTCGTCTATGGGACTTGATGGGTTTTGCCGCGCCGGTGATTCTCTACGCTAAGCTCCTAATAAAGCAGCTCTGGCTTCTGCAGGTTGATTGGGACGCAGACTTGCCGAGTGACGTCGCGAGGAAATGGAAACAGTTCTGCGTTGAGTTGCCGTTGTTGAATGAGTTTCATGTTGCTCGTCATCTCGGGGTTTCCGAGGACTCCGACGTCAATCTGGTTGGCTTTGCGGATGCCAGCGAGCTTGCGTATGGAGGAGTAATTTACCTTCACGTGTCATCTGGTTCGCTGTCTACTGTTCGGCTTGTTTGTGCCAAATCAAAGGTGGCACCAATGAAACAACTGTCAGTAGCTCGCCTTGAGCTGTGCGCCACTGCGTTACTGTCACAGTTGTTAAAATTAGTATATGAAAATCTTTCACTTCACTGTAAAGTAAGATTATTCGCCTTTTCAGACTCAAAGGTTGCGCTTTATTGGATAAAGGGCCCCCCGCACCGCTGGCAAACCTTTGTTGCAAATAGGGTTGTAAAAATAACAGATAATATTCCATCAGATAGGTTTTTTCACGTCTCCGGGGTCGATAACCCAGCTGATTGCTTGTCCCGCGGTCTTACCCCTGCAAATCTAGTCGGTCATCCGTTATGGTTGTGTGGTCCTTCATGGCTTAGCCAGGACACCGGCAATTGGCCGTTAAAGGAGTTAGAGTTTACTCATACGGAAGATCAGATACCGGAGAGAAAGGTTTTAGTTCACACTTCTACATCGTCACCCGCCGAGAGTGAAAATAACGTTATATTTCATTTAATTGACCGCACGTCGTCGTGGACGAAGCTTCTACGAGTGATTGTTTATACCTACCGTTTCATTAGGATATTACCGCGCCGCAACACTGCCTTCATAACAAGCAGTGATCTTGAGTTTGCTGAAAATAAGGTTTTATTAGAAATTCAGCGTAAACATTTTAAAATCGATCTAATTAATTTACAAAATAATAAATTATGTTCACCGCGTCTCTTAAAACTTAACCCATTCATCCACAATGGACTTATCCGCGTCGGTGGTCGTTTGAATAATTCCGCATTAGACTATTCTCACAAACACCCCGTTGTACTGCCTCATAAAGATCCCGCTATTAATTTATTAATTAACTACTATCACGTTAAATATTTACACGCCGGCCCCGAACTCTTGTTGTCATTATTGCGGCAGAGATTTTGGATACTGGGCGCTAGGAACGTGTTAAGACGTGAGGTACATAAATGTAATACCTGTTTTCGACTGAAGCCTAACTCCTTTGCCCCGCTAATGGCAGATCTTCCTGACATTCGTGTCGTTCCCGCCGTGAAGGCGTTCGCGAACACCGGGTGTGACTACGCGGGACCGATATCATACGTACCTATCCGGAAGCGTGGAGCTCGTAGCGTTAAGGCTTACTTATGCATATTTACTTGTCTTACCACCCGCGCTATTCATATCGAGGTAGCGGGAGATCTTAGCACGTCTAGTTTCTTATCAGCTCTTAAACGTTTTCTGTCGCGGCGCGGACCGGTCCAGACCATGTACTCAGATCACGGTACTAACTTCGTTGGGGCTCGTCGGTACTTGCGAGAGTTGTATGAATTCTTATCTCGAAAGTACCATCGCGAACTCGAAGTGGAGCTAGCTGAGAGTCGTATCCAATGGAAGTTTATCCCTCCGGCTTCTCCCCACTTTGGAGGCTGTTGGGAGTCGATGGTAAAGCAGGTTAAGACACATTTATTCCGCTCCATCGGCCAGCAGCTGCTGACGCTCGAGGAGCTTAACACTGTACTAGCGCAAATAGAATGTTTATTGAATTCGCGACCGCTGACTGCACTCAGCGCAGACCCGTCGGAGCCTGCCGCACTTACACCCAGTCACTTTCTACACACTGCTCCTATAACTTCTTTCCCCGCGCCCCCCGTAGACACTGGCATGTCTCTGAGGGATAGACATACTCTTGTTGACAGTCTTGTGCAATCATTTTGGAAGCGATGGAGTGTCGAATACTTGCACGGTTTGCAGATTAGGTCTAAGTGGAATGTTAATCCCGCGACTGTAACTGAAGGTACTGTCGTGGTATTGCGAACTGACAACGCTCCGCCGCTGTCGTGGCCGCTAGGGATCGTAGAGCGGGTTCACCCGTCCAAGGACGGCACGGTCAGAGTGGCTACTGTGAGGACAGCTAAAGGTTCTTTCCTTCGTCCGGTGGTCCGTCTTTGCCCACTTCCAAGTCAATAATCATTCGCTTAATTCATATTAATTAACGTTATGCCGCTTCAGAATAGTTTAATTTAGTATCACTTAAATAATCCGCATCGTAATATTAGTGTTAATTTATATTTTCCGTTTAAATACGTTATATAGTTATGGATATGTTCATAAATTTTCTTTAAAGCAACGCTTTAAGGCCGGGGGGAAATGGTGACGCCATCTTTCGAACACCGCGTTATAAATTACTTACCTATTCAATCAATGTAAAATTTAAAAATTCGCGCCCTCCTACCCTTTCATCTTCCTTGACACCGATTGGTCAACCGCTACAGCGTCCCACGCATGGGAGGGGAGAAGCGCACCCGCCGCTCGGACTGAAGAGCGTCGAGCGAGAGTCGCAAAATACGTTGCGCATGGAATAAATAAATCGCCTGTTTGCTCCTTTTTGCAATAACCCATGTGTCAAGTGATATATTTGTAAAGCTACCTAGCTATTCAGAAGAAGGAACCAAGGATTATACAGGTCAGTCGGTGTTTCCTTACTCCCCATTTGGTTAGGCGCATAATTTAATTTATACAGTCCACTTCTATTGCCGCCATTTGTAATTTGATAGATGGCCTCAACAGCATCAATAAGCTACCAATGCGTTGGCAAAGATGCATTGATTGCATGGGTGATTATTTTGATTAATAGAAATAAAAAATATATAAAAAAATTACGCTTCATTCATTTCGTGAAAAACGGCAATTTCATAGGTAAAGACCTAAAATATTATAGTCCCAAGCCCTCCAATGGACCAGAAAAGCTTTGTAAATTTTGCTAGGTCGTTCGCCCAGGCGCTCGTTGCGTCCGGCGTCCCCATTTCAGATGACGTACTAACGCAGGTCTTACAGGCAACTATCGCGTCCCCGGCCCCTCAGGCCCCAGCCCCGGTCCCTCACCCCACCAACGCCCAGACCCCTCAGGTCTAAAGCTCTCCCGCGTTTCCCGTGCCATCCGAGATGGACTGTGAATCGGTCACATCCTCTCGCGCGTCGCGACGCAAGCATACTGCACCCGTGAGCGACTCCGAACCCGCGTCCGATGCGTCATCAGATGCCGTCACCATAGCCGGCTCTCCTGAGCCCGCGTTTCAGTTAGTCACCAAACGCTCTAAGAAGTGCTCGTAGAAAGCCTCGGTGTCTTCAACACCCGCCCCCGCGCCGTTAATGTCACTCGAAGTGACCGCGTCTCCGTCGGTCCCGTCGAAGCCAGCACCGCGCTGCACTCCCGTACCACCGAAGCCTCAGCTCCCTCTGCCCGTCTTCCTCCGCGAAAAAGCGCGCTGGACCGCGATTTCTAAATTGAAAAAGAAAAAAGATTTTCAGCAGAGAGCACAAAATCAATTATCTTAAAGCCGCCAACGCAGGCGAATCAATTAAAATTCAGGTCGCGACCATCGACGACTTCCGATCTTTTACTAGGCTTCTATCGATCAAACAAATCGTGTATCAAACTTACGCCCTCCCTGAGGAGCGCAAGGTCCGCGCGGTATTACGGGGGATCCCGTTCGAACTCAGTAACGACAACATTCTCAAGGACCTTAAATCCCAGGGCTTCCTGGCTGAAGCAGTGCACAAGATGCACTCCAACCGTGGCAGGCGTTTCCTACTTGCTTTAGTAATCCTAACTAACACTCCCAACTCGAGGGAGATCTTCAGACAGGCTCGCACAATCTGCGGACTTTCGAATATCTCCATCGAGCGTCCCAATCCCCGCGGTCGCCCTGGGCAGTGCCACCGCTGCCAGCTCTATGGCCACGCAGCAGCTAACTGCTCAGCTCCCCCCAGGTGTGGCAAGTGCCTGGATCCACACATAACAAAAAAGTGCACTCGCACTCCCGAATCCACTTCCCCCCCTGCCTGTGTACTGTGCGGCCAGTCCGGCCACACAGCTAACTACTACGCCTAAACCGGCGCCGCCGCTCACTCCCGTTAACTGCCCGCCACTGCGCAACCGGGCTCCCCCGGAAGTAAAGCCCGTACAGCCGACGCCGACTCCGGCTCTCTCCTGGAGACAGCGTCCGGCCGCTCCAGCTGCACCTTTTCGGCCTATCCCAGCTCCCGTAGCTCCCGTAGGTCCACGTCCCGCTCCGTCGTCTCAACCTCAGTCGTCGTTGCTTGAGGACATGAAGACAGTGTTCAACGTTATTCAGATCGTCGACATTAAAGAAATCTCCGTACTCGCACGTAAACTGTGAGCCGCCCGCTCTCCTCAAGAGCGTCGCTTCGCGTTAGCCGAGCATCACTCGCTACTTATTTCGTTGTAAATTATCTATTTAGCATAAATTCTTTAATCAAAAACATAATGTCTAGACCTGCTTATCTCACGTCCGGTCGTATTAAACTCAAGGGCTTATCCCTAGTTTCATTCAACGCTCGTAGTCTTTGTACTAATCTCCCTGAGCTCAAACTGTTCCTTCAGAATAACGAGCCAGACTTATTGCTTCTCCAAGAGACACGGCTTACTTCAAACCATACCAAGGGATTCGCTATTCCCAAGTACGCGTTCACCCGTAACGATAGGCCCAACTCCGACGGTTTCGGCGGCACTGCTATTTATTACAAAAGAGGATTCCATTGCTGTCCTCTTCCTACCCCTCCTCTTCTCAACATGGAAGCCACTGTGTGTAGATTGGCTATGACTGGTCATCCAATGATCATCATAGCTTCAGTCTACATACCTAGTGATACTAGACCGATCCGCAGCGACTTTGAGGCCATTCTCGCGCTCGGCAGTCATTATGTTTGGAGACTTTAACTCCAAACATACTGACTGGAGGTGCCTATCAACCAGTCGCGGCGGTATCGCTCTCCTCGACATCACTCAGCAACTCGACTTAGACGTCATCTCTCCCGTCACTCCCACTCACTATCCCGACAACCCGAACCACTCTCCTGACATCTTTGATTTTGCAATTGTCAAGCGAATCAACCTCGATCTCAGGTCTATCGAACCGCTCGATGACCTAGGCTCTGACCACTGCCCCGTCTCCCTCGTGCTAGGACCGCCTAACGATAACGTCACCTCTGCTAAGACCTTTACCAACTGGAAAGGCTTTAAAAATACATTAGTTTTAGCCTTAGAGACCCCGAACTCTCCGCTTGCGATCTCGCCCGATCAATTAGATAGCCCGGATAAAATAGATTCATTCGTCAATTCTCTCACTGATGCTATCAACTCAGCCATCAGTGACAACGAAAAGGTTGCTAAGCAAGGCAAACCCACGCTTCCCTTAGCCGTTAGCAATCTAATTAAAGCTAAGAACGCGGCTCTCCGGAGAGCCAAGAAATATCCCACACCCGCCTATAGATTAGCTGCGAATCAGCTACAACTATCTTGCCTCGCAGAACTCTGAGACGGTCAGATGAAAGATCTCATGGCGAATATCTCCGAATACAAAGCGTATTATAGTATGGCCCGAGCCTTACGCGTACACGCCGCCTCTCAAGTTCCTCCTCTCACTCGTCCCGATGGCTCTATCGCCTTCAAAGTCGAAGAGAAAGCCGAATGCTTCGCTGACAGCGTTGCCTCTCAATGCTCGCCCAGCACGCAACCCGCGAATCCCTCTCACATCGAGGTGGTGGAGGACGAAGTCTTCCGCAGAGAATTTCTCCCCATCACCGTCGACCCCGTCACAGTCTCTAATGATGAAATCTCGCTTCTCATTAGAAGTCAAAAGTCCAAAAAGGCTCCGGGTGCGGATGGAATTTCCAACCACGCACTTAAGCACCTGCCTCAACAGGTGCTTACCTTGTTAGCTGTTATATTCAATGCCTGCTTCGACCTTGAAATATGAAATGAAATGAAATGAAATATTTATTTCTCAACATTGACAATTACTTGTTCGTATTGACGTCAAATAAAACATGATTCTACCACCAGTTCGAAAAAACCTTCATGAAGAAGAACTGGCAAGAAACTTCACGGGTATATTTTTTTCAAAATAAATTTACAGAGTCTCTTTAGGTCTTTACAAAATTATTCTTATCTGCATCGTTACCTCGGCAAGTCTCCCTCCCCCCAAGTATCCAAACGACGAACACCCTCAAACGGCACCCGTTCACGATTTAAGGCGGGATCCAGCCATCGCCCTCCTCAACCATATTAGAGGGAAGTGAGCGACCCGTCATCCGACGCTACCATAAGAAGACGTACTTTAGTGACAATGACGCTTTAGATATTCATCGGGACGAAGAACTCATCGAACATACAGACACATTACACATGCTTTGTTACAAATACTAGTACAATCCTGTTAATGAGGGGATTATACCCAAGGGCTTTTATCATCCAAATAATCGGATGGTTATAATATGCTTTTGCTCACAACTTCTGCTTATAGTTTCTTTGAATTCGTCGATAGGAAGACCTTAGATATCTTCAGGAACCTTATTATAAAAGCGTACACATTGACCCATGAATGAGTTAGTGACTTTATGAAGCCTACTATTAAGAGCTGCCAGCATCTTTCTTCCTCTTGTTTTAACATTGTGCAGATCTTTTTTTCTTTTGAAAAAGGTTATGTTCTTTTTTACATACATTAAATTTTCTAAATTATATTGTGAATGGAAAGTAAGAATATTTATTTCCTTAAATTTACTTCTAAGTGACACCCTTGGACCGAGCTGATAGATTGCGCGAACAGCCCTTTTCTGCAGAATAAATATAGTATCGATGTCGGCAGCACTCCCCCACAACAGAATACCATATGTCATGAGGCTATGGAAGTAACCAAAATAGACTAATCGAGAAGTTGTTTCATTTGAAATAGCTACTTTCCAAAAGCTTGGAAAGAAGCGACAGTCTTAGGCATTCCCAAGCCGAGTAAACCTCTGAATGTCCCTGCAAATCACATCATCCTCGTCAAGGCCATGTCTAAACTTCTCGAGAGAGTCATACTCTCTCGAATGCGGAACCATCTGTTTCCAACGGATGGCAATCCTCTCATTATTCCCCATCAGTTCGGCTTTCGCGCTAAGCACTCCTGCCCTCAGCAAGTCCAACGAATCTTCGAGTGCTTACTCGACGGCTACTATGTTTTAAAGCAGCGCGTTTTAAAACAGTCGCAGTTTTCTTTGACGTAGCCAAGGCTTTCGATAAAGTCTGGCATAGCGGTCTCGTCTATAAACTCTACAAAATAGGCTTACCGGATCGCCTAGTTAGAATTATCGCGTCGTTTCTCAAAGAGCTTACGTTTCGATTTAAACATGAAAGCATGCTTTCCGCGCCCCATCTCGTAAAGGCCGGAGTCCCTCGAGGTTCAGTCCTCGCTCCTCTATTGTACGCCGTGTACACTAACGATATTCCCGTCCCGCCGAAAGGCGTCGAACTCGCCCTCTTTGCCGATGACACTGCCCTTTACACCAAAGGCCTCAGTGTCCCGGGTCTCACCACCAGACTCCAAAAGGCTGTAAATGCCTTCGGTGCATGGTTTCAAAAATGGCGTATCGATGTGAACCCAGAGAAGAGCTCTGCGGTTTACTTCGACTGCAAACGTCGTCGTATCACCGACAATCTCCTCGTTAGAATGCTAGGCATTCCCATCCCCTGGAAGCGCTCTACCAAGAAACCCATCCCAATCCTCTAGTTCGATATTCAGTCTCATATACCTACTATTCCTGTCTTAGATTCGAAGTTCAAAGTCGCTAGACCGAGAAACGCGGACACTGGCGAACCCACGCAATTAACACTAGATCTCGAAGCCCTTCAGGCCGCAACTTCTAATTCTAATGTAAATTCGAATTAATTTAATTTTTATTTTCTTTTTGAGCACCTTCAGTGCTATGTAATCCCAGTGGGTGACCCCTTCTGGGCCCCGCTAGCGCGGCCTCTTTCTCCAATTGGTCGTCGCTCAGATGAAGGCTGTGTGGCAAAAAATTACACGAGTCATTCACTGGGTTTTTTAGTGGGTAGGGCTCTGGTAGGCTCGGAGCGAGTCCCATATAACGCCGATCGCGCGCGCGGAGTATGCGCAGAGCATTTTTTATCCTCCTGCCCTCTCCGTGGAGAGGAACAAAAAAAAACTCGTACTAGTTGCAAAGTGAATAAAAAGTATTTATCTCTATAAAAAGTGAACCGATAAACATTTCCTTTGATATTTTTGTTTACATGTTCGTACAAAATAACGGAATGCAAAGTGCAAATATGTTATTTAAGAAAAAAACCTTATTGAGTGTCTAACATTTAGTAATGTTCAGAAGACATACTTCAGGGTATTGATTTGTACACCCGAAACTTTAAATGCTGCCGTGACAATGTATCAAGGCTGAGTTGTTCACAATAATTTTCTTTTCTCTAACCTATATTATTTTATAGTTATTTTTATAATTCTCTCTTCTCTATGACTTTCATGTCACATTTGTATTTTTAAGTAATTTTACAAGTGTCACAAAATAATGTTAATTGTCTTAAGGCTTAACTACATAAATATCAATTATAATAGGTGTCTAAACATTTACAATAGTTACTATAATTATGATAAGTCATCATATCAGTTTATCATGATCTAGGGTAACAATAACTAGGCAAATACCTAAACTAAGTAATTATGAATTACCTGTTTTTCAGGTACAAATTATTAAATTAAGTACAGTATGCTGTATAAAGATTAATTCTAAATCTAGTAAGTACATTTACAATTAAATGCGCAAAGTGAATATTACATAAAATGTGTTTCATAATTCTCGTCCCACTATAAACATTAGAAAATAATAATAATACTAATACGACACGAAAAAATAAATAAAAATACAACAAAAAATTAATTAACATTTTGGGGACATTAATTATCTTATTTTAATACTATTAATAACTCCTCTGTATCTTCGTAGGACATACTCAAAAGTGATGCTCGGATTATTCGTTTAGTGTTGTTGTAGGTCAGAGGATATATGCCAAGATTGGTGTTAATGTAAATGTAAGCTGTTTGTACACCAAGAGGAATTTATACATAAATAATTTTCAAGTCGCACTTGTATAATAACTTCTCTAAGGATAAACTGGCATAACACTTGCATTAAACTGAAAAATATATTTAAACTGAACATGCTTTGTTACTCCTCTCCTACATATTTAATCAAAACCCTTTATGTTCACATTCTCAAAGCATCTGTCGTATCCTGGGATGAGAACCCTGGAAGTGTTAATCCATTGTTCTTATATTAATGGATTCTCTTTCATCTGATTGAATCAGGTATACATACTACATACTGAATTTGGATAAGACTCAGCAGCACTTTTGCATGCACCCGCAGCCAGATATATTTTTAAGCAGATTTTCTATTTCAGTACTCGTATCTACATGGATAAGAATAATTTTAAGACGAACGGAAGCCCAAAGTTACATGAGTATTACTGTTAATTGTATTTTTTTTATGTACTCACACACACTAAACTTACAAAACCCTTTTTTGTATCGGGGTTTAAAAATAATTACCGAAAAGAGTAAATTATTGTATGCACTGATATGGCTGTTTTTCAGGACACACCAGATTCAGTAAACAAACTTACAAAAACCAAAACTTGTTAGTACACTTAAAAACTATTAATACAAAGGACTTATGGTTATTGGACAAATCAACTGTATTTACAAGTATATTTTATATTTCAGGATATAATTAGTAAGGGCTTTCAAAATTTGGGGGTTGAGAGTAGATACTAGTGTGTTTACATTAGTAGGTCAAGAAATACGTGGTGGAAGGATATCATATAATAAGATGGGATCATGGTGCTTGCAACAGCATCGAAATATAGGACGCACGAAATAAAAATTGAAAATCGTGATAAGAATCC
Organism: Marasmarcha lunaedactyla; assembly: GCA_923062675.1. Taxonomy (NCBI): domain Eukaryota; kingdom Metazoa; phylum Arthropoda; class Insecta; order Lepidoptera; family Pterophoridae; genus Marasmarcha; species Marasmarcha lunaedactyla. The sequence goes on along the minus strand of OV281346.1, from coordinate 19,869,348 downwards.
CGTAAATTAATTAAATTATATTTAAACATTGTAAAGTATTACCTATCCATTTATAATTCCAGTACATGTATATAAAAAAAATGTTTTTCGAAGAAAATATCCAGCACGCCGTGAGCATCCTGTATACACCCAGTCAATAGCGCGTCGTCGACAATGCACAAAACGAGCAAATAATGTGTACGGCGAGAGAACTTCTGCCTACATAGTTCCAAGACTAATAAACTACCCGCGGAATTACGCTGCCTAACATTGAAAAATATTAAATCTAAGCTAAAATCCTTTTTCATAAACAAAATATTGTGTAGCTGATTTGTGTATTATTGAATGTGTATTGCTGATTATCACAATTAAAATTCCCTTTTTTTAATATGTATACTTTTATTTTAAGCCTATTATTCATATTTATCATCACCACCAATGTAGACTTAGGTTAGCATTATCTTACAAACCTTAGTGGTTTTGTTATGCTAATTTATATATTATTTTCTTTAATTTAAGCTTTTTATTATGATAATAAATGAAAAAAAACTTACTTTCCTCCCAATTTACTTGAAAGTAATTCAAGCCACAAATATTATAAAAGTATAAATATAAGTATTATTTGCGCAAGGCTACTTGAGTCATCAATTTGGGTCTACTAAATTATCTCTAGAAATTTCCACGGAACAAATCGTACTCACGATGAAACATAATTTTTCTTCGTCATTCTCATTATATTACTAATATTAATGTACCTCCAAAATTAAAAAACTAAGTGTTTTCAAAAATAGGATAACTATGAAAGACCCTTAAGATATTATGCAATATTTTGAAAAATATTTAAACAAAAGCGCAAAACCAAATAAAAATTAAATTACGATAAACAAACAAAGTAATCTAGAACAAAAAAATAACTTTGCGGTTAATCTAACTTTTCCCAAGCCATTTTCAGTTTAGATAACTTTCAAACCAAATTATGTTTTCGTTTAAAGTGTTTATACATTTTCCTTACTACAAAGAATTTATGGTGGGCGGAGAAATACCTTTTTTCTCGAGATAAAAGACGTTAGATCTGGTAACTTTGACCTTTGACAAGATTTTGATGAAAGTGTGCGGAAAGTAGACTTTTTCTGAAGATCCGTTTCATTTCCAATTATAATGGCTGGTTTTACAGCTTTGGGTGGCTTTTAATGAAAAAAAAAATAATTTATTTAAAGTATTAAAGATAACATTAAATTTTTACAAGATGAAATTTGCAACTACTTACTATTTTCAAAAGATAAGTGACTGAAGTGCGACCCTTATCCATTTAACCATGTATCCAATAGGTACACTAATTTATTGATAACAAAAACTGAATTTTAAAGAAGACTGGCATATTTAAAAAAGGAAAAAGGATTTTTTTTAAATATAATTATTTAAATTAACTCTTTAAAAGCATGCAAAAAGCAAGCAAAGAATTAAAAGCATATTCGATCAACAGTCAGTTAATGCGGCACCCATCGCACGAAGAGCTTCTTGATATCTAAATGTTATCTTATCTAGGTGCTTACTATCTTGACTATCTCGCTCACTTTTAATCTTAGGTCATTCAACACTATGTCATGGATTTTAGCGATCACCTGTGGAGTAGTGACCTCAGCTGGGTGTCCTAGATGTACAGCATCACTTGTGCTAAATCAGTATACCACTTATCAATAATTTTATTCGACGGAGCAGAGTCCCCATTCGTACCGTTTTCGTACTAGCTTTTTTGCGAAAAAATAATATTTAATCAACGGAATTCACTTTTCTCCATGTTTGTGAAAATGCATTCCATTGTTTTTCTTTTAAGGCTGCCTAAAAAGAACTAACCGGTGGTACTAAATGAAATTTTTTATTTTGGCCTTTAAAAGAGGTTGTGAACAAGAAGTTTTTATGATATTTGTGATAATTTTATTTCAAGTAGTATTTTACCATGGTACTCTGCAACATCTGCAATTTTTTGTTTTAACGAGTATATTTTATAGTTTTACTATTACTTTAAGAGTACTTAAGTTAAAAATTAAATATTTAATAAAATCCGCAGTTAATGCACTGAACAATTCATGCACAGCCGGCTGTCCTGAAAACGTCACCAGTTTGGAACTTGTGAAACCTAAAACATTTTGTGCAAAAGACTGCGCACTCCGCCCAAGGCAATATAATAAAAGTGAAGTCAGGAGGGATTCCATTCTTATTATATCTCACTATTGTAAATGTCATTATTCCTTTCTAGAGTAAAGCTTTCGCCAATGGAAGTCAAAAAAAAAAGCAAAAACAAAAATAATTATATATTGCTTAATTGATGATTTACGTAGTAGGTGAAGCCGGTCTCTTGCACCAAGTTCGTACCAAAACTCAGTTTTGGTCGGGTTCCACCGACATAGACGTTTTTCCACAGTTCTTAAATTTTGTTTGATCGTTCAGCCAGGGAGTTAATATTTCTTTTCAATTATTTCAGGGCTTAAACACGATCACATGTTTGTACTATAATGTTGTCATTTAATAGGGATAAGTATTTTCATAGCCCTGTATTTAATTCGTTAGAATACGGAATATAGAAATATGGGTATCGTAAGGCTAAGCTGGCACGATCAGCCGCCCACGTAAAATTTATTCAGCCAAGAAAAGTTGGGTTAATAATTTTTTTAAAGAAGTTGCCTAAATCCTTACCTAGGCAGGAATACATTGAGCGACGACTTTCTAACAGGTTACTTCTAACAACCTACTAACACATTTATTATTATAACATAAAAATTGAAATCTAGCTGCCAGTAAGAATCCATGACCCAGTAACTAGTTCATAACAGTTGAGATAATAGCCAGCCAATGTGCGACTGGGTCGACTGGAGTTTTCGAGTTTGAAACCTGAGCAAAATCGCCCGAATGTCGTCCTTATTACTATCATTACAAATGGCTCATCTTCACATGTCAAGTCCACTCTCAATAAAATGAACTTTGAGATAGGGATTTGAGAGGTTGCGAGGTTCGTATAAAGATATTATTGTTTTGGCACTCCCATGTTAGATGACTTTACACCACTGCAAGCGCTAGCAACCAGCCGGTCGCCTGTAGCCAACAAAACGTGTCACATATTCTTTAAGAGAACTTACGGTGTTGATGACAGACTGACTACGCGAGCGCATTTACCTTAACCACTCCTAACCAATCTAGACGTGACAATCGAGCTTCTATAAGATATAAACTCTCGCATGACACGGAAATTCGTGAAAATTTCCTGTACAAGACAATAGCGTACTGCTTGAGCCATCGCTCCAAGAATGGCAAGTTACTTTTATGATAACTTCGAGTTATTTTAATTTTCAATCAATTAGACTTGGAACTTAACACCTGTGTGACATTGTGTTAATACGGACATATTATATAATCAATTATCGTGTAATTGAAATGTCGGTGCAGTCTCGTTCCGATCGCCTACCGGTACGGACGTGCAAGACCCCGTTCTCCGTTGATCGGTCCCTTCCCGATATCCTGTGGCGCTCAGTCTACTGACGTCACAGTTTAGCGTGTTGGTTTCGTGCTACGGTTTTCAAGGTTTTTCTACTCCCTCTGAGTGCTATCGAAGTGTGAGTGTTCTTTGCGACTAAGCCTCTTAGTCTTTAAAGTGCTGTGCATTATTGGGTTGTGCTTGTGCTGAGTGCTGTGTAGTGCCCAGCGTAAGTAGTCTGGTTTCAGTACAAAGGATACTTAACGGTGACAACGAATTTGTACTGAACCAGTCCTTTTATTTTTATTTTATTTCTCTTTTATTTATTTTTCTCCTATTTTCATGTTTATTTTTATCATATCTGTGTGTTTTCATGTGTATTTGTCCTTTATGTCGGTAAAGGTTGACCCTAACGCGGTCAACTCTTTACCTGCGTTCCCTTTTTTTTAGGTTTCTAGGTAGCGGCCTTCGGCGAGCTACGGTTAGTTTTAAGTCATTCTCCCCAGCCCCCCTACCGTTGGTAGGGAAGTTAGCCGCTAGGGGTCGCTAGGTTTTTATTAAGGAACTCAAGGCATTTGTTATATATTCATATTATAGTCCCAACCCCTCCCAAATGGATTCGCAAAGCGGCATTAATATTGTGAAGGCGTTCGCCCAAGCACTCGCCGCGTCGGGTGTTTCAATTTCTGACGATATATTCACGCAAGCCGTAGCGCTTTACGCGTCCCCAGCCTCTCAGGCCCAAACCCGGCCCTTTAGGCCACTAACGTCAGACCCATCAGGTCTTTAGCTCCCCCGCGTCTTCCGCGCCCTCCGACATGGATTGTGTGTCGGTCACATCTTCGCGCACATCCCGTAGGAAGCGTACCGCTCCCGGGAGCGATTCAGACTCCACCGCGTCCGAGGCTTCGTCGGCCACCGCCACTTTAACCGGCTCTTTTGAGCCTCCATTCCAGCTAGTAGTTAAACGCTCCAAGAAGCGTTCAAAGAAAGCCGCGGTGTCTTCAAAACCCGAGCCCATCCCGGTGTCCTTAACACCCACCCCCGCGCCGCTTATGTCACTCGAAGTGACCGCGTCTCCGTCAGTCCTGTCGAAGCCAGCGTCGCACTGCGCTCCCGTCCCGATTAAGCCTCAGATTCCTCCGCGAAAAAGCGCGCTGGACCACGGTTTCTAACTTGTGCAAAGAGCACAAAATAAATTATCTTAAAGCCGCCAACGCAGGCGATACTATCAAGATTCAGGTCGCGACTGTCGACGACTTCCGCGCGTTTACTCGTTTACTCTCGTTAAAACAAATCAACGTACCATACCTACGCCCTCCCTGAGGAGCGTAAGATCCACGCAGTATTACGGGGCGTCCCGTTTGAGCTCGCAAATGATGAAATCCTCGAGGACCTTAAATCCCAGGGTTTCCCGGCCGAAGCAGTGCACAAGATGCACTCCAACCGCGGTAGGCGTTTCCCATTAGCTCTTGTCATCCTATTAAACACTCCCAACTCGAGGGAGATCTTCAGAGAGGCTCGCACAATCTGCGTCTCTCGAATATCTCTGTCGAGCGTCCCAACCCTCGCGGGTATCTTGGGCAATGCCACCGCTGCCAGCTGTACGGCCACGCAGCGGCTTATTGCCCAGCCCCTCCCAGGTGCGTTAAGTGCCTAGATCCCCATATTACGAAGGAGTGCACACGCACTCCCGAATCCTATTCCCCCCTGCATGTGTGCTGTGCGGCCAGTACGGCCACACAGCAAACTACAGGGGTTGTCCACGCGCTCCGCGCTCCTTCGCAAAGAGGGCCACGCCTAAACCGGCGCCGCCGCTCACTCCCGCTAACTTCCCGCCACTGCGCAACTGGGGTCCCCCGGAAGCAAAGCCCGTGCAGCCGACGCCTACTCCGGCTTTGTCCTGGAGACAGCGTCCGGCCGCTCCTGCACCACCTTCCAGTCCTATCCCAGCTCCCGTAGCTCCCGTAGGCCCGCGTTCCGCTCCATCGTCTTCACCTCAGTCGTCGTTGGCTGAGGACATGAAGACCGTATTCGACGTCATTCAAAACGTTGACATTAAGGACATCTCCATACACGCACGCAAATTGCGAGCCGCCCGCTCTCCTCAAGAGCGTCTATTTGCGTTAGCCGAGCATCACTCGCTACTCAGCTCTTTATAAATTCTATTTTTCGTATAAATTCGTTAAATAAGTAAATATAATGTCTAGACCCGCAAATCCCGCGTCCTGTCGTATCAAACCCAAGGGCTTACCCCTAGTTTCTTTTAACGTTCGTAGCCTTAGAACTAACCTTCCTGAGCTTCAGAACAACGAGCCAGACTCATTGCTTCTTCAAGAGACGTGGCTCACTCTAAACCGCTCCAGGGGATTCGCTATTCCCAAATACGCGTTCACTCGTAACGACAGGCCCAACTCCGACGGTTTCGGCGGCACTGCTATTTATGACAAAAGAGGTTTCCATTGCTGTCCTCTCCCTACCCCTCCTCTCCTGATCATGGAAGCCACTGTGTGTAGATTGCTGGTCATTTGACCAGCATCATAGCTTCAATCTACTTACCTAGTGGCACCCGACCTATCCGTAGCGACTTCGAGGCCATTCTCGCCCTCAGCCATTCAGTCATAATGTTCGGAGATTTTAACTCCAAACATACTGACTGGACGTGCCTATCGACCAACACCAGCGGTATCGCTCTCCTCGACATCACTAACTCCCTTGACTTAGACGTCATATCCCCCATCGCTCCCACTCACTATCCCACCAACCCGACCTATTCTCCTGACATCCTCGACTTTGCAATTATCAAGCGAATCAATCTTGATCTCAGGTCCATCGAACCGCTCGATGACCTAGGCTCCGACCATCGCCCCGTCTCCCTCGTGCTAGGTACGCCTAACGTTAACGTCACATCTCCTAAGACCTTTACCATCAAATCTTCAAACCTTTAATTAAAATGAATTGAACGCTCTGCAAAGGGGCTTCGCACAAAAAATTTGTAAGGCATACAGAACTGTGTCTCTCACCTCAGCCCTCACACTAACAGCCCTCCTCCCGCTAGACCTCAGAATACAGGAATCAGCTAGTCTATTCAAGACCAAAAAAGGCATCTGCAAACAATATCTACCAAAAGATGGAGAACTGGAACGCCCAATACACTATCTCCAAAACGCACACCCGTCAAGGATCACATCTGTAGACTACCAGCTCCTAAACAGCCCGGACCAGAAAACCATCGAAAGTCTACAGAAAACAGGCCTCTTAATTTACACGGATGGTAGCAAAATGGACGAAAATGTTGGAGCCGCGCTCACTGCATGGGTGGCGGGAAAAGAAACGCAAAACGCCACCTTCAAACTACACCCCCTTTGCACGGTCTTTCAATCGGAACTTTATGCGCTCTGGAAGGCAACGGAACTAGCAAAGTCCAATGGGAATCAAACCGTGAATATCCTAAGTGATTCGAGATCTTCGCTGGACCTACTGAAGAGCCCCAAATCCAGCCACCCTCTAGCAAGAGCCATAAAGGAAAACATTGAAAGTACCAAAACGGAGGGCAGGGACGTACGACTCTTCTGGTTAAAGGCACACGTAGGAACAGCAGGAAATGAGAGAGCGGACGAACTCGCAAAAGCCGCTGCCGCAACCAACACCTCCTACGTATACAACAGCATACCAATGTGCAGCGTAAAAATGAGAATAAGAAGCGAAACGATTAAAAAATGGCAAAACCGCTACAATTCCTCAAGCACGGGGTCAGTCACGAAAACCTTCTTCCCCGACACGAGCAAAGCCTTCTCAATCGTAAGAAAAACAAGACTGACACCGACACACATCCAGGTATTGACTGGACATGGAGGGACCTCAGACTACCTTCACAGGTTCAACCTGAAAGAAAGTCCTGGATGCGAATGCGATGCAAACGTCAAAGAAACAGTATGGCATATAATACTGGAGTGCCCTCGCTTTGCATCAGCAAGGCAAGACTTAGAGGCTAAAATGGACAAAAGATAATCCAGCCAGAGATAATCGCAGACGCAGAAAAAAGACCAATATTCTTGTCCTTTGCCGAAAAGATCTTCCGCATCGCCTGCAGTAGAAACAGTTCACCTACCTTCATCTCCCTAACACCAAGTCACAATAAACCAGACAGTCTCCCGGAACCACAAACCCCCTCCGAAAACAATGAGCAGGCAACGCTCTCAACGTGCAAAATCTCAGCTGGCCAAATACTATCTTACGGCGAACCAGGAGAACCAGGCCTCAGAATAAGAGCAGTTGCATTGGTCATGGACAGCAGCAGTGAAAGACTGGGTCTTAGTTACTACATAGACCGAAACCAGCGCTCCGTAGAAATATCCCCGGGTCTCGCGTCGCTGCTGAATGGGAGCACCAAACGAGTATCAATGAAGCGAAAGATATTTGCCGAACTTCCCACAACATCCATAGAAGGCAATTCATGCAGGATATTAAAAACAAAAAATAAAACTATTGTTTTATTGGGATGGAAGAACGGTCCTCCTTTCGCTCAAGCAAGCTCAATGCTCTCAAAAATGGCACAGATGAGAGTCGGAGAACGTACATCACCCCGGACCATAAGCGTAGACGCTATGTGGCTGGCGTACGAAAGAGGAGAAGCTGTAGACAGGATAGGATGCCTAAAACTCTCCGAATTCCACGACATCGTCGTGTACGAAAACAGAGGAGAGGACCTCAGCTACCTCAAACTCAGACGTACAGAAACAAAATCTCCCCCTCCGGAAGCCTGGGATACGCCTACACAAAGCGGCTCGGAAAAGCTACAGCAAAAGACCGCTACGGAAAAAGAAGCTGAATGTAGGAGCAGGGACACAGACACCACGAACAAGAAAGTAGGGTGGCTCCAGCAACTCGTACATAGCATCTCCAAAATTGTCCAGAAAAAGAAAGGTCCTGGAACATCCACAGAGGAAACAAAGGGCGCTGCGCTTAAGAAATTTCTTGCACCTAAAAAGCCCCAAGTTACTTCAAAAATCCAGCGAACAAAAGCGGACATGGGCCTAGTGACTCCGCCGAACCTACGACCAGCCACGGAACTCTTTGACCACACAGTAAACGCATTCCTTGAATTTCTAGCAATAACAAAAGCAACAAAGCAGGCACACCATCAAACATGCGAAAACATCATGCAGGCCTTCACATACGGCAACGAAAACTTGCTAGATATCAGACTAAAGGAAGCAGAAGCCGCCATTTATAACAATGACACAGCCGTAATCATCAGAGGCTCTATGTCGGGAAAATATATGGCGGCTTACAACGCGACCGAGAAGTTTGTGGTCCAAGATGAAGAAAAAACATCGCGGAGTGGCATGCTCACTTTTAAAACTCCCCCAAATGATGCAACTGTCATAACAGCCAGTTGCACTAAGATAATGCTGGACGACAGGATTTTAGAAATGGCGACCGCCCTGACAGGAAACCTGGACGTCCATGCAGCCTGGTCGGAATGGAGTGCACCAAAAATCAACTGGATCAATGGAGTACCAGGTTGTGGAAAGACAACTTGGGTGATCTCAAACTTCGATGTAGAAAGCGACATCATAGTCACCACCACGACAGAAGCAGCCAAAGACCTGAAAGAGAAGCTATCGGAGCGAATAGGAAGCGAAGCGAAAAAGAGAGTTCGCACGATGGCTTCTGTCTTAGTAAATGGGTTCAGAGACTCGGAGAACTACATCAGAATGATGGTAGACGAGGCTCTCATGAACCACTACGGAGCCATTGTCATGGCTTGCAAACTGTCAGGATCAAAAGAAGTCCTTCTCATCGGAGACATCAACCAGCTACCATACATCGATCGGGAAAACCTCTTCAAGATGACATATTCTCGACCGACCATGGTAGCGTCAGTCACCCAAGAACTGTTGTGCACACACCGGAATCCGCAGGATGTGGCATACGCTCTCGCTGGAGTCTACTCAGGCATCTACTCAGCAAACCACAAGTCAGGTCCCTCAGTATGGAGAGATACAGTGAATCGCAAATACTGAAAGATCTACCCAACACTCTTTTCCTCGTGCACACTCAGGAGGAAAAGAAAACCCTCACCAACCAGGGTTTTGCGGTGGGCACAGGGTCGCGAATTCTCACCATACATGAGGCGCAGGGACTGACGTATGAAACTGTGAAGATCGTAAACACGAGGAAAGACATCACAAAGCTGCACGACAGCGTATCACACGCCGTCGTCGCAATATCTCGGCACACAAAAAGCTGTGTTTACTACACCGACAGAGAGAACGATGCGATCGGTAGATTTATAAGACGTGCGGTGGAAGCGTCAAGTTTTGAAGTAACCGACTACAATCTAAAAATGGCAATCGCAGACAGAAACGCAGCGGTCGTTGAGGCTTCGGTGGACCAAGTCCGGAAATACTCAAGATGGCAGGCAATGACGGAAGACACGAGACAAGACAAATTAAAAATAAAAAAAAAAAAACAATTAGACAGTATAGTAAGTAATAAAAACAGAGAGAATTGTAACAATTTAAAAAAAAAATATAATAACCCAAAAAAAAAAAAATTATGGTAATACTACGGACTCACTCAACCCTAGTTTTTAAGTTATAGCATTAAAACTGTGAGTGCCTTGAGCACGAAATCTAAATGTAAAAAAAAAAGAAAAATAATTAATCAACGTTGTAATGAATTGACAAAGGGCACGGACTAATGTCTGTGGTGCATAAATTTGACTATATAAAAAAAAAAGACCTTTACCAACTGGAAAGGCTTTAAAAATACGTTAGTTTCAGCCTTAGAGGCCCCGAACTCTCCACTCGCGATCTCGCCCGACCAATGAGATAGCCTGGATAAAATAGACTCGATAGTCGTTTCCCTCACTGATGCCATCAGTCTTAACGAAAAGGTTGCTAAGCAAGGCAAACCCACGCTTCCCTTAGCCGTTAGCAATCTTATTGAAGCTAAGAACGCGGCTCTCCGGAGAGCCAAGAAATATCCCACGCCCGCTTTAGATTAGCTGCGAATCAGCTACAACGTAAAGTTGGAACGGGATCTGAGCGTCTCGCGGAACTCCGAGACGCTCAGATAAACGATCTCATGGAGAATATCTCTCCGTCCCACCAAGCGTACTATAGTATGGCCCGGGCCTTACGCGTAGACACCGCCTCTCACGTTCCTCCTCTCCTCCTCCACGTTCGAATGTTAGGCATTCCCATCCCGTGGAAGCGCAGTACTAAATACTTAGGCGTCACCTTAGATCCGACGCTTTCTTTCAAGCCACACGTTGAAAGAGTTTCGAAACTCGCCCGTCACTACTTAGGCCACCTCAATAGCATGTTAGGTAGGAGAATTAAAATGTCTTTTAGAAACAAACGTGCACTTTATAAGGTCTGCGTTAGACCCATCATGACATATGCCTCGCCAGTTTTTGCCCACGCCAAACCCTCCCTCCTGCACAAACTGCAGGTGGTTCAAAATCTCTTCTGCCGCAGGGCCACAAACGCACCATGGTACGTGCGTAACGTGGACTTTCACAGAGATCTTGAACTGCCCACAGTACAACAACACCTCAAAACACTCTCTGAAGCATTCTTCAAACGCTCCGAAACCCATCCCAATCCTCTAGTTCGAGATTCAGTCTCATATACTACTCCTGTCTTTGATTCGAAGTTCAAAGTTGCTAGGCCTAGGAATGCGCAAGCCTACTCTTCCACCAGACTGTCAGCCGATCTCGTAGCCCTTCTGGCCGCAAATTCTAATTCTAACGTAAATCCGAATTAACAACTTTTTTAAATGTTTTTTTTTAATGTAATTTAATTCAACTTCTCTTTGCAATTTTGAGCACCTTCAGTGCTATGAATTCACCTTCAGTGCTTTGAGCGCCTTCAGTGCTATGTAAATCCCAGCGGGGTTTTTTAGTGGGTAGGGTTCTGGTAGGCTCGGAACGAGTCCCACATAACCTGGATCGCGCATAGTGTATGCGTCAGAGCATTTTTTATCCTCCTGTCCTTCCCGTGGATGGGAACAAAAAAAAAATTGACATGTAAATTTTTTTTGTATTAATTTTTATTGTATTTCATAATTACTTAACATTTCTTGAATAATGTTATAATAGTGTTAATTAATCTTATTTGACATTATATTACGATTTGATAGTTATTTTTTTTACAGTGGCTTTCAGCACAAAGCGAAAAGTAACAGTAGATACTCCATCCAACTAATGGAGTATCTACTAGGTATCTACTATCTAGGAAATTTATTTTAGTTTGCATAGTGAATTTGAGCGAAGATAAGCATCAACTTTTTATATCTCTGTTATTTACTGTGAAAATAAATTTACTACCTAATGACATAAACGAAGTTATTCCGGCTAGTATTTCTTTTTTTATTAACATAAGGCCAAATTTATGTCAAAAATTTGTAAGTAATAGTGTTAAAAATAAAATCATATTTTGAAAATAAAAGACATATTAGATCCATGTACTTCCTGCGTGTACAGAATTCAAATAGAATGACTTTTTCCTCTTTTCGTCGTATTGCGTTAATTCCAAGCCTTTTGACATTTCGCTGAAAAACACAAGAATCCCTAATCGAATTGAAATAATACCACGTATGATATGATACGAACATGTTTTTCTCATTCAGTGTAGAACGGATTTATTTGCGTTAGGAAAACTTGTAACATCCCGTGTGATGATATCGTGTGCGAAAAGGTTGAAAACCCATGCTACAATAATTAGCTTTTTGCAATTTCTGAAACTAAATTGATTTCACAATCTCTATTTTTCTCAATTCTGCAGTCAAGGTTAAATAGAAGGTAACAATGCAAACTGAGAAAATGAGACGATATGAATCCAATAGAAACTGTTCGTTCACACCTTCCGAATTCCCCATCCTGTATTAGCCGGTGTCCAACAAGGTTCGGTGCTTTCTCCAACTTTGTAAGTATTCCGTATACACATGTGACATGCCAAGGAAGGAGAAAGTAGACCTCGCACTCTTCGCAGACGACAACGCGTTTTGTTTTGCTTTGTGATAATGGCTGACGTTTGTATCGTGTGTGATCCCTATTATCCCTCTACTCATGAAACTGCACCATTACGGCATAAAAAACCGAGCGCTTGCCTTGATTAAATCATATATTTCTAATAGAAAACAGAAATTTGCAATAAATGAAGAAAAATTATCAGGATCGGCATTGACAATGGGTGTGCCCCAGGGCTCAGTTCTTGGTCCTTTCCTATTTTTAGTATATATCAATGATCTGCCATCGGTCGTTAAGAGGTCTAATTGTTTGCTGACGATACTTCATTCTTATTTAAAATCAAAAGACAAGAAACTGACTATCGAGCAGTAAACCAATGCATCTGTAACACAGAGAAGGATAATAATTAACAACACAAAGATAATAATTTGCTCCTCAATGAAAAAAAAAACGAAATGTGTTAAGTTTACATTGCCAAATGTCAAACAGGTAAGCACAAACATTGTAGTTAAGAGCCAGGAACTGACTCCTGTAAAAGCAACTGTATTTCTGGGCATAACCTTAGACGCCAAACTCAACTGGGGACCGCATGTTGATGGTCTAGCGAAAACGCCTGGCTCTGCCGCATATGCTGTTAAAAAAATGAGACAAATTTCAAATGAAACAACTGCTCGATTAGTCTATTTTGGTTACTTCCACAGCCTCATGACAACATGGTATTCTGTTGTGGGGGAGTGCTGCCGACATCGATACTATATATATTCTGCAGAAAAGGGCTATTCGCGCAATCTCAATCAGCTCGGTCCAAGGGTGTCACTTAGAAGTAAATTTAGGTAAATTAAGTTTAAGTCAATAAAGTAATATTTTAGAAAATTTAATGTATGTAAAAAAGAACATAACCTTGTTCAAAAGAAAAAAAGATCTGCACAATGTTAACACAAGAGGAAGAAAGTTGTGTGCTAAAGCATATTATAAACTATCCGATTCTTTGGATGGTAAAGGCCCTTGGGTATAATCCCCTCATTAACAAGATTGTACTAGTATTTGTAACAAAACATGTGTAATAAATCTGTTTGTTCGTTGAGTTCTTCGTCCCGATGAATATCTAAAGCGTCATTGTCACTAAAGTACGTCTTCTTATGGTAGCGTCGGGTTATGGGTCGCTCACTTCCCTCTAATATGGTTAAGGAGGGCGATGGCTGGATCTCGTGTTAACTCGTGAACGGGTACCATTTGAGGGTTTTCGTCGTTTGGATACTTTGGAGGAGGGAGACTTGCCGAGTTAACAGATGCAGATAAAAATAATTTTGTATAGACATAAAGAGACAAATTGTAAATTGATTTTAAAAAAAATATACCCGTGTAGTTTCTTGCCAGTTCTTCTTCACAAAGGTTTTTTCGAACTGCTGGTAGAGTCATGTTTTATTTGACGTCAATAAGAACAAGTAATTGTCAATGTTGAGAAAATAATATTTCATTCATTTCAGATTAAGTTTTGTTTTGTTTTGTCTTTACAAATTATAATTTATTTTTATACGTTTATTCATTAAACTCCTTACTTTAGTACATCATTTAAGAATCCAGTAACCTGTAGGCATTCATTATACACTTGGTGATTGCCAAATTAATTAAATCTATAAACAGATTTAAATTTAATTTTAATTAATCTCTTTATCGGAAGGTTTGTACTTTTATTAAGTACGGACAAGGCAAAGTCGTTTAGTGGTTTTAATATAGGTTTATGGTAAAATTTTGTCTCAAACATATCTTCTTCTTCTACGTTTTGAATTTCATTCTTGAAAATCAAAACGTAGGTATTTTTTGCATTTAACAAATATAAGTTACCGAAGTACCTAGTACCTTAAAAGGACTACCTGTTTAACTATATACTATCTGAAGAATGAAGCGACGAAATATAATTAAATGTAATGCTTGTATACCAGAAAACATTGAAAATGGATCTCAGGCATAATGCTCGCATAATATATTTCATATTTTGACAGCTCTACAAAAGGGTCGAGCCAGATCGCGTGCCTGACAAAAGTTTATTCTCATTACAACCAAATAAATATATTAAACGAATGTATTAATAAAATAAAAATTTTGCACATTCATACCTTTTATCTATCAGTAAAGTGATAAAAGTAGATTTATTATTTAGTTTTCGTAAACAACTTTTGGCCGACGGAGTCACTATTAGCGGTTAAGCTAAATTGTACCTTTTTAATGAAATTAATAATATTTTGTAAGAATCACTCACTAATTACAAAAATAAGTTACAATAATATAAACGAGAAAATAATATAATTATATGCTTAAATATTTTTGAAATCCGAGGTTTGTATTGTTTTTAATGGGCGCTAATTAAACAGACTTCTTTTTAATAGCATTATTCGCCTCTAAAAATCTACATTGCCTTCTAAATTACTAAGTTAGCCACATTTTACGAGCGTCTGAACGATAGTATATAAGCCACAAAAAATATGTTGTACATGATGTTTTTTCTACAAAATGTTCTATTATCATCCAATTTCGATTATGGCGCTTCGCTCACTCGCTCAGCTCGTGCATGCTATAGATACAGCCTAACATTAACCTAACCCACATTTAACTACTACGCTTTCTATAGAATATTTAGTGGTCGTTGCAAAAAAGACGAATTTGTTTATTAGAGGCTATCTCATTTTCCCGTGGCTTAGTTATAAAATGAGAAGTTGGATCACGTGGCCAATAAAGAATTCTGTGGCTTTAGACTTATACTTTCCCGTTTTTAATGTACACAAACTTGTATGATATTATTAGTCAAATAAAGCTTAAACCCTTTGCCCATCTCGAGCCCGCCTGGTGTGGCGGTGAAATGTAGTTCAATAGTGTAAATGATTCATCGTTATTAATGAGCTATCTGATCAACGCACAACAGTCTGAACTAAGAGTTTACTCTAAAATAATTTTTAGGGAGAATAAATTGAAAGTTAAATTTGTGAATGTAATATATTTTGAATTTCTAAGAAAGATGTTTGTTAGGATGTTTAATATAATGATAGTCTAACTCATCTGAAGTTTAACAAGTTAACTTTTACCTCCGTTATTGTAGTAAAAAATATATGAAACGCGCAAGTGCAATTGTAAGGCCCGTAAAGACTAACCAACAGCTCTCACATTTGATCATAGAAAACAGTTAAAAACAATCAATACAGAACAATCAATACAATATTCACAGAACTTCTTATGTAGAAAAATAAAAACTTGTTTAAATTTACTTGCAGTAATACTGGTGCCTAAAAGCTCCCCGCTCAAGGTTGCCATTAGCTCATACTCGCAAATAATTTGAACCTTAAACATATTAGCCATAATATATTTACATACGGCACGTTCCCTAGCAAGGAATAAAGAACATTATTACCTTGATGTTTAGTGCTACGAGTATAAAGCTAGTCATATAGTTCATATATAGCAATAAGCACGCCACATTCTTAACTTGCGTCCTCAACCTGCAGCCGCGCAGCTACTTTTGCGCAGTAGGAGGAATCACACACTGAAATGTCCACTGAGGTGTCTACAAATAAATTTTTTCTTTGTTTTCAAGTCCAAAAAATAATGAAAATCAAAATGTACGATAAAATCAAATCTTAATTGAATCATTGTACATTTTCAAGAATTGTACGGTGATTTCGTTGATATCGATTTTTAATAGTTAAGTTAAAGGATATCGTATTAATCACAATCGCTATAACTTTAAACCCCGCAACATGTATCATAGTAATATTGTATTATACTTGAACGAAATTAGGCCGATAAAGGTAATTGCATTTATACCTAAAAAGCCTGGCGCCGTCGTTGCTTTAGTACAGAATCCAATAAATAGCCAATGTAACTAAGTTGTTCTTGGCTCACTATTGTGACAATGTGAGTTAAGTTCCCTAGGATACCAGATCGTGGCATTTCTTTTGAGTTACGAGGCAACTTACCGCACTGGTGGCAGCTTGCTACTAATGAAATGTTAGTTGGTTTCCAACTTCGTACATTGGAATACGTTTATTTATTAGGATATTTACTAGAATTAACTCAGTGAATTTATATAGATTTATATATTAAAATTATATCAAAGTTTCTGTACTACTGGAAGAAACGTGAAATCCTTGAGTTATCGGTTAAAATTATATAGTTTCATAATTATGTGCATCAAAACATGCATTTGGAGTGTTCTTTTAATGATATTATTTAGATAACATTGTTCAGTACACGTGCTTCATTTATTGCTTTTCATGTGTATTGTGGCTGTTTACTTAAAGTCATCTTTTCCTTAAAATATACGTTAAACAAATATCTGAATATCGCAAACATACTTTACCTCCATTGCAAAATACGTAGCAAAAATTTTGATGAAATTGAAATGGTAAAATATATTTACTTTAATTCGTTGCATTACGAAAATTATGCTTTTTCCGTTTAATTCCGAAAATCAACCCATTCTTAGTGACTGGACTATTATAACAAGATGTCAGGGCTACCAGATCTTACTTATGTTCTGAGAGATAAAATGTATGGGGAAGCAGGTCAGCGCTAGCTTGTGCCGACGGCCAAAGTGCAGGTACAGAGACACCAACTTATGTGTTCATCTGAACTAAACATTTTGCATTGCAAGTACATTGTAATCGTCATTCACGCAAAGAATATGGCACCACCTTTGACTGCACAGGTTAGCTAGATTAGATAGGGAATCCGTTGTTTATCACCAGTAAACAATTTCTTTAAAAATGGTTTAGTTTAATTATGTTTTAGTAGAGAACAGCAAATGAGGTTCATTAACTTTCTTTGTCTGAGGTCGAGTGTTACCCAAGTATTTAGCAATTATGTTTAGCCAGATTTTTGAACATCACATTTTTTAATTCTTCTCTGAAATGAGTGAGGACATGACAGTCTGTTAATTTTGAAAAAAATAATACATTGAAAACCCCGACTGCCGGAAAAAAGTTTCTTTGTTTATATCTCGTCTAGGGTGGAACTACAGTCCTTTCTATTTTGACAGCCATAATAATCCAGTTTACTTGGTTGTGTTCCGTTCAAAGGAAAGGAACAACCGGTGCAATGACTAGTCAAAGGCAATTTCATCTGAAGCCTATGGCCGGCCACGCTTTATTAGTTGCAATAATAATCACAATCGCTAATTATAAAATAAAACACGATGTCCATTAGTGCGGATGCCACGACTTCTTTGCTGGCTATGAAAATTATAAAAAAACGTAATTTATTTAGCTTTCAAACAAAAAAGTCAGATTATATATAAGTACATTAGCATGCGAGACGCAGACACTCAGGCAATCTATAAAGCGTACTTGGACTAATCTCAGACTTATCTCAGCTAAATGGGCCAATGAAATGCGACTTTGTTTGACCATTTCAAATAAAATGCGGTGAAAACTGGAAACATGTAACACCAAAATTGTTTTGTCAAAATTTATCAAAAGCGAGTTCAAATAAAAAAATAAAAAAAAATAAAATCGTTTATTTTCGGACAACTATGATCGTTGCTACTAAACTTATAATCTAGTTGTGTTAATAATTATATTTGAGAAGAGACATATTTTGATTTTAATGAATGGCCAATATGCGGCCGTAAAAACAACAGCAAAAGTAGATAATCAGAAATTCAATATTAATGAACAAAGTTCGTGTCAGAACTGTGTGGTGTTAAGATAATTCTAAAATAGGTGATTGTAAATTATAATAGGTCTTTACCTATGAAACTGCCGTTTTGCCGTACTGGCCATTTCAAATGAAAATATGTTTTTTTGACTGATAATTCTAATTTCAAATTAATTTTATTTGACAAACATGGAATTCTTTTTCTAAAATCGTCATTTGTTTAATAGTTAGTGTTTTGTTTTCAACGCATTCGAACATTTTTCGTCATCATGGATAAGTTAAAAATTCGAGTAATTATGGAGTATGAGTACCGTCGTGGCAGCAAAGCGGCACAAGCGGCACGCAACATCAACGACGTTTACGGAGCGAACACTACAAACGAACGCACCACCCGTTATTGGTTTACCCGCTTCCGTTCTGGAAATTTTGACCTGAAAAATGAACCCCGTGGTCGTCCGAAAACTTTGGTCGACAATGACGAATTAAAGGCAATTGTGGAAGCTGATGAAACTCAATCCACGGCTGAATTAGCAGCAGCTTTCGACGTTAGCATCAAAACAATATTGGTCCATTTGCGTCAAATTGGCAAGGTAAAAAAGCTTGACAAATGGGTACCCCACGAACTCAATGACCGCCAGCGCGAAGTACGCGTGGAGACGTGCCTTGCACTGCTCAGCAGGCATACAAATGAAGGAATTCTGCACCGCATTGTTACTTGTGACGAGAAATGGATCCTGTTTGACAATCGTAAGCGCTCAGCAAATTGATTGGACCCTGGTTCAGCACCCAAACAATGCCCTAAACGAAAACTTACCCCTAGAAAAGTGATGGTCACTGTTTGGTGGTCTAACGCGGGTGTAATTCATCACAGCTTATTGCCAAACGGGACAAGCATTACTGCAGATGTGTACTGTGAAGAACTGAACACAATGATGGAGAAGCTCGCACATCTCCAACCAGCTTTGATCAATCGTTCGGCTCCACTGCTCCTGCACGACAACGCGCGACCTCATACTGCACAGCAGACGGTCTCCAAGCTACAAGAGTTGGGGTTGGAAGTTCTCCGTCATCCGCCGTACTCACCAGACCTTGCGCCTACAGACTTCTACTTTTTCCAGAATTTGGATAACTTCTTGGCGGGAAAAAAATTCAATACCCGAGAGGCAGTACAAAATGCCTTTGAAGAATTTGTTGCCTCCCGTCCAGCTGATTTCTTCAAGAAAGGCATCAATAAGCTACCAATGCGTTGGCAAAGATGCATTGATTGCATGGGTGATTATTTTGATTAATAGAAATAAAAAATATATAAAAAAATTACGCTTCATTTATTTCGTGAAAAACGGCAATTTCATAGGTAAAGACCTAATATCAAACATTAACTACTGGTATAGCTGCCAAATATGCCTGATCAACGTTGACTCCAAAACTTATAAACGAAATTCACATCACACTAATATCTTTCATTTTCAGGAAAGCTTTAGAAAGTAGTTTATTTTCTTAATTCTGTATCTTAAACTAACATCTATTAAATATATCTAAGTATTGTAAAATTCTGTCAAATGTTCAAAAGTAGGTGATGCGATACAAAATCATAACTCAATGAATATTAATATCTTTGCTTGTTTGTGAATTTGTGTCACTGTTCAAAAGTAGGTGATGCAATACAAAATCATAACTTTATTTTTCATTAAAAATAATATGGATTGCTAAGAACTTCTGTAGGTAGACACAACTATGCGCCTTTGTCTTTTCAGTCGGCTACAATGTATTAAAACTGGAAGGTAGGTTTATATTTTTATCTGTATGCCGTTATTTATGTTGACTTGTTGCGCTTTTGTGGTGTTAGCGTTAAGTGCGTCTAGTTATCTATTTAATCGACCTATATATATATATATATATATTATTATTTTAATATAACCAAGAATTATAGATTTAATAATATGATGCACTATATAACGGAACATGAACGGCATAGAATAATATCATTTCATGAAGACGGATTGAGTGTAAGGGTTTTAAAATATTAAGCTAGTTAAATATTAATGAGTGAATATGTACTATTGCCTTTTGTTTAATTAATACTGATATACGTATAAACGTGCAATTTTGTACCTTAGAAACATAAAAATACTTTTAAAAAATATAAAATAGGGTAAATGGGATGTTTTTTTGAAATTTTAAAATGATTGTAAAAAAAGATGAAATAGAACCAGATTTTCATCAGATACCTCTTTACACATACACACGTAAACATTTCAGGAAAATCCAATAATTTTGAGCGTTGGTTACATAATTCAACATACCTACTTATTTGTTCGTCCGACCTGACCTACAATATTAAATTTATAATTTTTGTGCAACAATTTTGATTTACTTCAATTTAAGTTACAAGTGAAAAGTGATCCGTGTCACTTATCTTTGAACTAACATATTAATTTCCACGCTGCTTCCGTGACCACACTGTGATCCAACTATCTCCTACTTCCATGAGCCTCACTAATATAAGTATAAGCCTCCGAATTTAAACGTAATTTTCTAATGTCACTACATATCCAATTTTGTCCAAAACAGAAGTCAGTAAGTTAAGTAATAACTCACCCAAATGAGCATTGAAATCTCCCATTAGAAAGACTAACTGCACTTTCCTCTACAATGGTACTTAATGCACTGAAACAATCTGTTAATTCAGAGGGGTTCTCTGTCTTCTCGTTGGGCATGTACACACAACACACAATAAACTACCGACCCCTTAGAACGGATTTTAATTGCACATATTCTAGGGTTATCACATGGTATCACTGAAACACATTGGAAAACACTCTTCCTCCATAACAGCTCTAGACCGCCGTAAGGTCTGCCAGTCAGCATGCCCGCTGATGTGTCCACTGCCGATGTTCCCGAACTCCTAAATTCCGGATGAACAGATGATAAATAAAGCAAGTGATGTGGTAAGAGCCATGCTTCCTGCAGAGCCAATATATCGGCCACTTCACACAATTGTCTAATATTTTCAATCGATCTCTTGATGGATTCACAATGAAAAGTAACAATTTGTTACTTGTTGGTGTAAAATTTTCACTATCCATCATTGTTTATTAAATATTTTTTTTATGTTCCCTGACAACGTTGTAATGAATAAAATGTCGAAATATATTTGTTGCGGCCACGAGTGAATGACCTCGTATGAATGGCGCATGCAAGCGCCGACCCAACGAGCGCAGCGTTCTAGAACCTTGGAGAGCGTCTCAGCTCGCTACCGACCGCCGCGCAGCATAGACGCGTTTGCAATCAATTTTTCATGTATAAATCGGTAGCCTATATATATTATTTTATTGTTAAAAGCTTATTGAGAGATTAAAATAGTTCATTCAGTAAAAGCAAATCTTTTATTGATATCAATTCATCTTCTGAGAAGAAACATAGGTGACCCCGACGTGATCAAGGTTCAGGAACAGTCTGACGCCCAGCCGACCATCCCACATCTCCACTGAGAAAGGAGTCGCAGCTACAGCCAGCGTGTCCAGCCTGAACTTCAGCCAACCGGCCACTCCACACAGAACGGAGCCGCAGCCGTAGCCACCAGACACAGATAACATATCCAGGGAAGTGCCCAGTCCTATCTATTCACTTATCCACCTAGTCTAGTCTATTTCTGTCCAGCCTCCTTTGCCTGAATTGTGCCGCTGAGTGCTTATTTCGTCATATTGAGTGTCACATTTTTTCTTTTCCTTTGTTTGCACGTAACGGTCTTTTAATTTTTTTGCCAAGCGTGCTTATTGCTATACACAAACTGTCAATTTAAACTCGATTATTGTTTACTTATTGCTTCCTATATTGGTCTTTATTATCTAAGTGATAAAGCTATCCTATATTATTAAACTTGTTGCTGTTACGCATCCATTAATTCTAAGATTCATGAATCCTTTCTTTATACCTACTCTTTTATACAGCAGCACTTACCTACATTGCAAGGCTTAATTTAAACCTCATCAATAATAACAAAAATAAAAAACAAATAAAAATAAAAACTATCTTTGATCTAATTATACAATTATCTAATATTTTACACAAACTCGCATTCCAGCTCCGAGCGAGCGGTCATTTTTTTTTTTTTTTGTTGCCGAGGCACCCTCGCGGGAGGGAGGTGGAAGATGCGTCATGCATACCCGCCCGCAGGTAAATTCCTCTGCGGGGGGGTTATGTGGGACTCACCAGAATGGCACCTACCCACTAAAAACCACCTGTTGGCTGTAGTTATTACCGTTAGCCTTCATCGGAAGCGACACCCGTCGGGAAGTTGGGCGCGCTGGCGGAGACCCGCTAGCGGGTCTTCCGCCTGTAGTGAAAGTTGCACTGAAGGTGCTCAAAGGGACATGAGTTGGTGGCCGTTCTGGGCAGCCTCCGGTGAAGCCGGGGCTGGGCAGAGGTCGGCCGAAGCATGATTTAGGGATCAATTCATTTAAATGAACCTACAATGAATTGAGAAGGGAACTATGCTCCGCCAGAGCTAGCAAACGCTCTGTCGGAGTACGTGAAGCCCTAAGTTTACGGGCTAAGACTGCGATTTCACTAACATCGACATTTTTTATAGCGTCGCAGACGATACGCATATCGTCTGCTACGGAGGATTGAGGAGTGGGTTTGTATGGGCGAGGAGCCGATATGGGATTCGATGCGGGGCGCTGCCTCCAGTTTTCTGGGGCAGGCCTGGACTGTGTAGGCTTAGCAGCCGGAGGAACCCGGCTACGCAGCGGCGGAAAGTTTTCTTGGGAAAGGCGCGGAGCCTGTTTGGGTGCCGCCCTCTTGGAATTAGCGCATACAACGGGGTGCACGAGGGCAGCCCCTGTAATTTGCGGTGTGGCCGGACTGGCCACAAAGCACGCAATCGGGAGGAGAGGGAGTTTCAGGAGTGCGATTGCACTCCTTAGTGAAGTGAGGGACCAGGCACTTGACGCACCTGGGCGGTGCGCGGCAGTTGGCCGCCGCGTGCCCGTACAACTGGCACCGGTGGCACTGGCCGGGATGACCGCGGCGATGAGGCGCCTCGATTGAGATCCCAGAGAGGCCGCACATAGAGCTAACCCCTTTCAGGATCTCTCTGGACTTGGGGACGTTGGCGAGAATCACCAAAGCGAGAGGGTGTTGCCTCCCGTACTTGCTGTGCATTTTATGCACCGCGAGTGCCGGGAAGCCTTGGGACTGCAGATCCTCCAGGATAGCCTCGTTCGATAATTCGAACGGGACTCCCCTGAGTACCGCTCTGATCTTACGCTCTTCTGACAGAGCATAAGTGTGATAAGCATATTGCTTATCGGTGAGGAGCTTAGTCAAAGCTCGGAAATCGTCTATCGACGAGACAGTGATTTTAATAGATTCACCCGAGTTTACCGCTCGGGTGTAATGGATCTTGTGCTCATTGCACAATGTCGAGACCTCAGTCCATTTACCCTTTTCCCGAAGGAAAACGGGTGGTGGGACCTTGGCCTTGACAGAAGTTGGGGCCGGAGCGGGTGTTGAAGACACCGGGGCATCTGGCGTTGAAGACGCCGCAGGGGGTGTGGGGACGGGCGTTGAGGGCGCCGGGTCTTGTTTCGAACGCTTCTTAGAGCGCTTCTTAACAAGCGTAAAAGAGGGAGACTCAGGGCCAGTAGGGGTGGCGTCCGAGGATGACTCGGTCGCGGGTGCGCGCTTGCGGCGCGGAGGGGCGTTTACTTCGCACTCCATATCACTGGAGGAAGGGGACGCGGGAGGGCCTAAGACCTGAGGGGTCTGGGGAACTGGAGTGGCCTGAGGGGCCATTGTGGACATTAATGTCATGAGATGAGGGATAAGGGAATCTAAGAAACGGTACTTATCAGCATTTAAAGACATGCCTTCAGTACTTTCAATTAACTTCTTCCTAAACTCGACAAAGCTTAGGGAAGCCATTGCGGAGGGGTTGGGGAGGGACAATATATGAACCTAACAACGATGACTAACTTCCTAAAACCACCCTACACGCAGTAGGGCGGTTGAGAACGACGCGGATAACTTACTCGAACACGGCACTTGAAGTCCTGGAACGACGAATTCCCGTCGACGAAGCTCACGTTCCACGAAGTACGGTTAACAAGCCACTGTTCGCCGTGAAAACGGCGTTAGAAACTTATTAGAAGTACGGTTAACGAGCCACTGTCCACCGTGAAAACGGCGTTAGAAACTTATTACGGTATACAACTATGAAATTATGTATTACGACAACAACCAGTGAAATTTGGGTGCTCAATTAGCGCGGGGGCTAAAAGAGCGGGAAGGCGTCTGCGATCGACGTGCACTCGAGAACGCACGCAGACCGAGACTGAGCGGTCATTTTTTTTTTTTTTTTTGGTTCCACGGGAAGGGCAGGAGGACATAAAAAATGCTCTGACGCATACTCCGCGCGCGCGATCGGAGTTATGTGGGACTCGTCCCGACGCCTACCAGAACCATACCCACTAAAAAACCCCCTGTCGGCTCGTGCATTTTTGCCACTCAGCCTTCATCTGAGCGACGGCCAATTGGAGAAAGAGGCCGCGCCAGCGGGGCCCTTAAGGGGTCACCCGCTGAGATTCACATAGCACTGAAGGTGCTCAAAAATGAAAAGTAAAAATAAAAACATTAAAAATGAAAAATAAAAATTGCATTAATTCGGATTTACGTTAGAATTAGAATTTACGTTAGAATTAGGATTTGCGGCCTGAAGGGCCTCGAGAGCTAAAGTTAACTGCGTAGGTTCGCCCGTGTGCGCGTTTCTCGGCCTAGCGACTTTGAATTTCGAATCTAACACAGGAGCAGTATATGAGACTGAATCTCGAACAAGATGATTGGGATGGGATTCGGCGCGTTTGAAGAACGATTCTGAGAGTGTTTTGAGGTGCTGTTGCACTGTAGGTAGTTCAAGATCTCTGTGCAGGTCCGCGTTGCGCACATACCAAGGTGCGTCTGTGGCCCTGCGGCAGAAGAGATTTTGAACTACCTGCAGCTTATACAGGACGGAGGGATTGGCGTGGGCAAAGACTAGCGAAGCATATGACATGACGGGTCTAACGCAGACCTTATAAAGCGTACGTTTATTTCTAAAAGACATTTTACTTTTTCTACCTATCATACTATTTAAGCGGCTTAAGTAGAAACGCGCGAGTTTCGTTACTCTATCGACGTGTGGCTTAAAAGAAAGTTTCTGATCTAAGGTGACGCCTAAGTATTTGATACTGCGCTTCCAGGGGATGGGAATACCTAACATTCGAATGTGGGGATCGTTGCGGCGATTACGACGTTTGTGGTCGAATAGAATGGCAGAACTCTTTTCTGGGTTGACATCGATACGCCATTTTTGAAACCAAACACCGAGGGCGTTTACGGCCTTTTGGAGTCTGGTGATGTTATACGGGATCCTTTTACCTTTAGTGTAAAGGGCGGTATCGTCTGCAAAGAGGGCGAGTTCGACGCCTTTCGGCGGGATGGGCATGTCATTAGTGTACACGGTGTACAGCAGAGGGGCGAGGACTGAGCCTTGCGGGACTCCAGCCTTTATGGGACGAGGCGCGGAGAGCGTGCCTTCATGTTTGAATCGAAACGTACGGTCTTTAAGAAACGACGCGATTAATCTGACTAGGCGAACCGGTAAGCCTATTTTATAGAGTTTAAAAACGAGACCGCTGTGCCAGACTTTGTCGAATGCCTTGGCTACGTCGAAGAGAACCGCGATTGATTTTTTACGATGCGGATAGAATCCTTCGAGAATGTACTCGACGATTCGATGGACTTGCTGAGGGCAAGAGTGCTTAGCGCGAAAGCCAAACTGGTGGGGAATAATGAGAGGGTCGCCATCCGTTGGAAACAGATGGTTCCGCATTCGAGAGAGTATGACTCTTTCGAGAAGTTTAGACATTGCCTTGAGGAGGCTGATGGGTCTGTGATTAGCCGGGATGTTCAGAGGTTTACCCGGCTTGGGAATGCCTATGACTGTCGCTTCTTTCCAGGCTTTTGGAAAGTAGCTATGGTCGAAGCAGGCATTGAAGATGATAGCTAACAAGGTAAGCACCTGCTGTGGCAGGTGCTTAAGTGCGTGGTTGGAAATTCCATCCGCACCCGGAGCCTTTTTGGACTTTTGCTTTCTAATGAGAAGCAAGATTTCATCATTAGAGACTGTGACGGGGTCGTCGGTGATAGGGAGAGATTCTCTGCGGAGAACTTCGTCCTCCACCGCCTGGATGTGGGAGGGATCCGCGGGTTGCATGCTGGGCGAACATTGTGCCGCTATGCTGTCGGCGAAGCATTCGGCTTTCTCTTCAACTTCGAAGGCAATGGTGCCGTCGGGACGAGTGAGAGGAGGAACGTGAGAGGCGGTGTCTACGCGTAAAGCTCGGGCCATTCGATAATACGCTTGGTGGGACGGGGAGATATTCTCCATGAGATCGTTAAACTGAGTGTCACGGAGTTCCGCGAGGCGAGACCTAACTTTACGTTGAAGCTGATTCGCAGCTGTTCTATATGCGGGCGTGGGATATTTCTTGGCTCTCCGGAGAGCCGCGTTCTTAGCTTTAATGAGATTGCTAACGGCTAAGGGAAGCGCGGGTTTGCCTTGCTTAGCAATGATTACGTTGTCGCTGATGGCTGAGTTGATAGCATCAGTGAGATTATCGACTATCGAATCTATTTTAATCGGGCTGTCTAATTGGTCAGGCGAAATCGCGAGCGGAGAGTTCGGTGCCTCTAAGGCTGAAACTAACGTATTTTTAAAGCCTTTCCAGTTGGTAAAGGTCTTAAAAGATGTGACGTTGTCGTTAGGCGCGCCTAGCACGAGGGAGACGGGGCGATGGTCGGAGCCTAGGTCATCGAGCGGTTCGATGGACCTGAGATCAAGATTGATTTGCTTGATAATTGCAAAGTCGAGGATGTCAGGAGAATAGGTTGGGTTCTTGGGATAGTGAGTGGGAGTGATGGGGGATATGACGTCTAAGTCAAGGGAGTTAGTGATGTCGAGGAGAGCGATACCGCTGGTGTTGGTCGATAGGCACGTCCAGTCAGTATGTTTGGAGTTAAAATCTCCGAACATAATGACTGAATGGCCGAGGGCGAGAATGGCCTCAAAGTCGCTGCGGATTGGTCTGGTACCACTAGGTATGTAGACTGAAGCTATGATGATGGTCGGATGACCAGTCATAGCCAATCTACACACAGTGGCCTCCATGTTGAGGAGAGGAGGGGTAGGGAGAGGACAGCAATGGAAGCCTCTTTTGTAATATATAGCGGTGCCGCTCGACGGAGATGTTCGAGAGTCCGCAAATTGTGCGAGCCTCTCTGAAAATCTCTTTCGAGTTTGGAGTGTTGGTAAGGATTACCAGAGCTAAGGGAAAACGCCTATCGCGGTTGGAGTGCATCTTGTGCACTGCTGTGACCGGAAAACCCTGAGACTTAAGGTCCTCGAGGATTTCTTCGTTCTCGAGCTCGAATGGGACGCCCCGTAGTACTGCGCATATCTTACGCTCCTCCGGGAGGGCGTAGGTGTGATAAGCTATTTGTTTTAAAGAAAGTAACCAAGTGAACGCGCGGAAGTCGTCGACGGTCGCGACCTGGATTTTAATTGTGTCGCCTGCATTGGCGGCTTTTAAGTAATTAATTTTGTGCTCTTTGCACAAGTTAGAAACCGCGGTCCAGCGCGCTTTTTCACGCAGGAATACGGGCGGAGGGAGCTGAGGCTTCGGCGGGACGGGAGCGCAGCGCGTCGCTGGCTTCGATGTGACCGACGGAGACGCGGTTACTACGAGCGATTTTAACGGCGCGGGGGCTGGTGTTGAAGACACCGGGGAGGGCTCGGGTATTGAACATACCGAAGCTTTCTTAGAGCGCTTCTTGGAGCGCTTGGCGACAAGTTGAAACTCGGGCTCAGGAGAGCCGGTTAAGGTGACGGCATCTGACCACGTATCAGACGCGGGTTCAGAGTCGCTCCCGGGAGCGGTACGCTTGCGACGCGACGCTTGAGAGGATGCGACCGATTCGCAGTCCACCTCGGACGAGGCGGGAGACGAGGAAGAGCTGTAGACCTGAGGGGTCTCGACGTTGGAGGCCTGAGGGGCCGGGTTTGAGGCCTGAGGGGCCGGGGTTGAGGCCTGAGGGGCCGGGGACGCGATTGATGCCTGCAAGGCCTGCGTTATGATGTCATTCGGGATGTAGACGCCTACCGCAGCAAGTGCCTGGGTGAACGCGTTAATAACGCTTAGCGGATCCATAAGGGAGAGTTGGGACAGTAATATTAATAAATATAAGTATAATAAAAGATGCCTAGTTCCTAAAAACCTAGCAAAATCCTAGCGGCTAACCTCCCTACCAGCGGTAGGGGGGCTGGGGAGGAAAACTTAAAATTAACAGTAGTACGCCGAAGGCCGCTACCTAGAAACCTAAAAAAAAGGATACGCAGGTAAAGAGTTGACCACGTTAGGGTCAACCTTTACCGACAGAAGGGACAAATACACACGAAAACACACAGATATGATAAAAATAAATATGAAAAATAGAAGAAAAATAAATAAAATAGAGAAGAGAAATAAAATAAAAATAAAAAGGACTGGTTCAGTACAAATTCGTTGTCACCGTTAAGTATCCTTTGCACTGAAACCAGACTACTTACGCTGGGCACAACACTGCACTCAGCACAAGCAAAACACTACTTAGCACAGCACTTTGAAGACTAAGGGGCTTAGTCGCAAAGAAAAATCGCACTTCGAAAGCACTCAGACGGAGTAGAAAAACCTTGAAAACCGTAGCACGGAACCAACACGCTAAACTGTGACGTGAGTAGACTGAGCGCCACGGAATATCGGGAAGGGACCAAACAACGGAGAACGGGGTCTTGCACGTCCGCACTGGGCGGCGGTCGGAGCGAGAATCCTCGAGCGGTCATTCACCGGTGACCGTTAATATTCAATACCGAGTTCCATAACCTGACGCGCTCGTCACCTTTGTCTCGGTTGCTAGCTGCGCAAATGAAACGAGCTAGCGGACTGCGTGTGAATCACTCTGCCATTGTTACAGTGCGCCGCCGGGGCATTGGCCGGCTGCGCTTGCTTTTATAAGTTACGTATAACCGTTTTTAACTTTACTTTTTTAAAATTTTATAATATTTTTATTTAAAGACATTTATTTTCGCATTGTTGTGTATTTTTGATATTAATTAATTTAAAATGACTGAAGCTAGTGAGTTTTCAAAGTCAAATGTGCCATCTAATCAACTAGTAATTTAAAAGATTTATTAATTAAAAGAAGTTCTGTCAAGGGTCGTTAACTAAATTCAAAATATTTATCAATAACTACACTAAGTTGGACAATATTACGCCAACAGATGTGTGTTTAATTAGTCAAAGATTCGAAAAGTTGCGAGAATTGAACTTTAGTTACGAAGATCTACAATCTCAAATTGAACTTTTGATTCTTCTAGCTTGGAAACTGAGCTTGGTATTAGAGAACAGTTTGAGCAGGAGTTTGCATTAATCATTGCTCAAACTCAAATATTTTTAGAGAATCACCAGAAAAAGCAAAATGATTATAGATCAGCACGCTCAAGCGGCTCCAGTTCAGGTATTAATAAAATTAGTTTCAAATTACCTGTGATTCAAACAGCAAAATTTGATGGAGCCTATTCTAAGTGGATTGTGTTCAGGGACACCTTCAGTTCACTTATACGCAACAACGACGACTTAGAATCGATTCATAAATTTCACTACCTTAATTCCTACCTTGAGGGAGAGGCTTCGCGTGTCATCAGTAAAATGGAGATAAGCTCTGCCAACTATCAAAAGGCCTGGGATCTTCTCTACGAGAGATATAATAATGAAAGGCAATTAATAAAAAACCACATGAATTCCTTATGTAACATACAACCTATTCCTCGCGACTCAGCTAAAAGTTAAAGATACCTAATCGACTATATAAGCAAAAACTTGAGAGCGTTAAATTCACTTGGTGAATCTACTGACTGTTGGAACACAATTATTATTCATTTATTGTCGGCTAAGCTCGACAACAGTACTAACTTCAAGTGGGAGGAGAACAGAAATGGACTTAGCTCTAAGCCCACATTAACGTCAGAGTCAATTCAATATAACAAGGCAGATAAAGTACTCCTCAAACTTCTTATCAAACAAATAATTACCAAAGTAAACAAAAATCTCACTCTAAATCAGACATGATTTCAGCTCATGATGGAGAGCCCATCTCATCGTTTGCCTGTGTCTTCTGTAACGGGAACCACCGTGCATATGACTGCGCGTCGTTCCTGTCCAAATCCGTAGAAAATCGAATCTCAGAAGCGTCGCAACTGAAGCTATGCATGAACTGTTTGCGGAAAGGGCACCCAAGTAGTGACTGCAGGTTAGGTCCATGCTCTTAGTGCAAAGGACGACACAATACTTTGTTGCATAGAGATTCCTCCCAGGTACTAGCTAAATTCAATATTCACACTACCTTATCTACTACTAGTAGATGATAATGTACAAAGTTTATCACTGTCTGCAAATAACGGCGTATTGCTCTCCACCGCTGTAGTTGAAGTTTATAATCCTAATTTAAAAAAATATTTAACGATACGCACCTTGCTAGACAGCGGGAGTCAGTCTTCTCTAATAACCATTGATTTATTACATAGATTACAGTTGACTTCTCAGCCAACCAAGGTCGATATCGTAGGAGTAGGCAACGTCCCTCTCAGTAATTCTATACAACGTTGCATCGTTAAGATTAGATTGACACAGAATAAATTCGAAACGGAATTATTATGTTTAGCACTACCACAAATATCGGGTAACTTACCCAATAAATCATTTGATATTTCTCAAATAAATTTGCCTGCAAATATAAAGCTAGCTGACTCTAACTTCCACCAGAGTGCGCCTACTGATATACTCATAGGTGCCGATCTGTTTTGGAATTTAATTGAAGGTGAGCAGATTTATTTAGGTCCTACTCAACCTATCTTGCGTAAATCTAAATTAGGTTGGTTATTGGCAGGCCCATTTTATAATAAAAACAATGCTCACAGTTCACGTACTATTTATTCTATGTAATCATGCTGAAATTGTAAATAATAATAATATCGTTACTAACGAAATTTTTAAAGCAAAATTTAACAAAATTCTGGGAATTAGAACAAGTACCTCAGTCTTCTAAAAAATACACAGACGAGGAAATTGAGTGTGAAAATCATTTTTCAATAAATACACATAGAAACGAAAATAGTAGATTTTGTTTAAAATTCCCTCTTAAAGCGTCACCGGCTTGCTTAAGTGATTCATTTAAAATTGCAAAGAGACCATTTCTATCGTTAGAGAAACGTTTGAATAAAGATCCAGAATTAAAGCAGTCATATTCAGAGTTTCTCAAAGAGTATTCTGACTTAGGTCATCTTTCAGAATCTCCAATTTTAATTCCAAGTCAATCCTACTTCATTCCTCATCATGCTGTTTTAAAGCCCGCAAGCGAGTCAACTAAATTGAGAGTTGTTTTTAACGGAAGTCAAAAAACTACCTCTGGCTACTCCGTAAATGATATTCAGATGGTAGGTGCCCATATACAAAATAATTTATTTGATATATTTTAGAGATTTCGTCAACATACATATGTTTTAGCAGGGGAGGTAGAGAAAATGTATAGGCAATGTGAAATACAAGATAGTGATCGTAATCTACAAATGATTTTGTGGCGCGATAAGGATGGGGAACCCGTTAAGTCTTTGAGGTTAAACACTGTAACCTATGGGTATGCTAGCTCTAGTTTTTTAAGTACACGTTGCCTTTGGCAATTAGGTGAAGAATACCCTGATGAAAAAATAAAGCAAATTATTCAAAACGATTTTGTAGTTGATGATTTATTGACAGGTAGTGACGACAAAAATGAATTGTTATTTATAAAACAATCAATCGAAAAGGCGCTATTTGCCGGATGATTCAGTTTGCGTAAATATCGGTCTAACTTGCCATCTCTCCTTTTTAATCGTCAAGATGTTCAACGAGATCTAGTCATAAGCTCTTCATCTCATACTTTAGGGGTGGGATGGAATTCTAACGAAGATATTATAAATTTTTCTACAAACTACACACCTAGAGTCGCCACAGTTACAAAGAGGAGTATATTGTCAGATTCTTGCAAAATTTTCGATCCTCTCGGTCTGCTTAGTGCAGTTACAATAAAACCAAAGATGTTAATTAAACAATCATGGTTAGAAAACCTGGGGTGCGATGAACCCGTTTCTAACGAAATTTATCAGCCATGGATAGGATTTGTAAATAATATTGAGCATTTAGGCAATTTGCGCATCCCCAGGCATGCATTATGTAAGTTCCCCTCTGATATAGAGTTGCATTGTTTTTGTGATGCCTCGAAAGATGCTTATGGAGCCTGTGTTTATTTAAAATCTAAAAATAATCAGGATAAGACCACGGTACGTCTTCTGTGTGCGAAAGCTAGGGTAGCTTCTTTAAAGCCCACGACTATTCCAAGGTTAGAGTTGTGTGCGTGCCTTCTAGGAGCGCAGCTTGTGGAGCCGTATGTCGCGCTCTACGATGTATCGTTACACGCAAGGTATTTTGGACAGACTATACTATAGCCTTTGCTGGTTAGGTATGAAGTGTGACAGATTAAAAACATTTGTTGCTAATAGAGTTGACGTAATCTTAGAATTAACAGCGGGCTCTACTTGGCGTCATGTACCCACACATCTGAACCGTGCTGACTTCGCGTCGAGCGGTATTGATGCGAAAATAATTCATAATATTGATTTATGGTGGAATGGTCCTATTTTTCTTAGAGAACCTGAATCTACTTGGCCTTTTCTTGATTCTAATAAAAGTTTAAATATTGGAACTCTACCGGAAATAAAGGTCAATTTTGTTGGCATTAGTACTGTTGGTGATAACCGTTCTTTAGTTAAATTCGAAAATTATTCTGAATTATCATTAAAAAAAAACACTTTTGCATATGCATTATGTTTTATACATAATTGTAAACCTACCAAAAATAAGTTAAATGGGATTTTACGGCCCAAAGAACTAAAAAACGCGTTTGAAGCCCTAGTAAAGTTTTCCCAGCGGGAATCATTTCAATCAGAATTTAATATTCTTCAGGCAAATAAAACATTAAGTTCAAAAAATTACTTATTACCTTTAAGCCCGTTTCTTGATGAGAATAACATTTTAAGAGTAGGAGGTCGTCTGAAATCTTCCTGCTAACCCTTTGAAAACGTCATCCTATATTATTGCACGGCAAACATAAACTAACAAAATTATTGTTTCAACATTATTTGCATTTACGTCTTATCCACGCTGGTCCGCAGCTTCTATTATCCTCAATTCGAGAATTTGTTTGGCCAATAGCTGGAAGGGACTTAGCCCGTACTACTGCGAGACAATGTGTCGTATGCCAAAAAGCTAGTGGAAAAACACAGGCACCTATCATGGGTATGTTACCTATCCGAAGAGTTTCTAAGATAACTAAGTGCTATCTTTGCATTTTTGTGTGTCTTAGATATAAATGTTTACATTTGGAAGCAGTTAGCGAATTATCTAAGGACGCATTTATTTTGTCTTATCGTCATTTATCTCTCGTAGAGGCAGACCAGCTGAGATATTTTGCGACAATGGTAGTAATTTTGTAGCCGCTGCTAAAGAAATTGGAGAATTCTTGCTGTTATGTTCTGATGATATTCATAGCTTTTCGTCGGGGAAGGGCATTAAGTTTAACTTTCAACCGGCCTATGCTCCGCATTTCGGTGGCGTATGGGAAGCAAGCGTAAAATCAGCGAAATATCATTTGAAAAGGTCATTAGGGAACACTCATTTGACGTTCGAAGAGCTTTCGACACTTTTCAGTCAAATAGAGGCCATCCTTAACCGTAGACCTATGTGTCCTTTGTCTTCCTCTCCAAATGACTTTCAACCCTTAACTCCAGGGCACTTTCTTATAGGATGACCACTAATGGCTCTACAATCTCCAAACTACGGAAATGTGAAAATAAACAGGCTCGATCGTTTTCAGCGATTAAAGTAACTGCGTCAGCACTTTTCGCGTCGATGGCAATTGGAGTATATTGCAGAACTCAAGCAGAGGCAGAAATGGCGCTTACCACAAAGACCACTTCAAGTTGGGGATCTTGTTCTTCTAAAGGAAGAAAATTCGCCATCCATGAGCTGGCGACTAGGTCGAATAGCTTCTCTGTTCCCAGGTAGAGACGATGTAGCACGAGTAGCGGAAGTCAAGACCACTACAGGCGTGTTTCGACGAGGGATCAAGTATCTCTGTCCTCTACTTGACGCTGAAGAAGATGCTTTGGCTGTTCCAAGGCCCCCAAAGATGTTGCGGCCACGAGTGAATGACCTCGTATGAATGGCGCGTGCAAGCGCCGACCCAACGAGCGCAGCTGTGATGTATGTAGTATGTACTTATACTTATACTTTGTAAGCTATCTCTTATTCAAAAAACACAGTGTATTCTCAGACTTCGTGGGTTTCAATTGTCTCACTAAACGTCTTCGGGTTGTGCGACTCTCGGTTTGTGTTTTCCGTTTATAGCCTTCTTATATTAGATATTATAATTTTACCATAATAATACATTTCAATATTGATGACATTTATTGCAATTTTAAATTATGCAAATAGGTATCGCTAAGGAAACCTTTAGGTAAGAGTAATTTTTTTTTAAATTTTTCGGGTTGATTAGGTACACACTCTCTTTTATTTGTTTTACATGCTTATTTTAATTACAAGGTTACTTAAATGAAAAGTAAATTTATAGGTAAGACTTTACACGTTCAATAAAACGAAATATTATTACGTAAGTAACATTATTTTATTAATAATGTGCATCTTTGTGTTTTTTTAAATAGATATTTAGTAGGTATTTGGTTTGTTCGAAATTTATGGCTGATGATTAAATTTTTTTACTTAATAATTTAAAGAACATTAGAAGTTATTTGATAACATTAGAGTTGAATATCTGTTATGAATGATACTGACGATAACACGAAACAATTGATTGAGGGAATCGAGTACTATAGTTCTACATTACAAAAACCAGAATGTAAAACTAAATTAATTCAATTCGTTTTGAAAAGTAGATTATCCCAACGTGCGAAGTTATTATTGGCTAAAAATTACAAAACTGTTGAAGATCTTTTAAAGGCTATGCGTCAATTATTATTACCGCAGAAAAGTTTTACGGCTATCCAAAGTAAGTTGCAGCAATGTAGGCAAAGGGGTAAAACTATTACTGATTTTGGTAAGGAGATTTCCGAACTTTTCGTGAATCGGACCATCTCTCAGGCCGACGGCAACTCCGCCAATTATGGTGTGCTAAAGCCACTAAATGAAAAACTAGCGATAAAACGATTTGCCGACGGGCTGCGGGATCGTCGTTTAGGTAAGATTGTCGCAGCGCGCAACTTTACTTCCTTAACAGATGCTATTCAAGCCGCCCAGGACGAGGAAATAACCACGCAGGGCACATCCGAAATGTTACATGCAGTTCGACAACCTAATTTTTCAGCTAGGAGGAGTCAACGAGGAAATCTAGGTCAACGATATTTTGGTACCAGAGGTCATACACAATGGTACAATATTTTTCTAATAATAGGTGTTACTTACTTAATCATAACTGGCTGATCGACACTGGTGCATCGGTATCGGGTATAAAGTTAGCATGTTTAGAACGTTTACTAATTCCTTACCATAATGAGAGCGCTAAGATTAAAGGTATAGGTGGTTATTTAAATTCGGAAGGTTACGTGTATTTAAATCTTAATTTTAAAAAGCATATTTTTACTCATAAGTTTCTTGTATTTAAGTATTCACCGTGTACAACTGATGAAATTTCAGGTCAAGATTTTTTATCATGTTATAATGCTATTTTAAATTTTAAAAATAATACGATGCAATTATTAACGCATAGCTCTCAACTAGTGAAATTACCCTTTGATGTTTTGATTCGACTTTGATTTGACGGTACCAGCACGCAGCGAGTCCATACATTTAATTGAAACACAGTTGAAGGAGGAATGTGTTGTTTCAAATCAAGAGTTATGTGATGGTGTTTTCTTACAGTAAATGGGAAAATACCAATTCGTATTTTAAACACTCGTGAGACAGATGTTCGATTAAATTATTTTCAAGTAAACACTAGTAAATTAAATGAATATTTTATTTGTCATTTTAGCAAACCGACGATTACTTGTGATAGAGTAAAAACGTTATTTTCCCTATTAAACTTAAATGATTTGAATAAAGAAGAACGAAAATCAATAGAAAATATTTGCGCTAAATTTCCCGACATTTTTCATCTGCCAGGGGATAAATTAACAACCACCCCTATTTATAGACAAACTATCGACCTGAAACCACACACTACGCCTATTTATACAAAGCCTTATCGCTTACCATACCGGTACCAAAAAATGGCGCGTTGTGATTGATTACCGGAAGTTAAATAACGTCATTCAGGATAAGTTCCCTCTGCCCAATATAACTGAAATTTTGGACTCGTTGTCAGGTGCTTTTACTCATTTAGACCTTTCACAAAGTTTTTATCAAGTTTCATCTGAAAAAAGTTGTAGACCCTTCACAGCCTTTAGAACGGGTAAAAATCAATATCAAATGACCCGTATGCTATAGGCCTCAAGTTCAGTCCCAATAGCTTTAGTAGAATGATTACTATAGCAATGTCTGGCCTTAATCATGATAAGTGTATGGTGTATCAAGATGATCTGGCCATTATTGGTAGAAATTTACAGAATCATAATCAAAATTTAATGGACATTTTCTCTAGGTTACGTAAAGTAAATTTTAAGTTAAATCCGGGCCAATGTTTATTTTTACAGAAAGAAATTAACTACTGAAGTCATATAGTTTCAGGTAGAGGTATTTTACCAGATCAAGAAAAAATAAGGGTCCTAGATAATATAAAATTATCCAAGGCCACAAAGCTCAGATGAAGTAAAGCGTTTTGTGACCTTTGCTAATTATTATCGGAAATTTATACCTAACTTCGCGAAGATAGCAATTCCTCTTAATGAGCTGTGTTGTAAGAATGTTAAATTTTCATGGAATACTGATTGTGAAAGTGCATTTCAGTTATTAAAATCTGCGTTATCAAAACCGCCAGTTTTACAGTATCTAGACCTTTCTGAAAGTAACGAGTTCATTCTTCAAACTGACGCATCGGGAAGCTATAGGCTCAGTGTTGTGAAATAAGGATGGCCGACCTGTAGCTTATGCTAGTCGCAGTTTAAACAAGGCTAAAATTAATTATCCAACTATTGAAAAAGAGCTCTTGTCAATAGTATGGAGTGTTAAGTATTTTCGGCCTTATTTGTACGGCAGAAAGTTTAAGATACAGACCGACCATCGTCCACTCGTTTACTTATTTTCTATGAAAGACCCCTCCAGTAGACTTTTAAAATTCAGAATACAATTAGAAGAATATAATTTTACTATAGAGTATCTAAAACGCCAATTTAACTGTGTTGCAGTTGCACTTTCACGAATTAGTATGTCGTCGGAAGATTTAAAAATGATGAATGAGCAGGTTATTAATGTAATTACTAGAGCGCAATCTCGTCAAATGAAAATGCAAAGTGATAAGAACAGTGATTGCTGAACTTTTATTAATTAGCGCTAAACAATTAAATAATTTATTGAGAAAAAATATTTTTCACAGATAAGTTTAAATATTTTTTTTACGTGTGGTCAATTGAGTGGTCAATTAAGAATTTATTTGCAGACAATATCTCGATCTCCAATTACGCGAGACGAATTGTTGAGAGATTTGTCATGTTTATGTTCTACGTAACGATATATGCATATTACGAAATGATAATAATAGCGATTTTATAAGTGGGCTCGTAAGGTTCAAAGAATCGATAATTTAGATAACAGGCGTGTGATATTAAATGACTTCCATCTATTGCCCACTAGTGGCCACGCGGGCATTAGGCGGATGACAAATAACATAAAGAAATATTACTTTTGGCCTAATATAGATAAAGATGTAGCTGATTTTGTTTCTAGGTGCGAGCAATGTAAGAAACAAAAATATTGTATACAAACTAAGCAACCTATGAAAATAACAACCACTGCGAATTCCTCTTTCGAAAAAGTGTATTTAGATATAGTAGGGCCGCTTCCTAAGGATATGTATACATAATTATAGCTATATTTTAACCTTGCAATGCGAATTGACAATGTATACGGAGGCATACCCGTTATCAAACAAGGATGCTGTAAGCATTGCCCGTACTTTTGTTGATAATTTTATTTTAAGATTCGGCATACCTAAGGAAATAGCGACCGATCGTGGGTCAGAGTTTATATCTAGCTCTATGAAAGAGGTATGCCAAGTCTTAAAAATTAATCAAATAGTCTCCTCAGCTTATCATCACGACAGCAGTTGCTTATTTGAGGATAAACTATCAAAACAGGATGGATGCATGGAGTGCTTGGTTGCCGTATTGGTGTTTTTCATATAATAATACGGTTCATACGGAACCAAATACACTCCACATGAATTAGTATTCGGAAAACATTGCATTTTACCTAGTAATTTAATCGGAAATGTTGTAGATCCTCTGTACACTTATGACAATTATGCACTCGAATTAAAACATAGACTTCAAATAGCACAGAGAGATGCACGTAATAATTTAATGCTAAGTAAAATTAAGCGTAAGCAAGACTATGATAATTATGTTAACCCTTTGTACTTTAAAAAAGGTGATTTATTGTTATTAAAAAACCCTGCAGAAAACAAGATGGGTCCTATTTATCTGGGACCTTATGTTGTGATTGATGACTTAGATTGTAATGACAAAATTTTAAAAGACGGTAAGGAGTATGATACTCATAAAAACCGAACTCAACTTTTTAAAAATGTGTAAACCTTGTATTTTTGTATTAGTGAGTATCCCTATTTTCAGTTGTTGTAAAACATTTTTTTTTTGTAAGTTTAATATTATTATAAGACTTATACTTACCTCTGTGAAGGTATAACAATTTATAAAAAAAAAAAAAAAAAAAAAATATATATATATATATATCTATACATGTTTTTAATCAATTAATGGGAAGGAAATCGGTAGCCTATATATATTATTTTATTGTTAAAAGCTCATTGAGAGATTAAAATAGTTCGTTCAGTAAAAGCAAATCTTTTATTTATCAATTCATCTTCTGAGAAGAAACATATTTAAATAGCTTTTTGCCACAACTTACCTTCCAAAAATAAATTAAGCTTAAATATTGGCACGAAAAGCTTAAATGTATTATGTTTCTATACTTTGTGAGAAGTTCATTTTCATCCCTAGACAGCCTAGTAAACCCAGGGGTGCTTTTTATTTGACCTTTTCTTTATTTTTATAGATTTTAACTTAGATACCCAAGTAACACACCTATTATTTAAAAAAAGAAAAAAACCGTTTCAAAAACAATAACTGACCACTGTTGTACGTAAAGCAAAGCGGCGGGCTAATAAAAGGATAGTATTAGGTTGGACCAAAAATTACACATTTATTTTTTCCGCTAAAGTCACATTATTTATCACGGGACTTAACCATAAATGCGAAACAAAAATAATTTTAACTGCAATATAAAGTTTTAACACCAAAAACCAACAAAATATTTCCACCATTAGCTGTTGGGCGAGTTTTTTACGAGTAGGTAATTTGTCACGGTGGCCACCTCATTCACCGAGGTGAAAATGTTTGTTCCAATTTAAGTGGCCTCGTTCGTAAATCTTAAGCAAAAGTGAAAGAAATAATATTAACATTTCTGAGCTATATGCCAATTGTATGCTTTGAACCTTAAGAGCATCGGCTATTTTGTGCTTTATTATTAAGTCAAGTGTAATTAAATTACTTTAAGTTACACGTAAACGTGACGAGGATACCAAAATGGTTTTCAATAAAAAACTTGAACTGTTCCCTTGGAAAAAAATAAATAAAGTACGTACGAAACGAAGAAATTTACCTGATAAATTCGTTTTTTGATGGCCGAAACCAAATAAATATACAATATTTTAAATGTTTACTCAAAATTGTACTTCTTATAGGAACAGGGACTATTTACTGCTTTCACTTTCGTACAGGGATAATTTGAAAACTTGCGAAGCACATTTGCAAATGTTTTCCATCAGTAATGAAAATAAAAAGTCCAATTAACCAAGAACATGATTTAATATACATTGTGTTTACTATTTTTTTGACTCCGCTACTGAACTTCGAATTAGGAAATCGCGATGTATCCCCACGCTCGCTTGATTGCTCGGCTCGCGCGTGTATTGACTACATGCAAAGCTAACCTAACCCAATTTAACGTCGCTACAGTTCAGAACTTTCGAACTAATATACATCGTATTTCTATACTTTTGAACTCCGCGACGACTCCCGGACAATCGCGATTTCGTAATTCGAAGTTCAGTAGTGGAGTGTATTTTTTTGAATTACCGATTAAGAAGTCAAATATTTTATAAATCAACTCCATGTATTTTACAAGAGGAGTCCGAGAAGAATTAATCAGGCAATATCCTACAAGATGGATCCTGCAACAAAGAATATTATAGCATACATTACTGACCACAAAGTTTCAAAAAATTTTTCACAGAAATAACGTTTTTTAAATTGAGGAACTTGGAGGAATTGGAGAACATTTTAAGAAGGTGTTGACTGTGTATTGCGGTTAGAGAACGACACTACAAACACCTACTTAAAATAGTAGTACAATTTTTTGATATATCTTGAATGTGCTTGTTCATTTTCTCCCTTTGCTTAAGAACCTTTAAGTTTGGTAGAGTTTAATAAATTTTTTAGGCGGGTTTGATATTCAATGTGAAGTATTAAACTATCTTCAAATGAACTACAAAAACCTTTATTAACATTACTGGACATTAAAAGCATATGGTCGGATGTAAATATTCGCCCAAAATTTCTTTTGAACATCCCAAGTTTCATCCCAACAACAACAAAGAAAGTTTACTACCTCAACTTTGCTTTTTTAGTTTGTCACGAATAGCATTGTTAGTATGAATCTTTGAATGTAATTTAAAAGATTCATACTAACAATGCTATTCGTAATAAATATTTCTAAAAGTTCATCGATCTTTGAAATGACAAAATGTTATAAGATTTCAGGAAACATTTGAAGTATATCAGTAGACCCTGATTGATGACTATTTATCTTACGCCCCAACACGTTTGATGTTATTCTTTTTATTCTCAGAAAATAAAAAAGTTATATATATTGTAACTTTTATATTATTTGTTAAATTGTATAGATTTGTATAATATATATTTCATATATTTTATTATATACTTATTCTTAACCATATACATAAAACTATTATTAAATAATAAAATCCTGTTTATTATTTAATGATCCGAATAAATAGGTAATGTTGCTAAATTATACGAGCTTAATTCAGAAATTTATTGAACTTATACGGTCTGAAGGGAAAGACCAGCAAAACATCTTAGGAAACAAAGTCCTGCTGCATGCGCTTCGCGATAATAATTTATATTTCTTTCAAAGCTGGCTGACTGTCAACTGTCGCAAGGATTGACTGGGATTAGAAAAGTGCAGTAGTCAGATGAACAAATGAATCGAACGATACCAGGTCGCTCAGAAAATCTATTATATTATTAACAATATTAAAAAGTTTTGTGGAAAAAAGATTTTTTGTATGGCACCCTGGCGAGTTATAAAGAATTTAAAAAATTCGATTATTTAAAACTAAATGTGTATGTATTCCAAAGTTAAGTTAACATATAAATTTTTTTCAAGCAATGATTTTTTACGACTTCAAGTCCAACTTGAAACCTGAGAAATGGTTAAATCGACTTCAATTAGATTTTATGAATAAGGCGTCTGCCAAAGCAACTGTGTAGCTTTGGTTTAAGTTTTATTGCGGTCGTTTCAATTTGAAGGATGAAGAAAGAAGTGGTCGTCCTTTGACTGCTGTTCAGGAACAAAACGTGGCACAAGTAAAAAAAAATTATTCAACGAAACGGACGAACTCATTCGAGGAGATTCTTCGGGGGAATCGTTCAAGATATTCCATATAACCACTTTTGCGAAAGGAGGTAATCCACAACCTCAACGATGCTCAGAAGCAGGCGCGCACCATTCCACATGGTGCCATGATATGATTGATAAATTCAGAGCAGGTTCTTCCCGACATATTTACAAAAAAATTGATCGCCAGCTTTTCTCCTTTACTCCCGTAAAGGAGAAAAGCGTATTTAGTATCGATTTCTTTAAAAAACCAAAGAAAAATTGCCTACCCATTATTCGTCGTTTGATCTGTGAACATTTTGGATGGTCAGAGAAGCTATTGAAATTAAGAAACACTCCAATTTCAATAGAGAAAATGGTTCGAATCTCTCTCCAACATAGGATTTTATACTAAAAATACATGAAAAACGAGACTGAAGGATTGATACATGTTTCAGTATTTGTTAGCTGTCTTTGGTTGCTATGTCTTCTATGAGAATACGTTTTCTTCAGTAGAAACCGTTGTCTTATCTGTGACTCATGCAGAAAGA
Organism: Marasmarcha lunaedactyla; assembly: GCA_923062675.1. Taxonomy (NCBI): domain Eukaryota; kingdom Metazoa; phylum Arthropoda; class Insecta; order Lepidoptera; family Pterophoridae; genus Marasmarcha; species Marasmarcha lunaedactyla. The sequence goes on along the minus strand of OV281346.1, from coordinate 19,826,682 downwards.
AAGAAATCTTTTCTACTACAGAATTGTTATATCTCTTGAAGCAAAGACAAAGCGAAGAATTATCAAACTGCCAGACCTGCTAAAAACAAAACTGATTTTTTAAAGAGTACCACATAAGTCAACCGTTTAAGCATTTAATTCGTTATTTTTCTCATGACAAGATTTTTAAGTGCTTAGTTTTTACGCAAATAATATTAGGTCTTTACCTATGCAATTGCCGTTTTTCACGAAATAAATGAAGCGTAATTTTTTTATATATTTTTTATTTCTATTAATCAAAATAATCACCCATGCAATCAATGCATCTTTGCCAACGCATTGGTAGCTTATTGATGCCTTTCTTGAAGAAATCAGCTGGACGGGAGGCAACAAATTCTTCAAAGGCATTTTGTACTGCCTCTCGGGTATTGAATTTTTTTCCCGCCAAGAAGTTATCCAAATTCTGGAAAAAGTAGAAGTCTGTAGGCGCAAGGTCTGGTGAGTACGGCGGATGACGGAGAACTTCCAACCCCAACTCTTGTAGCTTGGAGACCGTCTGCTGTGCAGTATGAGGTCGCGCGTTGTCGTGCAGGAGCAGTGGAGCCGAACGATTGATCAAAGCTGGTTGGAGATGTGCGAGCTTCTCCATCATTGTGTTCAGTTCTTCACAGTACACATCTGCAGTAATGCTTGTCCCGTTTGGCAATAAGCTGTGATGAATTACACCCGCGTTAGACCACCAAACAGTGACCATCACTTTTCTAGGGGTAAGTTTTCGTTTAGGGCATTGTTTGGGTGCTGAACCAGGGTCCAATCAACTTGCTGAGCGCTTACGATTGTCAAACAGGATCCATTTCTCGTCACAAGTAACAATGCGGTTCAGAATTCCTTCATTTGTATGCCTGCTGAGCAGTGCAAGGCACGTCTCCACGCGTACTTCGCGCTGGCGGTCATTGAGTTCGTGGGGTACCCATTTGTCAAGCTTTTTTACCTTGCCAATTTGACGCAAATGGACCAATATTGTTTTGATGCTAACGTCGAAAGCTGCTGCTAATTCAGCCGTGGATTGAGTTTCATCAGCTTCCACAATTGCCTTTAATTCGTCATTGTCGACCAAAGTTTTCGGACGACCACGGGGTTCATTTTTCAGGTCAAAATTTCCAGAACGGAAGCGGGTAAACCAATAACGGGTGGTGCGTTCGTTTGTAGTGTTCGCTCCGTAAACGTCGTTGATGTTGCGTGCCGCTTGTGCCGCTTTGCTGCCACGACGGTACTCATACTCCATAATTACTCGAATTTTTAACTTATCCGTGATGACGAAAAATGTTCGAATGCGTTGAAAACAAAACACTAACTATTAAACAAATGACGATTTTAGAAAAAGAATTCCATGTTTGTCAAATAAAATTAATTTGAAATTAGAATTATCAGTCAAAAAAAAAAATATTTTCATTTGAAATGGCCAGTACGGCAAAACGGCAGTTTCATAGGTAAAGACCTATTAATTCAGTGATAATACGGAAATTCTTATATTAGAATTAAAGGTCACACGCGTTGTCTTGTCTGAACAAAATGTCTAAGTGTTTTCCTTCAAATATAATGAGTATGACCTACAAAGTATTTCGGAATTAATCGTTTCCAAATATTTTTTCTAAGTCCGAGCTTAGCATCATTGAATGATCATTGCCAAATAATGTCACATAATAACGCCACATTTAAAAAGGATGATAATTTTATTGAAAAGGAAGATATGTCGATTTTTGGACTGTGCACAATTTCACCTCAAACGATGTCACACAAATATTAACAGAACACTAATTTCCAACCGATTGCATTCATAAAGAGATAAAGACACGCGACCCATTAATTAAAATTATTTATTGAATTTAATAAAACATCGTTTGGAAAATAAATTAAATTAAAATAGTTATGATACATTTTTAGTTTAATATGATCAGAAAATCTTTTATAGATATACTTTACGTAATGTTATACAAAGTATTAATAAATAGAGATAAAAATAAAAATGTGTGGATTTTATAATTTTCAATGTTTTATCAGAACATTACATACCCATGTATCCATATATGGCCCATAGTATCGGTATACCAAACAGAGAGATCTGACCTAATCTTTTGGAGGGTTTCCTAGAGGTTGTCCTAGAGCAGGTTGAAAGAGAGAAGTACACTGCTGCACCCCTCCCCTGTACTCCCCTGGGTTAAAAAAGTTAAATTTTTAGGAGTCACTTTAGCTAGTGGACTTACATTCGCGGATCACATAAAACGAGTCCGGGACCGAGCCGCCTTCGTAATGGGTAGGCTGCACCCCCTAATTTGTAAGAAGAGTAAAATGTCGCTTAGAAATAAGCTTACACTTTACAAAACTTGCATCCACCCCATTATAACATATGCCAGTGTGGTTTTCGCGCACGCCAGCAAGTCGAATATCAATCACTTGCAGGTTATTCAAAATAGGTTCTTACGCAAATGCGTCGGGGCCCCGCCCTATGTCCGCAGTTTAGATCTGCATAAAGATCTCGAGCTGCCCACTATTGCCACGTTGATGAAATTGGTGTCTAGACGCTAGTTCGACAACGCACCACACCATCCCAACCCCCTGGTCAATAAGTCAGCTGACTACACATCCAACCCAGACGCGCCGGTTCGTTACAGGCGTCCGCGTAACGTCTTAATAGATCTCGACGACGCTATTACAACAAGGAACGCCGGCGTTCCAGTTAGAAATAGGGCAACACGGCATTCGAATCGCCTAACCCACCGGTGGGCCAGGCTTACGCAGCGTACGCATTCCTACTGAGTTTCTTGCTGGTTTTTTGGCAGTAGATGACCCTTCCGAACCAGTGGTAGTTTCAATATACGACGTCTTAAGCCGAGAACCGTGCCTTCTCGGGTGCCCTTAGGCGTATCGTATGTAGGAGTAGTTTAAGTTCCGGCTATGCGCCCTCAGCGCTAGGTTACAAAGTCCGGTGAAATTTAAAAGGCTAATAGGGCCTAAATAAACTGTCCATTTCGAGAAAAAAAAACTCGCTAATACGTATAATTAGAAACGTTCTGGAACTATTCTGAACAGCAAGATTTCGCAAACATTCTAAAACTCTTTTCTCTATTTTTGCGAATAAACTGTCATCGATTTAGGCAAGGGTTCATCAGTCATGAAGTTATAATGGGACCAAATTGATTTCATTAAAATCGGTCTAGAAACAAGTAAGTTATGCCCGAACATACATAAATAATTCCAGAGGATTTGAGAATCTCTCCTTTTTTGAAGACGGTAAAAAAAGAATAATGTCATTCGGATTTTGGTAATTTTTTTACTGTTGTCATAGCCGGCAAACGAGAACGCGACCCACCCGATGGTAAGTGTCATCCGCGCCCATGGACATCATTACTCGTAGGAGTTTTTTTTAATAATAGTAATTTTTTTTTATTTGCATATTAAGTGTTTTACAGAGGTCTTATTGTAACAGTATAGAACTTACAACTTAATCACCCATGCATTGCGTATTGTAAATGTTAGAGGGCATTACAAATAATATAGAATGAAATATTCATTTAGTTTCTTAACATAAAGATGACATTTTTATTGCATATATTTTATTGAATTTAATTGCAGATGTGATATTAATGTTCGACCTACCTAATTTCAATATTATTTATTACTATATTAAGATCTACCATATCACAGCATAATTCTTTTTATTTATAAATTTGTTAACTTTTATTTAATATACTACTTAAGACTATATTTTATTAGGCTTCATTCATACTTTAAGACTATATTTTAATAGGTTTACTTAAATATTCAATTTCTGAGTAGAAACAATTTTCAATAAGGATATTTTTTTTAATTTGTGCGAAATATTGATAGTCTATTTTCTTGTTTTATATTTCGAGGTAATTTATTGAATATTTTTACAACCATATGGCTATTTGACAGCATATTAATTCTTGCAGTAGGCATATAAAGTCTATTTTTATGACGAGCATTAATGTTATGGGTTTGATGAACTTTTTCAAATGTTCCAATATTTTTAAAGATAAAAATACATAGGTTGAATATATAAATACAGGGAAGTGTAAGCAGTCTATATTTTTTGAATAATGGTTTACAACTTTGTGAATTGTCAACGCTGGCAAGTATCCTAAAAAGCTTTTTTTTGCATGATGAATAAATCTTGGGTATAGTATTTCCCCAGAGCATAACTCCATACTGCAGCCAGGCGTAAGCGTATGCATAGTATGTAGATAAAACGGTTTCCAAGTTTGTACAATTCCTAATTTCAAAAAGAGCGTAACTAATTTAATTTTATATTTTAAATATGGATTTTCCAATTTAAATTTGAGTCTATGTTTGTAAATTTGAGCCTAGTAAGTTTGGTTACAGTTTCTATATTTACGTTTTTATAATTGATAACTAGATTTAGAGGGTCAACATTACATGGTAGGCAGTGTATTAAATTTGTTTTCTTTAAGTTTATTTCTAAATTATGTTCTTCGAGCCAAGCTGCAATTGATTTTAAGGTATTAGGTATTACTTGGTATTATTATTAGGTATTTATTGTATTAGGGGTTTTGGGTCTATGTCCTTCTCTACCTTAAATAATATTGAAAGGTCGTCTGCAAAGAGCACTGGCAAGGTTTCAGTCCTGTTTAGTGTTTTGGGGAGATCGTTTATATAAATGAGAAACAGGACACAACCCACAACACTGCCTCGTGGGATTGATCCAGTTAGGGATATTACTTTAGATCTAATTGTTTCAATGGTCTTTTTATCTTTATCATAATGGTCAATTTGTACTATTAGTTTTCTATTTTCTGAGTAGGATTGGAACCAGCGATAGACTGGACCACGAATACCTAAACCATATAATTTGGAAAGTAAGATTTTACACGATACTTTTTCATATGCTTTTGTCATGTCGAGCATGAAGCCTAAAAAATGATACCTATCATTTATGTGCTGGAGCGCGTTTTGAACGTATTGGTATACTGCCAGAGTAGTTGATTTTGATTTTCGGAAACCATTTTGACTATCATCTAGTGTTTTGTATTTCTCGAGAAATGTATACAATCTATTACACATCGACTTTTCAAATATTTTTGCGACACTGACTGTATGTAGGCTTTAGTTGAAATTGCCTTTATTTCAGTATTTGCACTAGCCGTTTCCACCCCGACCGTAACCAAACCTAAGACCGTAAACGTGACAATTATGGTGGTCTAAATAGGATGGACTGTAGTACCGCCCCAGACAAGGTCTTTTCAACTAAACTCTACCGCTGCTCATCAACATGGTATCAACCATCTTTAGAAGTATTTTTTGGATAATATTGAAAAGTTTTAATTTTAAATACTTAGTTTGAGTTAAAATGGAAATTTTAACTTAAGAATGTTATATTTGCTCTGAGGGTGCAGCTCACCCGCATCAAATTGACCGTTGACATGATTTTGACCTAGTTAAATAAACCTTCATGTGGCGTAAAATTAACAGAGATGATATTCTAAACTGTTGCATGCCTAACTAGTAATCATTTATTCATTATCTTTTTTTTTTTTTTTTTTTTTTTTTTTTCGGGGGGGAGAAATGCGTTACGCATACCACCCGGGCGCAGGGGGCACCCGAGTGGTTATGTGGGACTCCCGTATAGGCTAATGAGACCCACAGTATACCCACTAAAAACCCCCCCATCTTCCTCCTCGCCGCATTGTGACGGGGCCACGGGAACGCTCTCGCACACATCCGCGACCCCGCCGGCGGCAGCCGCCCACAAGCGGCTCCATCAAACAGCCCGAAGGCCCTCCACGATGGGCGCACCAGATGGTAAGGTGCGCCTCCCTCCTCGGCCTCCACCAGTACTGTAGCAGACTCCCCCCAAGTCTGCTACTAGGAGGCCATGGGTACCAGATAACTGGTACCCGGTGGCAGATCGGGTCTGTGGTTCTGCCACCGACCACACCTCGGCCGCAGAGGATAGGGCAAGCGGCGCACCGCAATACCGACATGCCTCTTCCTCTGCGGCCCCACCAGTGCCGTTTCCACGGAACGGCCCCGCCGGCTCGCAGGGGGTAGGGAGAGTGGCGCACCGTAATACCAACACGCCTCTCCCCCTGCGATCCCTCCACGGCCGCAGAAGATAGGGAGAACGGCGCACCGTAATACCGGCACTCCTCTTCTTCTGCGGTCCCATCTCCTAGCGCGTCCACAGCGGACTTCTTCAGCCCGCTGGGAGCGCCCTCCTCGGGCCAGCCGGCGGCCCCAACAGGCCGGCCCTGGTTGCCTCTTAGTTCACCGTGGGTGACCAGTCCACGGTTACTAAGCCCCCCGCCACGACAAGGCGGGCAACCATCGGGGGGGATCTATTATGACACTGTTCTAACTTAATGAACGTGGCAACATTCGTTTTTGTATTACGATAGAGTTCTGTTTACAATATAGGACAAATTATATTTGATTACCATTTTTTTGTAAATTTAACATCGATTTCATCTCAACTTGAAGTTGTTCCTGTGACTTTCTACTACATTGAACAATCATTATAGTTAATGCGTTCATTAAGATGTCGCAAAGTTTCATGTAACGAATGACACAACGACGGAGAGGAGTTCTTTGGCACACCTGGATTAAAAACACTGATTTGGTTTTTGTTTAAAATAAAATTTGGAAAGACTCCTTCCGAAAGAGCATGGTGTACGGTTCTGCATGTTACAGTTACGGTGCATAAAGACCCTGCTTACGTTGAGGGTTAACGGGTTACATAACTACACGATAAATAATTACTAAATGTATCATGTTATAAAAGTCCAATAACAATATGGTCATTTTAAACAAATATTAGGTGTATATATTTGTTTGTAAGTTAGCAGTTTTTTATGTTGCTGCAAGTAAAACTTCTATTGACCGTCACTTATGTCTCGAATGCTATATACATTTAAAAGCTAACCAAATTCATCTAACTTTCAGCAAGTATTAAAATAGTTAAGTTTCTCTTCTTAAGTTCTCCGCCGTAACTAACTTAATGAAGCTAAATCTTAATGAGTAGCCTAACTTTGAATGAGACATCTCATCTGGAGCAGACAGCTGACTGATATAAGTAGGTGAAAATACTTTTAACTATGTAGTCGGAAAAGATATTTGAGTCGCTGACGTTACGAGGATGTATAACTTTAATGAGTTTGAATTTTGCCTAATTACAAATTCTAATGTAAACTCATACCTTCTTTATTAACCATTATAAATCTGCACATATTTGTTCATTAAACACATATTTTTCTTGTTAGCCTTGTTGGCTCTAGGCCCTCATTATTCGACATCTAACCGAAAATAAAATGTGTTTTACCCAACCGCCCTCGCGGTCTAACTCGAAGTCAATAATGTGGTGATGATATTGTAAATAACGAGTTCCCACTTTTGAAATATCAAGCATCAAGTGATTTATGGCAGAAAGTTCATGTTTTTGTTTTATTTTCGACAAGAAATTACCATTTTACAAATGGAGTTGTCCGTTGTTGTAATTTTCGTTTTGTTTCATTTTATGTATTTCTGACTGACTTATTATAAATAGTGTTATTGTAGTTGGTCTTGAAATATGTACAAATGAAAAATCGATAAAAGTCGATACGCAGCCGATGTCTTGAAAGTATTTCTTGTAGTGACAGTGACGTAGTGACTGTTTAGTGATATATGGTACTACTGACTTACTTATATGTATAATGAAAACTTCCGTACTTTTGTGTACATGGTGGTACTTCATTCTTACTAAGTACTGGACTTAAATGATTGGTTTCTGTTAACTTATAGATTACAACAAGAAGTGGAGTAATGCACTTTATCTGCTCGCACTGACATACTTCAAAATCATGCAAGTCACATAACTAACTAATGAAAATTTAAATGAGTTTACCACATTGAATACTTGCATCAATTAAATAGTACCCATCAACGATACTACATGAATAAGCCGTAGGCTGGCGCTGTATAATGCGCATTTATCATTTAATACACAAACTTAGCTTCTCCCCATGCTTAGAGCAAAATAATTTAATATTAAAGTGCGAGTAGGGCTTGTAGATATTGTAAGCGAACATTCTCGCTCCGATCGCTGCCCGGTACGGACGTTCCAAGACCACTCCGATTGATCGGTCCCTTCCAGATATTCCTTGGTGCTCAGTTTACTGACGTCACAGTCTAGCGTGTTGGTTCCGTGATACAGTTTTTCTGGGTTTTCTTACTCCCTCCGAGCGCTATCGTAGTGATTTTTCTTTGCGACTAAGCCCGATAGTCTTCAAAGTGCTGTGCTGAGTTGTGTTGTGCTTGTGCTGAGTGCTGTGTTGTGCCCAGCGTGAGTAGTCTGGTTTCAGTACAAAGGATACTTAACGATGACAACGAATATGTCGAATTTGAAAAAAAAAAAAAAAGAAATATTTTTTATCGTATCTGTGTGTTTCGTGTGCATTTGCTCTTTCTGTCGGTAAAGGTTGACCCTAACGCGGTCAACTCTTTACCTGCGTACCCTTTTTTTTAAGGTTTCTAGCTAGTGGCCTTCGGCGAACTAAGGTTAGTCTTAAGTCATTCTCCTCAGCCCCCTCCTCCCCTACCGCTGGGGAGGTACCGTAGGAAGGTTAGCCGCTAGGGTTCACTAGGTTTTTTTAGGAACTCTAGGCATCTTTTATATACTTATATATACATACCTTAGTCTCAACCCCTCCCATGGATTCGCAAAGCGTAATAAATTTCGCGAAAGCTTTCGCCCAGGCGCTCGCCGCGTCGGGCAACCCGATATCAGATGAGGTCTTCTCGCAGGACTTATTAGCGCTTAACGCGTCCCCGGCCCCTCAGGCCACCAACTCCCAGACTCCTCAGGTCTTTACCAGCCCTCCCGCGTCTCCCGTTCCATCCGATATGGACTGCGCGTCGGTCACGTCATCTCGCACATCGCGGCGTAAGCGTACCGCTCCCGGGAGCGACTCCGATTCCGCGTCCGAACCGTCGTCGGCTCTCCTGAGCCCCCATTCACATTTGTCTCTAAACGCTCCAAGAAGCGCTCAAAGAAAATCGTGGTGTCTTCAACACCTGATCCCACCCCGGTGCCTTCAGCAACTTTTTTTTTTTTTTTTTTTGGTTCCCCTCCACGGGAACGGCAGGAGGACATAAAAAATGCTCTGACGCATACTCCGCGCGCGCGATCGGAGTTATGTGGGACTCGTCCCGACGCCTACCAGAACCATACCCACTAAAAAACCCCCTGTCGGCTCGTGCATTTTTGCCACTCAGCCTTCATCTGAGCGACGGCCAATCGGAGAAAGAGGCCGCGCTAGCGGGGCCCTTAAGGGGGGGGGGGATTTACATAGCATTGAAGGTGCTCAAAAAGAAAAGTAAAAAAAATTAAAATTTAAAATTGACAAATAAAATTGCATTAATTCGGATTTACGTTAGAATTAGAATTTACGTTAGAATTAGGATTTGCGGCCTGAAGGGCCTCGAGAGCTAAAGTGTGCGCGTTTCTCGGCCTAGCGACTTTGAATTTCGAATCTAACACAGGAGCAGTATATGAGACTGAATCTCGAACAAGATGATTGGGATGGGATTCGGCGCGTTTGAAGAACGATTCTGACATGACGGGTCTAACGCAGACCTTATAAAGCGTACGTTTATTTCTAAAAGACATTTTACTTTTTCTACCTATCGTACTATTTAAGCGGCTTAAGTAGAAACGCGCGAGTTTTGTTACTCTATCGACGTGTGGCTTGAAAGAAAGCGTCTGATCTAAGGTGACGCCTAAGTATTTGATACTGCGCTTCCAGGCGATGGGAATACCTAACATTCGAATGTGGGGATCGTTGCGGCGATTACGACGTTTGTGGTCGAATTGAATGGCAGAACTCTTTTCTGGGTTGACATCGATACGCCATTTTTGAAACCAAACACCGAGGGCGTTTACGGCCTTTTGGAGTCTGGTGATGTTATACGGGATCCTTTTACCTTTAGTGTAAAGGGCGGTATCGTCTGCAAAGAGGGCGAGTTCGACGCCTTTCGGCGGGATGGGCATGTCATTAGTGTACACGGTGTACAGCAGAGGGGCGAGGACTGAGCCTTGCGGGACTCCAGCCTTTATGGGACGAGGCGCGGAGAGCGTGCCTTCATGTTTGAATCGAAACGTACGGTCTTTAAGAAACGACGCGATTAATCTGACTAGGCGAACCGGTAAGCCTATTTTATAGAGTTTAAAAACGAGACCGCTGTGCCAGACTTTGTCGAAAGCCTTGGCTACGTCAAAGAGAACCGCGATTGATTTTTTACGATGCGGATAGAATCCTTCGAGAATGTACTCGACGATTCGATGGACTTGCTGAGGGCAAGAGTGCTTAGCGCGAAAGCCAAACTGGTGGGGAATAATGAGAGGGTCGCCATCCGTTGGAAACAGATGGTTCCGCATTCGAGAGAGTATGACTCTTTCGAGAAGTTTAGACATTGCCTTGAGGAGGCTGATGGGTCTGTGATTAGCCGGGATGTTCAGAGGTTTACCCGGCTTGGGAATGCCTATGACTGTCGCTTCTTTCCAGGCTTTTGGAAAGTAGCTATGGTCGAAGCAGGCATTGAAGATTATAGCTAACAAGGTAAGCACCTGCTGTGGCAGGTGCTTAAGTGCGTGGTTGGAAATTCCATCCGCACCCGGAGCCTTTTTGGACTTTTGCTTTCTAATGAGAAGCAAGATTTCATCATTAGAGACTGTGACGGGGTCGTCAGTGATAGGGAGAGATTCTCTGCGGAGAACTTCGTCCTCCACCGCCTGGATGTGGGAGGGATCCGCGGGTTGCGTGCTGGGCGAACATTGTGCCGCTATGCTGTCGGCGAAGCATTCGGCTTTCTCTTCGACTTCGAAGGCAATGGTGCCGTCGGGACGAGTGAGAGGAGGAACGTGAGAGGCGGTGTCTACGCGTAAAGCTCGGGCCATTCGATAATACGCTTGGTGGGACGAGGAGATATTCTCCATGAGATCGTTAAACTGATTGTCACGGAGTTCCGCGAGGCGAGACCTAACTTTACGTTGAAGCTGATTCGCAGCTGTTCTATATGCGGGCGTGGGATATTTCTTGGCTCTCCGGAGAGCCGCGTTCTTAGCTTTAATGAGATTGCTAACGGCTAAGGGAAGCGCGGGTTTGCCTTGCTTAGCAATGATTACGTTGTCGCTGATGGCTGAGTTGATAGTATCAGTGAGAGTATCGACTACTGAATCTATTTTAATCGGGCTGTCTAATTGGTCGGGCGAAATCGCGAGCGGAGAGTTCGGTGCCTCTAAGGCTGAAACTAACGTATTTTTAAAGCCTTTCCAGTTGGTAAAGGTCTTAGGAGATGTGACGTTATCGTTAGGCGCGCCTAGCACGAGGGAGACGGGGCGATGGTCGGAGCCTAGGTCATCGAGCGGTTCGATGGACCTGAGATCAAGATTGATTCGCTTGATAATTGCAAAGTCGAGGATGTCAGGAGAATAGGTCGGGTTGTTGGGATAGTGAGTGGGAGTGATAGGGGATATGACGTCTAAGTCAAGTTGCTCAGTGATGTTAAGGAGAGCGATACCGCTGGTGTTAGTCGATAGGCACGTCTAGTCAGTATGTTTGGAGTTAAAGTCGGAGATTTCAACTCCAAACATACTGACTAGACGTGCCTATCGACTAACACCAGCGGTATCGCTCTCCTTAACATCACTGAGCAACTTGACTTAGACGTCATATCCCCCATCACTCCCACGACTTTTGATTTCTAATGAGAAGCGAGATTTAGTCATAAGAGACTGTGACGGGGTCGGCGGTGATGGGGAGAAAGTTTCTGCCAAGGACTTCGTCCTCCACCGCCTGGATGTGAGAGGGATCCGCAGGTTGCGTGCTGGTCGAACATTGTGCAGCAATGCTGTCAGTGAAGCATTCGGCTTTCTCTTCGACTTCGAAGGCAGTAGTGCCATCGGCACGAGTGAGAGAAGGAACGTGAGAGGCGGTATCTTCGCGTAAGGCTCGGGCCATACTATAGTACGCTTGGTGGGACGGAGAGATATTCTCCATGAGATCGTTCATCTGAGCGTTCGGAGTTCCGCGAGGCAAGATTACACAAAACAATATTGGTCCATTTGCGTCAAATTGGCAAGGTAAAAAAGCTTGACAAATGGGTACCCCACGAACTCAATGACCGCCAGCGCGAAGTACGCGTGGAGACGTGCCTTGCACTGCTCAGCAGGCATACAAATGAAGGAATTCTGAACCGCATTGTTACTTGTGACGAGAAATGGATCCTGTTTGACAATCGTAAGCGCTCAGCAAGTTGGTTGGACCCTGGTTCAGCACCCAAACAATGCCCTAAACGAAAACTTACCCCTAGAAAAGTGATGGTCACTGTTTCATGGTCTACGCGGGTGTAATTCATCACAGCTTCTTGCCAAACGGGACAAGCATTACTGCAGATGTGTACTGTGAAGAACTGAACACAATGATGGAGAAGCTCGCACGTCTCCAACCAGCTTTGGTCAATCGTTCGGCTCCACTGCTCCTGCACGACAACGCGCGACCTCATACTGCACAGCAGACGGTCTCCAAGCTACAAGAGTTGGGGTTGGAAGTTCTCCGTCACTCGCCGTACTCACCAGACCTTGCGAATACAGACTTCTACTTTTTCCAGAATTTGGATAACTTCTTGGCGGGAAAAAAATTCAATACCCGAGAGGCAGTACAAAATGCCTTTGAAGAATTTGCTGATTTCTTCAAGAAAGGCATCAATAAGCTACCAATACGTTGGCAAAGATGCATTGATTGCATGGGTGATTATTTTGATTAATAGAAATAAAAAATATATATTTAAAAATTACGCTTCATTTATTTCGTGAAAAACGGCAATTTCATAGGTAAAGACCTAATATTAAATTATTTTTTAAACTACAGCTTATACTCACGCGTTATTGTCGGAAAGGACTGAGTAGTTTCGGACTCGTATGGAGTCCATCATCAGGGCCGAGTACAGTCGCGGCGGTGCCTCGCCTCGCACTGCGGGCCGCTGCTCTGCGCGCGCGCTCGGAGGGCACGGAGGCGGGCGGGGGTTGCAGGGGCTGCGCATGCGCGGCGGGTGGAGTAGGCACTGACTTTTTTTTTTTTTTTTTGCTGCCGAGGCACCCTCGCGGGAGGGAGGTGGAAGATGCGTCATGCATACCCGCCCGCAGGTAAATTCCTCTGCGGGGGGGTTATGTGGGACTCACCAGAATGGCACCTACCCACTAAAAACCACCTGTTGGCTGTGGTAAGCGTATACCTTTAGCCTTCATCGGAAGCGACACCCGTCGGGAAGTTGCGCTAGCGGGTCTTCCGCCTGTAGTGAAAGTTGCACTGAAGGTGCTCAAAGGGACATGAGTTGGTGGCCGTTCTGGGCAGCCTCCGGTGAAGCCGGGGCTGGGCAGAGGTCGGCCGAAGCATGATTTAGGGATCAATTCATTTAAATTAACCTACAATGAATTGAGAAGGGAACTATGCTCCGCCAGAGCTAGCAAACGCTCTGTCGGAGTACGTGAAGCCCTAAGTTAACGAGCTAAGACTGCGATTTCACTAACATCGACATTTTTAATAGCGTCGCAGACGATACGCATATCGTCTGCTACGGAGGATTGAGGAGTGGGTTTGTATGGGCGAGGAGCCGGGATGGGATTCGATGCGGGACGCTGCCTCCAGTTTTCTGGAGCAGGCTTGGGCTGAGTAGGCTTTGCAGCCGGAGGAACCTGGCTACGCAGCGGCGGAAAGTTTTCTTGAGAAAGGCGCGGGGCCTGTTTGGGAGCCGCCCTTTTGAAATTGGAGCGCATACAACGGGGTGCACGAGGGCAGCCCCTGTAGTTTGCGGTGTGGCCGGACTGGCCACAAAGCACGCAATCGGGAGGAGAGGGAGTTTCAGGAGTGCGATTGCACTCCTTAGTGAAGTGCGGGACCAGGCACTTGACGCACCTGGGCGGTGCGCGGCAGTTGGCTGCCGCGTGCCCGTACAACTGGCACCGATGGCACTGGCCGGGATGACCGCGGCGATGAGGCGCCTCGATTGAGATCCCAGAGAGGCCGCAAATAGAGCTAACCCCTTTCAGGATCTCTCTGGACTTGGGGACGTTGGCGAGAATCACCAAAGCGAGAGGGTGTTGCCTCCCGTACTTGCTGTGCATTTTATGCACCGCGAGTGCCGGGAAGCCTTGGGACTGCAGATCCTCCAGGATAGCCTCGTTCGATAATTCGAACGGGACTCCCCTGAGTACCGCTCTGATCTTACGCTCTTCTGACAGAGCATAAGTGTGATAAGCATATTGCTTATCTGTGAGGAGCTTTGTTAAAGCTCGAAAGTCGTCTGTCGACGAGACTAAGATTTTAATAGATTCACCCGAGTTGGCTGCTCGGATGTAATGGATTTTGTGCTCATTGCACAATGTTGAGACCTCGGTCCATTTACCCTTTTCCCGAAGGAAAACGGGTGGTGGGACCTTGGCCTTGACAGAAGTTGGGGCCGGAGCGGGTGTTGAAGACACCGGGGCAGCTGGCGTTGAAGACGCCGCAGGAAGTGTAGGGACGGGCGTCGAGGGCGCCGGGTCTTGTTTTGAACGCTTCTTAGAGCGCTTCTTAACAAGCGTAAAGGAGGGAGACTCAGGGTCAGTTGGGGTGGCGTCCGAGGATGACTCGTTCGCGGGTGCGCGCTTGCGTCGCGGAGGGGCGTCTACTTCGCACTCCATGTCACTGGAGGAAGGGGACGCTGGAGAGCCTAAGACCAGAGGGGTCTGGGGGACTGGGGTGGCCTGAGGGGCCATTTGTGGAATTAACGCCATGATATGCGGGATAAGAGAATCAAGGAATCGGAACTTGTCAGCATTTATATGTATGCCTTCAGCACCGGTTCTATCAACTAACTTCTTCCTAAACTCATCAGAGCTTAGGGAAGCCATTGCGGAGGGGTTGGGGAGGGACAATATATGAACCTAACAACGATGACTAACTCCCTAAAACCACCCTACACGCAGTAGGGCGGTTGAGAACGACGCGGATAACTTACTCGAACACGGCACTTGAAGTCCTGGAACAACGAATTCCCGTCGACGAAGCTCACGTTCCACGAAGTACGGTTAACAAGCCACTGTCCGCCGTGAAAACGGCGTTAGAAACTTATTAGAAGTACGGTTAACGAGCCACTGTCCGCCGTGAAAACGGCGTTAGAAACTTAATACGGTAAACAAATATGAAATTTGGGTGCTCAATTAGCGCGGGGGCTAAAAGAGCGGGAAGGCGTCTGCGATCGACGTGCGCTCGAGAACGCACGCAGACCGAGACTGTGTGGGCAGGCACTGACGGTGGTGCGGACGATGCCGTAGTGTAGCGGCATGCTGAGCTCACGCTATCATTGGAGAGCGGTGTCCGGTTCTTTACGTGTCCGTGTTTGTAATCTTTAATATTTATTTAATTTAATTTAAAATTTTCTATTTTCATTTTGAGCACCTTCAGTGCTATGAATTAACCTTCAGTGCTATGTAAATCCCAGCGGGTGACCCCTTCTAAACCCCGCTAGCGCGGCCTCTTTCTCCAATTGGCCGTCGTTCAGATGAAGGCTGTGTTGTAAAAAATTGCACGAGTCATTCAGGGGGTTTTTTAGTGGGTATAGACTCTGGTAGGCTCGGAGTGACGAGACCCACATAACTCCGATCGCGCGCGCGGATTATGCGTTAGAGTATTTTTTAATTCCTCCTGCCCTCTCCGTGGAGGGGAACAAAAAAAAATGTATTGTAAGGTCATTAAGTTTTTATAGAATTTTAAAGAAAAAAATATGCAGATTTGAGCTATTCTATTTGTTTTCCTTTTTCATATAAGTGATGTTCAATTGATCAATTTAACATAATAACAGATATGTCAAGAAATCTTAAGAACAAAATCCTTTTCAAATAAGAGAAAATTAATATCTTACTTCCGTATTAGAACTTATCTAGTTATTGAAGTTTTGTTAGAAACATATAATATACGAAATTTTGGATTATTACGGATCAACGTTCCTGAGATTTTGATTATTAAAAACTTATCTCTTTAGATGTATGCTCTGTCCGCTTCTTTACTGAGTAATGTTTGTAATCTTATCCAAAAACCATAAGGATCGTTTTTGGTCGAGTTTTTAGAATTCGTTGAGTAGGAGAGTAGGAGAATAGGTCGAGAATTTATGAGTGTTTCGAATTTATGAAGGATCGAATAAACGCTTGTTAGCCAGCCATCATAGGAATCAATAAAACAAAAGTAGTTTTCCGTGTAGAGATAAGAGCCTCAACTTTGCTAAGTCATGTTTTACTCCCCATAGAACTGGTTAATTTGTTTTGGTATACGTATAGAAACTTAGTTTTTATTGTTATGATAGAAATAAAATAAGTTATGTCTTAAAAATAAAATCGTAGATGTGATATGTTAATGCTATATAGCCTAGCTAGCTATCAAAATTAAAAGTATTTTGTCTGCCATTAGCCGGCAAATAGATTTAGGTACCTACACCACATCTACAAAATTACCTTCTTCTATGGTTATTCATCATAGATTTTATTAACTATATTCATAGCCAGCAATCGAGCACGCCTGGTCGTAGGTAGTACTTTCCCAGACGAGATCTTAACAAAGACACTTTACTACCTCTACATTAATGAGGTTTCAGGTGGCGACAGCCGCTTAATCCCATTTTGCTAATATGGTTCATGCTGCTTTCTGTTCCGCATGCCTGAGCACACTAATTACGAAGTTGATGAAATTGGGTGTGGAGTTACAAACAATATTTTGCTAAATAAAAACATATCTTCATGTTTTGTTGTTGCGAGGACGCAGTCCTGAAAAAAGGATTTTCAGTTGCAAAATAATGACTAGCGGCAAGTCCAGAGTTCACCAGTTTACATGTCGATCTGATTAAAAATTTCTAATTAAAAATATTATGAAATAAGCTCTTGCCATAGTAAATTTATGCCATTTTTATTAGTTCTGGTTACGTGCTTTCATTGTAATTATATTTGTGGAACAGCCTACCCGGGCTGATTTCAGCAGACATCTGCTTTTTAAACTTAATTTAAAACATTAAAACACAGTTGTCGAGTTAGCTTAATAATTTGTAATCAAACCCAGCTATTTTGTTTCTAGTTTAGAAAACCGAATCACATAGGACTTGTCGAATAGCTAAGAGTGACACGCGTTTGTCTTCCATCTCAACTGATAGAAAGCATTGATCAAGATGAAGATGCCTATCCGAGAGGTGCCTCTTCACTCCGCTTTTGAATGTTTTAGGGAAAATAGCCAATTAAATTACAGTGTAGTTAAGGAGAGCAGCGAGTAGGATTACTATCATATCTATAAATAGGAGGCCGTGTACAAGAAGCGGATCTCCACAGTTCCTAGACTACTTGAACAAAATAATCCTTTACTAGCTAGTTTGTTACAAGATGATTTTAGAAAATCACGAGAAATGTTTTTCTGTACTATTGAACATCAAATAATTAGAATTTTGAACCAAACAATAAATATTAATTCGGTTTGTTTTCCAACTCATTAAGGAACTTCTCTTTACATTAAGAAAACATAGTAGGCGTATGTCAACGAAAAGTAAGATTGGATACTTATATTTTGGTAATATTTCACTTTCTACCCGATACTTACAAAAAGTTATTAATAAAATAATGCCGCTGTTCTGTGAACAGTAATTTTCATTGCTTCGCAAACAAAACTCCATGGCGATTAGGGTTGAAAATGACTTGTAAAATACATGTATTTTCATATCAGCACTGTATTTTTCAATAAAATACAGAAACTTTCATTGAATTCTCACGAAGTTTTTTACGTAAAGTTGTGTTTTATACATGTATAGTTCGCATTGTTAAAAATGTGAAAAATACATGTAAAGAAACGTAAACTTGCTTACCCACAAATACAAAATATTGTTACACATACCCTCGGCGTATTAATAGTACTTTTTGTAATAACATTTTTAGAGGGTAGTTATTATTTAAGAATTTAGGAGAATATAGGGCACGAAGTCAATTTTGGAGTAACGAGCTGTCCTATTCTGAACATAGACGATAACGCATCTTCGTCACGTACCAAACTACACCCACGTGACTGGTGGCCAGGACTGTGTCAGTCAAAGCCATTGTCTGCTATTGCCATAAGAATATTGAGTAATCCACCATCTTCAGCCGCCGAACTAGAGTACATCTTATTATCATATATTCAGAGCAAGAGAAGGGTTCATATTTACGTTTGAATAAAGAATGAAATTCATCGTAAAACTCGAAGTTTAAAGAGCAGATGAAGGAATTCCGAGAACCTGTTTAATTTTGACAGTGCGTGCGTATGGTACTGTTGATGGCGATTTTAAAATTATTATTTCCGCCTCCAACATGGGTTTGCCGATTGCATCCTGAATAAGAATGTGTTTTTCCTCTCTCCTCAATTATTTATTTCTTTCCTGTACGTGCTGATTAGTTAAACAGAAAGAAGAAAGGTAATCTTATTTTGTTGGTTCTTGTGTAATTATGATTCTGATATGATATGGTAAAGTAATTTGCTAACTATGTAGGTACCGTGACGACTTAGCATTACAAGCGCACGGGAATGTGGCTGACGTTCTATTTAAAAAGTTTGCTAGGTTTTAAAAGAAATAAATTAGTCATATTTTGAAATCAAAAACGGAGAATACGTCAGGAAACTTTTGACACATTCCAATAATTACCACGCTCAAAGCAACGTTCTATTCATTTTAACCCAAGAAATAAACAGAACTAAAAGGAACCACATTATTTAGTTCCAACACCGACGACATTACAGTACTTATACAGTAAATCACTACTTAATTTTATCACTTCCATTCGTTTAGTGTTTCTTCGCCAAGATTTTAGAATTATTTCCAGTATTTTGAAATAGGACCGGGACAAACCTTTCTAAAATATATCACGTCAAGTAATTAGCAAAACTCACGAGGTGTCAGCATTATGTACAACCGCGTCACGTGACACACGCACAGCAGAGAGAGTCAGTTTTAATTCAGCTCATCTTGTGACTCATTAGTTGTCAAGGAAATATATCACACTTGCTTAAAACGTGTGAGGACATAACCTTTACTTTGGCGGTGTTTTCGTTGTGTAATGAGAATAATTAAATGAACAATTAACTTGTATACGACGAAGAATTTCGTATATGGTCTCATTTTATTTGTGAATGCTTGTAATCGTATAATATTAACAAGGGATGTCTACTATTGTACTATTGTATTGTAAACATAAAGTGGCGTTTCCTATACACGACACCATACACGTAAATCACCCAATAAACTCGCCTTTGAACACCAAATAAAGTAACTGTATCTGAAAGATGGCTACAACCAATAAAGCGCTACAAGTAGGCTTTGTTTATATTATCTCCATACGAGTCTAAATGTTTAAGTTTACATATACGTATTTGTGCAATATTTTATGTAATGTATATATCAATATTTATTACTAAAAGTAACTGCATATGAATATTTATTCACACAGTTTCTATGCTATTTGAAATAGATGCGTTAGTTTATCTACTATGTAAAGGTTGGCTGGTATAAAATGCCTTATGGTATTAAGCCCTTCCTGCAGATAAGAACATGTACGAACTTTAAATAAACAAATAAAAAAATCATGACTGTTTTACCATTTCCCGTATTCTAAAACTATTCTATTATCAAATAAAAACAGGTGTTGCATTTGGCTGCCAAGGATATTATAAGCAATTTGGCTCTGAAATTAATTATTAAAAGTAATTCTACAAGGTGGGCGTCCCCTGGTGGCAAGCGTCGAAAACTGGCGGGTAATTGGGCGCTGTTTGCATTGCAGCGACGCCTTTAAGTCTACAAACTGAAAAGTTTATCCCTTCAGTCATAGTAAGTACCTATAAAAGTTACTATTTGAAACATGTTTTCGTGTATTTCGGGTGTGTTACCCTCTGAATTTGTATTTCATGGTAGACGGACAGCAACAATTAATAATTTTAGAGAATGCAAATAGGGAATGAAGAATGCAATGTTCATTGACTATGAAGACTATTTATTTTTTCAATATAATTTTGGGCCCCCTATTTTAATCAAGTATTTTGTTTCAGATACAAACAATACAGCATATTTATAAAGAACATAAAATATATTGCTACAATAAAATGCTCATAACCTTTATTTATATGGGTTATCATTCTCAATATATTTCTTATGAATCCCGAGTGCTCACAATTGACTGAAGACATTTTTTAAAAATACAGTTTATGTCACATATTTATCCGTAGCAAATACTCCTGAATTTCAAAAAGTCAGTTTGTGTGTCCTTGTATATTTTATATGTTTAGGATAATTTGACCAATTTTACAGTTGATAATGACAGTGAACTGTAACTTCCCTTTTTATAACTTACCTCCTTGTTCGCATTTATGAGCGAGGTAAAAGCGTAATGACTGAATAATTATTTTTCTAAATCTTATCGTGTTATTTATTTTTTAAATTTTATGGAAACTTACAGCTATGTTGGTTATTAGAAAAGATGAAGAATATGCGATTCATTTCTTGATGCCATAACGAAAGCTAAATTTTCCAAAAATATCATTTAAAATCGTTTTTAAATTTTAATTACACTAAACTCTTAGTCGTAGTACTTAAATTATTTGAAGACAAAAGTTTAAGAGACATACAAGCTCAGCTTGACAAAAACTTGATCTAAAATGTCGTATGGGTCTCTCCAGTCATTTCTTCATCATAGTGGGCTGAAATGACGTGGTAACTTTTTAACAAAAGCCTGCAAAATTGCCAACGAGGGTTATCAGTAGACGGGCCGTAGGGCTCATGTGACTTACTAAACGGATCTGCTGAAAGCGCCGCTCGATAAGGTTGAAAGGAGCATGGTATTAGGGAAACGCAGGCAAAGGAGAACGCCCAGTACTGGTTTTATTATATTTCAGGAGCTGATTGGGAACAGAAACAAGTCGCGGCATATACTTAAAATATCAACGAAAATAAACCTTAAAAATGTGAAAATCGTAAATCGTAAAAAAATTTGAGAAACCTAGCAAAGTATTTTTTATTTAGTTAATTAAAACATCAAAGGAAACATATAGTAGCGAAATGATTTTCAGGTTGTAGACCTAGTTGAGAAATTAGAGAAATGTTTCACTTCCTACGGTTAAATATTTCATTGAATTTTAGATTGACAAGTTTAGTGTTATCTATTGCAATCGACCTGTGACTTGAAGGTGACCGGGTAAAGTTCACTCTTATAGTAATTCTGTGGTAGAAGTGTTTCTTATATTAAGATCTCGTCTTGGGCGGTACTTCCTTTCTTTATTATTTTACTTCCTACTTACAGTCCCTTCTATTTTAACTCGGATGTGTTCCGGATACACGGAAGGGACAGCCAGTGTGATTACTGGAACAAAGGCCATTCCCACTTAAGCCTATGGCAAGGCAACACATCATAAATCAATAAATAGCAATAAAATTAATCAATTCCATCTACGATCAATGGTGGCCTTGAGTACGGATACCATCTACCATCAAGTTGATGACGTGCTCATTTGCCGGCTATAGCAAAGTTAAACCTTAATTTAGTACTTGCATAACGAAACTTAAAGGATTCAGGGGGCTTTTCAATGTGAGAGCATTTGAGCATTAAAAATTACATTCAGACAATGCGTGTATACATACTACAAAGAAATTGCTGAGATCGTCGCGCCATTTTCATGGGTATTTTCATCGTGTTCCCATATTTTCAAATATGGGAACACGAATTGGAAAGGTTCTATACTTTGACTTTATCATCCAATAAGGAATAGCATTCATAAATTTATTGGAGAAAGAAAATGGCACAACATTATTTTCACAAAATACAACAACCATACTACGAAACACAGGCGTATAAAAGCTTATTTTTTATATTTCTTTGAAACCGAACCAATCAGAAGTACGAACAAAATAATCATGGACCAAAGGTTTTCTTTGAGTCAAATAGTTTTGTGCTTTGTTTTCTTTGTACATATTTTGTGAACATAGTTTTTGTTAGCCCGTGGGTTTTATATTGTAATAATCCTGTATGTAAAAAAAATTACGTATAATTACATAATGTGTCATATTTGTCGCTGAATTTGTAGTAAAATTTATTAAAGAAAAACCTTTAAAAAAACTGATGTTTGATTTCGCACCAGAACTTATGAATTTTATTGAAGCTTTATTCAAAATTTCCCTGTGAAGGTGCGATCGATCTGAGATTAGCCCTTTTGTATTATTATTTGTTAAAACTTATCTTTCTGCTGCAGTCGTCTGCTTTTATGATAGTAATGATTTGCAAACCTTTTCATAGGCAATAGGGATCATTTTTGTGTTTTATACTTTACGAGTGTTACGAAATAGGGACCTCCACTAAATGATGTAACTTACTATACATACATCTGTCAACTCAGTCCATCAAAAGTTCCATGGAAGTTCTCTTTCATACCTATAACTTTCTTACTTACAACTTTTGTGTGTAATCTATACTCATTAGGATCATCTAATTTGGTTTTGTACATTATAATGTTTGTATTGTTATAGTAGAATTTGGATGAGTTATGATTTCTTATGCTTTGAATAGGTATTTAGGAAATAAAAGTTACATTTATTAATTATTAACATTTACTTGACTTCGAATTTGTGTGTATGGAAGGATCTACCAGCTCACGGTTTTCCTTGTATTTAGAACCCTGAAATCTTAAAGAGTAAAGTGATGGATAAGGTTCGTTTTAAGATAGTAGTGTAACGTCTTTGTATACATCTTTCCATCAAATAGGACGGAGTACATAATATGCAAGATAATTACCAATGAAAATAATATAGTTAAATAACTTTTCGAACACAGTACTTTCGTTTTTGAGTTCTTCAATGAGAATATCAAATTAAGTATAAAATTATGCGTAATATAATATATTTATTCAATACCAATAAAAGTTAACACCACGCTGGCAATATTTAAAGGCATAAATAAATAAATAAATAAGGCCTGAATAATGAGGCTTGTTTCACCGATCTTCTACGAGATTTAGGTACTTGGTTAACACCTTGCTGATACGGTTCATTCTGCTCTCTGCTCCGCTGAGTATACTTATAAAATTAATTAAACGCTATTGGACATAACTTAAAATAATTTTTGGTACATTTTTAAGTGGTATTTTACTTATTGTAATTAAGCTGTAGGTTATTTTTAAAAATATTCATAGGTAATAGCTAATTCATAGCTTCAACAGGATATTAACCACATTGTGTAGTGCTTAGGTTTGTACATGTGCATGAAAATATTGTAGTTTTATTGATTGTTTTGAGATGTCTACAACAACGAAGTCACATATCTGAAATTCGCAAGTAATTGATACTCTGTCTAGGGACCGGGCAGGGGGATATACTGTCTCATACCTTGCCCAGCTCAAGTACCATATTATGGACATAATATGAGCGCAGCAACCCACTGTCCTTCGGCCGACTACACAGTTACAATAATATTGTTTTATTCCTTGAAGACCTATATTATTGTCAGGTAATATATAAGGAAAATAATGCGAGCGAATGAGATAGACAGATTGAGAACATCGACAGTGACATAAGCGATAGGTTTTTTGACGTATAGGTTTTCAACCTATATAAGCATATGCATACGGTCGTATTTATTATTTTAGTACTAAAATATTGTTAAATACATCAATACATTTTTTAAAGTACTAAAATCATGATAAAAAAACACTTTTGATTCGTCTTTTTACAAAGCGCCATCTGTCTCAACTTTTTGTCTTCAACTTCTTTTTTAAACTTTTGATTGTGCAGTTGATGATGTCGCTATACAAATTGATTAAAAGCTTATTAAAACGGTTTTTTTAATTATTAATGTTGGTACTACCTAAAAATTATTCATAATCATATTAATATTTTTCAAATCTTTTTTTTAATGTATTTTTTTCCTTGTGTTTGTCCAAAGCTCTTAGCCATAATGGTTGATGTTCTTTAGGGTTACGTCTTGTATTGATTTTAATTTCATCACTAAAAGAAGAATGGCAAATGCAGGACCAACCGTCATTGTCACTAAAGTACGTCTCTTATGGAAGCGGCGGGCGACGGGTCGCTCACTTCCCTCTAATATGGCTGAAGAGGGCGATGGCTGGATCCTGCGTTAACTCGTGAACGGGTGCCATTTGAGTGTGTTCATCGTTTGGATACTTGGGGGGAGGGAGACTTGCCGAGCTAACAGATGCACATAAGAATCACTTAGTATAGACATAAAGAGATACTGTAAATTGATTTTGAAAAAAATATACCCCTGAAGTTTCTTCCCAGTTCTTCTTCACGAAGGTTTTCCAAACTGGTGGTAGAGTCATGATTTATTTGACGTGAACATGAACAAGTAATTTTCAATGTTGAGAAATAAATATTTGAATTTGTATTTGGTTAAATACTGGGCGTTCCAAAAGAATAAAGGCTGTTCTTTATAATGGGGTTATTTAAATATCATAATGGGGAAGTTATTTTCCAAGTTTGAGTATTCTGATAGAAGATGAGATAGGAAATAAGAAGATTAACATAATTTATTTATTTATCTTTTACTGAAACTGATCTTTTATTGAAAAAATACAAACAGTATGACATTGTGTCATTAGTATCTATCAAACTGGTTAGGAATAATTCACTTGATTTGAGTATTCTATAAACTCTGTTTTTTACCTAGGTGAGACAACTATGGGCTATTTGAGGTTAGGTTTTTAAACCTTCTCGTATCCCCAACTTATGTGCATATCTTGTCATTACATATGTATTAAGGTTTAATAAAATTAAGATTTCAATCTTAGTATTCAATTCATGAAAAGCTAAGTTTTTAAGTGGTTCTATAAATACAAGAGCTATTAACATTCTTCTTTGACTACATAAGAAATCTATGTTAATAAATTTGATTCTCAAAACCCGTTCGATTTTGGGTATACCATGATGTACCTAAGAGAACGTAAGTATATGTAATATACAAAAAGAAAGTGAACAAAAAGACAATAGGAATTTCTATTAAAGTTCCAACAAGGGAGTTGCATCACAGGAGGTATCGCACGATCGGCTGCGATTTCAAACACAAAGCAGTCAATTCCCAGCTTTGACCTAGCCAGAACGAACTACTACGCTTCTTGTAATAAAAATCTTTATTTTCAATTTTAAAATACATGCGATGTCATAAAATAAACTTTCCGAAAAGTTTTTATTTAAAAACTAACATTCCAAAAATACAGAAGCGTTTCAGTTATTGTTGGAGCAGTAACTCGTGATCTGCGGGAAGAATTACGTGCGTTTCGACCAAGGTGGGTAATCTCAACAGTGAATACACCACCTGACAGCCAAAATTTGCGCACATTACGTTGAAACGTTGGCGGTCGGCGCGGCCATGGTATCTGGACAACTAAACCACCTAGGAACTCGATTATTGTATGGAGAACATATATTTTGGAATTATTCATATCTATATATCTTCAGTATTTTACAGTAAATGATAGGTGGCACTGATTGGTGCTTGCATTTTTGAAAAATCGGAGAATGAAGATTAACAATGCGTTTTGATGGCGCTGCCATTCACTCAGAAATTTGGCTTATTCGGGAGCATTGCTACAAAGCTAGCGCGGCTAGATAGGTATATTGTGATTCATTATTGTGTTTGCCACCTTTACCTAAACTTAACACTTGATAAAACAGTTTTAGACCTAGATGTAATGTATTTTTCATTTCTTCATTATTTTCTTAATTTTTTACCCTTTCTTGTGAAGTGATAAATCCTTAGTTACTACCATACTCCTCGCTACAATGTCGATCGCAGCAACGGCACGCGAGAATGTCACTGCTGAAATTATTGCTCATCGCTGCACTCGCTCTATTTCTTTTGACAAGCATTTTTATTACAGCTTTACAACAATGGCGCTCCAACATGATTCCATAAAACTTCAAAATTCATGGACTCTATAGTCACTTGTTATTATTAATGTGAAGGCTGAATTTTTTGTTTAATATACATTATTTAATAATATTCATATCAAGGTAAATTGTACTATGTATTGTAATTTCAATTAAGTTTTTGTTTTTCAACAAACTCTTTGTGGATCGCTTTATGCTTTTAAACCCACATAGATCCGCCTTACTCTATGTTTAACTTAAACAGCAAAATTAAAATTGTTTATTTTGCGTTAAACATATTTTATAAAGAAACTTGCCGGTTCACTAACTACGTCAACTAACCTTCATTTGCCCCTATAAAAGACAGCCATATCTCAAATGAAAACCTGCAAAGGTGAAAGAAAGTAAACAAAAGAGATGTTTGTTCGTACTTCGATGGATTCTAATTTTGCTGTATGAGGCTGCATGTGTTGCTTTTCTTTTGCTTTAAGATGAAAAGTGCAGTTCGAAATACGAAAGCGCGTTCTGTACTTTTTGACTTATATCTAAGGAGTAAATTATTATTTGTGTCTTTAGTTGTTACATTTGTACTTGCGATTCTTTGAAGTTTTAACACAAGTCCTCAAACTCGGTGCAATATTCACGTAGACAAAGCATGCAAAGCTCCGTCTTCAATTTAAATTCATTTAATAGGACATACTAATGAATGGCTTCCACTCCTCAAATAATGTTTTTTTTTTCAAATTTAAATTAAATATTAATCATACTGACGCTGTTACTTATCAAATCAAATAGAAGTCAGTAGAAGACACAATGACTATGACAATGACTATGACATGTTTAAAAAGTTGTATTAGGATTGATCACTTTGTTAATACTTTCCTAGTGCATACAATCGTCCGTCCAAATCATACGTTTTGAAAATACATGTCATGTAAAGCTACTTAGAACCAAAAGAATGAGGATTAAAATGATCTATCACTGCTGCTACAAAAAAAAAAACTTTCTTTGACTTTGTAAAAATACTTTAAATAAAAAATGATTTTACAAGCTTCTTAAAGTTTTTGTTTTACTAACCGCCTGTAAGATTTTAATTTTAGTGTAATTTTTGACCAAAATTAAAAGTGAAATTTTTGGTTCTCCAAAAGATTAGGTCAGATCACCCTGTTTGGTACTCCGATCCCATGGGCTAAAAAAGTTAAATATTTAGAAGTCACTTTAGATAGTGGACTAACATTCGCGGGTCATATAAAACGCGTCCGGGACTGAGCCGACTTCGTCATGGGTAGGTTGTACCCTTTAATTTGCGAGAAGAGTAAAATATTGCTTAGAAATAAGCTTACACTTTACAAAACTTGCATCCGCCCCATCATGACATATGCCAGTGTGGTTTTCGCTCACGCCAGCAAGTCGAAACTCAATCACTTGCAGGTTATTCAAAATAGGTTCTTACGCAAATGCGTTGGGGCCCCGCCCTATGTCCGCAACTTAGATCTGCACCATTGCCGCATTCATGAAGTTGGCGTCTAGACGCCACTTCGCTAATGCTCCCCACCATCCCAACCCGCTGGTCAATAAGTCATCTGAATACACAGCCAGTCCAGACGCGGTGGCTTATAGACATCCACGTAACGTCTTAACAGATCCCGACGATGATATTACAACAAGGAACGCCGGTGTTCCAATTAGAAATAGGGCAACACGGCATTCGAATCGCCTAACCCAACGGTGGGCCAGGCTAACGCGTCGTACGCATTCCTACTGAGTTTCTTGCTGGTTCTTTGACAGTAGATGATCCTTCCGAACCAGTGGTAGTTTCAATTGTTAAGAATTTGTCTTAGGCGGTACGGCAGTTCTTCTTATTTTGACAGTCATAATAATCCTGTTTACGTGGTTGTGTTCTGGTCATAGGTAAGGGTCAGCCAGTGCAGTTACTAGAACAAAGGCCAATCCAACTTAAGCCTACGGTCGGAAATAAATAAAACACTAACGAATAACGATGTCCATGGGTACGAATGCCACTTACCATCAGGTGGGTTGCATGCTCATTTGCAAGCTATGACAACAGTAAAAAATAATTAAATTCTCTCTATACAATAAGCGTAATTAGACTGCGAATTGGAAGGTGAAATATTTTTGCGATTTCGATGAGTCCTAATAAACTGACCGATATTAACCATCGATTCTACAGCCTTATTGGAGTTTATGAAGTTGTGCAACATGTAGTCCAATAATGCATACTTTTCGAGATATTCAGTATTTAAAAAAATCACAAGTGTAACCGTTAGTGTGTCGGAGTGATTAGGGAAATGTCTTTTTCGCCTACTCTGTTTCTCGACAAGGATTGGTTTCTCTTGTTCACTCTCTCAAGATTTCTTCACACAGAAGCGTAAACTTAACTGATTTATTTTGTTAAAAAAAATAATTTAAATTAATATACATAGAAAGCGTCAGAAATACGTGTTAAAAATCTGTCGGGTTCTCTTTGGTATTATTCAATATTATAAGACCTAAAAACCTTTTACATGTGTCGAGCGACAGTGATGTCGAGCATGGCATTTTGGCACTAGCGTGCATTCGCAGATCAATTTTATCGGACTATATTATGATACGTGCTATTTTGATACGTAAGAATCAAATCCTTAGTAAAATAAGATATTTTTCAATAAATTATAATAAAGACACCTTATCAACATTTTGTATAAAAGAGAACTGTTATAATTATTCTTTAAAATTTTAAAAATTAAAAATTTTAGATCCAAATTCCTTTTCTCGAGTTCTCAAAGAGAACTCCTGATGACAAAATTCTTCAGTTTGATATTAAATTTTTTAATTTCAGATTTGCCTTATGTATATGATATTTTTAACCTTATAGTAACGGCATAGCAACGTTTTATTTGTTGAGTACAATTATCACCAAGTTTGCTATTTCAACCTTAAAAAATGTTGAGTATTGCTAATTCGTAAACCTTCCCATAACGCAGATACAAGTATTTTATTTTATTTAATATATAAAAATTATTCTCTTGAAAGTAAATTGAATGAATGCTTCTATTGTTCTATTGACATCTTCCAGATAACTAAACTTTTTATGATGGCATAATTGCTTTTTTAAAATTATTTTTTCCGAGCAATTTTCAGTTAATTAATTTTAAGCTAAATAGCGATACTATTTCACTGATGACTCGAGTATGTCCGTGGTGTCTATTCTTTATGACAGTAAAAAAATCTTAGTGACGAAGTACAAAAGTTTGAAAACACATTGTTGTATAAATTAATACATTAGATATCTATTTTACTTGTCCAAAACGATTCGCCATGTCACAGCAGATCAAAGATCTGCGCACTGGAAACAAATTTTAATTATAATTCAACACCAATCCAAGTCCGAAGATAATTTAAACGCCACGTGCCTTCCTACTCTGGAAAACAATTTTATCAACAGTTGATTGAAATTGGGAGTTGTTTCGAATTTCACACTTGCGAGTGAAGTTGGTTACGATTCAACAAATTGACAAACAATTGACAGCTGTCAAAGCAGACTCAAGAGAAGCATCAAAATTGGATTCCCGATACATCAGAATTATTTTCGAGAGTAGGCCTGCAGTTCATATACTAAGTTTAAAATTAAACTACGAATATGACATTGGATATGATAGGGTAAATAAACTTAGGCGTATTTTTTATCGCCAGTTAACAATATGCGTATTCTTGCAACAAGGTGACGATGGTATCGACGATATGTTCTATATGAGTAATAATAATTATAATGTTTATTTCTTATAAATCAATAACAAATGTTATTAAAAATAAAGCACATTATCAGATAAGCTTGTAAATACTTAAATTAGGATAAAGTGCAAAAATTTTATTTTTGTTTAAAATATTTTTTTAAGTATTTAACTATCGGTACTAACATATTCATCAAACTTATAGGAGTAACGACATGATATATTTCATGTTCCTCTGAAGTCCCTCCATATACTACAATTTGCAACATACTGTATAGTCTAAAACATTTGGTACGTAATAAATGAGGATTTAATCCATCCAATATATTTAACACATAATTATTTTATTCGGGGACGCCCCATCTTATCTTTTTCTGAGAGTATTAAAAAAGAATATATCAGACAGATTTAAAAATAGCTGTCCGCTCAATACGTAAAACAATAGAAGTAAGCTAAAATACTTTAATCAGTAACAATTTTAATCTAAGCATTTCAACCACACCCATCTAAAATAAACAAAATCACAACAAAATCGAACTGACTTCTAGAGCCAAAAGGTATTTTTAAACAGCAAAAACGCTTACTCCAAAACTAAACACAAAGGAAACAAATGCAATAGATTGTCGTAGAGACCTTGTATTTACTTTAAAAGCGTGGTTTAAGCACTTGCACAATTGATGAAGCTAGCAAACAGCAAAACGTGATGCCTTGTGGTATTGTGTGGATGAGCAGGACAATGGCATCGCATAGAGCGAGGACTTGTGTACGTTACTAAAAATTTTCGAAAGTTGAAAAAGCTATAGGAAGTGATGATGGTTGAATGCTATTTTAAGGCCCTCTTAGACCCATGCACTAAACGGTTGCTGTCCCCAGCACGCTCGTATCAATCGTCATAATATAAAATGTGTTTATTTCGATCGTTAAAAAAAACTCAAAAACCGCGTTATAGTAAAATCGTGTTTTACGGGGTCGCGTAAACCGGGATATTCCTGTATTATTCTCTCAACAGCTTAAAACCCTTTGAAAAGGTCCTAGAAACTGGCTCACATCTGTCTGAAAACTCTTCCAATAGGTTTCCGTTCTTATTCTCTTTAAACCTTATTTCAGGAATGAAAACAATGTTTGTCTCACTTGTGCTTACATCAAAATGTTCAGAATCAAACGAGGCACTTGATACGCCATAAATATATGCAACGTTTACTTAAAAAGTTAAGAATTTCACTAGAAATCAAGTTCGATTTAACGGAAACCCTGGGCTTTTTTCCGCTTCACCGATTTTTGTGTTTTAGCCATTCAAAACTGATCATTTACCAAGGATAGAAATATGCAAAATTTTTTAAATTAAAATTCACGTAATTGAAATTTACAAAATGTTTAATTTAAATGTGTATTGCTTAAAAAACTTGTAAGAATAAACTTACTTAAGAATCGAAAACCAATGATAAACTTGAACGCTTTTTAGGAAAATAGTGTTGTAATACAATGCTGCTGAAAAGCTGCTTGCTAAAATTTCCCACGTTTTTATTTGCTCTCAAACAGTACAAGTAAAACATACAAAAGGATTTTTAGACAAATGTCAAGAATAATTTTAAGCGTTGTGAACTACTAATATCCATAGGCACGGGTAGACACGTGTCCTTTTTACTGTGACGAGGATTACGCGCTCTTTTGCGAGCTGGTAAATTCTAGAAAATATTATAACCCTAACATTAGTGAGATGGGAAAGTGAGTTTATTAAATTATTTTTTTGTTTGTCACTGACCACTTTGAATAGAAGGGGATACCAAACAATTAAGAGCGGAACATTATGATGTTATCGTCTTCTTTTTTATAATACAGAATGTTATAATTTTTGTGTGAAAAAACCGAGTTTTTTTCCGAAGATCTGACATCATGCAGGTTAAATTTCAATTACCACTGGCCTAGTTTTATTTATATTGGTTCGTTAAAATTGCATTTTCATATTTTAATAGCACGTGGTGGTTTGAATAATTATGATTTATTTGGAGTTAAAACCATTTTATTTCCCACTTTCCGTAAGAGTATTTTAAACTTGCTGAATTTATTATCGAGTTTGTCACTGTAAACGGAAACAGTTGCGTTTTACTGAGCCTTCCTTGAATTTTAAGTAGCATTCCAACTGCGCCTTAGTTGACTCGGAAAGATTCAGAACTGCAATTTGTATTTATATTTTATGAACCAGCCTTTACTTATTAGGGAGAAGCTCATTAATAAAATAGTCCTGCTTCATAGTTTACCAGCATTAAGTCGTTACTATTAGGTAAAGCAAATTGTAACAGTTTTTTATTGAATAATTGTATTTAATTTGATAGCAACTTCTTCTCTTTTACTTACTAGTAGTTAAAAAGTTAAGCTGAGGATTTTTTTTTCAAGAATCCATATCAACACACTTACAAAATATAGAGTATTATGAAAACTACTTAACCTAAGTTAAGTCTATAATTCGTCTGGTCCTAGTTACCAATGCCTCCACAAGCACAAGCAGTGACCACTTACTGCGCGTTGCATTGACTAAACTGCTGTTTCATATTATGTTTACATTTAAGTAGTTTTAATACGATTTCACTTTAATGTTCTATAATATAGGTGTGTTACATAGTAACTCGACATATATCTTCTTCAAAGTTAATACGGAACATTACATTAATAAATAAACATGGAAAAAATATGAACCTCAATTATACCTAAACATATTTTGATATAAACATCTATTAGGGAATTAGAAACCAAAAAGGATCCAAAATTTTTATCATAAAAAATTCAAGCTCAAAATAACTGAATCATAATTTACAGAAAGCACTTTCTCATGCGGTTCACTTCGAGGCTAACACGGATCTGTTGACCTCAATTAAGGCGCGGCGGTGGCATGGGGCGAGATCAGCTTCTTATCTTTAATGTACAACGTGCAGGAATATAATTTTTGTAGTTATAATCAACGAGTATATGGACATAAATTTTTAAAAATTATATGAAAATAGCTCTTCTGGGTGTTCATTGCAATGTTATAATCATTTCGAGATTAAAGGAGAATGCTCACCTGTGTTAGGGTCTTCCTTGCTCCATAAATATTTTGGTATGAGAGAACGTATTAGACGCTTCCCTTAGCCGTTAGCAATCTTAACTAAGCTAAGAACGCGGTTCTCCGGAGAGCCAAGCTCAGTCCCACGCCCGCCTATAGATAAGCTGCGAATCAGTTACAACGTAAAGTTATGTCTTGCCTCGCGGATCATCGAGACGCGCTGATGAACGATTTCATGGAGAATATCTCCCCGTCCCACCAAGCGTATTATAGAATGGCCCATAGACTTACTTACTTAATGCTTCGCTGACAGCATCGCCCGTCTTTACTTAGGCCGACTAAATAGCATGTTAAGTAGAAATAGTAAAATGTCTGTTAGAAACAAACGAACGCTCTTTAAGACCTGCGTATAACCCGTCATGATTTATGCCTCGCCAATCTTTGCCCACGCCAAACCCACCCAGCACAAACTGCAGGTGGTTCAAATTTACTCTGCCGCACGGCCACAAACGCACCCTGGTACGTGCGTAACGCGGACCTGCATAAAGATCTTGAACCACCTATAGTGCAACAGCACCTCAAAACGGAAGCGTTCTTCAAATGCTCCGAAACCCACCCCAATTCCTTAGTTCGAGAGTCCGTCTCGTATACTACCCCTGTCCTAGATTCGAAGTTCAAAGTCGTTAGACCGAGAAACGCGCACACGAACTAAGCCACGCAACTTTCAGCCGATCTCGAAGCCCTTCAAGCCGCAATTTCTAATTCTAATTCTATTTCTCCTTGAGCACCTTCAGTGCTATGAATTCACCATCAGTGCTTTGAGCACCTTCAGAGCTATGTAATTCCCAGTGGGTGACTCCATAAGGATCTCCTCTTGCGCGGCCTTTTCCATGAATTTAGTCGTCGCTTCATATGAAGGCTGTGAGGCAAATGATTGCCAGAGTCATTCAGGGGGTTTTTTAGTGGGTAAGTTGGCTCTAGTATTCTCGGAGCGAGTCCGACATAAATACGTATTACGCGCGGCGGGTTATAAACAAAAAAAGGAAGTAGTGCTTTGCTATTTCATACCATGACGTCATTAAAGCGATCCAGTTTAGGTTGACGCCAAATCAAGTCGGCAATTGGATAGCAAACTGTTTTAGTTCGTTCATTTTTCGTACCATGAGGCAGGGCTTTATAACGTTTCCGAATTAACGGTTTAATTAAATATCGGAAATATTAAATATATCTTGTAGCTACCAATATCATATCAAGCTAATACAAATATTTTTCTGCTTTTTCATGGATATGGACAATTGTATCAGTGGGTTCAACATGTGATGCGTCAAAGTCAGTCACTTAATTATGAAAAGTAAACGTCCTTTACTAGCTTGCAACTATATAATTTGCATTCCTTGTATAAAATAATGTTCCAGGTTAATAATAATGTAGTTTCAAACAAAATAAAAACAAAGCTTGTATTAATGTATGGGTCAATTTTTAGTTTGTACTTTGCTTCTGAGTTTGGAGGTTATTTTGAAAAAAAAAATAGGTCCAGACATCTAATTTAATCATATGCATTAGCTGCACTCTTTTGCCTGATAACAAATCGCTAATACTTCTAGAAAACTAACGGCCAGCCTTTACAACTCGGAGAGGCACTTTAAGAAGAAAAAGAATAATAATAATTCTGTGGCTGGGATACGCTGTTAAAGTAAAAACGAATAAGGACAATTCTCTTTACAAAAGGGAATATCATTTTTTATTTGTTTATTATTGTGAGATACCAGAAAATCAAGAATGTTTATTTTTGGAATAAAACGTATTATAGGAAAAATCCTTGTCAAAATTTTCGAGTACAGAAGTAACTTTATTAGCGGTAATGTTAACCGAGAACTTATGACCCGGTTCCACTACATAATACTAGCTTTAAATATGGTAGTAGTTTTAGTTAATCCTGCACTAATCTAAAATAAATGAAGTACAATAGGATTAGAGAGCTAAATGGCATATGTAGAGTAGACAGAAATAAAAATAATTTATATCTATGTAATTTTTATTGATCTTCATAGTCTTCACAATCATAGATTATATCGTCTAAAAATATATCGTCTTAACCTAAAATAATAAAAATAATAGCGGCCTAAACTGTGCTCGTTTGTCAAACAAGTAGTTGATGAAATGAAATGAAATGAAATGAAATGAAACATTTTTTTCTCAATATTGACAATTACTTGTTCTTATTGACGTCAAATAAAACATGACTCTACCACCAGTTCGGAAAAACCTTCGTGAAGAAGAACTGGCATATGTTCTTTTTTATTTATCTGCATGTGTTAGCTGGGCAAGTATCCCTCCCCCCAAGTATCCAAACGATGAACACCCTCAAACGGCACCCGTTCACGAGTTAACATGGGATCCAGCCATCGTCCATGCATAATCCGGGCGGCTGAGCAAATCAAGTCTGGTATGATATTAAAACTATTCTTCATTTTCATTCCATTTCTGCTCGGACGAATTTGAAAGCAAACCTGATGTCCGTTTGTTTGTAAATCATTGCACAGGGATTATTTCATAACTTTTTTGGTGTAGAGAAAGTAATATCAAATTATACGTACCCGTTAAATAATTATCCACTTTTCCTATAATAGGTTCCTATTTAGGTTTCCTATTTCAATATAGCTCTGTTGGAAAAGTGGTCTTGGTCGTGGACCTTAAGATGAAACTTTAACAGACAAAGCCCAATTGCCTAGGTGTCTATAGACCCATACTGCAACTGATCCAGAAGTAGTCCCAAAACCCATCGAGCTGGTGTGAATTGATCTCGAGATAATTTAATATAGCCATTTGCTATTGTACAGTTAAATTATACGTCGTTTAAGAAAGAGTTTGCTTTAGTTTGACATAATATTATAATGATTCCTCCAGTTGTACGTATTCGTTCCTTAAGTCTATGTCAAATGATATGTGTATCATCTATGGTTGCAGTGTTGCCAGCTGTTTTACCAATAATGATTTATAAAATCCTCTAATTTTTTTTATCTTGCTTATCCTGCTAGTCTTACTATCCTACTGCTATTATAAATGTGAAAGTTTATATGTTTGGATGTTTGTTACTCAATCACGAAAAAACGGCTAAACAGAAACGGCTAATATATCCTATAGTAACGGTAATATAGTAACATATAGCCTACTTTTTATTCAGAAATGTTAACGGGATCAAGAGTTAACCCAGAATCAATTAACTTTCGGAGAACTTTGTGATTAAATTTTAATTTTATTTTTAATTTATTTTGCATACATACAATGCATAATAAATTGTTCCATCATTATTCCATTTTATTTGTGTTCATGGATCAGTAATTTATTAATCGATAATTATTGTGAAAGAAATCTGAGATTTACCATTCTTGTGGATTTCAATCCTACTTGAGAAATTTAGTAAAATCAAAAACGTTTAATCCTCGTGTCACATTCGTTTAATTTGGTTTCCTGCTATTGATTTTGTATTCGTTTTATTTTACGGTTTTTGTTTGAGTAATACAAATTCATGCTTTCTTTGCTATTTGAATCTTTAATGTATTGTGAGAAATATGGTTAGGTACTTAATGAACAGGAACTTTTTCTTTGTTATGTTCATTTATATATCTATGTTCTGAGTGCCAAACATAGGTTTAAGTCTTAACTAAGACTCGTTTACAACTTTTTGCGAAATTGTCGATTTTGAACCATAAAACTTTGTTTTCGAAACTAAAACATAAATATTCGAAAACAATATAAAAACGTATTCTTTGTTTACGGCGGTTCGCTTGGTTTACTGGAACTAAGTGCTGCAGTGCACTTACAAACTGAACACTTTGTTGGTTTCGCATTTCATTATTATTTGAACATTAAGTTCTTTTTTCGGTTGTTTTCTATTATATATTATTTTGATTGGTGTGATTTTATATTATTTTTCTTTACTTTAATATATGGGTCCCATTTGCTCACTTTGCGACTTGTATGTATAAGTTGGTTTTCTTTTCTTAATACTTTGATATGGTGCTTTTGTGTAAGTTCAATTTTATTTTGTTATACTTACTATTTTGCCTGGTTCCATTTTATATTTCCGAAACACAGATCTAGGAATATCATAAAAGCCACTTTTCTTCCCATACAAATGGTAAGGTTTTCTTTAAAATGAAACTAAGTGAAGGCGATATGAATGAAAGTTCTATCGAAGCATACACATTTTTCTTGTGTATGTGCACTTGCTGCCACCACCCGCCATCCGGAAGGCAGATGTGTGGACTCATTAAGTTACATTAACTCATTATCACCGTTATCGTGTATTTTAGATTAAATTACAGAAAGATACACGTTGTATTCATACATTGTAAGATATACTCTTAGGTTTTATTTCAACCAAGAAAAAAAAACAGATCCCAAGGAATAAGCAAGCGAAGTCGCGGGCAAAGTGTAGTATTAGTTGAGATTTCCGTTCTCTTATACAAATCTATAACCTATATAAATAAATCTCAACGTTATTATTATTTAACGGTCGTTTCGATCTATGACTTTACCATTAATTCACAAAATGGATTCAGAAAAAGTAGTACCAACGTTTACTAAAACTTTTTTTGAAATTAGGTAAAAATCAATTGAATCACTTAATAAATACATAAAATAACTTGAACTTATAAAATTAATAAAACAAATAATTAATATACATTTGTAACCGGGTACGATGAGGCTAGCATGAACTATTGTAAAAAAATCCCTAAAAATAAAGAAAATAAAACCTACAAAAAATTAAATAATAATAGATAATAAATAAATCCCCAGACAAACAGACCAACTGTGTGGCCCTAAAGTAAGCAGTGCTTGTGTTATGGATACCCATACAGCCCCCCCCCCGATTGTTGCCTGCCTTGTCGTGGCGGGGGGGCTTATTAACCGTGGACTGGTCACCCACGGTGAACTAAGAGGCAACCAGGGCTGGCCTGTTTGGGCCGCCGGCTGGTCCGAGGAGGGCACTCCCAGTGGGCTGAAGAAGTCCGCTGAGGACGCGTGTGAAGGTGGGACCGCTGAAGAAGAGGAGTGCCGGTATTACGGTGCGCCGTTTTCCCTATCTTCTGCGGCCGTGGTGGGATCGCAGGGGGAGAGGCGTGTTGGTATTACGGTGCGTCACTCTCCCTACCCCCTGCGAGCTGGCGGGGCCGTTCCGTCGAAACGGCACTGGTGGGGCCGCAGAGGAAGAGGCTTGTCGGTATTGCAGTGAGCCGCTTGCCCGATCCTCTGCGGCCGAGGTGTGGTCGGTGGCAGAACCACAGACCTGATCTGCCACCGGGTACCAGTTATCTGGTATCCATGGCCTCCTAGTAGCAGACTCGGGGGGAGTCTGCTACAGTACTGGTGGAGGCCGAGGAGGGAGGCGCACCTTACCATCTGCTGCGACCATCGTGGAGGACCTTCGGGCTTTCGCGATGGATCCGCTTGTGGACGGCTGCCGCCGGCGGGGTCGCGGATGTGTGAGAAAGCGTTCCCGTAACCCCGTCACAAGGCGGCGAGGAGGAAGATGGGGGGGTTTTTAGTGGGTATACAGTGGGTCTCATTAGCCTATATGGGAGTTCCACATAACCACTCGGGTGCCTTTTGCGCCCGGGTGGTATGCGTAATGCATTTTCCCCCCCGAAAAAAAAAATGGATACCCATACAGCGAAGAGAATAAACATAAATATATAAATATCAACAACCATGACCCGAGAACAAACATTTATGTTAATCCGTCAAATGAATGGCCAGTACTCTCACCTGGGTCCTCCGGTGCGTGAGGCAGGCTACTCATCACTACGCTACTCGGTCGTCAAAAATCTGGGTTTAAACCGTTATCTTGTAACTTAATTTTTAATCTTGAATTGCATTGGGCATTGTCTTTTAATAAATTCAAAAATACACCTACCAAAATTTTGGTTATTGTTCTATTTTAAAACCTTTTTGCCAGACTCTTGGGCACGTTGCTTTTTTTCCTTTTTTGTCGAATTTTATGTGTAAATATTTTTGTTTTTCAAATAAATATTGAAAAACAATATTTTTTTTTATATGAAAATGTAATGTTTTTATAAACTATATATATATATTATATATATATATATATATATATATATATATATATATATATATATATATATATGATTTATTTAAAAGAAATATTAATGGAATTTAACCACTAAAAATAAAGTTAGAAGCTTAATTTTAATCTTTATATTTCTTTAAAATTTAATTTAATTGGAAATTTAATTTCAATTTTATCATTAACAGTGATATACCTCTTTTTGGTTTCAATTAATATAATATAATAAATAAGGAGAATTATTATTCTCAAATTTTTAAGTCGAAATTAAATGCATTTTGCTTCTTATTTAAGAAAAATTGATAGTTCAATATATAATGAATGCAAATCATTTGTTTTTTTTTAAACTATAATCCTAGTTTGTTCAATTTAATATATTTTGATTTCAAATATATACATATATATACTTCCGCCTGTAGTGAAAGTTGCACTGAAGGTGCTCAAAGGGACATGAGTTGGTGGCCGTTCTGGGCAGCCTCCGGTGAAGCCGGGGCTGCGCGGAGGTCGGCCGAAGCATGATTTAGGGATCAATTCATTTAAATGAACCTATAATGAATTGAGAAGGGAACTATGTTCCGCCAGAGCTAGCAAACGCTCTGTTGGAGTACATGAAGCCCTAAGTTTACGGGTTAAGACTGCGATTTCACTAACATCGATATTTTTCATAGCGTCGCAGACGATACGCATATCGTCTGCTACGGAGGATTGAGGAGTGGGTTTGTATGGGCGAGGAGCCGGGATGGGATTCGATGCGGGGCGCTGCCTCCAGTTTTCTGGGGCAGGCCTGGACTGTGTAGGCTTTGCAGCCGGAGGAACCCGGCTACGCAGCGGCGGAAAGTTTTCTTGAGAAAGGCGCGGCGCCTGTTTGGGTGCCGCCCTCTTGGAATTGGAGTGCCGAAGTTTTTATGTATATACATCGTACTTTAGGAACAAAATTGCTGGGGTGCGACGTCGAGTAAAATGAACAATACTTTGCCAAAATAAATTCTTTATTTTACTAAAAAAAGAAAATTATAGTCGTGATTTTATTTACAGCTAGATATTTATTATATTCAATTACTTTTATTTACAAAGACTCTGAATTTTGCCAAACCACGCAAACTGAATACCAAGTGGATGCCGTTTTGCTCACTGAACTAAGGATAGGTCATTCACTCTGAAAGTAATTGGTGTTGTTGCAATATTGATCTGAAATAGAATATGATATTTAACTAATTATTCATTTGTTGAAATAAAATGCTTCGAATTACTATCAAACGTTGGTACTTCTTAGATGTGTTTAAAATGTCAAAAATGCAAATATTTTACAATTTTAATCACGCGTTATTGTCGGAAAAGACTGACTAGTATCGGACTCATATGGAGTCCATCACCAGGGCCGAGTACAGTCGCCGCTGACATATTCTAATATTATCAAAATATTCATTCTACATATCGACGACGTCATGCGTCGCATATCGATGCTTGAAATTTGTATTCTTTTCGGCAAGTTTGATATGTTTAAGTCGCATGGACTCTGTTATGTATAATGTTAATTAAAGTCATTCACGGGTAACTATGTTTATCAGGCCAACGTGCCTAGTGTAGCGGCACTGTCTCTTTTAAGCATTGTAAAAATATTTTTGAAATAAAAACTTATAATTATTGATTACTTATATTCATGCATTCTAAGAAGTTTTAACATTAATGAACACACCAAGAAAACATTGAATGAGCCATAGCGTACAGACTTGAAACGCTATCGGCTATACCAAGCTACGAAGTTAATATGAAGTTATTTCTACAGAATTTCTTTATTATGTTTAAAAAATAAATCTTTTCACTAAAGAACAAATAAAACGATAATTACTCGTTATTAACCATTGTTACTAATCTACGATGATACAATGTTTGTTCCATAAACTGTGCACATATTTTACAGTACATAATTTACTATGGAAACGATACATTTTACAGTATTGTTCAACATTAACGTACCAATAGGTCTTCATACACGTTTTATTCCCTTTGTTCTCTGTTCAAAGAGGAACATTTAGATGGACCTGAACGAAGAGAGGATTTAAAGAAATAAATTGACGTAAATGTAATAAAGAGTTGTAAACTATGCGTTGAAGCCTCATTGGTTGATGTTAAGGTATAGTTAGTCGTTAATCCGCATTTACCGATTGTGTTTACCTGCATTAGGTTGAGTACATAATTCTGCCTTAAATTTTAAAGCGAAATGTGCAAAATTGTTTGTAGTTAGTATATTTTAAAGATCAGATAGATATTGGTTACAAGAGTTTTTTAGTTAGGATTTCCTTAAAATACATTATTACATTAAGAAATTTTCTACTTCAGTTAGGTTAGTTGTTCAGTACGTTAGTTGTACATTAAAGTACTGCGCATAGAAAATATTTTATTAAATAATCGTTGTAGGTGAGTTATATCACGCAAGTAAAGTTTTTATAAGTTATGCATATCTTACTTTAAATATCGGCAAGCATTGAAAATAATGAAACGATGAATTTATAACAAATTTGGCGTTTTCCACATATTCTCGTAATGCCAAGTTTTATGCTCTGTTTTTATAGGCTTGTAGGTTGGGGTATAAAAAAATGTATAGTCGCTTTTGAGTAATCGATGCTTAAAGTTGAACACTAGTTGTATTGTTTATATAATTTTATACGGCAGAATAGGGTACAGTGATTCTTACACTACGTCGTTTTTTGACACATATATACCCGTTTTCACCAACAGCTTCTAAACAGTAACCTAATTAAGGTTCCCTTATCTTAGGGGCTCCCTCAAATCATCCCCTAACTTAAATTCTGTTTCACTATCCTAAAGGTTACCTAAGTAAGCGTCTCCTAGTTAGTTGATGTTTAGTGCGGAGGTACTAGGTAAATGTTTATCGACAAATTATTTGAGTTAACGATTTTATTTATATTTAGCTGAAAAAACCAAATAAAACACTTAAATTAACGTTATTAACTCCAGTTTTTTTAAAAAAAGGAGGGTCTACGGCTTATAAATATTGATAAATTTAAAAAATGTTGCAAAATCGACTATTCTGCAAAATTCTTGTTTTACTATTTGTTGTTCTTCTTCAGTCTCTGGAAATCGTATAAACTCCCTTCATAGACCCACAATAGCTTCAGACACTCTCTTTATAACTCGACTGCAAGTAGAAATACGAATGCCGTTTAGGTCTTCTATAGATAATAATTGTTTGCTTGTTGCATAAAATCAAAGGGCACACAGTAGGTACTTACCTTTCAACGTGGAAATCTAACAAATGTTCAATCTTTTGCAAAATAAATTAAACACTCTCTTTTCATAACCTGTATCTTATGAAAAAGTCTTTGTCATCAAATTTTTCAA
The DNA here is from genome assembly GCA_923062675.1 of Marasmarcha lunaedactyla. Classification (NCBI taxonomy): domain Eukaryota; kingdom Metazoa; phylum Arthropoda; class Insecta; order Lepidoptera; family Pterophoridae; genus Marasmarcha; species Marasmarcha lunaedactyla. Next base: position 19,784,501 of record OV281346.1, on the reverse strand, counting down.
AATCCTTCTTTCTTGTCCGGTAATCACGAGGTCGTTTAAACAAATTTTGGTCAATTAAAGATTCTTTATCTTCAATTGCTTCTAAATCTTCAAATAAATCGTGGTCACTACCCATTTTTATCACTAGGAGTAATTATTGTTCGGAAGTTGAAAGGGTATCTCGCAAAATAAACTAAAAATATATGTCATCTAAGAGTTACGGGGTCGTCAATTCATCCACTAAATTATAAGGGCTCCCTAATGCTTAAATTTTAGAGGTGAAATCGGGCATTAGTGTCGTTAAATCAAACACGACAAACTCAAACCACACAATTTTTTTTATTTTTAGTAATAAATTAGTTAAACAGCAGTACACAAAAGTAAACTAAAATATAAAGTAACTTTACGACGAGACTGAACAAAAAACTAGAGGAACATAATTTAACCCTCGATATGAACAAACAAAAATAAAAAGTTTAAATAAACAACCATCGCGTACCGATGTAAATTGACAAAAAAGCTAGGGGTGAGGTGGTCGTTTGGCTAATTGATCGTGACTAATCGTGAGGGTGAAAGTTAACCACAAACAAAAGAGGATAAAGTCCCTTCTATAGAAGCTAGTACTCACAATACACTTTATCATCTTGTGAAAAAATTTTATAAAATAAAGCAATTTGTAAGAAGAAGCAAGGTGCTTTTCTCGTTTCGGCCAAACGACCTGCTCACCCTCGTGGTACATTTCGTGGTCCCCCTGCACTACCTTCTCTGGAAATCACAAAAGTACATTTTATTTTAAGGCACTTATAAGCCAATTTATTATGTAACGCAAGGATCTGTAAAAGTGTGTTAAAGATCTATATTTGCCTACTAGACCTTTCATGCATTACATTGAACTACAGCAGTTAGCTTTACTACACAATAAAATAACTTTAGTTAAGCGAGGACAGTCTAGTATTAAATTAAAGTTTCACTAACATTTCATCATTCAGAGTTCCTTTGCGCACAAAGAAGCATAAAGAAGCCCTATCCTACTATAATAGTATAAATGTACAAGTTTGTATGTTTGTTACTCAATCACGATAAAACAGTGAAATGGATATGAATGATTTTTGGCATATATATCTGAAGAATATAATCCATAAAACATACAGACTAACTTTTATTGCGAAATTTTAATGGGATCTGCCATTAATCCAAGAGTAATTAAACTTACAGAGAGAACATTGCAATTAATTATTCATGAAATTTATTGTTCAATGTTCAAACATCATTATTTTAAACCTACTATTGTTAATTTTTTATTATTAATAAAAAATGCTAATAAAGACATTTAGCAAAAACGAAAAGGTTTAATTCAAGAGTAGCATTTGTTTCATTTGTATTTTAATATCGATTTTCATTTATTTTTAATATTTTTATGACCGTCTAATGTAAAAAAAAATCTTTTTCCTTGGCTATTTGAACGTGTTTCTTTTAATAACAAGAAATATGTTTAATTTTTTAAAGTATTTATATATATATATATTTATATTAGCTATGTAAACGTTTATATTAGCGTTCTAAGCATCAAATAAAGGTTTAGGTCCTGAATAAGATTCATTTACTATTTATTATTATTGCGGTATTTTTCTTTTAGTTTCGTAAATTTTTATTTTTACGATACTGAAAAAACGGTATTAGACAATAATATAAAAACTTATTCTTTGTTTAGGGTGTTCTGCTTGGTTAACTGGAGTCACGTGCTGGATGAATCTGCACTTCCGATGTCTTAGATGTTTTCGTTTGTCTTTGTTCTCTTAGAAACATGATATAGATATAGAGAAACATGAGAAATACGATGACAATGAATTCACATTTAGTACCTTTCACTTTAAGTTTGACTTGTGATTAGTTGTTGTTCGATAGTAAATTTAACGTTCTTAACTTAAATACCTGGGGTTTAACGGCTTGCCTTGCGATTTGTATATTTAAGTTAGTTTTGATTTCTTTTTAACTTTAATATAACGAAGATTTATTTGTGTTAATTCGATAAACTTTTTGTATATATTAGGTCTTTACCTATGAAATTGCCGTTTTTCACGAAATAAATGAAGCGTAATTTTTTTATATATTTTTTATTTCTATTAATCAAAATAATCACCCATGCAATCAATGCATCTTTGCCAACGCATTGGTAGCTTATTGATGCCTTTCTTGAAGAAATCAGCTGGACGGGAGGCAACAAATTCTTCAAAGGCATTTTGTACTGCCTCTTGGATATTAAATTTTTTTCCCGCCAAGAAGTTATCCAAATTCTGGAAAAAGTAGAAGTCTGTAGGCGCAAGGTCTGGTGGGTACGGCGGATGACGGAGAACTTCCAACCCCAACTCTTGTAGCTTGGAGACCGTCTGCTGTGCAGTATGAGGTCGCGCGTTGTCATGCAGGAGCAGTGGAGCCGAACGATTGACCAAAGCTGGTTGGAGACGTGCGAGCTTCTCCATCATTGTGTTCAGTTCGTCACAGTATACATCTGCAGTAATGCTTGTCCCGTTTGGCAAGAAGCTGTGATGAATTACACCCGCGTTAGACCACCAAACAGTGACCATCACTTTTCTAGGGGTAAGTTTTCGTTTAGGGCATTGTTTGGGTGCTGAACCAGGGTCCAACCAACTTGCTGAACGCTTACGATTGTCAAACAGGATCCATTTCTCGTCACAAGTTACAATGCGGTTCAGAATTCCTTCATTTGTATGCCTGCTGAGCAGTGCAAGGCACGTCTCCACGCGTACTTCGCGCTGGCGGTCATTGAGTTCGTGGGGTACCCATTTGTCAAGCTTTTTTACCTTGCCAATTTGACGCAAATGGACCAATATTGTTTTGATGCTAACGTCAAAAGCTGCTGCTAATTCAGCCGTGGATTGAGTTTAATCAGCTTCCACAATTGCCTTTAATTCGTCATTGTCGACCAAAGTTTTTGGACGACCACGGGGTTCATTTTTCAGGTCAAAATTTCCAGAACGGAAGCGGGTAAACCAATAACGGGTGGTGCGTTCGTTTGTAGTGTTCGCTCCGTAAACGTCGTTGATGTTGCGTACCGCTTGTGCCGCTTTGCTGCCACGACGGTACTCATACTCCATGATTACTCGAATTTTTAACTTATCCATGATGACGAAAAATGTTCGAATGCGTTGAAAACAAAACACTAACTATTAAACAAATGACGATTTTAGAAAAAGAATTCCATGTTTGTCAAATAAAATTAATTTGAAATTAGAATTATCAGTCAAAAAAAAATATATTTTCATTTGAAATGGCCAGTACGGCAAAACGGCAGTTTCATAGGTAAAGACCTATTAGTTGTGCCTAATTTTTGCCTGTTTTCAATTTACAAACTGCACAGAACTAGGAAAGACTATCATTTAAAACCTTTTTTTAATGGAGCAGCTAAAGAAGGTTATTGCAAATAATTTACGATTTCAAAGTCATTACAATTTCACATAAATTGGCATTTACAATGACCCAAGGTCAAACGCCGAAAACAATAGAAACTCATTAAAGTACTTCTTATTGCATTGTCAACTTTACGTCAATTGTTCCAGAATCGTGCGTTGTCTGAATGCAATTGAAACACTTGGTGCAAGTTGGGAGAATCGCGCTATAACACTAGCAATGGGCGGTGAAAGTCCATTAAAGTTGGTCTGGGCGTTTCAACGATTATCGAATACAAACAGACAGACAGACATAAATTTAAAAAAAATTGGCGTTTTGGTTTTACTATCTTGAGTACAACTCAGCTCAAACGGACACTTATATTTTATTTTTTTGTATAGATTTGGCGACAGGGTTCGGTTGGTAGAAAACCACATATTCTAGTAAACTTAATAATTTTTTTAATATTTGTGTAATATTTCTTTGGTATTTGGTTAATTTTTCAAATGATAGTTGTATATGTTCTTCAGTTTGTCAACGAATGCGCCAAAAGTGTATTAATTCTTAAAATGTTATTATTCAATAATAAAATCAAGTATTCGAATATTTGAATACATTGTAAAATAAAATTGTTTACTAAGCCCCCAATTAGAATTCACCGTTCTTTTTTATTATCACATTAGCCCATAATATGCTTTGCTTTTATTGTGCCCTATACACACGATATGGTTATGTTATGGGTGTATCATACCATTTTTAATATTAAATATACACGAGACCGGAATTAACTCTCAGCCTGCCGCATAATAAATCAAAAGCTTTGCATTTTTACTGGCTGCGACAGCCACAGCTGCCCAGGTAAAAGGGTAAGGTCTGAAGGGTGAAAATATCATGATTGTATTTATAAAATTATTATGTTTTCTTAATAAATTAGCCTATGTAACTAAATATAAATGTAAAGTTACAACAAACACAAGTGAAATTATTTAGTTTGACGGAGTGCCAAGTCGTTTTTTTTTTTAATATCAATTACGAGTATATCGTAGGTGCATGCGTCAGGCATAAGTATACCTACAAACTCACAAGGTAGTCTGAGTGAATTTAATTAAAATTATAACCCAAGCTACACAGCGCTGGGCGGCTTGGCGGCTGGATATCTCATGCGAGGTTTTTAATTTCATAATATTAGTCTGAAGTATAATTATTAATTTTTTTTTCATTTTAGTCATAATTATTCATTTGTTTATAATAATAGCTTAGGTTTCTGTAACGTTGCTTTTACTTCTTTGTGCACTGTGCATTTCTGTTCATTCAAAAATAAAAAGTATTATGTACAAAGTTCGAAATAACTTAGCTTTTTCTGCAATTTGGTGTCGTAAAATGGTGTCATCAAATGTGCATTAAACGAACATGTTTATTGTTCTTGCTTGAAACACTGGGCACGCAATTGCAATGACTCAGTAAAGTTAAGGGATTACATACAGCAACAGAGAGCCAAGGTAACTTTTATAACAACTAAAACATTAATTTTTTATTTTGAAACCTAAACAAAAGAGATGAATGTTGTTTCTTTTATATTTTTTTATTCTATTCAATATTTAAATTTGAACAACTGGTTATACCTTATCATTGAAATAAGTTTTTCTTGATTGTAATTAAAGTACTTATCTCCCCTTTGCTACATAGTTTATTTTATAGTTCATTGATTTATAGGTTGAGTCGTACTTGTCTCTAATACAATTAGCCGAAAAACGAGTCCGCGGCCCACCTACAGGCAATCCCAACCGCAGGCTTCGGTTGGGATTGCCTATGTTGCAGTAATGTGGCTGTTCGTTTCCTTTAACCGGAACACAACCACGTAAATGTGGTTATTATGGCAATCAAAATAAGGACTGTATTACCGCCCCAGACGAGATCTTAATTAATATAAGGAACTCTACAACCACTAAATTCCTCAGTTAAAGTTACGGTATTGCCGTGACTTCAATATCCTCAATAGTACGCCAAGCGGATGGACAGCGGCGGCAACATTAATGATCCCCTTTGTTGATCGACCGTGAAATATTTGTCAACAACTTGTTTTATTCCAATGACAATAAAAATCGGCTTAATGTTTGAAATTCATGTCAATATCATCGCAATTTATTATTTAAATACCCTAAAAGTATAAGCTGGTCATAACTAATAAGTGAAGTTAATGAACTCGTTAAAGCTTCAAAGAAATCATTTGCACAGCACCATAGTGGTCTGTAAGCGGTGCACATCAATAGCTTGGTTTTATTCATAGTTATAAGCAGCCATATTTGCTGAAATTTCTATGGGATGGGGGCTTCGCAATACGGACACATAATCCCTACGTCGAAGCTGGACGTTTTCATGTGAGAACGATCTGATATGTGCCATCTTTCCCATAATCCAGGTATTGGATTGATTATTAACATAGAATACATTTTCAAATGTGGCTTTTCATATTGTACTTACTAATACTTCACACTAACTAGTATTTATGTCACATCTTATAAAAAATATATATGTATCTCAAACACGTGTATATACACTTTTTTAAATGGTTCTTACAGTAAAACATACTATCTCCTGTATTTAAAGTACTTTACTTTCAGGTATGGTTACAAAATTCCGCCCTGTACATAACTAGATTTTTTCATATAATTAATTAATTCTAGTTCCAGCTTAAATAGATTTAATTTGGATATTTCTACTTATTAAAACTGAATTCGACCAAACCACGTAAACTCAGACACCAGGGGGTGATGTTTCGTCATCATCATCATCAGCCCATATTCGTCCACTGCTGGACATAGGCCTCCCCAATTTCACGCCATCGAGGTCTATCCTCGGCTACTCGCATCCAGCTCCTGCCAGCCATCCCGCGCAAATCATCACTCCACCGTGTCTGAGGACGTCCTACACTACGTTTGCCGAGACGCGGTCTCCACTCAAGAACTCGTTTACCCCAACGGTTATCGGTTCTTCGGCTAATATGGCCAGCCCACTGCCACTTCAGTTTGCTAATCCGGTGCGCTATGTCGATGACCCTGGTTCTCTGCCGGATCACTTCATTTCTGATTTTGTCCCGCAGAGAAACACCGAGCATAGCTCTTTCCATAGCACGCTGAGCGACCTTCAGCTTGTGGACCAGCCGTGCCGTTAGTGTCCAAGTTTCGGCTCCGTATGTCATGACGGGTAGGACGCACTGATTGAAGACTTTCGTCTTTAGGCACTGTGGAATCGTGGATGTGAAGACTTGACGTAGTTTCCCAAACGCTGCCCAACCTAGCTGAATTCTTCTATTCACCTCGTTCTCAAAGTTGTTTCTACCTAACTGCAATGTCTGCCCGAGGTAAACATATTTTTGAACAACTTCGAGAACGGCTCCGTGCACTGCAATCGGTTCCGGTAGTACATGTTCGTTGAACATGACCTTGGTTTTATCCAAGTTCATCCGTAGGCCGATGCGTATAGAAGAGTCAGCCAGGTCATTCAGCATCTGTTGTAGGTCCTGCAGCGTTTCTGCTATGATGACGATGTCATCAGCAAATCGCAAGTGAGAGATATGCTCGCCATTGATATTTATGCCACGTCCTTTCCAGTTCAGCGTCTTAAACATATCCTCCATTGTATTTGTGAACAATTTGGGAGATATTACGTCTCCTTGTCTCACTCCTCGATGCAATGGTATGGGATTCGTCTGCTGATTCTGTATGTGGACGGACATGGTGGCGGCCTCGTAAATGCATCTCATCACTTGGATGTATCGCCAATCTACTTGGCATCGCTGCAGGGACTCCAGAACGGACCAGATCTCAATCGAGTCAAAGGCCTTCTCATAGTCCACAAATGCTAGACACAGGGGCTGATTATACTCTTCAGTCTTCTGTATAATCTGCCGCACTGTGTGGATGTGGTCTATGGTGCCGTATCCTCTCCGAAACCCAGCTTGTTCCGGTGATTGGAACTCGTCAAGTCTCCGCGCAAGACGGTTCGTGATCACTCTTGAAAACAGCTTATAGACGTGACTTAGGAGGGAAATGGGTCGATAGTTCTTCAACAGGGTTTTGTCTCCCTTTTTGAAGAACAGGACGACTACACTCTCACTCCACGCCTGCGGAGTTCTCCCGTCGAAGAGGACAGCGTTGAAAAGCTTTTGGAGCTCCCTCAGTACGGGTCTACCTCCTGCTTTTAATAATTCTGTCGTGATGCCGTCCTCTCCAGGGGCTTTTCCATTTTTAAGCTGCCCAAGAGCGATCTCGATTTCGCCAATGCTGACTTCTGGCAGGTCTTCGGTGTAATGGCGTGTTAATGTGGCTCTAGGATCATCATTTCCGGGATCAGGTCGAGATGCATGCGAAGCGTATAACCGGCCATAGAAGTTTTCCACTTCTGAAAGGACTGCCGGCTTCGAAGCAACGACTTCTCCACTTGCTGTGGTCAACTTTGTCAAGTGGCTTCTTCCAAGAGATTGTACGAACACCTTTGACCCCCGGTTTTGCTCGATCGCTCTTTCAATAGCGAGAGTATTGGAGCATCGGAGGTCGTGTCGTACGCGCTTGCTGATCTCTTGGTTTAGAGCTCGTTTTCCTGACGAAGTGACGGGTGGGTTCTCACGTCGTTCCTTCATTAGCCCTAAAGTCCTATCCGAAAGCTTAGACTTCCTGCCCGTACGCTGCATCTTACAAAATCTCGTACCTTCTTCCCTGAGGATTCGAACCACATTTTTAAGGTTCTGGTCAACGTCTATTGTGGTTTCCACGGTTTCCACGGCAGCGAATCGGTTCTCCAGATTTGACTGGAACGTTTCAGATCCCGCCATGGTTTGGAGCGGAGTAGGTCGGAGCCTGGCCTTCATCAAGCGGACACGTTCAGCTTTGAAGTCGATATTCAGAGAGCCTCGGACAAGTCGGTGATCGCTACCGGTGTTAAACCTGTTGATCACGGAGACATCTCTGAATATGTGCTTTTTGTCCGTCATGATGAAGTCGATCTCATTTTTCGTCACAGTGTCGGGGCTTTGCCACGTCCACTTCCTTTGGGGCTGTTTTTTGAAGAAAGAATTCATCAGGAACAGCCCCTCCCGTTCGAGGAAGTTGACGAGCATTTGCCCCCTGTCATTTCTGCTTCCTAATCCATGGGATCCTACTACCGATTCGCCGCAATTCTGTACTCCCACTTTAGCGTTAAAGTCCCCCATGACAACGCTGTAGTGAGTCTTAGTAGTGAAGTGGAGGGCCCTCGATATGTCATCGAACATATCCTCCACTTCATCGTCCGAGTGTGTCGAGGTCGGTGCGTACGCTTGCACCACTTTTAGGCTGTACCTATCGGTGAGCTTTATAATTAGGTACGCTACCCTGTTCGACACACTGGAAACCTCCACAACGCTGTCAGAAATGGACTTATTGACCAGAAACCCCACGCCACCTTGGGATTGTTGGTCTCCCTCTCGGAAGTACATTAGGTGGCCTGATTCGAGGGTTATGGTGTCCTCCCCCTCTCTTCGGACTTCACACAATCCTAATATGTGCCACCTAATCTTCCCAAGTTCCACCTCCAGTTGCGCCAGATGCGAGTCAAGCCGTAACGTGCGTCCGTTGTACGTCGCCAGGGTCAGTTTGTTGTGGTGGCCTCCCGTAGCCCGGTGATTCTTCGCACCCCCTGCCCCGCCGTTACCATGGTCGCCACCATGACCAGGAATAGCGGGGCCGCCGGGAACTGGGGGCCGTGGCCTACTGTGCCTCTTCATTGAGGGGATATGCCCATAATCGCCACGCTGGGCAGGCGGGTTGGCGATCGCAGTATGGGCCAATTCTGCGGCCCACGCAAGGAGACGCTGCTGCCCATCTCCTTGGATCAAGTTTCCCTTAGTCGCCTCTTACGACTCCCACGGGATGAGAGGGGGTAGTGAAATTCTATGCCGTCACTACACAGCATGTTTCGATGCTCGTTTCTACATGATGTTTCGTGCAATAGACTAATTAACTATTGCTAAATCTAAGTTCAATATTAATATGCGACACTTTTATACCTATTCATAAAAATGTTGACTTTCTCTTTATTTTCGCATACATTGGAAGAATTTTATAACTTTTAGAAAATATTTATTACTTTACACATCGAAGGCGTCGAATAATAAAAATGGAAATTTTAAAGAGTCTGCTCAAGTCAACGCATTGCAATATCGAGTCTTTTCTACCCGTCTGCACACAATATTGTACTGTTTAAAATTTATAGGAACTTTTGAAAATAATATTCATGAAAGTTTTATTTACAGAAGGTGTGAAATTCTATCATGTATTTGAATTTCAGACAGGGTGCAATCTTATCTACTATTAAAAATGTGAATGCAAGTTTGTTCGTTTGATTATTTGTTTGTTTGCTATGCTTTCACGCCTTAACTATTAAACCAATTTTCATAAATTCACACTAGGACATAAAATATGTTATATACCGAAAAAAGTACGAGAACTCTCATAAACATCACATATTTAACTTATTTCTTGCAAAATATAAATCAATATAGATACAAACATTTTTATTCCATTTACGTAATTAAAGATATTATACTGAAACTTAATACATCCATAATATTTTCAGTTGTCTAAAAATATGATTAAGGGAAATCAAATCAATCAAGTGAAAGTTAAGTGAATTCTATATTATTTCATTTGCTTACTGCAACAAAGTATGCCTGTATATAGATGATAGTTTTAGCAAAAGTTACATATATGTATATTGTTATAAACTCTCCAGCTGTTTCCCATCTCAAAATTTGAAAAACTAAGTTTAATTCCATTGACAAAACACCCGTCCAAGGGGATGCATGTTTATTTTCGGTTCCCCCCAGTTCACTGTATAGTCATCCATAATGCAAGCTATGCTGACTTTGCGCCTATACTGTTTGTGTGTTTGGGAATTTTAATGATTATATCGTACGGAGCACTGATGTGAAGGAATAATTGATCATAGGTATAACGTCACGGAGGCGAACATTACTAATTCAATAATCCAACTGACAAGCTCACGTGCGCTTACTTTTCTGCGGTCGCGGTGAAGGCAGTTAGTTGGAGTCCCTGTCGGTCGTTATAAGGCTATGTGAGCCCTTTTTTATTATTTTAACGTTGACTGTGCCATAAAAATATAAATGTGTTTAAAAATATAAATGTTGTTAAATTTTCAAGAAAATTAAAACGGGTTTCATACTTCGATTTGTGTACTTTCTTATCTTCATTTTACTTCTGAATATAAAAATACTAATTTTTACCGCTGTTTAAACGCATGCCCCAGGACATCTCTTATGTGAATAACCACAGCATGTTGAGCACGGTCGGCCAGTTTGACTAGTAAAATTTTCATTTAAATCAGGTTAAAAAAATTTGTTTATCTTTTATATATTTATTAGTTCACCATCATAATAGTGACCAAAACATTGTCAAGCTACATTTCATAATGGATACAAACTAAGAAATATTATAATTATAGGCGAATACAGTGTGATAAAAAAGGGACAATATACTTGTTACTACTATAAAATTAAATAAGGACAAAGCTATTATTACCATTTACAATATGGAATAACAAAAAAATATAAAAAGATATAAAATTAATTCAGGGTATTTAGATTTAAATATAGAATGTCATGTAAAGAATAAAATTAAGTTAAAGAAATATTGTCAAAAAAAATGTCAAGTTTTAAATATGTATATTAGAGACGATACGCATATCGTCTGCTACGGAGGATTGAGGAGTGGGTTTGTATGGGCGAGGAGCCGGGATGGGATTCGATGCGGGGCGCAGCCTCCAGTTTTCTGGAGCAGGCCTGGACTGTGTAGGCTTTGCAGCCGGAGGAATCCGACTACGCAGCGGCGGAAAGTTTTCCTGAGAAAGGGGCGGGGCCTGTTTGGGTGCCGCCCTCTTGGAATTTGAACGCATACAACGGGGTGCACGAGGGCAGCCCCTGTAATTTGCGGTGTGGCCGGACTGGCCACAAAGCACGCAATCGGGAGGTGAGGGAGTTTCAGGAGTGCGATTGCACTCCTTAGTGAAGTGAGGGACCAGGCACTTGACGCACCTGGGCGGTGCGCGGCAGTTGGCCGCCGCGTGCCCGTACAACTGGCACCGATGGCACTGGCCGGGATGACCGCGGCGATGAGGCGCCTCGATCGAGATCCCATAGAGGCCGCATATAGTGCTAACCCCTTTCAGGATCTCCCTGGAGTTGGGGACGTTGGCGAGAACCACCAAAGCGAGAGGGTGACGCCTCCCGTACTTGCTGTGCATTTTATGCACCGCGAGTGCCGGGAAGCCTTGGGACTGCAGATCCTCCAGGATAGCCTCGTTCGATAATTCGAACGGGACTCCCCTGAGTACCGCTCTGATCTTACGCTCTTCTGACAGAGCATAAGTGTGATAAGCATATTGCTTATCGGTGAGGAGCTTTGTTAAAGCACGAAAGTCGTCTATCGACGAGACTAAGATTTTAATAGATTCACCCGAGTTGGCCGCTCGGGTGTAATTAATGGATCTTGTGCTCATTGCACAATGTCGAAACCTCAGTCCAATCACCCTTTTCCCGAAGGAAAACGGGTGGTGGGACCTTGGCCTTGACAGAAGTTGGGGCTGGAGCGGGTGTTGAAGACACTGGGGCAGCTGGCGTTGAAGACGCCGCAGGTGGTGTAGGGACGGGCATCGAGGGCGCCGGGGCTTGTTTCGAGCGCTTCTTAGAGCGCTTCTTAACAAGCGTAAAAGAGGGAGACTCAGGGCCAGTTGGGGTGGCGTCCGAGGATGACTCGGTCGCGGGTGCGCGCTTGCGGCATGGAGGGACGTCTACTTCGCACTCCATGTCACTGGATTAAGGGGACGCTTTAGGGCCTAAGACCAGAGGGGTCTGGGGAACTGGGGTGGCCTGAGGGGCCATTAAGGGAAATAACGCCATGATATGCGGGATAAGAGAATCCATAAAACGATACTTATCAGCATTTATAGACATGCCTTCAGCACCGGTACTTTCAAGTAACTTCTTCCTAATCTCATCAGAGCTTAGGGAAGCCATTGCGTAGGGGTTGGGAAGGGACAACAATATATATATATGCTTACAGTTCTTAAATAAAACCTAGCGAACCCTAGCGGCTAACCTGCCTACCAGCGGTAGGGGGGCTGGGGAGAATAACTTAAAACTAACCGTAGTACGCCGAAGGCCGCTACCTAGAAACCTAAAAAAAGGGTACGCAGGTAAAGAGTTGACCGCGTTAGGGTCAACCTTTACCGACAGAAAGGACAAATACACACGAAAACACACAGATATGATAAAATAAATATGAAAATAGTAGAAAATAAGTGAAATAGAGAAGAGAAATAAAATAAAAATAATAAAAGGACTGGTTCAATACAAATTCGTTGTCACCGCTACCTGGAAACCTAAAAAGGGTACGCAGGTAAAGAGTTTACCACGTTAGGGTCAACCTTTACCGACAGAAAGGACAAATACACACGAAAACACACAGATATAATGAAATAAATATGAAAGTAGGAGAAAAAATAAATAAAATAGAGAAGAGAAATAAAATAAAAATCGTGAAACCTTTTCGTTGTCACTGATGGCTGAGTTGATAGCATCAGTGAGAGAATTTACTAATGAATCGATTTTATCCGGGCTATCTATTTCTTCGGGAGAGATCGCGAGTGGAGAGTTCGGAGCCTCTAAGGCTGAAACTAACGTATTTTTAAAACCTTTCCAGTTGGTAAAGGTCTTAGGAGATGACGTTATCGTTCGGCGGTCCTAGCACGAGGGAAACGGGGCGATGGTCGGAGCCTAGGTCATCGAGCGGTTCGATAGACCTTAGGTCAAGATTGATTCGCTTGATAATTGCAAAGTCGAGGATGTCAGGAGAGTAGGACGGGTTGTTGGGATAGTGAGTGGGAGTGATGGGGGATATGACGTCTAGGTCAAGGGAGTTAGTGATGTCGAGGAGAGCGATACCGCTGGTGTTAGTCGATAGGCACTTCCAGTCAGTATGTTTGGAGTTAAAGTCTCCGAACATAATGACTGAATGGCCGAGGGCGAGAATGGCCTCAAAGTCGCTGCGGATTGGTCTGGTACCACTAGGTATGTAGATTGAAGCTATGATGGTGGTCGGATGACCAGTCATAGCCAATCTACACACAGTGGCTTCCATGTTGAGGAGAGGAGGGGTAGGGAGAGGACAGCAATGGAAGCCTCTTTTGTAATATATAGCGGTGCCGCCGTAACCGTCGGAGTTGGGCCTATCGTTACGAATAAACGCGTACTTAGGTATAGCGAATCCCCTGGAGCGGTTTGGAGTAAGCCATGTCTCCTGGAGAAGGAATAAGTCAGGTTCATTGTTCTGAAGGAACAGTTTAATCTCGGGAAGGTTGGTGTTAAGGCTACGAGCGTTAAAAGATACTAGGGATAAGCCCTTGGGTTTAGTACGACTGGACGCGGGATTTGCGGGTCTAGACATTATAATTTACTTATTTACGATTTTATACAAAAATAAACAAAAAATAAAAATAAATTTACAACGAACTTAGGAGCGAGTGGTGCTCGGTTAACGCGAATAAACGCTCTTGAGGAGAGCGGGCGGCTCGCAGTTTGCGTGCGAGAACAGAAATTTCCGTAATGTCGACGTTTTGAATGACGTCGAACACGGTCTTCATGTCCTCAGCCAGCGACGACTGAGGTGAAAATGACAAAGCAGGACGCGGCCCTACTGAAGCTACGGGAGCTGGGATGGGTCGGGAAGGTGCAGGCGGGACAGCCGGACGCTGCCGCCAAGACAGAGCCGGAGTAGGCGTCGGCTGAACGGGCTTTGCTTCCGGGGGACCCCGGTTGCGCAGCGGCGGGAAGTTAGCGGGAGTGAGCGGCGGCGCCGGTTTAGGCGCGACCCTCTTGGCGGTGGAGCGCGGAGCGCGCGGGCAACCCCTGTAGTTAGCTGTGTGACCGGACTGGCCGCATAGCACACAGGCAGGGGGGAAAGTGGATTCGGGAGTGCGAGTGCACTCCTTCGTAAAATGTGGATACAGGCACTTAACGCACCTGGGGGGAGCTGAGCAGTTAGCCGCTGCGTGGCCATAGAGCTGGCAGCGGTGGCACTGCCCAGGTTGACCGCGGGGGTTGGAACGCTCGACGGAGATATTTGAGAGTCCGCAAATTGTGCGAGCCTCTCTAAAGATCTCCCTCGAGTTGGGAGTATTCGACAAGATAACTAAAGCTAACGGAAAGCGTCTACCGCGGTTAGAGTGCATCTTGTGCACTGCTTCGGCCGGGAAACCCTGGGACTTAAGGTCCTCGAGGATTTCTTCATTCGCGAGCTCGAACGGGACGCCCCGTAGTACTGCGCGGATCTTACGCTCCTCCGGGAGGGCGTAGGTGTGATACGCGATTTGTTTTAAGGAAAGTAACCTGGTGAAAGCGCGGAAGTCGTGGACGGTCGGTCTCAGGAGAGCCGGTTAATGTGGCGGCGACCAACGAAGCTTCGGACGCGGCGGAGTCTGAATCGCTCCCAGGAGCGGTACGCTTCCTACGAGATGATCGCGAGGATGAGACCGACGCGCAGTCCATATCGGATGGAACGGGAGACGCGGGAGAGCTATAGACCTGAGGGGTCTGGGCGTTGGAGGCCTGAGGGGCTGGGGTTGGGGCCTGAGGGGCCGGGGACGCGATTGATGCCTGCAAGGCCTGCGTTAGGATGTCTTTTGGGATGGAGACGCCTGCCGCAGCAAGCGCCTGGGTGAACGCGTTCGCGAAGTTAATAACGCTTAGCGAATCCATTAGGGAGTGTTGGGACTATAATATGTATAAATATAAGTATAATAAAAGATGCCTAGTTCCTAAAAACCTAGCAAAATCCTAGCGGCTAACCTCCCTACCAGCGGTAGGGGGGCTGGGGAGAATAACTTAAAACTAACCGTAGTACGCCGAAGGCCGCTACCTAGAAACCTAAAAAAAAGGGTACGCAAGTAAAGAGTTGACCGCGTTAGGGTCAACCTTTACCGACAGAAAGGACAAATACACACGAAGAACACACAGATATGATAAAAATAAATATGAAAATAGGAGAAAAATAAATAAAATAGAGAAGAGAAATAAAATAAAAATAAAAAGGACTGGTTCAGTACAAATTCGTTGTCACCGTTAAGTATCCTTTGCACTGAAACCAGACTACTTACGCTGGGCACAACACTGCACTCAGCACAAGCACAACACAACTTAGCACAGCACTTTGAAGACTAAGGGGCTTAGTCGCAAAGAAAAATCGCACTTCGAAAGCACTCAGACGGAGTAGAAAAACCTTGGAAATCGTAGCACGGAACCAACACGCTAAACTGTGACGTCAGTAGACTGAGCGCCACGGAATATCGGGAAGGGACCGAGCAACGGAGAACGGGGTCTTGCACGTCCGCACCGCGTGGCGATCGGAGCGAGAATCTTCGAGGTAGGTTTCTCTTGACGTTTGATTAATATACGCAATTCATCGTAAAAGTGGAAGGTTGAAGGAATCTGTTAGCTCGGCAAGTCTCCCTCCCCCGAAGAATCCAAATGACGAATACCCTCAAACGGCATCCGGTTCACCAGTTAACGCGTGAGTCAGCCATCGCCCTTCTCAAAATATCTTTATTTTCCTTAAATTTATTTCTGTGACACCCTTGCACCGAGCTGATAGATTACGCGAACGGCCCTTTTCTGCAGAATAAATATGGTATCGATGTCGGCAGCATTCCCCCACAAGATAATGCCATATGTCATGAGATTTGCAATTTGTCTAATTTTTTAATCCATCAATATGCGGTCATCACTGGAGTTTGGCGTCTAAGGTTATTCCCAGAAATACAGTTGAGTTTACAGGAGTTAGTATCTGGCTCTTAACTACAATGTTTGAATTAACTGTTTGACATTTGGCAAAGTAAACTTAACACAATTAGTTTTATTACAAAAAAATAAGAAGCAGAGCTATCTTTTGGCAGTTCTGGATAACTCAAATTACCTCAGTTCATTTAAAAAAGTTTTAACCTTTTGTAAAATGAGAAACTGTTGTTAAAATCAGATCTTTCATTCCAATTACGAGGAAGTTCATTATACAGGGTCAAATCTTGCGATGCTACCTGGAGGGAAAGTACTCTAAATACTGGAGATCGCTAGTTTTACTCTTAATCACCATGTTTGTTAGACTTGATTCTTATGATTGACACTATTGCTTAATGTCAGTAAAATATGGGGTATTTTGTTTTCGGATTTAAGCCGATTTAGCCTCCAGGTAGCATCACAAAATTCTACCCTATATTAATAACCTGTTTTAAATATAAGAATTTGCATTTGGCAGGTCATTTAAAGGTAATTTTTACCTAGAATTAGAAGTTCTGGTGCCAGTTTTAATGGTGAGCTCATTTAAAGAAGACAAAATATGAGAAGGCATTCGCCTAGGCCTTCGGTCACATTGGTTCCCTTTCTCGTCAACATTTCAGAAAAAAAGTCCACTTTTACGTTATTTCAGGTCGTATTCTATTAACATGCTAATTTCCATACAAATCCGGCCAACCGTTTTAGCGTGATTAAGATTACTTAAAACGTTTATTAAAACATGCAAAATTTTATGTCCTAAATAATATAAATGAGAAAGTGAGTTTGATTATTAATTGATTCGTTTGTTTGCTTTGTAACGCTTTCATAATTTGACTTTGCAACTCTCGTTGGGTTTGGTATACACATTGCCAATAGTACAGAAGACAAAGGATGAGATACGATGATGAGAGATATGCTAGCAAAACCTAGGGCTAATCCTAGTAATATTTATAAATCCCATCACAGGAATCATAACATTCTATTAGGTGAGATGAAAAACAATACAATGCGCAATAATAAATAAAGAGACTTAGGGCTATCCTGAATCTCTTGAAAACCGTTTAGAAAATAATCATACCATTATACCTAGGTACGTTAAAGTGTTTATATCAGAGAATCAGGCAAAAACTTTGTATCTCGAAGTCAGAAAAATTATACTGATTCTTTTAAGCGTAAACTAAAGTTTTGTCATTATAGCCTTTGTTTTCTTTGCCTATTCCGTAAATTAAGAAGCAAAACCAAGGGATAATTGAGTAGATAAGCGTGAATTTCTTTTTCTTTGTATCTGAATTTTCGTGATAATTTTCAATTCGAAAATCGAAATGTAGCGAGAGTGAAGATTAATAATAAATCTAATGTGACATTTTGGAAATGTAAGGAGTACGAGAGTGTTTGATTGATATGCTAACTTAAGCTTTCCAAATTCAACCATTTATAAATAATTACTTAAGTAGGAAGTCCAACTTTTATATTAGTGAGGTTCGTAGTAAGTAAAATCGTTGACTTACTTAATTAATGTGGCACTCTTTACTTTGGAATTGAGAATTGACAAATGAGGTCTGTGAGCTGTGAACTTTCTAAACTGTCGGCAGGTGAACCAGTTGAAAACTAACTAAAACTATGGATAATATAGGATACAACTAATGACAGAACTGCTTTTTTGAATCTCCCTTTATACTAGACATGGTGTTATCGAAGTAAAGTAAATTATTACTTTTTATTTACATCAAGGGAATGGCCGTTACATCAACAAAAAAGTACGGTATGGTGCAAGACGAAAATTAAATTGAGTACTGAACTTTTAAAAGCCAATTTTTATGATAGGAGAAGAATTATTGATCTCGAAGTTGAAGAAGCTTCAAGAAGGTAGTTGTGACGTGGACGATTCTATGACCTGAGATGGACAAGTTTTATTTAAACGCAATTACCATTAAAATTACTTATTTTACACAAAAGTTTGTGTTGTGTTCATTATTTTTTTAATTTGAATTATATTTATAAGCCACCATGATTATCTGAAAACATAAATTTAACTGACGGCACATAAAGAAAACGCACTTAAACGAATACAAAATGAAGGTTGCATTGTGTAAAAAAATGATGGGTTCTTCGAAATGAGTGGACTGTATTCTTATTATCACTTTAAAAGGAATTTATTAAGAGAAAAAAGGTTACAGCTTGATGTATTGAATCGATGATCAAAATATATGATGTATTTATGCGCAAACGTCCGCGCAGCAGCGCAGTATTATGTAGCACGTTCGTTGCCCGACTGACTCGGCGCGGCGACCGGTTTCGCTTGCTCGGCGGGGGCTGGCCGGTGAACCCGTTATTTCTGCTTGATGCGTTCGTAGCTCGAACACATTGCCCTAAACTACCTATTATGTTTCATAAAATGCACTGAAATAAGTTGTTATAGAAAAAAAAACACAGTTTCTAAAAGAATATTTTAAAGCTTTGTACCGTAATTAGTTATAACAGTTTTTGGCTTCAGAAGAAATCTGCTATTGTACCTGACATTGTATTCAAGTTGCACCATTTCAAAAGTTTCAATTAGGTTTACCGGAAGTATTGCAACTTGGTGAAAAGTTTCACTGAGAGCGCACAATACTACTTATGCCTTTTCTGTGGACAGATATAGAAGACGTACCTAAACGATCAATGAAATATTTATTGCAATAATGGCTTATATATTTTTGTTATCGTTAAGGAGACCGAATGTAGCCTCTGAAACCCTATTCTTCAATTTCAGTTTATTTCAAAAGTCATGGTTTTTTTAATGTATTTATGAAAATTTCAAGAAAACATAATTTAATAAATGGAATAATACAATGGAATCTGAATTTTTGGTATTTTTGCCACATAAACTCAAAAGTTTTATTTGGCATCTTGAGGTAAGGCACCCGTTAAATATTTCAACGGAAGGTAGTCAGAAATCAATATATTAGAAACGAACATAGCTTGGGGATCATATTAAAAGGGTCTCTTGTATTACTCATAATAGTCCCTTTGTGAATACCAAAAACACGTCACAACTACATCAAAGGAATAATACAAGAATACATAAATACCTAACTAAAATGTTTCTATGAAAAATAAAAGCAGGAAAATACTATTTTATCGTTTGTACTATGTATCTAATTTTGTTATGTTAGATATGTATCGAATTGAACTAAGGCATATCTTTATATCCATGTATATATAAAATATAAGAGAACATAAAATTTATTATAAAATAATTAGTACACTGTTCTATTTATAGGTCTTACATTAAATTAATTTACTTCATAAGTCGATGTTACTCGCTGATTAGGGCATAATATATTAGGGCAACCATTATGCCGGTTTCTCAAGAGTATCGACTGCCCAACATTTTTTTGTACTAGCAAAATATAATTAGGCATATTAGGTGGCCTATATAGGTATATATAACTTCAAATATTCGCGTCAATAACGATATTCAATTCATTTTGTCTATTATCTTACCACATTCCATAAAAAATGCCATGGTATAAAAATTGGATTGATGATATAAACTTACTGTTATTGGCAACAACAGGGAATAGTTCTTGATTTTTTTTAATTTTCTTTTTAGTTTATCTTACACCCAGAAAATCTACTGTGTCCAAAAAATACGCGGGTGAAGCCGGGTAAAAATCCTGGTATGAATTCCATAAATGACAAATTAAATAACCATGATACAATCAGACCACAATCAGACCTTCATCGTGTTATAAAAGCTGACAGATTCCATCGTGTTATAAAAGCTGACAGATTCTCTGTGTATGTCCTCAATACAGGTAAAAACGATCCCCGACTATGAAGTTTGGATCATGGTGGCTTTGGCAAGTAACAGCTGGGTAGTAAAGTTGTATAAAAGTAAGCCTACTTTATACCTTTATTAAGTAAGTTTTAATAAAGGTATAAAGATCAGTTTTTACATATTTTATTTGGATTATCATAAGAAATCACGTCGTCAATTGTCAGATCTATTCCAGCCCCTGTCCGACGCCCTTACACTGCGATAAATCCTTATGTATGTGTTACTTGGGAAACTATCAAAACATGTTTCGTCAGTTGTCAGACAGTTCCGATAGTTCCAATATCCCGTCAGAGACAATGAAAGTCTGCTGTAAGTTCATACATTATCCTCTTGAACTGGATTGAAGATGGACCTCATGATTCTGAACGACTCACAGAACAAACACAAAGTGTTGTAAGTGTTATAAAAAGTAATTGAGGTGCTCTCAGGTCAAAGTTTTATTATGTATTTTTCAAGCTATAAACTTAGCATGACTCAATTGAACCAAAACTTTGGCGATGACTTCAAAAAAATTAACATAACATACTTAAAAATAATGAAACATTAATTATTTTTACTCATAGCGAAAACGTTTAATTTTAATTCCAAAAAAACTCATTAATTAGGAATTAAAGACACGCAGAGAAAAAGTATGTGATATGTGTGAACTGGTTTGTAATAAAATAGTTCAAAAATAATTTTACGCCTTCTTATTGTTCCTCAATATCATCGTCACATTGACATTGTAATTGATTATGTCACAACGTTTTGTGTACAAACATTAAAATAAATCACATTTTCGTAAAATCATATTTAACTAGCTCAGTTTTTTTAATGTATTATTTAGATACTCAACGAACTATCACACGGCGAGAGAGTTCTCTGATAAACCAAACATCATATTCGAAAGATAATATCACTGGATTTACAGCTCCACAAAAACCACTTTCATCTGGGAGACTTTACTACGCTAACAATGATTCCAGTATTTCGCTCCTACAGCGACCAAAAGGATCGATTCAAAAAGAACTGGTCACAAAACTGTTTGAAACCATGCTCGACGGGATCGTGGAATCATGGCAAGTTATCCCCGTGAAGAAACCTGAAGAAGTTCTCAGTGAAAATGGAGAGAAGATTGACCAACAGATGTCGCAAAATAAATTAAAAAGAAAATCTCAACGTAAGTTTTATAATTCCACATAATTTTTACTTGAATGAAGGCACGGTGGGGTAGCTATACGCGACGTGAAATTTAATGGCAACGAGTTACTGATATTCAATATTATACTATTTCCATTTCTTTATTTTCTCGATGACAGGTCCTGTGTAACCTTGTGCGAGCGTTTTTTTTACATTATGTATGCATTATTTTATAAAAATATGACGTTTATACACGTACAAGGTTATTTAATACCAGAGTCGGAGAAACTGATAGGGATGGAGCTATCGGATGGAGCTAGAGAGCATTATATCAAATTAGAACTGTCATCGAGAAAATAAAGAAATGGAAATAGTATAATTCATCACTCACTGTTGTTTTATACTAGTGGACTCTATGATTTTCGGATTCCAACTCAAACTGACACATAAAGTCTTTATGGTTTTTATCAAATCATACGTAAAATCGTGATACAAAATACTGTGCAACAAATAAAAGTTAAGGACCATGTTAGGTGCTGCAATTTTGGGAAGAGGAAAAGTTCCACGTGGTTTATTTCATTTTTCTTTAAAGTAATAATTTTTGTGAATATTTTGCTTTGTTTTTTTTTTTTTGCTTTCTGGCTGACTATTATCTGTTATAGAGTTCTAATTCGGTTTCCTGTTTAAAGTCATCTAAACTTAATATTTATTTATTAAATTTTATTTAATTTCGTGTTTTTTTTACGCGTAAATACGTCGTGAGGCCTATATTTGTAAAGTTTTTTCATACATGTTGTCAAGGTCCAAGAACAAGGTGCTGTTCTCGAGTGATACGCGAGTAGAGCCACAGACTAAGCTCGTATAGAAGAAGACACTAAAGCTTTACTATATTTTCAGTATCTACAGGAAAACTGAAAGGAAGAGCAAGCCGATCTAGGCTTGAATTGAATCCAAGTGATTTTACGGTAGTGGCCAATCTTGCTTTATATATTCGTTGTTAATAATATATTGATGATATATACATAAAGATATATTCAAATTGATATAAAGAGAGCTTTATTAAATATTTAAACACAACTCTATTAATATCGTAACTAAAATTTTTTTACCTGACTAAAATAATAAAATCCTGTAATCCATATTATAATAAACATAGTAAGTACGTGGTTTGAAACCACACCCATCTATAAATACATGTTCGTGAAATCGAAGCCATTCAAGTATAACAGTTTTGTTTTTGTTTTCAGCCAGAACCTATACAACGGGTTTGGTGGTCCGGTCCTGATGAACGTGTCGTAATAAAGTTCAAAAACGGCAACATATACGAAGGTGGCATCTCTATGAAGTGTATGAATGGTGAAGGCCGCTTTCAATGGAATGATGGAACTATTTATTTTGTAAGTACTACGATTGCACATACTAGAATTTTTTATTTTGTATAATAGTTCCCTAAGTTATTAAAATGCTGGAAAACGATCAAGCTTTTTAATATAATAGTTGAAATATGAAATATTTTTAATCGTCTCTGTCCGCCTATAGTGTCGGACTCTTTGATTTGTCGGTTCCAAATCATGCTCTTCTTAATTTTATTTTTAGGGTCAATTTAAAGATAATGAAATTTGTGGGCAAGGAAGGCTCCAGTGGAAGGATGACACGTGGTACGAGGGGGAATTTGCCGGCAATATCCGCAACGGACACGGCCTTTACGTAGACTCGCGCAAGCAACGATCCTACGCCGGGGAGTGGCAATGTGGCGCTAAGCATGGAAAGGGCATCATGTACTACTCTAAAGATATCTTTGACACATACGACGGCGAGTGGGTCAAGGTTATGAAATTCCTTAATTACGCATCATTATTTTATGTAGTGGCTTGACCACGATAAAAAATTATGTTACATGTTTACATTTTATCACTGACGTATTACTAAAAAAGCAATCTGGGTAATCCTTGTTCCATTCGGATGTTTCATATTATTCTTAAATTATCAAACCCGGATTTTTTTTAGATTAAATTTTATATTCATAATAAGTGTACAATTTTCGCGGCTTTTATGTGAAATAAAGAATCAAAAGTATTTGCGAAAGATCTGTATTTAGCACGCTGATAGGAACCTGAGATAAATATTATGGAAATTCGGACATTCACAAAACAGGTACTTAAAGAAGTAAATACAAATTTTCACACATTTTGTAATAAAAAAAATACACGTCAATTTTATTATAATGTTAGAAGGTCCTATTTATAATACTAGATTAGCTATGGTCAGATAAATATTTGTACTTGTGTGGTTTTCGCCATTTTGGCGCTTGTTGCTGATGCTCAAACTCAAACTAAAATTGAAAATAAAACTTTGGGCCTAGCATTATAGAGCCGAAATTATGGCAGTTAATTGAAGAGTACATAAAGACAACGGCCAAATAAATAAAAATATCAGGTTAACGATACATGCCAGAGCTAACAATCAGAAAAAAAAATTATATTGGGATAGGATCTGTTCGCGTCCGCAAGGTCCTAGACTTTTACTCCCTTGCACGTGATCCCTGGGTGGTGCCAAACAAAAAGTCCTTACAGATGATAGGTTTTCACTGTGACGTGTAACCCTCTGTCTTAAATTAAAAACTGAAACTTCTGGAACAAGGTGATTATTTATTAATTGATCTGATTTTTTATTAATATAATGCACTAATGAATTAAAATTATTTATATTTTACGTTTTTAGAGACGTTACTAACAAAAATTAAGTTAAACACTGGGGGCACTGGTAGCCTCGTCATGGAGCCTAGTGGAATCCGAATAAACGATGCTCCGCTGGGAGACTGTAGGTTGTTGAGGACCCAACTAAGGTGTCAGCTACACGTGAAAGACTGCCCCAACCCTGCGAAAAATCCCGAGATTGTTCATCGTGCTGATTGGTGACCGGAAAGAGAGGACTCGATGGCAATCTCCGGGGGCTTTTGGGCTATCACGCAGTCTCCAGACGAATCTTATACCGGTGTTCTCTCAGGCTGCTTGGTTCTGAATGTAGCGTTTTCTTCGACTGCTAGCCCTCTCCCCTGTTAGTCCTACTTAAAAAAAAATAAAAGTCAGAAATAGAGAAGGGCGTATTCATAGCGGTTAAACTTTATTTAATTTTGATGACTACATTCTAATCTATAGAAGAAGAAGATTACCACTATACATTGTTTTGTTATATTATCTCTTACATAATGATCCGCGTGGCGTAGTGGGTAGTAACTCTGCCTCATACACCGTTCGTCAGGTTCGAGTATTCGTCGGGGCATTCATTTGTGTGATGAACACAGGTTTTGTTCTTGGGTCATGGTTGTTTATATTTTATATAAGAATGTTTATTCTAAGTTCCCAGTTCGCTGTGCGGTTAACCATAGCACAAGGTCTGCTTACTTTACGGCCATATATTTGATGTGTTTGTCTAGGGATTTTTTATATATTATTATTACAATTTTTTTAATTATTGTTACAGAACGTTCGGCATGGATTTGGTGCGAGAGAGTATTGTAAAATGAGCGGATACAAAGGAGCTTGGGATAATTACATCAGGGACGGGAAAGGTTTGATGATATGGCCGAATCATGACGTAAGATTCACGTATTTATAAAGTCTATAAAACCTGAGTCCCTACTATTTATGTTTTTTTAGAATACCTAGTTAGAAAATACAACTAATATACATAAAATTTGTACTTGTTTACACAAAATATCGTTTGATAAAATACCGACAAGTTGTACTTGGTTTTGTAACACGTTAACTCAACTCCTGACCCAATAATAAACAGAAGCCACGTTGATGTTATTGATTAAATGTAAACAAATATTATAATTTGACAATTATATATTTTTATTAATTTATGAATATTTGCAGTGACAATTTCTAAAATCACGATGTATCGTGTCATGATTTGCGATATCTAATATTGGCAACAGTCTAAGTTAATATAGTTCATGTAGTAGCTGATGGATAGCGCTAGCTGTTGACAACCCTTCAAAATTGTTTGCAGTTGAAATTCCAAAATCATTTCGACATTTAGCATTGCAGAACACGGATATTTCGTGATATTTATTTTGCTGAATTTCGCAGAAAGTAGTGAAAATCAAATAGGTATATGCCGATGATGTCACACTACAGCTTCTATAGTACTTTCGCCTTTGCTTCTTGCATTTAATGAAAAAATGAAATAAGTTTAAAATGAAATTAAGTAGAGCACAACAATCCATTTCATTGTTTATTATTTATATTAAAATTTAAAAACAACCATTTAGAAACTGAAACAACCGAAAATTATTATGTATCATTTATAGTATAAGTATAAGTATAAGTAATAAAAAATATAATAGGTCTTTACCTATGAAACTGCCGTTTTGCCGTACTGGCCATTTCAAATGAAAATATTTTTTTTTACTTGTGACGCTTTGTGTCTTGTGACGAGAAATGGATCCTGTTTGACATTCGTAAGCGCTCAGCAAATTGGTTGGACCCTGGTTCAGCACCCAAACAATGCCCTAAACGAAAACTTACCCCTAGAAAAGTGAAGGTCACTGTTTGGTGGTCTAACGCGGGTGTAATTCATCACAGCTTCTTGCCAAACGGGACAAGCATTACTGCAGATGTGTACTGTGAAGAACTGAACACAATGATGGTGAAGCTCGCACGTCTTCAACCAGCTTTGGTCAATCGTTCGGCTCCACTGCTCCTGCACGACAACGCGCGACCTCATACTGCACAGCAGACGGTCTCCAAGCTACAAGAGTTGGGGTTGGAAGTTCTCCGTCATCCGCCGTACTCACCAGACCTTGCGCCTACAGACTTCTACTTTTTCCAGAATTAGGATAACTTCTTGGCAGGAAAAAAATTCAATACCCGAGAGGCAGTACAAAATGCCTTTGAAGAATTTGTTGCCTCCCGTCCAGCTGATTTCTTCAAGAAAGGCATCAATAAGCTACCAATGCGTTGGCAAAGATGCATTGATTGCATGGGTGATTATTTTGATTAATAGAAATAAAAAATATATAAAAAAATTACGCTTCATTTATTTCGTGAAAAACGGCAATTTCATAGGTAAAGACCTATGAAAGAGCTTCGAGCTTCTCCATCATTGTGTTCAGTTCTTCACAGTACACATCTGCAGTAATGCTTGTCCCGTTTGGCAAGAAGCTGTGATGAATTACACCCGCGTTAGACCACCAAACAGTGACCATCACTTTTCTAGGGGTAAGTTTTCGTTTAGGGCATTGTTTGGGTGCTGAACCAGGGTCCAACCAACTTGCTGAGCGCTTACGATTGTCAAACAGGATCCATTTCTCGTCACAAGTAACAATGCGGTTCAGAATTCCTTCATTTGTATGCCTGCTGAGCAGTGCAAGGCACGTCTCCATGCGTACTTCGCGCTGGCGGTCATTGAGTTCGTGGGGTACCCATTTGTCAAGCTTTTTTACCTTGCCAATTTGACGCAAATGGACCAACATTGTTTTGGTGCTAACGTCGAAAGCTGCTGCTAATTCAGCCGTGGATTGAGTTTCATCAGCTTCCACAATTGCCTTTAATTCGTCATTGTCAACCAAAGTTTTCGGACGACCACGGGGTTCATTTTTCAGGTCAAAATTTCCAGAAAGGAAGCGGGTAAACCAATAACTGGTGGTGCGTTCGTTTGTAGTGTTTGCTCCGTAAACGTCGTTGATGTTGCGTGCCGCTTGTGCCGCTTTGCTGCCACGACGGTACTCATACTCCATAATTACTCGAATTTTTAACTTATCCATGATGACGAAAAATGTTTGAATGCGTTGAAAACAAAACACTAACTATTAAACAAATGACGATTTTAGAAAAAGAATTCCATGTTTGTCAAATAAAATTAATTTGAAATTAGAATTATCAGTCAAAAAAAAATATTTTCATTTGAAATGGCCAGTACGGCAAAACGGCAGTTTCATAGGTAAAGACTTATTATTTGGTTCCGGCCATATTCCTAATGACTGTAAAAAAATGTTATTTGTGTATGGCAAATTAATTGATGTCTATTTGCGACCCCCATTGTTTAGTTCTTTCCGGTGAAATTATTTTGACCTACAATATTTCACAAAATAAGAAAATACGGGTCCCGTTAGTTTGTGAGATCCCATCGAAACTCAAATAAAATATATACGCATTTTTTAAATGTTATCAATTGAAGAGTCGTTGTTTGGACTACCATTTGTGTGTATTTAATCACCTTTTGAATAGTCTGCCAATTTTAAATAGTTTTGAGTATTGTTAGCTAGGCTGACAAGTCATTTCTAAAGGTTGCCTGCATTGATAAATCCTAGAGTCGTTCAAGTGAAATTTGGTTGACTTTTGTTTGCTTGAAAACATAAACTTATATATATATATATATAATAAGAAGTTTTTGATACTCTTGCCTACGACGTATTAGCAGTTTAGCTTATCGTCAATAACAATTCCCAAATATTTTACATTGTGGACTCGGTGCAGAGTTGGACAGCCACAGACTGTTATATTAAATTACTGCAAGAGTTTTGTATTTTCTTCTTTATTATTTTTAGATTTTTAGTAAGAAATAAAAATTAGGTTGTTATAAATGTATCCTGTTAAAATGATATTTATGGAAGTGTGCATCTTGTATTGCTATAAGAGTTGTCCTTTTTGTTTTAAAATAAACTATTTATGTTTCTATTCTGCAAATATATTTGTAAGCGCAAGCTCTTATTCGTAATATTCGAAATATATTATATGATATTTACTGATTTATTTTATTGATCAGTTTTATAGGGGTGACTGGAAAAACGGAGTAATGTCAGGACAAGGAATATACATTTGGAACGCCACAATAAATTTTTCACTCTCTACACCCTCCTTTACTGCTTATCGCGGGAAATGGTTCAAAGGCGAACGTCATGGATATGGTCACCTTAATTTAGGAACTGGAATGGGATCTCACTATAAAGGAGAGTACAAAAATAATAAAAAACATGGAGCTGGAAAACTTGTGACTAATAATGGACTTACTTTGAAAAATCGGCATCTGTTTTACGAAGATAACCTTGGTGCTTTGGACGATGAGAGCTATTCAGATACTGTCAGGCGCTTCCAAAGTGAACCTTACCAATTTCATATGTACAATGACTTAATTGGACTTTTGTATCACGTCCAACAAGCGTATCTTAATCTAGACCGACAAGAAGAGCTGAGATTACAAATAATTCGTGAATACATAAAAAATAATAAATCCTCTAGTTTTCAAACCCTTAAAGCAAACTCATTATATGAAATTGGTGAGGATTCAATTGACAACTTTCTGGCATTTGAAGAAGAGTCTCTACATAAAGCTTTGAAATGTTATGAACCTACACTACGAGATATATACTACAACTACGCGACGATCTGCAATGAGAAAGAAATCAAATTCACTCCTGTTTTGATTCGCCTTTACTTATGGCAGCTATATTTTGATTGTCAAATGCATCATAAAGGTCTTACTCTCGTGGATATTGATAAATTATTGTATAGCAATCCAGATTGGCTTATCGATGAACCTCATAATCCATTTGAAAGGATTTATTTCTGGCAATTTGTGCATAGTTTAATTAGCGTGGCTAGAAAGTTATATGCGATTCGAGAATTACCAGGCCCTAAACCTGAGACTATAGTAGCGAGCGCTTTGAGAACCTTTATGGATAATGATATTCTTCCTAATATTGATAAACACAAGGGTAAATTTTATGTTTCTATTGGAATGATAAAAATGTTTAACGTTTTTATTTTTTTAACTCAACCAAACTTTTCTCCGTCTTATTAGGACATCTTGTAAACGGGCATGCAAGGTATGTTCCACTGCAGGGATTATACAAATTGTATAAGGACTTGGGAGAGCCGCACACTGTTCGTACATTCCTTTGTGCTATACTTAAGCCACCACATTGTGTTGATTCTCCTCAGCTGGAGGTGCTGGATATGTCCCTTGATAGTCTGGTTCAAGGTCAAAACGCCTATGTGGTGGGTGACGTCATGGCATACGTCGTTGGTAAGTCCGTAGTTCCTGTACAAAAAAGGTTAGAAGTGTTTAAAAAAAAATAGTGGATCGGTGCTAGGATCCTGAGGCACGGACCTCGAAAATTTGTTTCCCTTCGCCTTCTTTTTTATCAAAAAACAAACCGAGACGAACACAAACTAAATAATAGAGTTACAAAATATTTTGCTCACAAGCCCATGCTTTGCATTATCCTGTCTCTTTTACGACGGGGAGCAAGAGTTGTCTGAATAAATTTATCTGTGGTAGTCGCACCAGAGCTAATGGTCAGGTAAAATCTACTCTACATGCGCCTGACCAGTTTAGATACAATATCGCGTGCGCAGGATTGCAACCATAGCAATCTTAAACCAATAAAGAATAATTGATGTTTACTATTCGACAACTAGAATTTTTGGATGGAAATTAATAAATTAGTTACAGTTTGTTTCCACCCCTTGTATTAAAATAAAACAATAAATAGACTTTTTCGTCGGTCAAAGAAGAGATAAAGCATTCTTTTGCATACATATTAGTAGGTTTCTCGAAAACTATTTATTTCTTTTAAATAAAAATCTAGATTAAGTATAAAATCGCGTGACTTTCATTGCACTAGAAATAATAAAAAAAAGGGACTGCAATTAATCTTTTGTTCTGCTGTAATACAGTCAATGAGTGCATACTGCTCTGCATTACGTGACCCATACTTAAAGCGAAATGAGACCAGAGCCAATGCATTTGGCGACGGAAGCAAGTTAAATGAAAATAGCTCTAAAGGTGGTTAGGAGGTCGTGGCTTCGAGTATACGTCGTATAAGAACGACAATGTTTCTTTATTTTACTTTATTCAAAGGTTTAAGCGAAAACGGCCTCGTGTATACCTTTAATATTACGTAATGTGATTTTAAAAGCCAATATCAACCTAAATATAAACATAAATGAATTAGAGAACATTATGACTGCATTTTTTATATTTCAGGTGATTTTACACCAGAAAAAGATGCTGTTAAAGTGGAAATGGTAAGACATATTCAAGACATGAAACTGTTTCATTTTGCAAATTTATCAAGCAGTTACATCCTGGGCATATTTGCAAATATATTTCCCGGACTCGCAGAAGGTGGAAAATATGTGGATTTGGAAGTAAAAATGACGTTTTTCGAATTTTTCGAAGCATTTATTACTTGTGGCATTGAAAGTATAAAAATATCCGAAGAAGATATTGGTTTGCACAGACCTAGTGATATTATGACAGTACCTTTTACAAGTCCAGCAGAAACTCCTCGTAAATAATATGTATTTTTTAATATTATTTTACTAATATATAAATTTCTATTTATGAAAATTACTAATATTGTAAATTTGTATTGTCTTTTCTTTTGCAACCCGCATGTTTAAAAGAAATGTAAGAATTTATTTTACTCTATGGCAAAAATTATGAAATCGTACAACTAAATAAAAAAATGTGCAACTTTTACCGTCTCCCGTCAGTCATATAAATAGTACAATTTAATTCAAAGTGTATTTGTTTTCACTTTTTTATAGCCGGCAAACGAGCACGTGGTGGTAAGTTGCATTCTCACTCATGGACATGATTGATCTTAGGTGTTTTATTTAGTATTAGTAATTGTGATTATCATATGGGCTAACGATGTTTTGCTAACCGTAGGCTTCAGTTGAAATTGCCTGTGTTCCAGTAATTAAAAACAACAAATAAAAAACACTGGCTGTTCCTTCCATTAAACCGAACCATAACTACGTAAACGTGATTATTATGGTGGTTAAAATAGGTAGGACTCCAGCAGTTCCGCTCCAGGCGAGATCTCAAAAAAGAAACACTTCTAATTCTTATAGTGTAAAGTAGTGGCAACCTCTGGTGTCGGAGTTGATCATGACTGGGACCGACTTAGTCCAAACTAATAATTAACAGTCCTACAGAAGTAAGAGAATATCAAAACTTGAATCGAGAGGGTAATAATAATAATAATGTATTTACATCCTTGTTTTGCTATTAGGAAGTTAAAAATATGGTTACCTATCACGAATGCGAATTTTTTTTCCGAATTATAATTGTTCGAAAACGTTTCCCATATTTTTATTTTCTATGTGTTTTATTTCACCGAAAGTACATTTTTCAGAAGTTCGAATGTACGATGTTCAATTGTAATTTTTTTAAATTTACAAATGTTTATAGTTCAACCGAATGTTTAGACGAAGTATCGCTTGTCAGAGGTTTTGGTTTTTATAATATTATTAAAATATTAAACACAAAACTAACAATGAAGCGCCTGACGTTTTGGTTTTCATAATCCGTGTAATCCGCCAGGCGTCATTCCTCCACGTTGTTAACCTCCTGAAACATCAAACGGAGATCTTTTTGTTGCTTATTATTGTTGTCTTATGATACTATTAGAGGAAGTGACTCAACCTACATTGAGTTAAAAAGTGATGAAGCGTTCAACCCGTCTCATTCACGCTTCTACGTCACATCAGGCGATGCACGCAGGAGGGGATGCCAAGGGTTCCACGGCAACAAACCGAACACGGATTGTCATTCTTTGGGGGGCTCTCGGCTCAATATCTTGCCTTAGACTCACTGCTATTGCTTTGTTAATATTTTGTTGTAATTACTTTGTGTTTTAAAATTGTTATTTCAATAAATCGCTCGATTTGTTTAATGTTGGTAGATTACAATTTATTTTGTGAATATTAGTTGTTTTTTTTTTAAATTAATAATCTGTTAGATTTATAAAATCAGAAGTGGGATAGGCTCCATATCCTTTTGCGCTTCTATTAATTGAGAGCCCTCACATTTATATATTGCCATATTTTACTTTTACTCGATGTACCAGTGTACTTTGAGTGACGAACTCTCAATCAACAAGATGTCGAGTGAATCCAACAAAGATATTTATAAAAATAGATCTCATGCTCGTGGCACAGATAATAATCATTTACAGGATACGCTTCAAGCCATTTTGTGTCGACTGACTGCCCTGGAGGATCAGAATTCATCGTCACGAACGAGAAGTACTACTCCACTATTACCACAAGTGGAGGGTAACTCTGAGGCTTCGTGTAGTGATGCGAGTACTTTTAGGATATTAGACGCCATAAGCTCCATTAACTCGGTAAGATCTACCCATATTTATATTTCAAATTTCGATCCAGTGTTCATAATTTTGATATTTGGTGCGAAGAAGTGGATCATGTTCGTGCTTTGTATAGGTGGGATGATCGAGAATGTCTCTCGCGCATCGGCAATTGTTTGAAGGGTAGTGCGCGTACGTGGTTAGACGAGTGGGTATCCACTGATCGCTGTTGGTCTACTTTCAAGCGTGATTTTAAAACTTTATGCCCGAAAACAATCGATATTGCCGGAATTTTATTTGACGTTATGAAAACCGACTCCGATAATTTTCCTACTTATGCAGAGTATGCTCGTAAATCCCTTTTGCGGTTGCGTTTAGTAAATGGATTAAGTAAAAGGTTAATTTCGGCTATTATCATACGCGGTATAAAAGACCCCCAAATACGTGCTAGTGCGACAAACGCATAATTAGAACCGGATGACCTTGTTAATTTCTTTTCAAATTATATAAAAGTACCCTCATATAAAAATACACAAACCCATACTCAGAAAAATTTTACAATTCAAAGGAATTTTCGTAAAAGGCAACATTCAAGTTCTGAACAGAATGTAAAGTGTTTTGGTTGTGGCAGTTTTGGTCTTAAACAAAGCGAATGTTACAAACGACCTAAGACGTCAAATGAAGTTACCTTTCAAAAAAATAATGTTAAATCGGAAGTGAAGTGTTCATTTTGTAAAAAAATTAGGACATAAGATCGATAAATATTTTCTAAAACAGCGTTCTGAATCTCGAGGCGCCGCGGTTAATTTTTGTAAAGGAATAATAAGTAAATGTAGCAATGTAATGTCGGCAATAGTAATACGGGTCATCACTGAGTCACAGATTCGTGTATGGGCTACTAACGCTAAGCTAATGCCAAACGAGCTAGTAGAATTTCTTTCAATTTACGTGAAGCCCAATACTTCAAATATTAGTAAAAATTTTAGTAGTTCTCATCAAAATCGTTCATTTAAAAATAACCATGTGGTGTGTGGCCGTAAACGACGATTTCAAATTGGTAGATGCTTTGTTTGTGGCGAACGTTTTCAAATTGATAAACAGTAGTAATCCGAAGAATCAGTCTGTTCATAATCCAATTGAATCTGTATCCAAATGTAGCTTCTGCAAGAAGCCTGGTCACAAAATTGAAACGTGTTTCGCAAACATAAAGTCTGAGTCACGCAACACAAGTAATGTTAATTTTTGCCAAGAAAACCCTGACAATAATAGTAAAGATAAAACTGGCAGTAGGTTTGCATGCTGTGTCCCCCGAGTTCATGAATACACCCATCATTGTCGGTTCGTACGTATTAAATCGAGAAGGTGTTACGTACTTCCGAACTCGCGATCAGCAGTATCTTGCTTACGAGCCTAATGTTAAACCTAACGTATTAGTTACTTCACAATCTCATGTTAGAACTGACTTGACCGGTGATGACCTTCTGGGATTGCTAGACGTTGCGCGCAAATTTTCAAGATTTTTACTGAGGGAACGCCTGTTCCTACATTCAAAACCAGCATTATGTCGATCAAATTAAAAAATTAAACATCTATCTATTATAGGCCGTACCGTTTGTTCTATTGAGAAATCTTGAAGGAACATGACATTATTGGGGAACTTCTAGAAAAGAAAAGCATACGAGAATCTATTTCTGAGTATGCTAGTCCCATTCTATTAGTAAAAAAAAGACGGGTCATATCGTATGTAAGTCAATGATATTGAGTAGTACGACTTTAACCGACGCTGGTTTTTCAATAAATTTAAAGAAATGTTCTTTTCTGGCGACTAAAATAGAGTACTTGGGGCGTATTATAAGCCATGGTCAGGTTCGACCGAGCGAGCAAATGATTATATTTCAGCGGGTTGAACGTTATTGTCGAACTCTTCTGAATATGGTTCGTATTGAGTGTTACCACCGACAAAATTACTGGTTTGACGTAATGTGGCTATTACCGCTAATCTTGAACATCACTAAACAAAAAACTACAAGCTTGTCACCTTTGAATGTATTGGTACTGGGTATCGAGGCCGCAACACCCGTCATACGTAGTCTTGTTAGGGACATCGCATTGCATACTTGTAAATTTGTAACGGTTGTAAACGCTAACCGACGGTTCCCTCGAACGTTTGATATTAATTCATTCGGTTTTGTTATCAAACAGGCACAAGCTACTGGCAAGCTAGAACTCGGGCGTGCGCGGGCCGTATCGTGTGGTTAAAGCGCTTCCCTACGGTCGATATGAGTTGCAACTGCTGACGGGCACCTATGGAAAATCGACCGAGGCTGCGGCAGAGTTCATAATGCCGTGGCGAGGGGAGTGGACTCCGAACACTTGTGCTGCCTTTGTACACGTAGCATCCTGCGGGCTCTGCTTGTTTATTATAAATTAGGTATCCTGAGGGCTCTGCCTTTGTACACGTAGCATCCTGCGGGCTCTGCTTGTTTATTATAACTTAGGTATCCTGAGGGCTCTGCTTGTTAATTGAAACTATCCTGAGGGCTCTGCCTTTGTACACGTAGCATCCTGAGGGCTCTGCTTGTTTGTCATAACTTAGGTATCCTGAGGGCTCTGCCTTTGTACATGTAGCATCCTGAGGGCTCTGCTTGTTTATTATAACTTAGGTAACCTGAGGGCTCTGCCTTTTGCAGTCACAGCATCCTGAGGGCTCTGCCTATTGATTATTGATTGTTTTAAGTCATCTTATTATATTTCTGTATGTTTTTTATTTTGAGACCTTTATTCTTATCTTATCTAATTTTGTTTTTATTTAAAAAAGTCAAACATAGTGCTATAATCATAATTTTAATTAAATAAACCAAATTCACCCAAATTCTTTCTCAATAAATTTACATACAGCACTTTTTAGTAAACATATTTTGAGGACTTTAAACTTTACATTTCAACCTTTCAAATCAAAACTTTTGGTTGTTAAAACTAAAAAGGTGAATACTTAAAAAAAAATATAAAGTTAAAAATAAAAACAAAATTTGTCGTTTCTATTAGCTAAGTACAAGTTGAATTTTTCTTTAAGACCTATTTTTAATTGCAGCTCAAAGCATTGATGAATTGGCCACAGAGTTGACCTCTGCACCATTGACTGTAGGCACCACCTCACATCAAAACCCGGCGGACGAGGACGAGCCGCTGTCAGGAGAGGCCGTATTAGAGGAAGTGACTCAACCTACATTGAGTTGAAAAGTGATGAAGCGTTCAACCCGTCTCATTCACGCTTCTACGTCACATCAGGCGATGCACGCAGGAGGGGATGCCAAGGGTTCCACGGCAACAAACCGAACACGGATTGTCATTCTTTGGGGGGCTCTCGGCTCAATATCTTGCCTTAGACTCACTGCTATTGCTTTGTTAATATTTTGTTGTAATTACTTTGTGTTTTAAAATTGTTATTTCAATAAGTCGCTCGATTTGTTTAATGTTGGTAGATTACAATTTATTTTGTGAATATTAGTTGTTTTTTTTTTAATTAATAATCTGTTAGATTTATAAAAATACCTATTGAATTGTAAAGCATTGCACCTACATCCTGTCATTTTGCCTGCTCATGATATTTATTAGCTAATATCTTAAAACATCCCTTACAGCTGACTAAAATCGGTAGGCAAGAGTGTAACTATCAACCTATTATTGAAGCTAACGATCGCAAAATATCGGTATCAAATTGAATAGCATAATAAATGCTATGCTATAATAAATTTATCTAACAAAGTGTACGCAATTTCGGTCAATTTCTGTACTTACTGTTATATACTTTTAAAAATTTGGCGGGCTTTGTTTCTTGCGGCAATAGTTCTTTCCTGCTCATATTATTATTTTTCCTAATTACTGATTCATCATGTTCGGCCCAGATAATGATGCAAATGATGTGCGACAGCAAAATTCATCAAAGCTAGGTTGTCGATGGGGATATCGAGTATTATGTCGATAAAATATAATAGTAACTTATTTATGGTAAGTGAAACGTCTGTCAACGTAAAAAAAAAAATTCTGATAATCAGTCAACCGTTTTTCTAGTATGTGAAACATAATATGTACAATAAGTTTATGAGAAAAATAGTTATATAAAGTAATCACTCTGGCAATTGAAATGTCGTATTACCGTTTTCGAACAATTTCAAATTCGAGCACGAAAGTTTCGAAATAATGATAGGTTACCTAAAAATATATATAATAATCCCCAGACAAATACATCAACTGTACGGCCCCAAAGTTTTTTTTTTTTTTGGTTCCCCTCCACGGGAAGGGCAGGAGGACATAAAAAATGCTCTGACGCATACTCCGCGCGCGCAGTCGGAGTTATGTGGGACTCGTCCCGACGCCTACCAGAACCATACCAACGAATACTATACTCCTCTAACGAGGAACCATACCCACTAAAAAACCCCCTGTCGGCTCGTGCATTTTTGCCACTCAGCCTTCATCTGAGCGACGGCCAATCGGAGAAAGAGGCCGCGCTAGCGGGGCCCTTAAGGGGTCACCCGCTGGGATTTACATAGCACTGAAGATGCTCAAAAATGAAAAGTAAATAAATAAAAAACATTAAAAATTTTAAAATAAAATTGCATTAATTCGGATATACGTTAGAATTAGAATTTACGTTAGAATTAGAATTTGCGGCCTGAAGGGCCTCGAGATCTAAAGTTAATTGCGTGCGTTCGCTCGTGTGCGCGTTTCTCGGTCTAGCGATTTTGTATATCGAATCTAACACAGGAGCAGTATATGAGACTGAATCTCGAACAAGATGATTGGGATGGGATTCGGCGCGTTTGAAGAACGATTCTGAGAGTGTTTTGAGGTGCTGTTGCACTGTAGGTAGTTCAAGATCTCTGTGCAGGTCCGCGTTACGCACGTACCAAGGTGCGTTTGTGGCCCTGCGGCAGAAGAGATTTTGAACTACCTGCAGCTTATACAGGACGGAGGGTTTGGCGTGGGCAAAGACTGGCGAAGCATATGACATGACGGGTCTAACGCAGACCTTATAAAGCGTACGTTTATTTCTAAAAGACATTTTACTTTTTCTTCCTATCATACTATATAGACGGCTTAAGTAAAAACGCGCGAGTTTCGTTACTCTATCAACGTGTGGCTTGAAAGAAAGCGTCTGATCTAAGGTGACGCCTAAGTATTTGATACTGCGCTTCCAGGGGATGGGAATACCTAACATACGAATGTGCGGATCGTTGTGGCGATTACGACGTTTGTGGTCGAATTGAATAGCAGAACTCTTTTCTGGGTTGACATCGATACGCCATTTTTGAAACCAAACACCAAGGGCATTTACGGCCTTTTGGAGTCTGGTGATGTTATACGGGATCGCTTGACTTTTAGTGTAAAGGGCGGTATCGTCTGCAAAGAGGGCTAGTTCGACGCCTTTCGGCGAGATGGGGATGTCATTAGTGTACACAGTGTACAGCAGAGGGGCGAGGACTGAGCCTTGCGGGACTCCAGCCTTGTTGGGACGAGGCGCGGAGAGCGCGCCTTCATGTTTGAATTGAAAAGTACGGTCTTTAAGAAACGACGCTATTAATCTGACTAGGCGAGCCGGTAAGCCTATTTTATAGAGTTTAAAAACGAGACCGCTGTGCCAGACTTTGTCGAAAGCCTTGGCTACGTCAAAGACAACCGCGATTGTTTTTTAGGACGCTGAGAGAATCCTTCGAGTATGTACTCGACGATTCGATGGACTTGCTGAGGGCAGGAGTGCTTAGCGCGAAAGCCGAACTGGTGGGGAATGATGAGAGGGTCGCCATCCGTTGGAAACAGATGGTTCCGCATTCGAGAGAGTATGACTCTTTCGAGAAGTTTAGACATTGCCTTGAGGAGACTGATGGGTCTGTGATTAGCCGGGACATTCAGAGGTTTACCCGGCTTGGGAATGCCTATGACAGTCGCTTCTTTCCAGGCTTTTGGAAAGTAGCTATGGTCAAAGCAGGCATTGAAGATAATAGCTAACAAGGTAAGCACCTGCTGGGGCAAGTGCTTAAGTGCGTGGTTGGAAATTCCATCCGCACCCGGAGCCTTTTTGGACTTTTGCTTTCTAATGAGAAGCAAGATTTCATCATTAGAGACTGTGACGGGGTCGTCGGTGATAGGGAGAGATTCTCTGCGGAGAACTACATCCTCCACCGCCTAGATGTGGGAGGGATCAA
Organism: Marasmarcha lunaedactyla; assembly: GCA_923062675.1. Classification (NCBI taxonomy): domain Eukaryota; kingdom Metazoa; phylum Arthropoda; class Insecta; order Lepidoptera; family Pterophoridae; genus Marasmarcha; species Marasmarcha lunaedactyla. The sequence goes on along the minus strand of OV281346.1, from coordinate 19,745,982 downwards.
CGGGTTGCGTGCTGGGCGAAGCCGCTATGCTGTCGGCGAAGCATTCGGCTTTCTCTTCGACTTCAAAGGCAGTAGTGCCATCGGGACGAGTGAGAGGAGGAACGTGAGAGGCGGTGTCTACGTGTAAGGCTCGGGCCATGCTATAGTACGCTTGGTGGGACGGAGAGATATTCGCCATGAGATCGTTCATCTGAGTGTCACGGAGTTCCGCGAGGTGAGACCTAACTTAACGTTGAAGCTGGTTCGCAGCTGTTCTGTATGCTGGCGTGGGATATTTCTTGGCTCTCCGGAGAGCCGCGTTCTTGGCTTTAATGAGATTGCTAACGGCTAGGGGAAGCGCGGGTTTGCTTTGCTTAGCAACCTTTTCGTTGTCGCTGATGGCTGAGTTAATAGCATCAGTTAGAGAGTTGACTAATGAATCTATTTTATCCGGGCTATCTAATTGGTCAGGCGAAATCGCGAGCAGAGAGTTCGGGGCCTGTAAGGCTGAAACTAACGTATTTTTAAAGCCTTTCCAGTTGGTAAAGGTCTTAGGAGATGTGACGTTAACGTTAGGCGTACTTAGCACGAGGGAGACGGGGCGATGGTCGGAGCCTAGGTCATCGAGCGGTTCGATAGACCTTAAGTCAAGATTGATTCGCTTGATAATTGCAAAGTCTAGGATGTCAGGAGAGTAGGTCCCGAATTTAATCGACCGCGGTAAGCTCAGCTCTGTTGTTGCTGTGCAAGAGACCGACTTACTTGCAGCCGATCGAAACCGGCCGCAGCGTAAGCTCTGAAGAGGCTAACAGCGTATGAGTATTGCGAACGAGTTGTCGTCGTGAGACGACAATCGTGACTCAACTGCTGGAGCGACCGCGAACGCGTCCGAGCGGGGCCGGACGCAGAACGGATCTGAGAGTGGCGTTTGAGTATTGATACGAGAGAAGTCGTGAGACAACAATCGTGACTCGGCAGCCGGGAGCGACCTTCAACACGTCCGAACGGGTCCGGACGCAGATCGGGTCTGGGCCCCAAAGAAAGCAGAGCTTCTTTTATATAGATGAACATACGGTGAACTAGGGTAGGGACCAAAAATAAACCTTTAAAAACAACCATGACCCCAGAACAAATATCTGTGTTTCGGAAAAAGCTTCGTAAACATGAACTGGCAAGAAATTGCATCGGTATCATTTTTTAAAAATGAATTTACAATCGCTCTTATGTCTATCCAAAATTATTCTTGTCTCCACCCCACAAACTGTCCATGGCACACGATCACGAAGTTAACGTGGGACCAAGCCATCTCCTTCCTCAACCATATGAGAGGGAAGTGCGCGACCCGTTATTCGTGAGAAACACTAAAGTTCCTACACGAGATTTACAAGCCACACCAATCAGTCACCTTTCCAGATGGTAGCATCAGCAAAAGCTATTAAATGACTTCTGGCAGCGTTAGCAACATGAAACTTATCAAGAATGCAGCAAAGACCAACCTGGCGCATTGTTAGTGAATACATTGTTCAATCAAATCTGATGATGAGACGCATAGTAGCAAAACATCCCGGCGCTGATAGTGTCACGCGTGTTTACAGTGTGAAAAGTGGTGAAAGCGTAGTGCAAAGACCTATAGCTAAATTGTGTTATTTACCAGTAGACATTAAACTATTAATCTTAGGTGTGTATTGAAGTGTAATGCGTACAAGTTAGCTTTCTTTTACGTAACTAGACAATTAAAAAAATAGAATATATATGGCTAGTTACATTAAAAAGGTAATGCAAGTTTTTCCATAACATAAATTAAAACGTGAAAACTATAAATTTATAACTATAAAAACTAGTAAATTTGGGTAACTTTGAAATTTTTTTACAGTATATGAGATATTACATCTGATTTATATTTATTACAGCTTTATTTTATTGAATGAACAATGTCTTTTTGAATTGGTTTATTTTTAAAACATGATGAATTTACGGAAAATACAATAGAATTACCCACAATTTTCCCCAAAAGTCAAATTCAAAGTTACCCTGAGTTTTGGGTAACTTTGAATATATTTTTTACAAGGTGTAAAAACCTTTAATATTGGAATATTTTAAGGTTTGGGTATAATTAAACGAAAGTCTTTTTATTAAGGAAACCCTAATCTATGAAAAGTACATCTACACTGATGAATAAATGTAATAGATTGCTTTTTCTTCCCATATAAATCGAAGTAGACCAATTAAGTGTAAAAAATATCGTAATGAAAACTAAGCAACATTATGCACATATTTCAAGTTACGCAGCATAGTATTTTTAGGATACAGGTAACTTTGAACCATTCAATATTATCCAGATAACTTCGATTTTTAACGTACTCAAAAGTCTATCAGTTTCACACAATATTTAGCAACAAAAAACGGGTAACGATTTCACAATGATAATATATAAATCACATTTTACAGAAAAACACAAAAAACATACTTGTTTACAGTAAGTTTTACATTTTTGATCTCGATTTCGAGCACTAAACACCTCCAACAACTTCACTACGGAAAGGTGGGTATTTTACAAAATTATGACATTGAGAGTTTACTTTTTTACTTCGCATTTGCTACAAAACATTTTGGACATTCGATTTACGCAGTCACGATATTGAATCATCAAAACGTTTCCATGTAAAAAAATAATAAATCATTTTCACAATTTTGTTCAAAGTTAGACCTCAATTCAAAGTTACCCAACATATACGTATTCGTCATTCTACTTTAAATTTAATTGTATCAAATTCTTACATTACTTGTATCAAAAAAAAATATTAAAGGTCATAATAATATGCCCTTTGGCAAATAAAGTATTTGAGTTTGAGTTTTGTATTTGATTGAGGACAGATTATTGAAATATATTTAAAATAAGTAAGGAGCAAGAACTGAGCCCTAGGGCACACCTATTGTCACTGTTGATCGTGATGGTTTTTCTCCATTTATTTCTTTAAGTTTATGATTTAATCAGGCCAAGTGCGTGGTTTTTTTATGCCGTAATGGTCAGTTTCATGAGTAGTGTACTTTGATCCACACAGTCGAACGCCTTGGACAACTCACAAACAACATCAAAAGCCTCACACGACTCCTCCCAGGCGATAATTATGTGTTTATGAGCTCAACACCGGCATCGGTGGTTGATCAACCCCGAATGGAATCAAATTGCTAACAAGTCATTAATGAATTTCTTTAAACATGTGAAAGTCATTGATTTAAAAAAATCTAAAAGCTTACTGAGAGTTGGTAGTATTGATAGGCATAGGTCTAAAATTATTGGAGACATACTATGCTTTGAATATTGGAACGACCTTACTCAATTTCATTAAATCAGGAAATATACTATTATCAACACAGTTATTGAATTTATAGGTTAAGTTAGGAGCTATACCCTCAGTGACAGATTGAATAATTTTCACAGATATTTCATCTTAATGGGTAGTATTTAACCTTAATGCTTTTAAATGCTGAAATCAATATCACATCAATTTACATTTTCCTTGAACAATGACTGTCCAAGAGTGGAACACGAATAAATAGACAAAGAGCCACGGTTATGTCAGTAAAAATATTTCAAATGCTTCAGCAACTTTTCTGGCGGTTGACAACAATTTATCATTAATTTTTAAATTAAATTTGTCTGTGGGACCATTGACTTTCCCGGTTTCCTAATTATTCCATATAGTTTTGGAAATATTGGTAGTATATTTAATATTATTATTAATATAATTAGATTAAACTACACCGTATACACACGTTTACATAATTTTAAATACTTCTTAACGTATTTCTAAAATGTCTTATTATGATTATATGTTCTTGCATTGTACGATTCCCTTAATTTACTTCTATTTTTCCATATTCCTACTGTTGCCCAGTCACTGAAACCAAATAAATTATTATTTACATACATTTTCTTTTTTGTGATTATATTATGGAAAGAGTTACACTGAGTGATAGGATCACTAAAATAATCTAATTAAAACGTTTTTTCAAAAATGTTGTTTCTAAATATTTCGAGCCGATTCTCATTCATGGGTATAATGGGTATAGTATGGGTAATTTCTCTTTTCAGAGTCTTTGTTTGCCTAGTATTAAAAGAGCCCACTATGATCTGATTGTAGTTTATCAATTACTGACTTTGAACGTGGCCTTAAAGTGCTTGCTGTAATATTTGTACAAATATTGTAGCAAGGCACGTGGCAGAGGTCGCTGTGATTCGCGTCGGCTCTAAGAAGAGATTTTTAAGACTTTAAATAAAAAGATTGAAATAATAGGACAACCACTTCGCCACTCCATAACCATAAATTTACCATAAATTAAAAAAACTTTTTAATGGTCATTTACAGAACTGTGTGCTGATTCTGAGTTCCATCGAATGCGTAACCATCACGTTCATCAAGCAGGCGACATAGGACTTTTGTATGTTTGAACAGCGACATCTTCCGATTACGTAAGAAATCAAATATTGCGAGTACGGGTTTTTGCTTGCTCGTTTTCGTCCGTGCACTTTTTCGCAATTTTTCGCTTACTTTGTCACTGCACATTTGATAGTGAGAGCTCTAGTAAATAATTCGCTTAACCAAAAAAGTTATTGTATCGACTTTTAATTTTGTAATCAATGCGTTTAAAATTAACCTAAGTTACTTATTTATTTATTTATTGATGTAAATTGTAATAAATCATGGCTGGACGTTCGTATTTGGCGTGGAGGACGTTTGTGACAGCAAAGGCACAAGACGAGTGGGATTACACATACCTATAAACAAAATTTTAAATCTCGTGCTTCTTTAAATGCGGTAATGGATCTCTCGGAAACCCAGTCCAAGAAGAGATATCGGATAACAAAAAGAATGTTTGTCATCTTGTGCAAAGATTTAAAACAATTAACCAATTTAAGATCTTCTGAACGGGTTTCTTTGGAAACTAAGGTAAGTAGGTGCCTACCAAATAAAGAGATAAACGCTGCATAGATGGAGGTAATTTTAAAATATTTACCCGACCAAAACTAGAGGAAAACATTTATTATAGCCGAAAGCATTATCATTCCCTTAATCTGCAAATGGTAAATAAGATCTTCTGTTATTTCAAGGTGATAGGCACCTAATTACAATCATACTAAAAGTAACTGGTATGATTTTAGGTTTGTGATGATCAGTGCAGGATTTCAAACATAAATCCTAAATTTGGTGGTGCTAATCATGATTCTTTTATATGGGACAACAGTGGCTTGAATATCTACATGCAGTCTTTGCATCATAATGGTGATATGATCTCGCTGTTAGTTAAAATATTCAAAGCAATTTTCTTATTAAGCATTAGCTTTTCTAACATTGAACTGCAACATTTTATTATAGGTGATTCCGGATACCCGCTTCGTCCATGGCTAATGACTCCCGTTTTGGATCCAAACCTAAATTTTGGAGAAGTATTATGCAATAAAAAACACAGAACAGCAAGAGTTCTAATTGAGAACACCTTTTCGAGGCCTAAAAACCGTTGGCGTTGTCTGCATAAGGATAGAGTGTTGTATTATAAGCCATTGAAATGTGCCAGAATTACTAGCATGCTCTGTCCTACACAATATGATTGTTAATTTGGGTATCACAGATTTAGAAGAAGAAGATATAGGTATGCATTTGTTATTTTTACTAATAGCATGAACTAAACTAAATTTTAAATTCGTGTGTGTATAATGGTGCTTATACTAAAAATTTCAAAAATCTCCAATTTACCCATCTCTTTACCAATGACTTTATGATCAGATTGCAGTATGGAAAAATAAATAATGATATATCATATTTTGCTATGCTTATTAGTTATCTTTTTCTAGACCTGGCAGTTGAAATGATTGGTGAACATGAAATGCACACAGAGAGAGAAGCCACAGTTGATCTCATCAGAGACAGGCAGATAAGAAATCAACAAAAAAAAAGAAAGTTTCCAGAAAATTAGTTTATTAAATTGTTTAGGTAGGTATATCAAATCAACATATCTTCACGGCCTGTTTGGTGTGGAGGTAAGTAGCCTTGCCTTCCATGCCAGAGGTCCCAGGTTTGAATCCTGGTAGGGGCAGATGTATTAGGTCTTTACCTATGAAATTGCCTTTTTTCACGAAATAAATGAAGCGTAATTTTTTTATATATTTTTTATTTCTATTAATCAAAATAATCACCCATGCAATCAATGCATCTTTGCCAACGCATTGGTAGCTTATTGATGCCTTTCTTGAAGAAATCAGCTGGACGGGACGCAAATTCTTCAAAGGCATTTTGTACTGCCTCTCGGGTATTGAATTTTTTTCCGCCAAGAAGTTATCCAAATTCTGGAAAAAGTAGAAGTCTGTAGGCGCAAGGTCTGGTGAGTACGGCGGATGACGGAGAACTTCCAACCCCAACTCTTGTAGCTTGGAAACCGTCTGCTGTGCAGTATGAGGTCGCGCGTTGTCGTGCAGGAGCAGTGGAGCCGAACAATTGACCAAAGCTGGTTGGAGACGTGCGAGCTTCACCATCATTGTGTTCAGTTCTTCACAGTACACATTTGCAGTAATGCTTGTCCCGTTTGGCAAGAAGCTGTGATGAATTACACCCGCGTTAGACCACCAAACAGTGACCATCACTTTTCTAGGGGTAAGTTTTCGTTTAGGGCATTGTTTGGGTGCTGAACCAGGGTCCAACCAACTTGCTGAGCGCTTACGATTGTCAAACAGGATCCATTTCTCGTCACAAGTAACAATGCAGTTCAGAATTCCTTCATTTGTATGCCTGCTGAGCAGTGCAAGGCACGTCTCCACGCGTACTTCGCGCTGGCGGTCATTGAGTTCGTGGGGTACCCATTTGTCAAGCTTTTTTACCTTGCCAATTTGACGCAAATGGACCAATATTGTTTAGATGCTAACGTCGAAAGCTGCTGCTAATTCAGCCGTGGATTGAAATTTCATCAGCTTCCCCAATTGCCTTTAATTCGTCATTGTTGACCAAAGTTTTCGGAGGACCACGGGGTTCATTTTTCAGGTCAAAATTTCCAGAACGGAAGCGGGTAAACCAATAACGGGTGGTGCGTTCGTTTGTAGTGTTCGCTCCATAAACGTCGTTGATGTTGCGTGCCGCTTGTGCCGCTTTGCTGCCACGACGGTACTCATACTTCATAATTACTCGAATTTTTAACTTATCCATGATGACGAAAAATGTTCGAATGCGTTGAAAACAAAACACTAACTATTAAACAAATGACGATTTTAGAAAAAGAATTCCATGTTTGTCAAATAAAATTAATTTGAAATTAGAATTATCAGTCAAAAAAAAAATATTTTCATTTGAAATGGCCAGTACGGCAAAACGGCAGTTTCATAGGTAAAGACCTATTATTATTATATTTGCTTTCTAGTCATGGATGTGTATTTACGTTTATTTAAGTTTATTTCTAATATTTATATATATAAAAAAAATATCTATGTGTGTTAATATATTTTCTTAAGTTTATTTATCCGTTATCTAGTTTCCATAACACAAGTTCTTAATGATACTTAACTTAAATAGTATATCTAACACTTGTATGATTATAAGTATAGCAACAAAATTTTACATATAAACCCAAACAAAATTTAATTAATTTTTCACAAAATGTATCTAAGCACTGCAATTCAATCTGACCTCCGTATTCCTTATTTTGTTCTGCTGTCTTCTTAGCTATGTGTTCTCCCTCCTGCTGCATTTTAAATTTGAAAAATATTTCATTGGCATGGAGGACATGTTGGGCAGCTTCCTTAGTAGTAGTGGAGGCCTCTTCACCAGGTCTGTAAAAATGCTTAAATCAGTACACTATACCTTATACTTATTACAAAATAATAATTAAATTGCAAAGAAAACTTACCTGATACTTCATAATAACATAACATAGTATCATAGCATAATCAGGTGATCTTGGGCATATTTAGGGTCCTGCATTGATACATTTTGGGTGAACTGCAATGATTCACAAATTGGACAAGCTGTAACAAGAAAGGAGTCTCTATATTACAAAAAATTGTTCATGACCTATATTAAATCATATAGAACTACTACAGTAGTGTGATTATATGAAATGGCATTAAAGATACGCATCTGCTCATGGCGATAGGGTAAGTGCTTGTTCACTTAGAACGCGCGGACGCGATAGACGTGGCGAGCTCGTATTCACGTTGGCCGCCAAGCGTTTGCGCGAGTGTGATGTGTTGTCAGAGGTTTGAAAGACGGTCGATGAATTTCGATCTTTTTATAGTAATTTGAGAGAACATCGAGAACATCATTAAGATTTTTTTAAATATACCAGGATGACCGTCACATTATTTGAATACAGCACTAATCAATTCTACTGTATTGAACGACATGATGAATTGAGTGCTATCGTTTCTAGCGACAAGTTCAAACTGGTTAAACTTACCTGACGGCGCAAGTGAATCGCGCGCTCCGCCGCTAGTTCGACATGAACACGCACAAACATCTCACGCGTTTGATAATGTCGCGAGCAGTCTCGGTCTGCGTGCGTTCTCGAGCGCACGTCGATCGCAGACGCCTTCCCGCTCTTTTAGCCCCCGCGCTAATTGAGCACCCAAATTTCATTGGTTGTTGTCGTAATATATAATTTCATAGTTGTTTACCGTATTAAGTTTCTAACGCCGTTTTCACGGCGATCAGTGGCTTGTTAACCGTACTTCGTGGAACGTGAGCTTCGTCGACGGGAATTCGTTGTTCCAGGACTTCAAGTGCCGTGTTCGAGTAAGTTATCCGCGTCGTTCTCAACCGCCCTACTGCGTGTAGGGTGGTTTTAGGAAGTTAGTCATCGTTGTTAGGTTCATATATTGTCCCTCCCCAACCCCTCCGCAATGGCTTCCCTAAGCTCTGATGAGATTAGGAAGAAGTTACTTGATAGTACCGGTGCTGAAGGCATGTATATAAATGCTGACAAGTACCGTTTCTTAGATTCTCTCATCCCTCATTTCATGACGATAATGTCCACAATGGCCCCTAAGGCCACCCCAGTTCCCCAGACCCCTCAGGTCTTAGGCCCTCCCGCGTCCCCTTCCTCCAGTGACATGGAGTGCGAAGTAGACGCCCCTCTGCGCCGCAAGCGCGCACCCGCGACTGAGTCTTCCTCGGACGCCACCCCAACTGGCCCTGAGCCTCCCTCTTTCACCCTTGTTAAGAAGCGCTCTAAGAAGCGCTCGAAACAAGACCCGGCGCCCCCGGTGTCTTCAACACCCGCTCCGGCCCCAACTTCTGTCAAGGCCAAGGTCCCACCACCCGTTTTCCTTCGGGAAAAGGGTAAATGGACTGAGGTCTCGACACTGTGCAATGAGCACAATATCCATTACACCCGAGCGGTAAACTCGGGTGAATCTATTAAAATCACTGTCTCGTCGATAGACGATTTCCGAGTTTTGACTAAGCTCCTCACCGATAAGCAATATGCTTATCACACTTATGCTCTGTCAGAAGAGCGCAAGATTAGAGCGGTACTCAGGGGAGTCCCATTCGAATTATCGAACGAGGCTATCCTTGAGGATCTGCAGTCCCAAGGCTTCCCGGCACTCGCGGTGCATAAAATGCACAGCAAGTACGGGAGGCAACACCCTCTCGCTTTGGTGATTCTCGCCAACGTCCCCAAGTCCAGAGAGATCCTGAAAGGGGTTAGCTCTATTTGCGGCCTCTCTGGGATCTCGATCGAGGCGCCTCATCGCCGCGGTCATCCCGGCCAGTGCCATCGGTGCCAGTTGTACGGGCACGCGGCGACCAACTGCCGCGCACCGCCCAGGTGCGTCAAGTGCCTGGTCCCGCACTTCACTAAGGAGTGCAATCGCACTCCTGAAACTCCCTCTCCTCCCGATTGCGTGCTTTGTGGCCAGTCCGGCCACACCGCAAACTACAGGGGCTGCCCTCGTGCACCCCGTTGTATGCGTTCCAATCCCAAGAGGTCGGCACCCAAACAGGCCCCGCGCCTTTCTCAAGAAAACTTTCCGCCGCTGCGTAGCCGGGTTCCTCCGGCTGCAAAGCCTAAACAGTCTAGGCCTGCCCCAGAAAACTGGAGGCAGCGCCCCGCATCGAATCCCATCCCGGCTCCTCGCCCATACAAACCCACTCCTCAATCCTCCGTAGCAGACGATATGCGTATCGTCTGCGACGCTATAAAAAATGTCGATGTTAGTGAAATCGCAGTCTTAGCCCGTAAACTTAGGGCTTCACGTACTCCGACAGAGCGTTTGCTAGCTCTGGCGGAGCATAGTTCCCTTCTCAATTCATTGTAGGTTCATTTAAATGAATTGATCCCTAAATCATGCTTCGGCCGACCTCTGCCCAGCCCCGGCTTCACCAGAGGCTGCCCAGAACGGCCACCAACTCATGTCCCTTTGAGCACCTTCAGTGCAACTTTCACTACAGGCGGAAGACCCGCTAGCGGGTCTCTGCCAGCGCGCCCAACTTCCCGACGGGTGTAGCTTCCGATGAAGGCTAACGGTAATAACTACAGCCAACAGGTGGTTTTTAGTGGGTAGGTGCCATTCTGGTGAGTCCCACATAACCCCCCCGCAGAGGAATTTACCTGCGGGCGGGTATGCATGACGCATCTTCCACCTCCCTCCCGCGAGGGTGCCTCGGCAGCAAAAAAAAAAAAAAAAAAGAAAATGTCGCGAGCGCGCCGCTCGAGCTTGTCCCTAGCTTGCCTGCTACTTAGACCACACGTGCTTTTCAACGTAGTTTCGTTTACACTTGCATATAACGTCATATGATTGATATTTTGCGCCCGCGCCCGCCACTGCCCCGCGAGTTAACGTAAACAAGCACTAAGTGATAATTTGTTTTTATAAACATAACCTCAAAATCATATATAAAAATTAGTGAGATTTACTGATTTCCGCGATTGGAGTACTTAAGGGTTACCCCCATCACCGCAAAAACTCTTATACCGAGATGCAAATTTCTAAGGCAACCCCGATTATACCTAGGTACACTTTTATTAAGGGACATACATACAAGTTCACAAATCTTTAGGGTTTTTACTCTGCTGTTGGCAATGTTGCCTTAAAATCAGTAAATTACTAAATTGAAGGAAGTAGTTAAAATCTATCTTTGGATGCTAAAAAGCAAGTGTATTGTTTTCATGAAAATTCTAAGATTGGTAAGCAGCCTGCAAAAGTACCACATGCATGCAATGTTACATAATGAAAGTTATAACTTACTGGTCCATAAGTCACCAATAAATAGGACCAAATGTCTTCTTTTTGAAAAGAGTAAATAAAATTCTATAATTTCAGACACAACAAACTCGTTTGACAAAAACAAAAACAACCATCGAATTCTATCAGTTTTAATAGCCAGTACCATCTATTAAGAAATCTTACAAAGATGTTCTTCTTAACACAGTCGGTATGCTCCTGACGTATGCGTAAATCCAACATTATAAAATTATTTTACGATATTAACTGTCGAATTTTTCGAGCAAACATAGATCGTAAAAGTTATACACTTGTAACTGGTACTCGGAAATCTTCGACGCTCGACCACTTTTAAAGTTTGTAACTTGAACGTGATGGTTACGCATTCGATGGAACTCAGAATCAGCACACTGAAAGTGTCCGGGTAACATAAATATTCATAACTATAATATTAAAATAAAATATGTCTGTTAGTTCTGGAGCAATCTTTGGCAATCTTTTTAAGTCCTTCATCGTTTGGTTAGTGTACTTTTAGCTTGTATATTTTTAATATAAAACGAATTGCACCGACAACTGGATTTTTTTTTACTAAGGAGGTATATTGAACAAAGGCTTGCAAAGCGCAAACATTCCAAGTTTGCATCAAGTACAGCTCACTTTAAATTCAAACTGGAATTGAACTCAAGTCCTTGTGATGCAAATATGCTTAACTGGTGTGACAAGATTGCTATTCAACTCCGGGAAGCATTTTTTACACTTTTGGATATACGTGTAGTTATTTTCTGTTTGGTCTACATTTGAGATAAATAAGTTTTGATATTCGGCACTTATATTTTATGAATATTTTACCAGCTGAGTTGCAGTGTAGATCTTTTATTATATAGTAACAGTATAAAAATAAAAGAGTTCTTATCTGTAAATAAAATAATATATGGCCTTTACGTCTATTGCAGAAGATGTATGGTATAGTTTCTGTGAGACACCGCTTTCGGTGACTGAATATATCGATGCGAGAGCAACATGATCTACCACAGGCGTCACAAAAGAAATTTTTGGAAAATGGTAATTAGTTGCCAAAATGGCGTCTGTTTCTTTTATCAGCAAGTGCCGCGAACCAGGCGACCTCGCAAAACTTGCGACCACGCGTGGTCTATCAACTTCACGTCACCCTATCAACTTACAATCACGCGTGGCAAACAAAGAAAAATGCACAATAATAAGTTGTGCGTTATAATAATAATAATAAATATTTCTAACTGACACACCACATTATCTAGCCCAAATTAAGTATCATTAAGAACATGTGTTATGGATACTAGATAACGAATAAATAAACTTAAGAAATATATAAGCACACATAGATATTTTTTTATATATAAATATTAGAAATAAACTAAAATAAACATACATACACATCCATGACTAGAAAGCAAATATGATAAAATATCTGCTCCTACAAGGATTAGAACCCGGGACCTCTGGCATGAAAGGCAAGGCGACAAACCTCGCACAGGGTTTCGAGCTACTTAGCCACAGATTGCGGTCAAGCTGGGTTTATGATTTAATAATATTCACTCAAAGTACGTTGTGAACTAGTATTTATATGTCAATAACATAGAACTTCTGATACATAGAAATAGAAATCCCTTTTCTTAGATTGCATTACCACTGATCAATATCATTGTTATACTCATTCAGACATAATTGGGTACTTGACATCATTTATACAGACAATATAAGTTATTTTGACACATAAAAAGGTTTTGAAAAAGAAAACTTTGAATTTAATATCGAAATTATTTAATACCTATTGTAAAACATGGTAATTTTTTATATTATTAGCTTACAGATATTAAATATTACGATATTTATTATGAAAGTAAGCATGTAAACGTATGTAAATGTATCTACCTAGCTATTATATATTTTATCCAAACGCCTATACAATTTTAGTATGATTTTGTGACGTCACAACTCGGTACCGTTTTTGTATGGAGCGTTTTTCGGCGTCTCGCAGCAACTCCTCAAACACATCGCTGCATCTAGAAAACTATTGATTGTAAACATACTGTTACTCCTGCAATATTTCTTCATTACCGATAAACTATTTAAATATGTAATAAAAAAATTGTTGGCACATACTCAATTATTCGTAGGTGTCTCATTTAATAATTTTGATTGTGATTATTATAGAAGAATGTCGAGACACGTCATTGCGTTGCCGACCGTAAGTTTCAGTTGGTATTCCCCTTGTTCCATTAATATCGCAAACGTAACGTAAACATAGCCATGTCAACTCGATTATTATGTCGGTCAGAGTAGGAAAGACTGTAGCACCGGTCCAGACGAGATCTTAACTAAAGAAACTCTTTCGACACTCAAAAAATATGCTTCAAAAACTGTTTTTTTTTTTTGTTTTATTATTTTATATTTTACACGATTATGAAAATAAAAGCTTTAAATTACCTATCTCATTAAATTAAAATCTATTCCTAATGACAGAAAATTAAATTATTTTTCAGATTGTAATTATTTTAATAACAATACAAAAGTTTAGGATTAACAACAAACAAATACACTAAACTTGCAAGTGAAATATTTGCAATAAAGTTTAGTTTTTGGTCACAAAATCGAATCTTTCTAATTGATTCTTACAAAACCTTTTAAACAAGGTGATGGCCACCCTTAAACCAATTCTTCTTAATGTAGCCTAATCCTAAAGTCAGCGGCAACGCTATACTCGTAATAACAAATTTTTTTTTTTGAGCCGCCTAAGCAATTCCCTCACGGGAGGGAGGTAGGAAATGCATCACGCATACCGCCGCAAAAAAATACCGGCCGCTGCGGGGTTATGTGGGACTCACCAGAGTGGCACCTACCCACTAAAAACAGCCTTGCCGGCTGTAGCATGGGAATGCTGTCAGCCTTCATCGGAGCGACAACCGGGTAGGGAGGTGAGTGCGCAAGCTGGGACCCGCTAGAGGGTCACCCGCTGAGAATAAAAATCACATAAGGTGCAAATGACAATTGGATGATGGTTAATCGGCCTGGGCAGCCTTAAGCTGGTCCAGATTAGCCGAGAGCTAATCGGGGGGATCCGAGAGTGCATTTCTCGGTCTACGGACTTTGCACCTCGACGGCATGGACGGAGCAGTATAAGCTACTGACTCGCGTATGAGGGGGTTAGGATGCTCTTCGGATCGCTTGAAAAAAGCGGTAGAGAGCGTCCTAAGGTGTTGTTGTACTGTAGGTAAGTCGAGATTCCTGTGCAGGTCTGCGTTTCGCACGTACCACGGAGCATCCGTGGCCCTGCGGCAGAAGAGATTCTGGACTACCTGCAGCTTATACAGATAGGAGGGTTTTGCATGGGCAAAGATTGGGGTGGCATACGTCATGACTGGTCTGACGCAAACCTTAAAAAGCGTTCGCTTGTTCCTAAGAGACATTTTACTGTGCCTGCCTAAAATACATGATCGAAGCGCATCGCAGAGCTTTTCTCTGGGTTTACATCGATTCGCCATTTTTCGAACCAAGCTCCGAGGTCGTTTACGGCCTTCTGGAGTTTGGAGATGAGGGAGTCGACGTACAAGCCCTTAACGTACAGCGGTATCATCGGCAAACAGGGAGAGTTGAACACCTTTTGACGGGATAGGTATGTCATTGGTGTATGTGGTGTACAAGAGACGGGCGAGTACCGGGCGACGCCCGCCTTGAGGGGGCGGGGGGTGTAGAGCGTACCTTCGTGTCTTAAAAGAAAGGTACGATCTTTGAGGTAGGAGCCGACTAGTTTGACTAGTCGGTCGGGCAAGCCTGTGTTGTACAGCTTGTAAATGAGGCCCGCGTGCCAGACTTTGTCGAAAGCCTTGGCTACGTCAAAGAAAACTGCGACCGTTTCAAAACGCCGCGGATAAAAACCGTCGAGTATATACTCGACGATGCGATGGACTTGCTGAGGGCAGTAGTGTTTAGCGCGAAATCCGAACTGATGTGGAATAAAGGGGATCGCCATCCGTTGGAAACAGATGGTTCCGCATTCGAGAGAGTATGACTCTCTCGAGAAGTTTAGACATGGCCTTGAGGAGGCTGATGGGTCTATGATTAGCCGAGTTTACCCGGTTTGGGAATGCCTATGACTGTAGCTTCTTTCCAAGATTTTGGAAAGTAGCTAAGGTCGAAGCAGGCATTGAAGATTATTACGACCGGAAAAGGCTTGTAAATTAAGACACGAGTACATGTTGAGTGACCATTTATTTGTTATAATAATGTGCTTTTATACTAGATATAAACGTGTGAAATACAGTATTATTTAATCATTTCATGATCTTATTTTTATCACGTATGCTTACTGGACAGAGAGACTCATCTCTGTAGGTCACGTCTGGGGACGCCACAGATACTCCCCCCTTAAAAAAATAATGTAAACACAAAAATGACAATTCAACATTTTTACTCTAAAATTAAATACTAAATCACAATTAAGGCCATATTATGCTGGCGCAAGCAAATCTGACTGGTTGTTTCCGTAGTCTACGTGATCGTGATAAGTCATATTTTCTCTCGCTGCGTGCTTTAAAATTATTTGAGCTATTGTCAGTATCTGCAAAAAATGCTGGTTTACCACGGTCAAGGGCGATACGATTGCTTTCTCATCAGTTGGAGTGATTCCTTGGCTCGTTATATGATAACCTGAGAAATCGAGTCCGGTCTTGAGAAATTCGCATTTTTCTAAGTTAAGCGTTATTCCATGGTCATGCAGGCGTTTTCAAATTATTTTCATATGTTGTAGGTGTTCTTTTGCGCTCTTATCTGTCTGGCGCTAACGGCCTCGCACGGACTGATACGGCTCCTTTTGTTTAGGTATGATGTTGCACTTGACACTTGGAGTTGGGTATATTGGTAGCTGGCTTAGTTATATCTTCGTATTTTGCAAGTAATTTTGTTTTGCTAATTTCTTGTGAAATAGTTTCAACGCTAGGTTGACTTGCTCTGATAATTGTTGCTGGCGTTGTCGGCTCAGTAACTTTCTCAGTAAGCTTTCTTCCGTATAAGTCGACGTGTAATTTGTGGTTCTGTAAAAATTAGTACTAAATATGGACGTGTTGAAGTCAGCAATAACAAAATTCCATCGAAATTGGTGACTTAGTCCTATATTAAGGTTTACGGCATTTCGCCGCATGTTCTCATGAGGCTAACGTTCGTGGCGTGTACTCTGTGACTTGAAACATGCTTGTGCTTGAATGAGTTTCTTCTCAAAACTGATATATTTGCCCCGGTGTCGACTAAAAACCTCATGCCACTTTGTCAGTCGGCTAAGATAAGGCAGTCGTAGGGGTGAATAGCACAACGTTCCGCCCTGGTTCGTACTAATTGTAGTTTCCCTGATACTTCCGTTGCTTGGTCTGGTTTTCCCAGGCATATGGTGGTTGACTTATATGCTTTTTCTTTGAATCGCCTATGATATATTGACCTTGATTACGATAATTTGATGCACTTCTTGACTTTGATCTTGAACAGAATTTACAGCGTCGATACTTTTTGTTTTCGTCGCGTAGTGCAGCGATTTCAGTTTTCATCTGTATCAGCTGGTTTGTAAGGCTAGTGTTTTTCTTTGAGTTGTTTTCTTCTGGAGGGTTAACGATGATGTCACTGACTTCGCATATTTCATGCTTCGATAAATTTGCGATTGTAGTCATCTCCTTGTTTCTCGGCAGCGACTATAGCTTCAAACTGGGTAAACCATAATTTTGATTGGTCTTGCCAGAAGCGTGGTATAAGTTCCGATATTCTTCTGGCGGCAACTTCAGGTTCCAATGTAACAGTTTTGACTTGAGTACGTAGAGCCATTTTCCTTTGTATTTCGGTCGGGTCCTCAAACTTCTTGTGTTGGATGCGTGACTAGCGGCGGGTGCGTGACTAGTGCCCCCGCACCAGTTATAACGACCGGAAAAGGCTTGTAAATTAAGACACGATTACATGTTGAGTGACCATTTATTTGTTATAATAATGTGCTTATATACTAGATATAAACGTGTGAAATACAGTATTATTTAATCATCTCATGATCTTTTTTTTATCACGTATGCTTACTGGACAGATAAACTCATCTCTGAAGTTCACGTCTGGGGAGGCCACAAAGATGATCGCAAGCAAGTTAAGCACCTGCCGATGCCGCTGCTTAAGTGCGTTATTGGAAATTCCATCCGCACCCGGGGCCTTCTTGGATTTCTGTCTTCTGATGAGGAAAGGAATCTCATCGTTAGACACTGAAATGGGGTCGGCGGTGACTGGACGGGAGTCTTTGCGAAGGACTTCCTCTTCCACCGGGTTGGGTATTCGGAAAGCATTGTGAAGCAATGCTGTCGGCGAAGCATTCAACTTTCTCGTCGTCCTGGAAGGCGATAGTGCCATCGGGGCGAGACAACGGAGGGGTGTAGGTTCGGGAGTCTAGTCGGAGGGCTTTCGCCATCCTATAGTATGCCACGTGAGACGGAGAGATATTAATCATAAGATCGTCCCTTTGAACGTCTTTGTATTCCGCGATGGTGAATTTGACCTTACGTTGTAGCCGGTTAGCGGCTAGCCTGTAGGCGGGTGTGGGGTAACGCCTGGCTCTGCGGAGAGCGGCGTTTTTAGCTTTGATTAGGTTGCTAATGTCAAAGGGAAGCTTGGGCTTGCCATGCTTTGCAACCTTTTCATTCTCACTGACGGCGGAGTTAATGGATTTTATCCGTGCTATCGAGATAGTCGGATGAAATCGTGAGGGGGCGGTCTGGGGCTTCCAAAGCCGAAGACAGGGTGTGCTTGAAACCTTCCCAGTTGGTATAGCTTTTTGGAGCAGGAGGGTCGTTTTGGGGTCCTAGTATTAAAGTACACCGGACGGTGGTCTGAGCCTAAGTCGTCTACTCGCTGTATGGTCTTAAGGTCGAGGTTGTTTCCTTTGACTATGGCAAAGTCAAGGATGTCCGGGGAATGAAGCGGATTATCCAGGTAATGAGTGGGTGTGACGGGAGATATGACGTCAAGATCGAGTGACTTCGTGATGTCTAGTAGTTTAACACCTGTGGCGTTGGTTGACAAGCACGTCCAGTCGGTATGTTTGCAATTTAAATCGCCGAACATAATGACGGATTGCCCTATTTCGAGTAAGGCCTCGAAGTCACTACGAAGGGGCGGTGTTTTACAAGGTATGTAGACTGAGGCTATGCTTATGGTCCTATGACCATGTTGGTGAGTGGAGGCGTGAGAATCGGTGAGCAATGAATACTCTTCTTATAGTACATGGCAGTGCTGCCTCGTTGGACGACTACGGGCCTGTCATTACGCACAAGACAGTATTTAGGAATAGAGAAGCCCCTGGTGTGATGGGGTTTTAAAAATGTCTCTTGAACAAGGATTAACTCGGGCTCTATGTTCTTGATGAACAGTTTGAGCTCCGGAAGTTGGTTGGTTAGACCTCGGGTGTTAAAGGAGATCAGGGATAAATCCCTGGTGGAGTATTCATTATAGTTGTACTTATAATGAATTAATTAGGGACTGGTACTCGGCGAGTACCATAACTCTTTCTTCGGAGTCACGGGCCGCGCGCAGCTTGCTTGCGCACTGCGCTACTTGCGTCGTGCATATTGCGTTGTTCAGGGTGGTGGAGAGCAGCCCCTGTAGTTTGCTGTATGGCCGGTCTGGCCACACAGAACACAAGCGGGTGGAGAGGTCCACTCGGGAGTGCGACTGCACTCCTTAGTGGTGTGCGGCTCCAGGCACTTAACGCACGTATAGTTCGCAGCAATGGCACTGCCCGGGGTGGCCTCGGCGATGGAGCATCTCTACCGAGATGCCGGAGAGGCCGCAGATAATGCGGGCCTCTTTGAAGAAGTCTCGGGCTCTTAGTGTGTTGGTCAGAATGACCAATGCCAAGGGGAAACGACAGCCATTCTTGCTGTGCAACTTGTGCACAGCTTCGGCAGGGAATCCTTGGGACAATGTCCTCAAGTATGATATCATTTGAGATTTCAAATGGTACTCCTCTGAGTACGGCTTTAATCTTACGCTCTTCGGGGAGAGCGTAAGTGTGGTATGGAAATTGTTTTTGAGTAAGGAGCCTCGTTAGGGCCCTGAAGTCCTCAATTGTGGGGACTATGATTTTTACGGACTCCGATTGATTTTGTTGGCAGAACATAAGCTCGAGACAAGGGGCCATTTGGCCTTTTCCCGTAGGAACACGGGGGGGGGGGGGGTCTTCGCTTTCGCGAGGACCGGGGAGCAGCGCAAGGCTGGCTTGATGGTGGCGGCGGTTAGGCCGGCGGGAGGAGTCACTTTCAGTGACATGACGGAGGGGACGGGCGACTGTGTCGCCGGGCAAGTGGTTGGTTTCGGAGACACCGTCCTGGAGGTGGGTGTCGGCGACACCGGTGCTTTCTTGCTCCTCTTGGAGTGAGGTTCCACCAGCGTAAAGCTGACGGTAGGGTCAGGGGAGCCGGTGAGAATGTCCGCTTGGGAAGCGGACTCGGCGTTGCTGCTCGAGGCAGTGCGCTTATGACGTCGGGAGGCGGAGGTCGTGGTCGTTGCCGAGGTACGGGAATCCGTAGATTCGCACTCCATTGCACTGGAGGCGGAGGAAGGGGGAGCGCTGTGAGGCAGCTGTTCGGCCTGAGGGGCCTGTGCGGCCAGTAAGGTGGCGAGTTGGGGGACAAGAGTGCTAATCACTTTGAAAAGTGTATCAGCGTCGCAAGAGGAGCCTGAAGCGGCAATGCCCTCGGCTAATAGCTTCATACCTTCCAGGGAAAGTAGTGAAACCATTGCGTCGGGCGGGGAGGAAGCCCCCTTCCTCCTAGCTAACAAAATTATTTGAATATATTAAATATATAAGTTATGACATACCTAAACCAGTCAAAAACCTAACTAAGCCTCCCTACTGGCGGTAGGGGGGATAGGGACAGCCGCAGCGATGCCCCTAACTCGGACAGCGCTGGTTCCGTCACTCTGGGTAAGGCCCAGTGCACTGGGATCGGGACTTCCGGTTTCTTACGGCCTGAAGGGCCAATAAAGCGCACCGGGGCAACGCCAACTGGTTTTGTTGGCACCGTTATGCGTATCCACCAGTTCACAAAGTCTTGATCTCGGCGAACTTACACACTCGCAGCACCTGGAACGTCGAAGCCCGTCGACGTAGCTCTCGTTCGTCGAATTCGAAGTACGGTTAACGAAACACCAATCGCCGTGAAAACGGCGTTATGAAATTCGATACGGAAACAACCAGTGAAATTTGAGTGCTCGGTTAGCGCGGGAGCTAATGGAGCGGAAAGGCGACAGCGATTTACGTGCGAGCGAGTCCGCACGCAAACCGAGTCTGTGAACAAAATATAATTTTGGCATTATTTTATTCACGCTAATGCCGAGCGCTATTACGGGCATCAGCATTACAAAACACCTTAGCTGGGAACAGGAGTGCTTTTAAATATTCATTAAGACCTACAGCCGTTACTTTGCCCTGTAATGTTTCTTGGCTTCTTAGGCAGTATAAGAATTTCATAGTTCAGAGTAAATACGCAAATATTGCAAAATGTTATTAGGAACTAGGTTTAGTAGCGTTTCTATTTTATTTTAGTGTTAAAAATATTTCTAAAAGATGAAGGTTCATGGGTGGTGAATGGTAAGCTATAGTGTGATCATTATGATAACAATAAAGCGTATATATAAATATTATGTATTGACTAAGTAAGTTAAGAAAAAAAAGCAAAACTAGTGTTACATTTTAACTTTTTGAAACTTAGGAATTTAGAAAGCTTGCTTAGACTTAGCTAAATGGTAAATAAAAAGTGACATGGTTGTGTGCTATGCAGTAGCTAGCCGTTATTTGGTTGAATGGATTTGTTCACGTGATCGGCTACCCATAAATTAGAATAGTTAATTATTAAATTCCAGAGTTTATATTGTGTTTGAGTTAATATTGTGTTTCAACTAGTTTTGAAATAGTCATTATTAAAGCTGTAGCCAGTGAGGTAAAACCTTATTCAAGTACAGCTTTCATTTAATGTAAATTTTGGATGGATAGGTACTGCATAAGTATTGTGTTGTGCCTTTTAAGCGCCTTTTGTAAACTATAATTATACATGCAGTTGTATGTGTACAAAGTACAATATTAATAGTTTCAATTATTTAGTAAGATAACCTACACGTCAAGCTCTGACTTATAGGGAACGCCTGTTATCTAAATTCACTCAAACATTGTTTGTTGATTAAAGTACCTTTTTGAATATTTGATTAAAAATAGTGTTTATTCTTTATGAAAAATTCTACCAGTTAGGTATTTGTTAACAACTTAATGTTTTTGTTATGTACTTTTGACATATAGCTTAGTTTCAAAATTTGCTGAATCTTCATATTTTGAAACTTTCAGATCATTATTTGTTTGAGTACTTTTCCTATTAACTGTTTGTCCCTTAGGTGTTGAAGTTGCAAAATTGTTATCCATTATTGTCTTTCTTTTCATAGTACCTGTCCCATCTGTGTTTGCCAGCCAGACTTAAAATTCACTATAAATGTAAGATAAATGGTACTTTTAAGCTCTTATACATCTTAAAAGCTTTAAATAGTTGGGTCAAGTCTGATTGCCTATGATTTAAAAATCATAACAAATCAATGAAATATAATTTGTGATAGGAAGCAGCCTTAAGGCTTTGTCCTCAGTTTCGGTCGTCTTTTGTTATATGTCCTGTATATAAAACTCATCATTTGAAACATTTTTGTTGGACTAACTTTAAATTTTCTGATGATATTCTTTTTCTGCGCATATCTCTGAAATAGGACAAAGTGTTAAAGTCAGTCAGTTAAAAATACTTTAAAATCATTTTCATAGGATTCTATAAAGTTCTTCAGCTATTACAATCATTTTCTGTGCAAATTTGTAAGTAACGAATATAATATAAATGTTTAATACATTTGAATGTATGTAAAACATATTGAATATCATACGTTGACAGTTAAACATGTCAGGAACAATTGTTTTTAATTCATTATCTGTACGATAGTAAACACATCATGGCTATTGGGGCATTCACTTTGGAGAGTAAACGCGGGCACGTCCCTATTTAAACTACTATAGGGTAAAAATAATGAAAATCTATCTCAAAACCCCAAACTTTCATACCTTCCAAAATGTCATAGCCAAATCTTTATATTTATTACACCAGAACGAAATCGAAGCAATAAAAGTAATTGCATAGCACGAAAGCTAAAAAACCCTGATTCAACCATAAATTCAGTACAAAATTCAATAAACAATAAATCAAGGTAACTTAGTTTTTCCTGGTTCACTACTGTGGCAATACGGGGTAATTTCCCTGGGATACAGATCGTGGTATTTCTTCTGATTTACGAGGCAACTTACGGCGCTGGTGGCAGCTTGCCGATTCTAATGAAATGTTAGCTTGTTTCCAACTTCGTATATTGGAATATGTTTATTGAAAAGTTTAATGTTTTAGCTTCATAGTTAATTAGAATTTATTTGTTAAATTTATAAATTTTAATTATATTTTTAAGAATTTTCGGGTATTATTCCGCACTCTCTTTGCTCATGGAAGTCATGTGAAATTCTTCAACTCTGAATGCACATAAAGCGGTGAAAAGAAGTAAATAAAGACCATTCATACATCTATTTCATGCAAGAACATAAATTAAATACCTAAGGGTCGTTGCGTCGCCGGCGGCCCTAACTAGATTTACTTATTGCGTTCGCGTTTATTCTTTAAGAAAGAAGTATTTTATTAATTAACAATAAACGAATGAATAAAATAAAAAGTCCAATATAAAAGACAAAAAGTACATATTTTAATATTTTAATAATTATGTAGGTAATAAATTTGACTTTGAACTAAAAGGTTGTTTGCAAAAACTATGCAAAAGTGTACAACTTGGGCTCATATAATGTGAACTTACACAACAAATAATAATACCAATAAGGTAAAAATGTCTCTTTTACGTTTAACACTGTAAGTGGTGACTTCTGTTATCACTTAAGTAGTAATTAACGTTGTAAAATGTATGTAATTTACCACCACTACTAAAAATTACGTTTTTAATATACAACGTTGATAAAAGCGAGAGGCATTAAATGAAACCACATATTTTGTGTATCATTATCAGGCTACACAACAAAAATCAGATCAATGTAAGCAATAGTTTAGTCACAGGAATGCTTTTTAGTTTTTACTTAGTTTCATTTAAACACTCTGTATCTTCCCGATCACCTGATCGTAAATTTGTTCTATAGGCATACGTAGTTATCTAAACGACAAAATTCACGAGAGCGATGCGACGTTGCCAGTTCGCATCGTAAGTTTGCAGTACAAACAAGGAAGTACACTGTTACTAAATCTTTCCTTAAAAGAAAGTACAGATCACGGTTATCTCACTCTAATGTAATAAGCGTAACAGAAATAGAAATAGATCAATATGTTGCTATTGAGCCGGTGGCGGCTCGGCTAATTAGGTCGAGGGCACAATTTTTACTTGCACATTCTCGCTCCGATCGCCACCCAGTGCGGACGTGCAAGACCCCGTTCTCCGTTGTTTGGTCCCTTCCCGATATTCCGTGGCGCTCAGTCACGGTTTAGCGTGTTGGTTCCGTGCTACGGTTTTCAAGGTTCTTTCTACTCCCTCTGAGTGCTATCGAAGTGCGATTTTTCTTTGCGACTAAGCCCCTTAGTCTTCAAAGTGCTGTGCTAAGTTGTGTTGTGCTTGTGCTGAGTGCAGTGTTGTGCCCAGCGTAAGTAGTCTGGTTTCAGTGCAAAGGATACTTAACGGTGACAACGAATTTGTACTGAACCAGTCCTTTTTATTTTTATTTTATTTCTCCTCTCCATTTTATTTATTTTTCTCCTATTTTCATATTTATTTTATTATATCTGTGTGTTCTCGTGTGTATTTGTCCTTTCTGTCGGTAAAGGTTGACCCTAACGCGGTCAACTCTTTACCTGCGTACCCTTTTTTAGGTTTCTAGGAAGCGGCCTTCGGCGTACTACGGTTAGTTTTAATTTATTCTCCCCAGCCCCCCTACCGCTGGTAGGGAGGTTAGCCGCTAGGGTTCGCTAGGTTTTTATTAAGGAACTCTAGGCATATATATATTGTTGTCCTTCCCCAACCCCTCCGCAAAGGCTTCCCTGAACCCCGAGGAGGTTCTCAATAAGCTGATCGCTGATTACGACGCCCAAGGCACTCATTGCCCTCCTCATATGATTCGCACACTCCAATCCTTTCTCCCTCTAATCATGGCACTGATCACACCGGCCCCTCAGGCCACCTCCGTCCCTCAGACCGCTCTGGTCTTAGGCCCTCCCACGTCCCCTTCCTCCAGTGACATGGAGTGCGAAGTAGACGCCCCTCCGAGCCGCAAGCGCGCACCCGCGACCGAGTCATCCTCGGACGCCACCCCAACTGGCCCTGATGAGCCTCCCTCTTTCACCCTTGTTAAGAAGCGCTCTAAGAAGCGCTCGAAACAAGACCCGGCGCCCTCGACGCCCGTCTCTACACCCCCTGCGGCGTCTTCAACGCCAGCTGCCCCGGTGTCTTCAACACCCGCTCCGGCCCCAACTTCTGTCAAGGCCAAGGTCCCACCACCCGTTTTCCTTCGGGAAAAGGGTAAATGGACTGAGGTTTCGACATTGTGCAATGAGCACAAGATCCATTACACCCGAGCAGCCAACTCGGGTGAATCTATTAAAATCTTAGTCTCGTTGATAGACGACTTTCGTGCTTTAACAAAGCTCCTCACCGATAAGCAATATGCAAAAGTGTACAACACTTATGCTCTGTCAGAAGAGCGTAAGATCAGAGCGGTACTCAGGGGAGTCCCGTTCGAGTTATCGAACGAGGCTATCCTGGAGGATCTGCAGTCCCAAGGCTTTCCGGCACTCGCGGTGCATAAAATGCACAGCAAGTACGGGAGGCGTCACCCTCTCGCTTTGGTGGTTCTCGCCAACGTCCCCAAGTCCAGGGAGATCCTGAAAGGGGTTAGCACTATATGCCTGGTCCCTCACTTCACTAAGGAGTGCAATCGCACTCCTGAAACTCCTTCTCCTCCCGATTGCGTGCTTTGTGGCCAGTCCGGCCACACCGCAAATTACAGGGGCTGCCCTCGTGCACCCCGTTGTATGCGCTTCAATTCCAAGAGGGCGGCACCCAAACAGGCCCCGCCTCTTTCTCAGGAAAACTTTCCGCCGCTGCGTAGTCGGGTTCCTCCGGCTGCAAAGCCTACACAGTCCAGGCCTGCTCCAGAAAACTGGAGGCTGCGCCCCGCATCGAATCCCATCCCGGCTCCTCGCCCATACAAACCCACTCCTCAATCCTCCGTAGCAGACGATATGCGTATCGTCTGCGACGCTATGAAAAATATCGATGTTAGTGAAATCGCAGTCTTAGCCCGTAAACTTAGGGCTTCACGTACTCCGACAGAGCGTTTGCTAGCTCTGGCGGAGCATAGTTAACTTCTCAATTCATTATAGGTTCATTTAAATGAATTGATCGTTCGAATTGAATTGAAGCGTTCTTCAAACGCTCCGAAACCCATCCCAATCCTCTAGTTCGTGATTTAGTCTCATATACTACTCCTGTGTTTGATTCGAAGTTTAAAGTCGCTAGGCCTAGGAATGCGCAAGCGTACTCATCCACCAGACTGTCACGCGATCTCGAAGCCCTTCTGGCCGCAAATTCTAATTCTAACGTAAATTCTAACTCTAACGTAAATCCTAATTCTAACGTAAATGCGAATTAATTCAATTTTATTTTGCAATTTTTTAATTTTTGTTTTAATTATTGATTTTCATTTTGAGCACCTTCAGTGCTAGGTATTCACCTTCA
This sequence comes from Marasmarcha lunaedactyla, assembly GCA_923062675.1. NCBI lineage: Eukaryota > Metazoa > Arthropoda > Insecta > Lepidoptera > Pterophoridae > Marasmarcha > Marasmarcha lunaedactyla. The sequence continues at coordinate 19,719,944 of OV281346.1, read as the reverse complement.
GTGCTTTGAGCACCTTCAGTGCTATGTAATCCCAGCGGGTGATACCCTTCTGGGCCCCGCTAGCGCGGCCTCTTTCTCCAATTGGCCGTCGCTCAGATGAAGGCTGAGTGGCAAAAATGCACGAGCCGACAGGGGGTTTTTAGTGGGTATGGTCCTGGTAGGCGTCGGGACGAGTCCCACATAACTTTGGAATCGCGCCAGATTATGCGTCAGGGCATTTTTATCCTCCTGCCCTTCCCGCGGAGGGGAACAAAAAAAAAATTTTTTACTTTGTTTAGTGCGAAGACGCGTTGCATCCGGGGTGCACGTTGCGCAATTCAGCACAGATTATTGTCGCTCACGCGTCCCATTTACTAATGTAAAGTTTTTATTGTGATAGGACACGTAACTGAGTATTTTAGGTTTAGTTTTGTGAGTAGTTTTGAATTATTTTGTAAGTACGTAAGACATCCACAATGCCTCGTGCTACATACACGGCGTCAGAATACACTGACATGATTTTAATCTACGGGGAATCCCACGGAAACGCAGCTCTAGCTCTGCGAACTTACCGAGAAAGGTATGGAGACAGCCGCGCGTGCCCTAGGAACGCTCGCACCATAGTATTGGCAGTACAACGGGCACGGGAAAACAAAGCATTAGCAGCGCATCAGGAGGGAGTCCCACCGCAGCAGATACCTACTGCGCGCGAGCAACAGATTCTTGACTATTTTGACCGCAACCCCACATCGAGTCTGCATAGAGCCGCATGCCAGTTTAGAGTTTGCCATAGAACCGTGCATAACATTTTAAAAAGGAATAAATGCAAACCGTACAAATTTAAAAAAGTTCAAGCCCTTTTAAGAAGGGATTTGCCAGTCAGGCGTACTCACTGCCAGTGGATACTTGACAAAGTTACTGACGACCCGAATTTTTTATTAAATGTCACGTGGACCGACGAGAGCACATTTACACGCAATGGCATATGGAACCAACAAAATCTCAGATACTGGAGTATTGAAAATCCACGCATGATTCGGGAGTCAGAACATCAGCTTCTCTGTTAATGTGTGGGCTAGTATACACAGGGACCAGATTATTGGCCCTGTTTTTATTGACGGCACCCGTAACGCAGCAAAATTTTTGGAGATATTATCCGGTCCCGTTGCTGAATATACCGAAGTACTACCCTTAGCCGATTATCGATATTTATGGTACCAATTGGACGGAGCTCCTCCACATTCAGTGATGTCTTCCAGAGAGCTACTCACCGAAATGTTTGGACAGCAGTGGATTGGTCGATTTGGACTAGTACGATGGCCACCATGGTCCCCGGATCTCACTCCAATGGATTTTTTTATCTGGGGATTTGTAAAAAGTGAAGTGTACGCGACAGACGTGAATACCGTAGAGGAACTATAGAACCGGATTATATTAGCGTTTAATAAATTAAAAAGTTTAACAACAAACAGTGATCTTATTGCACGGTTAAATAACAATATTATACGTCGTTATAATTTGTGTATCATTGCAAACGGCGGACATTTCGAACAAATGAAGATTTAATGTGTAAGTGTTACAATTAATTATTTTTGTTTATTATTTTCATTGATCATACCTTCCAACGTTACCTACAACACATGTTTACATTATCATCTACATCAAACCCGGGCGCTCCGCTGTGTAGGTAGGTGTGCGAGCCGGTGAGCCTGCCGCCGCTCGCGCTATGCTACTCAAATGCGACGTTGCCAATTTGTTACGCAGGTGGCGGCATGCTACTCAACAAAGGATGTTTACAATTTAACTTAATTATTAAGCTATTTAAGTTCTTTGAAAAACGTTTTTCGTATACTTCTCGTAAACTTTTTTTTAATAGTTTCGGTTTTTTTTTTTTTTTTTTTTGCTGCCGAGGCACCCTCACGGGAGGGAGGTGGAAGATGCGTCATGCATACCCGCCCGCAGGTAAATTCCTCTGCGGGGGGGTTATGTGGGACTCACCAGAATGGCACCTACCCACTAAAAACCACCTGTTGGCTGTGGTAAGCGTATACCTTTAGCCTTCATCGGAAGCGACACCCGTCGGGAAGTTGGGCGCGCTGGCGGAGACCCGCTAGCGGGTCTTCCGCCTGTAGTGAAAGTTGCACTGAAGGTGCTCAAAGGGACATGAGTTGGTGGCCGTTCTGGGCAGCCTCCGGTGAAGCCGGGGCTGGGCAGAGGTCGGCCGAAGCATGATTTAGGGATCAATTCATTTAAATGAACCTACAATGAATTGAGAAGGGAACTATGCTCCGCCAGAGCTAGCAAACGCTCTGTCGGAGTACGTGAAGCCCTAAGTTTATGGGCTAAGACTGCGATTTCACTAACATCGACATTTTTAATAGCGTCGCAGACGATACGCATATCGTCTGCTACGGAGGATTGAGGAGTGGGTTTGTATGGGCGAGGAGCCGGGATGGGATTCGATGCGGGACGCTGCCTCCAGTTTTCTGGAGCAGGCTTGGGCTGAGTAGGCTTTGCAGCCGGAGGACCCCGGCTACGCAGCGGCGGAAAGTTTTCTTGAGAAAGGCGCGGGGCCTGTTTGGGAGCCGCCCTTTTGAAATTGGAGCGCATACAACGGGGTGCACGAGGGCAGCCCCTGTAGTTTGCGGTGTGGCCGGACTGGCCACAAAGCACGCAATCGGGAGGAGAGGGAGTTTCAGGAGTGCGATTGCACTCCTTAGTGAAGTGCGGGACCAGGCACTTGACGCACCTGGGCGGTGCGCGGCAGTTGGCTGCCGCGTGCCCGTACAACTGGCACCGATGGCACTGGCCGGGATGACCGCGGCGATGAGGCGCCTCGATTGAGATCCCAGAGAGGCCGCAAATAGAGCTAACCCCTTTCAGGATCTCTCTGGACTTGGGGACGTTGGCGAGAATCACCAAAGCGAGAGGGTGTTGCCTCCCGTACTTGCTGTGCATTTTATGCACCGCGAGTGCCGGGAAGCCTTGGGACTGCAGATCCTCCAGGATGGCCTCGTTCGATAATTCGAACGGGATTCCCCTGAGTACCGCTCTGATCTTACGCTCTTCTGACAGAGCATAAGTGTGATAAGCATATTGCTTATCGGTGAGGAGCTTAGTCAAAGCTCGGAAACCGTCTATCGACGAGACAGTGATTTTAATTGATTCACCCGAGTTTACCGCTCGGGTGTAAAGGATCTTGTGCTCATTGCACAATGTCGAGACCTCAGTCCATTTACCCTTTTCCCGAAGGAAAATGGGTGGTGGGACCTTGGCCTTGACAGAAGTCGGGGCCGGAGCGGGTGTTGAAGACACCGGGGCAGCTGGCGTTGAAGACGCCGCAGGGGGTGTAGGGACGGGCGCCGAGTCTTGTTTCGAGCGCTTCTCAGAGCGCTTCTTAACAAGGGTGAAAGAGGGAGGCTCATCAGGGCCAGTTGGGGTGGCATCCGAGGATGACTCGGTCGCGGGTGCGCGCTTGCGGCGCGGAGGGGCGATTTCTTCGCACTCCATGTCACTGGAGGAAGGGGACGCGGGAGGGCCTAAGACCTGAGGGGTCTGGGGGACTGGGGTGGCCTGAGGGGCCATTGGTGGAGTTAACGCCATGATATGCGGGATAAGAGAATCAAGGAAACGGAACTTGTCAGCATTTATATATATGCCTTCAGCACCGATACTATCAGCTAACTTCTTCCTAATCTCATCATAGCTTAGGGAAGCCATTGCGGAGGGGTTGGGGAGGGACAATATATGAACCTAACAACGATGACTAACTTCCTAAAACCACCCTACACGCAGTAGGGCGGTTGAGAACGACGCGGATAACTTACTCGAACACGGCACTTGAAGTCCTGGAACAACGAATTCCCGTCGACGAAGCTCACGTTCCACGAAGTACGGTTAACAAGCCACTATTCGCCGTGAAAACGGCGTTAGAAACTTAGAAGTACGGTTAACGAGCCACTGTCCGCCGTGAAAACGGCGTTAGAAACTTAGTACGGTAAACAACTATGAAATTTGGGTGCTCAATTAGCGCGGGGGCTAAAAGAGCGGGAAGGCGTCTGCGATCGACGTGCGCTCGAGAACGCACGCAGACCGAGACTGAATAGTTTCGGATTAACAGTAGGCACTTATAGTATATGTGGTTTCATTAAATGCCTCTCGCTTTTATCAACGTTGTGTACGATATAAAACTGTATACATTTTCATATAAAGTATTTAACGAAACACTATTTCAGTAAGTCAGTGATCACAGTTATTGAAAACCCTTTTTGTGTTTGTTCGTGTGTGTAGATAAGCTTACAAACAGGTATATATAGAAAATAAAGATTTTATGAAACGTATATATATATATATATATATATATATATATATACACAACAAGAAAATTTTTGGCAGAAAATATTTATTAATAGAACTTTATTAATAAATAGTAATTAATAAAGTATTTTTTTTAAACAATCTTAGTTTTTTATATTAACTAAGAAGGCAAAATAAATACAATTTTTAATTTATTTAGGTACTAGGTTTCGATACCCGCCGCGGCACAGGTCTTTTTTATTGGTAAAATGGACAGAAAGTGCTTCTATGTAAATTTTACCCAGAAACCCGAAGTAGCTTACATTTTTAACTCAGATCCGCGCAAGTCGGTCTAATCATAAAATTTCTTACATAATATTTAGCTTTTGCAAGCGTACAAGTATATTTAGCTTTTGTAATCTAATCATCTCATCATGTAATGTAATGTAATAATCTAAGTATATTTAGTGTTAGTCTAAGTAAACTGTTAACGAATTGTATGAAATGTGCTCAACTGCCTACTGCAATAATTCATTATTCCACCTTCCCAATTTAAATTTGGCAATAATTTATGGAATATCCTTAGAACGATGATCAAAGGATTATTTAAGAACAGGAATTTCAAGTTGTTGACTCAAATAACACAGAAGGTGATAAGAAGTTTATAAATCATCGTTTTCTTCTTTCAATAAACCAAATAAAAATCAACGGCCTATTTTGAATAATACAAACACAAAAGTTATTTTTTCGGGCCGTATAGTTTGCAACCTTCACTAATTCGTGCTTCATCCCATCTGATGACATTTCATAGCGAATTATATGTTTATCAATGGTCTATAAGGAACAAATTTTTTCGAAATCGTCAAAAGTAAATCCAACATAAAGCCATAGCAGACACATTTGACAACTGTCAAATGTGACGTCATGTATTTTGAATTCATGTATTGCTAATAATAGGTCTTTACCTATGAAACTGCCGTTTTGCCGTACTGGCCATTTCAAATGAAAATATTTTTTTTTTGACTGATAATTCTAATTTCAAATTAATTTTATTTGACAAACATGGAATTCTTTTTCTAAAATCGTCATTTGTTTAATAGTTAGTGTTTTGTTTTCAACGCATTCGAACATTTTTCGTCATCATGGATAAGTTAAAAATTCGAGTAATTATGGAGTATGAGTACCGTCGTGGCAGCAAAGCGGCACAAGTGGCACGCAACATCAACGACGTTTACGGAGCGAACACTACAAACGAACGCACCACCCGTTATTGGTTTACCTGCTTCCGTTCTGGGACCTGAAAAATGAACCCCGTGGTCGTCCGAAAACTTTGTTCGACAATGACGAATTAAAGGCAATTGTGGAAGCTGATGAAACTCAATCCACGGCTGAATTAGCAGCAGCTTTCGACGTTAGCATCAAAACAATATTGGTTCATTTGCGTCAAATTGGCAAGGTAAAAAAGCTTGTCAAATGGGTACCCCACGAACTCAATGACCGCCAGCACAAAGTACGCGTGGAGACGTGCCTTGCACTGCTCAGCAGGCATACAAATGAAGGAATTCTGAACCGCATTGTTACTTGCGACGAGAAATGGATCCTGTTTGACAATCGTAAGCGCTCAGCAAGTTGGTTGGACCCTGGTTCAGCACCCAAACAATGCCCTAAACGAAAACTTACCCCTAGAAAAGTGATGGTCACTGTTTGGTGGTCTAACGCGGGTGTAATTCATCACAGCTTCTTGCCAAACGGGACAAGCATTACTGCAGATGTGTACTGTGAAGAACTGAACACAATGATGGAGAAGCTCGCACGTCTCCAACCAGCTTTGGTCAATCGTTCGGCTCCACTGCTCCTGCACGACAACGCGCGACCTCATACTGCACAGCAGACGGTCTCCAAGCTACAAGAGTTGGGGTTGGAAGTTCTCCGTCATCCGCCGTACTCACCAGACCTTGCGCCTACAGACTTCTACTTTTTCCAGAATTTGGATAACTTCTTGGCGGGAAAAAAATTCAATACCCGAGAGGCAGTACAAAATGCCTTTGAAGAATTTGTTGCCTCCCGTCCAGCTGATTTCTTCAAGAAAGGCATCAATAAGCTACCAATGCGTTGGCAAATATGTATTGATTGCATGGGTGATTATTTTGATTAATAGAAATAAAAAATATATAAAAAAATTACGCTTCATTTATTTCGTGAAAAACGGCAATTTCATAGGTAAAGACCTAATATATGTTTTTATTTGACTATATCCATTATATGCACATTAAAGCACTGTATATATTATTATTATTATTATTATTTGATCAGATATGATTAATCTAATATTTTTTTTTATCAAATATGATTGATCAAATATTATTCTCTTGAAGAAGAGACATAGTGAAGTATTCTCGTGCTAGACCTAATGACTCAAAGTGCATACAGATATGCAGCTAAAATCTAAAAATATGACATGACCATTATTATATAGTTGTAAGCATTTCCGACCACTAGGATATTCTTTATATATGTTTGTGTTATTTAAAAATTTGGCTTATTTTTGCTTCTGTTAAATAATTTCACAATCGAATGTGGCTCAAGTTGTTGTTGTGTAACTGTTTACAATGCTTACGTGTCTAATACTCCACCGTCTTTCAAAGAAGCTTTAGTTAATCAACCGTAAAACCAACATCGGAATTATGGCTTCGAGTTAAGATAACCAGACATGCACATCTCAGCGAGTCATGATCAATCATTTCCTACAAACCTGAATGAACTCCGTAATGAGTAACTCAGTGATGCGGAACAGAAAGCGGAATAAACCATGTAAACAAAGTACTAATAAACGCCTGAAATGAAAGGAAACCTCGTAAAAGTCACTCGGCGAAATAAGCCTGATGATTTGTGGCGCTAAATAATTCAATAAAGCACCCGTTTTCTTTCATGTTAATTTTAGACAATGTATATAACTTACGAGTTTGTTGATTTAATTTTTTTTCGTATTGTTTGTGACAAAACCCAAAATAGGTGTTTCATTGTCGACAAAAATTATCCCTTGGTTTCACTGAATTTATCTATACTTTAAAATGTCAGTCACTTTCTAAGTTTGCTATTAACGACTCGGCGACTGTGTTTGTACGAAGTTACTGTTTCAAATATTTTTGGAAACTTATATCACGGTATGATTAATGACTATGTCTGTCTAAAAAAATTCCATAACGTGTAAACTACCATAGTTCACAGATACACATGACTGGTTTGCGAGATGATGCTTGAGATATAAAAAATGTACCTAGCTGTAAGTTTTCTTTAAAGTCATAAAATAAAATAACCTTATCGCAAGTCTAAGTCAAATGTAGTTCTTGAGTAAGATTTTAAAAAATTGTAAAGAAAAGTATTCATAAAAAAATAGGACCATACTATAACCATATTGTTAATTGAAATATGGACAGTAGTAAACAATATTGGAAAAACTTAAAGGAAAGAATACTGGGAGGTTGGGAGAAAGATGTCGCCTATCTGACTGTTTTGGTGACGTTAAGGATATTAACGACCGCTTTTTGGAATTTCCTGATGATAAAATAATCCCTCGCTCCAAATCAAGTTTTTTAGAATTTCATCGACATAATAATTCTACACCCCACTTAAAACTAAACCCGGTTTCCGAGCAAGACATTTCGAATATTGTGTTTGTTGTGTCATGTATTATTATGATCATAAAGTCGAATGCTGAGGAGAGTTGAGAGGATGAGTAGGGATATGGTTTTACTAACTCTTCCTAGAACCTCTACTAGATTTAAGTGTTAACAACATTATTTCTGGTATATTTCTTATCTTATATGATGCTTATATTGTTCCTCGTTAGTGGAACGTGGCAATGGTGACACCAATACCTAAAGTGGAAAACATCCAGTGATCTAAAAGATCTGAGACCAATCAGTAATCTACCTTTTATCCCAAAAATTCTGAAAAAACATATTTGAAAAATAGGTCTTAACCCATTCACTGTCTCCCTATAAAGTATCGACATTAAGGCGGTATCCTTATGTTGGTATTTGGCCCGCTTATAGGCATGACTGGCATCTCAATGAAGTATGCTTGTATCGGTTTAGATTTATCGCTGTAGATTTCGTCATGAGCTGTTGTAATTAACACGGCAAAAAATGCAACGTCACAGCATTACGCACCTTTGCTTAACATTGGTAGAGTCAGAGTTGGCACGTCCCAAGAAATACAGGTCTTGGGAGTTTTAATTGACTGAAATTTAATTTTCAATAGCCACGTTGCAGAAGTTTGCAAAAAGCAGTAAATATTTACAATTATTTATTATTATATTTACTTGAGCCACCAGATCATCTTGGATTGGCCACTGGTCACACAGCCACACAAATTAAAGGAGTTCGCAATATTTTGAACTTTATCTGAGGGGTTTTGCGCAGATAGCTGCACTTCATACCCTACCGTAGCTTAACACAAAGAACTGGCACTAGCTGGACAATTCCTCTTGACCTACGCGTGCAAGAAGCGACGAGAAGGTCAACCCCTTGTGGATCGAGTGTGTGGTGTGACATGTAGACCTTCTACACCCTTCATCGCATATGGCCTGGCAACATCTACATCTCAACGTTCACAGCCAGGTTTATTTACAAACAACGTTGATGCGCATATTCTACGATGGCATCAAAGATGATGAAAGCTTCGGAGGGGTGAGTCTGAGAACCAATCTATCAAACTTCGTCTGTCCGTGTACTGCACAGTATACCAAGCTGAAATCTCGGCCATATGTATCAAACCCACGCGAAAAGCCCGTAACAAAAGAGGCTCACGCACTGCGTTCGATTTTTGTCCTCATAAAACAAATTCGTGGGTTTTTGTTGGACGAATTGAACCAGAGATATTAAGGAGAAAAAACATTTACCGTGACAAAAATACATATCAAATTCGTTACAAACTAAACAAGATAAGCAGGGGAAAATATGCATCATATACAAAAAGGACTTTTACAAATTGGTAACAAAACTTAAACTATAAGGAGACTGAACATATCATTTCTATTGCTAAGTAACAAGAAGATGTTTTCTTTAATTGATATCAATGTACAATTACAGTTATTATGCAACATCTTCGATGCACTAACACTGACACACCCACACACACACACACACACAGAGACACACAACACTCAGAGATACACGCGCACACATACACAAACGCACATTCATACTTTTAGTTGAATTTTTTAATTGAGAACTAGAAATTCATTTTTCGCTATATATGCTGAAGTAAAGTAAGACTTAGTTCGGCAACAACAGCATTTTTTGCATGGTTATATTTGAAAACCTTAAAAAATTTAGTAACAATTGTACAATCTATTTCAATAAGACTATTATTATCTATAACTAAGACTATATAATTTTAATCACCTGATTTTTAGAGCGTCTCCTAAATGTTGACTTTAGCTCCTTTATTCTATAAAAATACCTCAATTTTATTAAGCAAAAGATTTTTTGGAAATTTAATACCATTAGCGAATAGAAAAGATTTCAGAGAATCTTGTCTTGGTTATGGTTGGTTTGATTCCATGATTTGATTCATGCAAAACTAAAATGTTTTTTTGACTAATGTCATGGATTTTGTGAAAAGTTGTAAAAATGTTTTATTCATATTGTAAGACAAACATTAATGATGTATGAAACCTGAGTGTTATATCTTACTGTAGTAAGATGATCAAATGCAAATATTTATTTCCCAATAATGACAATTACTTGTTCAGTTCGGAAAAACCTTCACCAAGAAGAACTGGCAAAGAACTTGAATCAGCCACATCAAACTAAGAGATGGTTTTATCACCACGTTGGCTAACTGTTAGATAAACATGTTCCAGTAACATTTCATTTCATGCTTTATATTAGAAATGGCTTTTATATGCGTTCTCAGGATATTCTTCTTTATAATTACAGTATATGGCTTAGTTATAATACGTTTTGAATTATTCTTTTCTAAGCCAGGATTTCAAATCCCCCCCCTCAAAGATTGACGCTCTTATTTATACGTAATACTTATTTTCTTACTAGCAAACTGTAAATTGTTATTATTTATTTATTCATCCTCTTGTTTAAGAATTGAAGGAAATAAAGCTTTGAAATTTTTATAGACAATGATTTGAATCATATAATTTTCTATTTATTTTTTTATCAGAACCAATACGTACTTTCAAAAGAAAATGTGTTATACTTTGTAATAAAACCATAATTCAATACTTGGTTATAGAAATAACGCAGTACACCATCAATCACGTTAACGGCCCACCTTTATTGGAAATATTTTGTCAAAAATTACCACGTCATTGTACTTAGCACTAAAGAATAAAAGCCCGAGCATTTAAAACAAGTAAATCACTCGTAAACTTGTTAATTATAGCAAATTTAATTTAAATTGTACAAAGAGAGCCTGTAATGGTTAAAATATGATCCCACCAAAAACATTTCATGTAAAATGTTGCCAAGACTACCACGGTTTGCCCTGTGAAAAAGATATCAGATCTCATGTAGAGCCAAGCTTCTGAATCTACGCGGCCTAACTCTACCGACCCTAACTTCAACAAATTCTACATATCAGTAAATATGTATGGCTTGGCTGTTTCGTTACTTACTTCAGATCAGAAACTAAATATTCGCATCACCTCCATAGTGTTTTAAGAAGATCTTTTTCTCTTATTGGTGGTCCTGCAAAACGTTTGCGATTCAGTGGGAGTTCTTCAAACGGAGCGCAAGTGCACTACCTACCTTTTCTCGAAGTGTTTCGTCGTTTTTTGAACCCTCATAGAGTTGGTTTCCGATGTACCAGATAGTTCATATTCTCTACCGTCGTGGAGGTGATGCGAATATTTAGTTTCTGATCTGAAGTAAGTTTCGAAACAGCCAAGCCATACATATTTACTGATATGTAGAATTTGTTGAAGTTAGGGTCGGTAGAGTTAGGCCGTGTAGATTCAGAAGCTTGGCTCTACATGAGATCTGATATCTTTTTCACAGGGCAAACCGTATGTGGTAGTCTTGGCAACATTTTACATGAAATGTTTTTGGTGGGATTTCAGTTCTTTTTGTAAGTTGCTAGGCAGTCTTTTTAGTGTTTATTTGTTTCTTCTTTTTTTGTGGTGTATTTCTTGCACATCAGCAGTGCCGGTTTTCATAGCCCATTCTCTGTCTTTGCCTTTTTTCTTTGCTGGTTTACTGACTACCATAAGCGATAAATCAGGGCGATATTTCGCTCTTAAGCGATTGTTTTCAACTATAGCTGACCTACAACAGTCAGCTTTAATACAAGCAAAGTCTATATTTATAAGGTGAACTACTTGTAAATTGGTCACTCTAGAGAGTCTACATAAGCCTGACCACAAGAGAAAGTGACCAATGACCAATGAGAGCATTATTCAAACTTAGACCTTGTGATAGCATAAGCGACACAGAATGGATGGAGAATACCTTGTAACATTGCATTATTAAGTTGCTGAGCTATATTTCTTGTCGGTAACAAACAAACTGTATCTGTTGGAAACCGACTAAGACTTTCAGATATTTCACGCAACCCACCTTCATTTGACTGTGATTTAAGTTTAATTAATCGTTCTGATAATATACTTCGACCTTCTTGAGTAGTGATTCCTACTCTTATTCTTAGGAGTATTTTCACGAATGATAAATCACTCAATTGCCTCATGTTCTGTGTTAACTCCTGGTACGTGAAGAGGTCTTGCCAGAGGTTTGGAAAATTAAGAGCACCTATTAGCTTTATAATTTCTCGAGCCGACAATTTTATAAAAGGAGAATTTTCTCCAAGGACTAGGACATTCCGTTTACCGAACCACCCATTTTCTTCATCAATAGTATCAAATATTTCTGCTAGACGCAGGTGTATGTAAGCTAATGTGACATTTGATATCATTGATACTTCATCAATTATAAATAGGATAACATCTTTCAAATCCGATCGAAGAACTCCATCCGAAAGTGACTTATATTTTGGCGTTTGTTTATGTTCAACGGGTAATTGAAGCAATCGGTGAATTGTCAAACCATTTACATTAAAAGCCGCAATACCTGTTGGAGCGGCTACAGCAACTTTCTTATTTAAATGTTTATGAACACAGACATTTAGAATTTTAATAATAAAACTTTTACCTGTCCCTCCTGTACCACTTACAAAACAACGGAAAATTTATTTTCAATTGGATATAGTTTCCGTTACCGTATCGAACGCTTTCTTTTGGTCTCTATTAAGTTTATTCATCATTTCATCTAAATCGTTTGTCTCTTCATAATTGTTTATAATATTATTGAATTCATCCATTTATCCGGACCTTCATCATCATCGACATTTTCGATTTCCTCATTTAATTCAGCCAATTTAGTCTCCACCATTTCGAAAGCCTTTTGTAACTGAATTTGTAAATTAACGCGTAGATTGACATGACTCATTTCTTCCTTTATTTCATCTTTTACAGAATGAATAGCCTCCGTATATGTTTGAAACCCCATTTTCAGATCTTGCTTATTTCGCCATGGCCTGAACAATAAAAGCATTGAAAAATAGTACTTTTCCAGTACTTGTTCGGCATCGTATAGGGGGAACGAGATTTTCACTTAAACATGTGTCATAAAAAGAGCTAACGGCATAATTATTCGATGTTGAATAAATAACCATCGGTAGGAGAACGTCGTAATGTCGGTTTAAAGAACTTCCACTGAATCGGAAACGTTTCACAGGACCACCAATAAGAGAAAAAGATCCTCTTAAAACACTATCTTGATACACCTCGAAGGTAAATGGATAAATAGCTGCCGCAGCCATAAGTTCGGAGGTAGCGCCATAAGTATTGGTATTCATCATAGCTCGTGAATAGGAAGCGGAAACATGATAGGCTTCCCCGTTCTCAGCATAAGTATACAGTTGTAGTTAGTCACAGTGATCTACAACATATCTCACAATAGCAGTCCTAACCTGCATCGCCACTCCAAAGTCATTTTTTCCGTACATTAAATATGTCAAAGAATGGAAGAGACAGGAGCCGTCTCCCGGCATGTGAACTACACGATAATGGCGGTAACCCTGTTCTACTTCAAGTAAAACTATTTCACAATCCATGTTTCTTTTAAAACAATAGAAATACCAACGTTCAACTTATCGATACCTACACAGTACACTCGCGATCGCCACCGACTCGTGGTTAAAACTCGCTTAAGCTTTTTATTTTTAATAACTATTATTAATCTAATACATCTTGCCCCGATGACGGAGCAAGTCAGAATGTGTTGCTTCTTTTATTTCTGTTATGTCAAACGTATATTTAAATATCTGTTCTTCTTAATTCATAATAATTCTTATTAACCTCTTTACTCAAATGTCGCGGCATTCTGACGTGCTTCCTAAGGCTTAACCGTGACGATCGGCCGCCCGCATGAAATGTATTTACACAAACAAGGTTGGGTGGATAGATTTCTTACAAAAGATATTCTAACAACCTGCTTGAACGAGGATTAATTTGTGCGACGGCCTCAGGAAAGACTACTCCTGTCCATTAGGTCATTCCTGGTGGTCGGTGTAAAATCTTTACGTACAAAGAGTAAAAATAATATTATAAAAGCAATGGCTTCACCATGATCCAAGGAACAACTGCTTCGATAGGAATTCCCGCCCGTAAAACCTCGGTAAAAGCAAGCGAACGTCGCCTTAGCTACTTTGAATATAATGTTTCCTAATCACATGTCAAATATTCTTACGGAATGTTGAGATGCGAGCCAGAACCGTTATAGAGATGTTATTTCGTTGTTTCACGTCCCTGGCAGATAACTTCACCTTATTGCGAGCATTGATAACCAATATGTCACCTGCAGCCAGCAAAGCATGCCACCTATTCTTTAAGAGAAATTATGGTGTTGGTGACCGCCTGATTACGAATGAACGCCTCTCGGTTCCATCACCAGATAAGGACATAGTGAAACACATCGCAAAAAAATCTTTATGTAGTCGGTTTTTTTGTTGTTTTTAAATTAAATAGATATTATTAATAATTTATAAAATTATTTTAATTATATAAATGAGACCTACCATGAGACTCTTGATTAATGCGGAGGTTCTTGTAAGTACTTATTAATAGGTTTTTTAGTTACTGTCTACAGTCTCGTGTAAACTTTCATGTCCTAATTCATAAAACTGGTGAAAGTCTCATATAAACTACCACCCCCCCCCATTGTAGGGGATGGGGGGCGAAAGTTATAAGTATATTAATTTTTTTTATGGTTGCATACTAAACTTAGATTACATACCAAATTTCAGCTTTCTAGCACTTCAGGAAGTAGCCAAACATTTTGATGATCTCAGTGTGTCAGTGTGTCAGTGACGAAATCGGTGTATTTTAGATATCAATAAAATCTAAAGTATTAGAGCTATTCAATTGAGACTTTGTATGTTTAATAAATCTATTATTGACATCATATCCTGAGAATATGAACTATCTGGTGCATCGGAAACTAACTCTATGAGGGTTCAAAAAAACGACGAAACACTTCGAGAAAAGGTAGGTAGTGCCCTTGCGCTTCGCTTGGCTCGTCTTGGCGGGGGCACTGCCGTGCCCCCAGATATTTTCAACATTCAATTTACATAAAAAATGTAAATAAGTATGAAAGTGGGTACATAAAAGTATTTTAAGTACTGTTTGTACAAGTTGTGATAATAAAATAAATGAGTGATGAAAAATCCTATCCTACTTTTATTCTAAATGTGAAGGTTTGTATTTTTAAATGTTTGTATGTTTGTTATTCTACCACGCAAAAACAGTTGAACGAATTTTAATGATTTTTGGCATACATAGAATAATACATCCTGGAATTACACGTAGGTAAGTTCTTTTAATCATACTTTTTGCTGTTCACTGTTTTATGATTTATCATACCATAATATATAGTTTATAAACCAGTATTTTAGTGAATTAAGATTAACTATGCTTTTAAAGTTTTTACTTATTTATTTATATACACAATATGTTTATGGTTCATTGTTAAATGGTCATTTCGCTTAGTCACGGTGATTTTTTACAACTCAATTCAGAACTTTAGTAAACACAAATAGTTAATTCCTGATATACATTTGTTTGTTTTGGTGTTCGGTATTGATTTTGCTTCTGTTTTATTATTTTTCTTACGATATTAACATTGGCGTAAAAGCAAATGGACAGTGGGTCTAAAACAAAACTGACGTAAAAAGTGTGACGAGTTGACTCATTATGAATAAAATAAATCACTAAAAGTTGCTAAAACTAAAACTAAAAATTGCTCGCCACAATTTTTCATCTAATGTTGGAGTTGGAGCTACAACTAGAAAGTTGACTATAAAATCACCTTCGTTTAAATTTTGATAGGCCAAGTTTTCACCAAACAGCCATTTGTGGGCTTGTTGTAGGACTTCGAGTCGACGAAAGCTATCGAACAGAGACTTAAAGTCCATCTATTTGTGAGTCAAGGGTTTGTGAAAAAATTTTAATTCTTTATGCTTTTAAAGTACCTATTTGGTTCTTTTCATTTTTTCCTTTAACGTTACGAGAAACCGGGTACTTTGTGTTTGTTAGTTTATTTTTTTTTAATGTTTTTGTCAAATTTTATATTAGGCGTCAAATTTCGATTCTAGTTTTAAGAACCTTATATTTTTTGGGTCTTGTTGTTTTAGTTTCATTAAAATTCTTTGATTTGAAATTGCTATTTAGTGATGGCTGATTCGGGTCGAGAATCTGTCGCGGCAAAAATGGCATGCCGAGGGGATATTGTGTGTGTACCGAACTGTTCTCTCTTTGGTACCCAGCCCAGGTTGGACGCACTGCCAGGGTCCGCAAGTAAAATTCCAAACCAGCCTCCTTCCCTATTGTGGACGCAGATCTAATTCCTTCTTACTTATTATTTTTTTCATGTTTGTTACTCAATCAGTTAAAAAATGGCTGACTGAATAAAGAAAAAATAAGGGTTTTTTAGAATTTTTAGAAATTTTATTCAGTAACTAGACAGTAACGAAAATCTAAGTTGTGTTATGACAATGAATTCTCAAGGACTCAATGATTCTTTATTCAAACTGGTAAAATAACTTTATTTATAAATTAGATAGGAAATATCTGAGTGATTAAAGCATGTACAACGAGCGTCAGAACTAAGGTTACTCATTATACTTGAATGAAAATTTTCTATGATAAATTTGTTTGAAAAGTTTGAAAGGTCTGCTTTAGCAGCAAAAAACAATTGTAGAGGTCATTAAAATTTTTTAAATGAACACTTTAGTCCCACATCTCTAGATGTTGAAAGGTTTCATCGAATTTTGAAGTACCTATGGCCGCTAAACTTTTATGCTTGCCATCTAAATGACATTTTTATTTACGCTTCAATTTAATCTTTATACTTCATAAGAAATTCATAATTTTTTACTGTACCGAAATCTTGTTACTTAGCACAATCTGTGCTAACAATGAATTGTAAAAATGTAACCTGGTACCGGACCCTCATCATATTGACAAGTTCGGAAAATTGTAGCTGTCAAAATCAACATATGAATAATTAAACTAGAAGATACAATGTTTTTTGATAAAAGTTGGGGAACAGATTTGTCATACAACCTATGCCTGAATTTATTTAAATATATTTATTTATTTAACCACACAGTTTTACCGTTATATTTAAATACTTATAACAACTTATGCAACAAGAAACTTAATATTCAGTCCGTTACACTGAGGCAAACATTCTGAATATCAATAACATACGCTTCCATTTGGAATTAAGAAACAGGGCTATATTTACTCTGAAACGTTTTTTACCTCAGTAGTTACAAGAACCTACTCACGTAAACCTCGTTGGCATTGAAGGGTTAACATAATTTGGTGCCCTTTGTACCGAAACGTTATAATAGAAACTGAGTTGGAGGAATACATTTGTTATTTCGTATTTAGGGATTGACTTAGCGGAATTTGTGTGATGGATGGTTCTAAATTACATGACAATTACATTAAACCTTAATTTTTTCAGGCAACTTATTTGGTAATCATACATTTTAAGCACTGACGTTGGGATGATTTTATTGTATTTTGTCGCAGTTTACAAAACAAGTACTAAGTAGTAGGTAAGGCACTCCGTAAAAAATTTACATTTCCAACCGTTTCCACTGCCTAATCTCTCCGGACGCAATACCGCACAAAAGCGAGCGTAGGGTTACCTCGTTCGAAGTTGCCAGTTTAAAAACAGAAGGTTTCCCAAATTGGTAGCTGCCTTAGATATTTTGTTTGTCTATTATAGAATAAACAAACAATATACATTATAAATAGTTGTTTGATAAACGAATTTTCCAATGTCCTAATTGACTTAATGATGTCTTTGATAGATTTTTGGATATTTGAGGATTTTTTGATTTTTGGACAGGAAGAGTATCCAGAACTCTCACGCAAAGCGGTGAATTTCCTTTTACCCTTTGCTATATACTTATGTGAGAGTGGGTTTTCACACCTGGCCATGATAAAAACGAAATATAGAAATCGAAATATAGTATAAATGTAATACCGAGTCAGAATTAAGGTTAAAATTGTCCAAAATTACTCCTTAAATAGACTCAATTTGCGACAGGAAACAAACCCCCCCATCTATATTCTTGTATAATTGAGTTTAACGAATAGGTACCGTGTTATTGAGTCTTTGAATACTAATGTGAATGTGTTGCGTTCAACACAAACTGTTAACTGAAAAAGAATCCCTTTGTGAAAACAATTTTTCTGAAAATACTAAAAGAAATGATGATGGTAGTAATTTCGTTCGTCTTCCTTTTAAAGTAAAAAAACCCAAGGTGAGAGGTTCACAGGAAATCGCTGAAAAACGGCTAAAACTATTAGAAAGTTTAAATTAGGTAATGGAAACGAGGTAATGGACGAGTACTTATAGCTGGGGCATTGTGAGGAGGTACCAGCTTCTGAAATAAATAAAAGTAGAGTCATATACTTACCTCATCACGCATATCAGAAACGATAAGGACACTACCAAGAAGAGGATTGTTTTTTAACGCGTCCTGTAAGGGCACTAACGACCTTTCGGTAACGATCAGTTGTTAGTTGGATCAATTTTGCAATCCGATCTGCGTCTTATGCGCTCTTATGACTTTTTGGCGAACTTAACCTATATATATAGCAGCGGACATCGTTAAGATGTATAGAAAAGTGTGGGTCAATAGGCAGGACGTAGATTTTCAAAGGATTCTTTGGCGAGAGAATGAAGATGAAAATATAAGGCATTTCAGATTACTTACCGTTACATTTGGGACTGGTTCTGCATCTTACCTCGAAGTCAAGGCTTTGCAGCAAGTAGCTTTAGATGAAGGGCACATATCTCCTGTAATATCTGAAAAAATAAAGGCTGATTACCACATGGATGATTTATTAACAGGATGTGAAACGAAAGCGGAAGGGATGGAAATTCACAGGGGTATGAAGAAAATTCTACAGAAAGGAAATTTCGAACTACAAAAATGGTCAAGTAACGACAGTGATTTACAAATGGAAATTATAGAAGAAAACAAAGATAACAAAATTAAAGAAGAACAAAACGGACGAAATAATAAAAATAGTGGGACTTACCTGTAACTGAAATGATGATACTTATCAGTACGTTGTGACACTAACACCCGTCGAAGAACCTGTTTCGAAACAAAAGATTATATCTGACATATCTAGGTTGTATGACCCATTGGGTTGGGTAGGGCCATGACCTATAATGGCAAAAATAATGCTTCAGAAATTATGGTTAGCAGGGATTAATTGGGACGATGAAGTTCCAAAGCGTTTGCAGCAAGAATGGTTAGATTATAGAGCGGAGTTACCGTCATTATCTGACATTCAAATACCTCGGTGGATGGGCGCTCGTAAAGGTGATACACTAGAACTTCATGGGTTTTCGGACGGTTCTTAGTATGCATACGCTGCAGTGGTTTATTTGCGTGTAGTGGAATCGAAGGTGAAGTAAGGGTTGCTTTAATCGCAGGAAAAACCAAAGTTGCACCTGTCAAGCAAGTTTCCACACCTAGTTAGAGCTTTGTAGGGCAGTTTTAACAAATGATAAACCAAACTTACATGCGTACACGGACTCTACAGTGGTAATGACTTGGCTTAACGATCATCCTAGTCGATGGAAGGTTTTCGTTGCAAACCGAGTCTCGGAGATCTTAACAAACTTATGTAACTACATCCTGTTAGTCGCACCTTTCTTCGTAACAAAACCCGGCAGACGCAGCATCTCGGGGAGCGCGCCCATCGGAATTAATTAATTATACAATATTACAACGGACCGGAGTTTCTATTCGAAAGGGAAATATTTTATAGAAAACCTAGAGAATGTTTAACGGATTTTGAAAAATTAAAGGTTGTTTGTCATGTAACAAAAACTGAAAATGATTTGATTTCGGAAAAGTTTTCTTCACTAAGTCGGTTAATTAGGGTTGTTGCGTATTGTAGACTTTTTATTAATAATTTAAAGAAATGTTCAAAAAAAATATTCTAAAAATTATCTTACAGCAAATGAGTTAAGTAAAGTATTAAAAACTAGAATTTAAATTTTAGAAGTAAAGAATTTGCAAAAGATATACTGTTAATAAAACAAAATGAAAACTCTCCAAAAAGTAGTAATAATGATAATAAAATACAGTCGCTTAATCCCATCCTCGATGACGATAACATTTTGCGAGTAGGAGGCAGGCTATTCGCTGCTTGACTCTAGTAGGCAACATCCTATAATCATTCCAAAGTCACATCTTGCGGAATTAATCGTTTTGAACGCTCATAAAGTAACTCTTCACAGTGGCCCTCAATTAATGTTAAATTACATTTAATCTAAGTACTGGATCGTAAGTGCGGAACCGTTAGTCAAGTCGGCCTATAGGAAATATGTCACTTGTGCTAAGCATGCAGCGATAACTCGAATTCAACTGATGGGCCTGCATCCTGTGGCGAGAGTTACTCCTGTGACAGCTTTTAAGCGGGCTAGAGTCGATTATGCTAGACCGATTCAAATTAGGACCACTAAACGTGGTCTAAGCAGGAACCTCCCTTTACGGTTAACGATATCTTTGTAATTAAAGAGGATGGGTTGCCACCTAGTCGATGGTTATTTGGTAAAGTTGTCTCTACACATGCAGGCTCAGATGGTGTTGTAAGAGTCGTAAACCTTAAGACTAAGACAGGTGAAATTAAAAGGCCGGTTCATAAATTATGTAAATTACCTATTACTACATAATATAGTTGATTGTAACTTTTCTGTTTATGGTGTCTTTCACAATGCACATTGTAAATTGTTTGAAGTGTGGTTTACACAATTTGTATTTTATAGTTTGTTTTGTTAAATGTAAAGTCAAACGCTTAGTTTGTCTTTAGCGGGCGGTTGTGTATAATTTAGTTTAAGAATTATTCTTTTACATGTATTGTAAGGTGTAGTTCCATCAGTGTAAACTAGATAGAGGTAGTAAGTATGTTAAATCGCACATGTGAAGTTTTAAATGTTTGAATATTGTTCTGTGAGTGAATATACCAAATATAGTGATCGGTGCAATACACTACATTATTTGGTTTTTGTGGCTTTCATTTCGTCTCCCCTCGGGAACCTGAGCTAAAGTTTGTTCAATTCTATTGAAATAAAAACCTTATTTTCTTCAACAGTAATTTTATTAATTTCTTGGGGGGCGGATTTAATTATTTATGGGCTTCGCTGTCATCTGGAAAGTTTAACAGGGGTTCGTGGAGCCAAAAATTTGAGAAACCCTGATTTAGAACATTGTGATTTTTGCAAATTTGGATCTGAATGAATCGTTAATAATTAATTTATAGCCACATTTTTACTGTCCATGTCAAACTGTATTAAGAATACGGAAGACCCCATTTTTCCTATCAGAGCCAAAGTATCAAACCCAAAAGATAAAATAATATAAAAATCATTTTGAGTTTAATTGCAGCCCTTGGCTACGTCATCAAGTTTTAAGCAGAGCATGAACAAAGACTTAATAAATACGTTTCGAATTGTATTAAACTTGACGTTCTAAGCATAAAAGCCTTATGAAGCTAAATGTCACTCAATGCCAATGCCAATAAATTAACAAGAGCAATTAAGCAATGTTATTTCACCTTTAAAAGGTAAATGAGTAATTTAAAGCTTGAAACGGTTTTCTTGGTAATTTTTTAGGTTATGTGTTAGTGTATTAAAATGCAGAGAAGGATTGATTGGGTTGCTTAAAATATAACAAGCTTGTCATGTATGTCATAAAAAGTTTGCGATTTGGCGTGTAAAGTAATTTTGAAGTATCTTAATTCCCAAAGATTGAGGTACTTTGAGAAAAAAATATAAAACTTTCATTTCTCATCGGGAGAGATGGCCACATTATTTACAGTGGAGAAAGACATCAAATAAAATTTCTTGTAAGAGAACCTTTAACTTGCGAATGATATTTGCATGCTCTGGCTCTGCACGAGTTTGACGATGTAACTTACAACTGCAAAAGATCTCAACGACAAAGAGAAAGGCTAAAACGTACCTACTTTATTATTATCATTTTGTTTTTTGTTCACTGATATTCATTTGTATCTTTTTGTGGTGTACAATAAAGAATAAATAAATAAATAAAATAAAATAAAAAAAACGTACTGTCCGCCTTTCCGACCACAATGGCCATGGCCGTCCCCGGGAGAAATGCCAACCCTATTTAATTTAAATTTTAAGTTTAATGTTTGTATCAAATAGACTTATTTAAGATGTTTGCGAGGAGGTATAATTAAACTTTCAATTTTGATTAATGCAAAATATGGCAACGATTTACAATAAATGACTGGAATGTTAACAAGCTCTAGGCGCTCCATAATTAGGTTTTTAGTAACATAATAATCCTCAATACAAAGTCCTCCTAATGCTTTAATTCAACAAATCACCTTTTATTCTTACAAAACATCTTACAATATTCGCGAGGAAGACGATCGCACCCTGTCGTTTGTAAAGTATGTTTGAAATTTAAATATAAAATGTATTTGGGCGACGACGTACTTAAGGGGCTCGTAGTTCACATATTTATATCAATCAAAATAAATTATATGTGAGGTAACAACCACTCCTTATGGTTTACCTGAGACAGTTTTCTAACTGCACCGGACAATTTGCGGTGTCGTCGCGCGCGCCAGGCCCCAAATGTACAATATTTTACACTGCGGCTTTTGTATAAAAATGATGATCCTACGGTCAAAATTACAAACCAGACAACCGCAAGCTGCCTCAGCTGATAACATCGCAGTCAAAGTGTATGTGTTTCCATCTCTCTCCCATTACCTAAATATTAAGTTATTACCTTGCTGTAAAGTAAGTGCTAACAGTTCCACCACCAATCATTTCAAAATGATTTTTTATAAAGATTTGTTTTCTATGTGTTTTATATGGCAACCTTATCTACTTTTCACTTAGTTAGTAAAAGAAGGTATGTAAATGAGCTTTATTTTAGTAGATTGGAGAATTCAGAAAATTATTATAACTGAAAAAGGTAAAAAAATTAGGTTTCTATACAGTATTTGCTCTTACTTTATTTATTTAAAGTAAGACGTTACTGAAGAAAAAAATAGTGATATCCCAAAGAGTCCTATAGGTATACCGTTATAACATTTTCATTATGCAGATTCACATCCAGATCAGCAACAAATTTATTCAAATAATATAAGTACACTATACAAGGTCGCATGGTATAAGCGTGTCGCAAATTAATTTTTAAAATCTATTAAATAATCTTATTTTTTGGAGTGCTATACAGCTAATCAAATTGTTAAAAGGAAAACGATGGCTATCGAAAACATCAAAGATTTTCCGCTGGTGCTTACTTGGAGCTTAAATAAACAGCAATGCTTGAAGAAAGGAATTTTCGAAAAATTTAAAGTTGAGATGAGTTTTTGCCTCCACATGTAAAAACATGAAACCACTGAAGTCAATTTGACTATGCCGATGATAGTATCTATAGGTTCTTAATTTCTTCACACCTTCTCGTGTGAGATTACTGGTTGCAATACCCTTTATTTACAACACAAATAGTGGTGGCTTTACAGGAAGATTGGAGTACTTATTATTTACACAGTAGATTCACTTGTATCTTACTATCTCTTTATCAATTTAAAACAGTGAGCAACTATTTACACCTAATTTACGTGCAACTACATAACTTACATGTGTTGATCATTAACTTAAGTATTTACATAAGATGAATATACAACGATAAATTTTAGTGATTTTAGAGTTACCGTGAATGAGCTGAAATGAAATTGGACAGAACAACGTCTGTCGGGTCAGCAAGTGTATTAATACAATATAATTAATCCCCACACAAATATACGAACTCTATAGCCCCAAAGTAAGTAAAGCTTATGTTATGGGTGAACCAAAAGTACTTAAATAATTTACTATTCAGGACCTTTCGTTCTGACGGAGGATGCTTGGAACACTCTCTATATTCTCAATGTATGTATGTATTATTATTCTGGCTCCCGCCCCCCGCCCTCCAGTTCGCTTTATGGTCATCCATAACCCAAGCTCTGCTTACTTTGGGGCCATACAGTTGGTGTGACGGTCTGGGGATTCATTAATATTATGCAAAAAATTCAAACCCCTTTAAAACAAGTCAGTAAATTAATATATTTTTACTGAATACAACATTTTACTTTTATAAATTATGTGATAACGAAACTATTTAAGGAATGAGTTAATGATTCTTGTTTCACTACTTATTATCTTTTCATGCTTGAAATATAAACAAGTTTAAATACACTTTGTTTTACGCACCGTGCATTATTATTATTAACATAAACAACATTTATATTATAAGCACAAACACGCCATAATCCAAATGAGAGAAAGCAGCAAATTGCCGGATTTCCTTCGTCTCTTCCCCCACATCCCGTTCACGTGATGAATGTCATTGATTAAATCTTAATCTGCACTGAACCTGCGTTTAATGAGAATTTCATGATTTTGTTATGTTTATCTATGCGTACTAAACTTCAAATATAGGTTTCAGTCCTAAATATGACTCGTTAACAAATTATTTTGGTATTGTTTTTAATTGTTCATAAAACTTTTTTACGAAACTTAAAACAATATTCGACAACAGTATAAAAACGGGAAATTATAAGTCGTGCCAGAAATTTCTTTATTGGCCACGTTATCAATTTTATAATTTTATAACTAGGGCACGGGAACATGATATAGCCTGTAATACAATAATTCGTCTTTCTACTTCCTACTAAATATTCAATAGAAAGCGTAATAGTTAAAGGGTTAAGTCCATTTTAGGCTGTCAGTAAGCTTTTTGTTTCACTTTTTTTAATAATTATTTACATAAATGATACAAATTATTATGCATTCCATTCGTCCTATGTCAGTAAACTTTTTGTTTCCCACTTTATGTAAATGATTATTAAAAAAAGTGTCACAACTAAAATATTTCCGAATAAAATTATCTCAATGAATAAGAAACTAAACGTGAGGAGTCTCCATACAATAGCTGCGCAACGTTGGGGTTACTGATTCATCGCAAAAGAAGTTTTGCTGGTGGATTATTTTAAAGACAAAGGCATAAAGCTTTTCAGAAACAGTCAAGTAAACATATAAAGTATATATTTAAAACTAAATCAATAATATCAAAAACATGTTACAAACTTAATTATGTTAATTGCATAATCTTGCAAAGCATTATTTCGATCGCAACTATAACCTTTTGTGAGTTTTGATTTCTTTTAGTTCGGGATCCCTATCACCAAACTTCAAAATTCAAAAACGTCAATCAAATATTCGCTCTGTTATTTTTCAACAAGTGGATATGCTCTTTCAGTGTTCTTTTTTTTTACTTTTTTTCTTCCTATGTTATTTCCTTTTTGATTTTCCTTTATATTAGAACGTATTTTATCATAATATAATAAACTAAATTATCCAAAAAAAATCTCCTGTATTTTCTTAATAAGAACTCAAGCTTCATAAGCGCGGAAGGTTGCGGGCATACCAAGAATATCTTATTATGTATCTTGATCATACACTTAAACTTGTTTGCGTCCGTTAAAGTTGCACGGGGCTAGCATAATTAGCCGAGAAAGTGTCGCGACAAACACTCGGGTCGAGAGATAATATGGCTCAGTAACGTCAGTTTCTCGCATTTTGAGACCTCCTTGACTTGTCGCGGATACAGACCTCATGCTTTAAAAGCCGTAGCTTAATTGGTATGTGGCTAAGGTTAGTCTAATGTATACATGTGTTTTCTTTCTATATTATAATTAGATTTTGGACATGTGACTCTGTGTTGTACGTAAGATTTCCTTTGACTTCAGTATTTAATTAAACTACCAAAAATAAAAAGTTAGTTCAATAACCTTTTAAATATGGTTCATGACTGTATAGTCAATCTATTAAAAATAATCATGACGGTATTATATGCCGAAACATGATTGGCCGATGGCTCAAACACTATGGACTTAAGCCTTTTGGTAAGGTTAATGTTAGGCTGCATTTATCGCATGCGCGAGACGAGCGAGCGACGCAAGTGCGGGAGCACCCGGCGCAGTGCCATAATCGAAATTGGTTGATAATTCAATATTTTGTAGGAGAAACATTATGTAACAACATATTTTTAGTATTAACATAAGAAGATAGTATCGTTCAGGCGCTCGTAGATTGTGGCTGACTTAGTAATTTAGAAGGCAATGTAGATTTTAAGATTCGAATAATGCTTTTAAAAAGAAGTATGTTTAATTAGCGTCCTATAAAAACGTGTTTTTTGCTTACGGCGTTGTACTTGGTTAACTGAAATCACGTGTTAGTTTACGCTGCATTCTAAATGACTTAGTAAAGTTAGTTTTGTTTTTCCTTGTTCTCTTAACGATTATGAAAATACGATTAGTTAGTGAAATTACATTAAGTTTTTTTAATGGTTATTTTCACGTTAAGTTTAGATTGTGTTTATTTTGATATCAATAGTGAATTTATATTGCATTTTCTTTCAATATCTGGGTTCTTCGTTTTCTTCTTCTTAGTTCGATGTATGTTACAAGGAATGTGGTTTATTTGTGTTAGTTTGGTTTTTTTTTTTCGTATTTGGGTATACCTACTTTTTCCCTATTTTTATTTAATAATTTCTAAGCACAGGACTAGGAAGGAATGTCAAAAATGCCACTTTTGTTATCAGTGTAGCTAAAGGGCAGCTGTGTTAAAGTTAAATTGTTTATCTCTTTCGTTAATTCACTTTAATAACTGGGATCTGTTTACTCTGCGATTTGTTTATTTATTTATTTTTTATTTTATTATATTATATGTTTTTATTATTATGTACTATTTGTATGTATTAATTATTTTGGATTTCTTTGTAAATATAATATGACGAAGAATACAGTTAATTTGTGTCAGTTCGATAAAGTTTTTGCATATATGTATACCTACTTTTTTTTCTTGTTTTATTTTAATTTTTTTAAGCACACAACTAATGTCGTCTATAGAAGTACTTAAACTTAGAATATTCTATGCAGTACAGAAATATTGTTAAATTATTTTAATGTCTAATTAAGTTCACTCAAAACTGAAATTATATAATAATTGGTGATTCTAGCTAACTATTATTGTGAATAATATTGTTCTTTGTGATGTGTCAAAAAACAGAATGGGCCATAAATTCGTTAATATTTAAAAATGAAACTTCAATTCGCATTCAAAAAAGACTAATTTATATTATATTTGAGGGTTTTCGTCGTTTGGATACTTGGGGGGAGGCCAACTCTTTACCTGCGTACCCTTTTTTAAGGTTTCTAGATAGCGGCCTTCGGTGAACTACGGTTAGTTTTAAGTCATTCTCCCCAGCCCCCCTACCGCTGGTAGGATGGTTAGCCGCTAGGGTTCGCTGGGTTTTTTTTTAGGAACTCTAGGCATCCTTTTTATTTTTTTATATACTTATATACATATTATTAGTATAATGGATTCGCAAATTCAAATTCAAATTCAAATTCAAATTCAAATATTTATTTCTCAACATTGACAATTACTTGTTCTTATTGACGTCAAATAAAACATGATTCTACCACCAGTTCGAAAAAAAAACCTTCGTGAAGAAGAACTGGCAAGAAACTTCACGGGTATATTTTTTTTTTTTCAAAATAAATTCACAGTCTCTTTATGTCTATACAAAATTATTCTTTTCTGCATCTGTTAGCTCGGCAAGTCTCCCTCCCCCCAAGTATCCAAACGACGAACACCCTCAAACGGCACCCGTTCACGAGTTAACGCGGGATCCAGCCATCGCCCTCCTCAACCATATTAGAGGGAAGTGAACGACCCGTCACCCGACGCTACCATAAGAAGACGTACTTTAGTGACAATGACGCTTTAGATATTCATCGGGACGAAGAACTCATCGCACAAACAGACACATTACACATGCTTTGTTACAAATACTAGTACAATCCTGTTAATGAGGGGATTATACCCAAGGGCTTTTATCATCCAAATAATCGGATAGTTTATAATATGCTCTAGCACACAACTTCTCCTTTATAGTTTCTTTGAATTTGTCAGTAGGAAGATCTTGGATATCCTCAGGAACCTTATTATAAAAGCGTATACATTGACCCATGAATGAGTTAGTGACTTTATGAAGCCTGCTATTATGAGCTGCCAGCATATTTCTTCCTCTTGTGTTAACATTGTGCAGATCTTTTTTTCTTTTGAACAAGGTTATGTTCTTTTTAACATACATTAAATTTTCTAAAATATATTGTGAATGGAAGGTAAGAATATTTATTTCCTTAAATTTACTTCTAAGTGACACCCTTGGACCGAGCTGATAGATTGCGCGAACAGCCCTTTTCTGCAGAATAAATATAGCATCGATGTCGGCAGCACTCCCCCACAGCAGAATACCATATGTCATGAGGCTGTGGAAGTAACCAAAATAGACTAATCGAGCAGTTGTTTCATTTGAAATTTGTCTAATTTTTTTAACAGCATATGCGGCAGAGCCAAGCCTTTTCGCTAAACCATCAACATGCGGTCCCCACTGCAGTTTGGCGTCTAAGGTTATGCCCAGAAATACAGTTGAGTTTACAGGAGTCAGTTCCTGGCTCTTAACTACAATGTTTGTGTTTACCTGTTTGACATTTGGCAATGTAAATTTAACACATTTCGTTTTTTTTTCATTGAGGAGCAAATTATTAGCTGAGAACCACTGCTCTGTGTTAGAGATGCATTTGTTCACCGCTCGATAGTCAATTTCTTGTCTTTTGATTTTAAACAAGAAGGAAGTATCGTCAGCAAACAATATGACCTCGCATTGATTCTTAACGACCGATGGCAGATCATTAATATAAACTAAAAATAGGAAAGGACCAAGAACTGAGCCCTGGGGCACACCCATTGTCACTGCCGATCCTGATGATTTTTCTCCATTTATTGCAACTTTCTGTTTTCTATTAGAAATATATGATTTAATCAAGGCAAGCGCTCGGTTTTTAATGCCGTAATGGTGCAGTTTCATGAGTAGAGTAGTATGATCCACACAGTCGAACGCCTTGGACAAGTCACAAAAGACACCAATAGCATCACACGACTCCTCCCAGGCGCTGAATACGTGTTTTATGAGCTCAACACCGGCATCTGTTGTTGAGCGACCCCGCGTGAAACCAAACTGCTTAAAATTCATTAAACTTTTACCGTAAAAATGAGAAAGTAATTGATTTAAAATTAATTTTTCAAAAATCTTACTGAGCGTTGGTAGTATAGATATAGGTCTAAAATTATTAGGGTCAGACATACTACCTGCTTTGAATATTGGAATGACCTTACTCAATTTCATTAAATCAGGAAAAACACCATTATCAACACAGTCATTAAATATACTGGCTAAGTACGGGGCTATACCATCAATGACAGATTCAATAATTTTAACAGAAATCCCATCTAAATCGGCAGTATTTTTTACTTTAATGCTTTTAAATGCATTTAAAACTTGTGGAACAGTAACATGTTTAAAAATAAAATCAATATTGCATGAATTTACATTTTCCGTTAGCAGTGACTGTGCAAGAGTGGAACATGAATTAATACTCGAAGTAGTTGACACAGGGATGGCAGTAAAAAAATTTTCAAATGCTTCAGCAACTTCTTTGTCAGTTGACAACACTTTATCATTAATTTTTAAATTATATTTGGTGTGTGGTTCTTTTGCTTTCCCAGTTTCCTGATTAATTATATTCCATGCAGTTTTTGAAATGTTAGTACTATATTTAATTTTATTATTAATGTAATTAGATTTAGCTACACTGCAAACTCGTTTAAATAATTTTGAATACTTTTTAACATATTCATAAAATGTCTTATTATGATTATAAGTTCTTTCACTGTACAATTCATATAATCTATTTCTACTTCTGCATATTCCCACTGTTGCCCAGTCACTAAACCTAAATAAATTATTATTTATACATATTTTCTTTTTTTTAAAAACAGAGTCATATTCATTTCTAATTATATTATGAATAGAGTTATATTGAGTAATAGGATCTGCACAGTAATCTAATTTAAATGTTTTTTCAAATACATTTTTCCTAAATGTTTCAAGCCGTCTCTCATTCATGGGTATAAAGGTAATTTCTCTTTTTAAAGTCTTTTTTAGCCCAATATCAAAAGTGGCCAACTGCCCACTATGATCTGATTGTAGTTTATTAATTACTGACTTTGTACATGGCATTAAATTTGTAAAAATGTTATCAAGACATGTGGCTGAGGTCGCTGTGATTTGCGTAGGCTCTAAGAAGAGATTTTTTAGGTTGTAACAATTAAAAAGATTCAAGAATCGTTTACTTAGTGATGTCTCTACTAATAAATCAATATTAAAATCGCCACAAATAATTATTTCTTTGTTTTTGTTATTTACTCTATGTAATACCTCATCCATAGTGCTCTCAAATACTTCAAATGGTGAGGATGGGGGTCTGTATACACTTATTATAACAATATTCCCTATCTCAATACAGGCTATTTCAACTGATCGCTCAACAGACAGACTTACAATATCAGCGCGTTCTTTAAATGTTAGGCTCTTATGAGTGATGATCATTGAGCCGCCGCAAGTTGTTTGTTCTCTGTTGAATGAACTAGCAACTCATGATTCTTATAAGAAGACATAATTTGACACTGTGTGAGCCAGTGCTCTGTGATACATAGTATATGAATATTTTCACAGTTTATGAATAGTTCGATCTGTAATTCCTTACCATCAATGCCCTGCATATTTTGATGGACTATGTTCAGAAAATTATTTTTTACATTTTTATTGCTTAAATTACTACTTAGAATACTGGTGCTAGATGTATTATCTATTGTCACTAACTTATGTTTAAATTATTTCTAATACTATGTTTTGGAATATTACATTCCAACGGGTCAAAAGTATAAAGTGACTGCTCAATAGAAGCAGCGGTTGTAGTCAACGAATTGACTGTTATGAATAAAATATATGATAGCGAGTATGCTATATGTCGTAGGTCATTACTGTACAAATTGTACCTATCATTTATCATATATGGCTTGTTAATAAATGTATTTAAATCAATAAACTGAAATTTTTCACTATGACGACATGTCATATTTTGTACATCTATATTTAGTCGATGCTTCATATTATTTTCTGAGGGGCTCTGGGTAAATGGAAATGCAAACAAAATAATTTTACTAATATTCTGCCTGCAATTCAATCTAGCAAAACATGCTGTCATTGTTTTCCTACTTAGTTGCTTACATCTGCCTACTAATATAATCAATATTGTATTAGGGTTAAATGTACGGGATGTAATTTTATCAACTATGTCATAATATGAAGCACCGGGGTAACAATAATTAGTTATTGGCCCCCCAACACACCGAGTAAGTTGCAATCCCATGTTCTTACCAAGTTCATCGCTATACATAATTATATTTAATTCACTTTTATTTGACTTCTTATCTAAGCTACTACCTGAGTTTGATACTACATGCTTAGTGACATATGGCTCCTCAGGTTGACTGGATATTGGCAGAGGACAATCTGATGTAGTATTATTTGAATTACTTTCATAATAATTAGTAAGGGACTCAAAGCGGTCATGATTATATTTAGACAGACTTATAAACAAAGCAAAGACTTATAAACTTCGCTGAGGCCTTCGCCCAGGCGCTCGTTGTGGCAGGCGTCCCCATTTCTAATGACATTCTAACGCAGGCCTTACAGGCAACAATCGCGTCCCCGGCCACTCAGGCCCCAACCACGGCCCCTCGGGCCAACAATTACCAGACCCCGCTGGTCTTTAGCTCGCCCGCGTATCCCATGCTCTCCGACATGGACTGTGTGTCGGACACGTCCTCACGCACGTCTCGTAGGAAACGTACCGCTCCCGGGAGCGATTCAGACTCCGCCGCGTCCGAAGTTTCGTCGGTCGCCGCCACCTTAACCGGCTCTCCTGAGCCCGCGTTTCAGTTGTCGCCAAACGTTCTAAGAAACGTTCGAAGAACGCCGCGGTGTCTTCAACACCTGAGCCCTCCCCTCCTCAACACCCGCCCCCGCGCCGCTTATGTCACTCCAAGTGACCGCGTCTCCGTCGGTTCCTTCGAAGCCAGCTTCCTTCGCTCCCTTCCCCGTTAAGGCTCAACTCCCTCCCCCCGTCTTCCTCCGCGAAAAAGCGCGCTGAACCGCGGTTTCCAACCTGTGCAAAGAGCACAAAATTAATTATCTCAAAGCAAATAACGCAGGCGATACCATTAAAATCCAAGTCACGACCATCGACGACTTCCGGTCACTCACTAAGCTCCTTTCGGTCAAACAAGTCGCCTTTCATACCTACGCCCTCCCGGAGGAGCGTAAGATCCGCGCGGTATTACGGGGCGTCCCGTTTGAGCTCGCGAACGATGATATCTTGGAGGACCTTAAGTCCCAGGGCTTCCCGGCTGAAGCAGTGCACAAGATGCACTTAAACCGCCGTAGGCGTTTCCAACAGTAATCCTAACTAACACTCCCAACTCGAGGGAGATCTTCAGAGAGGCCCCCACAATCTGCGGACTCTCGAATATCTCTGTCGAGCGTCCCAATCCCCGTGGCCACCCTTTGCAGTGCCACCGCTGCCAGCTCTATGGCCACGCAGTGGCTAACTGTTCAGCTCCCCCCAGGTGCGTTAAGTGCCTGGACCCACATATAACAAAGGAGTGCACTCGTACTCCCGAATCCACTTCCCCCCCTGCGTGTGTGCTGTGCGGACAGTCCCGCCACACAGCTAACTACAGGGGTTGCCCAAGCGCTACGCGCTCTGCGCTCCTCAGCTAAGAGGGCTGCGCTTAAACCGGCACCGCCACTAGCTTCCCGCCTCTGCGCAACCGGGCTCCCCGGTAGCAAAGCACGAGCAGCCGACGCCTACTCCGGCTCTGTCCTGGAGACAGCGTCCGGCCGCTCCACCTGCACCTTCCCGTCCTACCCCAGCCGCCGTAGCTCCCGTAGGCCCGCGTCCCGCTCCGTCGTCTTCACCTCAGTCGTCGTTGACTGAGGGTATGAAGACCGTGTTTGACGTCATTCAAAACGTCGACATTAAGGAAATCTCCATACTCGCACACAAACTGCGAGCCGCCCGCTCTCCTCAAGAGCGTCTATTTGTGTTAGCCGAGCATCACTCGCTACTTAGCTCTTTAAAAATTCTATTTTTCGTATAAATTCGTTAAATAAATAAATATAATGTCTAGACGCGCAAATCCCGCGTCCTGTCGTATCAAACCCAAGGGCTTATCCCTAGTTTCTTTTTACGTTCGTAGCCTCAGTACTTACCTTCCTGAGCTCAAACTGTTCCTTCAGAACAACGAGGCAGACTTATTACTTCTCCAAGAGACATGGCTTACTGCAAACTGCACCAGGGGATTCACTATTCCCAAATACGCGTTTACTAGTAACGATAGGCCCAACTGCGACGGTTACGGCAGCACAGCTATCTACTACAAAAGAGGTTTCCATTGCGCTCCTCTCCTCAACATGGAAGCCACTGTGTGTTGATTGGCTATGACCGGCCATCCGACCGTTATCATAGCTTCAATCTACATACCTAGTGGCACCAGACCTATCCGTAGCGACTTCGAGGCCATTCT
Source organism: Marasmarcha lunaedactyla (assembly GCA_923062675.1). Classification (NCBI taxonomy): domain Eukaryota; kingdom Metazoa; phylum Arthropoda; class Insecta; order Lepidoptera; family Pterophoridae; genus Marasmarcha; species Marasmarcha lunaedactyla. The sequence continues at coordinate 19,686,471 of OV281346.1, read as the reverse complement.
CGCCCTCGGCCATTCAGTCATTATGTTCGGAGATTTTAACTCCAAACATACTGACTGGACATGCCTATCGACCAACCGCGGCGGTATCGCTCTCCTCGGCATCACTCAGCAACTCGACTTAGACGTCATCTCTCCCGTCACTCCCACTCACTATCCCGACAACCTGATCCACTCTCCCGACATCCTCGACTTTGCGGTAGTTAAGCATATCAACCTCGATCTCAGGTCTATCGAACCGCTCGATGACCTAGGCTCTGATCACCACCCCGTCTCCCTCGTGCTAGGACCGCCTTACGATAAAGTCACCTCTCCTAAGACCTTTACCAACTGGAAAGGCTTTAAAAGTACGTTAGTTTCAGCCTTAGAGGCCCCGAACTCTCCGCTCGCGACGTCGCCCGACCAATCAGATTGCCCGGATAAAATAGATTAATTAGTCAATTCCCTCACTGATGCTATCAACTCAGCCATCCGTGATAACGAAAAGGTTACTAACCGCTTAACCGTTAGAAATCTCATTATAGCTAAGAACGCGGCTCTCCGGAGAGCCAAGAAATATCCCACGCCCGCCTATAGAACAGCTGCGAATCAGCTACAACGTAAAGTTAGATCTTGCCTTGCGGAACTCCGAGACGCTCAAAGGAAAGTTAGCTGTAGGCTGCGGTGTTAGTGACATAACTGTTTTAATCCACTTGAAGCAAATTGGGAAGGTGTAAAAGCTTGAGAGGTGGGTACTTCATGAATTGAGTGCACCAAACGCGCGTCGACTGCTGCGTTATATTACTCAACTGGCACAATAATGAAAGGATTTTAAATCGAATCATTAGCTGATGAAAAGTGGATCCTGTACGACAATCGGAAATGCTCATTGTAATGGCGAAATGTGACTCAAAAAAAAGTTACTTGTGAGCGTTTGGTGCACTAGTGCCGGTGTCGTTCTCTACAGCTTTCTTAAATTTAGCCAGACGATTACGGCAGATATCTATTGTCAGCAACTGCAAACCATGGTGGAAAAGCTAGCTGCTAAACAACTGAGGCTGGTCAATCGCTCTAGGCTACTGCTGCTTCAGGACAACGCTAGACCACACCCTGCACAACAGACGGCTACCAAACTAGAGGAGCTTCAATTGGAATGTCTAAGACATACACCATACTCACCGGACCTTGCTCCAACAGATTACCATTTTTTTCGAAATTTGGATAACTTCTTGCAAGGGAAAAAATGCAACTCCGATAGGGCAGTCCAAAGCGCCTTTAAAGATTTTATTGGTTCTCGTCTGATCGTTTTTTTTGTAAAAGGGATCAATGACTACCTATGAGATGGCAAGAGTGCATAGATAGCAATGGTACATACTTTGATTAAATAAATATATTATATTTTTTCTAGATTGATTTTATGTTCCTCCCTTACAAAACGCTAATTTCATATGTAGGTAATGACTTAATATTTATTTTTGAACATTGACAATTACTGGTTCCTATTGACGTCAAATAATGCATGACTCTACCACCAGTTCGTAGAAAACTTCGCGAAGAAGAACTGGCAAAAAATTTCACGGGAATAACTTTTTCAAAATAAATTTACAGTGGCTTGTAATGTCTATACAAAATTGTTATTATCTACATCTGTGCACAAAATCTCTTTTTGAACTCATTAATCCGTCACAATTTTAATTCCGAACATTCTTTTAGTGTGGAAAGCTAAGGGCAGAATCATTAACCTATACATCTTAAACGCTTAGTTCTTGAATATGCAAAGTCGATGAAAAAGAAAACTTATTGTAACAGTCACTTATTGAAAATGTAAATCATGTAGTAAAATAATGCGATTATGCAAATAAGGTACAATATTGACAAAGGGATTATGATGCGTTATAAGAGCTATAACCCTCTTCACAGTCGATCCCTTCGGTTTGTTTCGTTCCTGGTTAATCGATTTACTACCTCACCCTTTTGATAGAACAAACGACCAATTAACTTTTAGATGCCGTTTCATAATGTACGAATTTGGTATATATTTATTTTGTTATATCAAGAATATGGATGTAGAAATCCTGACATAGAAAAAAGTGTGCCAACTTTAATAATAATGATTCTTACAAAGTGTAAATGTATTAAATGATATATTATGTTGTGAATGAGTAAACGTATGGATCCCTGGTCAGTGCGTTCGTCACTGACATATATAAAAAAAATACATAGAAAATAAAATCACTTAAAACCGCATATATCTTTATGCAGGTGCACGCCGTTGCAATAAAAGTTGGAAAAACCCATATCTAGCATCAGAGGTAGAGTCTGTCAAGCGAGTCTAGTCCACAACCATTTTGCTGATTTCTTATAATGGCAACACTATTATCTGTCAAACAAATTGTCACAAATTCTGTTGTTAACCTCGAAATATTCCTGTTTTTGTTGAATTTTTAATTTTATAATGCCGAAACCTATTAAAAGTAGTATCAGGAGCCTATTATTTACAGTGATTAATAAATATAATCATGTAAAGAATGAAATTGACAACGAGTTATTGGAAAAACGACGACTTTTGGATGAAATCGTTTCAACATCAGGTAGGTTGGCTACAACATGTTGATACTTTTAGCACAATTGTATAATTTTATGTATTTTAAAAGTAATGTGATCAGCATTTCGGTTTTGGTTTAGATTCAGACGTATTCACTTCCACCATATCACTGTGACCTGAACGCAATTAAACTGATATGGAGTTTGGCTAAAAGAAAAATAGCCAGCAAAAATTTAGGAATTCCTGGTAAAGAAATGGAGAATCTTATAAAGGAATGTTTTAATAGTGTCACAGCCAGTGATTGTAAAAAATGCACAGATCACACTATTAGTGTCGAAAATAAGTACAAAGTAAGAGACAGGATATCAGAAACAGAGTTGGAACCCTTCATAATTTCTGTACGTAATGATGATACTGACAGTGATTTTTCATATGAAGGCATTGAATTTCTTGATTCTGATCTAAGTTCTGATAGTGACAAATAAATACCTACATTAAAATGCTTTTTCTTTTATTTATCCTTAACAATTTTTTTTTATTAGAATTTCAAGTATCTAGAATTTTCAGCGTGTTAGCGTCAGTGTTGACACCTGAAAGATTTTTGAATTTACCGCCTTTTTCATGGGACTAGACTCGTTTGACAGACTCTAGATGATAAACTAGATTATCATATCTGCATATTCTTAACTTAGTCCACAAAAAATTTAAAAATTGAAAAACGGAATGCCATATAAGGTCAGACTGACGGAGTTCGATTCCGTCATTCAATTTTTGTCAACTGGTCACTATTGAAACTCGTCAATGATGTCAAAATATTTAAGTTGTCAGTTGCTTTTGTCAGTTGTCATTAATAATCTACAAAAAAATAAAACGGAACATCAAATCGTGAATCCACGGAGGACAGCTTTGTGCTGTTGTATATTGTATGTAAGGGATCTTATCGCTCAACATATATTATCACAAGCAGTTTCGTTGTCTAGTGGTCGGGTTATCCCTCTATTGATCCATCGAGCAATAAGAATGTCCGCCTGTTTGTCATGCTACGTAATGTAAGGGCATCAAGGAGGCTATTGTTACTGTTATGGGGTATATTGGGATCATCCGGTTAAAAGCTTCTTGGAATGTGTCTTTGTGAATATTTTAGCAGTAGGTATGTAGTGTATTGTACCCTTTGATATGGGTCAATGACGTATTATTTATAAATAATGATCTTTCTTTGGTTTATTGAAAGAAATATGACTAGAATGTCCTTTTATCAGGCTCAGCAAAAAGTTACACTAATTAACATTGTATACAAAATGTAAAAACTGTTATTCATAAAAAACAAATGTAATATTATTCAATAGGATCATCTTAGAAACATTAAAAATAAATAAATAAGAGCTCTATGTTTTAAAGATTCATTAATTATAGTACTTATAATATAGTCGAGTGTAATAGATTTAGGTTACGTCTCATGGGGCTGGCATGTTTAACAAAAGCCCCTAACAAATGCTGAATAAAAAAAATAATAATTGAGTAACACTCGTAAGATCTCGTCTGGTTGTGTTACTACGGTTCTTCCTGTTTTAACTGCCATAATTTTACTTGTTTACGTGGTTGAGTTCAGGATAAAGGACAGGGATAGCCAGTACAATAATGGAATAATGAAAAATTTAAAGTTATTCCAATTTAGGCGTACGGTCGGCAACACATCATTAATTGTTATTTAATAAATGAGATTATAATTAAAAGCATCTACGAAAATGCATGTGTTGTCTCTATTTATAGATTTTAGCAGAGCTTTTGAAATGTTAAATTATGACACTCTTTTTAGAAAGTAGTTACAACATGGAGTTCAGGGCCCTCTTCTATATTTACTTACTAACTACCATACTGATAGATACACAACAGTTAAAACACAAGATCAATATAGTTCAAAGGGTAAGACAACAAAGGGCACAGCTCAGGACTCCATTATCGGACCTTTAGAGTAGTTTTTATATGTAAATGATATGTGTAAAATCATAAAATCAAGATACATGTACCAATTTGCAGATGACACATATATTGTAGTTGCCAACAAATGTATAACTGAAGCACAAAATCTACTACAACAAAATTTCGACAATGTGTGCAAATGGTCGCATGATGTTGGTTTAGTCATAAACGCTGAAAAACCAAAATAGTACATATCCATTCATCACACAATAAAACTCAAACAATACCTGTTATTAGAGCCCATGAACATGCTTGTTTGCATTTAAACACCCTATACCAATGCCATTGTCCCGTAACAGAAATAGTTGATAAGCACAAGTATATAGGCCTCATAATAGATAATCGATTATGTTGGGGCCACCACAAAGATCATGTATGTAACAAATTCAGATCAATAGTAAGTATGCTAAACATACTTAAGCATAATGTTCCATTTAACATACTACGACTACTTTTTTTTGGCCCTGGCAGACTCGGTCATAGATTACAGTCTAAGCACATATGGTAAAACATATTTTACATATAGATTTCAACTGGAAATGTAAAAAAAAATACTCTTAAGAATATTTTAAAAATGTTAGGTGACAATGAAAGGGAAATATTTAAATACTGTAAAACTATACATGTTTAGGACAAAATGAAATACCAAGTATTTACTCAGAATTATAATCCAGAATTTATTAAAGAAAAATCTAGATCAAAATGTTTGAGATCTGTATCATATGTAAATAAGTACATCTTACCAAAAATGGTACTCGTTATGGGACAAGAGTTTCAAGTTATCAAATTCCTTGCTATCTAAACGAATTGGCTGTATACCTACTTACAAAACTACTATATAAGTAACTATATAAGTAACTATATAAGTTTTTTTGCTGTAAATTAAAACAATACTTCTTAACCTGAGTAACAATTTTATGTATTAGAAAAGAAAAGGAAAGGATAGATAAATAGCGACTCACCGATACCCGGATAATACCCTGCGAGGTTTTTGAGGTTCGATTTCGTATATTGTAAAGGTTGATGAATTACATCGAATAAATAATTAAAAACATAATAAAAAAACGATTAATAATATCTATGGACACGAATGACATATCAGGTGGATCACAAGCCTATTTGCCGGCTACATAAAGCAAAAAATAATAATACTCCCTTAATTTACACACCAGCAACAAGATAACAGCGTTATAGTCCTGTAAATAATATTTGCTATTTTTTAAAGCAGGATATTATTTTAATAATAACAACACATTACTACTAGTAGAATCAACCAATGAGTTAATAAATTTAGACCCCAAACACAGGCTTGGGGTTATCAGCTAGGCTAAGATAAATATGTATCAACTGAGTCTTGTTATTTTATTTTATTTTAAGACCTTGTTATAGTCAGAGCAGTTGGCTTCAAACTATCGAACCACTGCGCCTTAACAATCATACTGAACATTTCACGTAATAAATAATCGATTTAAATACAATAATTTATTATAATGTTAATGGTTCTATATTTTCAAGTATTAGAGCATAATGTATTTATACTGTAATAGAGTTTATTGGCGCTGGTCTGGAAGAGATCTAATTTAGTTATTCTAAGTTCTAATAAGTCCAGCCAAAGTTGTGCTTATATAATAATTGAATTGAATATGTTACCTGTCTTTGTGAATAATATTGATCTTCATGATTTGTTAAAATATAGGATGGTAACATAATATTACCATCACTAAATAGGTTATCTTTCAACCAGAAAAATTACTTTCCCCAAGGAATACGCGAGTGAAGCTGCGGGCAAAGTCTATTATTTGTATAGTTTTTGAAATGAATTATTAAGTTTATTAAAATTTAAGAAACTTCAATTACAAAGTATGACGCTAAATCATATGTTACACTTGTGAAGGAACCCATGAATCTGTTACAAATACAAGCTGCACCAAGTGCTAGAAAAGCAGCTAAAAATTAAATAATTATTAATTACTTTAGTTTAGAAAAGTATTATTTCTTTATAATCAGCCAGCCGCATTGCGGTGGACAAAATCATTGAGGCGTCTTTCAGCAGGTTCAGGATACGGCAGAAACTCGATTGGACAGAAAGTCGACTTGTCGCATACAACCAGGTTCCTACTAAGGAGTAGGGAATTACTAGGAAGTTACTTATCTCTAAATTATTTTATCAAGCACTTAAATTATAATAGGAAAATGCGATGCGTACTTCTCAAGTGGTTACTGATTCATTAGTAACAGGCACTTTAAAACGATAATTACGGCAATGTCAGCTTTTCATTTTTCTGAACAAAATTTCACATCAAGTGTTAAAATTCATGGTCTTCCTTTTATTTCTAACACTATGTTATTTAGCAAAAAATAATCCTTATGATAAAGTCTTTGGATCGGTATGATAAAACTACAGGGTAATTTTTTCTCGTCTAGCTGGTTCGATTCGCGGTTCAACCATGTAATTATTTAAAAATCTGTGAATGCAGTTTAAATTGTTTTTTTATTTAAAATAATGTCTTCTTTCAGTAAAACGTTCCATCTACAATATGCAAGGCCCTCCATGTGACATTGCCGTGGGACGCCCTGTATATTTTATCTAAACGCCCATACAATTTTTAGTACGATTAACACGTTGTTACGTCACCGTTTTGAATACCAAAAGATCCATAGAGCGTTTTTCGGCGACTCGCAGCAGCTCCTCAAACATATCTAGAAAACTAATGATTCTTAACATACTGTTACTTATGCGATATTTTTTTTACTGTTGATAAACCATTTAAATGTGTAGTAAAATTGACAAATATCCTATTTGCGTTGAGATGACGTGCTTAGGGCTGTTTATCAGCAAATTTTAAGCAACAAAAGCAATAAACAGAACGTCCTGTCAGCTTTTGCTGGTTGGGTATCTACTCAAGTGGTGTGAACTATTCACAAAATGCAGGTTTTCCATCATGTAAATACATTTTAAAGTAAAGTAAAACAGATATTGTATTTAAAAATATATATATTTATTAATTATATTTAAATAATTATATATATTATAAAAATGATATAAATTTAATTAAGTTTTTTTACATTTTACAGCCTCTTTCTTATGTGTTGCTTAATCTCAGCTAGCAATATTACAATTTCTCTCTCTGTCCACGGTATATATTATTTCCATCAAATGGTGGGGTCTGCCTTTCTAGTTTCCGAGTCGACTTGGAACTTATCGGCTATTTTGCGGTTATATTTGCGATATTTACACCGATACTACCACGAACAATAATTTAAAAACTTAAAACCGCAGAAAGCTCCAAAGGTTCAGACGAAATAGCAAACAGGGTTCTGAAAGCTCTCCCACTCGCACCCATACAACTGTTAGTAGTTATTTTCAATAACTTACTAACAAACTGCTCCTTTCTGCAAACGTGGAAGGAAGCGATTGTCATAGGTATTAGGAAGCCCGGAAAACCGGCTAATCTAAATACAAACTACCGTCCTATTAGCTTGCTTAGCGCGATAGGCAAATTATACGAAAGGATCATTTGGGACCGGCTCCGAGAGGTCATCCATTCGAAGCACCTGTTACCGGATGAACAGTTCGGCTTTAGGTCCCGTCACTCCTGCGTCCAACAGGTGCACCGCATCACGGAGCACATCTTGGAGCAAAGGAACGTAGGTCGAAAACCGATAGGCACGGGTGCGCTTTTCTTTGACGTGGCTAAAGCCTTCGACAAGGTCTGGCACAATGGCTTATTATATAAGGTCTTTGAACTAGGCGTGCCAGACAGCCTCGTGCACATCATACGAGACTTTCTCCACTGTCAAACCTTTCGCTACAGATTGGAAGGTGCACTCTCCAATCCCCGTCCTGTATTAGCCGGTGTCCCACAAAGCTCGGTGCTTTCTCCATCTTTGTTTTCACTATACACTAGTGACATACCAAGGGCGGAGAAAGTAGACCTAGCGCTCTTTGCGGACGACACCACGCTATACACATCTGATAGGAATCTACGTAGGTTAACTAGAATACTTCAATCCGCATTGGGGGCTTGGTTTAGGAAATTGAGAATAGAAGTCAACCCAGAAAAAAGTGCAGCAGTGTAATTCTCTCTCTCAACCTGCTTTAGGACAACCTCTAGAAAACCCTCAAAAAATTTAGGTCAGATCACCCTGTTTGGTACTCCAATCCCATGGGCTAAAAAAGTCAAATATTTAGGAGTCACTTTAGATAGTGGACTAATATTCGCGGATCACATAAAACGCGTCCGGGACCGAGCCACCTTCGTCATGGGTAGGTTGCACTCTCTAATTTGCAAGAAGAGTAAAATGTCGCTTAGAAATAAGCTTACACTTTACAAAACTTGCAAACGCCCCATCATGACATATGCCAGTGTGGCTTTCGCTCACGCCAGCAACTCGAACCTCAATCACTTGCAGGTTATTCAAAATAGGTTCTTACGCAAATGCGTCGGGGCTCCGCCCTATGTCCGCAACTGTGATCTGCACAAGGATCTCGAGCTGCCCACCATTGCCGCATTCATGAAGTTGGCGCCACTTTGATAATGCTTCCCACCATCACAACCCACTGGTCAATAATACACAAACAACCCAGACGCGGCGGTTCGTCATAGGCGTCCGCGTAACGTCTTAACAGATCCCGACGATGATATTACAACAAGGAACGCCGGTGTTCCAGTTAGAAATAGGGCAACACGGCATTCGCCTAACCCACCGGTGGGCCAGGCTAACGCGTCGTACGCATTCCTACTGAGTTTCTTGCTGGTTCTTTGGCAGTAGATGATCCTTCTGAACCAGTGGTAGTTTCACTATTCGACGTCCTAAGCCGAGGTCCGTGCCCTCTCAGGTGCAGGCGTTTCGTATGTAGGAGTAGTTTAAGTTCCAGCTAGGCGCCGTCAGCGCTAGGCTATAAAGTCCGGTGAAATTAAAAAGGCGTATGGGCCATAAATAAACTGTCCATTTCGAAAAAAAAAAGATCTGACAAAAAAGTCATTTCATAATAAGTCCTAAGCTGTACTGTCTTTAATTAACTCTGTAATCTGAATTTTAAAGCTATATTTTGATGAGAAAAACAGATCTACGTCACTTAATTCAGAGATATACATTTAAGACATTCGTCTAAGCGGTGCATTTCTGGCATAATGCGAAGCTTGCAGCGGCTTATGCAACAGTGGCGTGTGTTGGGTGCGACGACACGTCACGCGGTACGATATGCTTTATAACTAAAGTTTCACAATCTACATTTCCTTTGACTATATCATAAAGCAGACACATGTCTAACAGCTTACGTCTCTTTTCTAAGGTTAGTAAGTGATAACCTTTCGACAACCGTTGACGTATGACTGGGAGGGTTGGCGGGTAAAGTAGTTAAGGTGGTTAACAAAATGTTTTTGTATAAGTTCGAGTTTGTTCGTATAGGTTGCGTACTGGGGTGACCAAACCGGGCTAGCATATTTAAGAGTACTGTGCACAAACGCACATGATACTACTTCCATGGAAGAAACTTTTTTAAATGGCTTACATGAACGCAGGACAAACAGTAAATTCCTGGAAGCCTTATTACTTATGTAGTCTATATGAGTTGATAACATCACTTTACTATCGAAGTACACCCCTAAATCTAGTACAACATTAACTCCTTTTATATACGTATTATTAAAGTTATTTGAAAAAATAATAGGTTTTGCGCATAAATGAAATCGATTGACACTTTTCTAAAATGACAATCATTTTATTATCCTCACAGTATTTCGATGGTGCGTCCAGATCAGCCTGTCAGTTAAAATAATCCTGTATTATTCTAATTTTGTGATATATTTTCATATCGTTTGCGTACATTAGGTGTTGGTAATATTTGAAAAAGTCAGTCATAGTCGTATAAGTACGTACGCATTTAAAAACAAGAGCCCTAAATGGAAGCCCTGCGTGACCGTAGGTATATCAATAAAATCTGCGCCAAAACCACCAACGAGGACAGCTTGTGATTGATAAGTCAAACATGATTAAACCCACCTTTGAAGATCCCCTCGAATACCTAGGTCAAAGAGTTTCCGCAACAGAATGATGTGATCTACCCGGTCAAATGCTTTTTCATAATCGGTATAGATCACGTCAATTCGTCCACCTTTGGTTGGTAACAACATAATTCGAAAAACAAGATAAAGTGTTGTTGATACGGAATTCCTTGACGAATTACGAGATATACCCTATAAGAGAATATATTATTTGTTCAAAGACTTTTGTACAGGTATTTAACATTTACATAACACAGATTATAGCATTGATATGTTTCTATCATTTTCAGCTTCTTGAACAGAGCCTTTTTTATTGCGAATTGTTATGACTGTGGTGGGTCAGTTGAACTCGCGTAGCTTCTGATCCATTTTTATGACATTACTAGTGAATGTCAGTCTACAGCTCTCCAACTATGTCCAAACTAATAAATAAGGTATGTGTGTGCAAGCCGCTTTTTGGCGCTCGCTCCGCTCGCTCGGCTCGCGCGGCATGACCTACATACTGACTAACCCGCTCCTCCTCGCTGCGCTCGTCGTCGCACCTAATATTATTTATTGTTACTTTCTAGACTCAACATAAAGTGGGTACATACGATCTGCACTTGATAAATAAGTGGTAGTAAATAATTTTTTTGTCATGGGCCATCATAACAATACTAGTTATGATGTTTACAGATCATAACGCGACTTTAAACAAAAAATCAGATTCAAAATCGCTGGTGGCGCGATACCGAATATTTACCAAATATAATTTTTAATACTTAAAAAGTAAACCAACGATCTTAAACTACCGTGTTTCTCGTAATACCAAAAAAAACAACGGAAAAAAAAGAATAATTGCAAGTCTCAAACTAAGAATAAATTCTTAAATACCATTGTCTTATAAACGAATGAACTTTGGGTCTGGTTTCAATACTGTATGAGCAGATATAATGAAAATGTTTAAATATCATACCAGTCTTGATTTGCTCGGCTGCGCGACAACATGTACGTAATGACTTGGTGAAAAATATTCAAAATTAGAACGCTCGAAATAGTGGCAGCTGCATAAGGGGATTACAGGTGAAATATATCAACTACACTGCTATTGATAAATGATAAATAAAGTAGAGGAATATAATTGGATAGCTCCTAAAGCATGGATCTCAAAATTCTTGGTCTCAGTCGCCTGATATAACAAGACATGAAATGGGTCTTCAGTTTTTGCATCTATGTTGGTGTATTTATGTCGGGGAGTATTATATATTATATAATCAGTTTGTTTGAGAATCATATTGCTTTATAGCTTTTTTATGTTGTATACTATTAGGTCCTTACATATGAAATTGGCGTTTTGTCGTACTGGCCAATTTGATCTGTGTTATCTCCTCTTTGTTTAGGAATTTTGTAATAGTTCCGCACATTTTGCGGATTAAATTGATCATATTGTTCTGATTTTTTCAAAGATGATTATGTTTTAATGCTTAAAGTCTCAGGAATGTATTCTGTAACGTGGTGCGTTAGCCTTATCTTTTTTTGGCACAGTACGCTTTCCTTGCTGTATGCATACTTTTTAGAACTTTGAGTTTGTAACGTCAAATAATTTTTCCACATTTCTGTCAAGTTTGTTTTATATGCCTATATTTTATAGACTCTATATATTTTATATATTTCTATGTTTAATTTATTTATTCAATAAAAACATTTCTAAAGAAATAAAAATGTATTTCTAAGTGATAAGATAATTCCAACAAGTTAGTTCCGTTATGCTGCAGAATATAAAAGACATTCAAGCTAAGATGACTTCCTGTAAATTAGAAATATTAACTAATTTTTACAGCAAATACAGTAATAGTTTTGTTAATAATAAGATGAACCGTTCCAACTCCACGTCCATACATAGCACTCGTTTAAATTGATGGTTACACCTGCTTGCGCTTGAAAAACGTTGTGGAAGTCATAACGTGATAGCATCTGCTAATTTCTATTACCTAAGGTCTAAGGAATATATACTCAACAAACAACCTAACTCAAACAGATGAAATAAACAGCTATGCTACGTTCCACTTGCTCGGCGCACTGAGAATAAACGACTTCTTCGGTTCTGAAAATAACGTGAGAAAGGTGAACCTAAAATGGTTCAATACTTTGCTGTGTTTTATTAACGTATGGGTAATATTTTAACTATTCATTAATTTTTGTACACATAAATTTAAAACAAACATTAGATTAGTTAATTGAACAAATGGGCAATTGTACACATGGGCGTGATCATTTTTGAGATAAAGGACTGGTAGTAATGTTTATCTTGCCTGGACCTCGCTTTGGGCACCTGTATTAGTATTTCAAAGTGATGCACTGCAGTTAAAGGCAAAGAACAGTCAGTAATATTATTGTTTCCGTATTATATAGTTGCAAAAATTATAATCTACTATCAACAATCAACATTTATCTATGAACAAAACACTTAAGATGCCATCCAGGAAGACGCGCCCATTACCTTTTGTTTGAAGTCGCACCGACGAAAAGAGCAAAAACTTTAGTAGGGTGCGTCTTCGCGTATGGCACTTACTATAAATGTGTACGTGTATGGATGTATCAGATATAAAAAAGTAAAAAAATTCCTTTTTTTTAATTTCAGGTGTATCATGGTTTCGAACACTGCTTTGAGTTGAAAGAAAAACAAACCTGGTAGTTGTAGTAAGCAGCGTCATAGACGTGAGGAATCATCGTCGTCAACGAAGTTGATAAAGGGGCTTTCGTCGTAGTCATCCAGCGAGCAGCACTGGGACTGTAAAATCTGCGTTGGGCCGGCCGCCACCACCGCCGCGAGCTAGTTTTGCTTCGTAGTAGTTACTTGCATGAATGAATCTCAACGTACGTTATCCACAGCTTTATGGGTACTTAAAACATATGCATTATTGTACGCCTTCGCTACATATCGGAATTTTTCATCCTTATTAAGGTTAAAGTATAGACGGTGATTCAGGGTTTATATACCTTCTTAGTGTGTACGGTCGAAACATATACAAGGGGCATATGATCAACGACACTTTTTATTTTCTTCATTAATATGCTTTTTCCCAGCATGGTTTGAGACATCGATATAACGTGAGCAAAAGTTTGTAGCAAAATGAGTGATAGAAATACATTTCCAAAACTATCTTCTTCAAAATCAATCTAAACGTAAAATTAATACAAAGCCGTAAGAATTTACTTCATAAGCTCTAAATGACAGTAGTCAAGTTCTAAAATATACTACAGTAAAATAACAGTATTATGATATTATAATCATCGCACATAAAATCAAATAAGTTAAAAAATATCAACTCTTTGTGAGCTCGATGCCCGTGCGTATTGTGATATTCGTGGGACAGTGTTTTATTTTAGTTTTATTTTAGTTTAATCTGGTTATGACATAGCATTGAATTTAGGTTTTTCACTATATGACTGACTGTGGTTGAACCCCGGCACGGCTAAACATTTTAATATATTGTAAAATTCCAATTGAAATTCACATGTTTAACTTTCTCTTCCTTACATCAGTGGAACAATATGGTTATTTTATTAAATATATAGTACTTACAACTATTGCTACAGATTTTTTGTACCGTTTTAAGTAACTAACAACAACACCTAAGTAAACTTGGCTGAATTGAAACTTATTTTCGTATAAAATACTGGGCTTTCTTATTTAAGTGCATGTAAACTTTACGTGATCGTTTTGTCAATTCTCACACAATTTTCTTAATTTTGTAATAAATTATAAATCTCAAAAATAAATCTCAGGTATACAACTATGGTTTTTAAGTAGTGTAGAATTGTGTGTACAGACCTAGAAGCGCCGCGAAGCAAGCCACCTGACTGCTACTTAAGATCCAAGTATGTTTATTTATTTAAAACTTTATTGCAAAATATAAAATTAGTGTACATACGGCGGATTTAATGCCATTTGGCATTCTCTACCAGTCTACCGCAGCAAAGGAGAGGTTTTCAAATGAAGGGGTGCATACAAAATACATATGCGTACATACTAAAAAAAAATAAACACTTTATTATACTATGGAATTAATACATTCTAGGGACGAACATTTCTGCTCGGACCGCGAGCGCGTCTATCTCTAATTCTTAATTCGAAAATTCTTCACAAATTAAAACAATTGCGAAGAAAATATGTAATCTTAGCATGGGATTAATATACAACTACCGGAAGATTCACTACTGCTCGGAGCCGAAAGAGAAATTCCTAATTTCTGTGGAGGCAACAAAATAGACTTGAATTTGGCAGAAATATATGAAGTTTAGGTAATATCACGGCACCGAGAAGTGAATACAAATTTCATAGATTGTACTACTACACAACGAACTACTAAAAACTTGCATATTAGAACTTTGAACATCAACACTGGTATTAACAAGTTTACCATAAACAAAACCATATCCGCTTACTCTCTTGATTTTATATCTGTATACCATAAGTACACTGTGTGAAAGTTATGCTTTGGAACTCTTGAATCTCCACTCCCATCTTGATTCATCTTCGACCCGACCTGCCACGAAGTTGAATGTGAAGTATCCACGTAACAATTTAACGTTGTGCGTTTTTCTTTTGTCAACTTAATTTTTTTGCAGTATACGCTGTTTTCAACTTCAGTTTTTTTTTGATACTTTTGTCAACTTTGTTTAAATGGCATTCATTGTTTTTATTTATTCGGCCCTTGTACATAATTTTAAATAAATAATCTATGACTATTTTATTGGTTTCATTAACTTGATGACTTGATACCGGTACGCAACTTTTATATAAGGGGTTCACCCTGTATATAAAAGTTGTAATACAAAGTAATACAAAATTTCAATTTTGTAATGCACCTACAGGGAAAATACTGGAGATAACAAGTTCTTTTAAAGAAAAAAGAACCTCACGAGGCACATATGGTATTCACATCTTGACGAAATATATTCAAAACAATATTCCTGAACTGCACGAATAGTTCTATAAAAAGGTAAATAAAATAAATAACTCTAGTAATATTACAAATGCCTTTCTTTGTAAATCCACTGGACTAAATTTCATCTGTGTATAGTTGCTTTAACAAATTTTCAATAAAATCGATATATTTAAGTTTGAACAAGAGCCACGACATATGCCAATGGTTAGACAATACTCTATTTTTTTCAACTTTGTCATGCCTGACGAACATACATGCCCACAGACATCATTAACCGAAGATGTTATTGAACCGAAGTGGTGTTGTTATTTATTATGATGCGGTGCTGAACGTAGGCCTAATTTGGAATAACTTTTGTTCCGGTGATAGCATTGGCTGTTTCTTTTCTCTGTCCAAGACGCAAGCATGTAGTAGGTAGTGAAAATAGGAAGGACTGTAGTACCGGCCCAGAAGGGAGCTAAGCAAAAGAAATCTACTACTGCCCACCACGATTGAAGTTATCTAACTTTCGTTTTAAAAATGCTTATAAATGCAACAAATTTTTTTTCGCGGGTAGTCTTGCCAGCAACATATAATTTAGGAGTGCTCCTAGTTTTTGTTTATTTAAAATTATATTTTCACTGTTTAAAACAATTTAATGTTGTAATTTAGTGCTTAACTCACCTGCACTCACTTTCACATATTTTCTAACAATAATAATTCACATTACAAATACGGAGGCACTAGCTAACTTTTTTGAAGCCAAATTCAAGGAATATAAGAACAAGCTTAAGAGAATTGCCACTTATACCACTGCACATTCAGATGTAGCTTCCCTTTCTCAAGAATTCCAAACATTTAAAACACTTGTGTGGCAAATGTTCAAGGAGGTGAAGTTGGAGCTGGATTCCATAAAGCTTTCTCAAGACAGGCTAGAAACTGCATCAAGAAAGAAGATTTTACTTTTTCATGGTGTTCCTGAAAAGCAGAATGACAAGCTTAATGAGGTGATCCTTAACATTAATGGCAATCAGTTGAAACTAAATAACACTAACCAGGATCATTTAAAAGTCTGCCATCGCTTGGGTAGTGCTTCGGAAGGTAAAACTAGACCTATACTAGTTAGATTCTCAAACTCGGACACCTGACATCTCATCTGGGCTGAGAAAACTAAACTAAAGGGCTCCAACGTCACCATCTCCGAGTTTCTCACAAAAACAAGGCAACAGGTTTTCATTGCAGCACGCAAACACTTGGTGTTAGGAATTGCTGGTCGGTAGAAGGCAAAATTGTTACAAATCTGCCGAATAAAACACGCTGCAAAGTTGAGACAATGAGTGCACTGGATATCATTATCTCCAAGTTTCCGTGCGGCCAGCATTGGTATGAGAGGCATTTTTAAATTTTGCCATGATTAGTTCCATCACTTCACTTCTAAGGTTATATTTGTTAAACTTTTTTTTAAATATCAGTGTTAGATTGTTGTGATTTTCAAGTTGTTTTATTGTTTTGCAATGGATAATAAAAAGAGAAAGCTTTGTAATTTCCTTGTCTCGTGGAAGGCGGCAATGAGTCAGAAGCTAAGTGTAAAGTATGCGACTGTTATTTTAGTTTTGGTTCTAGAGGCATCTATGATGTGGAAAGACATATGGAATCTGAAAAACATAATAAAATGTCTAAAGCACCGGTCTTCCAATAGTAAGATGAATACATTTTACAAACCAACCCTAAATATTATTTCGGAAAGAAAAGCCGCTGCAGAAGCTACGCTTGCTAACCATACTGAAATGAAATGGAATGAAACTATCAACTGATGTCAGCAATCACGGAGCTCAAAAAATGTTTCCAATAGTAATACAATATTTTGATTATCGCGATGGCAAAATGGTAGAAGCAATATTGACTACTCAGGAAAATTACAAAACTAAAAGAACTATTTAAAAAATTATGTCCTCTGACAAATATCAGTAATAATAGTATATTATGCAACTAGTGGATAAAGGACGGATTCAAAGCGAGGGTCGTAGATGAGTCACGAGCAAGTGAAGGATTCTAACGATTGAATCACGAGCGCAGCGAGTGACTTAAGATGATTGAATCACGAGCGCAGCGAGTGATTCAACTGTTATAATCCTGAGCGACGCGAGTGATTCATGGCCCTCGATATAAATTCATACTTTATTCAGGAGTTGCATACTATACTTTATACCATGACTACGAGAAAAAGACATAATTTAAGCGAAAATAGAAATTTAATCAAGAAATAATAAATGTTACATTAATTGAAATGGACATTAAAATTAGAGCAATGACTGAAATTAAGCGTAATTTTCTTATTATTATCATTAGGGTGGTCAACTTGTGAAACATAGGATATATACTCCATAATGTCGATGACTTCCTTTTCTTCGACAGTTCATTAAAATAAGTTAAGAAAACAGACTCAGAAAATGTGCCCGAAGCTTGATTTTCATTTTTCCATTTACAAAACTCATCGTAGGTTTTGATGTAAACCAGCCGTGATTTGTTGGGTAGCAAGTTTTCTACAATATCGGCCGCCTTCTCTTTCATAAATTCAGGTGTTAACACAATATCTTCTTCGTCACTTGAATGCATAATCGATTTATTATAATTCAATCGATTTATTATAAAGTAACACTAAACTTTGTGTCCGTACAATTCACAGTAAGTATTTGAAATGGCGCCAATTCACTATTTTTTTTCTATAATGGCAGCAAAGAACACAAAACAGTTTTTAATTTAATGCCAAACTCCTTGTCGCAAATATCGAACAATCAAATCTCGAGAATTTATTTGCACCAAAGAGTTTGAATTTCGAATCTTAGCGCAAGGAGTTTGTGTAAGCATTGAAATAGAGATCGGATATATTTTGTGTTCCAAATTCAAACACCAAAACAGTGAATAAAAACAAAACAGTGAATATTATTCACTGTTTTGCGTGAATAAAATAAGCTTTTCAGAGTAGGTATGGGATAAATATCTTTCTTCATTATTATCTGTTGGCTTTTACTTATTACCTCCAGCGTTTTGCTTTAGACAGAAAAATGTTTTCTGAAGTATCAGGCATTTTAGGTACCATAGACAGGCATCCCTCTATTTACATATGGTAACCCTAGGCGCCACTGAATTAATCTCTTTGCATCAACCATCACTTAGGAATTTTATCTTAATAATATATTTTTTTTCTTTCCAATATCCCTTTTGATGGAGTTGTAAACTGCATGTATCATATTGTTTGTCTCTGTCTTTCCTGTTTCCTTGTTTTTATTATATAGTGGGTAATTGTAAAACTGTACTAAACTTATTGTTTATAATAGGTCTTTACCTATGAAACTGCCGTTTTGCCGTACTGGCCATTTCAAATAAAAATATTTTTTTTTTGACTGATAATTCTAATTTCAAATTAATTTTATTTGACAAACATGGAATTCTTTTTCTAAAATCGTCATTTGTTTAATAGTTAGTGTTTTGTTTTCAACGCATTCGAACATTTTTCGTCATCATGGATAAGTTAAAAATTCGGGTAATTATGGAGTATGAGTACCGTCGTGGCAGCAAAGCGGCACAAGCGGCACGCAACATCAATGACGTTTACGGAGCGAACACTACAAACAAACGCACCACCCGTTATTGGTTTACCCGCTTCCGTTCTGGAAATTTTGACCTGAAAAATGAACCCCGTGGTCGTCCGAAAACTTTGGTTGACAATGACGAATTAAAGGCAATTGTGGAAGCTGATGAAACTCAATCCACGGCTGAATCAGCAGCAGCTTTCGACGTTAGCATCAAAACAATATTGGTCCATTTGCGTCAAATTGGCAAGGTAAAAAAGCTTGACAAATGGGTACCCCACGAACTCAATGACCACCAGCGCGAAGGACGCGTGGAGACGTGCCTTGCAATGCTCAGCAGGCATACAAATGAAGGAATTCTGAAACGCATTGTTACTTGTGACGAGAAATGGATCCTGTTTGACAATCGTAAGTGCTCAGCAAGTTAGTTGGACCCTGGTTCAGCACCCAAACAATGCCCTAAACGAAAACTTACCCCTAGAAAAGTGGTGGTCACTGTTTGGTGGTCTAACGCGGGTGTAATTCATCACAGCTTCTTGCCAAACGGGACAAGCATTACTGCAGATGTGTACTGTGAAGAACTGAACACAATGATGGAGAAGCTCGCACGTCTCCAACCAGCTTTGGTCAATCGTTCGGCTCCACTGCTCCTGCACGACAACGCGCGACCTCATACTGCACAGCAGACGGTCTCCAAGCTACAAGAGTTGGGGTTGGAAGTTCTCCGTCATCCGCCGTACTCACCATACCTTGCGCCTACAGACTTCTACTTTTTCCAGAATTTGGATAACTTCTTGGCGGGAAAAAAATTCAATACCCGAGAGGCAGTACAACAAAATGCCTTTGAAGAATTTGTTGCCTCCCGTCCAGCTGATTTCTAAGCTAATAAGCTACCAATGCGTTGGCAAAGAGGCATTGATTGCATGGGTGATTATTTTGATTAATAGAAATAAAAAATATATAAAAAATTACGCTTAATTTATTTCGTGAAAAACGGCAATTTCATAGGTAAAGACCTAATATTATCTTTACCAGATTCAGAAAAAAACTTTGTAAACAATGAAACGTCAATGACCCTTTGGCATTTTAGTGATGTTACCCATATGATACTGATTATTGAATTATTAAATCTAATCGCTTTGGCAAAGCGATAATAGACATCAACAAATCAACAAAATTATTTTTTTATCAAAAATATAATTTCTTTTTATTAATGTAATAGAATTAACAATCAGTCTTCTTTATATTTTTAAAATAATAGAATCAGACTAAACAAAAATAAACGAAATGTTATGTTTTCTTTCCAGATTACACAATCAAAACAAAAAAAACAAATTAAATGCACTTCTAAAATCAATTTATATTTTTTATTCATATTATACAAGAGTTACTCTTTAATCAATCTTTGTATTACTCAGAATCAGTCACAAGCAGGGCAAAGACGATTTTTGCAAATCTTATACCTAAACCTCGTTTCCTTGCGCTTTTTATTTTTGCTGCACAGAAGGCAATTAAGGTATTTAATGTTCCTCTTTGAATTTTCTGTAGTCGGAATGTCTTCAGGCCAGCCATCTTTGCTGGTTGTTGCCTTGGCCTTTCGATTGTAGCTCTATCATTTGTGCGTCTACTGGAATAAATACTTCCTATTCTGATAATATATTTGCCCTTTAAGTTACAATCGACATTAGTCATCTGCATAATTAGTAATAATAATTAGCTTATTATTCCGATAGCTCTAAAAGTTTGCCCTTCTAGGTAGTTTGCAATCAGGCAATAAAGTTGACCTCCCCTGAGAATGAGGGGTATGCGTACGCGCTACAGATATGGGTTTGCCATCATAAACCCAGTTTAAAGTTGCCACATAAAAAAATAACATTTGAAATTAATATTAATGTACAATGTAGTTTTATGAATTAGAATAAAAACGATAAAAGTAAACATATTTAATTTAAAAAAGGATATTTTTTCTCCCGATTAGGACTTATTATACCAAAAAATGGCACATTCTAGTGGTACGTTAATTCATGGAACTATAAGCAGAACGAATTATGCTCAAAACTCACATAATAGAAGAATCAGTATCAACTACAATATTGTTCCAACGGCAAAAAGTCTTTTTAAACTATAATTTTACTAAATTGCACTCAAAGTAAAAACATTCATTATTACTTTTTTTTTATACAAACATTAGGCAAAACCTTCGACATAAAATGAAAATGAACGAATGACAGGTATCGATTCCCGATCCGTATCAACATTTTGATGTATCGTTACAACAAGATCCGATAAGACTAAATCACTCAGACTAAATACACATTGAATGATCATTGGTTATCCCTTATGTTTGTATGAAAAAAAAGAAATAACCTCAATTTGTTTTATCTAATTGTAGTTTTTTTAGTTTTGCAAGTTATAGCTCCAAGTACTACTCAAAAGTTGTTTAATAAAAGGGCGGCAGTGTTTTCTGAGTTACTGGTGTGCAATTTTAGTGTCTTGGAAGTGAGATTCTTGATGAAATTGACGAATTTATATCCAGCAATGGTTTGTTTACAAACGTTTTTTTGAATATGGTATACTCTATACTCGTATTTCTCTCACTTATTGTTGTTGTTTATTAATTTTTTTTTCATAATTTTGTGACAGCTGACAGTTGTACATTTGATTGATGCGTTTAGTTCTTAAATTGTCCTTTATTTACACCTATCTGTGAGTGTTAAGCTTCTAGGTTTATTAAAGGGTATAAAATAAATATTCCTGCAGTACTTCTGGAAATAACAGTATGTTTCAAATCTCTGCCATCTTTTAGTTACCTACCTTTATTATGTTCATTGCACCATGGTCCTATCAATAAAGAATTCAGCGCCTCATTAAAAAAAAATAGTGTACAGATGTTTAATTGCATAAATGAAGTAAAAATAAGTACATCTGTTTTATTTGCCTGGGACACTTAAGCACTAGTTACTTTTTAGTCATGAGGAATTTCATAGTTAAACTACTTTATTTGTAGAAAAACAATGACGCCTATTTCAATCAATAAAAAAATTCAAAAGAGAAAACAGCAGCAGTTTAATATTTATATTGTATGGACACCCTTTCACGTTCCTGAAATGTTTCAAGTATCCCTTGAGGCCCTTTTACAGCCTTACTACATTTTTAACGTAGAAAGGTTTTTATATTACTCGATATTGGAATAAATTTCCGGATCCATTGCATTCCAGACCTCTTGAAGAATGCTTTATTATAATTTATTTTCCAAGAACTAATTGAGAGGAACGAAAATCATACCAACTTTTCTTAATTTATATTTACATTTTTATTACATTATAATATAACTCGTTGATACAGTCTGTATTTAAGTAAAAAAAGGTATTTTTATTTCAAATGATTAAAAAAATTTGTTTATATTTTTATTTAGGTGCCATCTTCTACCTTTGAGGTTTTATGATTTCGTCGCGTATTTTATATGTTTTGTAGCATTTCAACCAAGCTTTGGTATAATATACTTAAACCACCACACAAAGCTAAGTGTTATTTGTTATTGTAGTGTGTGTATTGTAATTTACATCGAAAGCATGTGCTGGACGTCATCTACAATATTACAGGTTTCACATTAAGGCAACTCCAACTTTTTCACTAAGAAACCAAATTCCTTAGATGGGTCTTTTGGATCGAAGTCTGTGGGCTGTAATTATATACTGTCTACTTTTTGGTTCACTGGTACTGCTTATTTCTAAAAGAAATCTCTTCCACAAGACCTGAGACTGGAGAGTGTGAATAATAGCAAAATAGTGTGTACTAAATTATATATTGTTATACATAAGATAAATACTATAAATGCTATACTTGAATATCCATGATACATAAATATATGAAAACTAATGTACACACAGTATACTTGAATTTTTACAAATGATTCAAAGAAATAAATTTAAGATAATAATAATACTACGTGGGTAGCAAGATACGGATGCTTTAGGTGAAGAATTAAAACAGTTGTGAGAATACGAACGGAACATTAATTTGTTTTTTTTTTGTCGCCGAAGCAACACCCTCACGGGAGGGAGGTAGAAGATGCGTCGTGCATACCACCGCAGGCATACCGGCTACTGCGGGGTGATGTGGGACTCACAAGAGTGGCACCTACCCACTAAAAACCACCTTGCTCGCTGTGGCATGGGAATGCTGAGTAGCCTTCATCGGAGCGACACCCGGTTGGCACTAGTGGGTCGCCCGCTGAGAACAAAAATCACATAAGGTGCAAGTGAGAGTTGGGGTGATGGTTAATCAGCCTGGGCAGCCTTAAGCTGGTCCAGATTTGCCGAAAGCTGATCGGGGGGATCTGAATGATCTGGGAGGAAAATGCTTTGACGCATACACCACGCGCGCGATCAAGGTTGTGTGGGACTCGCTCCGAGCCTACCAGAGCCATTACTCACCAAAAAACCCCCTGAATGATTCGTGCAATTTTTTGCCTCACAGCCTTCATCTGAGCGACGACCAATTGCAGAAAGAGGCCGCGCTAGCGGGGCCCAGAAGGGGTCACCCACTGGGAATTACATAGCACTGAAGGTGAATTCATAGCACTGAAGGTGCTCAAAATGAAAATAAAAATTGAATTAATTTGAATTTACATTAGAATTAGAAGTTGCGGCCTGAAGGGCTTTGAGATCTAGTGTTCGTTGGCGTTAGTTCGTGAGTGCGTTTCTCGGTCTAGCGACTTTGAACTTCGAATCTTTGACAGGGGTAGTATACGAGACTGAATCTCGAACTAGAGGATTGGGGTGGGTTTCGGAGCGTTTGAAGAACGCTTCCGAGAGTGTTTTAGGTGCAGTTGCACTGAAAGAAGTTCAAGATCTCTGTGCAGGTCCGCGTTACGCACGTATCAAGGTGCGTTTGTGGCTCTGCGGCAGAAGAGATTTTGAGCTAATTGCAGTTTGTGCAGGACGGAGGGTTGGGCGTGTGCGAAGATTGGCGAGGCATATGTCATGATGGGTCTAACGCAGGGCTACAAGTACAAAATACAGTACAAAATAGTAACCTTAGAATCAAAGATGCAAAATTTAAAATTATTGTCAATTGAACAAGTATCGAATAAAATAATCCCGTATGAGGAATTGCTGGCTAAACTGAGTGATCAAAATTCACGAAAAAATAACGTTATTATTGAAGGTGTGCCTGGAATTAAGGTTGATAATAGAGAACAGCGTCTTAAAATAGACAAAGAAAAAGTCGTAGAGTTCTAAAACAGATCCTTGAAAATCCTCCTGAAGCAATCAGCATATCTAGGGTTGAAAAATTTAATCCTGATGGTAACCGACCAATCAAAGTATGTTTTGAGAACGATAAGTACGCTCCGTAATAAAAATAAACTAAATAAATCTACAATTACAATATATTCTGACCAGACTCCATATCAGCAAAAGCGTTTGAAGTCACTCAAAGAAGAACTCCGACTTAGGAACTCAAAAGGTGAAGAAAACTTAACCATTAGATTTTTTAAAGGAATTCCACAAATTGTGATGTCGGCTTCAAAAAACTACTCAACGATAAGAACAGTCACCAACACTCATTAAAAACTACTTATCAAGTCTTAAACAACTACAATAATGTGAACTGCAATAAAAACTCACTAAAATTCTTATATGCTAATGTTCGTAGTATAGTAAAGAAAGGAAAATTTGAGGAGTTGTGCTGTGTAATAAAATCCTTTAAATATACTATACATATCATAATATTAACGAAAACATGGATAAAATCTGATGATGAGGCCAAAAGATTTAGAATACCTGATACACTCATTACTATCACATAAGGCGCAATGTCATTGGCGGAGGAGTTTCAATATTTGCTTTGAATCATTTAAAACATTTTATAGTTGAAGAATCAACCCAAGATAGCAGTCAGTTCTTATGGATACACCTACAAAAATTCAACATTGATATTGGAGCAGTATACAAACCAGGACGGACTAATGTCAAAAACTTTCTCGAGAATTACTCACAACAACTAAATAGGAAGAAAGAAAAGAGCGATCGTGTTCGGGGATTTCAATTTGGACTTGCTGAATTCCGATTGTAGAGTAGTGAAAGAATACAAAGAAACAATTCAAGAAATCGGATATCGTATAGTAAATAAAGTTACACCGAAACATTGCACCAGAGAAACCTCACACTGAAAAGCGATACTGGGTCATGTTACAACAAACCTAACTGAAAATATATTCAACCTGGCTATTATAGAGTCATCAATGTCTGATCACAAACAAATCTGTTTTGAAGTCAATAGATACAAATGTCCTGTAAAGAAGAAAATTTATTACAAAGCAATAGATTACGAGCATCTTAAAATATTATCAAAAGATGTTTTTACAAATACCGAATACCACGATTTCGTTAAGTTTGCGAAAGATCTTTCCAACACTATTAAGTCATGTACAGTAAATAAAACGTAAATACAAAATAGACCCAAACAAGACTGGATAAATGCAGAAATACTCCAAGAGATTGACAGCAAGAATGAAATTTACTGACGTCATAAACAGGATCTGGCAAATGGACAGCTAAAAAAGGAGTTTTTGTTAAAAATAAAGAAGGTTTCTTGGAAATACAACTTATGAAAAGTGATTATTGCCAAAAACAGTTCTTACTGTGCAAAAATAAAGCGAAAAAAATGTGGATCTTAATAAACAGCTTAGCACACAACAAGACAAATACGATAACTACACCTGCACAAAGGAAATCTTATTTTAACGAACACTAAAGAAATGTGTGATTATTTCAATGATCTCTTCTCCACGATTGGTTTTTCCTTAGCGAAAGCTATCCCTGCTAGATATTACAATAACAAGACCCATACTTCTACGAAGATCAACACTAGTCATGAGGAGGTTGCTTTGAGTAATTTTAGAATGGCTACTACCGATGAAGTTATACAAATAATTAATAACCTTGACTCAAACACTAGTTCTGGTAATGACAATGTTAATATAAAGTCTATCAAAGCCGTAAAAAATGAAATTATCGAAAGCCTAACAAACTGTCTTAACTACTGCTTAGAACAAGGTACTTTTCCAACTAACTTAAAAACAGCAAAAGTTACGCCTATCTTCAAAACGAGTAAAAATATCGGACCCTAGTAACTATAGGCCAATATCTGTTCTACCAGTACTTTCTCAAATTCTTGAAAAACTTATCTACCATCGCATTAAAAACTACCTGGACTCAATAAATTTCTGATACCTCAAACAGTATGGTTTCCGTCCCAAATCCAATACACTTTCTGCAACTGTCGATCTCGTAACTAAAATTAAACAGAACCTAGACGAAAAAAAAAATAGGCGTTGGTATTTTCATAGACCTACAAAAGGTATTTGATACCGTTAGTCACAAAATCTTGTTAGGTAAACTTTAAGATATTGGTATCAAAGGCCAATCTTACAAAATCTTAGAATCATATCTAACGGATCAAGCCCAGATAGTTAGAATTGTAGGAATTCAGAGTGACTTCGCACCTATCAATTGCGGAGTCCCGCAGGGATCTGTTCTTGGACCCTTATTATTCCTCGTGTACATTAACAACATAAGCAACCTCGGACTCAAAGGTGAACTGTCGTTATATGCTGATGATACTTGTCTTTTTTACTTCGGTCACAAAATTGATACACTCGTCCAAGAAGCTCAAAACAATCTTGATCTGTTAAATGTCTGGTTTCAATGTAACTTATTAACTGTAAACGCGAATAAAACACATAACGTAATATTTTCAGCAAAAAACAATAAGATTAATAGCTTTAAACCACTTTCCATAAATAACACTATACTGAATAGATCAGACAGTGAGAAATATCTGGGCTTGATTTTCGATAAAAACCTTACATGGAAACTTCACATAATGAAGATTAAATCTAAATTATCAGCTCTTACTAGTGTTCTCCGGCGTGTCGCTCGTTGCCTTCCCCTCAGAGTAAAGTACATTATATACAACTCTCTAGTAAAACCTCACATCGACTACCTGATCGAGATCTGGGAATCAGGTGCAAAAACTTACCTCAATACCTTACAAATATCACAACACAAACTAATAAAAACACTATTCCGTTATGATTTTACAACACCTACATCAAAATTATGTAAAGAAACCAAACTTATGAATATTACAATTGACAACAAGTCTCCTAGGTCTGTCATTGTCAAGTTAAGATCTCCTCATCCTTAAGATTTAAATGGTAAAACGTGTTACCGTTTAAATCTAAATTAATGACGACCCATAAATCTTCGTTTTCAGACTCCCAACTTTCCATACGTATTGAAGAAAGATTACGCGTGACAGCAATTAGAACTCCTCCCCCATCTTTTTTGGAACTACTCACATTAGAGCGATCTTTTCGGTAAACTAAATATCGTGAATCTAATATTTAAATATTAAAATTAAGCCAGGTTTCTGTAAAAACAATTATGTTTTAGTTTTCTAACAGAATATTTTGATAAATATCATTCGTTTTTGTTCGCATTCCGCGAACGTTTTGATAATATATTGATAACAAATTGAATTTTAACATTTAAGATACATAAATTATCATTTAACAATGAAAAAAATTTCATTTTTTGTATGCCTTCCTGGCTCCGAATCAATAAAGCTTGTGTTACTTAATTTTTGCGCACATATATTCTCCCATTTCGTACCTAGACAAACTTGTAACCCAGTTCTTTAGCCTTCTTTCGTGTACCAGCATGGAGAGATTTATTAGCGGGTGTGAGATGCTAACCAACAAATATCGGCATCTTGTTGCCTCCGATGGCGAGGTGGTTTGAATTTAGTTTTTCTTTTAGATTTTTCTTATTGAATCTTGATATTGCAGCCAACATACTGTCTCTAAGATGAGGAGATCTTAACTTGACAATGACAGACCTAGGAGACTTGTTGTCATTGTTAAGTTTTGCTACTCTAGTAATTTTAAAAACATCGTCGGTTTTGAGAGGATTTTCAACTATTTTCGACATCTTATTTATTATACTCGTATTTATTTTATTAGAAAGGTGTTGTATGTAATCAAATCTTGGTAAATTAAAACACAACAAAATAAATTAATGAAATAATGATACATTTACACCATTAAAAATTTTTTTTCTATAAGAATAATCTATAAGAAATTTGGAACTGTTCAATATTTAAATTTGTTTAAATCTAGAATTTCAAAACAATTCAAAGTAAATATAAGGATCAATGCTGTTGTTCAGTCACAGCGTCGTTTCGAAAATGAATCTTAATAATGAAAATTTCGTGCGATAATTTAATATAACTAACAAAGAGGCCTATGTTCTGTGCCCCAGGATGAAGCCTTTGCGGGCGGTCAAACGTTGATACTTATAATTCCACCGTGGACTCCACTGCATATACCACTTAAGTAGCAAGTGTAAAGTTATTTATTTATATTCAGTGTGATTGTTGTATTG
Source organism: Marasmarcha lunaedactyla (assembly GCA_923062675.1). Lineage (NCBI taxonomy): Eukaryota > Metazoa > Arthropoda > Insecta > Lepidoptera > Pterophoridae > Marasmarcha > Marasmarcha lunaedactyla. The sequence continues at coordinate 19,658,007 of OV281346.1, read as the reverse complement.
GAATTTCGACGAATGATGCGTAATTTAGGCTTCAATTGGAATTGCTTTTGCTCCTGTAATTGCACTGGCTGTACTTTTTTTTTTTTTTAATTTATTAGGACCAACAAACAGTTTTACAATCGATGTTACTAAATAGTAGATCTAATACGAAATATGTAATTGTAAGACCAACTTCGTTAGCCACAGGTAACTACAGGTGAGAGATGAAAGTATCTATGTTGAGGCGGTAAGGTAAGTAGATTACATTTACAAAAAAAGTACTTAATACATTACAGTGAATTAACCACTCAAATGTTTACTAAAATTAATTATTATTACATCGAATTATTATTATTTAGGACTTCTATTATTTTATTTCGAAAGTAGCCCACAGGGGTAGCAAAGATATCAATATGACCAAAGTGTTCATTATAGTTAAGAAAGAGTCTATTCATAGGAGCCCTTTTGCCAGCATTTGTGCGGCACATTTTAGTAGCAAATACATGTTGCTTACGGGCTGCACGCATATGCGATCGAGTAGGAACCAGATAAAATATCCTATTTACTAGGTCAACACAATCATAGCGGTTATGACATAGATCATACAACAGCATAACTTCTAGTTGATGACGTCTAGACTTTAAGTCTAATAATTTGTAACTCTTCAGTAAATCTTTATAAGATAAATAAATACGAGCACATCTATACTGCATACTCTTTAAGAATTTTTTCTGTATGTCTTCTAAATTATTTGCATATCGTTTATAAAACGGGTTCCATATTGAAATTGCATACTCTAATTGTGATCTAATTAACGTTTTATACATATATATATAGGTACTTGGTTTTTTGAAGTCTTTACATGCCCTCATCACAAAACCAAACATTTTGTAGGCTTTGTTACAAATTGTATCAATATGCACATCCAGGGTCAATTTGCTATCCAAGTAAACACCCAAATCTCTTATAGTATTTACCTTCTCCAAGACAGAGCCACATAACTTATAAGTGAATTTAGTGGAGTTTCTTTTCCTGGTGAAAGATATAAACTTGCATTTGTTTAAGCTAAGACTAAGATTATTTACCAAACAGTATTCTGTGAATCGGTTAAGATCATCTTGTAGGTGATGTAGGTCTAATGAGTCATGAACTATGTGATATATTTTTAAGTCGTCCGCATATAAAAGAAATTTACTATATTTAAAGCATGTGTGGATATCATTTATAAATAATATAAAAAGGAGGGGCCCTAGAATGGATCCCTGAGGTACACCCGAACTTATATTTACTGAATTCGACTCATAGCCATTTATCACAACTTTCTGTGTTCGATTAAGTATGTATGATTTAAACCACCGCCAGAGATTCCCCCGGATACCATTAAACGCCAACTTGTCCAATAGTATTCTATGATCCACTCTGTCGAAAGCCTTCCGAAAGTCCGTGTATATACTATGCGTTTCCTTATTAGCATCTAAGTTTTCAAAAATGTCTGTTACATAAAGGAGTAAATTACTATTAGTTGATCGCTTATGAACGAAACCGTGTTGTTGAGGAATAATTGTTGAATGTAGGATGGGATATATATTATTATGTACCAGCCTCTCGAAAAGCCTCGACAGAGCGGGTAGAATAGATATTGGACGATAGTTTTCTACGTTTTTCTTCGCTCCACTTTTGTGTACGGGTACTATGCGGGCGGATTTCCAAACGTCAGGATAAACACCGTCTTTTAAGCATTTATTAAATAAATAATGTAGGGGTATACAAATCGTGTTAGCAGTGTTCTTTAAAAATATCGGAGGTACGTTATCAGTACCAGAACCTTTGGTAATATCAAGTGATTTTAATTCCTTAACAATGTCGTCTTTAGAAATTATAATATTACATAGATTAGTATTCATTTCGTTATAGCTAGCCTTATCAACCATATCAATGGAATAATCTATAGGAACAGTAGATTGTTCAAAAACCGAGTGAAAGTATTCAGAGAACAGGTTGCACACATCGACAGGGCTGTTAGCAGTATTATATCCGTAAAATACGTCACTCGGAATAAGTGATGAGTTTTTTCTATTTGATACATATGTCCAAAAATATTTTATATTCATTTTAATACTTTCCTCTACTGTATTTATATAGTTTCTGTAGGACTTGGTGGACTCTTTATGCATTAGTTTTCTATAAAACGAAAAATCATTATAGTCAGCTTCATTTTTGTTTATTTTCCACTTTACCCACGCTTAATTTTTAAGTTTAAATAATTTTTGTAAATGGAAATTGAACCATACTGGAAATTGTGATGATTTAATCATTTTTAGAGTTATGTATTTACGAATAATGCCATAAATTACTTCATAAAATACTTCTACAGCTTGATCTGCTGACTTATGTAGAAATAATTCATCCCACTTAGCATTAGTTAATTCCTTATTAAGGAGGTCGTAATCTGCATTCCTGAAACAATATCGCAATCTAGGCTTACTTCGAATGTATGTTTCCGGACTACTAATAGGCAATAAAGTATAGAACGGCGGGTGATTATCGTCTGGAGGTACCAAAGGCAGTTGAGCTGATAAAAGTTTACAATCAGCTATGTTAGTAATAAAAAGATCTAATATCCTGTTTTTATTATTTTTTATGTAATTTAATTGAACACAATCCGAAAATGACATAAAGTTCATTAATTGTAAAGTCGATTCACAAGTAGTACTGTTGATAACAGGTTTTTCGTTAAAAGAGCCGTCGGATTCCCAAGTAATATTTGGCAAATTAAAATCTCCCACGATTATTATATTACATTCATCCAGTAGTTCCAAGTGACTTTGTAAAAACTCCAGGTACAACTTATAAACATCATTATGCATTTTAGGCGGTATATATGCAGCGCTAATAAAGTATTTCTTATTTCCTAATTTAACATCTAACAGAATAAAATCTACAATAGGTGGTGGTACCGGCGGGGGCGAGGAGAGCCACGACGACGTCGGCAAGAACGACGCAGAGGAAGCGAGCGAGCGCGCCACCGCCACCAGCACACCTCCGCCGTCGCAGCGACCACATGCTCCTCGATCCCTGTCACAACGATACACCTGATACCTAGAGTCAATAATTTCATTATCATATATGTCCGGATGTAGCCAGGTTTCGGTTAAAATGATTACGTCATAGTCGTGTAATATAATATTCATAAATAGAGTATGCAACTTAGTTCTCAGACCACGACAGTTTTGGTAATAAATAGAAAGAAACTTGTTACTATTACAATCCATTATTTTTTATTTTTTTGGATATAAAAAAGAAAAAAAATCTCATCGGCAGCAATAGTTGAATTCGTTCAAAAATTATATTTAAATAAATATATAATAAGATTGAACCCTATTTGAAAATGTATAGTGAGTTAAATAGAATAAAGAATAAAGCTTAAAATGAGTCATCAGCAACAACGATAATTCTATATATAATACTACGTTAATTAAGTAACTCTGGGTTAGACAATGGGCAATATTATTATTAGGTTGTAAACTTTGTGCATATTTGTTTTTATAATTATTGATTTTATAGTATGTCATAAACAAAAATACCACATAATTAGATGATTTGTATATCACATAAATATAGGCATATGAACACTGAGAAATTACAATGGTATATATTTTTAGTTTGTAGGTATGATTGTTTATGAATAATAAGATGCGTACACTCACAAAATAAACCGTAAACTGAGGGACTATTTCACCATTATACATTTGAGGCAAGCTACAGTAAAGTTTGTGAAAAAATAAAATTAATTCGAGTTCTGAGCATTGTAAATGCAGCTTGCTTTTGCTTATAGTATATAGTATGTATGTTGATTTAGTAAGGCTATGATTGTGTCGAAGTTCCAGTAATATAGTGGTATAACAGACAATTATATAAGAAATTTTCAAATGAATTAAAGTAAACAAAAATATTAAACATGAAATGACACTAAGAACAGGCAAAACGATGTTACGATTTAATTTTATCAAGGTCACTCTCACATCGGATGGCCAGCACAGCTGACACGTCATTCTTACGTACAAGTATTGTGCCGTGTTTAACCCATACATACTTGTATTCACACCGCTTAGCCTTCTCCCTACAAGCACGAAATAATTGTTTGTTTTTTAATGTAAGGTGTTCATTGACGTAAACAGTATGCATGGCACCTGCGATTGACAATAGTTCAGTCGTTATACTTTTTTTAGAGCGACATGAGTACAAAAATTTGTCACGTAACACTTTAGTAGTGAACTTGATGATAACATTTTTTGGCCTATTGTCTTTGTTGTTAGCATGGGGTACACGGTGAGCCGACACTATATCACTTAATGATAGCTGTTGATTTGTCACTTTCCCTAAATTGAGCACAATCGCGACTAGGTTTTCGTCACGACGTTCTGGTAAGTTGGTAATTTCAACATTGCAGTCGCGGGCTTGCTGCTCCATGGTCGCTATTTGTTTCTCTAGGGTGAGTAGTTGATTAGCCAGGTCACCAGTAGATTTGGTTTGATTCTCCACAATTTTCAAGCGATTTTCAAAATCATCTTGACGATCATTGGTAAAGCTGAGAGATTTCTCCATTTCTGAAAACCGAGAATTCATCTCATCCAAGGATTGCTTTATTAAAATGTTATCCATGCGCAAAGTACTAATTGAGGTATTGATATCATTTAAGGTGACGGAGATTTTTGTTAGCTCAGATGTAAGCACAGTTTGCATGGTATTAGTTATGGTACTGGTAACCAAACTATCAATTTTTTTATTCCATGAATCCAACTGGCTACTAAGTTTAAGATCAATAAGCATATTAATCTGATCAAGTTCCATGTCGCAGGGTTGTTTACGCTTGCGAATGTTCACGAAGGTATCGACGTTTGTAGCTGTGGTTTTGGTTAAATCCGGATTTGAAGCGCACTTCGGTGGCGTGCGCTGCAGAGACATTCTTTAGCGCACGATTATTAATATGAGACGACAATAGCAATTGCCTTCCTTGTTTAAGACACACTATAGTTAGTAATTAACTTTTTGAAATTGTCAACTCACTGTACACTCAAATTTAACCTCTATTCACACTGTTATAATTACGAATTTAGAAGGTTATAGGACAGTTAATTCACAGAGCTACCGCGCACATGTACACTCTCATCAATGGTTCTCGACGGACTCGTACTTAATGTCAATAATCTTAGTAAGTATGGAGATAGATTCATTAAATTGAATTTATTCTAAGGATTTAAGAGTTACATTTTTTACATCCTTATAAACCAAGTATATGGGCTTAATCGACCTGTAAGCTATAATCCCCCATTTCTAATTTCTATAAGTCTTATTGTGAAAAATGTATACAAGATTAATTCCTATCGATATCTTACAACACAGGCACATGGATAAAAAAGGATATTCACAAAAGCTATAAACTCTATGCAGTCTTCGGTGTTCATTTAATGCTTTCGCAAGTAATGAAAAATTACCAAAGCGATAATAACGACGTTATATACAAGGTGCAATTGAGTAAACTGAAAACCTGAAAGTAGTTTGTTCTGAATCGAGAGTGGAATCGATTACACCACTTTATTTCACAGGTTAATTTTTTTCTAAAAAAATATTTTTTATCATGCCATGTCTAAAAGATTATACTCTAGGCGTCATTCACTTTTGTTTATTTACCAATTCATTCAAAATAAAGTACTACATAACTCAAGCGTACTAGACAAGCGTAATAGACAGCTATTCAAGTATTCAATGAGAAGCTAGTCGCAGGCGCCAGATAGTCTGGATATCGGCGACGGCGCTCATACGTTGCGTCACTAATTGAATCAGTAGGTATTGGTAGTTCACGCGGGCGCTTGCAATTTCTATTACAATGGCTTTTCGTTACACTCACGTGCAATATTGTGAGATGGTTAGAATGTTAGCACGAGGTAACGACGACGTGAGCCTAGCTGTGCGACGTTTTCGGGAAGCATTTGTGTTTTCCGTGACGAACACCACAAATTCTGCGCTACCCAAAGATTACGGAATTATAGTACAGTCGGCCGCATAAGTCGCTTAACAGAATCAAATGTTCGACTTTTGGAATGAAAGCTTTTAGCAACTTATGAATCAGTTGTGTTATGCTTATTATGAACGTTTGTAAGTTAAGTTTATTTTGCGCCCTTGTAATGACAAAGACTTATAGTTTGTTGGGTGTTCAGTTGTTTTGTACTTTTGATTCTGTTCAGCGACTTATGCGGCCGACTGTACATTCAGGCCCTCAACAGCGATTGACCTCTGGAACTCCCCGTAACAACCCCACTCTCGAGATGGATATTTTGAATTATTTTCAATAAAATCCAACTGCCAGCACCAGACAGGCAGCTCGACGCTTTCATTGCAGTAAATTTTTTTTGTCTGGAAGGTTTTAAAAGACGACGGTCAACACCCCTACCATTACAGACGATGCCACGAGTTAAATCCATAAGATTACCAGCCTCGTGTAAATTTTTGTAAATGGTATCTCGAAGACCCGAACAGAAACATTCTGTGGACAGATGAATGTACGTTCGCAAGACGAGGTCTATTCAATCAATATAATAGACACATGAGGGCGCATGAAAATCCTGGATTAATAGTAGAAGATCATTTCCAGCACCGAGTTTCTTTAAATGTGTGGGTGGGTATCATCGGACCATACGTACTGGGACTGGTATTTTTACCTCTTTTAACAGGTGAGGTTTACCACAACTTTCTCACGGTAACTTTGCCTCTTGACACCATTTGACTTTTGTATGGGGGCGTATTAAGGCGATGCGTTTATGACGATGGAAGTGGACCAATAAATGTCAGTAAACTAGAAAATAAAATAAGGATGGTATTTGAAATAGTGACACGTGACACTCAAGTGCTTAATTCGTTAAAAAACGGTGAAAGAAATCGTGCGTTAACGTGTGTTCGTAATGGTGGTAGGCTCATTGAATCTTTGCTGCCACAAAACTCAAACAGATACTTGTAAGTAATTCAATTATTTTTGTAAATAAGTTGGTAAAACGTCCACAAATTATTGTAAATACATTGATTAAAATATTTTATACACGCCATCGTTTGTTTACTGCGTACCCCTTTCATTTTTTAGCTTGCTATCGGTGTAAGTAAATAAACATTTGTACAATGTTACCGTATCTACTACACGTATGCTTAATAAAATTAACCCGATAGGTAGGTACGCGTAAATATTACACGTTGCCAGTCAAAAGCCTGGAAAAGTGTGATAGGAAAGTTTGAATCACATTTACTATTAAAATTAAAATAATGAAGGTTATCTGGCTTTTAATTTTATTGACGTTAATATGATGACCGGCCGTAGCCCATTCACAATGCTTAGAATTGCTGTTGCTCGATTTGTTACATTGAAGTCACTTTTACGTAAAATTTTATAGTTTGGAATTTTTCGAACAAAGTTTTTATGTTTTTATCTCTTTGTGAACAAACAAACATAATACGTGAAGTTGTACCTCGCAGAATTTTACGGAGCATGGGTATTGCGACATCTTTTTTTGTATGACTATGGCGCTACCATTGTTTCTCGAAAGCTGTCAAAAATTCGGTTTGTTAAATCAGGTCAAATTTTCCACCTAACAACTGCGTCCACCTGCAAACAAAGTTTCTTAGAGTTTCAAGGATAAATCCTTGATATCAAGACTAATACTATAAGGACCATACTACTTATAGTAAAAATAAATACCTTCAAAAATGTCAAACTTTAATATATTTGGACGTTCATTGTTGGTAAAACTAAATTAACACCAAAACAAAAATTGCAAAAGAAGATATCATTGTGTCTATGCTTATTTACTTTTTCACAATAATTAAGGTATGTATAGTAATATTTAGTGTAAATTATTTCAATATAAATACAGAGATGGTTTAATGTTTTAACAAACCTTTAGTAATTTCCCCGGTCCAGCCACATCCATTGTTCTTCTCACTCTCACAATAACACGCGGCAATAGATTCTGTGTGCCTGCTGACGTCATTTATCGTAAATGTACTAGTCTTTTTACCGCGCAAGCCATGCTGTTAAAGTATATACCAGCTGTCTGCGACAATGCATTGTGTTTGTTTCACTTTATTTTCAGTTTTCCTGTAAGGTCCAATGCGCTGATGCTTCTAGTTATTGTTGATTTATTGCTTTAGTTTATTTTCTGTAGAGATTTCATTCATTTCAATTTTTTGTGTAGTCAGAAGCTGCGTTTATTTGCATGATTGCTACTATTCATATAATGAGTTCATAGTGGAGTTGGCTCTGAATGATTCGTATATGTTGATATATTACAAAGAATAAAAAATAAGTGCTACCAAATCTTTCTCCGAAAGCACGCAATTTTTCAAAACGAACGAAATCACGAATATGTTGAATATGCAGTACACACTAATTATTATTGTAACATTTAGCCTAGACCATGTTCTGAAAATAAAAGTGTTAATTCATGAATGATATACTTGTAGGAAAGGCACTATTCAAATCTAACGTTAATCCTAATCTATTTTACCATAATTCCTTAAATGATCACTTTTTTTCTTTATTTCACTGAAATGAAATGACTTTTTCTTATTGACGTCAAATAAAACAGATTATTAAAAAGCGAAAGGAGTAATTTAAGTTTGATATTCAAATACACTTATCCAGAAATTTTCAAGTGGCTTAATATACTATTATACAATAAGTTATAATAATAATAATAAATAATGATAATAAATCCCCAGACAAACATACCAACTGTATGGTCCAAAGTAAGCACAGTATGTGTTATGGTTGTACATACAACGGAATGGGGGGAACCCAGAATAAACAAACCACGGGTCAACCATGACCTGAGATAAGTATGAAACAGGGCTGCTAACCACTACGCTACTCGGCCCTCTAATGTAACATACGTATACAATTTCCTTACTTAACATGTTCCCAAAGCAATCAGTCATATTCTGGGTTAAAGACTCTGCACTTCCTAATCCTTTGTTTACACAGTAATCGATTCCCTTTCATCTAATGGAATTGGATTCACACCTCTGGCTTGTTTTGAGACTGAATCAATGAACTTGAATTGAGTGCCGCTCAAAAGAGATTCTTCTGATTCTGAGTCTGAGGTTATTTTACTTTCTTTCAGCACTAATTTATGTACAACTTATAAGAATCTACGGTAATTGTCATGTGAGCAAAAATATTTTCCGCATCTATTGTTAATACAGTGATTTTCAGTGTACTTCCAAATTTCAAAAATACATTAAATAAATCATGTTTTGCAATCGATTATTATAAATCATTCTGTATGCAATATTTTTATTATTTTTTTACACACACTACATTGCAAAGGTGGGTTTAATGCGACATGGCATTTTCCACCAGCAAACCGTTCAGTAGTAGTAGTAGAAGCAAGTCAGCAATAATGGAAAAATAATATTTTTCACGACATAACCAAAAAGGCATTAAAAATACTTTTTTGTTCATAAAAACTTAATAATAGAAAAAATTTACGGAAGGAGACCTGTCGCAAACGCCGGAGGAGGTCCCAGGTTCAAATCTTGGACAGGGAATTCATTTGTGTGCAGAACACAGATCTTTGTTCTCGAGTCATGGTTGTATTGTATTTCTTTATGTGTATATATTGTGGGGGTCCCGCTCAGTTCACTATTATGGTCATCCACAATTATCCACACATCCACAGGATCTGCTTCCTTTAAAGCCGTACAGTTGGTGTGCGTGATATATAAGTTATTGTTATTATTATTAAATATAGACCATATTTGCCATATACAAGGGTTAAATTTTCTTCCAGAACTTAAGAGAGGCATTAAATGAAACCACATATTTTGTTTATCATTATCAGGCTACACAACAAAAATCAGATCAATGTAAGCAACAGTTTAGTCACAGGAATGCTTTTTAGTTTTTACTTAGTTTCATTTAAAAACTCGTATCTTCCCGATCACCTGATCGTAAGTTTGTACTATAGGCATACATAGTTATCTAAACGACAAAATTCACGCGAGCTACGCGACGTTGCCAGTTCGCATCGTAAGTTTGCAATACAAACAAGGAAGTACACTGTTACTTAATCTTTCCTTAAAAGAAAGTACAGATCACGGTGATCTCACTCTAATGTAATTAGCGTAACAGAAATAGAAATAGACCAATATGTTGCTATTGCGCCGGCGGCGGCTCGGCTAATTAGGTCAAGGGCAAAATTTTTACTTTGTTTAGTGCGAAGACGCGTTGCATCCGGGGTGCACGTTGCGCATTTCAGCACAGATTATTGTCGCTCACGCGTCCCATTTACTAATTACGTTTTTATATTGATAGGTCACGTAACTGAGTATTTTAGGTTTAGTTTTGTGAGTATTTTTTAATTATTTTGTAAGTACGTAAAACATCCACAATGCCGGCGTCACACGGCTTCAGAATACACTGACATGAATTTAATAATCGCAAACCGTACAAATTTAAAAAAGTTCAAGCCCTTTTAAGAAGGGATTTGCCAGTCAGGCGTACTCACTGCCAGTGGATACTTTACAAAGTTACTGAGGACCCGAATTTTTTAATAAATGTCATGTGGACCGATGAGAGCACATTTACACGCAATGGCGTATGGAACCAACAAAATCTCAGATACTGGAGTATTGAAAATCCACGCATGATTCGGGAGTCAGAGCATCAGTACCGCTTCTCTGTTAATGTGTGAGCTGGTATACACATGGACCAGATTATTGGCAAAATTTTTGGAGATATCCGATCCCGTTGCTGAATATACCGAAGAACTACTCTTAGCCGATTATTGGCATTTATGGTACTCTCGGGGTTCGGTACCCGGGATAGACCTAATCTAACCTAGGGAGGTCTTCCTAACTAATAGGAAATAAACACTGTAATTTGAAATTACTTTTATTTAAAATGAATTTGTTATAGGATAACATATAAGAAACATTTATTAAACTATTTTTGGGGACGAAGCCCGCAATAGAATTCTCTAAGGAATCCTGTCAAGGAATTCCATCAAGCAATCCCCTCAAGGGACGCCATAGAACAATCTTCCATAATATATATATTTTACATTTCACAATTAAAATCAAATATTGACAGACTTATAAGTTGCCAGTCATAAATGTCGGCAAGTTTGTTTGTGCAATAACCTCTTTTAATAAATACGGCACAAGCAAACGTTGCAATCGCCCCTCTTGTTTAATTTATTTAATTAGTGAAGCTGATTAAATAAATTCCTATATACATTTCATTCTTAAATAACGACCCTACCTAAATCAGGATCATATACATTAATCGGGATTACTCTCAGATGAGCCCCCTACCGATAGGAATATATATACTTGATCATGTTTAAATTACCACATCTTATTACACCAAAAATGATCTTATAGTATTTATTCTCCATCAATAGAGCCTTAGCCACAAAACCTGATGAAAATCAGCCAAGATCCCGGCTGGTTAATTAATATCTAAATAAAACAGTGTAAATTATTTTAATTTCTCATACAATTCATGAATAATCAACAACCCCATATTAATTATTTACGTTACCCAATCATATGCAAATTCAAATAACCAATATTTATTATTAAATTAATCAACAATTGTTAAAATAACCCATTGAATACAACCAAATTATAATTATAATTAATTGATAAGTAATAAATATATTAATATCCCAATAAAAGTAAATTTAATTAATCCCATTTATATTAAAATTAATACTAAATTAATCAAATTATATTATCAAACATTATCATTCAGTTGGCAAAACAAACACGTTTGACATGAACTGTCATATTAACTTTAAACTTTTCTGAATGATTAAAAGTTTATTTGAAAGTTTGTAACTTTCGAAAATTTAAACATTACCTACCTAAATATTAAGATTTTACCTGCCTAACTATTACCGGACAAATCTCCTATGAAAAGATCATAAAATCGGATCCAAAGTATTTTACTTAACCCAGAACGATACCTATAAATTAAAAAATTAATATTTCACAACGCAATGCAGAGAATTTTTTCAAAATGCACCGAAATACACCTGACAAAATTCTATACCAATCACGTTAAAAAAAAAAAATCATTACCTATTCCATCACAACCCTTTTATTATTTAACCCACTGAGGATCCTATTCTACATCCGCGTGTTGACCCACAGACATCAATATCACAATATTATATATACTCGTAAACTTTGGCCGCATAGCTAAATCGGCTATCACCTTCTCTCTTATGGAGATTATTAGGTGTGGCTCAAATTAAACGTGCACATTATCTATAGTGTTATTTTAGTCTTTGAAAATTGACTTCTTTAGAGCATTGGCACCACACGTATATTTATGATTCGTAAATAAAATGTAACGCGGTAAATACGTGCCGCGTGTACCTGCCGCCCCTGTGAGGTTTCTTTTCGGGTATTTAAAATAAATTTATTAAACCATTAAATAAAATACCCTCTTATCTCAATATATTTTATGTAAAAACCTTTTCCTTATTTTCTTTTATCTGCATCGTCCATCCATTGCATCTCCTTTTTGGTGATGCTGTTTGGATCGGCTTTGCAGGATATATCATCTCGGAGCATTGCGTTGTGAAGTGTACATAGAATTTGAAAAAAAAAATATTAGTTTCTTATATTATTCTAAAACTCCAACGAAATTCTAACCGTTGCATATCTACAAATGAACGATATACATATTTGTACTAATATAAAGCATAAAGAAATTATAATAATATTATAATATTTCAAGAAACAAAAGTATATACAAAAACCCCATTTTACATATATAAATACAGACACAATTTCATCATTAATTCCATTCTATCAAACATTATATGGTTCCAATCTATTCACATGCACAATCAATTCTTGGTTATTTTGTATTTTTTTTACAAGATAATTGTCACATCCTATATATCGCAATACTCGAAATAAACCTTCATATGGTCGACCAAGTTTTCGACTTCCACAGTTTCGTGTCTATCCTTCTCCGCTATCGATAACTACCAATAGGCACAGTTTAAATCCAAATCAGCGCAGAATTTCGCCCCGTTCAGCTGCACTATCATACCTTCGATGATAAGCAAATTATATAAATCTTTATTTACCTTCTTTATTAGCTTCAATAAAACATTATCTTGATCAATCGGCATCTACAATGTTTCAAGCTGTCCCAACGACGCCGGTTGAAGTTTGGGAAATTCCTTCCTCGCCCGTTGGATGAATCACCTTCTAGAGTTTCTCCCTTACTCCTGGTATTTTAGATGGCTCCTGCCCTCCAAAATCTTCCTTCCGCTATACTTAGTTGGGAATATAGCTGAAATAAAATATACAACACAGCATTACACTTTATATCACTGCAATTGCGCGCGGCGCCTCCACCATCTAGCGGTCCGGGACCCTTGATGAGATAATTCTAACCTAGGGAGGTCTTCCTAACTAATAGGAAATAAACACTGTAATTTGAAATTACTTTTATTTAAAATGAATTTGTTATAGGATAACATATAAGAAACATTTATTAAACTATTTTTGGGGACGAAGCCCGCAATAGAATTCTCTAAGGAATCCTGTCAAGGAATTCCATCAAGCAATCCCCTCAAGGGACGCCATAGAACAATCTTCCATAATATATATATTTTACATTTCACAATTAAAATCAAATATTGACAGACTTATAAGTTGCCAGTCATAAATGTCGGCAAGTTTGTTTGTGCAATAACCTCTTTTAATAAATACGGCACAAGCAAACGTTGCAGTACCAATTGGACGGAGCTCCTCCACATTCAGTGATGTCTTCCAGAGAGCTACTCACCGAAATGTTTGGACAGCAGTGGATTGGTCGATTTGGACCAGTACGATGGCCACCACGGTCCCCGGATCTCACTCCAATGGGTTTTTTATCTGGGGGTTTGTGAACAGTGATGTGTACGCGACAGACGTGAATACCGTAGAGGAACTTAAAAACCGGACTATTTTAGCGTTTAATAAATTAAAAAGTTTAACAACAAACAGTGACCTTATTGGCGGTGAAATAACAATATTATACGTCGTTATAATTTGTGTACCATTGCAAACGGCGGACATTTCGAACAATTGAAGATTTAATGTGTAAGTGTTACAATTAATTATTTTTGTTTATTATTTTCATTGATCATACCTTCCAACGTTACCTACAACACATGTTTACATTATCATACTGAAATGCTACTAATGAAACTAAGTAAAAACTAAAAAACATTCCTGTGATTAAACTGTTGCTTACATTGATCTGATTTTTGTTGTGTAGCCTGATAATGATACACAAAATATGTGATTTTATTTAATGCCTCTCGCTTTTATCAACGTTGTATATCCTCTAAGAATGACATCAATATCATTTAACAGACATCTCCATAAGCATGTCTGGTCAACAAAGTCTAAGTTTGGTAACTTAGAATTACATATCGGTACGTATACTACCGATACGCTACTATTCGATACCTTTAATAAAAAAAATTATACCTTCCTGGTTCTAAAAATATTTGAATAAAACTTTGTTGTCCTGCCACTTTGACGACAAAATTGCGGGACCACAAGAATCAATAAATCGTATTAGATGACTTATACATACTTATACATACTTTTACTCTTTTTCATGAATCTTCTATGCAGTTGTGTTTTTTTAGGAACATCGGATGTTTTGGCTGAGAACGCTGGTCTTGCCATTTACACAAATATCTACGAACGGTAAATACGTATATCTCAATTTTGAATCAATATACATTTATTACCTAATTGTTACTTATGAAAAAGGCGCAATAATTCAGTATTACTCATGTATTTTTTATGTACCTGTGTATTAATTTTTAAATGAGTTTTTAATTACTTATAAAAAAGTACATGTAAAAACTGTCATGTCGTAAAGAATTTTAACTTTCGAAGCTTAATCCCTCAATTTTAACTTTCATGAGTCATAGACATGAATCAAGGAATAACCAAATTCGCAAAACCCTGTCAAATTACCATGGAACCAACGGTACTGTGGTGGCTGATCCGTATGAGTGAATTGGGATGTGACGATGTTTCTATTATAAAGGATTGTTAATATTTTTAAGAGTAATACATAAAATTAAATTTATATATAAAATTAAATTAAAATTAAGGCAAGTCGTCTTTTCTTTAATGAAGTCAATGTGCCATTTAATCGCAAGACGACAATAGATTATTAATCAAATTGTGTTACTATTCTTATAACACACTGTTTTTGCATTGAAAGGTTACCCTAACTAATCCAGTCAGAGGTCCTAGCTTAGTTGCCAATCTATGATTGCTAACACTGTAGAAAACTCGTAAACTATATGAATCATCACGCGATATAACCATATGCCCCAGATCCTTCAACAGAAAGTTAGTCACTGTATTTATTCTAGACAAAGTCGGTAGAGAAAGCAACGCAAGGAACGCCATTTCGACTTAAGAAACGCATTTTTTTCAACGACAGGTTAAAGAAAGAATGCTATACAGCCACCTCGCAGAGCAAATGAGAATTCATCGAAGTATGAACGACCATTTTCTTTGTTTACTTTCTTTCACATTTGCAAGTTTTCATTTGGAATATGAGGTTCTTGTTTAGAGACTTATGAAGGTGTTGTATGACTTAATTAAGTATAACGCCATCTTAACTGAATTTCTTTTTTACTTACAATTATTTTGAAATGTATGGCATTAAAATCGATTTGGACGTAAATTCTTTTTTTATAATTGTTACCGCCATATTTTAAAATTATAAATTCGCGATATTGTCAGAGTTCATTCCCGCCGCGTATTAGCCAATCGCATTGCTCGATGTAGGGAACTACCTTCAATCTTCAAATATCACGCACCTTCGGCCAACGGAAGGAATCAAGATGGAGAAGTCTGCAGCTACCACCGCTCGCGCAAGGACGCTCGCTCGCAGCCCTTGTATCCGCCACACCCGATTTGTTGGCAATTATCAAGATTTTATTGTTATATCGTTTGACGTTGTGACAGCCTGGCCAGTGCTTTAGACATTTTCAACAAACTGTTTGTGTAGTGCAGTGAAACCCAACTGAAAGCCGCTAAGAAGATAGCAAGGTGCGTGCTAGTTTTATTTGTTTTAACATTATATTTGCATTCGAATATTCGCGAATTATAACCTTTTGTTTACCAGCTATCCTGTGATTAGTCCACTTTTCGAAGATACCTTTAACCCATAATTACTCTTTCCCTTAGGGATTAGAGTGCCGCGCCGCCAAATACAGTCCATTTCAATATTTAACTTTAAATTTCTTTCCCGCGCCGCTTCATTGTTTGGCCCATGCGAGCCTGATAATTTGTTAATTCGCGAATCGCTCACTTAACTTCCATTTTTTTCTTTCGCTTAAACCGCAGGTAGTTATAAATTTATTTGCAGACTCAACCCGCTACGCCCTTATATGGTTGCCTTTATGTATTTACTTATTAACCCGCATTTAATAAAAGGTATATAAGTGTATTCTATATAACCCGTATTTATATTTTAGTTTATTTTATCCGCGCTAGTTATAGCTATAGAAGTTGCTTAACTTATTCCATAAGTTGCAGTTCTACCGTCACTCGCTTGCGTGAATACCTATTAGGTTCACATTATTTGTTCGCTTATAATCCCTCTTTATTTAATGCAAAAATAGTTATTCACGTCATTCGATTGCTACTCTTTTATACTGGGTGCACTCACGAACAAGTAAACTAAAACGAACAAGTAAATAGTATTCTAGTTAGATAGATACCTACATACTTATCTTCGTAAAAGTGTCAGTGTATTAGGTATTAGTAAATTATGCCGCGTAACGAAAAACTTACTTGTTCGTCAAGTCCCCAAATAGTTGTTTTAGAAGCTAAACGTAATGTACTTTATGAACGTATCCAATACATTTACGAACAAGCAAAGGTAGCTCACGTCTCAGAAGAGAAAAGAGAATCGTTTGTTAATTCATGCATTACTATTGATAGCATTCGCAGTACCTTTCATGATGTGCTGGATGAATATAATGAGAAGTTACTAATAGATGATCCTGCCGCGAAGCCTAACTATCAAGCCTACATGTCTTTCGAGGACTTATTTTGTTTTATAAAACAAACGCTGTCGCAGCTGTCGCCTTCTCAGTCGTCCTGTGAGACTTCTGTGCCGAGTAAAGCCAACTCTAAACTACCACCTATAGAATTACTGTCATTTGACGGAGACATACAAAATTGGCCTTTATTTTACGCTAGTTTTAAGTCCACGGTACATGACAATTCATCCCTCACTAACGCTGACAAACTTTACTATTTATTAGGGAAATTGTCGCCTAAGGTACAATCGGTATTTGCAGGTATTACACCCTGTGCCGAAAACTACAATGTTATATTTCAATCGCTGCTTGATAGGTATCAGGATGTACGCGTTCTCGGTTCTAACTATTTAGACCAGATATTAAATTTAAAATTAAATAACACTCCTTCCGCTTCCAGTTATCAATTGTTTATAGACAAATACGTAACTTCCGTGAATTCTCTTAAAAATTTAGGCATAGATAATTTAAGTGATTTCATTTTGCTTCACATCGCGATACGTAAGTTTGATGTAGAAACTATCCGCGCGTTCGAAATTCATTCCTACGATACAAAGTTACCTAAACTTGATAGCTTCACTACTTTCATAAAAACTCAATGTCGCATTTATGAAAATACACAACCCGCGAGTAGCAATAATTCAAAGTTAAATAAATCACGCTTTATTAATTCCAATAAGAGTTCTACCCCACAGTCGTACGTTTCGAGTTCGACACCTAACAATAAATGTTCGCTTTGTAATAATACGCACGATCACTTTTATAAATGTTTTGAGTTTGAGAAATTATCTCCTTCCGATCGGTTTAAGTGTGTCAAAGATAACAACGCATGTATTAATTGTTTAAGTGGTAAACATCGCTTAACAAATTGTACTTCTAAATCGACGTGTCGTGTGTGCGCCAAGCGCCATCATACGTTGCTGCATTTTAATGCTCCGCGCCGCACGACGGACCGCACCGTGAATGAATCCTCGACTGCGTCAGCCCGCGCGGGCGACTCCCGCGCTGAGCCGCCACAGCCGACTGTCGACGTGACGTCATCGAGTATTCCTCGCGCTCAGCATAGTAACTTGTCACTTTGTACTACAACTAACGCGACTGTTTTACTTGCAACTGCCCAAGTTATAGTTTACGATGTTTGCGGCAAGCAACATGTAGTTCGTTGCTTACTAGATAGCGCCTCTCAAAGTAGTTTTATGAGTTACGAATGCTGCAATCGTTTAGGATTGTTAAATAAATTAAAACCGTCTTATACAATGGTTAGGGGTATCGGTGGCTCACAGAAAACTGCTAAGGGTTCTGTTGACATAATTATTTATTCTCGGTTTAATTTAAATATTAGTTTTAAGGTTTCTTCACTTATTGTTGACCGCATAACGGACACTTTACCTTCCGTGCCGGTTGATCTCACCGAGTTTTCCCATATACGAACATTACCCCTCGCCGACAGTACCTTCGCTAATCCAGGTACTATAGATATATTATTAGGTAGTTCGATATTTCCGCATTTGCTGTTGCCAGGTATTGTGCATAGCAACTTCAGTAATATACCTCCCGCGATACAAACCGTTTTAGGTTACGTCATTATGGGCTCCGTACCTACATGCTATGCTGCTTGTAATTTAAATACAGCCTCGTATTGCTCCGTGATCCATGACCCTATGGACACACTCCTCAAGCGTTTTTGGGAGCTAGAGGAGATAACCGCGCCGCCCGCTCAGAGTGTCGACGACCTTGAGTGCGAAGATTATTTCCGCGCCTCCACTTCTCGTGATGAAAGTGGTAGGTATATTGTTGCCTTACCATTTTGTAAGGACGTGTTCACACTAGGGGACTCGTACGCCGCGGCATTTAGACGACTTATCTGCCTTGAGCGCAAGCTGGGTGCTTCACTCAAAACCCGCTCTGCTTACAACGACGTCATGCGTGATTACATAGACAAAGGCTACCTCAGCCCAGTCCAGCAGCGCACCGACGACTCGCTTCGCCCCCTCTACTACATCCCCCACCATGCCGTGCTGCGAGATGACAAGACCACTACCAAACTGCGCGTTGTTTTGGACGCTAGTTGTAAAACGTCTTCTGGTGTTTCCTTGAACGACGTGTTACATGCAGGTAGCAATTTACAGGGTGATTTATTTAGTATTTTAATTAATTTTCGTATATTTAAAATTTGTTTATCCGCCGATTGTCGTCAAATGTTTCTTCAAATAGTCGTCCGAGAACCCGACCGCAGGTTTCAGAGAATATTGTATCGCTTCGACACCGCCGAACCTGTGACCGAATATGAGTTCAACCGCGTTTGTTTCGGACTGAAGTCGAGTCCATTTCACGCGCTTCGAGTCGTTCGTCAGCTTATTGCTGATGAGGGCCACGCGTACCCCGCCGCCGCCGCTGTAGCGACCTCTGCTTTGTATACGGACGATGTTGCTTATTCAGTTGTATCTGAGCAAAAAGCCATCGAACTTAGCAGCGAGTTGATTGAATTCTTTAAGAAAGGCCAATTTGACCTTGTCAAGTGGTCAAGTAATTCTAACAAAGTGCTCGATACAATTCCCGATTCGCATAAGGATTTAAGTAACAAAACCTTCGATAATTTTAACCCGCAAAAAATCCTAGGTCTGCGTTGGGACAGATCTAGCGATTGTTTTTACTTTAAGGTTGTCACTCCAGATGATAAGTGCACGAAACGGTGTATCCTCTCCGCTGTTGCCCGTCTGTGGGATATTTTAGGCTTTGTGGCTCCCGTCATTTTACACGCCAAGCTTCTCATCAAGGAGCTTTGGTTGTTAAAGTGTGACTGGGATGACCGGCCCCCACACTACATCATAACCGCATGGAAGCAGTTCTGTGCAGAGCTTCCATCTCTCAACGGGCTGCGGATACCGCGACATCTGGGTATAGTCGAACATTGTGAAGTCAACATCGTAGGTTTCGCGGACGCCAGCGAGCGGGCCTATGGTGGTGTAACATATTTGCACATCCGTATTAATGACGACTATCATTCGCAGTTAATATGTGCCAAATCGAAAGTTTCACCCGTAAAGGTTTTATCAGTAGCGAGACTGGAGCTATGCGCGGCCGTATTACTGTCGAAATTAATGCGGAAAGTTGTAGATACGATAAAATCCCGCTATCGCATTAATAAAGTATACGCCTTCAGCGATTCCAAAGTTGTACTCTGTTGGATCAACTCATCTCCTCACCGCTGGCAGACTTTTGTTGCCAACCGGGTAGTTCAAATTATAGATAACATTCCCGCTAACTCATTTTATCATGTCGCAGGCTCCGACAACCCCGCAGATTGTTTGTCTCGAGGACTCACCCCAGACAAACTTATAAATCACCCGCTTTGGTTTAACGGACCACCATGGGTCGCAAGTGACCCCTCTGATTGGCCTTTGAATAATTTTAAGCACAAGGAGTTTAATGACCACTTGCCTGAGCAACGGGCTCCTGTGCAGGTGCTCGCATCAAATATTCCAGACTCACCGCTTTATACGATGTCTCAGCGCTTTTCGTCTTTTTCTAAACTACTTCGAGCTACCGTATACATTTTTAAATTTATTAAACTTTTATCTCGAAATTGTACAATAACTAGTTCGGATTTAAGTTTCGCCGAAACAAAGTTGATTTACGCTTTACAACAAATACATTTTCATAATGAAATTATTCGTTTAAAAAATAATGAGCTATGTTCTCCGGCTTTTAATAAACTCAGACCATTTATAGACGGAGACGGTGTCATTCGTGTCGGTGGTCGCTTATCAAATTCTGCCGAGGATTATGCTTGCAAGCATCCTGTAATATTACCCCGCCACGATCATTTCGTAGATATTTTAATAGACTATTATCATAAAAAGCATCTGCATGCAGGACCGGAGTTACTCATGTCAATACTCCGCCAGAGGTACTGGATCCTTGCTGCACGCCGCTTAATTCGTTATCGTATTCATAAATGTAACGTGTGCTTCAAAGCTAAGCCGCGTCCCACCTTCCCGCTCATGGCTGACCTTCCAAGCCACCGCGTTAATCAGGTTGACAAAGCATTCACACATGCTGGCTGTGACTATGCAGGCCCTCTGCAGTACACACCTATTCGTGGTCGGGGGGTAAAAGCCCGCAAGGCTTGGATCTGTATTTTCACTTGTCTTACGACTCGCGCTACTCACATAGAGGTTTGCACAGATTTAAGTACCGTGAGCTTTCTAGCCGCGCTTAAGCGCTTTTTATCGCGTCGTGGACCAATTAAATGTCTCTATACAGATAACGGAACTTGCTTTGTTGGTGCGCGTACATATCTCCGCGATTTTTATAGTTTTATGAATCAATATCGCCCGCGTTTAGAATCAGAACTGTCCGAGAAACGCATAGATTGGAAATTCATTCCGCCCGCTTCCCCTCACTTCGGTGGTTGTTGGGAAAGCGTCGTGAAAATCGTTAAGTCTCACTTGTTTAAGGTTATAGGACAGCAAATCCTCTCCTATGAGGAGCTCATCACAGTGCTTGCGCAAATCGAAGCCCTTGTAAACTCGCGCCCGCTGACAGCAATGAGTAGCGACCCCGCCGAGCCTTCTGCTCTTACGCCGGCTCACTTTCTGAATACCGTTCCTCTTTCATACATACCCGCACCTGAAGCAAAGCCTGGTGATTTGCATCAGCGTCACTCACTTCTCGACAACATCGTGCAGTCATTTTGGCGTCGTTGGCATGTGGAATATTTGCATAAACTGCAATCACGCGCTAAATGGAATGTACCATCTATTCCTATCAAAGAGGGAACAGTAGTGGTCATTGTGACGGATAACGCGCCGCCGTTTTCATGGCCTTTAGGCATCGTGGATAAGGTACACCCTTCTAAGGATGGAACAACACGAGTGGTCACCGTCAAAACTACCAAGGGGAGCTACCTTCGCCCTGTCGTTCGCTTATGTCCATTACCTAGTCAGTAAACTTATAATATGTAACTTACGCTTAACTTAGATTATAATTTGTCTTATATTTATGTATTGTGTTCCGCTGTATTTGTTGTTTATGCACCGCTTAGACTTACATATTTATCTGTACTAATACTTATATTAATTTATATCACATTATTTATAACCGCTTTCTCTCCAGTTTTCTTCATAAAGGTAACCCTTTAAGGTCGGGGGAAATGTTACCGCCATATTTTAAAATTATAAATTCGCGATATTGTCAGAGTTCATTCCCGCCGCGTATTAGCCAATCGCATTGCTCGATGTAGGGAACTACCTTCAATCTTCAAATATCACGCACCTTCGGCCAACGGAAGGAATCAAGATGGAGAAGTCTGCAGCTACCACCGCTCGCGCAAGGACGCTCGCTCGCAGCCCTTGTATCCGCCACACCCGATTTGTTGGCAATTATCAAGATTTTATTGTTATATCGTTTGACGTTGTGACAGCCTGGCCAGTGCTTTAGACATTTTCAACAAACTGTTTGTGTAGTGCAGTGAAACCCAACTGAAAGCCGCTAAGAAGATAGCAAGGTGCGTGCTAGTTTTATTTGTTTTAACATTATATTTGCATTCGAATATTCGCGAATTATAACCTTTTGTTTACCAGCTATCCTGTGATTAGTCCACTTTTCGAAGATACCTTTAACCCATAATTACTCTTTCCCTTAGGGATTAGAGTGCCGCGCCGCCAAATACAGTCCATTTCAATATTTAACTTTAAATTTCTTTCCCGCGCCGCTCCAATAATTTTAGTTTTGAAATCCTAATTCAACGCGAATACAGTTATTATTCATTAGACGTGTGTTCCGCAATAGGGTTAAATATGGCCTTCGATAATTTTTTTTCATCTTTGTATTTTTGTTAGCATATAGATATACAAATATGCGTATTTCTATAAATAAATGCATGGATCTTAAGAAAAATACAATTATACAAGTAAAATACTTGTTTACACCGGCTAAACTTTTAAATACAGAAATTAAAGGTACAAATTGAACTAACTACATACTAAAACTATTGTAAATTTTACAGTTTATTTCTTGATAATTATACGTTAAAATTATACTACAAATAAAACACTAAATCTAAACTTGAATGCATTGAGGGCAACGTAGCCAAAAGGCTGGCTGAATTACCACGCTGGATCGCTATAGAAATTCGTTGTGCGAGGTAGGTGCCAGCCTTCGGGTCACGAGTTTCACTCACCAATCGCCTCGCTAGGTCCGAAAAAAGACGATGAGCACCTTGTCCCCAGGACCCCATGGTTTCAACGCCAAAAGCCTCAAAAATATACCCGCTACCCAAATTCTTATATTTTCTACGTTTAAGGCTTTCAGCGTTATTAGCAGCAGAACCAGATTGTATACTAGTTGTGGAAAGATGGGAAGCCGCGAGAGTGTCTACGCAGGTTGCATCCCACACCAGCGGCCTATTATTGTAAATTATCACAAAAATTAACTAAAATAGTTATAAATAATCCATTAGACTCGACAATTTGACTTTAATATTACTATCGCTGTCGTCGATGTAAACTTCTGCCGTCTCATATGAGCAAACAAACATATTCATTGCTCATTCACATAAACCCGCGACCTCCGTATCAGCAAGAAGGTCACTCACTACACACGGTGATACTTAATTATTCAACATACCGCGCCGACCATTACATATCGTTAAATACTTTTAAAAACGTAATCTTAAGAAATACACATTTGACAAACAAAAGGAATGTTTCCGTATATTATTGAATTAGATGGGTTTTTTTTTAATTAAAACTGTATTGGTAATAAAAATACTTGGATATTCAGTAGATCGGGTCAGGGCTCTTACTGAGGCGTGCGAGTGAGTCAATTAAGTCAATTCGAGCATGTGTACGTAGTCACACTACTGCTCCTATATATTTACTGTGTTAGTGCAAGGAAGTAAACGTTTTAGGCCAATTAAGGCATTTAATATGGTACTATAACGAATATTGCCTAAATCCAATAATTATTTATCAGGCTTTTTGGCGTCATCCACATGGTCATCGTTAATGGACAAAATTACTATACAATCGGAGATAGACTAATGTATACAAAGAAATAAGTATGATTCGTCTTTTGAAATGTGAAAGACTTTTGATATGTGAAAAGTGAAAGAAAATGAACAAGAATTTTATTTGTGGCTTCGTGCTTCCTTCCGATTGCACAGTTGTCATAAATTCACTGAACGTCTTATTTACTCTGATGTTTTTTTTATTTACTTTATAGTAACGCATGACGTCCCGCACTAATTTTCTAACCAACCAACGAAGGGACCAACGTTTGGCACTATTTTTTCAATGAAACTCAATCACGGCCCG
Organism: Marasmarcha lunaedactyla; assembly: GCA_923062675.1. Lineage (NCBI taxonomy): Eukaryota > Metazoa > Arthropoda > Insecta > Lepidoptera > Pterophoridae > Marasmarcha > Marasmarcha lunaedactyla. The sequence continues at coordinate 19,633,568 of OV281346.1, read as the reverse complement.
CACTCAGAGACTTTAAGCCATTAGGGTGTTCTTAGTTATAGATTTTGTTGAGGAAATCTAAACTCAGAAGAAGGATAGGTATAGTATAAATTCGCTAAGCAAAATCTAAAATTAGGAGCTCCTTAACTAACCGTTTATCGTACGTATCTGAGAACAGCCGTTATCGCACTAACCTTGAGATAATAAATATTTGTAATACGAAACGCTCACCAACTCTGCAGGATAAGATTTGGTTTTCATGTTAGTCATGACACCCCACTACTTTTTGTACGATGTATAAACCAAAAAAGACACTCACTATAAATAAATAAATGCCTAAACGCCTAAACGTCAATTTGTATGCCTTATATTGTAAACCTTCACAGTCAGATCTATTTTCTATACCGGCCTTAATATACCTGAGAGATAAATAAAATGAAAGTTTCAACTTTATTAATTAACAATTACTGAGAGTTACTGTTACCTAGGTTTTTGCTACTGAAAAGCTAACTTGGTGGTTCTGTAAGTACATTAATAAGAAATCCATCAAAACAATATAGTTCTGGCAAAGGAATGTGAGCCTGTGAAAAACTTTATGAAGGATGTATGAAAGAATAAAATATTCTATATTCACAAACATACATCCCGTAAATTTGCTTGTACTGGACACTGATGCATAACTACCAGTTATATATGGGGTAGTTACATTATAAATGAAATATATATGCACTAATGAATGATAAGAGTATAAAGTGAAAATTCCTGTATTTTTTCCATTACATGCGTATGGACAAAAACCTTGAAAAGAAACAATCATCATAAATTTATGATTTTAATTTTAATATAAATGCGTAAATTGTATAGTCAAAATTAAGTACGTGATGCACGTTTCTAGTATCTTGAATATCAATTGTTCATCTAAAGTTATAAGATTCATCAATTTGAATGGAAACGTTCGATCGTCAATATATCTGACGAGTACTTCTATATTTTTCTTTTTTGTCAAATCTGCAAATAATTATTTATTACATGCATCAAAATGGTATCATTTATTGTTAAGATTTGTTTTTTAGAACTTATCGTCTGGCAAGGATTTGATAACTTGAATTTCAATTCAAATTCAAATTCATTCAATATCATAAATTCAATATTTTTGCTCACATCTAAAGCACCAGGATGGCAATTATTACCTAAAATTTGTAACAGCTGAAATGTATCGTATCGAGTAAGTATCGAATTAGAAACGGTAAGTATCTAAAGCAATCAAACAAGCATCTTGGTTATAAACAATGAACTACGGGAAAACGGAGGACTTATTGAGTGTTTAAAATAAACTATCTAAAATAGAAATAATAAAAATTTATTTGCTATTTATGGGTCGAAATAAACATATAAGACGGAATTATTGTTTGGATTTTAGAAAAAGTTTTTATCTATAAGTTTTAGTAGAGAGTGAGACTGCTTCAGAGACTTAATATTTATGAATCGTTTCAAATTATTGTAACTTCTACAAAATTAAAATAATTCGTTTAAGAAAAGTAAGCGATTTAAATCGCTCCATAAAGATAATACTTACCTATTTATTTCGGTAAAGTTTGTAGGTACTTAAGGCAAGTTTACCAGCAATGACTAAATTGAAAATATCGAAAAGCTTTAGTGTAATTATTCAAAAACCTACTAATAAGAAACAACGTGTTAATCATGTATAGACGTATTACATTAAATTCTTTTACTGCTGCATAAAATAAATATAATGCAATTTATCAAAAAGAAAAACATGCTAACCTTTTTCTTCAATTTGGAGTTCCCTCAGAGTGATTTTAATGTTTTTTGTTTCAGACATTATTTTCCCAGCATACAAGGCAGGCATGAACAGTAACACCATGGTCTCAAATACATAAATATATATGACTGTGTAATTGATAATATTTGCCTGAAACATTTTTACACGGTTTTATTTTTAACATTAGATAAATTCAACTCGATGTCTTACATAAAGTAATGTTGGAAACCGGTCACAAAAACTGTTAACCCACTCCAAAAAAAGGACTGTAGACCAAGGTAGTATTAGAGTTTTTCGAAAACACTTAGTAGAAGACAAAAGAGACATTTCATTTACGAAGATATCATGGAAGTTTTTTATTATTTAAATTATTCGTCTTCAAATGCATAAGCAAAGTATTATAACGCATAATGGAAAAATCATAACAAAATCCTTGGTGGTAATAGAGTTTCTTTTATTAAGATTTCTTCGGGTCAGTGCACTCCTCTACATTTTGCCCACCATTATTTCCAGTTCCAGTTCCACTGAAAGCGAAGGAACAGCCTGTAAAGTTTCAGAAAACAAAGGCAATTTGAACTGAAGCCTTAGGTCGACATTTTTTTTTTTTTTTGCTGCCGAGGCACCCTCGCGGGAGGGAGGTGGAAGATGCGTCATGCATACCCGCCCGCAGGTAAATTCCTCTGCGGGGGGGTTATGTGGGACTCACCAGAATGGCATCTACCCACTAAAAACCACCTGTTGGCTGTAGTTATTACCGTTAGCCTTCATCGGAAGCGACACCCGTCGGGAAGTTGGGTGCGCTGGCGGAGACCCGCTAGCGGGTCTTCCGCCTGTAGTGAAAGTTGCACTGAAGGTGCTCAAAGGGACATGAGTTGGTGGCCGTTCTGGGCAGCCTCCGGTGAAGCCGGGGCTGGGCAGAGGTCGGCCGAAGCATGATTTAGGGATCAATTCATTTAAATGAACCTATAATAAATTGAGAAGGGAACTATGCTCCGCCAGAGCTCTGTCGGAGTACGTGAAGCCCTAAGTTTACGGGCTAAGACTGCGATTTCACTAACATCGACATTTTTTATGGCGTCGCAGACGATACGCATATCGTCTGCTACGGAGGATTGAGGAGTAGGTTTGTATGGGCGAGGAGCCGGGATGGGATTCGATGCTGGGCGCTGCCTCCAGTTTTCTGGGGCAGGCCTGGGCTGTGTAGGCTTAGCAGCCGGAGGAACCCGGCTACGCAGCGGCGGAAAGTTTTCTTGAGAAAGGCGCGGGGCCTGTTTGGGTGCCGACCTCTTGGGATTGGAACGCATACAACGGGGTGCACGAGGGCAGCCCCTGTAATTTGCGGTGTGGCCGGACTGGCCACAAAGCACGCAATTGGGAGGAGAGGGAGTTTCAGGAGTGCGATTGCACTCCTTAGTGAAGTGCGGGACCAGGCACTTGACGCACCTGGGCAGTGCGCGGCACTTGGCCGCCGCGTGCCCGTACAACTGGCACCGATGGCACTGGCCGGGATGACCGCGGCGATGAGGCGCCTCGATCGAGATCCCAGAGAGGCCGCATACAGTGCTAACCCCTTTGAGGATCTCCCTGGACTTGGGGACGTTGGCGAGAACCACCAAAGCGAGAGGGTGTTGTCTCCCGTACTTGCTGTGCATTTTATGCACCGCGAGTGCCGGGAAGCCTTGGGACTGCAGATCCTCTAGGATAGCCTCGTTCGATAATTCGAAAGGGACTCCCCTGAGTACCGCTCTGATCTCACGCTCTTCTGACAGAGCATAAGTATGATAAGCATATTGCTTATCGGTGAGGAGCTTTGTTAAAGCACGAAAGTCGTCTATCGACGAGACTAAGATTTTAATAGATTCACCCGAGTTGGCTGCTCGGATGTAATGGATTTTGTGCTCACTGCACAATGTCGAGACCTCAGTCCTATTACCCTTTTCCCGTAGGAAAACGGGTGGTGGGACCTTGGCCTTGACAGAAGTTGGGGCCGGAGCGGGTGTTGAGGACACCGGGGCAGCTGACGTTGAAGACGCCGCAAGGGGTGTAGGGACGGGCGCCGAGGGCGCCGGGTCTTGTTTCGAGCGCTTCTTAGAGCGCTTCTTAACAAGGGTGAAAGAAGGAGGCTCATCAGGGCCAGTTGGGGTGGCATCCGAGGATGACTCGGTCGCGGGTGCGCGCTTGCGGCGCGGAGGGGCATCTACTTCGCACTCCATGTCACTGGAGGAAGGGGACGCGGGAGGGCCTAAGACCTGAGGGGTCTGGGGGACTGGGGTGGCCTGAGGGGCCTTTGAGGGAATTAACGCCATGATATGCGGCATGAGAGAGTCCAAGAAACGATACTTATCAGCATTTATAGACATGCCTTCAGCACCGGTACTATCAAGTAACTTCCTCATAAGCTCATCAGAGCTTAGAGAAGCCATTGCGGAGGGGTTGGGGAGGGACAATATATGAACCTAACAATGATGACTAACTTCCTAAAACCACCCTACACGCAGTAGGGCGGTTGAGAACAACGCGGATAACTTACTCGAACACGGCACTTGAAGTCCTGGAACGACGAATTCTCGTCGACGAAGCTCACGTTCCACGAAGTACGGTTAACAAGCCACTGTTCGCCGTGAAAACGGCGTTAGAAACTTATTAGAAGTACGGTTAACGAGCCACTGTCCGCCGTGAAAACGGCGTTAGAAACTTAATACGGTAAACAACTATGAAATTATATATTACGACAACAACCAGTGAAATTTGGGTGCTCAGTTAGCGCGGGGGCTAAAAGAGCGGGAAGGCGTCTGCGATCGACGTGCGCTCGAGAACGCACGCAGACCGAGACTCTAGGTCGACAACGCGTCATTAGTTGATATAGTAATCGCAATCAATCTTCATAATGAAATCCACAATAAATTAAGTTCCGTGTGTGCGGATGCCATTTATCATTAGATGGATCGTGTGCTCGTTTGCCAGCTGTAAAAAAAGTAGTAAAATATATTATAATATATACCTATTATCTAATGTTGTGATTAAAATTTCAATATCAAAGTAACAATAATAGGTTACTGTAATTTTTTTGTACTCATTTGTTTTTAAATTTTACGTCTGTATTTAATATGTGATATTTGCTTCTGTCATTAATAGGTGATTGTTATTAGTGAAATTATTTTATTTCTTATTATTAATTTGGTTAGAGTATTACGTGAGACAATAGCTTTTTGAAAATAAAATAAGTAAAGTGTGTGGTATAATTGATAATAAAGAAGACTCTGACTGAAAATAATAAAAATACACTGATTGAGTAAACAATTTGTATGTTCTCTTCTACAATTAGAAACCGGGAACTCTTCTTTTGGAAGTAAGGTTTCTTCCGTATATAGCAAAGTACCGTTATCTAAAGATGAATTAGTTTAATTAATACACCAACAATATTGGTAAGGTAGAAAAACTTACCCCGAGACTTTTTATTTGGTTTATAGAAAAATATATTATACACGTCATAACTGGAACTTCCGTTATTATTTTTATAAAGATCTGAAATAAATACCGTTGATAGTAAGCAAAACATTAATACTTCATTTTGAATAAGATCAATTTATTTTAATTTTATGGGTAAACGATGTATTAATTTGTATGATAATGTAATGAATTTTCACTTAATTAAAGTCTTACCTGCAAGCCGTATCTTCTATTTAGTTTTTCTGTTTTTTCCACTATTAACGCATATGATAGATGACTCTTGAAAACTGCTGAGTATCCACTACATTTTAAATTCATTCGAATCTTCTGGAGTCGACAGTAAACCATATATAGAATAAAGGAATAAACGAGCATTACCATAGCCAATGATGCATTAACAATAAAACTATTGAAGAGATCTAAAAACAGAGATGTCATGTCCTCAGGAAATAATACTGCATATATTGCGTCACAAGTAAAGTTGGAAACTGAATATAAGCTTATTAATAATATCATTTTTATTTCTATGTTGAAGGATGTATTAGGAAAATCTAATTCTTTGTCGATAACATACAGATCAATATAAAAGTCATGAAAAGTATATTTCTCTTTGGAAAAGGTATTTATGTAGATTATTAGGATAAATTGGGATATTATGAGAATCGCACATTGTGTGCTTAATAAACTGAAATCCAGTGAAGAAGAAAAGTAAATTCGGATATGATACCATGCTAATGCAGTTGACAAAATAAGGACATGAAGTTTTAGCACAAGCTTGCTCATAGTATTTTTACACTTGAAAAATCCAAATTCCATGCATAATGTTATGGTAATTAATTTAAAAAACCAGCTAAACCATCGATATCGGAATCCTAAATTATGGGGAGGTGCTCTCACAGAATTGACCTTATTTGGCATCATTAAATATTTTAAGAATACACTTATAAGATTTGGTATAGCAAATTTTCAGAAAATATGGAATTAATCTTAGTTATAATAAAATCCATTACACACATAGATCCAGAATTTGTTTTATAAACATTCTGTAACTGTTATTTTAAACTGTTACTGTCCTAAGAAACGACCAACATAGAAGTTGTATCCAATAAGCACGCGTGCTGTTTACGCGGCATTTGACCGAATGGAATGTTAGAACAATCAATCAACATAACAACCCAATAAATATAAGTGGATTGGTTTACTAAAATAAAATTGATTTCCTTAATGTACCTCCATAGGTTTATTAAGTTTAAAACTAATCAATTACTCACAATTTGTCTTACTTCGTATTACTACAGCGCTACAGCGCACCATTAAAATATGAATTATAATTACATTAAATATGTCGACGAAGACTATTCCTGCACAACTTTAATCTATATGAAACATTAAGGTACTATTAAGATACTTCAAGTTAAGGTTGATTCTATTTTCTATAATATTTTCTCGGGAAGACCTAAAAATTCCGAATTATTTAATTCCGAATTTGAATATTCCAATTTTTAAATTCCGAATTTCACAATCCCGAAGTCTTAATTTCGACTATTCAAAAACACGATTTTTATTTTACCGAAATTCATAAATACGAAATTTTAATTTTGTGACTTTCATTTGTACGAAGAATTAAAAACCCACTGTGTTACTGGTATTTCGAATTTTAATTTTCCGAAAATTCATTGCTAACATTCAGATTTTGTATCTAAAACGGGTAAATATTAAAAATTATAATCTAAATCTCCTGTGACACAAATTAAAATTAATAAGGTACATTTTGAAATTATACAAATAAGGCGATTCCCAAAAAGGGATTTGCATTTCAGAACATAAACTACATACTCAAGAAATAACTCGGTACAAAAAACTAAATAAACTTTCTCATTTCCAGCTGACTACTTGAAAGCTCGAACGCATAAATTGATGTGCTCATGCAGTTTTAAAAGGCGTTTGTTATTGCAACTAATAGTATTCGGAATTTTGATATTCGGGATTCGTATTTATGATATTGCGGTTTATTAATAATTCGGATTTTTTATGGTTCGGTATTTTCTGATTCCGCATATTGATTTTCGTAATTATAAACGTTCTGAATTTTGAAGTTTCGAAGAAGAAAAATTCGGAATTATGAACCATTCGATGTTATAAAATTCGGAATTTTGAAATTCGTGATTATGACTATCGGAATTCAGTTTTTCGTATTTATGTAGTGTACCCTATTTTCTCAGACTTAGGCTGGATTGCATCAAAATAGAAAAAGACGAAATCCTATGGATAAGACTATATTATCCTAAGATTTTCTATTTCATAAATTGTAATTCTAGGAACAAAAACATTATGCCTAGTATAATATGTATATCGCTGACTTTGGTGGTATTACGGAGTTATCCATGGTATTAATACAACATTGCGAATAGACTGTCAACACTGACCTGTACATGTTTTTTAAACACTGGACATATATATGACCGAATTTTTTAGTTTCAATTTGAACCGCCTCTAGCGAGTACGCTCAAAGTTCTGACTTAAAGCTGAAATATCTGTTGTCGTGTTCTAAAGGACAACCTATCCATTGTTGGGTCTAGCAGACTCAGATGAAAATTAATAAAAAATTAAGTATTAAGTAAAAAAAATTTATTTTTCGTTGGTCCACTTCCAAAAATGACATAAATGGCCAAGTACTAAGAAATTAGTTCTTTTGAAAACTGATTATTATTAAAAATACCAACAAAGCGAGCAATACTTTTGTTTTTGACAACTTCATCAAAAGTAAATTATAAATTAAAAATTATTTTTTTATATATTATTTAATTAAACATAATATATTAATTAAAAATAATTAACATAGATAATTCCCAAAAAGATAGTTTGTGAAAGACATGTTTTTATCGTGAAATGAGTCTGATTGTTGAAAAATTGCTTTTAGGCACCATCATTGCGCCGCGAGCGGCAAATACACAAGGTGGCAAAGTTGAAATTGAATTTATATAAATTTTAACCCATTTTCACAACTCCTGGAATCATTTCCAGGTAAAACTACTAAAATGTCGGTACTAATAATACACATCTATGTTTAAATCAGCGGTGCCCTTTGTTTAAAACCTTGTTATTTGGGAAAATTACAATAAATAAGTTACATATAAAACTAATTTTGGTAAGGCTTGCTGCACTACATATCTAAACCCAAAAAAAAACGAAACTTAAGGTACTTGGATCTTTAAATCAAATACATCTATTTATTTCTATAATTCAGTGGTGTGTTGTAAACCGGGAGTACAATCCAAATGGGCCAGTATGGAGAAGTCAGAAACTATGAGAGATAGCGAAATCTGTTCTTAGGAACCATGGCGTCGATTTTAGATTTAATAATAATAACATTCAAACTTTTTTCTTAACTCTCATACATAACCGTTTTGAGGGTCACGTATTAGAGGTGGTCCAAAATTGTTTTTACAGGCTTCACTTTTTGCTACTCGCAATGGCGAGCCACGAGCAGAGGGTGCCTGCCTTCTGCCTTTCGTGGAAGCTTTAGATACTACGTCGGCTAAATGTTGGAACTACCCCCCCCCCCCTTCAAAAACGGAACTGTGCAATCCTTTAAAACTTTACTAGAATATCAAACAAAGATCCCTCATATAACAAAGGAGTGCACTCGCACTCCTGAATCCACTTCCCCCCCTGCCTGTGTGCTGTGCGGCCAGTCTGGCCACACAGCTAACTACAGAGATTGCCCACGCGCACCGCGCTCCTCAGCCAAGAGGGCCGCGCCTAAACCGGCGCCGCCACTCACTCCCGCTAACTTCCCGCCGCTGCGCAACCGGGGTCCCCCGGAAGCAAAGCCCGTTCAACCGACGCCTACTTTGGCTCTGTCTTCGAGACAGCGTCCGACCGTTCCACCTGCACCTTCCCGTCCTATCCCAGCTCCCGTAGCTCCCGTAGGGCCGCGTCCTGCTCCGTCATCTTCACCTCAGTCATCGTTGGCTGAGGACATGAAGACCGTGTTCGACGTAATTCAAAACGTCGACATTAATGAAATTTCCTTTCCCGCACGCAAACTGCGAGCCGCCCGCTCTCCTCAAGAGCGTTTATTTGCGTTAGCCGAGCATCACTCGCTTCTAAGTTCGTTATAAATTTTATTTTTGTATAAATTCGTAAATAAGCTAATATAATGTCTAGACCCGCAAATCCCGCGTCCGGTCGTATCAAACCCAAGGGCTTATCCCTAGTATCTTTTAACGCTCGTAGTCTCAGCACTAACCTTCCTGAGCTCAAACTGTTCCTTCAGAACAACGAGCCTGACTTATTGCTTCTTCAAGAGACGTGGCTCACCCCAAACCGCACCAGGGGATTCGCTGTTCCCAATTACGTGTTCATTCGTAACGATAGGCCCGACGGTTACGGTGGCACAGCTATTTATCACAAAAGAGGTTTCCACTGCACTCCTCTCCCTACCCCTCCTCTCCTCAACATGGAGGCCACTGTTTGTAGATTGGCTATGACTGGTCATCCGACCGTCATCATAGCTTCAGTCTACATACCTAGTGACATCCATCGTACCAGACCTATCCTTAGCGACTTCGAGGCTATTCTCGCCCTCGGCCATTCAGTCATTATGTTTGGAGATTTTAACTCCAAACATACTGACTGGAAGTGCCTATCGACCAACCAAAGCGGTAAAGAACTCCTTAAAATCACTCAGCAACTTGACTTAGACGTCATCTCTCCCGTCACTCCCACTCACTATCCCGGCAACCCTAACTACTCTCCTGACATCCTCGATTTTGCGATCGTCAAACAAATCAACCTCGATCTCAGGTCTATCGAACCGCTCGATGACCTTGGCTATGATCACCGCCCCGTCTCCCTCGTGCTAGGACCGCCTTACAATCACGTCAATCATCCTAAGACCTTTACCAACTGGAAAGGTTTTAAAAATACGTTAGCTTCAGCCTTAGAGCTGGAAGGAAGGAAGCCTGGAAGGAAGCGACAATCATAGGCATTCCCAAGCCGGGTAAACCTCTGAATATCCCGGCTAATCACAGACCCATCAGCCTCCTTAAGGCCATGTCTAAACTTCTCGAAAGAGTCATATCTCTCGAATCCGGAACCATCTGTTTCCAATGGATGGCGATCCTCTCATTATACCCCACCAGTTCGGCTTCCGCGCTAAGCACTCCTGCCCTCAGCAAGTCCATCGAATCGTCGAGTACATACTCGACGGCTTCTATCCGAAACGAAAGAAAACGATCGCAGTTTTCTTTGACGTAGCCAAGGCTTTCGACAAAGTCTGGCACAGCGGTCTCGTTTATAATTTCTACAGAATAGGCTTACCGGATCGCCTAGTCAGGTTAATAGCGTCGTTTCTCAAAGACCGTACGTTTCGATTTAAACACGAAAGCACGCTTTCCGCGCCTCGTCCCACAAAGGCTGGAGTCCCTCAAGGCTTAGTCCTCGCCCCTCTGTTGTATACCGTGTACACTAACGACATTCCCATTCCGCCGAAAGACGTCGAACTTGCCCTCTTTGCCGACGACACAACCCTTTACACCAAAGGCCAAAGTGTCCCGGGTCTCACCACCAGACTCCAAAAGGCTGTAGACGCCCTCGGTGCATGGTTTCAAAAATGGCGTATCGATGTGAACCCAGACAAGAGTTCTGCGGTTTACTTCGACTGCAAACAACGTCGTGTCGCTGACAATCTGCACGTTCGAATGTTAGGTACTCCCATCCCCTGGAAGCGCACTACCAAATACTTAGACGTCACCTTAGACCAGACGCTTTCTTTCAAGCCACACGTCGATAGAGTAACGAAACTCACGCGTTTTTACTTAGGCCGCTTATATAGTATGTTAGGTAGAAAAAGTACCTCTCGCCAGTCTTTGCCCACGCCAAGCCCTCCGTCCTGCAAAAACTGCAGGTAGTTCAAAATCTCTTCTGCCGCAGGGCCACAGACGCACCGTGGTACGTGCGTAACGCGGACCTGCACAGAGATCTTGAACTACCTACAGTGCAACAGCACCTCAAACACTCTCAGAATCGTTCTTTAAACGCGCCGAATCCCATCCCAATCCTCTAGTTCGAGATTCAGTCTCATATACTGCTCCTGTCTTAGATTCGAAATTCAAAGTCGCTAGACCGAGAAACGTGCACACGAACGTAGCGACGCAGCTGACGCTAGATCTCTTAGCCCTTCAGGCCGCAACTTCTAATTCTAACAAGTTCTAATTCTAACGTAAATCCGAATTAATGCAATTTTATTTTTCAATTTTTAATGTTTTTAATTTACTTTTCATCTTGAGCACCTTCAGTGCTATGTATTCACTTTCAGTGCTTTGAGCATCTTCAGTGCTATGTTAATCCCAGCGGGTGACCCCTTCTGGGCCCCGCTAGCGCGGCCTCTTTCTCCAATTGGCCGTCGCTCAGATGAAGGCTGAGTAGCAAAAAAATTGCACGAGCCGACAAGGGGTTTTTTAGTGGGTATGGTTCTGGTAGGCGTCGGGACGAGTCCCACATAACTCCGATCGCGCGCGCGGAGTATGCGTCAGAGCATTTTTTATATCCTCCTGCCCTTCCCGTGGAGGGGAACAAAAAAAAACAAACAAAGATACGCAGTATGGGGCGCGTTGTGGGGAGAGTTGAAAGAGAACAGAGTAAAGAAAATCAGTTATTTTTTAGCAAATTAAAATAACAATCATGAATATACCAGCACCGTCCGGTTTTTCCTAAAACTTATAGTAAAAAGTCGTTTTACCTACTTCTGATTAAAAGTTCAAATTTGGGATTTTCAACAGATTTGTATAAAATTATTGAAGATTGCTTGCTTCACATTTAACTATTCAACAAAGCGGTGCTAACCTCATTTGCTCATCAATTTTATTTTGCACCAAACCAGCTTATTAGACATTCCGCCTAAGACATCGATACAATCAAAATATCACTTAGGAAGGGATTGGAGTGAATATATATGCTATTTATTTTAAGTGAACCTCTTTACTCGTAGATATTCATTGCACGTGCCTGAAATTAGTGGAACTTGAGACAACTTTAAAAACTGCTTGTCAAATTAAAATAACCCACATTTTCAAAATATTATCATATTCTTATTTAAACTAATTTCATTTTACTTTCATCGCTTCCCACCAATAAACACTTTTTCGTTTTATATTCATTTCCATTTGACGCTGTAACATGATAATTCTATTTGCTTTTTCACTCGGCTATTGCAAATGAAAAACTTTTCAACATTCATAAAGTTGTTTGAATAAGTAATTCAATTGAGTTATGTAAAAAAGTTATTCAGTTTTATCTAACCTTTTTGTATTTTTTGATAACAAGAGGTGCATAGTCAGTATTTTTATTTTATATTTATTTACATAGTAAAATAATAATGACCAGAATTGGTGAAGCGTCCATAGATTAGGTTAATAATCAATATGATTACTTATATTTGCCTCATTATCCAGTAAAAATGTAATGGTCCTGAATAATATTTTTCATAAGCTTTTGCTCACGGCGTCACTTGCGTGAAATATTTTATTTAACGATTTTTCATTTTTTTAAAATGTTTATCGCGTGTATCTGTGTATCTATCTGTGCCTCGCACACTAAAGAACTGATTATAAATCCTGTTTTTTCGTCCGATAGTTGAATTAATTGAGATTGTTATTACCTACGTTTGATGGAAATCGGTTAAGCCGTTTCAAACTGACGCATGCTTTTTCCTGGTGGTCGGGGTTTACAATTTATTTTTACAAATAACTTGTCTTGTGTTTACTAATCACCAAAAACAATAAAATATAAGGATCCAACTTCGTTTGAAAAATATAATATAAATACTTAGATTTTTTTTATTAATAATTAGCAGGCGTTTGTCTTCCATCTCACCTGATGGAAAGTGACGATGAAGACGAGGATCATACACCTATTCACTCTACACTTGAAAGCTCCAGGGTTATATTTGTCTGGAAAAACATACGCAGGCAAATCGTTCCATTCTTTGGCAACATGAACCTAAAATGAGCAATCAAACCGTTTAGTTCCGCTCTTCGGCATGCTAACCACAAACGGGTGAAACTTTTGTCTGCATCTGGTTGACCGGTGGAAAAAGGGGGAAGGTTCGATCAGCTGAAAAAGAGCATTCGCACACTCTCCAAAGTACAATCTGTAATAAACCGATAGACTAGCAACTTTTCGACGACGTTCGAGACTTTGCAGTCTCGTTACTTATGAGTCTACGGACTCTTCGGTCGACAGAATCCAACGCTTCAAGATGGTACTTAGCGGAATCATGCCAAAGATGGCTGCAGTACTCCATACAGGATCGAACCTGGGCTGTGTACAGGTTGAGAAACTGTTCGGAGTTGAAGTACCGCCGGACCTTTGCGATGACTTCCAATTTTTTGGAAGCTGACTGTACCGTGGTTTCAATCTGTTAACCGAAATTAAGTTTCGACGTAATGGTCATGCCTAGAAGCCCTAGATGGTTTGTGATCGGTACAGATACACCTTGGAAAGTGGGCGTCAAGTTGAATGTGCGTTTTTTACTGGAGAAGAGACACGCCTGGGTTTTGGAAGGGTTGAATTTAACAAGGTTGGCTTCACCCCAATCGGAAACCCTACATAATGTCAAATCAACCCGTTGGATTATCTACTCTCTCTAAAATTGGATCTGGTTTGGACTCGCTCGCGCATTGGACACATGTCTCTCTACAACAGTGCTGTCATCGGCGTAACCAATAATGCCTTCCGATAAAAAAAGTTTATTAATGTGCAGCAGGAATAATGTTGCAGAGAGAATAGATCCCTGAGGTACGCCGGCGTTGATCGCTATTAGGTCCGATGAGAAGCGATTGACGACAACCGTTCCCGTTCCCTCAGGAAATCAGAAATACAGTCGCAGAGTCCAGATGGTATGCCATACGCAGGAAGCTTGCTCAAGAGGGCTTCGTGCCATACATGGTCAAAGGCCGTGGAGATTTCTAAGTATACGGCTATTGCCTCTCTGTGCCCTTCCAAGGCCATGCCCCATAGATGCGTGACGTACACTAGAAGGTCTCCTGTTGAGCGTCCTCCGCGAAAACCATATTGGCTGTCACTGAGGAGCTCATTGGTACGTCAGGAGACGATGGTTCAATACATGCTCCATAATTTTGCAAATTATGGAAGTGATTGCAATAGGTCTATAGTTGACTGGGTCGGCTCGACTGCCCTTTTTTGTTACGGGCTGAACGTTTGCAAACTTCCATGATTTTGGAACTTTTCCAGTCCTTAGAGAGAGTCGATATAGGCGTGTCAAAACAGGAGACAACTCGGCTGCATAGTGCTTTAAAACCGCTGCGGAAATGCCATCCGGACCACTGGCTTTATTCACGTCTAGATTTAGTAAGCATTTGAGTACCTTTTTCTGGTGAATTTGGACGGCCTCCATCTTGGGGCCGAATGGGGGTGGGCTTTTACCTTTGGAATCTAGACGTAAACATTCCGCAAAAAGATTTACGAACAAGTCTGCCTTCTCTTTTGCGCTGTGGGCCAAAGACCCGTCAGGCCTTTGCAGTGGTGACAGTGATGGGCGACAGAAGTTCATCTCCACCGACTTGGCAAGGGACCAAAAGCTTTACTCCCGTTACTTTAGATCTTGGTGAGGCACTATAATTGGCCCACTAAAGCAACTTGTGTTATCTATTGTTATTAGTTTGACTGTTGATCTTCCTGTTATAATACAATATAAATAAAAATATAATATTAAGCAGTACCAAGATATCATTAGTTCGCCGTTTCCACCAAACGCAGCGAAAAAAGGGCCGCTCAATATAATGATAAGTAGGCTTGTATTATACAAAGGCTTTTGATTTTTACTAACCCCATTTTTTTCTTAAGTTTTGTTTTCCATCAAACTATTTCGTTGCGCTCTCTTATGTATGCAATTTTGAAAAACGTTTTTATTTATTTCGTATCAAAAGTACATATAGTACAGTAATAACATCACGTGGGTGACTCAAAGATCCTCTAGGTGAGGATAGGATTTCCAGAAACGCTGAATTATGAGTTTACTTATTTTATTTTAAGTTCCTGAAATAAAAAAGTTATGGCTCTTGCTTTAAAAGTAAAAAATCCCATCACTATTTTTATCCACTATTTGCGGGTAGAATTCTACCCCTTTGAGGGAAGAATTTCAAAATGTTTATTATT
Organism: Marasmarcha lunaedactyla; assembly: GCA_923062675.1. Taxonomy (NCBI): domain Eukaryota; kingdom Metazoa; phylum Arthropoda; class Insecta; order Lepidoptera; family Pterophoridae; genus Marasmarcha; species Marasmarcha lunaedactyla. Next base: position 19,618,174 of record OV281346.1, on the reverse strand, counting down.
CATGTTTTTGGTTCTTTGTCAAATGCTATGCCTATGCTTTAAAAGGTTGAAAACGGTATTAAACTAATTACTTACCAAAAAAAAGTTTCATGGCTCTAGCTTAAAAATAAAAATAAAATCCCATACAAATTTGTATCCCCATTCAACCCTTTTAAAGGTGTAATTTCTAAATGGTTGAAATCCATATTGTTTGATTTTGATAAAATACCCAAAATATTAATAAACAAAAATAACAAACTTCTCATACACACTTTCAATCCCCATTTCACCCTCGCAAGGAATGATTTTCAGGATAAAAACTAACTCCTTACCAAAATTTCAAGAAAATCGGTTAACCGGTTTGACCATGAAAAGATTAGATACAGACAGAGTTACTTTCGCATTTATAATATAATATTATGTCAATTATTATGTAATATTATTATTATTTTGTTTTATGGCAATCAGCTGTTGTTACGACACAATAACTATTTCTGCCAATTTCAAGTATTAGTATACACACGTACTACACGAGGTTAATAATTTTGTAGCGATCAGTTGAGTAGAACTTGCAGTATCTCGAGCATTGAGTTACCTTGAACAATACAAAAACAGGGGGATGAAATAAGTTTTTACAGATATTTTTAACATAGAAGAGTATAATTTATAAAGGCGTCTGAAGAAAGAATGTTAAGAAGAAGATTAGCAATAGGGGATAACTTTTTAGCAACGGAGGACGGTAGTGGGATGTCTTCAAATTTTGAAAGAATGTTCAAAACTAGGGAAATCAGGAGTTCTAAAAAATTGTCATTAGGGGAGCAGGAAGAAGTAGGGGGGAAGGCATTATCAGATTTAGTAGATGGAGGGTTAGCAATAATAGCATTATGGGCAATTTTGTCATAGCCTGGAGATAAAGACGGACTGAGTTTTGATGGTTTGTATATTGTTTTTTTGTAAGAAAGATTCAGTGAAGGAGAACTTTTAGAAGCATCTGCGTACGATTTTTTAACTGAAGGGAAGAGGGATGATGCTTCCTTGAATGATATATGTTCTTTTGGGACATGGTGATTTTAATATTCTTTTGCCGGGAATGTTCCGGGCAAGATTTGTCAGTTGCTAAATGAGGGCCTGAGCATTGCAGGCAGGAAACTTCAGAGGATGCAGGACAAGAGTCACCTGAGTGAGTTTGTGCACATCTGAAGCAACGAGCACTGGATCGGCATTGGGCTTTCACATGGCCAAATCTACAACAGTTTAAGCATTGTATGGAAGGCAAAATGTATGGATCAACGGTTAATGATGAGTTAAAAATAAACACTTTGTCAGGTAAGCATTGTCCAGAGAAAGTGATCACTACAGATCCTGTGGGGGTCCAAGTGGAACCAGACTCCATGGACACTTTTCTGTTTAAGCAACGCGCCTTCAAAATTGTTATATCACCTTGGCCTGTGGAGATTGTTGATACAACTTCCTCCATAGACCATGAAGTTGGGATCCCGCGGATCAGCCTCATTCTTGTTATATTATATGTAGGAATTAAAGCTATATAGTTATGAGATTTAAGACTCGGGTTTCTGAGAAACTCGTTTGCTGCACATGCAGATGAGAATTCCACAGAGACCCGATTTCTGCCAACACTCTTTATACCATCATTTTTAATATTTTTAATGTTTGATGTAAATAAAAATTTTCCAAAATTTAAATGATTAAATGTACTGCCTGACTTAGGGTGAGTTTCTGACCTGGACACATGAACAATGAAAGGACCTTTGTCAGAAGGAAGGTAAGATTTTTCTTCTAAAAGACTTGGATGAGTGTAAATAAGGTTATTGGTTTGAGATGGAAGAGCATTCGAAACAGATTTTTTAGGAGTAGGGGACGAATCCCGATTTGTTCTTGGACGTTTTCTTGTTTGCACATGTTGAGAGAAAGGGTCAGGGGAGTTGTTGACATCAGAAAACGGGATTGGGTCTGGGGGCTTAGGAGGGATTGGAACACAATCCATGCTCATTAAGAGCTAGATAATTCGTACAACTACGTACCAGGCGAGGAAGAGAAAAACAAAAACACTTAAAATAACTCAATGATGATAACAAAATCACCAAAATAACCGACAAATAACGAAAACCGTGTGTACACCGCAAACGAAAAATTGACAGTCTATTATGTAATATGAATGACATTTGTTAACCATCAAAATTTTTTACTTCACAATTGATTAAAATGAACTGAGAATGAACGCTGAACTATTGATTCTGCTGCGTCTTTTTGGAATTGTAACTATTTTAGGCAGCATAAAACTGTCAATTAGCACGTCAATAAAACTGTGCCATGACATTTTTACAAATTCAGGATTTTAAAAAATGACATTGATTGAGTGATGACGTCATTTTACCAGACAAGAGATGATGAGAGCCAGTGGAATGTTGGTCGATGGCTTCAGGCAACGTACTGTGGCTATTTCTCAAGGCATTACCCAGGCCGTTGTAAGCCACTTCTGGACACGCTATCGCATCACAGGCAGCCTGGTCGAGCGACATGGATCGAGGATGATCACGCATTACCACACGCATACAGGACTGGTACATCCAAAGTACTGCTGGACAAAATCGTACCATGACCACAATGATGTTGGTAACGTGGACCCATTGCTCTTCAGGCTTGTTAATAAGCGATCAAACTATCCAAAATCGTTTACGTGAACTAGGTCTGGTTTCCGAAGGCCGCTAAGAGTTCTACCTATAGCACTCTGCAATCTTTTTAATTAGTAATGAATTTTTGTTTTGTGGATAAGCTTTGCTGTTTGGGAATCAATCAAACCTACATTGCGCTTTTTAATCCACAAAAACTATAAATTATTTAGAAATATATCTTTCCATCTCCTTTTTTCATTGCCTAATCTCTGGCTTTTCTCCTCTAAATAAAGTTCGATTTTTACTTCTGTTTTATTTTAAATTTACCTTAAATTCCTAATTTTATAAATATTGTCTAACTTAAGAATTATAATAGTCCAAACTCAGAATAATTCCAAGCCAAAATTTTACTACACCAGCCTATATAGGAGGGGTGTTTCTATCGTTCATTCAGAAAAGCAATCATGAGATGTTTGTGGTCCAGTCGGGTAAGGACTTAACCTTGAAATATTCTAGACAAAATTTTTTGTTTTACCAGTATTCAGTGGGGGGTCGCTGGTAGAGAAAAGTCAAAATCGTGACCAAATATGACCAGTGCGTTAGCCCCTTCTTGATTTTAAGGTAGAAACTGGGAAAATGGTTTTTTATGTATATTTATCTCAAGTTTATTGTTTAATTCATAGTTATAGAATTTTGTTACCTTTTAGGCAATTCGCTGTTTTATTACACAAAAAGCCTCAAAAAGTATATTCCAGAAAAATAAGAGGTATTTTTCTAATTAAATAACTCTAAATCAGATTGCATGAAACAAGGTTGTGACACATTTTGGCCGTTAATTGTTGAAAGTTGTACAAACTTTAGCTGGATAACACTTGAACATAAATTAATTAGCAATCAGGTGGCTCGCCTCGCGGCGCTTCTAGTTTACACACTACTTTAAAGCACTTCGAAACGTGAGAAGTATATGTATGTGTCTTTGGAAGGGAGGAAATATTTCTGCGCTGTTTTCATTAATTATCCCTTTGTGCTATGACGTAAAAAAATTTTTTTAAATCTTAGTAGACGTCGTCGCTAAGTAATCTATATTAATTTTGTGTATAAAACTAAGGTAAATATTATATAATAAAATATTATAAGAAAAAATATTATAATATTATGAAACTCACACTAAACTCTACCGTAAGGCTACCTTTCTCGCATGACGAATTTCTATTGCGGTCTAGCGTGGTAATTCGGACAACCCTTCGGCTACGTTGCCTTCGATATTTCTAGTTTAGGTATAGTTTTTTTTATTTGTATTATATTTTTATCTTTCTTATAATACAATTATGTGTACATTCTGCAATTGCAATATGTTGTAAATAAACACTCCTTTAAAGTATATTATAATATTTTTAAACTCAGTTTGGTTTGGGGCAAATTCCTTTTTTTATATGTTAAACTACGAAACGTCACATTTTTTTTTCTTAACAGATTATTTTAAATTTAGTTTTATTTCCATTTTCCTGAATAAAAACAAATGGCTGGCCTTACTGCGCAACATTAATAAGTGAAATAAAATCGTGAAATAAAAGTTTGAGAAAGAAAAGTGAGTGATCATTTTAAGTTTATTTATTTATCTACAAATTAGGCTTTCTAACAGTGAGTACAATTAAATAAAAACATTTTTAAAACACACACAATTAGATGAAATTGCCTCACCACTTACAGGAAAACACAGCATGCAACTAAAAAGGATTACAAACTATAATCAAGTAAAACATCAATTAGCAAAGCAAAATAATCCACTGACAACAAAAAAACTAAATTTAGCCTAAATAAAGTGAACACAAATGCTTATGACAACAACAGCTTTTTCAAACATGGAATCGAAGAATGTATCTTAGGTTATAACGACATCTTGGTAAGTGGAAAAGTTTGATATTTGACTTGTTAACTCTCTGTGGTCTGTTGGGAGCATTGAATCGAACTTTGTTAAGTATTTCAGGAGTATTAAAAACACCAGTGACTAGCTTTTTAAGGAATACAATATCGTGCATTACTCTAAGTTTTTCAAGAGTGGCGAATTTAAAATGACTTAAACGAGCTCTGTATGATTTCAGTTTTTTAGCTAAATTGCATCCGTAGGTTAAATGATATAACAAATTTTTTTGAATTTGTTCGATACTGTTGGTGTGGATTTTGTAACTCGGTGACCAAACTACACTACAATACTCCAAGTGGCTTCTAACAAGAGAATTGTACATAATAGTTTTAATAGTAGGATTTTAAAAGTTTTAACATTCTCTAAGAACAAAACCTTACATCTTAGAAGCCTTATTGGTAATAATGTCAATGTTTTTGACGAATTTAAGCTTACTATCAAAGTACACACCTAAATCAGTAATGCCATTCAACTCATCTAGAACCTCGCCTGCTACATTGTATTGGGTCAACACAACTTTTTTGTTTCTGGTGAATTTAACGTGTTTACATTTTTTACATTTAAACTCATTTTGTTCAATTGACACCATTCAGACAGTCTGTTTAAATCAATTTGCAAGAGCACAGAGTCAGATGAATCATGAATAGACCTTATAGCCGTTAAATCATCAGCGAATAAATATATCTTCGCATTATGGAAGCATTCTTAGACGGCCTGTTTGGTATGAATGTAAGTAGCCTTGCCTTCCATGCCAGAGGTTCCGGGTTCGAATCCTGGTAGGAGCAGATATTATATTATATTTGCTCTCTAGTCATGGATGTGTATGTATGTTTATTTAAGTTTATTTCTAATATTTATATATTAAAAAAAAATCTATGTGTGTTTATATATTTCTTAAGTTTATTTATCCGTTATCTAGTATCCATAACACAAGTTCTTAATGATACTTAATTTGGGCTAGATGATGTGGTGTGATTGTTAGAAATATTTATTCTTGAAGTCATTAATAAAATAAATAAAAAGATGGGGACCTAAGTGAGATCCTTGAGGAATTCCAGATATTGCTAAGTAAGGATCGGAACTATATCCATTTATGACAACATTGAGATTACGACCCGTCAAATATGATTTAAACCAGCCAAGTAAAGGTTCTTCAACACAATGCTTCAGTTTGCTCAATAGTGTGCGTGATGCACAGTGTCAAAAGCCTTGCTGATCAGTGTACACTGCATCTACCTGAGAACCAGCGTTGACTGCTTCTATAAGCTCTTCCACATACGAAGCCAAATTTGTTGCTGTTGATCTGTGCTTTACAAAGCCGTGCTGGTTATCTAATAAGAAGGGAGTCATATGCCAAGAAAGTATTGGACAGATCAAAGCTTCGAAAACTTTAGCCAGACCAGATAGGACCGCTATCAGCCTATAGTCAGATACTAAGGTTTTGTCACCACTTTTGAAGATCGGGATAATTTTTGTGTTTTTCCATAAAGACGGAAATTAACCACTTGCCAATGATCTATTGTAAATCATGGCCACCGGGATGCAAAGTTTGTGAGCACAACGAGATAAAAAAATTGGTGGTATATTGTCGGGTCCTGCACCCTTATTTAGGTCCAGAGATTTCAGAGCCCTTAAAACTTAGCTTCCGTGAAGGTGATTGTTACAGTAACTATCGGAACTAGTAAACACAACATGTTACCTCATAAATAGTAATAAAAGAATAAAAATGTTGGATATTACTTTATGATGCACATTAGTTAGTTACAAATTCGGCTTTTAAAAGGTTTTTAAAGGTAGACCAAGAGAAATAAAATCAGCGGAACAAAACTCTCGGGTCTCATTTGTGAAAGAAACAAATATAAGACAGCTTTCGTTTGCGCTAAAGTTATGTCGCAGCCATGTTATTAACATAGTGATTAACATTCAGTTCTATTAGACTATAGAAATTTTTATTCCACACCCTTGTCCAAACAATTTTTGATCAAATCAAAACATTTTTAAAACTTTCCTTAATAAGTTTCTTTAATATAAGTGCAGGGATAGAATTGACTTCGGATTTTTTATATTACACCGCAACGACATTCCGTTAAATAATAGCTGCTCTCAGCCTTGTAATGGAAACCTAAATTATGGTCGTTTCTCAGGGTATAATCATTACCATTGTTATCTTTCTAAGTTTTTAATTTATCAATATTCTTGTGAATACACAAACATTTTATTAATGTATATATTTACACTGTTCAGATACCAATCTGATTAAACCTTCACAACGATTATCTGCTATTTAACTCCGCAAAAACTAATAAAGCGTAAGGATGTCTAAGTTGTCACAGTGCAGTTGAGGCCTAAATTCTATCTAGAAAAGATCTATAATAACCGAGAGCCAAAATTTTGCAAACAAGTAAGCTTACAATGTATCTATATGTAAGTGCATGAATAAGTTTTTTAAACTAAGTTGAATTGTACCCGAAGTAATAAATTGCTCATCAGAATTTAAACACACACAATAACTATTTATTGGAAATCATACAAAAACAGCATTCAAAACTATATGACATTAATTTGAAGTTACAGATATACGTTTGCACATATATAATTACATACCTATACACAACATTGCTAGCATAGATTAAAAACTAAAAATGTAAATAATTATTGTGGAACATAACACTATCATTATTAAATTTCTCTTTTATCATAGTTATAAGCAATCCTATTTTGCAGTAGCCTGCGGTGATGGAGCCCCAAACTGTGTGTTAATTGATTTCCTACTAAAATAATAGCCATGTACAGCTTAGCTGGCATGGAATATAGTGGACCTCCCAAAGTTGTTAGATTTTAAGGCTAACTACAAATGAAGCTAAACTTTATTTTCTGTTCTAATTTATTAAGCTTAGCCGTTTTAATTACATACTTGCAGAAGAAATTTATAGTATAACATATAATATTATAAAAATAATGTTTTTTAATAACAATGTTAGCTATTATTCGCAGCAAAGTCCATGGGAACTTAAAAAATGTACCACTGTCTTCGCTTTAAAATCTGCCTAAGAGAACACGAGACCAGATTTTATTTTATCAAAGTTGTTTTAAAGTCAAATACAATTAATTATTGAAGTTTTTTAACGCCATATCGTGAGTTATAATGGGTAGGTACTAACCATTTGCTTGAAACACAAGTAATGATTTTCAGTATATTAACTCAATATGTAATTATTATATTTCAAATATAGCGTGTTTTCGGCCTAAATGAACAATATTGTTTAGTGGTAGTCGTCAGGTTTCTATGTGACTCTCGCATGCCCCGGCAGGGGGCTAGCACCACGATAAATCTAATTTTGTCGAACTAAATGCTATTTTGATACTATTGTATATTAATTTATTAAGTCTTGCTCTTTGATTGCACGAATATATATTTTTTAAATTACATGTTTTTATTAAGTGTAACGTGGAAAGTTGTAGGATATAAATTAAAATTTTAGTAACTTTTTGGTAGAAAAATATATTCTTATGTCGATCTATCGAAAACGGCCCTTACTTTCAAAAAAAGTTATTGAAACATATCTAATATGATGTAACATTAGATTTTATATCAATAATAAAAGCATCACGACTGTTATTAACAAAAATCCATATGTGTAAAAAATTCAACTAGGTCAATAGGTCACACGTCTTGGCGCTGCTGTTTTTGCTCTACTCGTGCCGTGTCGTATATCGTCGGTTTGGTGACTAAACCATTTGGCAAGTAAAATCAGGCGACCGAGAGTAACATTTTTGATGTCTATTTTTAGGATCTTCTCATATATTTTTATTATATAATTAGTATTAAACTAATATTACTTACTTACTAGGCATATCCCCGCCACTAACTTGTATTTCTTGTATTTAGAATTGATACTGATAAATTAATGTTAAAAACATAACTTGCTACCTCAAACCAGATTTCAAAGCCATCTATGAGCTTTAATAGAAATTGTCTTTAGATGTTTTCATGTTCAATATCGGTACAGTTGTTATAAGAGTATCTCTAAACTGATCTGTTTCTTCATTCCCGTTCATGAACGTATGAACTGATATTTGCAAAAATATTTTGAAAAGTTATTTGCGTACAACTAACATATTGTTTTTGATTTGAAAGTACATATAGAAACCATTTTAATAATATATTTATCATCATAAAGTTAGGTTATCTTTTAGCAATATTATTTTAATTTTTTTATTGCTGGCAAATAAGCACGCGATCCATCTTATGGTAAGTAGCATGCGTGCTTACAGACATCATTATTCCTAGATCTTATTAATTATATTGTTTTTCATTTGTTATCGACTAATGATGCTTAGCCGACCGTAGGCTTTAGTTGAAATTGCCTTTGTTCCAGGCTGTTCCTCCCCTTAATCCGGAAGTCAACCACGTAAACGTGCTTATTATGGGAGGACTGTATAACTGCGAAGTCTACCACTGCTATTATATAAAACCAATAATATTATTTTCTGGATAAAATTATGCAGACATCGCACATAACTAGGTATTAGATACAAAAAATTTTGTCAATTTACTTTTAAGCATACATACATGAGGTGCGGTATTTTGCGGTATTAATTATCTACTTTCTGCTTTTCAAAAATGTCAAACATTTTTTAAAAAAATTGTGTGCAAAACTTTACTGAGAAAATGTTACTGTGACATTAAAAACACAGTGGTTTACACATTCACGCAAATCCGGGGTTCATGCAAAGATTACAAATGATTTATGCTACGCCCCGTTTCAGAAGTCACGTTCTAACAGGAAAATAATTTATCTTCTCTTAGTAAATACAGGTTAATTTGGTAGGCTTGGGTTTTTTTATCACTATATTTTGGGGCTATATAAAATAGAAACACATTACTACTTTTCGTGTTTAGTATGACATATTTTGCAATTATATATCTATATGGTTTTATTGTTAGTTTCTAGCCGATTTTACATCTACAAATATTGATACATTGAAAAATAAGTAACTGTATCCCGTCATTTTTTGATTGTTATTGTGTTCTATTTAGTGATTAATTGATTTTTTTAGACCCCTAAAGAAAAATCAATCAAATAAAACGTGGGTAAATGCGATACAAGCAGCGAAAAAGGTACGTTTATTTTTACAATGATTTTTATGACAAAACGCTCTGGTCGCCTTGTTACGGATAGAACGGAAACGTAGGAGCAAGATATCGTATCAATAGTTACAACATAGCTGAAGATTTGAAAGTAGACCACAAGGCATTTTAAACCATTTGAAAAAACCCGGCCACGCAAAATGCTTGATTTGGTTACCACAGGAGCTCACAGAAAGTAAGTCAATGAACTGTCTACCCAATTTATTATTCTACTGTATTCTTCACTGAAACGGTATTAAACTGAACTATTTTGAAATGAATGATAACTGGTGTTGAAAAGTGGATTGCCTGCAACAAGACCATACGAAAAATGTCATGTTTAAAGAGCGGTCAAGCACCACAAACTGAAAAAAAGCTCTGCAATGAGGTGATGTTGTGTGTTTGGTGTTTCGTTCCAAAATTTTTTGAAATTGTGGCTAGAATTGAGCAACATGAAGGGTGTGGTACTTCAACATGATATTGCCATACCACACACCTCTTTTGCTACTCAGAGAAAATAAAGAGAGTTTGGCTGATTCGTGTTAATGCATCCACCATATAGCCCTGACTTATTACTTCCAGATTTAAACTTGTTTCGGCCTCTTAGAAATCACTACTACAAGAGGGTAACAATTAATTGGTTCATATATATCATAACTACATTTAAAAATGTACCTAAGAAAAATTGTCTTCATTTTGTTTGTAAAATACGAAGATACTTTTCCCTGAACTTTTGGTAATCCATTTAAATCAGTAGAGTTATGGCATTTGCGTCTCAACAAAATAATAAACAAGATCAAGCCGAAATTGTTCCCTTTCATCAAAACCATGTGTACCGAAAATATCAAATGCAACCATGACATTTGCAGATGATTGATCCATTTGCTAATTACAAAAAGAATCCAAATAAAGAAAAGATCACCAACGAACTCGTTGAAAAATCATTTCAGATTTTATAGGGAAACACTTAGAAATCCGTGATTGTTTGAAGAGATTGGGTAAGGTACGTTTTTTTGTTAAATCATATATCCAAAAGGCTTTTTTACGAGTGACAGAATAAGTAAGTAAGGGTAAAAAGTACATTTATTAATACAAAAAAAAATTATTGTAAGAAAAATTCAAACCTTCTTTTAGTAGATGCGCTTAATTCAATATATACTAAAACATCATGTACTTTTCATTGAATTTTTTTTCCTTTGATATTATTCTAGAATTCTCTTAAAAGTTGTTATGGAGTTAAGTAGAGAGGAAATTTGGAGTATATATGGATATGTGATAAATGTGAACACACCGTTCCTATTAAAACTACATAATATGAATGAAATGACACTGCGAAAGATAAAGTAGCCCTGTAAATAGTTGTAAAATATTTTTTTCTGATTTTAATTTCAAGATGCTATTTTTTTTTTTGAATCCCCAGACAAACACACCAACTGTATGGCCCCAAAGTAAGCAGAGCTTGTGTTATGGATGACCATAAAGCGAACGGGGGGCCCCCGGAAAATACAGTCATATATAAATATCATCAAATTAAATTTCCGACCAGGACTCAAAGCTGGGACCTTCGGCGTTTAAGGCAGGGCTCCTAACTACTACGCCCCTCGGCCGTCTAATGTATGTTATACACTTATACAATTTCCTTACTTAACATGTTCCAAAAGCAGTCATATTCTGAGTTAAAGAATCTGCACTTCCTTATCCTTTGTTTGCACAGTAATCAATTCCCTTTCATCTAATGGAATCGGATTCACACCTCTGGCTTGCGTTGAAACTGAATCAATAAGAGCTTGAAGTGAGTGCCGCTCAAAAGGGACTCTTCTGAGGAGGACTCTGAGACAGATTTTCTGCGAGCACTAATTTGTGTAATATTTATAAGAGTCTACAGTAATTGTTGTCTGAGCAATAATATTTTCCGCACCTATTGGTAATACAGTGATTTTCAGTTTCATTCTACAGTTCAAAAAAGGGATCGATAAAATAAATCATTTTTTGCAATATAATGTTTTTGATCATTCTGTATGCAATATTTTTATTTATTTTCTACCAAATCTGCAGAAGTTCAAAAACTGCAAGTAATGAAGTATGTAAGGCTCGCCAGGAACAGAGGAGTTGTAAATGTACATCCTTTCGGATAACATTTAACCTGAAAATGTCATGACAACGGACTCAGTAGGGACCCAATTCTTAATGGTTTTCCCGCAGCCCTGAGGGGGCAAATGGCTGTTGCAACGATCTGCATGGTCCAGGTCAAGTAAATTCCCCTGACCAGTCCTATGCGGGTTACATTAAGGTTTGTGAAAGTCTGAATATCCGTAATTATTTTGTGCTAAAAATAGATTCGATAAGAAACCATTAGCAGCTACTTCCATACCAAACTCTACTGCTGTCGTGATCGCCTTCAGTCTAAAGCTTAAAGTCTATACTTTACACCATCGCTTTTAATACTTTGAATACCCACCGTAAATAAGGAATGACTGAAATTCAAAGTATTCAAGGTTGGCCAGAAGCAGGGTGAGTAACAGACCTGGAGACATAAGTGTATGGGTCCTTCGCCAGGTCAGAGTAATGTGGAATGGCTAGGAGTGGACTCTGAGAGGAAATTAGCAATAAAAGTATTTTTCGGAAGGGAGGAATCCAGAGTGTACACTAAAAGCAAACTTTTCTCATTATTCTAGAGTACCTAGAGGATGCTCTTAAAGGAAATGGGAAAGGGGATCTGGAGACATGAGAGTATTAAAGTCAAGCAGGGGCATTAAGGCATTAAAGTAAAGTATACCCTTGGAAAGGGGATACTATTTGCTACTACAAACATCGTTATTTGTAGTAGCAAACTTCAAAAAAATAATAAGACTGGTAAATAAAACTACTTACCTTATTACAACTTAATATAAACATATAAATAAGCTAACTGCAATGATGATAAAAAAAAAACTTGTAATTTTTTTTAAATCGTGTTTACACTGCCGACGTTAACTTGATAGACCTTGGTGACATTTATACTGAAATTTAGATTTTCTTGCACTATTTTTTGATCTAAGATTTTTTTATAAACTTCAACATGACTCTGTCATTAGTTATGTCACAAATATTGTGTGCCAACAATAAATTATATACATTATTTTTTATATTTTATAATTTTTTTACTATTGTTTTTTAAATGTATTATTTAGACACTCAACGTACTATCACACGGCGGGAGAGCTCCCTCATAAATGGAAGTTCATATTCTGGAGATTGTATCTCAGGAACTCGACCTGTTCAAAAACCATCTTCGTCAGGAAGGAATTTCATCAACAATGATTCCAGTATCTCTTTACAAAAACGGCCAAGAGGATCAGTCCAAAAAGAGCTGGTCACACAACTATTTGAATCCATGCTCGGCAGCATCGTGGAGTCGTGGCAAGTTCTCTCCGAGAAAAAAGCTGAGGAAGGTTTCAGTGAGGATGGAGAAAGAAGCGAGCGACAGATAAGCGAAAATAACATGAAAAGAAAATCTACAAGTATGTTGAAATGCCTAAAATTTTTTTCATAGCAGGCAATATTATGCCATTAAGCTAAATCGATATCGTGCTAAACAATTATTTCTGCACGTAAAATGATTGTTGATAGCTTCAAATATCTGTTGTGAAATTTTGATAATCTGAACATTATCGCAGTGGACAGTCAGATTTTAAACACCAGCCTATTTGTAGTAATGCTCACAAACTTAGGACAAGTTTTATCGATAGGCGCTTAGTTATAAACTTTGTTTAATTTTTCTAAAACAATACAACCAGTAACTAAAGCTGTAATCTATTTTCAGTAAGTGCTGCAAAATTGAAAGCAAAATCAAGTCGATCCAAGCTTCTATTTGATACGGTAAGCCTTAATTCACACATAATAGTAGTAGTAGTCGGTATAATAGTCGGTAGTCGGTAGTCACACTGTGTACACGCGTTCTTTGCAATAAAACCGTTAAAAATGTCTAAATGTGATACGTATAATAAAAATATTGCTAAAACCAAACCAGGAGTGGAGTGTAACAAATGTGACAAAATAATTCACCTTTCATCCGATTGTTCTGGATTATCTACGAAACAACAGGCTGCACTGCGCGCAAACACTAACCTAGAATGGACCTGCCAAGAATGTAAGGTTCACTCCCCAAAACTTCGATTAGTGATTGTGCCTAATGGAGAGGAAGAAGAGTCGGATGACGATCAGATCAAGCGCCATACGACTTTTGCAATTGACATGAAAAAGCCGCTGCAAGATATCTCCACAGAAATGGAAAAGGCAATGAAAAAAGAACTCAAAGAGTTAACCAAATCCTTTGAATTTCACACAGAGAAGATGGCTGAAATATTAGACACTATACAATCCCTAAAAACTACAATACAAGACCTAAAAAAGAAAAATATAGAATCGACAACAACAACAATCTCGAAGTACGGGTAGGCGCACTGGAACAAAGGATACAAGACTTTGAACATAAACAGTTATACCAAACCTTAGAAATAACTAACATACCAAATACGTCACTTCAAAATGCCACAATTATAGCCGAAAAAGTAGCAGAGAGGCTGAATGGCTCCTACAGTGATATAGAAAATATCAAACACCGTCATGGAACAAAGAACCGTATGGGTACCCTATACGTTAAATTGCGATCCGAATCTTTCCAAAAAAAGTGGCTGGAATCGGCGAAAGCTACTAGTATAACCGTGGCTAATGTGGTTCCTAACGCCCCAAAGGAAGTATGTAACAATAATGTTTACATACATGAAGCACTCACATCTTTCAATAAAAAATTACTCTGGACAACTAAACAGCACTTAAAAGCAAGCTTTAAGTACATTTGATGCAAAAACGGGATCATACGCGTCAGAAAAGAAGATAAAAGCGAATCAGTGGTAATACGCTCTGAAACAGATAAAAGAAAATTATTTTAGTGCAGTAAACCCGCATATAATGTAAACACTGCACATAACACACTATACTAGTAACATTCGATTTCCAATTAGACGATATAAATGAAATTCCTAACTGCGTTAATATCAAATCCCTAATAAACAACTTACCGCCTAGCCCTTACTCAATAAGTCTATTATGCTTACATATTAATATACGATCTCTTATTAAAAACTTTTCTTCTTTAGAACAAAACATGATTTCGAGTAAAAAATGTATTGATATTATTATAGTGACAGAAGCAAACATAAAAGATCCCCTGAGATGCTTGTATAAAATCAAAGGCTACGTATTCAAACCTACGTAAAACTCAAAAGGGTGGAGGAATACTTGTATATGTTAACAATAAACACAATGCACGGTAATTCATTCAAACACTTTACACTATGAATCCTTATTATTTCAAATTAAAACACAATACGGCTACTCCGCTACTTTTTGTGCTGTCTATCGCCCCCCGGATACGAGTAAACACTTATTTATAAAAGAATTACACGATCTTCTGCGAAACGTAAGTTCAAAAAACGATTTATATGTATTAGGAGACACAAATATAGATCTTTTGAGGGACACTCCTATAAAACATAAATAAAATTGCATGTTATACGGTCTAGGTCTTGCGTGCGGGATAACAGAATACACACGAATTCAGTTGATTAAGAACAGAATTACAAAAATTTGTATTATTGATCATATATACGCAAGGTCCCGCTCACAACACCTTTTCACCGCGGCACTAGGTACTGTTCTGGCTGATCACCGAGCCGTTGCTGTCACGTGCATTGGAGACCAAACGCAAAATCATATAAAGGATGCTCCAAGCTTTAGACTGGGCTCCCTCGGCCATTCAGTCATTATGTTCGGAGACTTTAACTCCAAACATACTGACTGGACGTGCCTATCGACTAACACCAGCGGTATCGCTCTCCTCGACATCACTAACTCCCTTGACCTAGACGTAATATCCCCCATCACTCCCACTCACTATCCCAACAACCCGTCCTACTCTCCTGACATCCTCGACTTTGCAATTATCAAGCGAATCAATCTCGATCTAAGGTCTATCGAACCGCTCGATGACCTAGGCTCCGACCACTGCCCCGTCTCCCTCGTGCTAGGACCACCGAACGATAACGTCTCATCTCCTAAGACCTTTACGAACTGGAAAGGCTTTAAAAATACGTTAGTTTCAGCCTTAGAGGCTCCGAACTCTCCACTCGCGATCTCTCCCGAACAATTAGATAGCCCGGATAAAATTGATTCATTAGTAAATTCTCTCACTGATGCTATCAACTCAGCCATCAGTGACAACGAAAAGGTTGCTAAGCAAGGCAAACCCACGCTTCCCTTAGCCGTTAGCAATCTTATTAAAGCTAAGAACGCGGCTCTCCGGAGAGCCAAGAAATATCCCACGCCCGCCTATAGAACAGCTGCGAATCAGCTTCAACGTAAAGTTAGGTCTTGCCTCGCGGAACTCCGAGACGCTCAGATGAACGATCTCATGGCGAATATCTCTCCGTCCCACCAAGCGTACTATAGCATGGCCCGAGCCTTACGCGTAGACACCGTCTCTTACGTTCCTCCTCTCACTCGTCCCGATGGCACTACTGCCTTTGAAGTCGAAGAGAAAGCCGAATGCTTCGCCGACAGCATTGCCGCACAATGCTCGCCCAGCACGCAACCTGCTGATCCCTCACACACCCAGGCGGTGGAGGACGAAGCCCTTCGCAGAGACTCTCTCCCCATCACCGCCGACCCTGTCACAGTCTCTAATGACGAAATCTTGCTTCTCATAAGAAATCAAAAGTCCAAAAAGGCTCCGGGTGCGGATGGAATTTCCAACCACGCACTTAAGCACCTACCTCAACAGATGCTTACCTTGTTAGCTATCATTTTCAATGCCTGCTTCGACCATAGCTACTTTCCAAAAGCTTGGAAAGAAGCGACAGTCATAGGCATTCCCAAGCCGGGCAAACCACTGAACGTCCCAGCTAATCACAGACCCATCAGCCTCCTCAAGGCAATGTCTAAACTTCTCGAGAGAGTCATACTCTCTCGAATGCGGAACCATCTGTTTCCAACGGATGGCGATCCTCTCATTATTCCCCATCAGTTCGGCTTTCGCGCTAAACACTCCTGCCCTCAGCAAGTCCACCGAATCGTCGAGTATATACTTGACGGTTTCTATCCGCGTCGTTATAAAACAGTCGCGGTTTTCTTTGACGTAGCCAAGGCTTTCGATAAAGTCTGGCACAGCGGTCTCGTTTATAAACTCTACAAGATAGGCTTACCGGATCGCCTAGTCAGGTTAATAGCGTCGTTTCTCAAAGACCGTACATTTAGATTTAAACACGAAGGCACGCTTTCTGCGCCTCGTCCCATAAAGGCTGGAGTCCCTCAAGGCTCAGTCCTCGCCCCTCTGCTGTACACCGTGTACACCAACGACATTCCCATCCCGCCGACAGGCGTCGAACTCGCCCTCTTTGCTGTCGACACCGCACTCTATACCAAAGGCCACAGTGTTCGGCACCTTGTAACCAGACTCCAAAAGGCCGTAAACGCCCTTGGTGTATGGTTTCAAAAATGGCGTATCGATGTGAACTCTGAAAAGAGTTCTGCGATGCGCTTCGACCACAAACGCCGTCGTCCCGATGGCGATCCCCACGTCCGAATGTTAGGCATTCCCATCCCCTGGAAGCGCAGTACTAAATACTTAGGCGTCACATTAGATCCGATGCTTTCTTTCAAGCCACACGTCGAAAGAGTTTCGAAACTCGCTCGTCACTATTTAGGCCGCCTAAATAGCATGTTAGGTAGAAAAAGTAAAATGTCCTTCAGAAACAAACGTACACTTTACAAGGTCTGCGTTAGACCCGTCATGACGTATGCCTCGCCAATCTTTGCCCACGCCAAACCCTCCCTCCTGCACAAACTGCAGGTAGTTCAAAACCTCTTTTGCCGCCGGGCCACAAACGCACCGTGGTACGTGCGTAACGCGGACTTGCATAGAGATCTTGAACTGCCTACAGTACAACAACATCTCAAAACACTCTCTGAAGCGTTCTTCATACGCTCCGAAACCCATCCCAATCCTCTAGTTCGTGATTCAGTCTCATATACTACTCCTGTGTTAGACTCGAAGTTCAAAGTCGCTAGGCCTAGGAATGCGCAAGCGTACTCATCCACCAGACTGTCACGCGATCTCGAAGCCCTTCTGGCCGCAAATTCTAATTCTAACGTAAATTCTAACTCTAACGTAAATCCTAATTCTAACGTAAATGCGAATTAATTCAATTTTATTTTGCAATTTTTTTTAAATTTTTGTTTTTATTATTGATTTTCATTTTGAGCACCTTCAGTGCTATGTATTCACCTTCAGTGCTTTGAGCACCTTCAGTGCTATGTAATCCCAGCGGGTGACCCCTTCTGGGCCCCGCTAGCGCGGCCTCTTTCTCCAATTGGCCGTCGCTCAGATGAAGGCTGAGTGGCAAAAATGCACGAGCCGACAGGGGGTTTTTAGTGGGTATGGTCCTCGTAGGCGTCGGGACGAGTCCCACATAACTTTGGAATCGCGCCAGAGTATGCGTCAGGGCATTTTTATCCTCCTGCCCTTCCCGCGGAGGGGAACAAAAAAGAAAAATAGACTGGGCTATGACCCTACCATACTTAAAAAAGAGTTGAATGAAATTAATTGGAGTCAAGTTGATAATGTTCAATGTCCTCTAGAAATATACAAATTTATAAAAAAATATGTTAAATAAATGTTACAAAAATGACGAAATAAAAATAAAAATATTGAATAATAACAGAGAAACAGCAACAAATGGATGAATAAATTAATAATAATGCATGCCAATATAGAGATTATCTTTTTTGTCAATGGGTAAAAGACACTAGTAATAACATAATAAAACAAAAGTACAATAAAGCTCGTAACTACGCTAGTAAAATAATACAAAAGGCCAAAAATAACTACACTCTAAATGAAACAAATAACAACACTAACAACCCGAAAACTTGTGGTCCTTGTTAAATACACTCACGGGTAGAGTTAAACCATCAATCGATAAAGTAATTCTCGATGCTTTTGAAAACCAGCACACAAAGCCAATAGACATCGCAAATAGTTTTGCTAAAACATTTATTGACAGTGTCAAAGCCATTATACCTAAATGCAATGTAAATCTTCTCGATCCAAAATCATGTAAGCTGTAACGTTTCCATGCACTTTCAGGAAGCGAACAGTACAACGATAAATAAAATTATAAATAATCTCGAGCACAACAAAGCACCTGGTGTAGATGGTATTCGCACTATTGACATTAAATATGTATGCAATAAAATTTCTTTTCTTATTGCCCAATTAATAAATACAAGTATAAAATCTGGTAGGTATCCTTTACAGCTAAAAACAGGAATCGTAAGACCTATCTTTAAAAATGGTATAAGAACAAAATATGAAAACTTCAGGCCAATAACTATACTATCGACAGTTGACAAAGTTGTTGAGAAATATGTGAGCAAACAAATACATTCATTTTTAGATAAAAATTGTATCTTGAGTCAAATACAATATGGTTTTCAACCTAAAAAAAACACCACACAACTTTTATCTGCCTTTACCGACCAGATTAATGAACACCTTGGTAATAAAAAGCATGTACTAATTGTATTTCTAGACTATAGTAAAGCCTTTGACACACTCAGACATTCTACACTTTTGGAAAGGCTAAACGAATGCGGCATAAGAGGTCCACTCTTGCGCTGGTGTTCTGACTACTTGAACGATCGCGCATTGTGTCAAAGTCGGAAACGCTATAAGTAAGAAAACTCCGGTACGTGAGGGCACAGTGCAGGGATCCGTCCTCGGGCCGTTGCACTACCTGGTGTACGTCAACAATGTCATGAATAAAAACATGTCAGATTTATCAGTTCGCTGACGACACATGTCTATTAGCTTCCCACGATAGAATTTCGGCTGCTCTTGAAAATCTACAAAAGGATTTTGACAAGCTCACGCAATGGTCACACGGCGCTGGTCTAGTCATTAACACGGATAAAACTAAAATAATGTACATTAGTTCTAGTACCAACAGAAAAAAACACCAGGTACAATTGATAGCTCATTCACATGCCTGCATGCATCAGAATAAAAACATAAGTATAAGTAACTGCGGATGTCCTTCAATTGAACTGGTCAATAAACACAAATATCTCGGATTATTAATAGATAGTCGCCTCAAGTGGACAGAACATATTAACTATGTTTGTGAAGAATTAAAAGCCATTCTTGCCAAATTGAGTATTTTGAAACATAAAGTACCAACTTCGATATTAATACAACTGTATAAGTCACTAGGAGAATCTATAATCGCATATGGATTGAGCAGCTATGGTCTTATCTTTAAGACCCATCTGAATATGATCTATCAACTACAACTTAGAATATTGAAAAAGATAGTACCACAAAAAATCAAGTTCAAGTTCAAAGATGACTACAGCAGGTGGTTTCAATACTGCAATGTTTTACCTATTCATGATAAAATCAAATACACTTTACTCGTCCAAAATTATTTTAATAAAAATATACAAATACCGTATACCAAAGACGGGTGAACTCGCAGCACCACAAACAACAAATTAGCAATACAAAAATTTTACAATCTCTACGGTAAAAACACTGCAGGGTATAAAATTCCTTATTTAATCAATAATTTGCCCAAAGAAGTGAAAATTAATTTAATACCTAAAAATATTAAGGATAAATTGAAAATACATTTTTTGAATTAACTTGAGTATTAAATATATCTTCATAACATGTACAAAACAAACTAAACAAATAACAAACAGATAAACAAAAAAAAATTATAATAATTGAAAAAAAAAAGAAAAAAAAAGCGTAGTAATACTACAAGCGTTACAATACATTCCACACCCTTTATAGATAGTCAAAAAACAAGTTTGACCTACGCACACGCGTGCAAATACACAGAAACTCGATCACAATTGCACAAAACCAGATTTTGGCTTGTAAAAAAAAATTTTGTAAGAACTCGCGAACTAGTTCAAGATATTAAGTATGTTTTTTATAAAACAATTATCTACCGACGATGTCCGTTTATAAGTGATGTACGATAAAACTTTATTAAGTTTATGTTACACTGTTTTAAGCATAGAAATAAGTATTTGTTTTTAATTAATTGATTAAAGATTAAAGATTAAGTAAATGGAGAAAAAAAACTAAAGACTTTACCAAAGTATATCCCATTTCACTTTATGGAAAATATAGATAATAGAAAATACTTTTTAAAGTAAAAATCAACATGACAAATAATACCTATACAGCAAATAGTATTGTTCCAAAGATGTATATCAGGAGTAATAATTTAACTTAGGCCGGAGTTTATCGAACTTCAATTAAATGTTTAATATAATGTTGTTCCAACAAAATATTCATAGGATAGTATCAAAACTATTTCATCAAATTAATCTTGGAATAGTTCTATGGATAATTATCACATCACGAATGAACAGAATTGAAGACAATGCATCCGACATGTTGCGCATATATACTATTTTCAAAAGTATGCAATGAAGAACAATAGACACTATTTTAATCGACCTTATTATTTACGTCAACCTTGTGTCAAAATCAACACATGACCGAAAACATTAAAGTTGCTTCTTTCGATAAACAAAATCTTATGGCAAAATCTTAATCATACAAATACTCAACATAATGGTTTCTTTCCCTAAAACCTCTTAGACGAATTGGAAGACGTTCATCGTCACTATTGTTACTTTCATCGAATATCAATGCTTGCAAACTATTAATTTACCAATGAAACCAAATAAAATTGCGATGCAAAATAAAATTAACAACAAAAAACAACAAAAAACACAAATGCACAAAACAGCAGGTTGACAGTCCATCAAACATTTTGTATGAATACCAAGGATAACTCCGTAGTACTGCCAAACTCCGCAGTTTATATACTATACAAGACATATTGTTTTTATTACAATTACAATTGATGAAATATACAATTAGTTTATTCCGAGGATAATATTGACTTATCCTTAGGTTACAAAACATATATCGAATTGGTTTACGACCCACTTTTCATCAGTTTATGAAGTACATTCATATTATAAATCTTTGATACCAAATGGCAAACAATTTAACGATACTTTTCAATTTAGCCCAGACGAAATCAGTAAAACATTAAAAATGCTCGACATAACTAAGAGTGCAGGACCAGATAAATTACATCAAATTCTATTAGTTAATTGCGCCAATACGATGTCTCAACCGCTGTCCATCCTGTACAATCGGTCTCTGGTAACTGGCATATTACCAAACACATGGAAAATAGCCAGAGTTATACCCATATACAAAAACAGCAAAAAAGAATTTATAGTTAATTATCATCCCGTAGCAGTGTTTCCCGCCATTTCAAAGATGTTTGAGTCATTGGTCTATTCTCTAATTTACACTCAGGTTCACAAATACATTATTGTTGAGCAATTTGGTTTTATACCTGAAAGATCAACAAGCATTAATATAACGCTTTTTGTATCTGATGTAGTAAAAGTCGTAGATAAAGGCCTTGAATTAGATTTTTACACAGATTTTTCAAAGGCCCTTGACACGGAAACCACAATATTCTCTTAGAAAAACTTCACTTGTACGACATACCTGATAATTTACTTTGTTGGTGTGACTCTTACCTAAAAAATCGCCCCTCTAAGGTTATGGTGGATGGTGAACAGTCCTCTCTTTTTATGGCAGACTTGGGTGTACCCCAAGGTTCTATCCTGGGGCCTCTATTTTTCATTGTATTCATTAACGACATTACAAGTGTAGTTAAGCACAATATGATCTTTCTTTTTGCTGATGACCTAAAGCTGACGAAATATGTATCCAGTCTTACTGACTCAAGTGAATTACAGCAGGACATCACAGTCTCCAAAAATGATGTGACATAAATAAAATGTTTCTGAATGCTGCCAAATGCCATCACATAAAATTCACCAAAAAACGTAAAAGATTTCAATCAGAGTATAGTATCTGGCAATAAACTTAAAGAAGTTACCACTATACGCGATATTGGTTTCCCGAAAGACACTCAACTGAGGTTCTCATACCAAAAAGGCAAAACTGTAAAAGAAGCAAACAGGTCACTAGGATTTGTATTAAGAAGTACGAAGGACTATAGGAAACCGTCAACCGTTATTCTACTTTACAATAGTTATGTCAGGAGCAAATTAGAATATTGCAGCTCGGTATGGTGTCCTAGCTACAATGCACATAAAGAAGATCGAAGGTACGCAAAAAAACTGATATCCACTTTATCTTACCATTTCAATGCTCCTCGTTTTACAAAATTACTTAGAGAAAGCTAAATACTTTCATTTGGAGCCTCTGTCAGTCCAGCGCATTATCTCAGATATGTCGATTCTATATAAATTGCTAAATAACTCTTTTGACAGTCCCATGTTACTTAATCAATGAAATTTCGACGTTGCGCGACGATTACCCAGATATCCTTGTGCACTGTTCAAAACTAAGTACTGCAGAACCAGGCTGGGCCGCGATTCGCCTGTCGTTCGTTTACCTTGGCTGTATAATGAGCTCTCAAATAATACGCCAAATCAAGATATCCATTCGCAGAGTCTACATAGGTTTCTGTCCTTAATTAGAGAGTGTAACTTATGTTAAAATTCAATTCAATATTTTGCCAATATTATACAACTCATATGTATGCCTAAGCTTCATTAGTTTATGGGAATTTTTTTTTGTTATTTAGAAAAAAGAAATGTGAATTTATCGCATGCCGTGATGTCCTATAATTGTGATAATACTTAGATCTAAATGAACTGTACACTAGGTATATGTCATGTTGGTGATCCTTTATATAAATAAATATCATGTTTTGATGAAAATATCAGCCTCAGTCGGCTCTGCGTATGACACAAATACCTGAGTAACGGATCTTAGCTCGGTAGTCTTTTAGTGTAATTTTATTTTTTGGAAATACGAAAGTCACATAATATCTATATTTGCACTGCATTATTTCAATACTTACATATTTCACAATCCTAACTCCATTTCAACTGATTTTATAATAAAAAATGCACTTTTACCCTTTGTTCGAAACTATCTGCCATTATAGTTTTATTATTGGTATAATATAATATTTTAGTACAATATAAATGACCTGGCATTTGTTTCTAATTTTGATTCAGTATTTCTATGGTGAACTCGCGTCGTAACTCTTAACCTGTTACTTCCTTAAAAAATAAAAATATTGTTTAAACACATATTTGAACATTTTGGAATAATTCATAACATTCCAAACTACATAGAACCTGTATCTCAGAAAATAGCCTTCTCTTAATTTACACAAAAATAACAAATAAAGAAGTAATAACCTGAAATTTAACAAAAACTTTGCCTAAAATAGTATTTCACAAGTATGTTCTATCAATTTCCATTCCATATCATCACATGAGTAGATAAACGGAGCAGAGACAAAGCTTCTTAAGAACGTGAAAAATTGTTACCTATTTTGGTAGGGTTGTCACAATAGGTTAAGACAAATTAAACAAAACATTTGTTAAATAGTTTTATTATTCAGTATGTGAATACTTCACCAATACTAATTCCAATAATTTTCGTTTTATAATTTTTTTTTTAAATGATTTATTGTTCCTCTTGATGGTGTGGTAAATTTGGAATCTAACATATAGTTTTTTCAAGTAATCTAAAGGGAAACGCTCACATGGCATATCTTTACAATCTTCAATACGTCTAAGTATTTCAGCGACGTCTAATTATTACTGGCTTTAATACGTCTAAGTATTACTGGCTGTGCTTTTTGACAATCTCTTTTGACAAGTCTCGCCGCGTACGTGACAAGCGGCCAGTGATCACGCACACATGCCCCGCGTGCTTATAGTCGTGCAACCGATTCGTGCGGTTGTTCTGTTTATCTACACATGTGATATCATCAAGTAAACTTCATTCATATTCAAATCAACTTTTGTTTTCAGCCAGAACCTTCTTTACGAGCTTGGTGGTCCGGTCCGGACGAACGAGCTGTAATAAAGTTTAAAAACGGCAACATATACGAAGGTGGCATCTCTATGAAGTGTATGAATGGTGAAGGCAGCTTTCAATGGACTGATGGAACTATTTATATTGTGAGCATTGCTGCCGGTTCTTAGTTATACTAGTAAATTATAAACAATTATTTTTACAACATGAATTTATTTTCATTCTCAAGATATAAATTAGCTTGTTTTACGCGAATCATCGCGGATGTGATAGTATAAAATACTTGTGAAATAATCATACTCATAATGTAACTTTTTAGCAATATTTACATTTATTTCACAATTTTACGCAGGTAGGGTTTCGAAGCAGTGACTACGTGAACGTTACACGCTGTTCATTGACGATTTTAAAAGCTTAAACCTTGTTAAGAAACTACTAAACTTTCAAGAAATAAACAGTTCTGACCAGATCTGCTAAACAAAACAGTATTTACTATCAAAACAAAACCTACACATAATAAACATTATTTTATTTATAAAATTCATGGTATAAATACCTCGAAGCTCACTTAAAGTTTTAAAAAAATCGTATTAAAAATCGCATGAATTACTTAAACTAATAAAATCCTTCAGCTGTAACTCGATAGTATAAATAATTTTAAAAGTCCTATTATTTTCATAGAATTATGCTTCTTTTTGCTTCTCAATGATAATATTTTATCTTATTTTTTGCTTTAATATCGCTTACCGAAGGCCCTGATATTTTTTATATGCTCACGTCCCATAAATAAAAATTATGCAAAAGTTTTCCCATGTTGTAACACTCCAAACGTTACAGGGTCAATTCAAAGATAATGAAATTTGTGGGCAAGGAAGGCTCCAGTGGAAAGATGACACGTGGTACGAGGGGGAATTCGCCAGCAATATCCGCAACGGACACGGCCTCTACGTAGACTCGCGCAAGCAACGATCCTACGCCGGGGAGTGGCAATGTGGCGCTAAGCATGGAAAGGGCATCATGTACTACTCTAGGGATATCTATGACTCGTATGACGGCGAATGGGTCAAGGTTATACAGATATTGAGATACAACGTTGTATCATTGTTTTAAGTTTCTATGTTGAAAGTTTATTTGCTTAAAAGTTATAAAGTACGGTAAGGTTACTAATATAATATTTATTAAAAGTTGTCATAAAAACTATACCTTTAATATTATTAGTTAAGAAGATATCACGGCCTTATCAAGAGCCGCTTCTCATCAAACTAATAGGTCTTTACCTAGGAAACTGCCGTTTTGCCGTACTGGCCATTTCAAATGAAAATATTTTTTTTTGACTGATAATTCTAATTTCAAATCTAATTTTATTTGACAAACATGGACTTCTTTTTCTA
Source organism: Marasmarcha lunaedactyla (assembly GCA_923062675.1). Lineage (NCBI taxonomy): Eukaryota > Metazoa > Arthropoda > Insecta > Lepidoptera > Pterophoridae > Marasmarcha > Marasmarcha lunaedactyla. Next base: position 19,592,106 of record OV281346.1, on the reverse strand, counting down.
AAATCGTCATTTGTTTAATAGTTAGTGTTTTGTTTTCAACGCATTCGAACATTTTCGTCATCATGGATAAGTTAAAAATTCGAGTAATTATGGAGTATGCGTACCGTCGTGGCAGCAAAGCGGCACAAGCGGCACGCAACATCAACGACGTTTACGGAGCGAACACTACAAACGAACGCACCACCCGTTATTGGTTTACCCGCTTCCGTTCTGGAAATTTTGACCTGAAAAATGAACCCCGTGGTCGTCCGAAAACTTTGGTCGACAATGACGAATTAAAGGCAATTGTGGAAGCTGATGAAACTCAATCCACGGCTGAATTAGCAGCAGCTTTCGACGTTAGCATCAAAACAATATTGGTCCATTTGCGTCAAATTGGCAAGGTAAAAAAGCTTGACAAATGGGTACCCCACGAACTCAATGACCACCAGCGCGAAGGACGCGTGGAGACGTGCCTTGCACTGCTCAGCAGGCATACAAATGAAGGAATTCTGAACTGCATTGTTACTTGTGACGAGAAATGGATCCTGTTTGACAATCGTAAGCGCTCAGCAAGTTGGTTGGACCCTGGTTCAGCACCCAAACAATGCCCTAAACGAAAACTTACCCCTAGAAAAGTGATGGTCACTGTTTGGTGGTCTAACGCGGGTGTAATTCATCACAGCTTCTTGCCAAACGGGACAAGCATTACTGCAGATGTGTACTGTGAAGAACTGAACACAATGATGGAGAAGCTCGCACGTCTCCAACCAGCTTTGGTCAATCGTTCGGCTGCACTGCTCCTGCACGACAACTCGCGACCTCATACTGCACAGCAGACGGTCTCCAAGCTACAAGATTTGGGGTTGGAAGTTCTCCGTCATCCGCCGTACTCACCAGACCTTGCGCCTACAGATTTCTACTTTTTCCAGAAATTGGATAACTTCTTGGCGGGAAAAAAATTCAATACCCGAGAGGCAGTACAAAATGCCTTTGAAGAATTTTTTGCCTCCCGTCCAGCTGATTTCTTCAAGAAAGGCATCAATAAGCTACCAATGCGTTGGCAAAGATGCATTGATTGCATGGGTGATTATTTTGATTAATAGAAACAAAAAATATACGCTTTATTTATTTCGTGAAAAACGGCAATTTCATAGGTAAACCTAATATATTACTAGCGTCCTCGAGTACCCTGGTTTTCAAATTGTGACCTAAATAGACAATATGTAATCCTGATGCGCAGATTACGTTCCGGACATGTTCCATTGAACAAATTTTCTTACCAGATGAAAAAAATACATTCGCCCAATTGTAACCTATGTAACATACATACATAAGATATACCTACATAAGATATGATATAAGGATGTGCATCACTTGCTAATGGAATGTGTCCGAAATGAATCTGAAAGGAACCATTTGTTTCACAACCTTAAAAGTAGCAAAAGTAATGTAGATGCATTACAATGTATTTTGTCTCAGCCTTAATCGCAGGAAGCTAAGATGGTTATAGCTCTATGTTTTAAAAATTCATTAATTTTGGTACTTATAATATAGCACTCGACTATGTTTAGTATAGATTTATGTTTAGTCTCATGGGGCTGGCACGTTTGTCGAAAGCCCCCAAAACAAATGTTGAATTAAAAAAAATATATTACTAGCGATAACAGCTAGCGTGCAAAGTTAAAACAAGACATGACACGATCAAAAATATACATATATCTTCTATACATAGTTAGAACAAAAATATGTTCTGCGTAGTGACTAAACAAAAAGATTTTTGAGATCAATTTCTGAGGAGCATGTCACCTATTTTTCCCTATTTTCCTTTAATCAAAAGTTTATTAACTTTTAAATTGAACGCTTTTTAACCAGATTTTACTGAGACAAAGTAAAGATACCGAAATATCGAGTTAAAATTTAAAAATATAATTTATAAAATAATAAATATATAAAATTCGGTAAGTAAGCATTTTATATGAGTCGTAAAAACTTCTAAGAATATTTCTTGCTTTCTGATCAAGCATGCTCTCTGATAACAGGTAATATTTCAGGATAATAGCGAGCGAATATTTTTTTTAAAGAACGATAGAAACCCTGGTAACAAATAAAATCCAAATGCAAAATTCCAGCCTTATTTGCGTGAGTGACGACTAATAGTTAGGTAGGATGAAAAGTTCCGTTCTTATAACAATTTATGGCTGATGGTAAAAATTCAAACATTTATTACGTCATAAAAGCATAAAATATATGTAACAGATTTTGAGACGTTTCAGCTTTAAATTTTTACTTTGTAATTTAATATGTAAAATAAAAGGACAAAAAGTATAAGATTCAACAGTCAATTTATTGGAAGTAAAATCTGTATTTATCGTTTCAGAACATCCGTCATGGATTCGGTGCAAGAGAATATTGTAAAATGAGCGGTTACAAAGGAGACTGGGATAATGATATGAGGAATGGAAAAGGTTTTATGATATGGCCAAATCAGGATGTAAGATTTATATTCTTTACTGTGTATTGTTAGCACTTTACTTTCTTTGGATATTGACAGTGGCGAAGGGAAATTTCATTTAACTCTTGTCGGGTTTTATACTCAGATATGCGCAAATGGTAAAAAGAAATATTTTTATCAATATGAAATCTGCTTTATTTTTAAATAAAACTGTTATGCGTTTATAAGCAAGACAAATCTCACGATCTTGAAACTAAACTTTTTTTATTTTTGGTCAGTTTTATAGGGGTGAATGGAAGAACGGAGTAATGTCAGGCCAAGGAATGTACATTTGGAATGCTACTATCAACTATTCACTCTCTGTGCCATCATTAACTATGTATCAAGGGGTTTGGTTCAAAGGCAAACGTCATGTACACGGTCACCTCAAGTTAGGAACTGCAATGGGATCCCACTATAAAGGCGAATACAAGAATAATGCCAAACATGGATCTGGTGTACTTGTTACTAATAACGGCTTAGTGCTAAAGGACAAGAACCTATTTCATGAAGATAACCTTTGCGCTTTGGAAGACCACAGCTTTCCTAATCATGCCAGACGCTTCCGAAATGAGCTTAAACAATTCGACATGTATAATGACTTGTTTGGACTATTGTACCATGTACAACAAGCATATGTTAATTTAGACAGACAAGAAGACCTGAAGTTGCAACTGATTAATGAATATATTAAAAGCAATGTGCCTCGTGGTGAAAAAATCTTGGAACCAAAAAAACAAGTCAACGTTGATAATATAGAATCGTTCTTGAGCTTTGAAGAAGACGCTTTACACAAAGCTGTTAGGTGTTATGAACCCACATTACGAAACATTTACTATACTTACGCTAAGATCTGCAACGAGCAGGAAATCGAATTCACTCCCGTACTTATCCGTCTTTACTTATGGCAGCTTTATTTTGATTGTAACATTCATCAGAAAGGACTTACTCTCGTAGCTGTTGATAGTTTATTGTATAGCAATCCAGACTGGCTCATCCACGAAGCTCACGATCCTTTTGAACGAATTTATTTCTGGCAATTCGTGCATTGTTTAATAATTGTGGCTAGAAAGTTATATGCCGCAAGAAAACTTCCAGGTCCTAAACCAGACACTATAGTAGCAAGCGCTTTTCGAAAATTTATGGATAGTGACATTCTTCCAAATGTTTATAGATATAAAGGTAATTATTTTATTTTGGTATTTTAAAAAAGCCACAATCAGAGATTGCAAAAAGGAAATGCAAAAAAGTCATTGGTATTATAATTCAAAAGTAATATTTAAATAGCAAATAGGTAGTTTAGCTCCAAATAGTATATATAAGTACAATGTATTCTATGTTATACCAGCTGGACGATGTTGCAAAGGTGCTAAAATTCATTCTGGCATCCCGACTCGTATAGCATCTCGATGAGGTAGGACCCAACGTGTTAAAGGCCCAGTTTGGGTTCCGGAGGGAGCACTTAACGATAGGTGTCGTTTCTGCTTTTAAGTCCCTCACCACAAAGCAATCCAAAAGGAGGGAGAGGTCGTTGGTGGTGTCATTGGACATTGCCAACGCTTTTAACAGCCTGCCGTTTGGGGCAATCCTGAAGGCACTTCGGGATCACGGAGTGCCTGTGTACTGCGGCAGCTATTGAAGGACTACTTTTGGGACAAAAATGTCATCTACACCGACGGAAGGGGGTCGTTGACTCGGCGAACGATTAGATGTGGGGTTCCACAAGGTTCGGTAATCGGACCGCTATTGTGGAATCTGGGCTACGATAGGGTATTAAGAGGTGTTCTGCCACCCCACGTCAGCGTATTCTACTATGCTTACATCGTGATAGTGTTCTGGAAAAGGATGGCCCTAGGCCCTGTTATTCTACAGGCGTCGGCAGGGTCCCTGCGTCTCTCATATTTGACAGGCGCTGGGCGTTTGACCAGCAGTTCAAACTACTGGCCGACAGACTCGTAAAGGAAGCGGTTGTACTGGGGTGGCTGCTACCTAATATGGAAGGGCCAGGCTCGGTATCGTAGCCTTCTTTGGAGAATTAGCAGTGAGGGCGCCCTGAGGGTACCGCTCGATCTCCCATGTGGCCACCTGTCTTGGAAGCTCGGTGCCATTTACTGTTACCGAGCACTACGTCCGGTCCGTGGATGTGGCGGAGGAGGGGGACTCTCTCCTTGCGCCTGGTGCAGGAACTGACCGGACACGCTTGCTTCGGTCAATACCTGCATACGGTCGCCCAGAGGGAGGTGATGACAGAGTGTTACCCTTGTGGGGTGGCTAATGACACAGCTGAGCTCACCTTGGAGGTGTGAACGGCGAAGAGTCGGCAACGGCACAAGTTGACCTCTGTCGTCGGGAGGAAGCAGGGTCACCTGGTCGGCCATTGTCTCCGTGCGGTGGAGTAGTGCAGGGAGGATTACGCCAGTACTACTTCATTGCAGGCGCAGTGGAGGTGAGAGAAAGAGGTACGCCTTCTCTCTTTTGATAGCCAGTTGCAGCAAATGAGGAGACCTTCTGCGGCTACGTTTTCCCATGAACTGGGGAGCTAAGCTTCTACGGCCCAGCGTAGTCACCGGGGCTCGAAGGCAATGGAATGGCAATGAGTTGATGTTTTGTTGAGTCACTGTTTCATTTGGATTCACCAGAGCGTTTAGAATCGTTTGTGGCTATACGACCTCGTTTGAAATCAACCGTATAAAACATCAAAACATTTTTTTGGTTTAATCGGAAATTCGGAAAACACTTTAAAAGCCACTGCTGTGCATGAGCCGTGTTTTTTCCCCATTAAAAACAATGTTTTATCAACACACGAAACTTGCTTTTTCCATTGTTTCGGAATAACAAAAGTAGCATCACTTAAATACCTGTTACTCAAAATTTTATTGTTTGATTTTTAAAAAATGTTGACGTACTTCATTCGATAGCCAACACTTTCTAAAATTAAAAAAAAAGTTTTTAATCGAATCGTCTTCTTCTAGTTAGTCTCTACAATTATTGAACGATCAAGTATGTTAATCAAATGATACTCTTCAAATGTAAAATAATGTTTCAAGCAAATGTTGAATATTTATTATATTCTTTTTGTATGATAAATTTGGGAACACCCAAAAATTCCGAATTATGTAATTCCGAATTTGAATATTCTGACTTTCATTAGTACGAAGAATTAAAAACCCGCTGTGTTACTAGTCCGAAATATGGTATACCGAATTTTACTTTTCCGAAATTCCAATGCTAACATTCAGATTTTGTATCTAAAACGGGTATATATTAAAAATTATAATCTAAACCTCCTGTGACACAAATTAAAACTAATAAGGCACATTTTGAAATTATATAAATTAGGCGCGACGACGAGCGAAGCGAGGAGGAGCAGTTAGTCTGTATGTAGATAATGCAGCGCGAGGCGAGCGAGCGCAGCGAGCGTGCTGCGGCAGCGGCCGGCGAAGCGCCAAAGAGGGATTTGCATTTCAGTACATAAACTACATACTCAAGAAATAACTCGGTACAAAAAACTAAATAAACTTTCTCATTTCCAGCTGACTACTTGAATGCTCAAACGTATTAATTGATGTGCTCATGCAGTTTTACAAGGCGTTTGTTATTGCAACTTATATTATGACTATCGGAATCAAGTTTTTCGTATTAATGTAGTGTACCCGATAAATTTATACTTCTTTTCATACAATTAGTTGTCTTGGTATCAATCTTCCTTACAAATATATCACTGTGACTGAAATGTGATCAAAATATATTTTCAGGGCATCTTGCTAATGGGTATGCAAAACATGTTCCTCTACAAGGGCTATACAAACTATACAAAGACTTGGGTGAGCCTCATACTGTTCGTACATTCCTTTGTACGATATTAAAGCCACCGCAATGCGTCGATACTCCTCAGCCAGAAATGCACGAAATGCCTCGTAACAGCCTTGTTCAAGGTTACAATGCCTTTGTGTTAGGAGATAACTTGGCATACGTCGCTGGTAAGTCCGTTATGCAAAAAGTTAATTACACAAGTTTATATAAAATAGAGTACACATAAGTTTTTATGTTAACATGTATGATGTGAAATCAAAGAAGAATATTTGATATACACACCAATGCCGCCTTTTATCAAACAAAAGTGCGAAGAATAACCACACTCTTATATTTCAGATGATTTTTCTATTGGCGCACCACCAGATAAAGAAACTCCAAAAGAAGAAACTGTTGAAACAATTCACAAAATGAAACTATTTTGTTTTGCAAATCTATCAAGCAGGTGTATCCTGAGTATATTTTCTAAAATATTTCCCGGTCTTGCTGATGGCGGTAAATATGTGAATTTAGAAATTGAACTGACGTTTTTTGAGTTTTATGAAGCAATCACTGCTTGTGCCATTGAAAGTATAAAAATATCTGATGAGGAAGATACTGGACTGCACAAACCGCCCAGTGATATTATGAATGTGCCGTTTACAAATCCAGCATAAACGCCCACAAAATAAAATATTTTTTTATTACTTTTTTATATGTTTAATATATTTTAATATACATATTTAATATATAAAATACATTGTTGAAGTAAGTGAATATTTTCATTTTATTGCAAATTTCCCGTTTTGTTTTGCAACTACTAGTGTTACTTTGACTTACACTTTATTATAATAAAAATATCATATGAAGCCATAAATCAATGAAAATGGCTCTGTACAACCATTTTCATTGATTTATAGCTTGGAGTCAGGAAAAAGGAAAACAATAATAAATTGTAGATATGATATCAGTCATTATCATAGAGTTTTACGTAATTAGGTATAGAGTGCGCTCTATACCTAATTATGTTGCTTTGATTGTCTAGTGCACAATGTAACCAGGCGATCTAATAAAAAAATATTGGACAAATAGATTTGTGCGCAATCAGTCAGCACGTTATCGATAAAAATAATCCTCATATTACCTAACCATACTTATATGTTACAGCTAAAGTGATAAATCTACTTATTATGTATGATACCTAGTTACTAAGCATAACATCTACCTAATTCAGATAAAGTGATAAATATTATTTGTAATATCTGGTTTGACTTTGATACAAGGTAATTAATTGTTACAATCACATATTTTGATTTTATATAATAGCTAAAATGATGTTTTTTCTGAATTTTAACGTCACTTAGCATTCCTATCATATTATTATCATAACATTAACAATGAATAAAAAATAAAACTATTTCATTTGTTTTAGTTCCATTAAGACAGAATTGTAGTTCAAAAAATAATAAAAAATATTAATTTAAAAATAAAACGGACTATCTAGTTATACAGGGTATTCAAAAAAGTATTTTCCAAAAAATATTCCACGTTGAGTAAGTTTCCACTATTCGACTACAAAAACCGTTTTTCATTTGGACTTATAGTCTTTCCATAAAAAATTCTAAACATTTAGACGATCATTTTGCGATCAGCTGGGAGGTCGTTGCACAATATAAAAAATGTAAACTTAGATAATTAGATACCTCTCTACTTACTTGCATACACTGTTTTTCCACCCAATTTGTAATCAAGCACTGGGCGATCAACAGACAGTCGCGTATTACACATACTATACAATATATAATAACAAACACTGGTAAGTACTTACTTCAATAGTATTTTTTTCGATTCCTATTAGAAGTCTTACTGGACTGGAAATGTAAGGAAGCTGTTTACTCAAGTAAGTAACAAGGTATCTATTTATCTACGTTTACGTTTTTTCCCAGCTGATCACATGGTCCGCGCGTTATCTGGATAGGTGTGTAGCCGCGCGCTTTAACTCTAAATGTTTAGACTTTTTTTATGGAAAGACTATAAGAACAATTAAAAAACGGTTTTTGTAGTCGAATGGTGAAGACTAACTCAATCTGGAATATTTTTTTGTAAAATACTCTTTTGAACACCCTGTATAGTCGTTGTAAAATCAATATTTGCCATGTTTGTAACCCTGGAGCGTTCAAGCGTAGACCGAATAGGTCAGGAGCCAGGACAGTCGTGTTTCATCTTCGTCTTTATCATCACTTTTCACCTGGTGAGACGGAAGACAAGCGCCTCATTATTTATTTGTAAATATTGGTCGTTAAACTACTCGAATCGCTCGGCACGACAATGGCATGCAGCGTTTACTGATCTGACCACTTTGAAGTGTATTTTACTCGTTTCGTATAATATTTGTTACTTTCGTCAATCCCAAGCAGTTATTATGAATAAAAGCTAGCTAAAGTGATTAATTTATCACGTTAACAACATGCTGTAGTCATAACACATTGTATCTAGCGATTATTTATAATCATTAGTTAATCACATTGGCTGTCACATAGTTAGGTATATATATATCACTTCATAACTCAGATTTTTTGCGTTTATTATGTGTATTAATCCATTTTGTACAGGTAAAAATTTAGTCGTTCCATACTTTTACTATATTTTTATATTTAATCTGTTAACCTATTTATGAGCATGATCCGTGATATAAAATCAAAAGAAAAAAATAATATAAAAAAAGCTCCTGTTCAAAGTGACGGCCGAGTGGTGTAATGGTAAGTAGCCATGCCTCATACGCCGGAGGCCCCCAATTCCGAGTCCTGGCCGGGGCATTAATTTGTGTGATGAACACACATGTTTCTTCTCGGGTCATGGTTGTTGATATTTATATGTGTATGTTTGTTCTGGCTTCCCCCCCAGTTCGCTGTATAGTCATCCATGACACAAGCTCTGCTTAGTTTGGGGCCATACAGTTGGTGTGTTTGTCTGGGGTTTATTATTATATGAAATATTAGTTATTAAAATGTATTACCAGTGATGGTTTTTTTTAATCCCCAGACAGTGTGATCTGCCAGAAATATGTGTTGTCCTTTTCGACGCTATCTGTAACCCAAGTTTTTGCAAATAATTTAGTATTATTTTCTATTCTGAGTGTACTATAGTAAGTGTCATTCATATATAAATGACCGTTGGTGGCATTGGTTACTATAGAAAGCACACCAATTTCCAGATTAGATTTTTGCTGATCCTGAGACCCATTTAAGCGTGACTAAGCAAACAATGAATTACCTTTAGGTTTAATGCAAGAAATGGTGCTTGCTAACTGTTTTAGTTAAGTCTAGCGAATGGTTCAGTTTACGAACTTAATTGACATAAGGCCTAGTTATCTAATAGCCACCACAAAAAATATACCTAGCAGTTGTACAAGTATCCCAAGCAATCTAAATCTTTATAATTTTAGACGTTGACGTTTTAGATAATAATCAAAATGGCTCCCTCAATACAAAAATAATATCCAAGTTTACATTATGTTGACTACAAACAAACCAAGCTCTTCTGGCGGTAGTTCGATAGACTTCAATTATTAAATTGAAACCTCGTGAGGGATTTCCAGCCAGCCACCAGCCACCCCCACTGGCTCGGGTTGTGATTTTAATTAAATCTACTCGTGTATCTTGCGAATTCATATGTCAGAATGTCTACTCGAATGCACTTTGAATGAAAATGATATTCATAAAAAGATTCTGTTATCCTAAATAATTGATCTAAACTGCTTAAATTTATATTTTAACACGTTTATGAAAACTTTACATCCTAAATAACTGTGTTTAACTTAGTTTTAAGGCCTCTAACGACAAACCATAAATAACTTTACACGTTACATGTTTCGATTCCATTATATATTAAAAATCATTCTTTTTATCTCCAAATAAAAATGCTAAGCATTCGACTCGTTTACCCGGTAGGCTGGGAGCTAATTCCAGTCTCATGTATATTTATTTATGTTGAAACGGAATAATACTGTCATAACCTGAACATATCATCTCTGAATTGGTGACAATAAAAACAACGAATAACTGACAATAACGTCAAAAAGTGCGTGCATTTTATTTTACTGGCGCATTACATTATGTATTACATATAACAAGGCATAAGTCTTACCAATTTTTGAAACAATTATTTAATATGTTTATGTACTACTAAACACTAAGGAATTAATTTTATTTTATATTCCGTCCTATCTCTGCTGATTTCTAAGTCCCCATTGTAGTCTTAAAACAAGATTTATGATTTAACGAATTATTACTATGTTTTTTTTTATTTAATACAAATTTATTCGTAATAAAATAGAAATAAATTTTTTATAAATATACCTGTCTTGAATTCTAGTGATCGCAAAGGGCAAGCACGTAACAGACAACTATGATGCCAATTGAAGTAGGTTAACTAAACGCACGCTAAAATTCCACTCGTTTAGAGACGAAAGCTTAAAAAATTTTATGAAAGCGCTTTTTGTTTTCAATGAGATGCGCCACCAACGGCAATTATGCTGTACGAATATATCCCCTTGATTTAGAAACGTAGACTAATTATGTAAGTCTCTACTACGTTGCCGTGTAGTGTCATTCACTGTATTATCACTTTATAACACCGATGAAAGCCCGTGCCTCGGCAATGCTGAATAAAGAAAAGCAAAGATATTTACAACCACAAAACACGTAACATACAAACATTTAAGTAAATGTCCATGCCATGCCTGCCTTTTAAAATGTATCATAACTCCAATCTCCACCCCCAACAATACCAAATGTATTAAAAATTACGTTAAACCGTAAACTTTGGCGTGGTATCTACCGGTCCCGCACGTGTCACATTAACCGGATAAAGTTGTTGTCCCCACGCGCCATCTTTATTGAGGTCAACTTATCAGTTGTTCAGCTAAAAATTAACTACAATATAGATACAATGTCTATATTATAACGCTGCTTCGTTTCGGGTAGCTGATTTTAATTAACTAGGTGACTATTTTTAGCGTTTGGAAAAAGGTTAAATGGCATCATACCACAACAATATGGTAAAAAAGGCCTCCGGTATAGGTAGTTTATGTAATTCAGCAAATACGACGGGCGGCTGATAAGTTCGCGGCCTAGGGTACTTAATGAAACAAAATCATAATTTTTTTTATTTTTCAATGTAATCCCCCTCAAGTGAAATACACTTTTCACATCGTGAATCAAAGGCCTTTAAACCACTTAAAAAATATTCTAAAGATTGCTCTTCAAAATGGCTCTCTACGACCGACTTGATTTCATTATCATCTGAAAATCTTCGCCCCCGCAACTCCTTTTTCAGTTTTGAAAAAAGGAAATAGTCACTGGGAGCCGGACTCTAGGGTGGATGATCGATTTCTGCGAACCCAGTGGCTTTTAAGGCATCCCACGCAACGCGAGCGGTGTAAACGGGCGCGTTGTCTTGCAGAAACAACATTCCGCGCGCCAACTTGCCTCGTCTCTTCTGAACGACTGCTTCACGTGCTTGACCCAATAAATTGGCGTAATATTGACCATTCATTGTAGTTCCTTTAGGCAATTCAATAAATAAAATTCCTTCACTATCCCAAAAACTGGTCGCTATAATCTTGGAGGCCGACTTTTCAACTTTAAACTTCTTTGGTGGCCTATCTTCCTTTTTAATTTACTGTATAGACTCTTGTTTGGACTCCGGATCATACTGATGTATCCAGGTTTCGTCTAAGGTTACAATGCAGTTAAAAATTTTATCCAAATCCCTCTGACACAACTCCAAAAAATCCTGACAACTCGCGAGTCGTCGTTATCTGTCGAGCGGCGTGAGCATCCGCGATACCCAACGCGCGCAAATTTTTTTTATGTGTTAATTTTGGTGCAAAATTTCTCCAATTCTCTCTTTACTAATCTGCAACTCTTCAGCTATTTGCCACAATTTAATTCTACGGTGAGCCTATACTAATTTTTCAACTTTTTGAACATTTTCTTCAGTGACTACCGTCACTGGGTGACCCGGGCGGGGGTCGTCTTCACAGCTCTCTCTTCCTTGTTAAAAAAGCCGAGCCCATTTTTTACCATGGTATACAAAGGCCCAGAATCCTGAAACTCCGACGACATTTCTTAAAAAATGTCTTTCGGTGATTTCCTTTTCTTCACACGAAATTTTATCACTGCGTGGTGCTCAAAATAGCGAGAATTTTCAGTTTCGGTCGACATGGTGTTTTGCTTGTTCCAAGGATGAAGTTTTAATGAACCGAATTAAACTAAAGGGTAGTATTTATACTACCATTTAGTTGGCCAACTAGTATTATCAATAACAAGATGATTAGTCATCGCTAAGTACCTCAGGTCGCGAACATATCAGCCGCCCCGGTATGAAAATAATAAGACTGACTGTAGTGTACAAAGCAAAATAGGGAAGACCGATGTGAAAATTTCTTTTTTTTTTACTGTATTCATAGCCGGCAAACAAGCATGTGAACCACCTGATGGTAAATGGCATCACCACTACCTAGGGTAGGCTTCAGTTGAAATTGTCCAGTAATTTTACTGGCTGGACAGCCCTTGAACGGAACAGAAGGACGGAAGGGCTACAGTACCACCTCGGACGAGATCTTAACAAAGAAATTATTACCAGTATTAAAAATTAAATCTGAATTATAATTTAGTTCAAATTTTATGACTATTATTTAAAAACATAAATTATGTATCTTTGTAATGTCATAAAAATAAATTTCATCTTCCTTACTTGGTAACTTTCATAAGTGATTTCTTAACATCTTTCATTAATATTAAGAGATTGTTTAATTAGCCATTTAAAGGAAAGGTTAGCAATTCCAGCTTACCGTTATAAAGCAACTATATAAATACTAGCGAATGTAAAAATGGCATTAATCTTTTACTCAAGTTATGGTTATATAATTTTAATAAACCTCGTTAATTAATGGGAATTAAGCCAAACGAGCAGTTCTAACGGCCGTTAAGTGAAAGTACCGCGACGCATTTAGTCAAACCCTGGGGTTTTTATAAAATATAAACTATTTAGCGAAGTCTTTTACAGTGTTGTATATGAATTTCAGTAAATCATTTAATTTAAAACTTATTACCTAGTAAGGTAATAACCTCATTCTAAAAGAAATGCTTAATTTTAAACTTTATATCTAGTTTTAATGGAAGACCACTAATTTATTCTTATTATATTTGTGGTCTAAATGTGTGGCCCCAATCAACTACTAAATCATATGAAAAACAACCATTAACTGGATCACCCATAAACCGGGCATGAGTAAACAGATCCTACATTAATGTAAAACCGCGTAAACAATGCCGATGGAACTAATGTTTCAGATCATTATTTCACAATAAACCCTATATAACTGATATTATAGAATGTGAAACGCTGAATCAGGGTGGATTTATTTGGACCTAGACGGGGGTTTTTTTCAGGTGCGTGGATATGAAGGTTAGTTGAATTGAATATTTAATTGATTTATGTCGATGTTTGGTTGTAATTTGTAAAATTAAAACAGTTTTTTTTTATTTATTTCGTTGACTTAAAACCTTCAAAAGTTAGTCACGCTTATTCGAAATATAATCGAATTTTTTTTTGGTTTTATTTCAGAAATAAAGAAGTTATATTTATAACGATACTTATTTTACACATAACAAGCACAATAATTATTAAAAATATAAATAGTATAGGGTATTTTATATTTGTCTCCTATTTGGCCATTGAGTTACTATGTACTACGTACTAGAGAAGCTATTCAAAACAAATTTTGTGTCATATTCCATTTTTACCTATTCAATCATTTATTATTAGATGCAGCGCTACAAAAAATTTAAGTTGTCTAGTCAAATGATTCAAACATGCAGTGCTTAGATTGCTACAAAAATGTTAATATCTCTCGACCAATCAACGAATTGCAATTTGTCATACCAATAGATTATACGAGTGGTACAGAATGGACAAAATATTAAAATTTTACCTAACTGCATAGAAAATGAATACATATTTTGTAATATACGTAAATGAACATTAAAGTGGATATATATACGATAGCTGAGGCGTAATTAAGTAAAAATATTATTTTAACTTTATTTACCTCATTTATATATAAATTGGTATTATATGCAATTAGCTTTTGCCCATACATTAGATTTTCTGAGATAAAAGCAGGCCTCCGTCACTCTTTGTACTATTTTTACCCGACTGCAAAGAGGGTTTTTCACGCCTATCTATGTATGTAATATTCTTTCTTACCTCGTATTGGAGACTCGGCTGGGTGAATTTTTATGATCAAGGCATCGTTAGATTTGCTGAGGCAAATGTTCTTACTGTTTTTGTCGAGCGTTAACCTACATGAGACTTTTATTACTTTTGTGTACTACTAATATGGTATAAATGAAGTGCATTTTAGGGCCAGCGGTTCTTACGATGATGTCACGGTAATAATGTTCATTATCTCTGGTTATAAAATGAGCTTGTAAACGTACTGGGTCGGTGATGTAGAGAACAATTCTAGTTATTTGCGTGTGAGCATTACTTGCAAGTGTCAGTGGAACTGCTAGTGAATTGAAACAAAGCTATTTCTATACTATTGTTATAGGTTCTGTGACTGTAACTCATAAACTACTTTTTTTGGTTCACATACATACATACAAACGCTCGAATTACATAACCCTCCTTCTGAAGCAGTGGGGTAATGATCAGTTACATCTAAGTCATCCCTATATTATAGTTCACCACCACTACGTGTCCATTCTGTGCAGTTAACTTTTCTTAATCTATGACCGTTGATCTATGATTTTTATACAAAATGCCCGGTTCAATAGAAAATAATGTACAAAAATGGTTTTTATTGGTTTTAAATAAACATTTTGTTTACTTTCCGATAATAACTTACTCCACTATCTTTTTTATTCACAGTAGATTGGTTTTTACAAGTTTTTAACACGCAAATCGGCAATTTAAATATTTGTTTTGACATTAAGTCGGCACCCGGTCGCTAAGAGCGGTAGCGAGTGACTGAATGAGTTGTTGCCGGTCGGCAACAAAACACTGGGACAAAAAGCTGGTTCGCGGTGTCCGTTCTATACGCTAGTAATAGTAGTTCAATGTATTTGGCAAATAAATATGGCCGTTTTGTGACCACACATAATTTGCTTCGGTTAGGAAATATAGAACAAACGACCGAACTAAACTATCAACTATGGAGTTTTACACATTATCATGAAAAAAATTTTTATTCATTTATGTTTAAATTATTTAACAACTGTTAACAATGAGCAGGACTGTGAGTCACTGTGGGGGTTATGATAATGTTTCTATTTCCTTACATGTATTTTATCATGGTAAAGAAAATGTTTGTTTAATTTTTAAAATGACACTTGTGGGATACAATTTTTGTCGGATTTTTGTCGGGTGGTACAATTAAAAGACAATTTTTTGATAGCATTTACTACGAAGGTAGTCTCTTTATATTATAGAACCTCATTGATATTAAAGTTAAATATTGGATTGTATACGTTTCAGATTACCCAGAATCTAGATTTAAAACCTGATATTTACTAAGCATTAATTTTTAATTAGATTTAATTGTGTTTACTTTAAATTTATATCAAGCGACTAGTAATAATGGTATCTGAAAAGGCTCCGAAATGTCGAATTAAAATTTATGACACAATCAAACACGATAACATACGGTTAAAAATTTATTTCATTTCATATTACAATTTGTTTGAAACCAAGATGTCTTCATTTGTAGAAACCAACCGTATTATTTAACCGTAATGTGTTTTATAATTGTATATATATATGTTTTATAATTAGTTTTACATAGTTCATGTCTAAAATAATCCGTGCAGTTTCTATAAACGCGACAATCTATACACCTTGTTTCATTGGCGCATATCAAACGGTATTTTTCCTGGTTTTGATGCATTCCCGTGGTATTAGGTGTTAGAATACAATCATTTCAAAAAATAGTATTATAAGCCAGGTTTCACGGATGTCGGAGATTATACTGGTTTATACGTCTGAGGCATACTTTTCTTTTTTAACAGAGAATCTACTATTGAGCAGGTTAAAATGTCAAAAATTAAAAAAGTATATATAATTCCAATCTTATATTTTCACTGTGTTAAGTAATAAATCCACAAACACAAAACATGGCTTAACTTCGTCCATTCTCAGATTAGGGCGGAAAAACGTGTGATATTTGTACTAAAAGTAATAACTTTCACTGAAAAAGTGTTTACAAGGATGGTCTCAGATTAAATTATCAAAACAACACAAAACATTAATATTACTTATTGCTGTTAATCATTTTCACTACAAATTAGAATCATTTCATCCTTCTCATACAACAATTTTAACTGCTTTTGAGGAGACATGATTTTCGCTTGTACACTTATTCAGTTAAATAAATATTTTTCAATACGAAAATGGCCTATGGAATAGTATCAAAATTATGAAGTCTCTAACAACGTTGTACAAAAAATATCCATCAAAGATTATGTTGAACAACTCACAATCATTTTTATTCACTTCAACGACGGCCTTGATAGTTCTACGGCAGGAATGTCAGCTGAACCGGTCTAAGGGAGTGGTTTATAGTTTTATATTCAGGTATTATATTATAATTTATAGTTCACCACGCTTGCGTACCACGATTTGGCAGACTTTACACGTAGCATCGAAATAATTTCGGGTGTGTGGGTTCCCTCGTGATGTTTTCCTGCACCGTAAGAGCAGTTGGCTCATAGTTATTTCATTGGTAAATTTGGCAGTCACCAAAATTGAACCCGGGACCTTAAGGTCGGGATGCCAGTGCCTTAACCACTGCGACACCAAGACGTCTTTATTATTTGTTATTTATTAAATTAATACAATGTTTAATTATCTACCTAACTTATTGTTTTATTTGCCAATACAGTAAAATAATACAAATAATTATTTTATCAAATGTCAACGAGTGTTCATATTTTACATTCTTTTTATTTTATATGCTTGCAACGTCTTGGCATACGGCTTATTTACAAGTACAGCTAGCATGAGAGAGATACGTTCTGTTAGACGGGGTTTGGTAAAACACTTTTTAAAAAAAGATTATTTTTATTAACTGAAAGGAACTAGGTACACTTTCACAATATAGAATTAGAAATAAAATAAAATAAAATAATGAATTAAAACGATGTTACATGAATGGAATCCCGAGCTGAACTGAACTTTTGTTATTTTAAAATACATTAGGTTGAGGAGGATGTTTAGACTAGCCTAAGTCAGCAGAATGCTGACTTTACATTTCATCAGCTTTTCTAAGAGCATTGTATGTATATAACAGCCCCCCGTTTGAAAGGAAACTTACCCTTTAAAGGTAAGTTTTGTAATTACAAGATACAATTTAATTTGTTCTTATTTTAGGTTGATTGTCCGATAGCTCAATTTGTTCTAAATCATTATCAGATTTTACATTTTTATTTAGTTTACAATATTTAAAATATATCAATACAATTGTCAAGCTTATAATAGAAATTAAAGAAATTAAAGAAATAATGGGGAAGCTAGGATGATACAAATATGTTTGTGGATCTATTAAATTTACATTATTCAAAATGTCATCTGCCTTAGCTTTAAAATATTTAAGTTGATTTAAGTTTACATTGTTAATCTTCAAGTTAGGAACTTTATATTGAAGTTTATTAAAATTATTTAAATTACAGCAGCTATCATTGACAATGTTAAAATCGGACATTAAAATTGGAACATTTAATTTGGGATTCGTTTTTGAAATAAATTTAAAATTTTTAAAATATGCTATACAATTATCAGGGACACTTAATACACCTGTACCGGATATAATGGTTTCGGATACAATACTATTATTACATTCAATTGAGAGTTTAGATTGATGCGACTGAACAAATATGAGTTTATTATTATTTAATTTATGCCATACATTTATCTCTCCATATATAAATTTATGCTTACATGTGGTTGGTATATCTGTAAGGGCTTTGGTAATTATATCTATTTCACAAGCCGGGTTACTGGGAATATTATACATATCAGAAATTTCGCAAAGGTAAATATTCGATAAAATGGTTTTACAGTAGCTTAAATCTTTTAGATAACTATAGGATGTCTTGTCTCTATTAAGAAGTAGGTATTGTTCAAAAGGTTCAATCATTACATATGAATTTGGATCATTAGATTTATGAGGAGTAGGTAAAGGTACAGTGTTATATAAGTCATAGCTCTGGGCATCCACAAGGGGTATTTTAACAACAAATATTAACTTATCATCTAAATAATAACATACTAGATTAGACATATTCATTAAAATATGTATGTTACTTAATTCTAAATTAATAGGAAAGTCCCTAAATTTTGGGATCGACTTAAAATTATTAACAATATCATAATACAGTTGTTTAGGGGATAAAATTGAAGGGTGTAAAATATTGGTTTTTGCAAAAAGTATTGAATTTAGAATATCTTCTGTTTTGAAAGAAAGAGTCAGAAGATGTGACTGCAATACATTTATGACGTAGTTAAGCTTGATTTTGAAACTGTCGGTTTCAATAATTTTTGTCATGTTTCTCAGGTTACCGGATATTTCATCTATTACATTATTAAGTTTTGCTTGGTTCAAGTTAATTTCAAATAATGAGTCGTTCATATTATAAATTGCAGTTTGGGAAATAATAATATTCTTTTTAATTGATTCGGTAAGCGTTTTGTCATTGTTATATAAAACCTGAATTGCGTTATTATAATTTAGTGCATCATCTTCATCCAATGTACCAAATATATGTTTGAATATAGTACCGATACCAGAAAACCATGCGGACCTCTTGTTGGGACTATCGGAAATGATGTGAGAAATCGACTTATAATCATGGGAGATATCGTTATATAGTGATTCTAAGGGTTGCAACATATTTTGACAAAGGGTGTAGTCTATATCTTCACTATCTCGACATTGCATTCTTATTGAGTTAAAAATGTTTTGGATATCATCAACATGGTGTTTAAAAGGAGTTATATCTAAAGGAATAACTACATGAAATATATCATTGACAACTTTGACCGTGCCGACAGGATCAAAAAGCATGCCAGGGCTTCTGGTGATGTAACTGATGTATTGGGTGTCATAAGCAGTAGCTAGGACGCTATACGCCACGATCATTCTGCAATAACGATTTAAAATAACTATATGGTTTTTAAATGTGTAAAAGGAAAAAGGTAAATAAAAGTAAAAGTATAAAATCTTAAAATTATATAAGTGCAGATAATTCATTCATTGACGTCATATGCCGGTTTTATTTGATCATAATGATGTTTAACATGACGGCGGTTAATTAAAAGAGACAACGTATTGTTGCCGTGGATTTTCACAATTTTGTAAGGACCCTTCCAGATTGGAGAAAGAGCTTTACGAAGTCTCAGATGATTTTTTAAATAAACGTATTCGCCTACTTTATATTTAACTACACGGGAATGTCTATCATAATACGTTTTTGATTTTTCTTTTGAAATATTTATATTTTCTAATGCCTTTTGTTGAGATAATTTCAGACGATGTTGCAGCATTTTTATATAATCTGGATAGGTGATATCGGATCGTAAATCGAAGATTGAATCAGGAAGATACGGTTTATGGCCGAATATGAGTTCATATGGCGTAAATTTAGTTGTAGTATGTATAGAAGAGTTATAGGTAAGCATAGCGGTATAAACAAATTTATGCCAGTTTGTTTGGTTCTCATTTACGTAAGACTTTAAATATTCCTTGAGAGTGGAATGACTTCTCTCTAAGGCTCCTTGAGTTTGGGGGTGATAAGGTGAGGACCATATTTGTTTTATTTTCAGAAATTGGCAAGTCATTTTGAATAATTCGGCAGTGAAATTGGTTCCTTGGTCTGTAAGTATAGACTTTGGAATTCCAAATAGAGAAATGAAGTGAACTAAACACTCACAAGACTCTTCAGCAGTAGCATTCGAAATGGGATACGCAATTGAAAATTTAGTTAGATCGTCTTGAAGGGTGAGTATGAATTTTAATTTCTGAAGTCCTGCTTCAGGTAAAGGACCAACTATGTCTAAACTGATTCTCTCAAAAGGGCGACTGGAAGTAGTAGTGATTTGCATTGGAGATTTATTGGACATTCTTAAAGCTTTATTTGTTTGGCACAATTTACAATTTTTTATATAGTCATCTATGTCTGAGCGCATATTTTTCCAGTAATACCTTTCTTTAATTCTGTTAGTCATTCTATTAGAGCCTAAATGACCAGCAATTGGTATATCATGATTTTCTTTAAGTATTTTGGCTATTTCGGTAGGAACGGGATAAATTATACTATTGTGATAAATGTTAACGACAATATTTGAGTTATCAAAAAGGTACATTAGCATGCCATATATTTTAGTAAAGGAATGTTGTTCAAATTGGTTTTTAAAATCTGAGATACTGATTTCATTTATGTTACCGTTGAGGAAAATGTCATCTCGAGCAGATTTTATGGTTTTGAATAAATCTGGATAAGTACAGTTATCAAAATAATAGACTTTAGTAAAAAGGATATAGTAAGTTTTATCTTTGATAATGATTTTCTTAAAGTGGTGAAGGATACGTTCACCGTCAATTATGCTGTTTCTATCTTCTGAAGTGGCTAGTATATCTTCAATATAAGGATTAGAGTCGTCGAAGTCAATGGATACAGGGATAAGAATGGTTTTAGATGGGCTCTTAAGTAATGTCTCGTTATGTTCTATAATTTGTGTAGTAAAAGTTTTGTTTTTGTCGTTGAAAGATTTTAAAAAGTTTGAATAGTCGACATTTCGGTTGGTTATATTTGTATTGCTAGAGTCAGAGGGATTAGGAGAGATCTCATCAGTTATTGGATTAATTGTTTGTTGAAAAGGTTCTGGTTCAGGTGGAGAACCTAAGGGATAGAAGTCAACATTTTGTTGAGGGCTTAAATCTAGAGCGCCAAGTTCGGTAAGATCTTCAAAGAGATCTAAAGGGATTTCGGATTCTTTTCCTAAGTTTGGATTGTGAGTGGAAGTTGAAGGTTGAGGATCTGGGTTATTCTCTATAATTGGATTAACAGGATATCGGGATAAGGAATCGGCGTTACTGTTAACCTTGCCTTTTTTATATTCAACTTCATAGTCAAACTCTTCTAATTTTAGTCTCCATCTAACAAGTTTGGAGCCAGGCTCTTTACAATTGAATAGCCACTTTAAAGGTCTGTGGTCTGTTATGATTTTGAAGCGGCGACCATAGAGGTAAGGTCTGAATACTTTAGTTCCAAAGATAATAGCGAGGCATTCTTTTTCAGTTACACTGTAGTTAGATTCTGCCTTATTTAATGTACGCGATGCATATGCGATTGGACGATCATTATTAATAGGGCCTTGGGAAAGAATGGCAGAAATTGCAAAATTGGATGCATCACAGGTAAGGAGAAAAGGTTTGGAAAAGTCTGGATAGGCTAATACAGGAGCAGTGGTAAGAGAATTTTTTAGGTTTTCGAAAGCAAGCTGTTGCTGGTGTTGCCAGACAAAAGGAATATCTTTTTTAAGAAGGTTAGTAAGTGGTTTCGAAGTCTTTGAAAAGTCAGGGATGAATCTTCGGTAATAGGACACTAAGCCAAGGAAGGATTTAATATCTTTTGGATTTTTAGGAATAGGAAATTGTTGAACGGCTTTAATCTTGTCAGGATTTGGTTTGACACCTTGATCTGTAATAATATGACCAAGATATGAGACTTCCTTACGGAGGAACTCACACTTGTCAGGTTGAAGTTTCAAGTTAAAAGTTCGAAGTCTGTCAAAGACATTGGATAGGTTTTTAATGTGTTTTTCGAGGTCAAAAGAATAAATAACGATGTCATCAAGATAGACAAAGCACTGGACGCCTTGGAGGCCAGTAAGAGCAGAATTCATAACTCTTTGGAAAGTAGCAGGAGCGTTTTTGAGTCCGAAGGGCATGCGAGTAAATTCAAAGTGTCCTTGCGGTACTGAAAATGCGGTTTTTGGTGCATCCTGCGGCGACATTTTAATCTGATGAAAGCCAGACGCCAAGTCTAGTGTTGTAAAATATTTACTCTTTCCAAGTTGATCTAGTATCTCTGAAATATTTGGAATTGGGTAAGAGTCTCCTATGGTTATATCATTGAGCTTTCGGTAGTCGATTACTACTCGCCATTTGCGCTGACCGGAAGAATCGAGTTTCTTTGGTACAACCCATATTGGGGATGACCAAGGAGATATAGAAGGTTTTATGATACGTTCATCAAGCATTTTATTTATTTGGGTTTGTACTTCTGATTTATGCACGTCAGGAAATCTATAAGACTTAGTAGTTATAGGAATAGAAGAAGTTGTAGTAATTTCATGTTGAAGTATGTCAGTAAAACTTAATTTGTCAGTTGGCAAATGAAAAATATCGGAATAAGTAGCACAGAGTTCAGATAAAGCATTTGTTTCTTCATTATTTAGATGTGAGACTCTTAAAAGTTTAAGGACTTCTTCAGTCCTGTTTATAGCATTTAATTCAGTATTATTTAATGATGTAGTATACAATATAGTATGTTCATGATTTTTTTCTAAAGGTAAAATATTAAGTTTTAAATTTGAGTTTACACATAATTGGGATTCGGAAATGTTTACGACAGAAATATTTATTCTAGAATTAGATTTTACTTTTACAACACAGTTTGCTATTAAAAGTGAATCGATAGGATTCTGGTCAAGGATAAGTCCTTCTTGGACTTCTGGATTAGAAACGGAACATTCGATGATGGTTTCTGTACGAGGAGGAATTGTGTAAACTGGATCATTGAATTTTAAATTAAGTTTAAGATTGTTTATAATGAGGAAATTTTTGTGGTAATCAATTTTACAATTAAAATTCGAAAGGAAATCGTTGCCTAAAATACCATCATAAGGAAAGTCTAAATCAGGAACTACATGGAATTTATGTTTTAAAGAATTAAATTCAACAGTAATACAACCTAATGAATGCATAGGGTGATTTGAATTGCCTAAACCACTGAAAGAGACTATCTCTTTTGAAATATTGGATAAATTCATTAAGGATTTTTCTTTTATTAAACTAATTGATGCTCCACTATCAACAAGGAGACTAATTGCTTTGGAAGACAACGAGGTATGTACTTCAATAAAAGGTAAGAAGTTTTTTGATGGATTAGTCGTTATATTATAGGTTTTTTGTATTTCATCTTTGGAATTGGAATTATTAGAAATAGGAGTCAATCTTTCGTTTTGGGGCTGGTTACCCTGCTGCATAGATTGATCGGATTTCAAGATATGCAATCCTTCATTTTGGGGCTGGTTACCCTGTCGCATGGATTGACTGGATTTAAATTTATTCAACCTGTCATTTTGGGGCTGGTTACCCTGACGCATAGGTTTACTGGATTTAGAATTAATATGCAATCTTTCATTTTGGGGCTGGTTACCCTGTCGCATAGATTGACTGGATTTAAGAATATGCAACCTTTCATTTTGGGGCTGGTTACCCTGACGCATAGGTTTACTGGATTTAGAATTAATATGCAATCTTTCATTTTGGGGCTGGTTACCCTGTCGCATAGATTGACTGGATTTAGAAATATGCAACCTTTCATTTTGGGGCTGGTTACCCTGTCGCATAGGTTGACTGGATTTGGAATTAATATGCAATCTTTCATTTTGGGGCTGGTTACCCTGTCGCGTAGATTGACTGGATTTAGAAATATGCAACCTTTCATTTTGGGGCTGGTTACCCTGTCGCATAGGTTGACTGGATTTAGAAGTATAACTTATGTTAGAAATAGGATTAGAATTTGATTTGATAACGCTAGGATTTGAATTAGAACTAGGAAAATGGACTTTGGTTGTACCGACTTTACCGATTATGTTTCCCGCACGGCACTGGACGGGTCGGCTTGTTCGTTTAAATATTCAGATTCGGATTCATTAGGAATATCGGATTCTAAGAAATTAACTGCATTAATAGGCTTATTTGGCCATTGGCGATTATTAGGATTATTAGAAGGTTGGCGTTGTTGAAATTGTGGTACGCCATACCGTTTGTTATTAAATTCTCTTTTTGAGCAGTTATTAATAGTATGACCTGGACTCTTGCAATACCTACAGAACAAAGGGAAATTAGGAGAAGAATGAGGTACTGCCTGGTTTTGAGGTCTATTAAAATTAGAACTTTGTTGCTGGAAACTTTTATGGAATTGGAATTGACGCGGAGGTGCACGCTGATGTATGGAATTCGTATTGGTACTATTAAATGAAGACGGTGTACGCCTAAGAGTAGCTTGTAAAATTTTTTCTTCTGATACCGCGAAATTAATTGCATCATTAAGGGTTTCTGGATCACGACACCGGACAACAGTCGAGAGTTTTGGATTTAAACCTATCACGAAAGTATGTAAGGCTAGGTCCTGCATAGCAGCGACTCGACCTGCTAATTCGGCCTTTTTCTTAGTCGGAATGGATATATTAATTTCGGTAAGCAATTTCGATAAACATGACTCTATACGTAAGGAAAATTGGTTTACCGTTTCACTGTTTGATTGTCTACAGTCTTGAAGATCGGATAATAATGCGGCGTAATGTTTCTTATCTCCAAACTGTGCTTTTAAGAATTCTTCTAATTGGAACCACGTTTCAAACTCTTTTATGGAACATGCACTTTCGGCACGACCTTCGAGTTGACTAATTATGTACTTTAAAAGGATGTCTTGTTGTTGAATACTAGCAAGATTAATGGCATTACGGCAATTATTTATGTATGCATTTAATTTTTCTCTGTTGCCGTCGAATTTGTTAATGAATTTTATTAAAATGTTTAAATCTATTTCTTTTGCTTCTTTAGTCGACATTGTGGATATGATTATTTAAAACGATTAGAATTAATAAGATTTGAAGTTAGGTTTGTATGTAAATATAATTGTAAGGATTAGTTTTTGTATAAGCGCAACAAAAGAATTAAAAAGTCAATATATCAAATAAATCTGGATAAAATAATGTTAAGAAATAAAATCTGTAAAGGAACACAACACAACAATATACAATGTAAAAAATAAAAATGTAAAATAAAAGTCACGACGCAAACTTATAGCTAGGAATTATTTCGATTCTACGAAATTAGTGATTAGCTTCCGGCGTTGAACAATAGCCGTTGTTGATTGTAGCTTATCGAAATAAAGGAACACTTTGTAACTTCACTGATGGATTCTATTTATAGATTTGAACCTTAGAACGGTTCCACTAAATGTTAGACGATAGAAAAATAGTTTCTTGAATAAATTGTAGAAATAGTCTTTCGAATAGAATAATAGGATAAATCTTGACTTACAGGATAACAGGATACATTTGAACAGTAGAATTAGATGTAGGATATATGCCTTCAATTGATCGGTACTGGATAGCCAGGATTCCCGTGGGACACGCAGAAAGCGCTGTTGCCTGGTACCGCTTACGGTACAGTGGACCAATGGGCTGGATACTGGAGGGAGTCTGCACAGACAGCGCAAACTCACTACCTGGATTACGGTTGGGTGATTGATGCTTACAACCGGAGTATCAACTGGGATTCTTGGATAATTATACACAATTTATAACACTTTCGACACATTCACTTGCACTGATTTCAGGATAGGTACCCGAGATCTTAACTGATCCCCTTTACGCTGCCACCAAATGTTAGACGGGGTTTGGTAAAACACTTTTTAAAAAAAGATTAATTTTATTAACTGAAAGGAACTAGGTACACTTTCACAATATAGAATTAGAAATAAAATAAAATAAAATAATGAATTAAAACGATGTTACATGAATGGAATCCCGAGCTGAACTGAACTTTTGTTATTTTAAAATACATTAGGTTGAGGAGGATGTTTAGACTAGCCTAAGTCAGCAGAATGCTGACTTTACATTTCATCAGCTTTTCTAAGAGCATTGTATGTATATAACAGTTCGCCTTAGTTTTTTTTTTTCGGCTCGCGTTCCGAACAAAAGTGGACCTTCCAGTAATATTTATAAATTCAATGTCTGAAAATCACCAATAAGTGGCTCACTTCTACCATCGGTCAACTCCGAATAATTTACTTTCTTCATCATACCTAATCATATAAAATATATGTGAAAGTGTCGCTTACAGCCTGTGAAAATAAATCATGTCATCATTTCAATTCTGACAAAATGTTTGTGTTTAAAACGCTTATTAGAAGCAACTTTTAGTGAAAATCAAACCGTATGTGTTCAATAAATCGAGCAAGGTATTTATTCCCAGTGAAAACGCACGATTAATGCACGAAAAACGCAAAATTCGTGCTGCACGTTGTTTGTTTACAAAATAGGACAGCGGGAAAACATACTCTATATAGGTAGATATGTTATTGATACTAACTATAGAAGTGGTAGAATTGGTATTTACGTAGCTGTGTTCTGGTAGGGTATTTTTATTCTATATAAGGCTAGAACGCAGCCATAGATAACTACTCGTGTATACTTTCCAAATCTGTGACTACAAAATCATATGCATGTGTTGTTTACCTATTCATTCATAGGCACAAAGTGTTTACAATATAATATTGTGATTTTCCATTCTGTTATTTAGTTTTTTATTCATTTGAAATAAAATTGATTTTGTATTTTGTTGATTGCCAGTGATGATATTCGGTAGATAACTCAATTTCAAATAAATAATATTATGAAGATTTTTTTGAGGTTAGTTTATCGCCAATAATGTGCGTCACAGCATAGAAGTCACAGTTAGCAGGACTAGCAAGCTTACGTGGCAATGAGGTTGAATGGAGTCCGCGTCAAAGCAATCTAGTGCGCAACAACCTCCAACGCCACGAACGTAACAGCTTTAGGGTGGCTCGAGGTAGGTGTCTTAGCGTAGACATTGTCAAATATGCTTTTGTTAATATTTTGTTACTAGTGACAAACCCCGCTAGACTGTAAAGAAATTTTATTAAACTTTTTGCAACCACGCATTTTCCTATTCACTAGTAATCGAAATTCTGCAGTAGGTACTCAAGAAATTGTATGAGATGTTCTCCCACGTTACGTTAGCCTTTCAAATGTCTTCGTCTTCAGTCAAAGGTTAAATAAAACCAACGCCAAGAGCTATGTGTGGGGATACATATTTTTATTGTTTTAAAACTGAAATGATGATCCAGGTAAATGTTTAATTGTAATGAAAAATGTAAATGCGTAAGCATTATCAATTAATCCGAATTGGAACGCATTTCAAAATTTGCAGATAGTGTAAAACCATATACAATGAATCGCAGTGGCTGCTTAGCGGAAGGAGTGATTATTCTTTCTAAATACAATTTATTCAATTTCTAATTCACAATTTTAAACCGGGTACAAGTTTTAATAACAAGTATGGTTCAAATTAAGGTTGGGTTGTTAAAATTGAAACCCAATGCTAGACCCTTGTCGTATTGACAAGTTCGGCAAATTGCTACTGCCAAAGACAATGGTTGATTAATTATACTAGGCTGTACTTAGCAAGCTACGATGAACCGAAATTAGTCCTTAATCCGTTTTTTTTTAATAAAGGATCCAGTACTGTAATAGAAAAATGATAAAAATGTAAGAATAGAAACCTTCAAAAGTTGACGCATTCACTTCGTTCTAGAAAACTCTGGAACTCTCTTTTTTCTTTGCATAGTTCTTGACATGTACAATATTATGCCAATAAGTTATCGAAATATCTTACTGTATAAACAATGGATTTGTTTGTATCTTATTGAACCGTGTTTGAATTTTTTGCTCTATAATTTTTATCATAAAATCTGGAGTGAAAAAGTTACCGTTTTTTCCATAATAATTTTTATTTTCTTTTTTTAATTTTTAGTTCTCTTTAACAGAAAAGGAATTGAAAGGACCCCACCTTTCAATTTCAACCACATCAAGATTTTCATTTTCATAATTTTCACTATCGTGTTCAGATTTCTCTGTATCAAAGTGATCTTATGCCATGAACCATCTTCTAATTGAGACAAATAATGCTCAATAGTAATAATAATATATGCATATATATATATATATATATATGCATATATTATTATATATGTATATATATATACATATATATATATTGTATATATTATATATACTCAATATATACATATTAATAATATGAGATAGTTTTAAAAATTGTGTGCCTGTTTAAGCAATTAAATTAAAACAATTGTAAACTAGACCTAAGTGCTGTTGGTCTGTGAAACAATAAATAAATAAACAAACAACAAAGAAACAAAAACATACAACCTCATTTTAAAATTACAAAAAAATACTTTTTTCGAAGGGATATTTTTAGCAGAAATTTTGTCTGGTAATTGCAACGCTGTTTTTCAAAATACTCTATGACCTAACTCCGATACATCAATGTCGTTTTCAGTTTAAAAAATTTTGAAAACCCATAAAGACATAAACCTTTACATTTCGAGCAATATTTTAAGACTAATAAGCTTTTGCACAGTAATGTAAATTTGCATCATAATTTACAGAAATAAATGCAAAGTTAAACAGTTGACCACCAGGCATTGTTTGGCTTGTTATAATATACATTCTAAGAACCATTTTCACCTCGGTGATTTAAGCCACTACTGTGACATCGTACACACTTAGTAATCTAAAACCTTCGCACGGTATTCAATATCTTGTCGGTAGTAAATATACGAATATGTGGTCCTGATATCAAGAATGTAACTATAATAATATTACTTAATGTTGTAAGCTGTTTTTTGTTTGCAGATTGTAACATAGGATCATGATGGATGGGTAATGAATCATGTGACGACCATGTTAAAATTGAATAATGTATTTTTTTATTTACATTAGACACAAATCCTTTACCCAAGTGAAATATAGTAACATACACTAGTTTCCTTCGTGCTTCAGTATTTTTTTATTGCAATACCAGGCCTTTTCAGTAAACGTGAAAGTTTTCAGTAAACGTTTGAAGGGAAACTGAAATTAATTTGATACCTTCATAAATGTTCATATTTATGTTAAAAATATTTTTAGAATCCGCTGATAGCAAATATGCAAACTAAACCTCTGGACATTCTCTATGCTAATAGACAAACACAATCGGAGTTTTCCCAAAAAAACGTAAAATATTAAACAAATCAATTCCTTGCTACGGCAGATCTCAACCACTTCGGACCCTCATAAGTTAAACGATCCACGTCGAGAAGTCATTTGTCGAACTGCGGCCACCTATTGTGAGAAATGAGTCGTGTTAAATAAGTATACCAGGGTGGATTGAAAAGTTCGCGGCCTTAATAAGAAAACACAGGAATAATGCAATTTTTTATATGTGTTTTTCTACATACTCTCCTCCTAGGTCACAGAATTTAGTCCAGCGGTCCTCCAAAGCCTGGATCCCATTTAAATATAAGGTCTCGTCAAAGTCTTCAAAAAAGGCATTTACGGCCACTTTAACCTTCTCATTGGTAGAAAATTTCATTCCACCTAAGTGTTTTTTTAGTTTTGGAAATAGGTGGAAGTCAGAAGGTGCCAAGTAAGGTAAATAAAGGGGATGAGGAAGCAATTCCAAACCAAAATTCACTATTTGAGCTATCGATTCTGCAGATGTGTGAACACGAGCATTGTCCTGATGAAACAAAACTTTCTTGGTCAACAATCCTGGTCTTTTAGACTTTATTTCTTCGCCTAAACGACGTAATAGTGTGCAGTAGTATGCAGAATTTATAGTTTGACCTCTTTCTTAGTAATCAACCAAGATGACATCCTTAGAATCCTAGAAAACCGATACCATTACCTGGTTTACTGAAAAACACATCTTGGCTTTCTTGGGGGTCGGAGATCCGGGTCTCTTCCATTGTTTGGATTGTTGTTTGATTCAGGAGTATAGTGATAAACTTTCGTTCATAGTAACAAACCTTGCCAAAAATTAGTTTGGATCAGCTTGAAAAAGCTCTAAACAGTCTCTAGAAATCTGTTTCTAAATAAGTTTCTGTTCTTGCAGACACTTCGTGGAACCCTAATTCGTTAACGATCATTTTTTGTGTACGTTCATATGAAATCCCTAAGAGCTTCAGCTATCACAGATACCTTCAATCTTCTGTCTCTCATGATAAGATCACATATTTTTTCGATGTTTTCCGACTATCTATATTAGGCAGCGAACTTTTCAATCCACCCTCGTACCTATTGCTTAGGTTTAAATAAGTGTATCAGGCTATTGCTCTGGTTTATGACGATAGAGTAACAAAATTAACCTGTTCGGTATCAAATTTAAAAAAAAAATTAATATTTTTTATCTACGTTGAAAACAAATCTTAAATGGTTGAGAGCAGTGATCGAACAAATTGCCAATAACTACACAAAACACTAACGAACTCAAAAGACATACTTACTTCTTACCTTTTCTTTATATTTATTTTAAGGGTCATTACTTAGTTGCCTAGTCTGTGAATAGTATTTATTTATTAATTCAACGTCACTCTTACTAGTTAGTTAATTGAAAAATGATAAACTCTAACTCAGTTTTATTTGAAAACTAGTGCTACTCAAAGTTTCACAAAATAATGTACAATTATGTCGCTGGCGAATTTTAAAAACAGCTAGCTGCTTTGAAAAAAGGAATCGTTAAGAAAATCTGCCGTTTGATAAGTTGAATAAAGACCAATCAATAAAAGAAAATAAGAAAATTAATTAAAGAAAACAAAATGCAAAACAAAACAAAAAGACTCGGCTATTTATCACAACAGCAAATCGTGCTTTTATGAGTTAATAAAAAAGTTATTATCATTATTCCATTCATGTACGTGATTTGAAAAGGCATTAAAATATTTTCATTATATATATACTTAAAGAAAGAAAGAAAGAAAGAAAGAAAGAAACATTTATTCGCTGAATATGGTAAAAAATATATAATGGTCTTAAATAGTTTAAAAGTACAATCATATTCAACCTTAACAGGCGTGCAAATATTTAAAGTAGTATTAGTAATGTTACAAGTTATGTCAAAACAATTTATTATACAAGAATAATACAAATTGATTGTCCTTATTATTAAATATAAAATGTCCCTAAAATAAATAGATGTCATAAGCAATAAAATCATCAGTAAATAATAAAATTTAAAATGTCAACATAAAAAAGTCTAATTACAAGATTAAATTCATTCCATTAAATACATTACATTATTTTAATTACTGGTTATTATATTTTATTTCAGGGTACAGAAAATAACAATTCAATTTCTCTAATATATGTAGATGTCCGTATAAAATAAAATTATAAAATGTCGATAGCATAATTACGGGATTCTTAAAAATTCCTTTATGGAATAGTAATTTTTTTTGCAGAAGAAAACTATGCAATCTTTTTTAAATACGTGTAATGGTAATGTCTTTAAGTTGCTAGGTAATTTATTAAAAATACGGATTGCCATACAGAAAACATTTTTCGAATACAATCCTAATCTTTGCATTGGTATATATAATTTCTGTTTATGTCTCCCTGTACCATTTAACATATGGTAATTAGTTTTGAATAACTGTGTATGACCTCGCACAAATACACAAATTTCATAAATGTACAAAGAGGGAACCGTAAGAAGGTGTAGTTTTTGAAACAGTGGCCTGCAGCTGTCTAAAAATCCAGCACCACAAATTGCACGTACACATTTTTTTTGTGCACGAAAAATGTTAATTGAGTCAACAGAGTTGCCCCATAATATTATGCCATATCTTAAGATTGAGGAAACAAATCCGTGGTAAGATAGAAGCGCTGTACTTGTTCCCGCAACTTCTCTAATTATTCTTAATACGTACACATATTTTTCGATCTTAGCCCGTAACTTAATTATATGTGCTTTCCAATTGCACCACTTGTCGATTTCTAAACCTAAAAACTTTGTCGATTCTACATTTTCAATTGTTAGTCCATTATAACTTATATTTAATGTCGCAAATTTTCTATTTATTGTATTAAATTGTATTAGTTTAGTCTTAGACACATTTATTTTTAAACTATTACAATTTAGCCAGTTCTTCACTTTTGTCAACGTAAAGTCAACTTTATCTTTAAGGTCAGACGCATTTGATGTACTTATTAGTATTGTTGTATCGTCAGCGAAAAGAATACAGTCATTTTCAATATAATCAGGCAAGTCATTAATATATAATATAAATAATAAGGGTCCAAGAAGCTTACCCTGGAGCTTTCAAGTGTAGAGTGAATAGGTACCTCTTGGACAGGCGTGTATGATCCTCGTCTTCATCGTCACTTTCCATCAGGTGAGATGGAAGACAAACGCCTGCTAATTATTAATTTAAAAAAAAATTAAAAAAAAAACACAGTACAAAACTCCTAAGAAATTTGGTAGAAATAAACTGCAAATTTTTCGACAAAATATGTTAATTATTACTCTCTTGTACCTACATTATAAGGTACATTTTAATTAAATATTTATAATCATAGAAATATTTTGTAATGAATGTGCCATTCAAAACACTTGGAACTCGTACACGATATTTCAAGTTTACCATTTCGTAAACTAAGTGACGCAAAGAAAAAACCAAAAGAGGAAAAAACAAATGAATGAACGGTTTTCGAAACACAAATGCGTGAGTAGCTGTATAAATTTGAAATTGGAATTCTTAACCGAAGAGGAGATAACACAGATCAAAGTGGCAATTACGACAAAACGCCAATTTCATATCTAAGGACTTAATATATTAGGTCAACCGTGGCACCAGTGCTGCAGAAACTGTGTATGGCGGCAGTGTCGCAAAAAAACTTTTTTTCGTTCTGGAAATTTCGACCTGCAGAACAAGCCCTGTGAACGGCCAGACACCGAAGTTGATAATGAAGAATTGAAAGCTATTGTGGAAGCGGATCCATCGCAAACCACGTCTTAGTTTGTTAGTTAGTTAGTAGAGTTAGCTGTAGGCTGCGGTGTTAGTGACAAAACTGTTTTAATCCACTTGAAGCAAATTGGGAAGGTGTTAAAGCTTGAGAGGTGGGTACCTCATGAATTGAGTGCAGCAAACCGACAAACGCGCGTCGATAGCTGCGTTACATTACTCAACCGGCACAATAATGAAAGGATTTTAAATCGAATCATTACCTGTGATGAAAAGTGGATCCTCTACGACAATCGGAAACGCTCATCGCAAAGGTTGAGCCCTGGCGAACTAGCCAAATCCTGCCCCAAGAGAAAATTGACTCAAAAAAAGGTTACTTGTGAGCGTTTGGTGGACTAGTACTGGTGTCGTTCACTACAGTTTTCTTAAATCTGAAGAGACGATTATGGCAGATGTCTATTGTCAGCAACGGCAAACCATGATGGAAAAGCTAGCTGCTAAACAACCGAGGCTGGTCAATCGCTCTAGGCCACTGCTGCTTCAGGACAACGCTAGACCACACTGCACAACAGACGACCACCAAATTAGAGGAGCTTCCACACAGACATCCACACCGTACCAACAGATTACCTTTTTTTTTAAATTTGGATAACTTCTTGCAAGGGAAAAAATTCAACTCCGATGGGGCAGTCCAAAGCCCCTTCAAAGATTTTATTGATTCCCATCCGAATGGCTTTTTTAGTAAAGGGATCAATGAATTACCTATGAGATGGCGAAACTGCACAGATAGCAATGGTACGTACTTCAATCAAATAAATATATATATTTTTTTTCAATTGACTTTATTACAAACCGCCGATTTCATATGTAATGACCTAATAGAATGTGCCTATTCATGACTTAGCAATGTTTTAATGCCATCAAATCAAAAAAAATACCATAGGGTGAGAGAATTTATTTTTAACCATTTTACTATAGATTGCAATCCTACTTCTGCTTTATTTAAAACCGCCTTCCAGCTGGTACCATGGAATAATAAAGCAGTATCGTCCGCGTAAGAGAATACACTGCCATTGTCTAGGTTTAAGTTCGTCAGATCATTAATATATATTAAGAACAGTGTTGGGCCTAAAACACTGCCTTGAGGTATTCCATAGCTAGTGGTTAATATCGGTTGGCTGAGGGTGTCACGAATTTTCACAAATTGAGCACGGTTTAATAAGTAGTCTGTAATTAACTGTAAAAATGAGCCTCTAATCCCTATTTTTTCTAGTTTGCACAACAGAATGGGAACAGAGATGGTGTCAAATGCCCTTTTTAAGTCCAAAAATATACATAAGGGTTTCACTTTTCAGTCAATGAGTTCAAAGCTTTGGGAAAATTCCTTGTTGAAGTGATAAGATTCATATTTTAGTAATTATAGGTAAAATAGACTGTTTAGCCATTTTGATGAATTTGGTTGTTATATTGTCGTGTCCAGGGGCTGATTCCAATTTCAAACTAGTTATAATATTATCTATTTCTGAGTCATCGGATTATATTACTCCTATGGAGTTTTGTTGAACGGGAAGTCGATTATAATAATCTTTTGAAGAGTCATCCGTTTGTATGTCTTCTGCCAGTAATCTCTCTACATTGTTAAAAACAATTATTAATGTAATCTGCGGATTGAGTTGGTGAAAATTTAAGATTTAAAAGTTCAATATTAGTATTTCCTTTTTTATATAAGTCTGTAATCGATTTTATACAATTCCAAAGTGATTTGTTGTTAGATTTTGAATTAGCGAGTAACTGCCTTTCATATTATTTTTTAAAGTTTTTAATTGATTGATTGCATTAATTACGGTAGCGTCGGTAAGCAATTTGAAGCATAACATGGGGTTGATCACTACGTGCCTTTTTTGTAATTAATTTCTGTTTTTGATACATTTTAAATACCTGGTATCATCCAGGGCTTGATAAGTCTTTTGTCGATACGGAATTTTTATTGTTTTCGTATTAGATTTAAGAGCGTCTGTAATTAAAGTTATAAGCTCATTAGTAAGTGCATTTTGGTCTTCATTTGAAAGAATGGTAGAATCAAAATTTTTATTTAATGTTGTAAGGGCCTTTATAATTGATTTAATTTTAGGAGCTCTGTGTGATTTCGCTTTGTTGTATAGTCTCATGATTGTCATTTTATGATCCGTGCTTGTAGTGTCAAGGATAAATATAGCTGCAAAATACTAAGTAAATAGTCTAAGTTTGTCATAATATGGTCTAAGCAACTATTTATTCTGGAGAACCTATGACCAGGGATAATCCTAAATGATGCCAACATATCTAGATACTTGTCACAATACTTGTCTTGGTTTCCTTCCAGTATATTAATGTTAATGTCCCCTGTTATTATAACATTTTTTTTAGATTGAGTTTGTTAAGATATTTCCCCAAAGATTCTATGAAATTTTCAGTAGTAATCCGAGAAGGTGGGCGATAAATGCAGATTAAAGTCTACAATCAGAAGAATTTGATAGGTTTATCTTAAGACAAGAGGCACTTTCCAAAAATATTTCCTTTACATCGTGTTTTACTGAATCGTTTACAAAAACTACAACTCCATCATTTTCGTTTTTTTTTTGTTGAGCTATAAGTGTATTTTTGTGGAAGTGGTTTATACGAGTTTATTCTACATTCCGTTAAAACAATTATGTCTATATCAATATTAAGAGCTGTGAGATTTATGTCCAAGTCATCAATGTTCGCAGTTCTATGAATGCTTCTAATGTTTTGAGTTATTATAGTCGCTATTGGGGATTTTAATGTTGTTGCAGTTGCCGTGAAAGAATCTATATTACATTGACGGGCAGTTATATTATTAAAGTAATCTTATTCATTTATAACATTTATAATACTATTACCCATTGAATATTTGAGACAAACAGTCCTTTATAATTTGTGTGCTCTGTAGCTTAATGGTTGTGTGCGTTTTATAACAGATTTTTTCAATAATAGAAGAGTAAAATAATTTGTTATACCTTTCATAATAACAACTAGCATATTGCAATATTAAATTAATGTGAAATCGAGAGCTTACTTTACCAAAAATACAAAAATGATGAACTATGGGACAATTACATTTTAAAATGACAAGTTTAAAAGTGGTGGAATGTACATTTAGTCATTCGTTTTTGAGTTTCTGGACTATACTTTCATTATTCACCAGTATGACTGGAGTCGTCCTGTTTCCTCACATAGACACGCCCAAATGACGTCCAGCAATACTGATAGTTTTTTACTCGCTTTAGGTCTCTGGCCAGTAAGTATATTCTTGAAAATTTTTGGGTTAGATGTTCTGCAATAAAAATTGGTTCATCGGGGTTCTTCTTTATTCCCAGGTTTTTAGCACTTAGCTTGTTTTAATTATTCTTCCTATTATAGATCTTAGCATTTTTCAAAAAACTTTTCTTGGTTATGTAAGACACTATTGACTTTTATGGTTTTCTTCTCGTTATTAGCTTTTGTTTTATATATGTCACCAATGTGTGTATTTTGTATGTCCATTTTTAGGTCTTTTGCTAAGAGTTCTACCATTTCCATTAAGTTTTCTTTGGTTGTCTTCGGTTCTAACTGCACATTTTTTATTTCAATACTGTTGCATCGACTACTTCTCATCATATCTTCCATTTTCTTCTCAAGTATAACAATGTGTTCATCTTTCTTTTTTACTTCCTGTTCCAATATCTCAACTTTTTTCTTTAGATCATCGTTTTGCTGCGCAAGAAAAGATATAAATGTCTCGATGTTCGCATTACTGGCTTGGATTCCTTGAAGAATTGGGTAAAATTTCTTCATCTGATTTACATTTTGGGTAGCCCACTCTTTAAATAAAGCTCTCATTTCAATTTTGAACTCCAACAAGTCTTCACTTGTAGTATTGACTAATCTTTTCCTTTTAGATCTTAGGTAGGATCACATGCTTTGGTAAAATCTCTTCATTTACTACCGAAGGCAAGTCAGGAGAGGAGTTCGCTGTCTCTGATGTAATTGAGGTATCCATATTTATTTGCTATTTATGTAAGTAGTTTACGGTAGTATATAATTATTATTACTTTAATTGTTATTAAATCCAAATGGTATAGTAACCAAAAACCCAAAAATCGCTGTCTGTTATGAATTAATACGTACGACAACGATGACGTTCGTCAAGCTGGCCGCAGACCAGCTACGTACACAGGTCAAGTCGAACTGGTCGGCTGCAATGGTTTGGTACAAAACGTGTTTCCGTCTAACGTAGTTAGATCCTTTTGAACTGTATGATCACTGATACTTTTCCTAAGTTTAACAGATAAACTAAACTTAATCACTTAACTACTGGGTTTACTTTGCACTGCAGTAATTTCAATTTTTTTATTTTAAACGTAATAAATAATGTATTACGACACGTCTGATTCGTTCAGAGTCCAAAGGGAAGAGGACTCTGTGGTATTTTTTTTGTTATAATAGTTTAATAAATTTGTAATATATAATTATATTTTTGTGGTATTTTTTTTTTGATTTGATGGCATTAAAACATTGCTAAGTCATGAATAGGCACATTCTATTAGGTCATTACATATGAAATCGGCGTTTTGTAATAAAGTCAATTACAAAGATATATATATTTATTTGATTAAAGTATCTACCATTGCTATCTGTGCAGTTTCGCCATCTCATAGGTAATTCATTGATCCCTTTACTAAAAAAGCCATTCGGACGGGAATCAATAAAATCTTTGAAGGGGCTTTGGACTGCCCCATCGGAGTTGAATTTTTTTCCTTGCAAGAAATTATCCAAATTAAAAAAAAAAGGTAATCTGTTGGTACGGTGTGGATGTCTTGTACATTCCTATTGAAGCTCCTCTAATTTGGTAGTCGTCTGTTGTGCAGTGTGGTCTAGCGTTGTCCTGAAGCAGCAGTGGCCTAGAGCGATTGACCGGCCTCGTGTATACGTAATACGTATAAACGTAAAATATATGTAAGACATACGTCCTACCATGTGTCCTAAAAGTTCATAAAAACAAACTCACAGATAAAATTATGCTAAATAAACGAAACCCCTACAATGTTATTAAACTAAATAAAGTAAATACAGAATTCGCATCAAAACAGTTTAATGTACAATCTTTAAGAGTTTATAATTCTATAAATAGAAAACTTAAAATATACTCCATGCCGATAAAATGCCGATGGTTGAAAACATTTGACTACGATCAAACAGAACATTTACTAACGACAATTCTATAGTAAGAGTAAAATGTAATATAACCTAATTATCACATAATACATACCTAAAATATACATAATAAATACATATTGAGTAATATACTAAAACCACCTACTTGAAAAATCTAAATCTTTATCTTGTTATTCTAAGGCTCAATGGTCTTCTACATTTGTTTTCTTTTACTTCTTAACAATTTGAGAATAGTTTATTAGAAATTAAATAAATTTGTTCAAAATAAGTTACATGGGAAAATAATTCACCAACTAAAATGTACTTTTATATCAAATGTTACAGTACTAAACACTGTAAGCTTATGAATCAGATTTAATGTATTATAAATGTTGTTAATTTACCCTACACAAAAAATGTCATTTCTTAAGAACGCCAAACAGAGTAAGTGTGATATTGCAATGTACCCTACACCAAAAATTAAAACTGTTTGTTCTAATACTGTTTGGATTTTTTTCGTCTATATTTTTATTTTTCTTTTTCAATTTGTTTTTTGCTTTTGTACGCGCGTTTATTAGTTAAATTTTGTTATTCCAAAAGGAGGAGTCGTCACCCCTAATACAGGTCTACGTACCTAATAAGGGTGACGTTTAACGTTGTAATTGATGTTTTACTTAATAAAGAAATTTTGTATTTGTATTTGCATTTGTAATGGGATAATCAGAGTTCTTTTATATGCAATGACTATAACAACAACTATCCATTCCCCTGGACATTACAGTCCTATAAATATTTAAAAAAGTTTAATTTGAAAGGCAATAAAATATTACTAATCATGACTTATTACATAAAAAGAAAATCCTTTGGATTTTTTTCTCGTGAAAAGACTAGAACTAAGATTTGTGTTTACTAAAATATTTAAATGAAAACAATGATATATGAATCAATATGTGAACATAAGCGCATAAATTTGGAATGCTTTAGTCAGTTATACTTCAAACTTACTCGTCTAATTTGAATATGTCACATTTCATATAATTTGATGTGAAAGTGAAATCCAGCCGAGCTTTGCTGAAATCACACTCAAGCACTATCAAGCTGTACGTGGCCTGCGCACTTGTTTACTTATTTGACATAGTCTACCTAGGACAGGTCAGCAAAGTTCGTGTCTAGGTGGTCAAATCCGCGCTAATATTGTTTTCTTAAGAGGTGTTTGATTTTCACAGCTCTATGTTAAATGTTTGTACATGCATATTCAAATATTACAAGAATCTTTTACGTGTTTCGTAACAGAGTTGAGCTGTATATTCATAGATGTCGCAACATTCGATCCCGGTTGAAAGAAAAACGATTAATATCCATACAACTAATTAACACGTCTTGGATTCTTATCCCAGAATATGAATAATTCCTAAGGGAATGTGCTACATGGTGAAGGGTCTTCATTAAATATGTAGGACTGGAGTTAAAACACAAACATGGGGATTTTAGTAGAATGAGTCAAATAGGTGATTAAAGTGGTATTTGAATTCACATAATTAAGTTTATACATTTATTTTAAATACACCTTTTGCAAAACATTTTTCATGTTTTGTTGGCTAGAAAATTCGTAAAATTTCAACATAAAGCAGGAACTTTTTTTTCGTGCAAGACTTTAGGGTAAGAAATTAATCAATAATGTAAACTTAGACCCAAAACTCGCGGCACGGTTTGAACCTACTCCCGCCGCAGTTGAGGGAAAAAGGTATTTTTTGTAGCCATGTATTTTGCGGTGACACAACTCATTTTGGCGTGAGATAATTGAAAAAATAAAAATAAAATAAATAGATGAAGCGGGTCTGCAACACAGAAAACGTCTCGTAAGTTGAAAATTTTAGTAAATTAAGATTTACAATGGCTGGGCTAGCCACATGTTGTTGGTTTTATTACAAACTAGCCAATCACATTACTGCCAGAATGAGACGAACAGTGTTCATCTGTTTTATCTCACCTTGTCGCTGTATGTTGCCATTCGTCCGATATTGTAGTAAGGAACGAGCTAATTTATGTAAAATATTTTAGTCTTTTAATTGATCTTCGCTTTAATGATTGATTTTTGTAATCTTTATCTTGAGGATTTTAATCTAACTTAAAGTTTAACTACTATACCTACATGATTTCTTTATCTGTCCCTGTAGATGACCAGTTGGTCAACGATTAGGTCAGTGATGTAATTTCATTTTACATTGTTTCATCTCTTCTGTCTTATCTTTGGTATTTTTAGTGACGAACAAATGGTTTTAATGGTGTAAATCAAGTTGTTTCCATTAGTAGACCAGTGGTTTAAAACTGCTACTTGATATTTAAAAATGTTGACTTTAATTAGCCGAGACTATGTATGTAAGTTTGTTTTGGTCGTGTTAATTTCAATATGCCATCAAAAAATATATTCTTTTAGTATAATGAGGACGATATTTATGAAACCTCAAAGAAATACCAGGGAAAAAATTTGAGAAACGTACCGCACATATAACATCTCCAATTCTACGATGATTAATAATATTAAAATGAATCATCCCTTTGAGCGAAAAATGGGCCCACCAATAACCTTGACCCCTACTGAGAAACGATTGCTAAGTCATTGAATACAATGGCTAAAAACGGAATCCCTGTTCAAAAAGAGCAGAGCAGATATAAGCAACAATCATTAAATACTACTAATCAATCTGACAGGCGATTGGCGTAGTGATTAGTAGACCTACGTCATACGCTGGAGGTCCCAGGTTTGAATCCTAGTTGCGTCATTCCTTATTGCCAACAGAACAATATTAAGTGTTTTACTGTTCAATAGCAATTTCATATTTAATGAAAAATAATATAAAGAATAAACGAGTAATAAATATCACAAATAAAATAACAACATTTCAAAGTAAATGTTTCCCCTTAATTTGTTGGGGACCGGCACAAACACCCTATAATTAAAAGTTAACCCGGGGAAATATCATGTTTGGAAACCTTTTATCCATTATATCGATTCAAGGTAATTGTGGTGAGTTAAATTAAATAAGTTAGATTTAATAAGTTTATAGTTATATAATTAGTTCTTTTATTTAATTTATTATGTTCCTATCGTTCATATTTGTAATTATTATTTTCAAGTTTTAAATTAATAGTCTCATTATAAGCGGTAAAGGCATACTTTAAAATTTTTATATATTGCAAATAGTACACTTTCAGAATTTTTTGATAATCTGTAAAGTAGAGTTACCGTGGGTTTATAAAAACTTATTATAAAAACTTAGCACAAAGACCCTTGGAGTGAAATAACATAAAATTTTGATATTTATTGTACTCAATACTTTATTGCTATCATAATTTTACGGTTGGTAGTTTTAAAAATAATAGAGAATTTATACAATCAAATTATGCACCTAGTTTAGGTATTGCAATGCAGGAGATGACGTTTTGTGGTCATTTTAAATTAAATAAATTATATGGATAGTATTCGTTACACCTATTTATGACTA
Source organism: Marasmarcha lunaedactyla (assembly GCA_923062675.1). NCBI lineage: Eukaryota > Metazoa > Arthropoda > Insecta > Lepidoptera > Pterophoridae > Marasmarcha > Marasmarcha lunaedactyla. Next base: position 19,550,233 of record OV281346.1, on the reverse strand, counting down.
ATTCATTTAAAATTTATCAATTAATATAGCTTTGCAGCAAAATGGGGATGGATGTTATCTGTTCCGTTATGTGGATTTTGTTATTGAATAAGTCGTTCAAAACTAATTCTCATCTGTAAAAATATTTTTTTGATTTGGAGAAATATTTATCTCTAATCGAATCATCAAAAAGGAATAACCAATTTACAGCACAGAAATTAACCTGGCTTTGTGCCTTGAGTTAACCTAATTTTTCGACCCACTACAACAGTAAACACCTAAACCAAACACATAAACTGTGATAGCTATCCATATTAAGAATGGTTGGGAAAAGGTCTATCAATCCTTAATTTTTTATAAGTCAATACTTACAGCTTATTATTATTTAGCAATATTTATTGATTGAAAAAATAGGAATTTAGCATTAGGCCATATCTTTTCCAGGTTAATGTACAATTACCCTAAATAAAGTCGTTCGGTGATATAATAATATAAGATGAACGATAATAATGAATCAATCTTTATCAAATATGATTAGACCCACGGAAAATGCCAGTTACCCACATTGATGAGTCTCTGCTTGTCTGGCTCCCCAACAATCCTATTATATCAACCGCTTTTTTTTTTAAATATTGTAATAAATGTAAAGAAAACAAAATTTTGATTGGTAAATAGCATAATTATAAAAAAGCAAATAAAATTGTTGAACTTTTTAAGCCTTTTCTTTCCAACATTGATTTTCAAAGTACAATACATAAAATGTATTTAATTTTCCATTTGGAGTTCACTCAAAGATTTATGGTGAGGTAAAATGTAACCAATAAATTCAAGCAAGTTTCGAAAACTTACTGAACTGTAAACTTACTGATACGCAGTTTGACTTCTTTGTTGAGCTTTATATAAAAAAAACTAAAAAGTGCCTCAGTTACTTACCGATAAATTAGTATTTTTAATAGTTCGTGATTAATAATTTTTTTACAAGTTAATCACCCAATTCCAAGTTATTAGAAATGAGGATATTATTTTTTTAAGTTTGGTTTTTGAGTTTGGTATAGTTTGGTATAAAATATATGCAAATATTGTTCACGTTCTTTCTTTACTATCTGACATTTTTCATATGGTGCATGCTAATTTACCAATTTTAGATTAGTATTTAGTTGATATATGGCGCACGATGTTAATTTTCCAAAGTTTACTTTGCTAAGCTCCTGTCACGATCCTCTCAATATCAGCAACATTGTGTTCATACCGTACTTATCCAATAACATTCCAAGAAAATAGCCTTCTTTTGTTATTTTTCTGATAATAACTGACCTATACAAAGGATGTCAGAAATGTTTCTTTCATCTGAATGATCGAGTTCATAAATACTGGCGATGATATTAAATTTCTACTCATACTTGCAACTATTATACTTATGAGAAGTTTCTGTAGCAATAACTCACACTGGTTAGTTTTGTCAACATGTTATTTACTAACTATTGGACATGCTCTGAAAAACAACCTTTATTGAAGTGAAGCGAGCATGTGGCTCGTGGACGTCTTTCGGCTAACGAACGAACGTAATTAAGACCTTGTATTCCACTAAAGGTTCTTTGATAATTATCTACAAACGATTTAATCATTTCTAACTTAAGAAATTTGAATTCTTATAAAATGAATCCGGCGGTTACTTCGAATCTAAAAATCTTACTCCTATAAGTTAGAATAATATAAATTAATAGTACAACCCTGACCACGTCTAATATTTGATCGTAAAATACCCCACCAACCAGTACCTGAGGGTTGTATTTTTTACATCGAGATGATAAAATATTATTTTCTTATCGTATATTTTTCTCAGTTTTATTTCTATCCAAATTGTAAGTTAGATACTAAAACTGGTTTAGTTTTAATCGAATTTATACGCTGCTTTTTTAGAGTGCGGTTCGATAACTCGATGTCTTTTATAATTTTCGTGCTAGTACGGTTTCTTTGTTAAGATCTGTTAAGGTCTGGGGCGGTACTACAGTCCATCCTGTTTTGACCCCAGTACAATTACTGGACCAAAGGCAATTTCATCTGAAACCAACAGTCGGCAACGCATATTAGTCGAAAGAATAACTGCAATGGTGACCACCTTTGCGGATGCCACTTACGTCATTTGACAGCTATGATTATAGAAAAAAAATTGAAAGAGACATTCTAAGATTAATGTAATTAACAAAAACGAATTATTAATTTTTGTTGTTTCCTGTCCACAAGCTATTTTAAAAAGTGTATTTATTTTTTTTTTTTATTTATTTATTTTAGAAACAAACGGTCACACAAAACCTTTTACAATAAACAATAGGTTTACAACAAAAGACCTGTAGTTTCCTTAATTAAATACAAAAACAGAAGAATTGAATATTAAAAAAAAAAAAAAAAAAAGTTAATCTGAGCTCTAACATATCATAATGTGAAATTATTGAAAACTACTTCTTACTTATAATAGTTTTTACTTAGGACTTGAGAATGTATATAAACAGAAGATAAAACAAGCCAAAAAAAAAAAATATATATATATATAAATAAATATAAAATAATATAATAAAATATATATAAATAAAGCTAGTTACACAAAAAAGAAGGTATTCAATTAGCTAAGTAGGTATTTATATTTATTGATCTTATTTATATATCTTAAAACACTCCTTCACAGCAGGTATTGTATCAAAAAATATATCAATATTTTCTAATTTTGTATTATCATTGTAAAGCTTACAGGCACGCTTAACAAAAGCATTGGCACCATATAGGGTTCGACTAAGGGGAATAAAAAATAATTTCTTTGCACGACAATGACGTTCACGTTTTCGGGGTACTCTCAAAAGTATTCCATTTAATAGACAGGGGACATCAACAAAGTTATTCACTATTTTATACAATAACACGGAATCAACACAATCACGACGATCTTCTAAGGACTGGATTTTATGACGCTTTAGGGATTGAGTGTAGTCTATATAAGAATGCCCAGTTCTGAAGTCTAAAGATTTAACAAATTTTCGTTGAATCCTTTCAATTCGATCAATATGGCATTTAAAATAAGGTTTCCAAACAGCACACGCTAACTCCAGATGACTTCTTACGAAACTATTGTAAAGGATCTTATATGTAAGCGAATTCTTAAAAGGTTTACCCACTCTTAAAATAAGACCCAGTTGTTGGTATGACTTACAAATAATTGAGTCTATGTGAGGTACGAAGGTTAACCTTGTGTCCATAATAACACCAAGGTCCCGAATCTGAGTGACTCTTTTAATATTTTTATTAAATAGGGAATAACTAAATTCTATCACATTTTTCTTTTTATTAAAACTAATAACATTGCATTTATCTAAATTCAGAATTAAATTATTATTTTTACAATAAATTTCAAAATGGTGTAGGTCATGTTGTAATAACTCACAGTCTTTAACTTCACGTATAACTCTGTAAATCTTGGTATCGTCTGCGTAAAGTAACAATTTGGAATGTTTAATATTTTTGGTAATGTCATTAATGAATAAAGTAAACAACAAAGGTCCCAAATGTGACCCCTGGGGGACCCCAGAACAAATTTGCTTACGTTCCGATGTATAACCAGATAGCACAACTGATTGACTTCTTTTTTCTATATAAGACTTGATCCATCTGAATAGATCGCCATGAATACCGAGCCGCCAAATTTTTTCTAAAAGTGTGTTATGACAAATTTTGTCAAAACACTTTGCGAAATCGGTATAGATGGCATCTATCTGACAACCATCCTGCATAGCTTCCAGGATATCTTCAGTAAATACCAACAAATTAGTATCGACAGAACGACCCTTAAAAAAACCATGTTGGTTATGGATAATGTGACAACGCACTACCTCGGAGAGCTGGTCAGTAATTATTTTCTCCATAATCTTACCGAATTGGCAAAGCTTAGAGACTGGCCTATAATTCTCTATATTAGAGCTTATGCGACCTTTAGGTACAGGAGTAACCCAGGCTTGCTTCCAGATATCGGGAACCTGGCCCTCATTCAGAGATTTTTTGAATATTATTGAGATAGGTAATGCTAAGGAAGATGAACACTTTTTTATTAACAAAGGATGTATTCCATCTGGACCTGACCCTTTATGAACATTTATCGAATTTAAATACTTGTAAACAAGTTTTTTATCAAAATCAATTGAATGAATGTCAATTAGAGGGTTGTTAGGTGGATCACGGCCGTTAAAACTATCATTCGTAGTTGGATCTTCAAAAACCGAGTGGAAATGTTCATTAAAAAAATTACAAATTTGTTCGCCATCAACAGTATGAAATTCCTTGTAGTGCATAATTTGAGGTAACCCTTTATTAGTAATTATTGATTTTATGTAAGACCAAAAGAATTTAGGATGCGTCTTAATTTTTTCCTCGGATGAAAAAATAAAGTTACGGTAACACTCATTTTCCATTTTTTCGGCCCGATTACGTAAAATTTTAAAACTTTGATAGTCTAGAGGATTTTTATAAAGCTTCCATAGTTTATGAAATTTACGTTTCTCATTCAACACTTTTATAAGAGGGCGGCTAAACCAGCTGGGTTTCGTATTTGAGGATCTTGTGCGGCGCCGGGGAACGTACCTATTAATTAATTCATTCAAAAAATTATAAAATTTCAATACACTCTCTTCGGTATTTAAGTTATGAAAAAATTCGTACCAGTCAACATTAGAGAGCTTATAATTTATTTGATCGAAATCAGATAAGTGAAAATTAAAAAAATAAATATCCGCATGTTTAAGTGGGGCACAATAAGATAATGTCAGGTCAATCAAAAGTGATTTGTGGTGCTTATCTTCAGAGACGAGTGGTTTATCGCACGGGGAAATTATACAATCACTGTTGGCTAAAACTAAATCTAGGGTCCTATTATGAGAGTTGAGAACATGATTATATTGTTTCAAACCTGTAAGTGATAAAAACTCAAACATGGCTTGCGTTGCGTAATTACCACTGGGAATTAGTAAAAGTTCCGCTGAACTACAAGTTTGCCATTCTGCATCGGAAATATTAAAATCGCCCACTATTAAAAACAAGTCATTGGGTTTGTCGATCATTATTTGAGCAGCGATTTCGAGGAAAGAAGTTAATGCATCCCTGTAGCCGGGTCCATGGGGAATGTAAATGCAGGCTAAGTTAAGAAATCGACCCTGTGTTTCATACCTCGATGAGCCACGATTGTTTGGGTCTAAGGGTAAAGACAACCACACGCAGTCTGAGTGAGCGCGCGGCGGCACGGGCCAGTCGCGGCGGACTGGTCGGAGATGCGCCCGTGCAGCCACCGCGACCCCCCCGCCCCGCCCGGCACCACTGTCAACAGCTGACCGGTCACAACGAAATACAGTAAAGCTACTATCAAATAATTCATTATCATAAAAATCCGAAGTCAACCACGATTCTGAAATAAATATAATATCAAAGTTTGATTGTGCTACTTGGGCGAAAAATGTGTGTGTTTTTGTTCGCAGTCCCCTGGTATTCTGGTAATACATATAAAAGGTTTTAGAAGTCATTGTTATTAGTAGGTATGTAAAAAGATAACATTTTGATCAAATTGTCGTGACGTGAACAACTTGTTGGAAAAAATACGATAAAAAACAGTGACGTACGTGCGCGTTTTAAGCTTAGGTTTAAAATAAATAAAAATAAAATATTTCTGAGTAAGTGTGCCTGGATGCTTACCATAAAATAAGAATAACAGTTAAGAAAATAATACCAGCATATTATCGTCATTATAATGCATGAATTATAGAATATATATTTTTTAAAAGTAATGTTAATGTAATAAAAAGCCAAATTACAGTATTTAGTAACTAAATTAGAAAGATAACTTAATGAGATCGATAGTCACTTAATTTTTTCAAGATCTTTTTCTTCAGTAATACATATTGCCTTACTGTTATCATTTTTGCGCAAGAATATTTTACAGTTACGAACCCACAGGTACGTATAGTGTAATTCTGCCTTTAGATCGCGCGCTCGTTTTAGCAATAGTTTGTTACTGGGCGTCAGGTGGTCTCCAACAAACAACGCGAGCGCAGGGCCCGGCAGGTCGATGTCAGCGGTGGTGAGGCCGCGGCGAGCGCGGACGGCTGCTAAAAGCTCGTCTTTTCGTCTACGTTGTGCGAACCTGACGACGATAGCTGGGTGTCGAGTTATCTTTTGTCCGTCTTTTTCAGGTGATTGAAAGCGGCGCACCCGGTGTATTGTATCGACATCATGATCCAATAATGAAAAACCGACCCTCGTACATATACTGCGGAATATGCTAAATAAGTTTTCTCCCTTGGTAAATGGTACGCCGGAGATTTCAAGATTATTCAGCATTGAAAATTGTTTATTTTTATTCATTTCCATTTTCAGCAACAGCACATGTTCGTTGACCAATTCAAGTTTTTTTTGAAGGATCGCTACATTAGGAATTTTTTTTTCGACTAAGCAGATTTTATTTTCGAGCTCCTTCATATCTACTCTTATTTGTTCTTGATCTTCCATTATTTTAGTTGTCAAGGCTGAGACATGCTCCTTTATTTCAGTAGTTATTTCATTACGAATCATTTGCAAGTTTTCATTGTGGTTGTTACTGAAAGTGATGAAGAACGACATCATTTCCTTACGAAATTCTGCGAGTTCATGTTTTATACAGTCTTCTTCAGGTTGCTTACGTTTCCGGAGAGTAACTTGGTTTTCCGTGTCCTTCAGCTTAGTGAGATCCGGTTGCGAGCCGCCCTTTTTATTCGATCCCGAGGGAGGGGAACGTAGTGCATTCATAGTGAAATGTTAGGCAAATTCAGAAAAAACCAAAAAAAAAACCAAAAAAAAAAGCACTTGTATAAGATTTGAACCTTGGTCGTCAATGTAGTAACTCTCGATTGTAACGCCTTCAGCCCCGCAGCTGGCTGATATTTGTGTGAGTGAGTCGAAATAACAGTACAGTTCGTACGCAGAAAAAGACGTTAGCCGTTTCTTTCACTCTCGTGCGGGTTGGATAATGCGTCTTCGCTAATACCGTCACTGCACAAAAATACCACTTTAGATTATGTATAGATATTAATTTAGGTATTAATCACTTGCTGAGGCTTGACGCGGACACTATCTCACTTAAGGAGCACTACCAAGTATCACTGATGCCACTTATTATTGCACAATTACGTTATTAGTTATTAATTGTTACTCGGTGTTTTAACAGATATTATTTTGAGATCCCAAAACCGGATATTTTTGCACTGGATAGTACCACAAACGTTTGCACAGTTTAATTATGACTTTTGTAAGATGTTTTCGATAAAAAAAATATATTTTTTGTTGATTAACTATTTTTTTATGATTATTTTATGGAGAGAGTTGTTTACAGTAGCAAGTAGCGCCATCATCATCATCATTTCAGTCGACGCATTTCGCTTCTGTCTGTTCAGTACTGTTCTTCAAATTGATTCATCCAAATGAGATTGGACATTACAAAGTGTATTTACACAGAGAAACGTCCTCGTTAAGTCATTTGATGTTGTGTCGTCGTCTGTTTGGTGGGTGTCGTGATACTCTCTTGATGTGTTTTGATCAAGCGAAAGTGATGTGTGAAGAGCCTACCAGAAGTCATGTATGAATATGCACGTAAGTAGTTCACATGGAAGTTAGATAGACAAAGACCAACCGAAGTGGGAGTAAAAAGCTGCTGTGCAGTGGTCAACTAAACAACTTTGGTTTCATTTTGTGATCTGAATGTATCGTTTAGCAAATACTGATCACCAAAACTTTTTATTCTGATAAAAATGTCGAATAATTTCTCTATAGTTAACGAAGGTTGGCGTACTGAACACATGTGTATTATGCTTAATATGTTGAAGCTATAGGTACAGTTTATCAGTAGGTACGGACTACACCCGTCCATCCTTGACAATATTGAAATTATTTTTACAATCACGATTTCCGGTCTAATTAGTGCACAGTCTTCAATAATTTTAATTTTTAAGATTCATAGCTAATAAGAAATCTTATAACTGAACCAACGTAGTTATTTGTTTCGGTCTTAGATTATTTCGATCTTTTTACATATCCTTAAAAATATCAAATATAAAAGCAAAATTCGTTTAGCATTGAGCATTGCATAAAGCGAGTTATTTCATTAATCTAACGAGACTGACCTTATTACAGTTCAGCAGACACACAACATAACACGGCAAGATAATTAGCCTGGTAAACAGCCGGCTCCATTCATTAGGTCCGTTGTGCTCGACATATAAACTAGCGCAATGTAGCGATTTTGGAATCTTGTGTGCATAAACACATCATGTTTCCTTTTCAAAATATAGTTGAGTTGTTACTATTGTTTGGATCATTTAACACGTAAGACGTAGTATCTGTACTTAAAAATACACTGCTTAAAATATGGTTTAATCATAGTTTCAATTTAACATCCCAAGAAATAAACAAAGCACAGGCAAATATTAAATATTTGTTCTACCGCTCAGCGAAATATATTTTTTTCTTAGAAAAAGATGTAGAGTATTGAATAATGGTCACATTTTCAGTACATATTACAAACTTTTTTTAAATGTACCTATATAAAAAACTGTTTTTTGTTGCAACAAAGTGTTTTCACGAAACAGTATTATTTCTCTCAATTTCTTATGTAGCAACGGCACAAAGCCGAAATAGGTTTGGCTTGTCGCTACTCTGGGTAGACCGGAAGGGTCTCGACTTATACGATTAACAAGTAGGTTCTTTGATCAAGTGCAGCAAGTAACAGTTAATAATACGGAACATACCTTAGACTACCGCTGCCCTTGCGCTGATCTGCCACCTCGATGGTTGTCTCCAGCCGGCTGAGATGATGGCGCCGGAGAACTTAGGTATCCTTGCACGGCACTTTGTTAGAATTTATGTTGAAAAACGAATATGATGTGTGTGTGTGTTGATAGCGCGGGCTTCGAACGTTCTGTCTTATTTGTACGTTCCGTATGACAGTCGAAACGTCAACTGTCACTGTCACTGATATTGATTGAGGTAAGAACAACTTGTTTAATTTGAATTACGTTTAAAAATTACGACAATGAAACATACCGCCCACCAAAATACCTGTGGTATTTTCTGATTATGAAATGTTGATAAAAAAAAAACAAAAACTGATAGATAATGCTTGCAAATATATAACTAAAACTTTAAACTAATTGATACGATTACTACGATAAAGTGCTAATTGAAGTTAACGATTTAACATGAGTCCTCTGTTGGAAGAGGGCATAACTTAACCAAAGGACGTGTAATTAATTGATTTTTAGCTGTTCGGACGATTGCTATACGGGCCACTCCATCAGCACCACACTTAAGCGACACAACCCTACCAAGTCCCCAATGCAATGGAGCGCGAGTGTCGTCTTTAATTATCACTACAGAACCTACAGGGAGCGGTTTGGAATCTTTGGTCCATTTGGCTCGTTGCGTTAATGTGTGAAGGTACTCATGCTTCCATCTAGACCAAAAATTCTGTTGAAACGCTTGCAACAACTGCCACCGACTAAGCCGAGAAAGATTAACCTTGCTAAAATCTTCATCAGGAACAGAAGTCAGAGGTTCTAATGTGAGAAAATGGCCCGGAGTTAAAACCGCAAGGTCGTTAGGATCAGAACTTATAGGGCACAATGGCCGCGAATTTAAAACTGATTCAATTTGCGTAAAAAGAGTTGTTAGCTCTTCAAATGTTAATACTTGATCACCAACAATGCGGTATAAGTGAGATTTAGCTGCCTTTATTTGGATCTCCCAAATACCTCCAAAATGTGGAGCTGATGGAGGATTGAATTTAAATTCAATTTGTTGAGAGCTACACGCGTTCTTCATAAGACTAGAAAGTTGATTCCTAGCTCCAACGAAATTGGTTCCACAATCCGCATGAATAACACTACAACGCCCTCGACGTGAGACAAAGCGACGTAAAGCTGCAATGAAACCTTCGGTTGACAACGTCGACACCACTTCGAGATGGACAGCTTTAGTCGTAAGACATACGAAAAGACAAAGGTACGCTTTGTCCATTTTAGCACCGCGATGTGAACCTAATTTAATGCGGAATGGACCACCAAAATCGACGCCCACAACCGAAAAGGGCTTTACTTCGTTAAGGCGGTAGGCTGGAAGATCACTCATAAACGGCTGAAGCGGCTTTGGATTAGTTCGATAACATTTAAGGCATTTCGATAAACGACGGCGAATTGTATGTTTAGCTGATATAATCCAAAATTGTTGCAATAATAAAAACTGAGTTGTGTTAATACCCGGATGGCAATAGCTACGATGAATATTGTCAATTATTAGGAAGGTAAGTGGATGATCAGACGGTAAGAGAGCAGGATGTTTTTGTTCGAATTCTAATCCTGATCGTGATATTCTGCCGCCCACCCTGAGAATTCCCTGCCCATCAAGGAATGGATTTAGTTTTTGGAACGGTTTCGGTAAAGTTTGATTTGATTTTAGCTTCGATATTTCCTCGTAAAAAGTACGGTTTTGTACAAACTTAACGATTTTCATTAAGGAGTGATGCCGTTCCACATTATTTAAAAATACGGTTTTATTTGCCTTGACTAGGTTTCGAGCATTATTAATAAATCGATACATATACGTGAATATGTTAACAATTTTACTCAATGAAGAAAAACGATTAAGTATGGTATCCCACAGTGAGCCTTCCAAGCTGTTAGTACTAGGCTTAGTAGTCAAGATAACTGATTTACGTGATTCGGCTTGAACAATCAAATTATCGTCAGTTGTTAAATTATGTGGCTGTGATGGCCATGAGTTTTCATCTTGTGCTAACCATCGTGGTCCCGCCCACCATAAGGAGTTGATGATAAGATCTCGAGGAAGTTGCCCTCGAGAACAGATATCTGCCGAATTATCCCCGGAGCATACATGGTTCCAACATTCGATCGGTGTTATGTCTTGTATATGGCTAACTCGGTTAGCTACGAATGTAGCCCAACGAGATGAATGGGATCTAAGCCATGATAAAACTACGGTGGAGTCTGACCACAGATATACTGCTTCTATAGGTATCCGAGACAAGTAAGTATCACAGAAAAATTTATACAAATCTGCGAGTAAAACGGCAGCACATAATTCTAATCGTGGCAGAGATGTACGTTTTAAAGGCACAACACGTGCTTTAGAGCAGATAAGAAAAGTATGCATTTGTCCGTCCGTTTGCGTTGCGCGTAAATAGATAACTGCACCATAAGCTACTTCAGAACTGTCACAAAAGCCATGAATTTGATAGGATTTAACGTTAGTACCCGTTATATTCCGAGTAATTCTGAGTTGCGTAAGGTCCGGTAATTGATCGCGATAATGGTTCCATGCACGAATGACCTCGTCAGGAGGTGTTTCGTCCCAGCCGATTCCAAGTATCCACAGTTTTTGGATTAAGCATTTTGCTAGAATTGTGATCGGAGACAAGAAACCCAACGGGTCGAATATTCGAGCAAGTTCACTTAGAATAGAACGTTTAGTGCATAACCGAGTTGAGGATTTAACCTTAAAAAGAAAAGCATCTGATGTAGGGTCCCATCTTAGGCCTAGCACTTTCAGAGTAGTCGGCTCTGTTGTGTCGAGAGAAACAGAGCCGATAAGACGATCTTCGTTTGGAAGATCTGCTAAGAGTTGAGGATCATTACTTGCCCACTTACGAAGTTTAAAATGTCCAAGCCCGAAAAGACTTATAAGTTGAACCTTGGCCTCCTTAGCGTCTTTTAAAGACTTACAGCCACTGGCCACATCGTCAATATAGATATCCGTCATAATGATTTGCTTAGCAACCGGATAAGCAGCGCCCTCATCTGCGGCAAGCTGTCGCAAAGTGCGACACGCAAGAAACGGGGAGGATGCTACCCCATAGGTGACCGTGTTCAGGCGATATTCCTGAATCGTTTCATTTGGGGTTGCTCGCCAAAGAACACGTTGAAACTCACGATGCGCCGGAACTACTTCAATATTTCGATACATTTGACGAACATCTGCCATAAACACAACGTTGTGTTCCCGAAAACGTAAAAGAATGTCCAAAATATTCGCTTGTAACTTTGGACCGATAAGTTGATAATCATTCAAGGAACGAGAATTAAAATCTTTGGCAGAGGCGTCAAAGACGACACGCAGACGAGTGGTCGTTGACTCAGGACGTAAGACACAATGATGAGGGATGTAATATCTTCCATCTTTCAGTTGGTCAATATGAACTAACGACATGTGACCGCTTTCTATATAATCTGACATAAACTCTGCGTATTGTACTTGTAATGCTGGATCACGTGATAATCTGCGTTCGATAGCGTGAAACCGACGTAGCGCTACTTCGCGAGAACCCTCAAATACTGGCTCTGAATCATTGTTAAATGGTAAAGCCACAACATATCTACCAGATTCATCCCGGCGATGTTCGGTAACGAACTTGTTTTCGCATAAAATTTCATCTGGCGACATTAAGCTGGCCTTTGCGATAGTGTCAAGCTCCCAAAACTGTTTTACCAATGAGTTCAACGAACTATCAGTCTCTGATATCAAAGAAGTCAGTAACGTATTAGAAGCTAAGCGAGTTTTACCAAGTAATAACCACCCGAAGATAGAATTGAATGCGGTAGGTTGATTAACATTTCCTTTGAGATGTTGACTAAGAATTGATTCAGCAAAGACATCAGCAGCAAACAATAAATCGATAGGGCCCGGAATGTCAAAGCCTGGATCCGCTAAAGGCAATGTTTTTATATGAGACCATCCAGATGTATTTAGTTTAGCGATTGGCTGATCACCGCAGATAGTTTCAATCACGTGCATGTCTAACTCGAAGACCACTTGGTCGTTTGTGCCGACACCACAAGTAACTTTACCGATTATTGAAGCAACGGCTTCACCAAGACCACTTATATTAACTTCGGTTTTAGTAGATTGTAGATTTAACATCTTAAGTGCAGATTCGGTTATAAAATTACTTTGACTGCCGGTGTCGAATAGTGCGCGAAACGAAAGCATACGCCCTGTGCTGTCTCTGACCTGTACGATAGCGGTTGCAAGTAATACCGTAGTATTCGTCATTGACCTTGACACCAAAGTAGATACAGACTCAACTTCCTTTTCACGATGGAGTAAGGTATGATGCTTTCGCTTGCAAACGCGACACGAAAAAATTGATTTGCAGTTTTTTAATTGATGTGATGGTTTAAGACAATTAAAACACCAATGTTTTTCACTAGCGATTGCCATACGTTCATCGATTGATTTTTTAGTAAATTCAGAACACGATGTTATCGAATGTGAATTATTACAGAAACTACAATTGAACACCCTTGTAGCCTCCCCGGGAACTTCCGCAACCAATGTGTGTGTAGTGTAAGTGCGTTTAGTTGGTTGTGGTGGCTGCGGCGGAGTGAATTTGGAATTAACTTTATGAGTTTTATGCAAATTCGTAAAGTGAGTATCCCGTAGCAAAGCTTCGCATTTCGATTGCAAAAAGGTTTTCAATTGTACGTAAGTAGGTATTTCGATATCTGAGTAACTTTCTTCAAAACTACGTCGTAAGCCTGGATCCAACTTCGATAAAATATGATAAATTAAAACGAAATCCCACTTTTCGATAGGTAGATCGATGGTCTTTAAAATACACAAGTTTTCTTCAAACATGTCCAGAGATTTTCGGAACATCTGAGGATTTTTACTATCAAAGTTAACATTTAAAATATCCCGCCAACATGAAAAAGCTAACTCACGTTTACTCTTGTATCGAGCGACGAGCGCCCGGTATGCGTCGAGGTAATGCTCGTGGGCCACGGGAAACGTCTTCACTACGGACAGCGCATCACCACTTAGAGAAGACACCAGGTAATGAAACTTCTCAGTATCGGATAGAGAATTAGAGTTATGTATCAAGGCGTTAAACGTATCAAAATATTCAGGCCATTGTTTAATGTTACCAGAGAAAGTCGGAAGCGCAATTTTTGGCAAGCGTATGTTCGAAGAAATGCTATCACCCTGTATATGAGTCGATTCGGTTCTACAAATTTGACGCTGAATTGATGAAACTTTAAAATACATTTCGTCAAATTGTTCTTGAATATTTGTTTCCTCATTTTCAGGTTCATTAAGAATTTCTAAAATAGTAAGGTGCGCTTGTTCAAAAGTGACAGCTATTTGTTTAATTTCCTGATGATAGGATAGAAATAAATCCCGTTGTGAATCGTCATTTATAGCTACGAAACCTATATCCAACGCCTTAGCCAACCGTTTATAAGCGATCGTTCGCTTTCGACGAAAAGATGCCAAGTCCTGTGCAGTGTACTCAATGTCCGCAGATTTAGATTTTGTTTTAATGAAAGCACTTCGCTTACGACTTGATTGTCTAGTCAATAATGACATGTTCGTAAATTAATTTAATTTCGAAAAGAAAAGAAATAAAAAAAAGTATGTACCTACCAATGTACTATAATAGGTACCTCAGTAGTATCACAATATAATCAAAATTGACAAAACAATTTTCACGGTAAGTCGGTATGGATTAACTGAATTATCAAAAGTCCTAACAATTAGTTTCGCTAAACAGTGCCCATATCTTCCGATACTATCAGCATACAACTAGCCCGTACCCTGAACAAATACAGTAAACAGCAATCGGTATTCGTCCCTAGCACCGTTCTACAAAGTTGTACAAGTTACCCTAGTGAACAGTCTATAACACCTTAGAGGTACGCCTTTTATATGTAAATGTATGAAGAACGTTGCGTTTCGAGTGTTGTACACCGAACATAACACGAATATTAAAACGAGCTAAAACTTGATCACTCTGTTGAAGACATTTTTTGATTTTACCCTCAAAATAATTAATAAAATAAATGTTGGTTTTTTCCTGTTATGTATTTACGTATGAATGAAAGTTATTCGTTTAGGTTTAGATATAATGAGATTGATGATGTTGAGATGAATAGGTATGGTTTTCGATATTAAAATAGGCCGAAAGTATAAAATATTCACCTATGATTTGGCGACTTATTTGAGTTCCTACAATAATGATAATACCTAATCCCGATATAGCAAGTTATCTTAAGTTCCTAAGTGATAATTAGCGACTAACACAAGAGACTGGATATTAATACATGCAGCCTTTTCTGGCTCTGATGAGAATTAGATATAACTTAGCGTATAGAATTTTCGATTGATTAAGTTACACCCGTCGATTAACCAGAAAAACCACAAGCATTCGAATAAGATAGGTGGGAGATCCCGGGTTTCGGCACCATAAAGATGTAGCAACGGCACAAAGCCGAAATAGGTTTGGCTTGTCGCTACTCTGGGTAGACCGGAAGGGTCTCGACTTATACGATTAACAAGTAGGTTCTTTGATCAAGTGCAGCAAGTAACAGTTAATAATACGGAACATACCTTAGACTACCGCTGCCCTTGCGCTGATCTGCCACCTCGATGGTTGTCTCCAGCCGGCTGAGATGATGGCGCCGGAGAACTTAGGTATCCTTGCACGGCACTTTGTTAGAATTTATGTTGAAAAACGAATATGATGTGTGTGTGTGTTGATAGCGCGGGCTTCGAACGTTCTGTCTTATTTGTACGTTCCGTATGACAGTCGAAACGTCAACTGTCACTGTCACTGATATTGATTGAGGTAAGAACAACTTGTTTAATTTGAATTACGTTTAAAAATTACGACAATGAAACATCTTATTTTGATCTTTTATTGCGATATGGGATTGTGTTTAATACTTTGTTCAAATGCGGAGTTCTCATATGACGCACTTGAGCAATGGATCTGTACAAAAAACTCAACTCATTACTTTTATAAAAATTTTGTTTAATGATTTTGAGAAGTACACAGAATATTGGTTTTTTTTTGCGTTGTGACCGTCACCGTGAAAAATGGCTCTACTACTAAATGAAATTAAATTAAATATTTATTTGAAATTAAATGAAAAATGGCTCTACTACTACAGATACATTTCCTCACAGAAACGCAATTATATGGCTCCCCGACACAAAAGAGACAGAATAATGCAAAACGTAGGCTTGCGTGCTAGAGCATATACAATTCCGTATAATTTATTTCGTGTCGTGTCGTGTCGTATATTCGTTCGATTCGGTTCACGTAGTGACTAAACTATTTGACAAGTAAAGTCAGGCGACCGGGAACAAGATTTTTGAGATCCATTTTTAAGGAGCTTCTCACCTATCTTCCATTATTTTACTTAAATGAAAGAAATTATATCATTTTAGTTCATTCTTGCATGGAAAACTTGCAGTAAAATTTTACTATAAAACTAAATTAAACGGTAACTACGAAGCGTTCAGTACCTGTTTTAAACAGATTTAAAATAATTTATTACGAGTACTAACTATTATTCATAAGTTGTTGACATTAATCGGTGTAAATAGTTTGATTTATATTGACTAGCTAAGATAACACATAGATACTAATAATACATCGGTCTTATTTAATAAATTATGACTAAAAATACTTGGACATCGTCAGTTTTAGACAGAAAACTTATTCATAGTAGTTTCAAATCAAAATTAGTAGAAAAGACAGCAATAGTGCATACAAAAGCGTAGGTGCATTGCGTTTATTGCGTAGATCAAGCCATAAGTATGTACAAGCGAAATTCATTCAAACTAAATTAAAACACGTTTTATCTGGATTTTTACATTTTAACTTGAAGTTTCGGTACCTTCACAGATACCGTGGTCACAAGCATAGAATAATATTACTCCTAACGGAGAAGAACGACAACTTCATACAAATCAATCGTACATCATTCAGCTCCTAAACTAGCGCCATCTAGAGTCTACCCAGGCATACTAGCAGGGCGGGAAATTACGAACGACCAGGGATTTATTTAAGACCATCATCCGACAACGGATTGTCCTGGGACATTACTTCATCTAGAAGGTTGTTATTATTCTCAATTTCAAACAACCTTTTAAACGATGTAATTCCCTCGCACAATCCGTTGACAGAAGACGGTTTTAGAAGGTAGGAAGGACAAATCAGCATTATATGTTGATTGGAAACTTAGAAAACATTTTGGAATAAAACAATTAATATGTTTATCAGACATTTACTTTAAATATACGAAATCATAAACCGAAAAAAAAGGAAATACAGTACATCTTAAAATTTTACAATACAAGCTTGGATGATACAGTCCAAAATAACTATTTGGGCTTTAGTTGTCAGTCAACATAGAAATTTTTTGTGCAGCAAACATTGACTACTTAATGTAAAAAATTGAAAGTTGGTCATTGCAACTTATAAATATCTCTAGGTGGGTGAATATCACAGAATCAAAAATAAATAGTCACACACAAGTCGAATAATTAAAGAGCAGTTGTCCTGTGTTGAGCAGTATTAACAAAGTACGGTTATACATTGATTTTGTTTTGAATCTGATTGTTGATTAGAGAATATTCAGTACAGAGCTGGTTTATCACATAATACGAAAAAACATGCTATCTTGTGAAAATGAGCCATGCAAATTATATGAACGAAAAACCGTTCTCACATGAGCAGCATTTATAATTAACAGTGT
Source organism: Marasmarcha lunaedactyla (assembly GCA_923062675.1). NCBI lineage: Eukaryota > Metazoa > Arthropoda > Insecta > Lepidoptera > Pterophoridae > Marasmarcha > Marasmarcha lunaedactyla. The sequence continues at coordinate 19,532,639 of OV281346.1, read as the reverse complement.
TTTTATGCTCTTGGCATTCAAACAGTACAAAAATCAAATAAAAATTAGCGAACTTATGGTTCAAGAGTCACAAATAACAAATTTTCAGTAACAAATGATTCTTAAAAGCTCGTAAATTAAGTATGAATATTTGGAAATTCTTTATAATAAATACCCAAATATTGTTTTTCTTTCTCGAAATAGTAGTTGTTAGTTACATAGTTATATTAAATATTTATTATACCATAGATATATTCATTAATAAGTAACAATGACATGTTGCAATGGGCGACCGATGTGTCTGACGAGCCGTGTCGGCGGAAAGTATCGAAGTTTTCACCCACGGGCATGGCTTTAAACCGAACGTTCGCACTCTATACAGGAATAAATCTAGACCGGTTTATTGGGATCTTTAAATGATACCCTTACTCCCCTAAAAAATTAATTCGCCATTATAGTAGCACCCTGTATAAGTAATTGAACTCAATAATGGCTGTAATAAACATTAATAAAAATTATGTAACATAACTCTAACATAATATGCAATCATTTATGATTTAAAAAAAAGTTTTTCAGTGTAACAAGATAAAGTGCAATACTGAAAGGGCTGGACAATAGACTCGACCTTTAAATGAAATAGTAAAGAATAATGATAAAAAGTCATCGGCTTGATTTTTGAAGATTCACAAATCATTAAACTTTTTATTTATCTACAAAAAGTAAAAACCTAGAAATTATATCTTTTTTATCAAGCTATTTGATTATTTTAAAGAAACTTTGCCAGTCCTTAGAATGTACCTAATTAATGTTTTTTTTTTCAATAGTGTAGAAATGGAATTCGAAAAATGAGAATAATAGAAAAAATGAGAATAAAAGAGTAGCAGTCGCCTTTCGGGATGGCACATTATTTGTGAAGTATAATTTTCATTTTTCTTTTGAGTGCAGACGCGGAAGCTTCGTCTGCAAATAAGCGGTTTTTTACTGTACAAAATCGCCTAATGCAAATAAAAAACAAACTGTTGGCAATAAAACTTATGTTACTATCCCTATGTTGACTGCAACTATTGAGAAAATCAAAGTTTATATTACATTTAATTGTTTCAATAACACTTCTTTTTAAATTTTTTATATGACCTTTCTCTTTTAAAAAAGTGTTTATTAAAGAAGCACAAGCCTCTACACAAGTAACAAAACTTTTGCTGGCATAGTTGAGTGATTTTTTTTCATCACAGTATTCCCTGCATTGAGTTAAATTGTGAAAAGCTTCCATTTGTGGGGATACACATAAATTAGTACAAGTGCCACAACTTGTAGTTGGCATTTTTTTTAATAAAAAGCCACATACATATGCACATGCTTGCATTTCTGCGCTGCCTTCATTTATTTCATTAGTAGACCCAAACACTCTAAGATCATTAGGTATATCCCCTTCAAATGGGTTCTTCTCCTCATCTGTATTGACAACTGATAATTGTGGAATTGACAATAATGTACTGAAATTATTCAGGGTAACATTATTGTCATTTTCACAATTACCGGTTGTCCCAATATGCGCCATGTTACTTAGAATGGATGTTTTAAGGCCAGCCACAAATTGCTCTGTTGTTGGATTGGTATTTGAGCCACAATTACCTCTAATACATCCAAACAAATTTTCTAGTGGATCCTGCTGCAAACGTCTTGTTGCTAGACTCTTGATTTTATGTGTGGTTTGTAAGTTTTTGAATAATAACTCAATACCATTTAATGTCCAAATCCATCCCTCTTGAGAAGGAGGTGTTCGACTAGATCCCACAAATTGCATGCTCTTAAAAAATAATTTCATTTCTGAAATGAATTGCCAATGTGGACTCTTTGTTGTTAGGTTTGTAGAGTATATTTTTCCCCGACGTAAATTTGAAGTGTCACCGTTAAGGGTATCAAATAATTTATCGATATTTTCTATGAGGTTAGCTGTAACAGCAGCTTTCGAAGGGAGCGTTCCTGCAACACAAAAAATGGTGGTGGTAAGTTTTATAGTAATGAACTTTGTTAGGTTAGTTTTTAATTATCCTGACTTCGTAAGGATAATTCTGGCCCCGAAATGACCATTTCGGTCAATGGGAAGGAACAGCCGGGCAGTTACTAGAACCAAGGCAATTCCCACTGAAGCCTACGGTCGGCAACGCATCGTCGATATAATTATCACAATTACTATTAATTATTAAATAACCTATGACTAATGATGCGCATACCATTTACTATCAGGTGGGTAGCGTGCCCATTGGCCGGCTATGAAAATAGTAGCTACTAAATAGATTGATGTGAATTTTGTAGATACCTCAAGTAGAATACGACCTGGGCCCTGTTAAATAAACACTACAATTCTACAAGTTTCTAATTAAAATTAAAATTTAATTACATTAAATTATATGTGTACAGTGAAAGAACAAATTGCATACCATCCGATATTTTAGCGTAGAATCCTCCTGCTACAGAATGGCTAAAAACTTGTGCAGCAAGTTTGACCCGCATTTTTTGTCTGCTGTTAGGCTCTAAATGGTCCTTTGTCAAGGCAGGAGCATAAACAAAATTATGGTTTTTATTGTCCAATTCATAAAATTGTTTAATATGTGCCCATTTGGCAACACCTGGAATGGTGGGTTATGAATAGCTTATTAGTAACACATCTCAAAATTATCAATTTTTGGCTAACTTTTATACTATATTTCCTTCTGCCTCCAATAAAGTTAAGTATATTATGTTCAGGTAAACATATAGTAGACTATTTTGAGTTTAATGTTTAGTTTAGAGGTAAAATGTTTGCTCTTTGATATTAGGCTAATTATGGTATCATAATCTATTCTTGTTAGAAGATATCATTTCTTAATTTACCTACTTGAGGTAATTTTTGGTTGGGCACTCTTACAAGGTGCAGTTTGGTACCCAGGATAGCTTGATCACAGAGATAATGTGGCAATAATCTCTGTGATCAAGCTATCTACAAAGCTACAAAGAAAAGTAGATAAAATAATGAAATTAAATAATTACCTTTTCCCATCTTTCCTACAGAAGAAATATTTGTAAAACATTCAATGTCATATTTTATAAATAAATTTCTAAAACATTTCAATAAATGTGGTGCATCATATAGAGTTACAACTGTCTTCTCTCCAACAGCAATAGTGGGGTTTTCTAAAGTTGCTCCCAAGATAGACAGAGCTTTCCTATTGACTCCATCCATATCACAAACTGTGGCTGATATATTAATGCCAGCTGCGAAACATTGTTGTATAATCTGAAAAATACAAAAATTTATTCACAGGGTCTGTATAAGTGGATCAATTTTGTATAAAACATCCAGGGGTAGTATACAAACTTTTCTATCATATCTCATAACATTGATGATCTAAAATGTAACTTTATTAAAATGAAATTAAAATAAATAAATTACCTACCTCTTGTATAAGTATAGCAAGTCTATCTGATGTTGAAAAGCTACTTGAAAAAAAATGAGCAATAGGCTGTTTCACTTTTTTTCTTATTCCACCAATCATAAACACCAAGGCATATGGTGCTACAATTGGTGATCTTCCATGTGAGCCATGATCCTGGAAGCCTTCAATATAATCTTTTTTTTTGTTATAAGTAAAATTTTTTTTAATTGACATTTCATCAAACATTAAAATAAATTCATTATCTGATGGCTTGAGTCTTTTGACATAGTCCTTTAAGACACTCAAAACTTGTTGGGTAACACCAACATCAAATGGTACTTGATTAAGCAGTGCCTTTAAGGTACCTGGAGAAGGCAACATAAAAAGCCTCCTTAGTAGCCTATAACATGTAGGTGACCTTTTATAAAGCCTGAGAGCAATAATTTTATCATTTCTTGTCCACCTACGACCAGTTGATTTTCTTTTAAATTTTTTTTTGGTTGTGACTGCAATATTAGTGCAAATGTTGGTGTAATTTTTTTTGTAAGGTTTTTTACGCAATTATCCTCTGTAATCTCATTTAATAATAGTTTATTTTTCAAATTTTTTATTCTTCGCTTCATTTGAATAATGTGTTTCATGTACTTGGTACATTTTTGAAGGAGCTTATTGTCATTTTCTGACATAATTTTTTTAGCTGTTCCACTAGACCCTGAACTATCTTTTTTGTTAGTAATGTCCATAAGAGGACCTTTTATAACAGGTAAAGCTGTTGCAGTCTGCAGATTTCTGTTTTGAATTCCTGATGGACCAGGTTGTGATAAATACTCAGGAAACATCACAGGCACATTTTCCTTCTGTAAAAAAATAATACAAAATTGAAGTAAGCATTTTATTTTGTAGTAAGCATTCAGTTAGTTTGTTCTTGCACAAAATTATTACAACTTAAGATTACATGATTTGAATATAAACTAAATAAACAATTTTCATTCCACACTACTTTTACACACACATTAGTATAAGTATAAATATGAGTGTAAGTTAGGTGTTAACTGATTTGTAAGTGTGTATCTAATATTTTTGTACTTTGTTATTATTTGCTTTAATTATTGATGTATCTTAGCAATGGAAGATTGGTGCCTCTTAGCACAGGTTACTCGCTTACATAAAGGGAGGCTCCAGCCAAATGTGAGCTATGCTTTCACTGGAAATAAAGATCTATTTTTGTTTATTTATCAGATACACATGGTGTGTTTGGATGGTTGGAAATAGAAATGATGTTGCATTGCAATTTTGGATTTTTGTTTGATGGCTATAGATTGTTAGAACTTTGCAAAGCCAATTGTATAACCATCAGTACCTATGTTATAGATTTAAGTTTAAAATTATGCTTAAGATGCAATTTTGTTTGGTGCTGTACCATAGCTGATATTACCAAAGGTATAATAGGTATAGACTTTTTTAATACATTACAACTTAATTGTAGATTGCACAAATAAGCAAATAATATAATACAACTAAATAATATGGACATCTGCTTGTATAGCTATATCATCAAACAAGAGGTACCATTAAATTTTAGAGAGCTTTCCAGAGATTACTAACGGTTGTTTACCTCTACAAAGCATTAACCATCCTCCGCATCCACACCACATCCGGCACACACATATTTAGTAAATTTTTGAAAGTGGGAACTTTGAAATTATGAACAATTTCATTATTACTTACATCATGTGGGACTGCAGTGTACAGTAATCTCTGCTTCAAGGCGTCTGTGAAATCTTCCACAGCAAAATGATCCTCACACAGCATTCTGTGTTCACTAAAGAGCTTTTTCTGAAATTTTACAGATGTATAGAGCTCTTCTTCCACAGGAAACATGTACTTAGCCCATAATGTGCAGCTACAACAAATATACATAAAAGCATTAAATTTAATGTAAGTTGAAGTAATTTTAAGTCTTTAAAGGTTTTTAACTTTAAAAATTATTTTAGTCTGGTTATATAAAACTGATTTAATTTATTGAAAACGAGCTGAAAAATGTACATGAGGTTACTTATATACATACAACTATTGGCCAAAAGTACTTACCGGAATAGGTTTCTTACAGCAGGTTTTGGAAATCTAAACAATTTGATGTTATCCAGTGCTGGAGATTTACCACACTTGAAACATTTTCGCCGACTTTCAGACATTTTTATGTCGCCGCCGGTAAAAGACCACTATGTTTACAAACAACAAAACACTTGAGTCACTATCTCTTTTAGCAAAACTAAAGAGTCACTATCTCGACATATGCATAACACTGAAGCGGAGGAGCCAGAACTCTACTCGACGCAGTATTACCTCAAAATTTTTCTTAATTATCGTGGAGCAAACGACAAAAATAGCAAAAACAACCACACCCCAATATGAACGAACGCCATATGATGAGTGAGTGAGATTAGTGTGTCATCTATCAGTGAATGAGTGAACGAATACTCGCTGTTTTCAAGATTATAAAAGTTTTCCCCTCTAGGTAGTTTTCAATCAGGCAATAAAGCTGACCCCCCCTGGTCACAAGTGTCTAAAGTTGACAGGCGTCTTGACAGTTATGAAAACATTCAATCATCTCCATCTGTTTGTCAGTCGGCGAGTGTAGCGTTCAGGATCAACAGAAAGTGCTGACAGTGTCTTACACGGGAGAGATTTCAAAATCTCTGTGACAGAATTAAGTGATATAATGTCTCACAATCGTGGTTGATGTTTTATATGACTCACTAAATATTGAAATTCATCATACATCTATGTCCATCACACAAGTGACGATTGTCCACAATACATTCAAAACCAATTTCATACTTTAATAAGGAGTTAAAATTTATCAGATACAGTTTTTTTTTATTGTATTGTTCTAATTGTATTACTCACTCGATATCGGGGCTATTTAATTTTTGGTTAAATTTCTTCAATTTTTGTAAATTTTAATTTCTACTAAAATATCATCTGACATTTCTTGTAATTCAATAAGTAATCACTAATTAAAACACCCATTACATCATAAAAACCAAAAGAACACAGAACTTCAAAAGCACTTGCAAGTCTTAGCCCTCAGCTATGTTACCCAATACTCTCCAGCCTACGAATAAATAATATCAAAGAATTGAAAAGAATTGAATTAAGAAAATTTCGTCATATAGGATTTTCTCCAATAATTTTTTTTAACGATTATTTTGCGGACATGCGTCTACATGCTATATACCTATATGCTACGGCAAATACAATGTAATAACTTACTTATTTTATTAGATAGTGATAGTGGTTTTTTAAAGTACTAGGTAACTCTTCAAGCTACCTTAATTCAGTTACAAGTTAAAATAGAATAGAAACGTTATAATTTTTTCTGAATAAAATATCCTTTCCATGACCTGTTGAACAGTAAAACTGTTAAAGAATAACCAACAAATATAAAAATAATAGAACTAGCAACCATTTAGCAAATATAGTAATTAAACACGAAATTTCTAAATCTTTGTAGTGTAATTAATTACCTACGTTCATAGGTAATTAGTTCAGCAAGTTGTAAACAGGCTGTAACGCGTATATTGGTTAAGTAATGCGTCGCAAATAAACTGAATTAAAACCTGCAAACTCACCCGAAGTACGTGTTAGCTGACACAATTATGTAGACTGTTGTCACGTCGTGAATTATGCTAATCATTTGACGTGCTCAGAACATAGGGGTTTGTTTTGATTTTATTTTAAAATATTTGAAATCTGTAGAAAAATAACTTAGATAGGAAAATTGCCTGTTTTCGTAAGTTAAATAACAACAAAATGAAATAATATTCCAGGTAACGTAAACGATATAAAGATCTGCATGAATAATTATAAATATAAATAAATAAATAATATTTCTAACAATCACACCACGTTATCTAGCCCAAATTAAGTATCATTAAGAACTCGTGTTATGGATACCTACTAGATAACGGATAAATCAACTTAAGAAATATATAAATACACATAGATTTTTTTTTCATTTATAAATATTTGAAATAAACTTAAATAAACATACATACACATCCATGACTAGAAAGCAAATATCATAAAATATCTGCCCCTACCAGGATTCGAACCCGGGACCTCTGGCATGGAAGGCAAGGGTACTTTCCTCCACACCAAACAGGCCGTCAATTATGTGTAGGATGTTGTGAGAAATCCATTGTTAGTAAAATTGAAACGTTTTGTGTCGGAAACAACATGATTTTTATTACATTAAAACAAATATTTAGCAGCGTTTGAAAAGCTACCTACGGAACTACTTGTACTTTTCAATTATTATGTAAGTACGTAAAATTATTATTAACTTATTCGAAACTAGCCCAGTGATATTGGAGGATGTACGAAGATGTCTCAAAATTCTCATACAATCGTTTTTTTGCAAATATCCGTTTTCCTATTATTTCATCATAAAAATTACAGGCTATAAAATTTTCTACAACTTTTGTCCCAAACATTTCTTTACATACTCAAACGTTTTTGAGAAAAATGCTATAGAACGCGCTGTGCAGTTATCGAATCATTTCACTTACGATTGCAGCGGCGCAATAACACATCATACATGTATACTAACAAATTCAAACTTGGTTAAGAAATGATTTAGAACCCCAGAATTGGACTTACTTCTTGGACAATGACAAACTTTAAGAATGATAAGATAAAGGTTTATATAAGATTATACCTTATTATCTCTCATTCCGAGGGTGAATCTATTTTTTCATGATTGAGTGGACTTAATTGAATGTTTATTAGACGGCCGAGTGGTGTAGTCCTGCCTCATACGCTGGAGGTCCCAGATAAGTCCTGGCTGGGGCATACATTCTGGGTTCCCCGCCCGTATGGTCGTTTTATGGTTCGCTGTATGGTCATGCATAACACAAGCTCTGGTGTGTTTGTTTGAATTCATTAGAAACCCTATGTATACATTGTGAAACGGAGATCATACTTCGATAGTTAAAAAAACATGTTACATTATTTTCAAATCGCTATCAAAGGCAACTCACGTACATCCTACCACCTGAACCAGGGGAGCACCAAGTTCCCGACATTCCGTCGTCTTTTCTCCGACGTGCGACTCACGCGACGAATGTCATCGATTAAACAAGCGAAGATGTCTGCCTACACAGCTCCTGAAGAACTCCCAAATAGGTGAACTGTTAATTGCTTACTCAATTTCAATAAAACCTGGTTCATTGTCTGAGTTTCTGATTACAAAATTATTATGGTAAATAATAAACCTGTGTGCCTCTTTTCTGAACGAGTATTTTTACTTTATTTAATATACGAGTGTATTACACTCATGTACTATCCTGTTACGAAAAACTAAAAGTTTCGCTGAATGCATGAGACAAATGTTATGTGTTCTGCGCCTTTGTGTTTGTGTTTACGATGTCTCTACATACAGATGTTGCCAAAAAACATAAGTTGCTTGTTGACGGTGAGCGGAAGATAAACTTCAAAAAAGAAAGTAGTTTTTACACATTGAAAAAAACTTGAAGCGAATGGAATTCAAGAAGTAAAATAATTTCTCAAAATTCAAAATACCTTCCAGTTTATTTTATACTTATTTACTATTCTTTCCTTTGCGTGAACAGCGATGCTAGTTGTTCTGGAATGAAGTTGTTTAATCAAAGCTTGTAAATGGGTCCTTGACGGCCGAGTGGCGAAGTGGATACTAGCCCTGCCTTGGTCAGGGCATTTATTTGTGCCCTGTTTGTTCTCGGGTCATGGTTGCTTATATTTATATATGTATGCTTATTTTGGGTAACACATCCCCCCCCCCCCAGTTCGCTTTTATATTTTCCGATGGAGGTTTTTAACATTCATCGATTAAAAATAAACAACGAAATCGAACATCCCCCGTAATATTGGTAAAGATGAAACTAACACAACTCGAGTAGGCTAACCAAAAAGAATAACCGCAGTTACCACATCCTTATAGATATTAAATACGCAAGACAAAAGAAATGTTAATCAAAATAGCTATTATCTCTCAATCATGCCTTTGTCTACGGGATTGAAACACGGCGACTTACGAGCGAGAAAAATCTACTACACAGATCACATATCTACTACAGAGATCAATTTTGGTGAAATATGGCCACCTCCTAAAAATATGAGCATCAAATTCTTTAACTCAAGTGAGCAAGGGTGTGCGTGAAATTTTCCAACAACAAAATTTTTACTTTATCATGCGAAGGGCAAGGTCTGCTTTTGAAATAAAAAGTTTTGTACAACTGCTGGTACAAAAAATATAAAATCGCAGTGACCCCCTCAAGACAGACCAGCGACCAAAACAGCGTCAGAAACTTTGTGATAGAAGCTGGGACATGAAACTGTACAACGAACATATTTGCATAACTACTTTATGAGTTATATCTTTTACCTTACAAATGCTTTTCCACAAACAAGTCCTTACTCTTTAATCCAATTATCCCTCAGTAAAACATCTTCATCCTTACATCGTAATCCCTTAGTCTTGGGAGACTTAGCCCTTTACTCATCGGCTCCCGCTCGAGTTCCGGAGGTATTTGAAGTATTTGGACGTTTGACGCGCAGTACTTTACGAAAATCTTTGAAACTAGGTTAATAAGATTGTTTTGGCGTTATTTTTAAGTAAGCTTAAGAAGTATAAAGAGAAATTGAGATGGAGTCCACTGAAAAAAATATTTTGAAAATCTCTTGCGCTGTCACATAAGATTGAATAGCAAGAATGTGGTTTTTTGTATATTGGTTTACTTTTTAAAGTAATCTACATAAAATTTAACTGTACTAGTTGAGCTTCGTAATATTTCGAGGGTGTTATGAAACTTAATCAACCAGATAATGCACGAAAATTGATTTCAATTAAAAAAGATGAAATTAAATAAGCTTTTTAAATTAAAACATCTCAGAAACGAAGAATTTCCGGCTAGCGTAAACCACTTATTTACTTTTATTGTGAAAGTATATATAAACATTTAAAACCATTTCTTTTTTAATTATTATTATTTTATATATTATTATTTTTTATTAATAAAAATGAAATTAGAATGAGGTGAATATATTACCATAAATAAAAAGTCGTTCGTTAACATAATATAAACGTATAAGGTAAAAAAGAAGAATTAATCAATCTTTTACGGAAATTGCCAGCTACGTCGATGGATGATTGCCCCAAGGTTTTCCCCAAGACAGTTATTTATACCTAGTGGAAGAGTTTCTTTGTTAGCTCTCGTCTGGGGGGTACTGGGTTCTTCCTATTTTGACTGCAATAATAGTCACGCTTACGTGGTTGTGTTCCGATCAAAGGAAAGAACACGCAGTACAACTACAGGAAGTTCAACTTCAACTGAAGGTCGGCATCGCATAATTACTCGAGATAATAATCACAACACTATTAATTATTAAAACAAATGTGCCTAATGATGTGATGGGTGCGGACGCCACTTGAGGACAGATGGTGCTCGTTTGCTGGCTATGGCTAAAGTAAAAAAGCCTAAACCGCCTAAACTGCAATGCCATTTGAAGTTCGCCCAAAGATGTATGGTGAGGCAAAAGGCAGCCAATAATTTCAAGCAAGGTCCGAAGACTAACCGAATTGTAAACTAATTTACGCAGTTCTAAGTCCTCGTTGAGCTTTAAATAAAATCTCTAAATAGAGATTCAGTTACGTTCTAATAAATTGCTGTTCTGTTGATTGTGACGTATTAAGTAAATTATCAAATTTTAAGTCATTTCAATTAAGGAAATTATTTGTTTTATTTTGATATAATAATTATATACTTATACAGGGCGTCCCACGGCTTATGTCACATGGAGGGCAAGTACCTTGAATATTTTAATTTATAATATTACGGAAAGAAGACATTATTTTATTTTATAAAAAACAATTTAAACTGCATCCATAGATTTTAAAATAATTACATGGTGTAACAAGAAATCGAACCCGCTACACGAGAAAAAAAATTACCCTGTAGTTTTCTCATACCGATCGACAAACTTTATCATAAGGATTATTTTTTGCGAAATAACATAGTGTCAGAATTAAATTGAATGAATTAAATTAAAATGAATTTTAACATTTTTGATTATTTCGCTCCCTGCCGATTTTTTTATCATGATGTGGTGGATTTAAAATAATACGTCTAAGTTCTGCTTGTATCTCGTGGACAATTTGATACTGGTTGTTGTAAACAAAATTTTTTACATAACCCCATAAAAAAAATCTTACGGGCATAGCTCTGGGGATCTCGGTGGCCATCTTATTTGTCCATTGGTCCCGATCCAGGAAAGAAAGTGCTCATTGAGATAGTTACTTGTGAATACTGTGAATGTTATGAGCCGGAGCCCCATCTTGGTGAAAAGTAAGGTTTTGTCGTTCTTCAACCGGAAGATTATTTATCTCACTTCTTAAAATCTCAAGTATTTCTAAATATCTTTCCGTATTCAGATTCACTTTGAAAAAATGTACTTAGAGGACCCGGTTTTTTACAATCCCACACCAACAGTTGAACGAAAAGCGCACTTGACTATTAGTCTCGCGGATACGTAAGGAATTCTCCCTGGACCAAATGCGAGTATTGTGTCGGTTGGTCATACCATTATTGCTAAAGTTTGTCTCGTCTGACTAGATAATATTATTTAGAAAATACTGATCCTCTAGGGAGCCTCTCGATTTCATGGCAGAAAATAAATCTACTTGTAGGATGCTACAAGACGATTTATTTTCATCACCCGGCCGTAATTTTTGTACTAATCGCTCTTCAACGTAACTTTTGAATTTGTATTTTTTATTTTGTCTGTATCTTTTAATTTGTATCCCACACTGAACTTTTAGGATTTGCCTCAAAGTATATCAAAATGTCGAGTTCATTGTCAATGTTTGTCATTTGGTGCCGCGGTTGTGGTAAGCGATGATCGAAACGTCCCAAATTTATCAGATTATCTACCAACCGTTTCATAATAAATCGAGATGTTGTATTTCTTTCAGGATCTCTTTCGCGCTGCCATTGTAAGGCTAATGTTATGTGTTTATGGTTCAAAAACTATGCTTCCAAAGGCTTTATCATAAGGATATTTTTTTCGAAAATAACATAATATCAGAAATCAAAGGAAAACCATGAATTTTAACATTTGGTGTGAAATTTTGTTCAGAAAAATGAAAAGCTGACATTGCCGTAAGGACATACAACTGACATTATCATTTTAAAATACCTATTACTAATGAATCAGTTCCCACTTGAGAAGTACGAATTATTCCATATTCCAGTATGATAAAATGATAACGATTCGAGATACGTAACTTACTAGTAATTCCCTACTCCTAAGTAGGAACCTGGTTGTATGCAACAAGTCGAATTTCTGTCCAATCAAGTTTCTGCCATATCCTGAATCTGCCGAAAGACAAGTAAACTCCAAAGCGCCTTCAAAGATTTTATTGATTCCCGTCCGAATGGTTTTTTAGTAAAGGCATCAATTAACTACCTATGAGATGGCAAGAGTGCATACATAGCAATGGTACATACTTTGATGAAATAAATATATTATATTTAAAAAAAATTATATTGTCTTTATGTTCCTCCCTTACAAAACACCAATTTCATATGTAATAAATACTATAATACCCTATTATTTTATTCAATTGTCAAATTTTTTTATCTAATGTGAAATGGAAAATAATCCTAATATACGTTTAAACATATTTTGGGGATAACGTTTCACTAGAGCTTCTTTAATAATTTCCTACACAAGTTCTACTTCTACTTCTTTGTACCTTAAGAAATTGAAATGCTTTTGAAATGCCGTTTCGAATCTAAAAATTTTGCTCTTCTGAATTATTTAGCCGCCGTAACCACGTCACATTAATTACTTGGAAAAATCTAGTCGCCTGTAGCCGAGAGTTAAATTTATTTTAAAATTAATTTTCCACTCACACTTTTTTAATGTGAAATTTTATTATTACCGCATTACATATACTGATATTGAAATTATTCAAACTTATATGCTGGTTAGTCAAAGCGGTTGTTTAAGGGAAAGCAATCATTTTTATATTTTATTTCTTTCTTTCTACAACCTAGTTTTAAGAAGTACATTTTTATTTTCAATCGGCGTATTTTTCTTACAGTGCAGTTAGAATATTTCTGTGCTGTACGTCAAATTGATTCATCAAAGTGAGATTCAAAGGGTATTCACACAAGGAGATGTCCTAGTTTCATTCATTTGATGGTACGTCGGTGTCTGTTTGTTCGTCGTGTGACTTTCTTGGTGTGTTTTGTGCTCTGTGAAGTGCCTGCCAGAAGTCATCACTGTATCAGTAGGAACGTGAGTGTTCTCACGGTAGTTACTGCATAGACTTTCCGAGGCGGGAATCAAAAGCTGTGGTACAGTGGTAATTAACTTGACTCATCGAAATTGGTTTCATTTTGTCGTCTGATTTATCATTTAGCTTATGATAATCAACTTGTATGTAATTATTTTCATCAGGATCGAGTCAGCTTTTTTTCTTATAATTTATGTGTTTTTTTTTTCGATATGGACAGTTTCTTTATGGCCCATAGGCATTTTAAATTTCACCGGACTTTATAGCCTAGCGCTGACGGTGCCTAGCTGGAACCTAAACTACTCCTACATACGAAACGCCTAAGGGCACCCGAGAGGGCACGGACCTCGGCTTAGGACGTAGAATATTGAAACTACCACTGGTTCGGAAGGATCATCTACTGCCAAAGAACCAGCAAGAAACTCAGTAGGAATGCGTACGACGCGTTAGCCTGGCCCACCAGTAGGTTAGGCGATTCGAATGCCGTATTGCCCTATTTCTAACTGGAACACCGGCGTTCCTTGTTGTAATATCATCGTCGGGATCTGTTAACGATCCTGAATCTGATAGACGCCAACTTCATGAATGCGGCAATGGTGGGTAGCTCGAGATCCTTGTGCAGATCTAAGTTGCGGACATAGGGCGGGGCCCCGACGCATTTGCGTAAGAACCTATTTTAAATAACCTGCAAGTGATTGAGGTTCGACTTGCTGGCGTGAGCGAAAACCACACTGGCATATGTCATGATGGGGCGGATGCAAGTTTTGTAAAGTGTAAGTTTATTTCTAAGCGACATTTTACTCTTGACGCAGGCGGCTCGGTCCCGGACGCGTTTTATGTGATCAGCGAATGTTAGTCCACTATCTAAAGTGAATCCTAAAAATTTGACTTTTTTAGCCCATGGGTTCGGAATACCAAAAAGGGTGATCTGACCTAATCTTTTGGAGGGTTTCCTGGAGGTTGTCCTGGAGCAGGTTGAGAGAGAGAAGTACACTGCTGCACTTTTTTCTGGGTTGACTTCTATTCTCCATTTCCTAAACCAAGCGCCTAATGCGTTGGCTGCGGATTGAAGTATTCTAGTTAACCTACGTAGATTCCTATCAGATGTGTATAGCGCGACACCGCATCTACTTTCTCCGTCCTTGGTATGTCTCTAGTGTATGGTAAAAACAAAGTTGGAGAAAGCACCGTGCCTTGTGGGACACCGGCTAATATGGGACGGGGATTGGAGAGTGCACCTTCCAATCTGTAGCGAAAGGTTCGACAGTGGAGAAAGTCTCGTATGATGTGCACGAGGCCGTCTGGCACGCCTAGTCCAAAGAGCTTATATAATAAGCCGTTGTGCCAGACCTTGTCGAAGGCTTTAGCCACGTCAAAGAAAAGTGCACCCGTGCCTATCGGTTTTCGACCTACGTTCCTTTGCTCCTTTCGTATAATTTGCCTATCGTGCTAAGCAAGCTAATAGGACGGTAGCTTGTAGGTAGATTAGCCGGTTTTCCAGGTTTCCTAATACCTGTGACAATCGCTTCCTTCCACGTTTGCGGAATGGAGCAGTTTGTTAGTAAGTTATTGAAAATAACTACTAATAGTTGTATTAGTGCGAGTGGGAGAGCTTTCAGAACCCTGTTTGGTATTTCGTCTGAACTTTCTGCGGTTTTAAGTTTTTATTATTGTCTGTACCTCTTCCACCGTTACCGGTTGCAGGGTGTCTGTCGGTGGGTTGCCGCATTTAGTTTAGACTGTGCTATTCACAGTTTCTATGTGAAGGGAGTTAGTGCTTTCTGTACTTGGTGTACATTGTTGGGCTAAGCTATCGGTTAGGGTTTCAACTTTTTCGGAGTCATCGAAGGCGGGAGTCATGGGCGGAGGCCTAAGGAGCGGAGGCATCGATGACGCGGTAGAGTCCATTTTGAGAGACCTTGCCAAGCTCCAGTAAGCCAGATGCGAAGGCGAAATCTCTTCAAGAAGCGCGCCCCAGTTGTTAGAACGCAATTCGCGTATGCGAGATTTAACATCTCGCTGTAGGGCCCTCATACGGATGCGGTTTGCCTCGTTCGGAGCGTAATCGTACGCCTGGATAGCTGCGTTCTTTGCTCTCAACAACTCCCTCACATCCTCAGGCAGGATCCAGCGGCGATCATTCGCCACCGGAACCCGCCTGGAAGATGCACTGATAGCAGTTCGAAGGTGGTTGGTGAAAGCACCGATCGCTGCATTGGTCTCCTCGATGGATGACAATGAATCGGGAATGGTGTTCAGGTCGGGGCTGTCGGTTGCCTTAAGGGCTTCGGTTAGTTTGGCCCAATCAATGTGTGCCCTCGTTTGAGGAACGGGGTCACTTGGGATACCTAGCTGCATGACTACCGGTCGGTGATCCGAAGTAAGTTGGTGGATGACTTCTACTGAGTGTACCGTTAAGTTAACACTTTGTAGGATTGCTATATCGAGAATATCGGGGCGATGATTTGTGTTATAGGGATAGTGAGTCGGTTCTCGAATCAGGTTAGCGAATCTAACATGTGATGAAGACGACGGCCGCTTGGGTTGGTAACTACGGTGTACCAACCTGAATGTTTCGAGTTAAAGTCACCAGCTAGTATTACGGAGGGACTCATATCGAGTAGCGACTGGAGGTCACTTTGAAGTATAGCTTTATCTGGTGGTTGGTAGATGGATACCAGCGTGATTGGCTGATGGCCGCTCATCGGTATTCTACAACAGGAAACTTCGATATTCTCGAGCTGTGGGGGATCAACAGGTATACACTGTAGTGACCTTTTGTAATAGATGAGGGTACCGCCTCTATCGGCGGTAAGCCTATCGTAACGAACGATATTGTAGTTCGCTATTTTCGGGTCCTTGTGATTAGGTTTCAAAAAGGTTTCCCGCACAAGTAAGATGTCGATTTGGAATTCTCGAAGGAGTTCATGAATTTCATTACGCTGATGTTTAAGACCATCGGCGTTGAAGTAGCCGATAGTAAGGGACCTGGCCGTGAGAGGAGAAGGCATGCAAGCAGGTGCTAACCTGACCTGCTGTACCTGAGAAGAGCGGTGAGGGCTGCCATGGGTTTCCTCACCATGCGTTCTTGGGAGGCAGTGGAGGACCGTGAGGGTCACATAGCGGAGGCTGCGGTTTATTGGGTGGGCCGGGCTTTGCAGCAGGAGCAGAGGGTGGACACCTTTGCTTTGCCTTCTGCGCCTTTTTGAGGTAGGGTTTTGGGGCCCTGGAGCATCCTAGGTAATTGGCAGTATGGCCAACCGACTTACATAAGACGCATGCAGGAGGTTCGACAGATTGCGGGGTTCGCGCGCAATCTGCCGTGCCATGATCACCCAGGCACTTGACGCACCTGGGCTTGGCGTGGCAATTTCTGGCCGTATAGCCACAGACTTGGCATCTATGGCATTAGCTGGGTATACCACGTTTGAAAGGGATCTCGACGGTGATCCCCGAAAGTCGTGCTATTGTTTTAAGGTTGAAAATCCCCTTGCCCTCAGGTGTGTGATATAGTGTTACCAAAACTAGGTTATACGGCATACGATCTTTGCGATACATACGGTGGACGTGGTGGATATTTTTCGCGTGTGGTTTGGCGATTTTTAAATTTGACATATGTATGGACACAGATGTCCACGCCGCTTTATCCCGGATGGCTTGGCCTCGGGGGTAGGAGAGATATAATTTGTCCGATAGAGATATAAAAAGTCCGAGGGCTTAGCCCTTTTTTGTCGTTTTGCGACGACGGTGAATCCCTCGTTGGATTCAATGGCTTGGGCGGGAGCCAAGGTATCGCAATCCAACGACGATGAACAACGAGTTTGAACCCACTTTCGAATTTTGTCCAGATGTCTGGACACTGCGAGCGAACGAAGGCCATGAAGGCATTCGATATATGTGCCTCCGCGGTAGCCATAGCTGCTGCAGCCTGAAAATAATTTAAAAACTAACCGTATTTCGCCGAAGTCCGCTACCTGGAATCCTAAAAAGGGTACGCAGGTAAAGAGTTGACCGCGTTAGGGTCAATATGCTGGGAAAGACACAGATATGATAAAATAAATATAAAAATGGGATAGTAAATAAATAAAAGTGTAGAAAGGAAATAATATATAAAATAAAAAGGACTGGATCAGTACAAATTGGTTGTCACCGTAAGGTATCCTCTGTACTAAAAGCAGAATGCTTTACGCTGGGCACACACAGCACTCAGCACAAGCACAACACAGCACTTTGAAAACTAAACAACTTAGCCGCAAATAAAAAATCACTTTGAGGGCGCTCGGAGGTAGTAAAAAACCCAGAAAAACCGTATCACGGAGCCAACACACTAGTCTGTGACTTTAGTAAACTGAGCGCCACTGAATATCGGGAAGGGACCGATCAATCGGAGTGGTCTTAGAACGTCCGTACCGGGCGGCGGTCGCAGCGAGAATCCATAATTTCTGTGTATGTAACGAAGGTCTCTAGGTAATTCAGTAAACACATATTATGTATACAATTGAAGCTGTACAGGTACTGACTAGACCCTAGATTTATTCAAGACACAATAAATGTCACTACCACGTGTTGCGATCTGCACAATGCAATAAACTTTTGCATCTAACCATCAGAACTGTGAACGATTGTCAGCTCTTGCAGAATAATTTGAATTTGATGGATGATTGGTGTGAAAGAAATTGTATAAAATGTTGTTCTTAAAATGGCAAGTCATAACTTTTACTAAAAATATAAATACAAAATTAAGGAAGTTAAAATTAAAAAATCGTATTATGTTTAAGTCCTTGGTGTAACTTTAGATAGCAAACTTACATTTCATTTTCACTATGATAATAGTAATAATAAATCCCCAAATCAACAAGCCAGAATAAACATACATATATAAATATAAACAACCATGACTTGAGATCAAACATCTCTGTTCATCACTTAAATGAAGGCCCGACCAGGACTCGAACTTGGGACTTCCGGGATTTGTGGCAGGGCTACTAACCACTACGCCTCCCGGCCGTCAAATACTGACAAAGAATATAAGAATATTGTAAAAAATTATTTTAGGATTCAACCTTATTAGGATTCATTCTTAGCATTGCCAAGCCACAATAAATATAAACAGTTACAAAATTGTATTTGCTTCCTTAGTTCCCACTTCCTTAATAATAGATACACAGTGAATTAAAACCAAATAGAATCTGTTCAGATGAAGTTTGCCAGATATCTTTGTGTGAAGACTAAGCAATGAAAATCACTTGAGGATAACAATGACAGATTAAAACATTTCCATCTGGTGAAATTTTATTTCTAACATTTCTTTTAAATGTCTCATGAAATCTGTTAGACACCATATTTTATTTGATTAATTTTTTTTAGAATGTACAATAACTTGGATGATGATTTCGATATATTTAATGGTTCAGTGGTTATCTTTAAAAGCAAAATATTAGATTTTTGTAACTTGTTTTTTTCTTAATTTTTACTGTAAATTTTAACCTTGATTTCAACCTTAATTGTGTAACATTTGAGCAGAATTACAATTTAACTGACAACCAAAATCTTTTTTCATAATTGAGTTATGTATTTATAAATGAGAGTGTTTGCAGTTTGTTATGAAGCCTATAAACAAATCTAAGTTTAACTTAATTAAAAATAAACCTGGACTTCATTAATTCTCATTTATGAGATCTGTGCATCAGGCAGGAGGCTGTCACCTATCTTACGCTTTTACTTTAATCAAAGAAGACAAGGCTTACTTATTTATCTGACCCTGTCAAATGACTGCATCTTATCACAGTGCTAAGTCATTCATATAGTAGATATAATTCCACTTTATTTCAGAAGGTAACATGCAATGTGTAATTTCTATGCACACATGATTCCACAGTTACTATATTGCGCTCGTTCATATGACCCACACAACGGACCTAATAAATGGGGTGGGCTGTTTACCAGGCTAATTATCTTGCTATGTTAATTATATTCTGCATTCCCCAGTGAATCGTTTCTGTACCAATTATTATTGCTATGATCTATAAGTAACCGTTTTTTAATTATGTAGTTCTAATAACTCACAAAAATTTTATATTAATTTAAAAATTTCACATATTTTAGACCTTTATTTTCAAACAAGAATATTTACAAATCAAGAATAGGACCAAGAAACACAAAGAAAGAAAATATTGTTAATTTGTACTAAAATATCATCTCATGTTTCTTGTATTTCAATTCGTAACTACCAATTAAAACACACATTATATCATGAAAACCAAAAGAACGAATATCTTCAAAAGTAATTTCAAGTATAATTGTAGCCCTCAGCTATGTTACCCGATACCTACTCTCAAGTCTAAGCCGAAGCACAAACAACACCTTAATTATTACGCATAGAAATTTAATAAGCTGTATTATACTTTAATTTAACATAAAAGGAACACCAACATGTCATGGCCAATGCCAATTACTTCTTTGAAAGTACATTTTGTGATCTTGAAATGTAAAATTTGGAAAGTTGATATCGCAAGGTGTGGGTGGTTTTATTAGTAACTTATTTATAAGTATTTCAGCCTCTACTTTTCTGGGGGCTATGTGTGTATATATTTGCACTCATCAATGTCATTAATATAAGTAGATATATTTTGGATGTATAAAAACCACGAAAACCATTCATTTATCTATTATTTTTAATTTTAAAAACATTTGAATTTCATAGTACTTATATAAATTTTTTGTAGAAAATAGAAATAGTACAAGGTAGAATATTAATTGGTAGAATGTATACGTGGTTGTTTTCCAAGAACAGAACTGCGTACCTACATTATTGTTTTATAAATAGAGGGATAAATTATTTTCAGAAACATTTGAATTAAGATAAGTTCGTCATGTATGATTTTCTCTTATTAATTTAATAACGAGTATATCGTTACGGCAAATATAATGGAATTTTTGAATTAAGATAGCTTGAAAAGTTTCCTAATACTTTCAAAAAAGGATATCACTACCGAATAAAAAGATTACAAAAAACATTATCATTTTTTTCGACTAAAATATACTCTTTTTTTTTTTTTTTTTGTTCCCCTCCGCGGGAAGGGCAGGAGGATAAAAATGCTCTGACGCATACTCCGGCGCGACTCCGAAGTTATGTGGGACTCGTCCCGACGCCTACCAGAACCATACCCACTAAAAACCCCCTGTCGGCTCGTGCATTTTTGCCACTCAGCCTTCATCGGAGCGACGGCCAATTGGAGAAAGAGGCCGCGCTAGCGGGGCCCTTAAGGGGTCACCCGCTGGGATTTACATAGCACTGAAGGTGCTCAAAAATTAAAAGTAAAATAAAAACATTAAAAATGAAAAGTAAATAATGAAAACATTAAAAATTGAAAAATTAAATATGCATTAATTCGGATTTACGTTAGAATTAGAATTTACGTTAGAATTAGAATTTGCGGCCAGAAGGGCCTCGAGATCGCGTGACAGTCTGGTGGATGAGTACGTTTGCGCATTTCTAGGCCTGGCGACTTTGAACTTCGAGTCTAACACAGGAGCAGCATATGAGACAGAATCACGAACTAGAGGATTGGGATGGGTTTCGGAGCGTTTGAAGAACGCTTCAGAGAGTGTTTTGAGATATTGTTGTACTGTAGGCAGTTCAAGATCTCTATGCAAGTCCGCGTTACGCACGTACCACGGTGCGCCTGTGGCCCGGCGGCAAAAGAGGTTTTGAACTACCTGCAGTTTGTGCAGGAGGGAGGGTTTGGCGTGGGCAAAGATTGGCGAGGCATACGTCATGACGGGTCTAACGCAGACCTTGTAAAGTGTACGTTTGTTTCTGAAGGACATTTTACTTTTTCTACCTAACATGCTATTTAGGCGGACTAAATAGTGACGAGCGAGTTTCGAAACTCTTTCAACGTGTGGCTTGAAAGAAAGCGTCGGATCTAATGTGACGCCTAAGTATTTAGTACTGCGCTTCCAGGGGATGGGAATGCCTAACATTCGAACGTGGGGATCGCCATCGGGACGACGGCGTTTGTGGTCGAAGCGCATCGCAGAACTCTTTTCAGGGTTCACATCGATGCGCCATTCTTGAAACCATGCACCAAGGGCGTTTACGGCCTTTTGGAGTCTGGTTACAAGGCGCCGAACACCGTGGCCTTTGGTATAGAGTGCGGTGTCGTCAGCGAAGAGGGCGAGTTCGACGCCTTTCGGCGGGATGGGAATGTCGTTGGTGTACACGGTGTACAGCAGAGGGGCGAGGACTGAGCCTTGAGGGACTCCAGCCTTTATGGGACGAGGTGCAGAAAGCGTGCCTTCGTGTTTAAATCGAAACATGCGGTCTTTGAGAAACGACGCTATTATCCTGACTAGGCGATCCGGTAAGCCTATCTTGTAGAGTTTATAAACGAGACCGCTGTGCCAGACTTTATCGAAAGCCTTGGCTACGTCAAAGAAAACCGCGACTGTTTTATAACGACGCGGATAGAAACCGTCAAGTATATACTCGACGATTCGGTGGACTTGCTGAGGGCAGGAGTGTTTAGCGCGAAAGCCGAACTGATGGGGAATAATGAGAGGATCGCCATCCGTTGGAAACAGATGGTTCCGCATTCGAGAAAGTATGACTCTCTCGAGAAGTTTAGACATTGCCTTGAGGAGGCTGATGGGTCTGTGATTAGCCGGGACGTTCAGAGGTTTGCCCGGCTTGGGAATGCCTATGACTGTCGCTTCTTTCCAAGCTTTAGGAAAATAGCTATGGTCGAAGCAGGCATTGAAAATGATAGCTAACAAGGTAAGCATCTGTTGCGGTAGGTGCTTAAGTGCGTGGTTGGAAATTCCATCCGCACCCGGAGCCTTTTTGGACTTTTGATTTCTAATGAGAAGCAAGATTTCGTCATTAGAGACTGTGACAGGGTCGGCGGTGATGGGGAGAGAGTCTCTGTGAAGGACTTCGTCCTCCACCGCTTGGATGTGAGTGGGATTCGCGGGTTGCGTGCTGGGCGAGCATTGTGCGGCAATGCTGTCGGCGAAGCATTCGGCTTTCTCTTCGACTTCGAAGGCAGTAGTGCCATCGGGACGAGTGAGAGGAGGAACGTGAGAGACGGTGTCTACGCGTAAGGCTCGGGCCATGCTATAGTACGCTTGGTGGGACGGAGAGATATTCGCCATGAGATCGTTCATCTGAGCGTCTCGGAGTTCCGCGAGGCAAGACCTAACTTTACGTTGAAGCTGATTCGCAGCTGTTCTATAGGCGGGCGTGGGATATTTCTTGGCTCTCCGGAGAGCCGCGTTTTTAGCTTTAATAAGATTGCTAACGGCTAAGGGAAGCGTGGGTTTGCCTTGCTTAGCAACCTTTTCGTTGTCACTGATGGCTGAGTTGATAGCATCAGTGAGAGAATTTACTAATGAATCGATTTTATCCGGGCTATCTAATTGCTCGGGAGAGATCGCGAGTGGAGAGTTCGGAGCCTCTAAGGCTGAAACTAACGTATTTTTAAAACCTTTCCAATTGGTAAAGGTCTTAGGAGATGAGGCGTTATCGTTCGGCGGTCCTAGCACGAGGGAAACGGGGCGATGGTCGGAGCCTAGGTCATCGAGCGGTTCGATAGACCTTAGGTCAAGATTGATTCGCTTGATAATTGCAAAGTCGAGGATGTCTGGAGAGTAGGACGGGTTGTTGGGATAGTGAGTGGGAGTGACGGGGGATATGACATCTAGGTCAAGGGAGTTAGTGATGTCGAGGAGAGCGATACCGCTTGTGTTAGTTGATAGGCACGTCCAGTCAGTATGTTTGGAGTTAAAGTCTCCGAACATAATGACTGAATGGCCGAGGGCGAGAATGGCCTCAAAGTCGCTGCGGATTGGTCTGGTACCACTAGGTATGTAGATTGAAGCTATGATGATGGTCGGATGACCAGTCATAGCCAATCTACACACAGTGGCTTCCATGTTGAGGAGAGGAGGGGTAGGGAGAGGACAGCAATGGAAACCTCTTTTGTAATATATAGCGGTGCCGCCGAAACCGTCGGAGTTGGGCCTATCGTTACGAATAAACGCGTACTTTGGTATAGCGAATCCCCTGGAGCGGTTTGGAGTAAGCCATGTCTCCTGGAGAAGGAATAAGTCAGGTTCTTTGTTCTGAAGGAACAGTTTAATCTCGGGAAGGTTGGTGTTCAGGCTACGAGCGTTAAAAGATATTAGGGATAAGCCCTTGGGTTTGATACGACAGGACGCGGGATTCGCGGGTCTAGACATTATAATTTATTATTTACGAATTTATACAAAAAATAAAAGAATTTACAACGAACTTAGGAGCGAGTGATGCTCGGCTAGCGCGAATAATCGCTCTTGAGGAGAGCGGGCGGCTCGCAGTTTGCGTGCGAGTACGGAAATTTCGTTAATGTCGACGTTTTGGATGACGTCGAACACGGTCTTCATGACCAACGACGCCAACGACGACTGAGGGGAAGATGACAACGCGGGACGCGGCCCTACTGGAGCTACGGGAGCTGGGATGGGTCGGGAAGGTGCAGGCGGGACGGCCGGACGCTGCCTCCAAGACAGAGCCGGAGTAGGCGTCGGCTGAACGGGCTTTGCTTCCGGGGGACCCCGGTTGCGCAGCGGCGGGAAGTTGGCAGGAGTGAGTGGCGGCGCCGGTTTAGGCGCGACCCTCTTGGTGGTGGAGCGCGGAGCGCGCGGGCAACCCCTGTAGTTTGCTGTGTGGCCGTACTGGCCGCACAGCACACAGGCAGGGGGGGAAGTGGATTCGGGAGTGCGAGTGCACTCCTTTGTGAAATGTGGATCCAGGCACTTAACGCACCTGGGGGGAGCTGAGCAGTTAGCCGCTGCGTGGCCGTAGAGCTGGCAGCGGTGGCACTGCCCAGGGTGACCGCGGGGGTTGGGACGCTCGACGGAGATATTTGAGAGTCCGCAAATTGTGCGAGCCTCTCTAAAGATCTCCCTCGAGTTGGGAGTATTCGACAAGATTACCAACGCTAAGGGAAAACGCCTACCGCGGTTGGAGTGCATCTTGTGCACTGCTGTGACCGGGAAACCCTGAGACTTAAGGTCATCGAGGATGTCTTCGTTGCTGAGTTCGAACGGGACGCCCCGTAGTACTGCGCGGATCTTACGCTCCTCCGGGAGGGCGTAGGTGTGAAATGCGATTTGATTTATCGAGAGTAGCCTAGTGAAAGACCGGAAGTCGTCGACGGTCGCTAATTGGATTTTGATTGTCTCGCCAGCGTTGGCGGCTTTTAAGTAATTGATTTTGTGCACTTTGCACAAGTTGGAAACCGCGGTCCAGCGCGCTTTTTCACGCAGGAATACGGGCGGAGGGAGCTGAGGCTTCGGCGGGACGGGAGCGCAGCGCGTCGCTGGCTTTGATGTGACCGACGGAGACGCGGTTACTACGACCGATTTTAACGGTGCGGGGGCTGGTGTTGAAGACACCGGGGAGGGCTCGGGTATTGAAGATACCGAAGCTTTCTTAGAGCGCTTCTTGGAGCGCTTGGCGACGAGTTGAAACGCGGGCTCAGGAGAGCCGGTTAAAGTGACGGCATCTGACGACGTATCAGACGCGGGTTCGGAGTCGCTCCCGGGAGCGGTACGCTTACGACGCGACGCGTGAGAGGATGCGACCGATTCGCAGTCCATCTCGGACGAGGCGGGAGACGCGGGAGAGCTTAAGACCTGAGGGGTCTCGACGTTGGAGGCCTGAGGGGCCGGGGTTGAGGCCTGAGGGGCCGGGGACGCGATAGATGCCTGTAAGGCCTGCGTTAGTATGTCATCGGGTATGCTGTAGCCAGACGCGGCGAGTACCTGGGCGAACGACCTAAGTACGTTGACAAGGTCCATTGGAGGGCTTGGGATAATATGGAATATATAAATATATAATGTATGCCTAGGTTCCCTAGCAAACCTAGCGCCTATTTATATAACAAATGCCTAGAATTCCTAAATAAAAATCTAGCGAACCCTAGCGGCAAACCTCCCTACCAGCGGTAGGGGGGCTGGGGAGAATAAATTAAAACTAACAATAGTACGCCGAAGGCCGCTACCTAGAAACCTAAAAAAGGGTGCGCAGGTAAAGAGTTGACCGCGTTAGGGTCAACCTTTACCGACAGAAAGGACAAATACACACGAAAATACACAAATATGATAGAAATAAATATGAAAATAGGAGAAAAATAAATAAAATAGAGAAGAGAAATAAATAAAAATAAAAAGGACTGGTTCAGTACAAATTCGTTGTCACCGTTAAGTATCCTTTGCACTGAAACCAGACTACTTACGCCGGGCACAACACTGCACTCAGCACAAGCACAACACAACTTAGCACAGCACTTTGAAGACTAAGAGGCTTAGTCGCAAAGAAAAATCGCACTTCGAAAGCACTCAGACGGAGTAGAAAGACTTAGGAAACCGTAGCACGGAGCCAACACGCTAGACTGTGACGTCAGTAAACTGAGCGCCGCGGAATGGCGGGAAGGGACCGATCAACGGAGAGCTGGGTCTTGCACGTCCGAACCGCGTGGCGATTTTTTTTTTTTTTTTTTTTTGCTGCCGAGGCACCCTCACGGGAGGGAGGTGGAAGATGCGTCATGCATACCCGCCCGCAGGTAAATTCCTCTGCGGGGGGGTTATGTGGGACTCACCAGAATGGCACCTACCCACTAAAAACCACCTGTTGGCTGTGGTAAGCGTATACCTTTAGCCTTCATCGGAAGCGACACCCGTCGGGAAGTTGGGCGCGCTGGCGGAGACCCGCTAGCGGGTCTTCCGCCTGTAGTGAAAGTTGCACTGAAGGTGCTCAAAGGGACATGAGTTGGTGGCCGTTCTGGGCAGCCTCCGGTGAAGCCGGGGCTGGGCAGAGGTCGGCCGAAGCATGATTTAGGGATCAATTCATTTAAATGAACCTACAATGAATTGAGAAGGGAACTATGCTCCGCCAGAGCTAGCAAACGCTCTGTCGGAGTACGTGAAGCCCTAAGTTTACGGGCTAAGACTGCGATTTCACTAACATCGACATTTTTAATAGCGTCGCAGACGATACGCATATCGTCTGCTACGGAGGATTGAGGAGTGGGTTTGTATGGGCGAGGAGCCGGGATGGGATTCGATGCGGGACGCTGCCTCCAGTTTTCTGGAGCAGGCTTGGGCTGAGTAGGCTTTGCAGCCGGAGGAACCCGGCTACGCAGCGGCGGAAAGTTTTCTTGAGAAAGGCGCGGGGCCTGTTTGGGAGCCGCCCTTTTAGCGGAGCGCATACAACGGGGTGCACGAGGGCAGCCCCTGTAGTTTGCGGTGTGGCCGGACTGGCCACAAAGCACGCAATCGGGAGGAGAGGGAGTTTCAGGAGTGCGATTGCACTCCTTAGTGAAGTGCGGGACCAGGCACTTGACGCACCTGGGCGGTGCGCGGCAGTTGGCTGCCGCGTGCCCGTACAACTGGCACCGATGGCACTGGCCGGGATGACCGCGGCTATGAGGCGCCTCGATCGAGATCCCTGAGAGGCCGCAAATAGAGCTAACCCCTTTCAGGATCTCTCTGGACTTGGGGACGTTGGCGAGAATCACCAAAGCGAGAGGGTGTTGCCTCCCGTACTTGCTGTGCATTTTATGCACCGCGAGTGCCGGGAAGCCTTGGGACTGCAGATCCTCCAGGATGGCCTCGTTCGATAATTCGAACGGGATTCCCCTGAGTACCGCTCTGATCTTACGCTCTTCTGACAGAGCATAAGTGTGATAAGCATATTGCTTATCGGTGAGGAGCTTAGTCAAAGCTCGGAAACCGTCTATCGACGAGACAGTGATTTTAATGGATTCACCCGAGTTTACCGCTCGGGTGTAAAGGATCTTGTGCTCATTGCACAATGTCGAGACCTCAGTCCATTTACCCTTTTCCCGAAGGAAAATGGGTGGTGGGACCTTGGCCTTGACAGAAGTCGGGGCCGGAGCGGGTGTTGAAGACACCGGGGCAGCTGGCGTTGAAGACGCCGCAGGGGGTGTAGGGACGGGCGCCGAGGGCGCCGGGTCTTGTTTCGAGCGCTTCTTAGAGCGCTTCTTAACAAGGGTGAAAGAGGGAGGCTCATCAGGGCCAGTTGGGGTGGCATCCGAGGATGACTCGGTCGCGGGTGCGCGCTTGCGGCGCGGAGGGGCGATTTCTTCGCACTCCATGTCACTGGAGGAAGGGGACGCGGGAGGGCCTAAGACCTGAGGGGTCTGGGGGACTGGGGTGGCCTGAGGGGCCATTGGTGGAGTTAACGCCATGATATGCGGGATAAGAGAATCAAGGAAACGGAACTTGTCAGCATTTATATATATGCCTTCAGCACCGATACTATCAGCTAACTTCTTCCTAATCTCATCATTGCTTAGGGAAGCCATTGCGGAGGGGTTGGGGAGGGACAATATATGAACCTAACAACGATGACTAACTTCCTAAAACCACCCTACACGCAGTAGGGCGGTTGAGAACGACGCGGATAACTTACTCGAACACGGCACTTGAAGTCCTGGAACAACGAATTCCCGTCGACGAAGCTCACGTTCCACGAAGTACGGTTAACAAGCCACTATTCGCCGTGAAAACGGCGTTAGAAACTTATTAGAAGTACGGTTAACGAGCCACTGTCCGCCGTGAAAACGGCGTTAGAAACTTAGTACGGTAAACAAATATGAAATTTGGGTGCTCAATTAGCGCGGGGGCTAAAAGAGCGGGAAGGCGTCTGCGATCGACGTGCGCTCGAGAACGCACGCAGACCGAGACTGTATCGCGTGGCGATCGGAGCGAGAATGAAAATATACTCTTCTTGACGATCTTTTAAGTAGTAAGGCGTGAAAGCGTACTAACGCAGTGTCACATTTTTAGTTAAGTTGAATGCACAGATATTGTAAGCAGACACCATTCAGCAAATATACTAAATAAACAAGAAAATTCTAAGTCTATGTGGGGTAAGCGAATTAAAACCTGCAAAGTACAGAGACTGTCGTCACTTCGCGAAGTATGTAATCATTTGACGCGCTGCAAACGATGGGGTTGGTCTGATTTTTTTTTAAATACTTGAAATCTGTAGAAAAAATTACTTAGGTAGAAAAATCGCCCATTTTCATAAGTTAAATAACAACAAATCAAATAATATTCACACTATACACACAACGGAAATATTAAACTATAAATAAATAAGTAATAATAAATAAATAAATATTTCTAACAATGTGTAACTTGTGTTATGGATACTAGATAACGGATAAATAAACTTAAGAAATACATAAGCACAAATATCATAAAATATCTGCCTCTACCAGGATTCGAACCCGGGACCTCTGGCATGGAAGGCAAGGCTACTTATCTCCACACCAAACAAGCCGTCAACTAAACAAATTATCTCAGTACTACAGTGTTATACAATGTTATAGTATCTCAGTGTTACAGTACATATTCAAAAATTGGAGAATTAAAAAAAATGTGGCATTGACTGAAAAATAAAGGACACAAAACAACTACAAAGATATTGGAAAAATTTCAGCCCCTAACAAAACGAAATAATAATAACCGTCGGCTACGGACACTGAAATTAAATAATTGGCCTTAAGAACGTGCCATTACAAGGGACAAGAAAGATGTTGTCAACAAGCTACTCTGTGCCATGTTTGGTGACGCACGGCAAGATTAAGATGACACCCAGTTTGATTGCTATAAAAATGTTTTGTTTTCTCCGCCTACTGCTACTCAAAAAGAATAAAGCACTTATTGTGACTATTTGGAGGAGGAAATAGCAATTTTGTCCTTTTCTTTTTAATTCAAGAATTCTTGTATCTATACTTTTTAATCAAAAATTTTAAATAATAAGTGTTGTTATTTATTTTTGTGTATGTAAAGACATGAATCATGTTTCACATGAAGGAATTCTAAAATATAATATTATGAGTATATATTATATTGTGTACTAACACATTAGTGAATCAACTCAAAGAGCTACATTCAAACTAAGTTTTGTCCTAATCTTGTACTTTCAAAAAGTGTTTTGTCCTCCAGTTTCATGCCACATGTGTTTCTAGAATAAATAAATATATACAAAATATTTTTTTCATATTATGGGTAGGTATTTCCGATTTTTTCTGTTTTGCTAACATTCTGAGCCAGTGGACGAATCACCATTTCAATGTTTGCTCCTCAATATATTTATTATTATTACTATTTTAACTTAATTGTAATTTTAAACAAGCATTTTATTTAATTTTCCTTGTTTTTTATTTCTCGTTTCAAATAAATTCAACGGTCGGATATATGAGAAAAGAAAATATCACTAGTTCGACAATCGAACTAGTGAGAACAAGCCACAATTTCCAGCTAGTGTATTACACCACAAAATACAACACATAGGCTCTTTAGATATATCAAATTACCAGTAACCCTGTATAAAACTGAATTATTAAAATAGGAATACGAAACTAGTTTACTTCGCGTAACGTATTTAATCGCTTTATACGATATATTTAAACCAATTTTTTTAACAGAATAAAAGTGACATATAAACAGCCTGCATAATTTTGAAAGCAATACTAATAAGGAATGGTTAGGAATAATTCTTTGATTAATAAATAATGATATTCGATGAATTTATTATTTTCAAGTCAATGTTAAATTACTCTAAATAAAAAGCTGTTTTAAGATTTAAGTACTGCTTTATATAACTATTTCTGTTTCTGTTTTGATTGGTAAATAAAACAATTACATATTTAAGAAGTACGAAATTTTTTTTTATCTACAAGCAAAAAATTTATTGGACCTTTATTTTGTAACATATTTTTTCAAAGGACATAACAGTTACACTAACTGCCTAAACTTTTCAAAAAGCAGCTAATAAATTCGAGCAAGTTTCGAAGACTAACCGTACACTTACAGATTTACGCAGGTTAACCATCGTTGAGCTTGAAATAAAAAACTGAGACCTTTCAATAAATTACTGTCCTCGATAGCTTGTGATTTATTGAGTAAATAATCAAATTTTAAGTTATTAGAAATAAGGAAAATTTTTTGTGACATGTTTTTTCCAGGATTATATTTTAAATGATAATCATAATTTATTTATTGTAGCAACTAGGCCCACTTGCAAATATTACAAAGTTTCAAAGCAATGTTAGTGTTACAAGAATTATCTGCAAATCCTAAATTATCAAAATTCACACATATATTAACATCGCGAAATAAAAAGTCTATTATCGACGGCCTGTTTGGTGTGGAGGTAATTAGCCTTGCCTTGTATGCCAGAGGTCCCGGGTTCGAATCCTGGTAGGGGCAGATATATTATTATATTTGCTTACTAGTCATGGATGTCTATTTACGTTTATTTAAGTTTATTTCTAATGTTCAGAATTAAAAATTTATGTTTATATATTTCTTAAGTTTATTTATCCGTTATCTAATTTCCATAACACAAGTTCTTTAATGATATTTAATTTGGGCTAGATAATGTGGTGTGGTTGTTAGAAATATTTATTTATTTATTATGAACATTACTTACTTACTTTTTACTTACACATTACAGATACTTGAACTGATTTTGAAATTATTCAAACTTATATAAACTTATAGTAAGCTCCTTATTTAAAGTGCTTGTTCCCGGTAAAGCAATTAATTTCACATTTTTTTGTCATTTCTGTACACAAACTTTTTTTTTTGGCACAATGGCCATACTACTTTTAAATAGTAAATTTATATATTCAATTGACGTATTTTGCTGTCAGAACATTTAGATTGTTCTTTACTGTACTTGAAATTGATTTTCAAAGTGTGATTCAACGAGCAAAGGGTATTCACACAAGAAGGTGTCCTCGTTTCATTCGTGTGATGCTGTGTCGAAGTCATTCATTGGAATCTTGTTACATCAATGTATCAATAGGAACGTGATTAGTCCTCAAGGAAGTTATCGTCATTGGTTGCTTTTGTTATCTGCATTTGTCGTTCCGCTAAATTATAAACTCCAAAAGTTTTCATTCTTATCTTCAGGATTGAGACAGCTTTTTTTTCTAAAAATTGTCAAAGGGTCGAAGGTAATGCAGTCAATACATAATAGAATAATGATAAAATTTCTATACAGTTGAAGCTGTACATATTGTCAGTAAGTACTGACTAGACCCTTCCATCCTTGACTATATTGAAAGTATTTATTCAACATAGAATAAATGTTCAAATTCAAATATTTATTTCTGACATTGACGATTCTTGTTCTTATTGAACTTGATTACATTACATAATAAAAACCAATAGATCTCTAAAAGCAATTTCGATTATAATTGTAGCCCTCAGCTATGTTACCCGATACCTACTCTCAAGTATAAGCCGAATCACAAACAACACCTTAATTAGTACGCATAGAAATGTAATAAGCTGTATTATACTTTAATTTAACATAAAAGGAACACCAACATGTCACTGCCAGTGCTGAAGAATTAGGGCAGGTAATTACTTCCTAGATAAGTACGAGAAATGTAAGGTTTGGAAAGTTTGTATCACGAGATGTGGGCGGTTTTATTTAGTATGTTATTTACGAGTATTTCAGCCTCTACTTTTCTAGGTATTTTGTGTGTATATAACAATACGTATTTTTACTACTTTTAGTGACTTTCATTTTTACCAAATTTAACCCAACAAGACGGTGCACCCCAGTTTGCGACTTCCTAAACCTACAATTTATAATACTCTGTGTCAGTATTATTGTAAAATAAGTAATCCGTGACCTTTTCGAAAATACGGCGTATTGCTTATTAGTGGTCGAGTAGACCATATCTTCATCTTAATGTCGGAGCCTTAACCTACATTTTAAAGTGTCGTTGGCGCAGTGGTCAAGGCGCTGGCTTCTCGATCTTGAGGTCGCGGGTTCGATCCCCGGTACTGCCACATGTACCAATGAGTTTTAACAACTTAAGTTAAATAAAAACCTGCAAGACGAATCCCAAGTACGCGTTACCAGACTCAAATATAGAGTCACCAATTAAACTAATCATTTGACGCGCTGAGAAACATAGGGGTTGGTCTTATTTTATTTTATATATTTGAAAATATCTCTAAAGATAGTAATTGTGTAAAGAAGAGGAATTGTAGGTATATTTCTTCTGTACTAATAACAACGAAAATTTTTCGGATGTCACATGGATGACGTTTGTATGAATAATCTTAGCTATGCTGATGATATGGTGCTGCTGAGCCCCTCGATTGGTGCACTGCGAAAGCTTCTCGGTTTGTGGGAGTCCTATGCAGTGGGCCATGGACTCAAATACAATGCAGCCGTGATTTTTTTTTTTGCTGCCGAGGCACCCTCGCGGGAGGGAGGTGGAAGATGCGTCATGCATACCGCCCGCAGGTAAAGTCCTCTGCGGGGGGGTTATGTGGGACTCACCAGAATGGCACCTACCCACTAAAAACCACCTGTTGGCTGTAGTTATTACCGTTAGCCTTCATCGGAAGCGACACCCGTCGGGAAGTTGGGTGCGCTGGCGGAGACCCGCTAGCGGGTCTGCCGCCCGTAGTGAAAGTTGCACTGAAGGTGCTCAAAGGGACATGAGTTGGTGGCCGTTCTGGGCAGCCTCCGGTGAAACCGGGGCTGGGCAGAGGTCGGCCGAAGCATGATTTAGGGATCAATTCATTTAAATGAACCTATAATGAATTGAGAAGGGAACTATGCTCCGCCAGAGCTAGCAAACGCTCTGTCGGAGTACGTGAAGCCCTAAGTTTACGGGCTAAGACTGCGATTTCACTAACATCGATATTTTTCATAGCGTCACAGACGATACGCATATCGTCTGCTACGGAGGATTGAGGAGTGGGTTTGTATGGGCGAGGAGCCGAGATGGGATTCGATGCGGGGCGCTGCCTCCAAATTTCTGGAGCAGGCCTGGACTGTGTAGGCTTTGCAGCCGGAGGAACCCGGCTACGCAGCGGCGGAAAGTTTTCCTGAGAAAGGAGCGGGGCCTGTTTGGGTGCCGCCCTCTTGGAATTGGAACGCATACAATGGGGTGCACGAGGGCAGCCCCTGTAATTTGCGGTGTGGCCGGACTGGCCACAAAGCACGCAATCGGGAGGAGAGGGAGTTTCAGGAGTGCGATTGCACTCCTTAGTGAAGTGAGGGACCAGGCACTTGACGCACTTGGGCGGTGCGCGGCAGTTGGCCGCCGCGTGCCCGTACAACTGGCACCGATGGCACTGACCGGGATGACCGCGGCGATGAGGCGCCTCGATCAAGATCCCAGAGAGGCCACATATAGAGCTAACCCCTTTCAGGATCTCCCTGGACTTGGGGACGTTGGCGAGAACCACCAAAGCGAGAGGGTGTTGCCTCCCGTACTTGCTGTGCATTTTATGCACCGCGAGTGCCGGGAAGCCTTGGGACTGCAGATCCTCCAGGATAGCCTCGTTCGATAATTCGAACGGGACTCCCCTGAGTACCGCTCTGATCTTACGCTCTTCTGACAGAGCATAAGTGTGATAAGCATATTGCTTATCGGTGAGGAGCTTAGTCAAAGTTCGGAAATCGTCTATCGACGAGACAGTGATTTTAATAGATTCACCCGAGTTGGTCGCTCGGGTGTAAAGGATCTTGTGCTCTTTGCACAAAGTCGAGACCTCGAACCATTTACCCTTTTCCCGAAGGAGCACGGGTGGTGGGACCTTGGCCTTGACAGAAGTTGGGGCCGGAGCGGGTGCTGAAGGCACCGGGGCAGCTGGCGTTGAAGACGCCGCAGGGGGTGTAGGGACGGGCGTCGAGGGCGCCGGGGCTTGTTTCGGGCGCTTCTTAGAGCGTTTCTTTATTTATTTATTTATTTTATTTATTTATTTATTAGAAACAAACGGTTATACAAGATTTTTAACAACTCATACTTAAGATTAAAATAAAAACCTATAGTTTCCTTATTTTTACATACTTAACTACATTTGCACTACATAGTACTCCAAACAAAAAGCGATATTTAATATAAAAATGAAATAGTACAATCAAATTTAAATAAAGAGAGAGAATATAAAAAAGACATAATTCGATCATAACATTAAATTAACAAATTAAAAAAAAATCTATTTGAAACATTTTTTTAAGTTCGACAATTTGTCAAAGAATATATCTGTGTCAAGTAATTTTTCGTTAACATTAAAAAGTTTACAAGCTCGCTTAATAAAAGAATTCGCACCATAAAGTGTTCTACTCCGCGGTGTATAAAACAAATGTCTAGTACGACATTGACGTTCACGCCTGCGAGGTACTCTAAAATGTATCCTGTTTAATAGTGAGGGGACATTAACATAGCTATTTACTATTTTGTATAATAGGACGGAATCAACACAATCACGGCGGCATCTTAATGACTGAAACTTGTGACGATTTAGTGATTCAGTGTAGTCAACGTAATTATAACCAGTTCTGAAGTCCAAAGATTTTACAAATTTTCGTTGTATTCTTTCTAAGCGGTTAATATGACATTTAAAATAAGGGTTCCATACCGCACACGCGAACTCAAGATGACTTCTAACAAAGCTGTTGTAAAGTATTTTGTAAGTGAGGGGGTTCTTGAATGGTTTACCTATCCTTAAAATTAGTCCTAATTGCTGGTACGATTTAGATATAATGGAGTCCATGTGAGGTATAAAGGTCAATTTATTATCCATGATAACGCCGAGATCTCTAATTTGTGTAACTTTTTCAATTTTATGATTATACAGGGTATAGTTGTAATCTATAATAATTTTATTTTTTGAAAAACTGATTGATTTACATTTATCTAAGTTTAAAAGTAATTCATTTTCTGTACAATAAGTTTCGAAACTGAGTAAATCAAGTTGTAACAATTCACAGTCCCTAATATCGCGTATAACTCTGTAAATCTTGGTGTCATCGGCGTAAAGTAGCGAGCTGGAGTGTTTTAGGTGTTTTGTGACGTCATTTATAAATAATGTGAATAACAAGGGCCCTAGATGTGACCCCTGGGGTACCCCAGAACAGACTAGTTTTGGCAATGATGTGTAACCACACAGGACTACCGATTGACTTCTTCTCTCAACATAAGACTTGAGCCATCTGAACAGATCGCCGTGTACACCAAGTCGCCAGAGCTTTGCTAATAGTGTGTTGTGGCAAATTTTGTCAAAACATTTGGCAAAATCGGTGTAAACGGCATCCACCTGGCAACCGTCCTCTATGGCATGTAATATATCTTCTGTAAATACAAGCAGATTTGTATCTACAGAACGACCTCTAAAAAATCCATGTTGATTAGGAGTAACGTGGCATCGTACCACCTCGGAAAGCTGATCTGTTACAATCTTCTCAAAAACTTTGCCGAATTGGCATAGTTTGGAAATTGGTCTATATTTCTCTATGTCAGAGCTTATTCTTCCTTTCGGCACAGGAGTAACCCATGCATGCTTCCAGACATCAGGTACATGGCCTTCTTGGAGAGATTTTTTAAATAATAAAGTGATAGGTAAAGCTAAAGCATCGGAGCACTTTTTTATGAATAGTGGGTGTATTCCATCAGGACCTGATCCCTTATGGACATCAATAGAGTTTAGGTATTTACCGACAAGTTTAACATTTAAATGTATAGATTTAATGTCTATTAGAGGGTTGTCAGGAGGCTCAAGGATGTCGATATTAAAATTGGCTGTAGGTTCTACAAAGACTGAGTGGAAATGGTCGTTAAAAAGATTACAAATCTGTTGACCGTCGGTAGTTTGAATTTCTCTGTAATGCATAGTTTGAGGTAACCTGTGATTAGCCATTATAGATTTTATATATGACCAAAAGAACTTCGGATTAGTTTTAATACTCTCCTCTGACCGAGATACAAAATTACAATAGCACTCCCTTTCCATTTTTTCGGCTCGTTTACGTAATATTTTAAAACTTTC
Organism: Marasmarcha lunaedactyla; assembly: GCA_923062675.1. NCBI lineage: Eukaryota > Metazoa > Arthropoda > Insecta > Lepidoptera > Pterophoridae > Marasmarcha > Marasmarcha lunaedactyla. The sequence continues at coordinate 19,496,015 of OV281346.1, read as the reverse complement.
GTAGTCTAACGGATTATTATAAAGTTTCCAAAGTTTATGAAATTTTCGTTTCTCTTTTAATAATTTGAGCAGAGCGCGACTGTACCAGCGTGGTTTAGAAGACGAAGCGTGCGCGCGGCGCCGCCGGGGGACATAGCATTCAATTAATTCAATTAAAATATTATAAAATTTTGTAACACTTTTTTCCATATTTAAATTATTAAAATATTCATACCAATTAATTCTAAAAAGTACATTATTTATCTGGTCAAAATTAGCTAAATGAAAATTAAAAAAATAATTATCTACATATTTAAGTGAAGGGATATAGGCCAAAGTTACATCTATTAAAAGTGATTTGTGGTGTTTATCCTCAGTAACAAGCGGGTTGTCACATGAACAAACATGACAATCTATATTGGATAAAACTAAATCAAGAATCCTATCTCGAGAGTTTTGGACATGGTTATATTGTTTTAAACCGGTGAGTGATAGAAAGTCAAACATAATTTGCGTAGCATAATTACCACTAGATAGTAATTCAAGTTCTAAAGAACCAATACTAGTCTGCCAAGTTGCTTCAGAAATATTAAAATCTCCCACCATTAAAAACCGATCTTCAGGTTTATCTATAAATAGTTGAGAAGCTATGTCGAGAAACGAAACTAACGCATCCCTGTGACCGCGCCCGTGCGGGATATAAACGCAGGCTATGTTGAGAAAGCGGTCTCGCGATACGTACTCCCGTGATTCACAGCTATCGCAACCTAAAGGTATGGACACCCAAACGCAATCAGAGTGTGCGCGCGGCGGCACGGGCCAGTCCCGGCGCAGCGACTGCAGGCGCGAGCGCACGGCCACGGCAACCCCGCCACCCCGCACCGCGCCGCTCTCCTCCCCCGACCTGTCACATCGGTATACATTAAAACTACTGTCAAACAATTCATTGTCATAAAAGTCTGAGGTTAACCAGGATTCCGTTATACAAATGATGTCGAACTTACATTGTGCAACTTGGGAGAAAAATGCATGCGTTTTAGTTCGTAATCCCCTCGTATTTTGGTAATAAATATTAAAATTTTTAGAGATCATTTATGTAAGCAATAAAAATAAATAAGTCGTGATCTCGCAAACGTGAACAAATGTTTAAAACAAATATAATAACATTTGGTGCGTGCAAAAAAATATAAAAATAAATAATTTCTAGTGAATATTTTACATAAGCGTACATGTGATATAATACGATTAAGACACAAAATAAATAACATAAATCTTACTAGAAAAATAGCCAATGGGCAAACACATGAAACTACAAATAAACAAGGCGTATGTACGTAACAACAAACTGAGTTTCTATAATTTAAAAAGTAACAGAGATTATTTATTAAAAACGATAGTCATTTGATTTTATCTAAGTGTTTTTCATCGGTAATACAAATAGGTTTACATTTATCATTTTTACGCATAAATATTTTACAGTCTCGGACCCATAAATACGTATATCCTAGTTCGCTTTTCAATTCGCGAGCCCGCTTCAGTAAAAGTTTGTTGGTAGGTGTTAGATGATCACCGACGTACAACGCGAGCGCGGGCCCCGGCAGGTCGATGTCTGCGGTGGTGAGGCCGCGGCGCGCGCGCACTGCCGCCAGCAACTCGTCCTTACGTCTGCGCTGAGTCATCTTTACAACAATAGCGGGGTGTCGTATCGGCTGTTGTTTGTCCTTCTCGTTTGATTGGAAGCGACGTACCCGGTGGATAGTGTCAACGTCGCTCTCTAATAATGTAAAACCAACTCGCCTACATATTCCTTGGAGTATATTATTTAAGTTTTCTCCCTTGGTAAATGGAATGCCAGATATTTCAAGGTTATTGAGCATGGAAAACTGTTTGTTATTGTTAATCTCGGTATTTAGCCGTGAGATATTTGCGTTGGCTTCTTCAAGCTTTTTGTGAAGAGTTGGTACGCTGGATATTTTATTTTCCACAGTACAAATTTTATTTTCGAGCTCAATTATATTTGCTTTTATTTGTGATTGTTCCTCAATTATTTTTTCTGTAAGAGAAGTAACATGTTCCTTAATTTCAGATGTTATCTCATAGCGTATCTGTTGTAAATTTTCGTTATGATTTTTAGTGAAAGTAGAGAAAAAAGTCATCATTTCGCTACGGAATTCTGCTAGCTCTTGTTTTATACTACTGTCATGATCCGGTTGCTTCCTCTTGCGGAGAGTTTTTTGTTTATCAGTTTCCTTCAGCTTAGTTAAATCAGGTTGTGATCCTCCCCTGATATTCGACTCTGAGATTGGTGAGCGTAGTGTACTCATTGTGGTTTGAATTTATAGTTAACGTAAATTAATAATAAAAAAAAAATCGCACAAATGTCAATAAAAAAAAATTTAAAATAAACACGGAGTAACAAAAAGTCTCAGTTTAAAACTCGTCGAGGCTTGAACTCGCGTCTCGCCGTTTGGCACAGACGTCAATACCAACGCCTTACGCACTGAGCTATTTGCGATTTCCAGCACAATGCGAAATAATAGTTGAGTTTGTACGCAAAAAAAGACGTTAGCTATCACTTTTACACTCGTAGGGTAGTTATTATTATTGCCGTTTCGTTTTTACCACCACTGCACTTTATAACACTTTCTTTAAGAAAATAAACTTTACTTTCTTTAAGAAACACTTTATTAAATTAGAATTAACACTATGCCACAAATATGTTTCACTTTTATGACTCGGGGAATAGTAATTCGTTTATTATTCCTTGATTATTAAAAGTTTTGCACTGGTATTATGTTATCGGTGACAAAGGTCACACAATACACTTTCACAATGTCACAAACGTTTCCACTGCGTAATTCACTTTATTAGAAATTATTAATAAGTGAAAATTATCAAGTTTTGAATTATTACTATTTTTGACAAGATTATATTCTTAACAAGCGTAAAAGAGGGAGACTCAGGGCCATTTGGGGTGGCGTCCGAGGATGACTCGGTCGTGGGTGCGCGCTTGCGGCGCGGAGGGGCGTCTACTTCGCACTCCATGTCATTGGAGGAAGGGGACGCGGGAGGGCCTAAGACCAGAGGGGTCTGGGGGACTGGGGTGGCCTGAGGGGCCATTGAGGGAATTGATATGCGGGATAAGAGAGTCCAAGAAACGATACTAATCAGCATTTATAGACATGCCTTCAGCACCGGTACTATCAAGTAACTTCTTCCTAAACTCATCAGAGCTTAGGGAAGCCATTGCCGAGGGGTTGGGGAGGGACATGCCTAGAGTTCCTAAATAAAACCTAGCGAACCCTAGCGGCTAACCTCCCTACCAGCGGTAGGGGGGCTGGGGAGAATAACTTAAAACTAACAGTAGTACGCCGAAGGCCGCTACCTAGAAACCTAAAAAAAAAGGGTACGCAGGTAAAGAGTTGACCGCGTTAGGGTCAACCTTTACCGACAGAAAGGACAAATACACACGAAAACACACAAATATGATAAAAATAAATATGAAAGTAGGAGAAAAGAAAAAATAAATAAAATAGAGAAATAAAATAAAAATAAAAGGACTGGTTCAGTACAAATTCGTTGTCACCGTTAAGTATCCTTTGTACTGAAACCAGACTACTTACGCTGGGCACAAGAGTGCACTCAGCACAAGCACAACACAACTTAGCACAGCACTTTGAAGACTAAGGGGCTAAGTCGCAAAGAAAAATCGCACTTCGATAGCACTCAGAGGGAGTAGAAAAACCTTGAAAGCCGTAGCACGGAACCAACACGCTAAACCGTGACGTCAGTAGACTGAGCGCCACGGAATATCGGGAAGGGACCGATCAACGGAGAACGGGGTCTTGCACGTCCGCACCGCGTGGCGATCGGAGCGAGTATGCAGCCGAGAATGAACTTATGGTATTTAAAGCGGGCAGTAAGTGCTGTAACTAGAACTGTCGGTTAACGCTATTCGGGACGCCACTTTAATTAGTACATAACTTCAAAATAAAATAAAATAAATAAGTATTTGGGTCATTGGCTCACTGACAACTGGACGACACTGTCGTCTGGACGACAACATGGATGTAGAGCGAGAGCGTAGGGCGCAATGTGTACGCAGCAACATAGTGCGTAGGTTCGCACGCTGTAGACTGCCCTTCTTAAAGTTTTTTTTTTTGTTCCCCTCCACGGTGATGGCAGGAGGATAAAAAATGCTCTGACGCATACTCCGCGCGCGCGATTGGAGTTATGTGGGACTCGCTCCGAGCCTACCAGAGCCCTACCCACTAAAAAACCCCCTGGATGACTCGTGTAATTTTTTGCCACACAGCCTTCATCTAAGCGACGACCAATCGGAGAAAGAGGCCGCGCTATCGGGGCCCAGAAGGGGTCACCCGCTGGGATTTACATATCATTGAAGGTGCTCAAAGCACTGAAGGTGAATACATAGCACTGAAGAAAATTCGATTTTGAACTACCTGCAGTTTGTGCAGGACGGAAGGTTTAACGTGGGCAAAGCTTGGCGAGGCATATGTCATGACGGGGGTAACGCAGGTCTTATAAAGCGTACGTTTATTTCTGAAAGACATTTTACTTTTTCTACCTAACATACTATACAGGCGGTCTAAGTAAAAACGTGCGTGTTTCGTTACTCTATCGACGTGAGGTTTGAACGAAAGCGTCTTGTTTAAGGTGACGCTTAAATATTTGGTAGTGCGCTTCCAGGGGATGGGAATGCATTGCATTCTAACGTGGAGATTGTCGGCGATACGACGGCATTTGCAATCGAAGTAAACCGCAGAGCTCTTCTCTGGGTTCACATCGATACGCCATTTTGAAACCATGCACTGAGGGCATTTACAGCCTTTTGGAGTCTGGTGGTAAGACCCGGGAAATTGAGGGCTTTGGTGTAAAGGGAAGGGTCATCGGCAAAGAGGGCGAGTTCGACGCCTTTCGGCGGGGCGGGAATATCGTTAGTGTACACGGTGTACAATAGTGGGGCGAGGACGGAGCCTTGAGGGACTCCAGCCTTTATAAGAAGGGGCGCGGAAAGCGTGCCTTCATGTTTAAATCGGAACGTATGATATTTGTGAAATGACGCGATTATTCTAACTAGGCGATCCGCTAAGCCTATTTTGTAGAGTTTATAGACGAGACCGCTGTGCCAGACTTTATCGAAAGCCTTGGCTACGTCAAAGAAAACCGCGACTGTTTTATAACGACGCGGATAGAAACCGTCAAGTATATACTCAACGATTCGATGGACTTGCTGAGGGCAGGAGTGTTTAGCGCGAAAGCCGAACTGATGGGGAATAATGAGAGGATCGCCATCCGTTGGAAACAGATGGTTCCGCATTCGAGAGAGTATGACTCTCTCGAGAAGTTTAGACATTGCCTTGAGGAGACTGATGGGTCTGTGATTAGCCGGGACATTTAGAGGTTTAGCCGGCTTGAGAATGCCTATGACTTTCGCTTCTTTCCAGGCCTTTGGAAAGTAGCTAAGGTCGAAGCAGGCATTGAATATAACAGCTAACAAGGTAAGCATCTGTTGATGCGCTTAAGTGCGCGGTTGGAAATACCATCCGCGCCCGGAGCATTTTTGAACTTTTGACTTTTAATGAGAAGCGAGATTTCATCATTAGAGACTGTGACGGGGTCGACGGTGATGGGGAGAGAGTCTCTGCGGAAGACTTCGTCCTCCACCGCCTGGATGTGAGAGGGATTCGCGGGTTGCGTGCTGGGCGAGCATTGAGAGGCAACACTGTCAGCGAAGCATTCGGCTTTCTCTTCGACTTCGAAGGCAATAGTGCCGTCGGGACGAGTGAGAGGAGGGACGTGAGAGGCGGCGTCTACGCGTAAGGCTCGGGCCATACTATAATACGCTTGGTGGGAAGGGGAGATATTCGCCATGAGATCATTCATCTGAGAGTCTCGGAGTTCTGCGAGGCAAGACCTAACTTTACGTTGTAGCTGATTCGCAGATAATCTATAGGCGGGCGTGGGATATTTCTTGGCTCTCCGGAGAGCCGCGTTCTTGGCTTTAATAATATTGCTGACAGCTAAGGAAAGCGTGGGTTTACCTTGCTTAGCAACCTTTTCGTTCTTACTGAAGGCTGAGTTGATAGCATCAGTGAGAGAATTGACTAATGAATCTATTTTATCCAGGCTATCTAATTGGTCGGGCGAGATCGCGAGCGGAGATTACGGGGCCTCTAAGGCTGAAACTAACGTATTTTTTAAGCCTTTCCAGTTGGTAAAGGTCTTAGGAGAGGTAACGTTATCGTTAGGCGGACCTAGCACGAGGGAGACGGGGTGGTAGTCAGAACCTAGGTCATCGAGCGGTTCGATAGACCTGAGATCGAGATTGATTCGCTTGACAATTGCAAAATCGAGGATGTCAGGAGGATCGGGTTATCGGGATAGTGAGTGGGAGTGATGGGAGAGATGACATCTAAGTCGAGTGAGTTAGTGATGTCGAGGAGAGCGATACCGCTGGTGTTGGTCAATAGGCACGTCCAGTCAATATGTTTGGAGTTAAATTCTCCGAACATAATGACTATATGAACCAATGACCAATGAACATATTGACAAATGGCCGAGGGCGAGAATGGCCTCAAAGTCGCTGCGGATTGATCTGGTGCCACTAGGTATGTAGATTGAAGCTATGATGCTGGCCGGATGACCAGTCATGATGAGGAGAGGAGGGGTAGGGAGAGGACAGTAATGGAAACCTCTTTTGAAATAAATAGCAGTGCCGCCGAAACCGTTGGAGTTGGGCCTGTCGTTACGACTGAACGCGTACTTGGGAATAGCGAATCCCCTGGAGCGGTTTAGAGTGAGCCACGTCTCTTGAAAAAGCAATAAGTCTGGCTCGTTGTTCTGAAGGAACTCAGAAAGGTTAGTACTGAGGCTACGAACGTTAAAAGAAACTAGGGATAAGCCCTTGGGTTTGATACGACAAGACGCGGAATTAGTGGGAGACATTATATTTACCTTATTAACGAATTTATACGAAAAATAGATTTTTATAAAGAGCTTAGTAGCGAGTGATGCTCGGCTAACGCAAATAGACGCTCTTGAAGAGAGCGGACGGCTCGCAGTTTGCGTGCGAGTACGGAGATTTCCTTAATGTCGACGTTTTGAATGACTTCGAACACGGTCTTCATGTCCTCAGCCAACGACGACTGAGGTGAAGACGGCGGAGCGGGACGCGGGCCGAACGGAGCTACGGGAGCTGAGATAGGACGGGAAGGTGCAGGTGGAGGACAGAGGACTCTCCAGTACAGAGCCGGAGTAGGCATCGGCTGCTCGGGCTTTGCTTCCGGGGGTGCCCGGTTGCGCAGTGGCGGGAAGTTAGCGGGAGTGAGCGGCGGCACCGGCTTAGGCGCGGCCCTCTTAGCTGAGGAGCGCAGAGCGCGCGGCAAATCCCTGTAGTTAGCTGTGTGCCCGGACTGGCGGATTCGGGAGTGTGAGTGCACTCCTTTGTTATGTGTGGATCCGGATCCACTCTGGAGCCACTCCTCCAGGAGGGCGTAGGTAAGATACGCGATTTGTCTGACTGATAACAGCCTAGTGAACGCGCGGAAGTCGTCGATAGTCACGACGTGGATTTTAATGGATTCACCTGCGTTAGCTGCTGTAACATAATGGATTTTGTGCTCTTTGCACAAGTTAGAAACCGCGGTCCAATGCGCTTTTTCACGGAGGAAGACGGGCGGAGGAAGCTGAGGCAGTGACGCAGTGCGTCGCTGGCTTCGATGGGAACGACGGAGACGCGGTCACTTCGAGTGACATAAGCGGCGCAGGGGCGGGTGTTGAGGACACCGGGGAGGGCTCGGGTGTTGAAGACACCGCTGCTTTTTTCGAACGCTTCTTAGAGCGTTGGGCGACTAATTGGAATGGAGACTCAGGAGAGCCGGTTAAAGTGGCGGCGAACGACGAACCTTCGGACGCGGCGGAGTCTGAGTCGCCCCCGAGTGCAGTACGCTTCCTACGTGATGTGGGCGAGGACGTGTCCGACACACAGTCCATGTCGGAGGGCGCGGGAGACGCGGGAGAGGAGCTAAAGACCTGATGGGTCTGGGCGTGGGTGGCCTGAGGGGCCGGGGTCGAGGCCTGAGGGGCCGGGGATGTGATAGTTGCCTGTAAGGCCTGCGTTAAGACATCGTCGGATATGCTTACGCCAGACGCAACGAGCGCCCGGGCGAACAACCTAGCTAAATTTACCAAGCTTTGCTGGTTCATAGGAGGGCTTGGAACTACAATATATAATGTATAAAAATGCCTAGGTTCCCTAACAAACCTAGCACCTAAACCTCCCTACCCGCGGTAGGGGGGCTGGGGACGACGCGAAGTGGTGCCCCTAATTCAGACATCACTGTACCGTCACCCTGGGAAAGGCCCAAGTGCAATGGGATCGGGTCAGCCGGTTTCTCCTTAGCCTGAAGGGCCTTGGAAGCGCACTGGGGTTAAGTATCCACCTGATCAAACGCCAGTCTACTACGGAGTGTGTTGTCAATAAATTGACTACAAAAACCGGCCGCAGATTTGACGAGGTTAGGTTGCACTGAAAGTGCGGGATTGACTACGTTACGACCAGCCGAAACCAGCCGCATGGCGAGTCTCTGACTACGTAACAAGCGCCAAGCGTCAAGTACGTAGCCAGAAAATCAGCCCGAGCCTTGCGAACTAGTATCGAATTTAATCGACCGTAGTAAGCTCAACTCAGTTGTTGCTGCGAGACTGACTTAGTTACAGCCGATCGAAACCGGCCGCAGCGTAAGTCCTACAGAGGCTTATCTAAAGTCGTCGAGGACGAAGCGAGATATTGTACGAATCTCAGCGTATGAGTATTGCTACGAGTTGCCGTCGTGAGACGACAATCGTGACTCAACGGCTGGTGCGACCGCGAACACGTCCGAGCGGGGCCGGACGCAGAACGGATCTGAGAGTGGCGTTTGAATATTGCTACGAGAGAAGTCGTGAGACAACAATCGTGACGCGGCAGCCGGGAGCGACCGTAAACACGTCCGAACACGGCCGGACGCAGATCGGGTCTGCTTCTTTAAGCATTTTGTCAGATGTTTTATACCTGCAGTCTGTCAGTCAGTCTTACAGTAAACGTGTATATAGTTCATTAAGAGTGCAACTCAACAACGCACTCAGGATGTTGATTGGGTTGCCGCGTCATTGCAGCGGGTCAGCAATGTTCGCCGCGACGCACATTGACAGCTTCCACGCCAACATGCGCAAGCGCAGCGCCTCGCTACTGCACCGGGTGCGAGCCACCATGAACAGCATCCTGGGCGCGTTAGCAAATTTAGTGGGACACCCAGATGTTAAAACACTGGGTTTCCCTATATGCAAAAGGAAGTCCTGGCTGCTCATTAAATTAGATAATAGTAATTGAATTTTTTTATTTTTATAATGTATTTCTCTTGTCTTTTTAATATTTGTATTGATTTTCCTTGACATTTGTATGAATTTAAATTATAATTGGTATTTACTAACAATAGTTAAAAGTCTTAATGGTCTACTAACAATTACTGAATTAAATAAAAGAATAAATTGCTAATTACATTGTTAATATAATAAATATTTGGTAACATATATCCAGAATGAAAGTAAAACTGTTATGTATTTCTATTTCTTAGTAGAATATTTGTTAAAACCTATACGAAGCAAAAAAACAATGTAAAACAATGTTCATTCTTTATTGTGCAAATAATAATTCATATAAAAGTTTATGTAAGTAAACTAAATCAAATGCACCAAGTCTGATACTCGACTTATACTTTGATTGTTCAAAAAATCAAGAAATTACATAGTTTTTAAATCACTATCAAAGGCACCTCACGTACATCCCGCCACCTGAATTAGGGGAGCAGCAAGTTCCCGACATTCCGTCGTCTTTTCTCCGCAGTGCGACTCACGCGACGAATGTCATTGATTAAACAAGCGAAGCCTACATAGCTCCTCAAGTACTCCCGAATAGGTGAAGTCATAGCAGGTAGTCTTCATACAAAAAAAACTAGGAATTATGTCTATGGTTAGAACTTTTATATGCTGACAGCTCCGTTGCTTCTTTTCGAGCGAACAATTGTATGTGTCATATGTCACTTCAATGTGAATGTTGAATGATAACACAATGTTCAATCAATGATGTACGGTTTTCGGTTATCTTTCAAGGTCTTAATTATGTTAAAACTACTTGTATTATATTAATACTAATACAGAAAGAGTTATTGTGTAGTAACTACAGCTAATTGCCATAAAATGCAAAATTTAATTTAATTTTCCATCAATCAGCTCGATCTGCCATTATAGTTTCAATGTTTGACGAGTGAAGAGTTTGCATTGATCAATTTCCCTAACATGACCTCTCAATTCCCAAATATAGTAATTAATTTGCGTTTATGGTGCTTCACAATGTACAACAAGTGCTGTGTAGTAAATAGAAAGTAGGCAAAAGGACGTCATTTTCCAAGAACTGAGATCGGACTTAACAACACTGGTTACCGTGTTTTAGTGCTAATAGTGTTATCTTACAAGGTTTAAGTGTGGTAGAACTTCGTAAATTGTTTGTAAGTCACAAACATTTTGAAAAGAAATGTTTTCTGGGTTACTCAATAAGAATAACGGTGTTTAATTTGCTTAACATAACGAACAGAATATTAAAAGGTACTAATGTATCACGTCTAGAAAAAAAAATTTGCCTCCCATGCAATACAAAGCATATAAAATATGAAACAAAGTTTAGAAATAAAAATTTTCTTAATATACAAGTATTTTATTTATTTTACCTCCTTTATCTTTTAGATTGTTAAAATATCTTGTAGAATAGAAGAGAGGCTTGCGCGCTGCCACAATGGTACTACGCCAAAAAAAATGCCGGCTTTTTAAAATTAAAAAACTAATGACAATCTAATTTTTTTATTTAAAGTTTTCAAAATGAAAACGTGGGTTTTTAGTGTTGTAATTATTCGTCTAATGCGTAGCATCACTAGTTGGTTTGTGGGTGAACTGTTGAATGCTTACTCAATTTCAATAAAAACGGTTTTCTAAACTTAAATGAAATGTTTGTTTCAGTTTGTAATTGTTATTTAATAGATTTACGATTTTCCATTTTCCATTTTAATGCCACTTTACGAGACAATTTATGCTACGAGCCACGTCATGGACGTGCAGGGCCACAGTCGTAGCCAAGTCGCATCGTAATAACCATTGTCACATTATTATATACAGCCCGTCTATTCAAAATTTAATTTCATACCTTGAAAATTTTGCTGATAAGTTCGGCCAAATTACGCGACTTTTCGTGTTTTGATCAAATATAATTCATTCAGTCATTTGAATATAATTGGAACAATTCTTGGGGTAGTTCCTTATAAATAAAACACTATTTAACTGGATTTTTTTTTTACATTTTAATTCGACGTTTCGGTACCTTTGTAGATACCGTGGTCACGAGTGACGTTGCACAAGTTGGAAGGAGTTAGTTCACAGATTGAGAAACAGATGGAGATGATCGAATGCTTTCGTAACCGTTAACTTTAGTCACTCGTGACCACGGTATCTGATCTGTAAATTAAAATGTAAAAATATAATTAAATGCGATAAAATCTGGTTAAAATGTGTTTTTATACATAATGCTTGTTGGCTTGTTAATGCTTATTTTAATAAGTAATCTGATATTTTTTATAAATCATAACTAATCCTTATTCTGCATTAAAACTTATATTACGACCTTTATTTGATTGTCCAGCATTTAGAAACTCTTGAATGTCTCAAATTCTTTTTTTGCATTTCAGGGGACAAAAGCTAAGGCCTTTTTAAAATTTTCTTATAATTGCCTTATATAATCAATACAAGTTGTGTTGATTATATAAGGCAATACAATGTTTTTAAAGTTTCCCTATACCCACTAAGCAGATCTTTCTTACGTGTAAGATAGGTGATTTAAATTCCATGGGACTTTATGCCAGGTCTCGTGACACTTAGTGAGCTTCCCTTGGATTAAATAATGAGTAAACTTAGAAGATACAGTTCAGGCTCATGATATCGGCACGTAACATAAAACTGCTATATATTTTATTTTACCCATTGTTTCCAGTGAAAAAAGGAGCATTAAAATAAATAATTTACACAAAAGGTTATAAGAATCTTAATTATCCAACTGGGGATACTACATTTAAGTATTAAAGCTTAACTTCAGGTTGGGCATGCGTATTGTAAAAATAAATATGTTTTTAGTTTTCAGTTTTGCTACATTCGTTGACATTCACTATAGATGTGTATTTAATGTCAAGCACAACTTAGAATAAACAATTTATAAGCTGTTCAAAATTCAGCAAAGTCTAATTACCCATGCCGCAGTGTTCATATTAATAATAATAATAATAATAAATCCCAAGACAAACACACTAACTGTTTGGCCCCGAAGGAAGCAGAGCTTGTGTTATGGATGGCCATACAGCGAACTGGGGGCGAACCCAGAATAAACATAAATATATAAATACAAACAACCATGACCATGACAACGAGAACATATTATATTATATTACATACGAAAGTTTCAGGTTGTTCGAGTTATTATGGAATATTATATTGTTTAATTTCACTAAGACAATCTGATAAATGTAATCCTACTCTTGTGCGAAATTAGTACAAAGACCGGTATATCAGAAGTTTTTGCTAATAAAGCGATTTTAATCATTTACTAAGTTGCCACATCTCCGCTGTGCGCAAGACATGAGACACATGAGAAATGTGCAAAATGCTTTTGCTTTATTGCACAAGTTTAACATTGCTCGTACCATGTCGTTGTATCTTCGAATAATAACTCATGGACAGGAATGTCACGAACGACCTAGAAGTCCAGAAATGTTCCTTTTTAACCAATAGATTTTTTGGGCCGCACATGTTCCATAACCATGTTTATATACCTATGAAATTAAATATTTTGGCTTTTTTGTCCAACTATCTAATAGTTTGGCAAAGAAATGCTCAGAGAGGATAATCCAAGTGATAAAAATGTATAAACTTTAATAACCAAAATTACACTTATAAAGGAATGAAAATATCCAATGATGTCTAGCTAAGTTACAATCGACAATCACTAACGCATCACGTGATTTAACTATAGTCACATACCCCATGATATGCTCCGTACAGTTTACGCATTTTCGATAGTGTCAACGATTGTATAACTGTTGTACACCAGTTGACATAACTGCCAGCAAACCAAGCTTTATTGAACGGGCAGTAGTTCGATAGACTCCGATTATTAAATTGAAACCTCGTGAGGGATTCCCAGCCAGCCACCAGCCACCCCCGCTGGCTCGGGTTGTGATTTTAATTAAATCAACTCGGAGTATTTTGCGAAGTGATGTCTGACTGTCTTCTTGAATGTACCTGTGATGAAAATGATAGTCGTAAAAAGATAACATCATGAAAATTACATGAATGTTTTCAAGCAGTTGATTACATTTTAAACAGATATCACACGTGTTTAAACTAAACATCTTTAGTAACAGAGACTAACTTATATTAAAAGCTTCTACAGGCAAACCACAAACACTTTTATAACTCGATTCATTGTACATCAAAATTCACCCTTTTTACCTCCGAGCCACAGCGAATAAAAATGCAAAGCTTCTGACTCATTTACCCGGTAGGCTGAGACCTAATTCCGGTCTCATGTATATTTATCTCATGTAATAATACTGGAGTAACATGAACTCAGTCTCTGAATTGGCGACCAAAAAAAAAACAAGGAGCTATAGACAGTACTGCGAAAAAGCGCATGCGTTAAATGTTACTGACGCATTATGAAGCAATCATAAACCAGGCATTAGGCTCACCACGTTCTAAAACATTTAGTAGCCGAATTATCATTTAAATACTTCACAATTCTTACAACGATACAGCCGGTCTCGAGATATAGGTGGTAGGATACGTATCTAGAATAGAGATAACATGGGGCAAGCATTGAACATGAAACCATGATGTAACTTGAACATTAGAATACGAATTACTGAGCGCACGCAGAAATTTCAGTAGTACGCATGAAATGAAATGAAATGAAATATTTATTTCTCGACATTGACAATTACTTGTCCTTATTGACGTCAAATAAAACATGATTCTACCACCAGTTCGAAAAAACCTTCGTGAAGAAGAACTGGCAAGAAACTTCACGGGTATATTTTTTTCAAAATAAATTTACAGAGTCTCTTTATGTCTATACAAAATTATTCTTTTCTGCATCTGTTAGCTCGGCAAGTCTCCCTCCCCCCAAGTATCCAACCGACGAACACCATCAAACGGCACCCGTTCACGAGTTAACGCGGGAATGATGTAACCGCATTTGATGTAATGAAAAGTCTTTTGGTTTTAAGCTATCTGCGGCAATGTTTCCAAGATATTAACAACCCCATGATGTTTATCCCTTTTACGCGGGGGAGATGAGTTCTTGACTTTATTATTACGAGTACTTTCCAGTGTGTTAGACCCATGGCTGCTCATCAATGCTGAATAAATGTATACAAAGTTCTTCATAATTACAATTATAATAAATAATAATATATATAAAAAATTACGTTAGATCGTAAACTCCGGTGCGTAAGATCTACTGGTCCCGCACGTGTCACATTAACGAGATAAAGTTGTTGTCCCCACGCGCTACCTTTATCGAGGTCAACCAATTCGTTGGTTAGCTAAAAAGAAAATACATATAGCTCTGATATTTATATTATATAACTTCTGCATTTCTGTTTTTTTTTATATGTTATTTTTATTTAGCAAATATGAAAATAAGATCGACTGTAGCATGTATACAGGGGTCGGCACTCGAGGTGTTACCAATTAAAAATGCTGTAATTTTGACAATTTTGTTTTTCTTATTTAAAAACTTCAGCTTATAAAAAAAACATTTAAAATTAAAAAGAAAAAGTTATTGCTCGATGCGCCCACCTTTAGCGCGGATAACAGCATCGAGTCTGTCCGAGAAGGCTTCACACGCTGCACGAATATGGTTTGATGGTATTTTGTTCCATTCTTGCAAGCACCAAATTTTCAAGCTCGCTACGAACGTGCAAGTGCATTAACTCCTTAGTTCTTTCTAGGCGAACTGCCTTTTGTACAAGTGTCAAGTCTGGCACTTTTGTATTTTGTAGATTTTTTTTTATATGCACCCTATGCTCCGGGCAGATACATTAAGACTTTTCGCCAATTTAACTGCGCTTTGTTGTGGATTTCGTTCAATTCGAGCCTTTACCTTTCGAACTATTTCTAATGATGTTGCTGTTGTAGGATGTCCACCTCCATGGAGTTTTTTGATGCGACCCGTATTATTGTTATTGACGTTTGTTTATGACGTTTGTTTTCAAATAAATAATAAAACTATTTGGTAACTCATGCAAGTACATTTTTTTAGTTTTTCAAAAATATAAGGTTAAAGCTATTTTGCTGACCTGCTCCGGCTTACCGTATATCGCAAAAAAAAAGACTAAAATTTAAATTTGCTATTCAGATGTTATGTCAAATTATTAATAACATTCATAGAACATTCATCGCCAACCCAAATTGAATAAACCTCGTTAATTACCGGGAATTAAACCCAACTAGCAGTTCTAACTGAAGTCAAGAAAAGTCCCGCGACGCATTACTTAAGTCAAACGTAGTCAAAGCCTGGGGTCTGCGGAGCCTTTGGATAAAAAGTCTTTATAAAATATTTTCTGTTGAACAGAATCGTGCGAAGTGTTTTTTTATGAATTTCGGTAAGGGCAGGAGGGTTAATTTGGACTTTAATTAAGGTTTTGTTTAGGTGTGTTGAGTTTAAGGTAAATTCGATTCATTAATAATTATAGTCTATCTTGATTTTCATTTGTATTATTTTTATTTGTTCAACGGACTTAAAACCTTTTTTTAAGTAAGTTTTAGTTAAGAATTATACAAAATTATGTGGCTCTAAAAGTAAATCTTAATCCATTAAAAAAAAATTATTTTTTTATTCTTGGTAATAATAAGCTTCACTTAAAGAAATAAGTATGGTTTATTTATTACACAGCACTATATGACGCATAACAGGTATAATAATAAAATAAATAGTGACTATTGAATTTGTGTTTATGTAGTTGTGTTTAGATCAAAGGGAGGGAAATTCCAGGAACAAAGGCAATGCAAACCAAAAGCCCAGTGTCGACATCACATCACTTATCAATACACTAATCAAAATTAATCAGTGTATATGAGAGCCCATTACATTATAAATCACATACCATCAAGTGGACCGAGTGCTGATTTGCCGACTATGAAAATAATAAAAATAACGTTCCGGGTACTACTCCAACGAAGGGTTTCAACTTTGCAATATCGTTCGACTGACTGAAGTGCCGGTAAATATGGGACGCTTGAGTGACAGTCGATTAGTAGTACGATAGTAGTACTAGTATGAAATAGAGATAGGTTTAAAAGGTTTCAATAAAGTAATATCCACAGGAACTCCGCGCTGTACATTTAATGTGTAGGTATATAATAAATAAATAAACCAAAAAGCTAATTTAGCTAGTTGAGTTTGCACGAATTGTAGCATTTCAGATAGTGTGAAACCACAAAAAATTAATCAAGTGAGTGGCAATTTTTTTCATTCTGGCAGGTTTAAGACAAATCAAAATCAAAGTCCTTGTCTGTCCTTGTCTGTCCTTGTCAACTTTAATACAAATTTAAAATTTTTGGATAAAAATTGCAACGGTCCGAAATAAGATTAGATTGTTAAAAACTAACCTGGACCCTTGTCATATTGACAAGTTCGGCAAATTGCTACAGCCAAAGACAACGGTTGATTAATTATATTTGGCTGTACTTAGCACAAGCGACAACGAACTGACGTTTGTCTTAGATCCATTTTTGTGAAATTCAATAAAGAGCACTGTCATAAAAAAGTATGAAAACTGTACGATGTCAAAACTTCCTTTGCGTTGTATTAATTTAGAAAATTATACACTTTACTTTATTATTATCAAACTAAGAACCATTATAATGACGGCCGAGTAGCGTATAAGCCCTATAAGGGTTACAAGCCCTGCCTCATATGCCGGAGACCCCGGGTTCGAGTCCTGGCCGGGGCGTTCATTTGTGTGGTGAACAGAGATATTTGTTCTCGAGTCATGGTTGTTGATATTTGTTTATGTATTATTATTCTGGCTCCCCCCCCCCCCTCCAGTTCGCTGTATGGTCATCCATAACACAAGCTCTGCTTACTTTTAGAGTTGGTGTGTTTGTTTGGGGATTTATTTATTCATTATTATTAATTTTATAACCTCATAAGACTTATAAGACTCAGCACTTCAAGCTATATAAAAACATTCGCGAATTATAAAAATAACCTATTGCTAAAAGGTTGTAACAGTTACGTTTTACGTAGGATCTTTCCTTTTTAATTGTATTTATATTTTGTTAAATGTTTCTTCATTTGTTGACAATCATGACAACCAATTTCTTAATGACAGCCATAGAAGCTGCCTAACAGACTAAGCCTGCTACACACGATTCTCTTACTTACTCACTGAAGATTCCTGGCTGGCAAGACGAATACACAATTCTGAAACTTCAAATTGTAGTTCGAATAGAATGCGAGCCCGGCTATATAAGCTGAGGGCTGGTCCTCGAACACGTTCAATTTTTAATTTTTTAATTATTTACTTTTCATTTTGAGCTAGTTCAGTGCTATGTATTCACCTTCAGTGCTTTGAGCACCTTCAGTGTTATGTAAATCCCAACGGGTGACCCCTTAAGGGCCCCGCTAGCGCGGCCTCTTTCTCCAATTGGCCGTCGCTCAGATGAAGGCTGAGTGGCAAAAATGTGCACGAGCCGACAGGGGGTTTTTTAGTGGGTAGTGGTTTTGGTAGGCGTCGGAACGAGCCCCACATAACCTGGATCGCGCGCGCCAGAGTATGCGTCAGAGCATTTTTTATCCTCCTGCCCTTCCCGTGGAGGGGAACAAAAAAAAACTTAGAACACCAGTCTATTGTTTACTGCAAACAGTCTACTGCAATCGAGTCTACAGTCTACTGCAAACAAGTCTGCTCTCTATTGCGAACGAATCTACTACAAACGAGTCCAATGCAAACATGTCTACTGCAAACGAGTCTACTGCAAACCAGTTTACTGCAAACCAGTTTACTTCAAACCAGTTTACTGCAAACCAGTTTACTGCAAACCAGTCTACTGCAAACGAGTCTACTGCAAACCAGTTTACTGCAAACCAGTCTACTGCAAACCAGTTTACTGCAAACCAGTTTACTGCAAACCAGTCTACTGCAAACAAGTCTACTGCAAACGAGTCTACTGCAAACCAGTTTACTGCAAACCAGTCTACTGCAAACGAGTCTACTGCAAACCAGTTTACTGCAAACCAGTCTACTGCAAACAAGTCTTCTGCAAGTTTGAAGTTTCTTGCCAGTTCTTCTTCACGAAGGTTTTTTCGAACTGGTGGTAGAATCATGTTTTATTTGACAATGACAATTTGTCAATGTAGAGAAATAAATATTTCATTTCATTTCATTTCAAGTCTGTGATGCTGCCTGCTACTGATGCTGCCCTCTACTGATGTTGCTAGCACAACTTTAAAAGTTTTTTTCGATATCATGTAGTTAAGATAACCAAACCGGACTAACGCATCAAAGCAGTTAAAAAGTTAGTGAAAAAAACAATTTAAAATGACAAATGACTGCAAACTTATAACAAACGAAACCTAAATTGAAAACAGCCAAAAAATATATCTAAATGGAAATTTATTGACTGATCGTATTTTTCGTAATCGATAAGCGTACAAAGAAAAACGCACCTAACTAACATTTCGTAAGTGCAAAGTCAGCCAGCTCTAAAATCCAGTTTACCAAGCAAAGCACCGTAAAACAAAGAATGTAAAACTTAACTAAAACAACAAAACCCGCAAAATATTAGTAAACGAACCTAACTTTAAACTTGAACCGTAACCGTAACTTAATACGTAAAAGTGGACACAATCAAAAAAGTATGTCGTACGTTTTTAAGTAAACTAACAAACCCAAACTAAACGTTTTCTGTGAATATTAAAGAAACAATCGAAATCTCAATACGTTTTAATCTCAAAGAAAGAATAAATTCTTTTAAACAAGCGAAGTACCAAAATACAAAATCCCGTAGGAAATACGATAATAATAAAACGAATAACAAAACAACAGGAAAATCGAAACCAAAAAGCAAAATAATCGAAAGTATATTAGTAATTTCACCTATTCGCTTTTGTTAAAGTTCTCAATAACAACTCGGGTGTAGAAGTGCAAAAAGAAGATATAGTAATTTCACGGGTATATTTGAAGTGTCTTGCCAGTTCTTCTTCACGACGGTTTATTCGACGTCAATAAGAACAAGTAATTGTCAATGTTGAGAAATAAATATTTCATTTCATTTCATTAGTAAAAAATCAGCATGATTAGGCAAAATGATCATTAAGCAATCAGTCAATCATATAATCAATCATAAAAGTACGAATGAATTTAAGTGAAAACAGAAATCATAGTAAATCCTAATTCAATGACCTACTGCGTGATGAACTATTGTACAATTAACAATAACAAGTTTAAATAATTAATTGATATGTTCCCTTTGTAAGTTACTTTGGTAAAGTTAAATTTCCGATCCCGTTAAAATTTTGGAATAAAAGTTTGCTGTTAATCCCTCCATAAATACAAAATTTCACATTTAAAATATAGTAGGATAGCAGGATATTCGTAGGATGATTATGAGTGATGTAACAAAAACCGTGGTAAAAATGAACGGTTTTTTTTGGGAGTAATAATTGTAATGAATCAAAAATGTGACGGTGAGCATGATTAGATTCTGTTGCACTGATAACAAAATAAAATATCTATGTTGGAATTAATTTGATAGAGCATTCTGTGTATTATATTACACATTACATCTAGGTATTCATGCATACTTTATTGATTTTTATTTGTATATTAATGGAAATTGTATTCCCAACATGAACTAACCATTAATAACGATTCAGTTGAATAGCAACCATTCATCAAGTTCATAATATTATATTGATATACTCGCCGAAATGGAACGGCATGCATTTTACCTGCAATTATTTTTTTACTTTTTTTCTTTTCTCTATAATATTTATTCGTAAAACTTCTTGTTTGTATATAATAGTATTAAAACTCATTGTCAAAACAGATGTCAGATTACAGAGAAAATCCTTTACTTCGAAAATACATGAAAATGCTTACCATAAATAGGTTAATTGTCTTATTAAAAACAAAAATTTTTTGCCAAGTGCTGGCTCAGAAACGCAATTCCGAGTAGATTCAAAGCCTCACCTGTGAGATATTTCCGATAATGTTTAAATCAAGTAGACAAATGCATGACTCAGAGAAAATGATCTATTTTTATTAACATTTATTTTGTCTCGAGTATTTGATATCTATAAGAACGCGGTGAAGATGAATGAGTTTGGGGCGGGAAGAGAATTTTTTTTTATTGATAAAGGTTTGTCTTCTCTCTTACCTGATGGAAAGTGACGATGAAGACGAAGGTGTAACACGTTTATCCACGAGATACCTATTCACTCGACGCTTGAAAGAACTGGGACTATAGTTTTTTGGAAAAACAGACGCAGGCAGTTCATTCCACACCTTGGCGACCCGCACCAAAAAGGAACTATCGAAGCGTTTGGTCAACTTCTTGTCGAACAAAAAGAATGGGTTATATAAATTTTGTATATTCAATAATGCGAACATAAACATAATCATATGGGTGCCATTAAATAACGCCTGGAACTATTTTAAGCACGTACGTGCTGCGTGCCTCTGCGTGTCGACGCACTACGTGCCTAAGCTCCGACCTACCGGTAATATAATTTAAAATAATGAAATCAGAACTTTAGCTCTGGGATATGAGTTTTAAGAATATTACTAAAGTCTCACAATGTTGGCATACAAGGAAAAAAACTGACTGACTGACTGTTCGATAGAAAAAGGTGGATGTGTGAGTTGAGGTGTAACATTTATTATTCGTTTATTGTGATAGTAATTTAAAAAATAAGAAAAGGAATCCAAAACCAGTCACGATGTTGTACATAAATCGTATCATATGTACCTGATCAAAAAATTACACAAAAGTGACATAATTCCTTTTGGATAAACCTAAACTCTTTCAGAGCTGAAACTGAAAATATCGAGTAATATATTTGATTTCTTCTACGACGCGTAGATTAACACAAAATGGCTTCTTGATATCGGGTAAGCCCTGGGCAATTGGAAGTTAGAACCAAACGAAACAGAGAGTGTAAACTAACAAATAAACGGTAGACCACCGCAGCATGACACATTTGATGGTTTATTAGGTCCGTTAGTTAAGAACTTTTTCAGTTTGTATTATATTGAAGTTAAAAATACACTATTATTTTTTTTATTTCTAATACAAACAATGAACCAGTGAAGAATATAAATAAGCAGGACAGCATTAGTAAAGCTCCTACATTAAGTGAAACATTAACAAACTTAAGAAGAGGTTGAGTTCGTTTAGTAACAAAATTGACATTTGAAAGTTATTCCGTGTGGCTTCAAAGAATACAATACAATCTTGTATACGATCAAACTTTACTAAAAATGAAATATTTTTATAGTGCTCCAGTATTTAAAGTTGCAGTACATAATATGAAACCTTAACAGTAAAGTAAGATTTATTCACTAGTACTACACCAGTAGGAAAACTAGAGTTATTTTCATACCTTTATAAATGTTGAATATCCATGTTTCATTTATATGAATATACTAGAAGCTTTACCCACGTAACTCCAGTTCCCATGGGAATCTCGTTAATATCACTTTTAGAACTTCTTGCTTTGAAATTCATCGATAGCAAATATACGCACTATATCTCTAAATATGATTATTTATGCTAAAAGACAAGACATGGTCGGAGTTTTCTCACAAAAGTTTGAAATATTTAACAAATTCGTCACTTATCTGCAGATCTCGACCACTCTGAACCCTCATATGTAGTACAGTACACGTTAGAAAGTCATTTATTAAACACTGCGCCCATCTATTGTGAGAATTGAGTCGTACGTATCCAATAAGTATACCAGTCTATTGCTGAGGTTCCGAAAGATTTATTTAGTTACAAGATAAATCTGGTCGGTAGAAAATTAAATAAACACTAAATATTTTGTATAGTTATGTTGAAAATCAAACTCAATACACCGTTATACGTAGGTATTTGAGGTCATTTAATGGTGCTTTTAAATTGTGCAAAATATATTTTTTATGTTATATATTTAATAAGTGCATAGTTATATTTTCGTATTTAGTTGTTTATGTGATAGGGACATAAACAACTAAATACGAAAATATAACTATGTTTATGCATTATGTTCGAAATGCTTTATTACCCATTAATTTACCAATAAATTAAGATCTAGCAGCATTTACATTTCACGTTTCCTTTACAACTACAACCCTCAAAGACAACAAAAAATTAAAACCTAGACTAAAGTTTTCTTCGTTAAAAACTTTGTCTTCTTTTCAATCTTTCCCTAATTTAACCTCTCAATTCCCAAATATAGTAATTAATTTGCGTTTATGGTGCTTCATAAATGTACTTCTTTATCTTTTAGATTGTTAAAATATCTTGTAGAATAGAAGAGGGGCTTTCGGGCTGCCACAATGGCATTACGCCAAAACCCAATGCAGGCATTTTAAAATTCAGAAACGAAGGACAATCTAATTTTTTTTTTTAATTGTCAAAATGAAAACGTGTTTTCCTAGTGTTGTAGACGTTCGTCTGATGCGTAGCATCACTAGTTGGTTTGTGCATTTAGTTGAAAGTATGATATTTAAACTTCATTTCAATAATATTTCATTTTGTATGTAACACTATTCAATTATTCATAAGTGCATAAATTTCGATTGCTTCAGTCAGTCATATCAATCAAACATACTCGTCTAATTTGAATATGTCACATTTAATAGAATTCGAAGCGAGCGCGAAATGCAGTTGAGCTTTGCTGAAATCACATTTATATTTAGCTGTGCCTGGCTGCGCACTTATGTTGACTTGTTCCAATTTAAATGTAATGTTTTGATATTCATAGCTCTATTTTAACGCCGGTATACAAACAAATATTTCAGCAACTAAGTGTATTTATTTATTTCGTAACAGACAGAGTTCCATATTCATTTACCTTAAGGTGTCGTTGCATTTCATTTTTGCGATCCAGTCTTATCCGATTCAGTGAGGTGAAAGAGCATAGTTTAATGTCCAAACAAAGGATAAACACTTTCATGGTTTCATTAATTGTGTTGAAGTGAAGAAATGATATCTCCCCTATTTATAATTTTAGCAAATTAACTAAGTACTTATATTTGTTAGTTTACATAAGTTATACACTTCAAGCACCTTTTCATGTTTAGTAGGCAATTAAAATCTAAATTCTATTATAAACCTTTTAGCAGGCAACTCTTTCCCACAGGAAAAAACCAAAAAGGCAGTACTTAAAACGGTCATAAGGGGAGAAATTAATATAAAACGAAAATAGCTTCCATTTTTAGATAGTATCATTTTATAGAAGAAGCGGGGCCGCTACATAAAAACGCTCTGTGAGTTCTAAACTTTAGATAATTAAGATTTAGTACAACTTGAGCAATTCGTTTCAAAGGTAGGAGTCAAAAAATAATGTATAGTGCTCGAGGCGACATACTGCCACCTTCTTGAAATAAGAGCATGTAGTTCGTCAACTGTGAGTAAGTGTGTGTGTAAAATTGTACTAAAAAGAATTAACACTTTATCTTGACGTGCCGTAGCATATTAATACATCATTATAACAAAGTGTAAATATTTATGAGTGGTGATGTATTTTATTAATAACATCGCTTAAAATAATATGTATCTTAGGTTAGCAGTATACGGCGCTTTGTTCGTTAACTCTATTCTTACTGAATGTAGAGTTTGTGATTATCTGTCGTACCTGGATGGAGTGATAAGTCTGGTAATTGGAATAAAATAAATACATATCGCATGATATCTCCTTGTTCACATCTCCTGAAGGATTGTCAGCTAGTACCACCGGTTTTCTTTATTAATTTTTTTTACAGCCATTAAAGAAAAACAACTGAACGCATTTTCGCAAAGATGTGCAAAGTGAATTACGTGTATTGACTAAACATTAATTTTTGCAAAAACAAAACTGTTATCAAACCAAACAAAGAATTGACATATAATTTGGGGACTATTCTATGCGGAACGTCCAGGACGCCCAGTCCAGGTCTCTAAGTCTTGGTCATAAGGCCCAGAGATGTTCACTAAAATCCAAGACATAGTGTTGAACGACTGGAGAGTAAAAGTGAGCGTGATAGTCAATAGTAGCCATCTCAGATGACCGTGTGCGGAATATCTTACACCAACAATTAGATATGAAGAAGTTGTTGATCCAAAACGGATGCGTGTGACCACTTCGGCGAGAGGTTTGGCGCAGTTTCAACGAAATAAAACTGAATGTTTGCGTCGTTTTATAACAGTAGACGATACATGAAACCACCGCCGTACACCAGAAACCAAGCCGTCGAAACGTTAAGTAGCAGCTTCTGTTTGTATGGTAATATTTTATAGCCTAAATAATTGTACAAAATTGTACAATCTATTGCAATATAGATTAATATTATTATTATTGAATTTAACCAGCTGCAAAGAAGGCTTAAGCAGTTTTATCCGCCAATAAACGTGAGGTAATGCATGTTGATTACCTAGAGAAGGGTAAAACGATGAATGGGACGTATTATGCCAATTTATTAGACTAATTTATTAAAAATGTACCTGAAAAATTACCACATTTTGCTAAGAACACAGCGATTGCCATGGCCAAATGCAGTTTGGCTATTATTTGCTTTCTGATCCACCATATCTGCCAGATTTAGCACTTTGCGATTATTTTCTTTTTTCAAATTTATTAAATGGCGCGGAGAGAAAAGATTTAGCTCCAAAAAAGAGATTATGCGCGAAACCAATGTCTATTTCCAAGGGTATATATATAACTCGTATGTAATGGAAGGGATCGAAAAGCTACTATGTTAGAAGGAAACTACGTTGCAATATAAATAATAATTTTAAATAAACATTACCTACTCCATGTTTAATTTTTACCAGACTTATCACTTCACCACTTCCTTCTTTTTACCATCATACACATGGTGTAATTTCGCAATGTCATCTGGAGAGAAAGTATTCTAAATATTGGAGATAGCAAGTAAAACTTTATCAATTAGGAATAAATATTTACTAGGAAACTTGATTTTATAAATAAAAAAAACAGCCTTCTGTGAAATTTAAAAATAAGCTTGCCATGCCCCAGAATCGTACTGGCTATAATTCGACTAAAGAATACCCCTTACTCAACCATAGGGATCAAATCAAACAAACTTGCTGATTCAAATGAAAGAAAAAAATCTGGGTAAAAAGATGGGATAACTTTATGATATTTGAAACTGTATATCGAACAAATTTGCCAAACTACTTTATGCTGGGCAAATTTATGTCTATGTATGTATCGCAAATCACTCTTTAATTCAATTATCCCTCAGTAAAGCATCTTCAAGTAATCCCTTAGTCTTGCGAGACTTAGCCCTTTACTCGTCGGCTTCCGCTCGAGTCCCGGAGGGGAACTTAATTGAAGTGTTTGGAAGTAATTGTTTCACGCTCAGTACACATGAAAATCTATGAAAATAGGGTAAGAAGATTGTTTGGCTTTGTTTTTATATAAGGCGTATGAGTTATACCTAGATGGAATGGATTGGACAAATATTTTAAAATCTCTTGCGCTTTGCGAGAAACGACACAGTAATAATTTTAGAGTTATATACAGTAAACATTATAAATGTTACTGACCCTTGTCAATAAAAGTCCTTAAAGTAAACGTAAAGAAAAAAGAGGGAGATTCTGTCTTATCTGTCCCATTGTGTCGATTAAAGTATTTGTTGGATGATTCGTTCAAAACTATTGCGGATTAATAAATTTATGAATCGAATTATCAAAAACGAACAACTAATTTACTTCGCACCACGTAACATGGTTTCTCCCAGAGCTGTACAGCTGAATTTTAGCGCTTTAAAGCGACAATTTTGACCCATTCATTTATACATTCAAATGTGTTAACACTTAAAGCAAATCAATAATTTTGAAAGCTGTCCATATTTTTATTATAATGAAATAAGCAGCATAAAATGTCTATAGATTTTTGAGAATAATGCACAATTACCCTAAGTAAACAGTAATAATAACAGTTCATTAATATAAAAGTATATCATAAAAAAGAAGAATGAATCAATCTCTAAAAAAATGTCGTTAGATCCACGAAAAATGCCAGTTACTGAGATTGATGAGTGTCTGCTTATCTGAAACCCAACACAATCCTATTAAATATGCCGGATTTTCCAAAAATATTGAATTTGTTGCTTTATATCATGTACAAGCCTCTCTCTTTTAGCATGGTCTTTAGAATACATCACCTAAACTGTAATTCTATTGGAAGTTTATTCAAAGATGGATATGGTAAGTTTAAGTAGCCAAGAACTGTAAACTTACTGATACGCAGTTTTACGTTGTTGTTGAGCTTTAAGTAAAAAACAAAGTAGAGCTAGCTTTTTTGGTATGGCTCCCAAAACATATAAATATCAACAAACGAGAGTAAACATATGCGTTCATCACACACATGAATGCCCCGGCCAGGGCTCGAACCTGGGACCTCCGGTGTATGAGGTACGGCCACTACGCTACTCGGCCGTCAAAATTAAATTCAGGTATCATATTAATTTACTAGGTTTAGATTGGTATGTACTGATAGATTCAGACAAACGTGTAACTATAAAGTTTTGCTTCGTTTGGCGCAAGAAGTAATTTTTTTCTTAGTTCACTGAACAAAGTCCTGTCGTGGTCCCTTCAATATTAGTAACATTTTCTTCATAAATTATACTTATCCAATCCAAATCCAAGAATTTCAAGAAAATAACTTTTCTATTGTATTTTCCGGACAATAGCTGACCCATAGAATGGACGTCAGAAATGTGTCTTTTAACTGAATGATCGATTTCATAAATAAAGACATAGACATTGATATTGTCAACTCGGATTTGCAATTTGTATATTTTTGCATGAAAATAGGTCCTTATATGAAGCTGTATGATGTATTCGGGACATGTTATTGAAATCATGATATTTTTATCCACATTCGAGTATTTGAACTGTTTTTCAGCCTACCATTAAGTATATATAATGAGGGTTAATATTATGTAGTAGGAAATGAACGCAAATAACCGTAGAGACGATAAACTTAACTATTCGGAAATTCTAAAAATAAATAACATTTATTAAAGTTTTCAAATACCATTATTCTTTTATTTCCATTATATTTCCTTTCTTTGCACAAACGTCGTTTCAATTCGTTCTGGTATACTGGTATAGTCAAAGCTTGGAATTGGCTTCTTTGTGTTTGGGATCGCAGCCGATCATGCGATACATTTGGTGATGCAACTATTTTCTTATTGAATTTCTAATAAACAATATAAATACGTGTTTTGGATTCTTAATTTTATGTTTTTCATTTTGTATTCGTTAATAATAACTATAATTAAAACCACGTTGCTACTTAAACAGTTATGTCACATTATCGTATAAGTCCTGTTTATTCGTTGTATAAATTCTTTTCTGAAAGTTTATTCACTCGGATACTCTATTTCCAATATCTATTTCAAAATGTAATTAGAATATACTAGAGGGCTTACGATGTATCTAAAAAGTAACGGGAATTGTTTGTATCCCGCCGAATTACATGACTTTTCACTGTTCTATTTTTTGACAATATCTGAAAAACGTGTGTAGGTTCAACAAGTTTGCTACAAGCACCTCTTGTGCGGCTGACAAAAGTTTTGCAATTTGCAAAAAGATTGGTATCATTCCTTCACTTATGTATGTAAATGTATGTAAATGTAATGAAAATATTTTATTTTGACTTCTTAATGTTATTTTAGTAGGTAAGTGGTCTTAATTGTTGACATTGGTTAAGGCATCACTCCGCAAAAATAATAAATTTAAAAGTCACAAAACAAGCTGAATAATCGTTGGTATGTCAAAGATAATTGATTATTTAAAAAAACAAAATGTTTCACTCAAGACACCTAAAACAATTAAATATTATTCGATTATAAGTGTAAGGAAATGAACATCATTAAATCATTTTGAGTAATTCGTGGCTGAATTTCATGATGTATTCGTAAAGTATTTAGGTAAGCGGAATGAAAAGTAGAATAAACCATTGTAAGTAGACACAATACAATGATATATGAAAGCAGTAAAGCAGGTAACTGTAGGAGTCACTGATATTCAGTTCTTATATAGAATCCCGCGAGAAAGGGAACTCCTCGATTGAACTGACATTTGCTTTTGAAATGAAAAGTAAGTAATGCCAAAAGCTCATATTTCGACCTATTCTTTTCTAATACCAAAAACTAATACCAATGGTATTTGTTTATTATCGTTATTAATTTTCTATTCCGAATGAATACCACTCATAAACGAATCCCCAAAAAAGTTAAATGGAATGAGATACAGTCAGTAATAAAAATTGCTTTTAGATGTGATTTTAAGTAGTGTTTTTTTTATCAGAATCAGTCTTATTAAACAAATTTAAGTGTAGTAGGAAACCTTTTGGTTCCTTATTGTAATAACACAGACATCAGACCTATGTAATTGCATAAATACCTTATTAAAGAAACAAACGATCTACGATTAATATTATATTAAGTATTTACTCACTAAATTATAAAATATCAGACAGTCAACTTTTTATACTGCAAAGCAACTTTTTTATTGATTAAAAAAAACAAATTTTGACGTGACAATCATAACTAGAGTCTAATTATTATAAAATAATAATAAAAATAATTTGAATATGAAAAATAATAAACTTTTTACGATAGTACAAATAATATAATTTTTAGCATGACATCATAACTTTTTAAAATATAAACCTATTTTTTTACTTTGTAAAATTATCTGATTTTTGGCAAAAAACATAATTTTCAATTTTTTTACTATTAATAAGTAATTTTTAATATTCCAGGCAGTTTTTTGGTTAACCAGTTGGTCAGTTACATATTTGATCCACTCATTTTTTATTAGGTCCTTACATATTAATTGATGTTTTGTCGTACCAGCCACTTGATCTCCTCTTTGGTTAAGAATTCCAATTTAAAATTTATACAGCTATTTACTCACGCATTTGTTTCAAAAACCGTAATGCATTTGTTTTTTTGCGTCACTTAGTTTACAAAATGGAAAACTTGAAAGATCGCGTTATTTACGAGTACAAGTTCCACCGTGGCGCAATATTATTGCTGTGTATGGCGGGGGTGTCTCAAAATAAAACACAGTGCGTTTTTGTTTTCTTCTGGAAATTTCGACCTACTGAACAAGCCCAAAGGACGGTTGGAGACCAACGTTGATAATGAAGTATTTAAGGCTATTGTGAAACAAACTGGGAAGGTGACAAAGCTTGAGAGGTTGGTACCTCTTGAATTGAGTGCAGCCAACCGACAAACGCGCGTCGACTGCTGCGTTACATTTCTCAACCGGCACAATAATGAAAGGATTTTAAATCTAATCATTACCTGAAAAGTGGTTCTGTACGACAATCGAAAACGCTCATCGCAATGGTTGAACCAGCCAAACCTTCCCAAGCAAAAATTGAGTCAAAAACAGTTAAGTTGTGAGCGTTTGATGGACTAATGCCAGTGTCATTCACTGCAGCTTTCTTAAATCTGGCCTGACGATTACAGAAGATGTCTTTTGTCAGCAACTGCAAACCATGATGGAAAAGCTAGTTCTATCAACGAGGCTGATCAATCGCTCTAAGCCACTGCTGCTTCAGAACAACGCTAGACCACACACACTGCACAACAGACGGCTACCAAATAAGAGAAGCTGCAATTAGAATTCGAAATTTGGATAACTTCTTGCGAGGGAAAAAATTCAACTACGATGAGGCAGTCCAAAGCGCCTTCAAAGATTTTATTGATTCCCGTCTGAATGATTTTTTTAGTAAAGGGATCAATGAAACCTATGAGATGGCAACAGTGCATAGATAGCAATGGTACATACTTTGATGATATAAATATATTATATATTTTTTAAATTGACTTTATGTTCCTCCCTTACAAAACGCCAATTTCATATGTAATTTTATTTTTATATTTTTTTTTTATTATTTTAGGAAAACTTACAGCTATCTTGGTACAATAAGGTTTTTTTTTTAAATTATCTTAGCAGGTACTAGGGCTAACAAGAAGTTTTAACGAATAAATTATATAATAATTAATTACTTTTTATCAATGCCATTTTTAACCAAACAACGTCTTAAAAAAAACACCAAAAAATTTTTTTTAAAACCAACTTCTTTGTCTTTTCTGAACTGGTACAAAACAAATCGATGCCCAACTCTCCGCTAACGTTGTTAAAAGTTTCACATGCTCTCAATAAATATGAATTTATGAATTATCTAGAAAAATATGAATTATCTACAGTATCCAAATTAAGTATCATTAAAGAACTTGTGTTATGGATACTAGTATAACGGGTAAATAAAATTAAGAATTATATAAACACACATAGATATTTTTTTATATATAAATATTAAAAATAAACTTAAATAAACATACATACACATCCATGACTGGAAAGCAAATAGTATAAAATATCTGCCCCTACCAGGATTCGAACCCGGGACCTCTGGCATGGAAGGCAAGGCTACTTACCTCCACACTAAACAGGCCGTCGAATTTATATTTTACAATAGTGACCTAATATGACAGTTTCTGCTGCGCACCGTTTCACAGGTGGTGCCTTTATCTCGATCTGAGTAGCAACCACTGTTTGTAAGTCTGCGCTACTAGAAGCTGATATAAATTAGCGTTTTCGACACAGTCGTGTTTAGTTTCAAATGCCAAAACAATAAAACATTTTAGAGCTTCGTTTGCGCGGCGCTTTCCTGTGACTGGTTGCTTCGGATTTGAAAACAATAGGAGCAAACCCACCTTTTTGTACAGGTAACAAAATTTGGCAAGTAATTCACTTAAGTAGTTCGTAAGTAAAAATTCCGGAATCAAGTGAATTTGTTAAGATTTAGGATTGCATTAAAAGAAAATTAAACTGTGTCTGTGACTGTACCAAAAGTTATGTTTGGGTATTCGTTGGGAATAGAAAGTTAATTACGATATTAAACAAATACAATTGGTATTAGTTTTTGGTATCAGAAAGGAATAGCTCAATATTTCTCGTTGTTATAGAGCGCACTGTGATTACAACAAAGACCATCCTAATAATTTACTACTTCATATTTTTAGTAAAGTTCGTATAAAAATCATAGTTATTAAATGTACTTTTATTTTCCTAAATTTACAAACATATTGGATGTAAGAGTCTATCTCTTAACCACTTAAAACTTTTAACGATACATCTTCTTCTAGTAGGAAAATAGCTAAGGCTTTGAGTCTCTTATCCTCGCACTAACTTAACTACGAGTATAATTTATTTATGTTATCAACAAGATCCATACTTGTCATATCTACCTACGCACTAAGCAACTCCACGAAAGGTGTTAAACAGATAATTTAAAATGAATAGGATTTTAGGCCAGATATAGAAGCCCTTGATATTTATCGTAGGTTAATTCGATTCTTGGTACTCATATGGTACATCATATTGGTACATTACAGAAAATGTAAAACGTAATCGTCGATGAATAAGATACATACATATGTATTTGTAACTGAATAAATGATTTTCATCTGCTATTTGAAGTAACAAAATTATAATGAATGTACAAGATTAAACGAATCGTAATTAACTAATTTATCAAAAAAAAAGCATCAAGTAAATTATTTTTAAAACAGAATATAAGGATCAGCATGATTTACGTAATAATGTGTTATTTACTGTAGATATTTGTTGGATAGCACAATTAATTAGAATATACATTTTATAAGCGATTAAAAATTCAGTGAAGTATAATTAGCCATGCTGTACGTATCATATTAACATACTAAAATTACCAGTATTTCTGATAATTAATTAATGAAATATTTAATTACATGTAATCATGGTATATGAAAGGGAGGAAACATTCTAACAATTATAATGGTTTCGGATGAATATAAAGCGATTTTAATAATTAACGCAGATCGCATATTATTTCACCAGTTTAACATAACTCGCACCGTGTAGTTACGTCTTCAATAGAAAAACAATAAGCTTCACAACAATATTAAACGAAAAACTGTATCTAAACAAAAAAAAATCAGCAAACAAAAAAATCCTCTCTGCAGAATATGATTTTTTCCCCAAAATAAAAATGTATTTCACTACTAGAACTTGGTTCTGAACAAACAGACGTACGTGTGTATCTATTTAATCCAGTAGAGAATTATTGATGGCGAATGACCCCGGGGCGGCCTGGTAAAACCTCCTTTTTATTTCC
Source organism: Marasmarcha lunaedactyla (assembly GCA_923062675.1). Lineage (NCBI taxonomy): Eukaryota > Metazoa > Arthropoda > Insecta > Lepidoptera > Pterophoridae > Marasmarcha > Marasmarcha lunaedactyla. The sequence continues at coordinate 19,463,476 of OV281346.1, read as the reverse complement.
GGTTAGATGTCGAATAACAATGGACTTATTATGCTGGCTGAAAACGTGCGTATTTCTTTTATTCTATACATTTATCAACATGAAAACAGATTTATTCAAACTGTCAGTATTAGTACGACGAAATTAAATTTAAAAAGTTTTAGAAAACGAGCGCAAAATTAAATTTTTAAATAAAGGTTTTTAAATCATATTTTACCAGTCCATTGCTGGTGACACACATCTGTCATACAAACTTCGTGGTTGGACACAGCAGTATACATAAGTCTATGCCTCGCGAAAGTACCCAGTCGAATAGAGTTCGTCTATTATTACTAACACCCTTAACTTAACTATGAAAAGTGTTTGTAAAGGCTAATCTAAGATTCATTAAACAATTAAATACAAAACATGTCTTTAATTTACATCTACAACTCAAACATGATATACACGTAACGTATTCCCGAACATGTGCAGCAACACGACTAGCGTTCCCGATCCCGGGGAACTAGACAGTCTCAGCTGTCTGCTTGTAATGCAAATGTTTCGTGCGAAGTAAGCAGTGAGCTACTCAACAAGTAGCTTAGTAACGTTAGATGAGAACGTTAGGAGCTTAAGGGAATTTTGAAACAGTCACTAAAAGTTGGATTAATATGGTTTAAATGTTAGTTACATACATTTATTTCAGAATTATGTATATTATACATATATTTTACATATGTTTATTAAATTATTTTAGTAAACCTTCTCTCGTTTTGGGGAAAGTAGTAAAATCTAAAAACTTTTGTCAGGTCACGGTGTTCGTGAAATATGCCAGTGCTAAGCTGAGAGTAGGTAGTTCAGCATTGCTGCTCTCCGAGAACCCTTCATTACAATGTAGTATGGTAGCTGGTTACCTACGATTTTTACAATGTGGCTGCTCGCAAAAGGTATTTAAATTATTTCATACGTATTAAATTAGGACTGAGGCTAGAAGTAAACTTGCATGATTTTTCTAATAAGGTGCAGCCAGACCAACTAACCTGTGCAGACAAAGTGGTGCCACGTTGCGTGAATGACGATTTTAATGAAAGTGCCATACAAAAAGTTTAGTTCATATTTTTCCAACTGAACTAATGGATCTGTACCTGCAAATTGGCCGCCTGCCAAAGCTAGCTGAAGTGCATTTCCCCACTGTACGTACTAATACTACTTCATCCCACAAACTTCCTCCCTCAGAGCATAAGTATGGTCTGGCGGCCCTGGGATCTTGTTCTACTAGCCACATTTTAGGGTTGGCTGATTAGTTAGGGCGAGGTTATCCGGCTAGTGCCGCCGATTGGATAGTCCGTGCGAGGTTTATACGTGTCGGCACATTCATTACTACATAAAGTTAGACTTTATCCTTGATGTGCTAATTGATTCTTTTCGTAAGTATAATTTATGGTACCGCCCGGCTGTATATGTTCGGTACGGTCGAGGGGTCTTTTTATCTCGAACATGAATATACCGACACATATTGGATTTTACCGCCCTTGTCGAAATATGCCAGTCCGCTTAAGTGTGTGGCATACATAGTTAGTGAGTTAGTATTGACAACGCGTTGCTAGTGGGTTGAAATTGGGGTTCCTGGGTCAGATAAGATCCCCCAATTTCAACCATTCAATCATTCATTTAGTTTATCTTGCTTTTCACAGTTCAGAAACTTTCCAATCATTCATAAATTACAATCATCTCACTTTTACACATGAAAATTTAATCATTCAACAATTCAAGTTCAGGCAACTAATAATATAACCTTTTCCTTTTACTGCATTGCATGCTGCATCCAAGGATCGTTGTAAATCTCCCAATAATTTATTACAACTCCACATGAAAAACACATAACTTTATCATTTATACTGTTCCCACAGTAGAAGAACCCAGCGTCGGCCATTTCAAACAACAGCGCTATTATTGAATCTACGGTTGCCCAATAATGGTTGAATGAATTAACACGATCTCTGTGTATTTGGTATAATTAATAGAGAGGATTATAATTTTTATTTTCAAACATTCTGTTTACAATTTCTAACCTTTGTATGCTATAAAGAATTGCAATGAAATGGAAAACGTTAACTGCCAACTTTATACAAGTATAGAATAGGTCATGGTGTTCGGAGTGGGGTGAACACTTCTATTTAATGAAACACGAACAAAATATGCAAAACAATTTTATTATCAAAACGCCACTTATTTAAACATAATACATTGTTAGAGCGCATATAGAGTTATGGTAACTACAACTATATAAATCTTGCGAATACTTGTATTGATTATATAAACTTAATAAACTAAAACAGCCTACATCTTCTAAATTAGTTATTTTACAATTATTGTTTTCCAAAATTTGATTAAAATTCAAAACTTTCTCAGAGCCTCTATATACACACATTTATGTCCAATAGTATCCACAATCAATTTGCGGTGAAATATAAAGGGTATATATCCTTCACGCCAGTATATCTTTCTGTTTCTGTCAATCCAACTAACCTGCTTTCTTTCAGATTTGGTTAGATGATAAAAAATTAATGGTGGTTTAAATAAATACGATTGAATTTTATTATCATACAAAATTGCAAATTCTTTGATAATGAACTCATTTAATTCTGTACGAAAGCCTTGAATATCCACTATAGCAATCATGATAGCCTGCGTACAATCTTACTAAGAGGTTTACATTCCACTAATCGATCGTTTATAATAAAACAATATGCAGACGTCTTCTCAGGAATTGCTGTCGAACACTCAAATCCCAACCGCACATCAAAAGGACCTGTTTTAAGGGTGTCGTTTTGTCTAGAACAGTCTAAAATAAAGAGCGGTGCCTTTTCTTTGAAAGTTTTTAGATCGAGCAATGGGTCTACTGGACAGTTATAATGCGACTGACGAAACTTTACATACATTTCATATAATATACTGTATTTATTTTCTGAAAACTTTAAGTGCAATGGTTCATATGGATAATATGGGAATATAGGATAAGTGCTAGTCGTTTCCTATCGGAAACCTTAATGTGGGGTACTCTCCACTGAACCCTTTCTATATCTATTTGAAAATGGGCAACATTATCACTAAGAATAACGCTGTTTTGAGTTACAGTTACTTCTATTCAATATAAGTTCATGTTTACAGTTAATAATAATTTTATTGTAGTCTTCAGCAAATCCTAAAATTTTATTTAACGGTATTACAGCACTTAAATGTCCATCATTTTGAAATCCGTTCAAATTCCATCCCCATAAAGCAGCAACTTTATTTTCTGCTTATTTAACGAAATATATGACTTTATCGTCGATGTTATTCCCGAGTTTTTTATGCGATCAATTTCAATGCCACTCATTTCGTACCTGATGTCTTGAATCAAAAACATAACAGGGTTATTAATGAACGTAACAGGCTTCTTGATCGGATTCCCATCTTTACCGAAAATCTTTGCTTTGCCCTCGATGTAAATTGAGCTGGCTGATGGTAGCACGTATATGTCTTGCTGATGTATGGGGATCCTGATTTCATCATTTTCTCTAAAGCTGTTGTTATAGGGATTGTATGAATGGACTTCATAACTTTCGACCTCTAGTATATTCATATTTTAAAACCTAAAGCTCTAAGAAATTCTTTATTTGCTTTAGTCAAATTCTTCACTTTTTTCTTACGTCTATGCACTTTTGTGGTTGTAAGGATAATAATGCGTTTTATTTTAAAGTTAATACAATGCCCGAGTTGGTCAATAATCTTGATAGATATAGAGGAAATTATACTTTTTTGACAGGAAAATAAATGAGAGTATATATTTACATATCGTGGTATTTCACGAACTGTAGCAATATCAGATACAAATTCATGAATAACATGGGTTGGTAGTCCGTTGTGATAAGAACCATGCACTAAATCACATTCGATTCTAATGACAGACACATTATTACTGGAGTTTGCATTTAATACCAAAAAATAAAGCAAACCACACTCATATTGATCAGTTAAATGCAGAGGTGGTTGAAAGTATCAAACTATTTCTGCTTTATTTCCAGAGATGGTAACTGTAGTAGACATGCTTAAGGGCTGAAGTATTTTGAAATATCTTGATTATTTTATTCCCTGACTACACCAATAATTCTTTAAAAAGTTAAGGCATAGATGACCACAATTGAAAGGGTGATCACGTTGTATATCATCATAGTTATGATGAATTTTAGAACCTAAATATTTTATAAATTCTTTTGGAGGCTTAAAATTTCCGTAACTGTCGAAATATTCGATATAATCGATATAATCATTTAATTTTGCATAGGCTACCCAATGAGAACCAGGATTTTTAGAACTATCTAAGTTTATAACTCCGCATTATTTTTAAAGGTGTATTTTGGTAGTTCATCTCTCATAAAGACGCCTAAAATAAGGAATACTATTTCAATACTTCAGAATATCAAAGTTAGTTAAAGCTCGTTTGGGTAGCCTATACTTTAGTTTTTTTCTTTGGATACAAAAATTCCAAGTCATTCTTTATGTGGTTTTAGCTGTCCCCTTCCAATACATAAGGCTTCCATTTTTTAGCTGTTTTAAATTCATAAATGAATGTTTTAGCAATACCAGCTGCTCCTCCCGCTAAAGCTCCCGCTGCCGATAATCCTGCAAAGATAGGAATCAACGGCAAAAAGGAAGTTCTACTTATGAATTATTAGCTAATTCTCTAGCTGCAGCCATAGCTACTTGTATTGCTATTTTTTTGGTTTTAGGTTTAAGCTTTTTAATGTGTTTTTTGGTTTTGATAATTATGTTCTTTAATCCTTTTCCACGTTTTAATTTCTGGGAGCATTTTTTAAAACCAGAGCCAGATTTTATTTTTGATGACATAGAATTGCTTACTAAACATGCTGCAATTTTTTCTCCTTCACTTGCATCCGATGCAACTAGTTGCTTTTTCGCCATTTTGAACAAAGTTAATTCGGCCTTATGGCGATCCTCTTAATTTTTAGACTTGTGAGAAGCGATGTCGTTTTCTTTGCAATATTCGTCTAACTTATTGACACCGTGATCTCCGCGAGCAAGCCTTTTGATTAATTTCTTCCCAGGACCACAAAAATTGTAACCTGGTATGTGTAATTCAAATGGTAAATGATTTATAATCCAGTTGAGAAGACCACTCTCTCCAACACACATAATAAGACTAAAGAGCAATTATCCAAACACGTACCTAATATATTCACTTGTTATTTACAATTATAATATATTCGATTTATCAATCCAACTGTTTTCAGTAGAAGGCAAACCTAATCATTTCACTAAAACTTTGTTACCTTTGCACTTAAGAACTTAAGAACTTAATAAACTTTAGGGTGTATCGATTTTGTAGTTCTTGCTCATAGAATGCACCCATAATCGGTTGTCCATCGATAACATGTTCAATCAAGTAGGTGATTGAAGACGTGTATTGTATTTTTTGAATTTTAAATATTTATGTAGACCAGTTTAGGTATATCCTTTATCAAATATTCCTTTATATTTACTGATATGCACAACATCTCCCACTTTATATATGTTTTATTGTATTTATCAATAATTTTATGGAGAGTGTTACCTATCCAAATATAGTTATCTTTTAAACTAAATTCCTTATACAGATTTGATTTAATTGTTCTGATAAAACGCTCAACTATTGATACCTTCTTTGTTGAAAAAGTTGAATAATGGTTAATTTTATAACAAGTCATTAGTTTCTATAACTTAGTATTATAAAATTCTGTCCCATTATCCGTTTGAAGATTTCTTGGAACCCGTCCTTTATCTAACAGCATTTTAAAATTATTACATACATCATTTTTGGTCTTATTTTTTAAAGGAATTGTCCATGCGTACTTTGAAAATGTATCAATAACAGCAAGAATAAATATATATTTTTTATTTTTATTGGAAATTGATTGCATATCAGTTAAGTCCGCTTGCCATTGGTCATCTATGTCTTTTATGATGACTTGTCTTCGCGGAAAATTCTTTCTCGCATTTTTATGAATTTCGTTAACCACATCCGTTTTACTCATGTTCGATATTAAGTACACTTGTGGTAAGAGCTTCTATAATAATGAATAAAAAAGTATAATTAGCTTTATTTATTCTTTAATTATGCCAGCCTCTCTTAGTTCTTTAATTATGGATAAAATTTCATTGTCGTGGTTTGTATTTCAAGCATATTCTCTTGAAGCAACTATCAGTTTTAATATCTCAACCAATTCATTGGGAGTATCCCAATATACTAAATCAGTAATATTTTTATACTCCTTTAACTTTGGTAAGTTTCCTCCCAAATATGGGCGAATATTATCATTTGTTGTTTCCAAAAATAAGGGCTTAATTATTTCACGATATTTTATTTTTTTGTCACCTTTGAATTGCCCTTTGGGATTAAAATCTCTCTTGTGTGCATTTATGTAAAGTTACATGTCCTTGTAGACAAGTGTATCTTTACTTGATATAATTTTTTTTAAATTAAGTTTTTTTTCGAAGTAAAAGTTCTTTCAACCCAGGAGTCAGATTATAGGCTCTGTCATCGATTTTGATCATCATTACATCATCATCATTATTCAAACTATCAATTTTTGTAAATGATACAAGTGAATTACCCATTTATTTATGTATTTTTGGAAGATTTACAGCGGAAATCACTAAATATTAGCTGATTGGTGTAAACTAATGCCATTAACAAATCTTCACCAATGGATAAGTGATTATTCTGTTTTTGAATGCTGTAGCAATAATATCAACATTTGCAAAGTCAGACTTTATCAAACAATTAGATTTATGAATATTAGTTAGCTTATGGTATCTGTACTTGTGGGGTTTACCAAGTGCTAAGTGGACTGTATTTAAAATAGCTAACGTGCAAAATCATATAATAAATCGAAATCAAATCAAACAAATCAAATTATCAAAATAACAATTATTCGTTGTGAAATTAGAACCAAGCAAGCGCAAGAACTCACCTCTGGTATCGATGTCACCTGGAACCTCCAGGAACCACGGTATCCTTGGATTGATGTTGGTTAATCTCGACTTACCGCGATCTCTCCTCAAATACCTGGTGTAGGATTGTGGTTGGTGATGATGCAGCGATGAAGTTCAGGCACTGACTTTGCTTCTAATCATTCACAACACCAAAGCGAATATAACAACACGACAATTATTTAACTTAAATCAAAATTACGAGAGCGACGAAAAAGGGTTGTTCGCGATTCGAATTCCCCACGACAAGAGGAAGTAGTATTGCCGATTGCAACACACAAAAAAAAACCAACACTAAGTGTTGCCGACTAAAATAATTATAAAACTACAAATTAATAAAAACTTTGCATCTAGCTTGAACATTCCGCTCACCTAAATGCAACGTATTTACGAACGAAAAAATAAATAAAAAATAAAACTACGATAAGCAGCGACAAATTACTGAATGATCGGCAAGGGGCAGACCTTCACTACAGGTCGCCTATACTCACCCATAGCCGTCTTTACAGTAACGACACGACAAGTTCCATCCGCACCTGGATGTAAACAAACGATACGTCCCAGGCTCTAATGCAAGGGATTAGTTTGCTCGTTAATAATGAGCACCAATGTACCAATTTTTAAATCTGGACTTGATTTATCCCACTTCAGTCTCTGCTGCAAAGTGTGCACGTATTCGTTCCGCCATCTTTTCCAGAAATCCTGATGCATTTTTTGAATAAGCCTCCACCTATGAAGCATACTAATATTTTTCCCTATAAAATTTTCTTCAGGCAGTGTCGACACAGGTTCTAACGTTAAGAAGTGCGACGGCGTTAGAGCTGAAAGGTCGTTAACATCCGCACTTACAGGTGTTAAAGGCCTCGAATTCAACATAGCCTCTATTTGAGACAATACTGTATAAAATTCCTCATACGTGAGGCGCTGCAAACCGATCACACGTGACAAATGTGTCTTAACGGATTTAATACCAGCTTCAGCCAAACCGTTGAAATGAGGACTCCCTGGTGGACTGAACGAAAATTTTATTGATTGTGTATCCGCTGCGCTCTGCATAATGTTTCCGAGATAATTAGCGGCACCTATAAAATTCCTGCCTTGATCGGAGACAATATGAGAGCAGCGACCACGTCGTGCAATAAAGCGCTTTAATGCAGCCAAGAATGCATCAGTACTGAGCTCAGAGGCGAGCTCAATATGAACAGCCTTGGTGCTTGTACAAACAAACACGCAGATATACCCCTTAAAGGTTCTGACACCTCGACCACGACCAAGGGCTATGTCAAAAGGACCGCCGTAGTCAACTACGACACTAGAAAAAGGTTTCACTTCACTGACACGGTAGGAAGGAAGGTCGCCCATCAAGGGTGGTTGAGCCGGTCTTGGATTAGCACGAAAACACTTTACGCAACCTGAAACTACTGACCGTATTGCCCGTTTAGCTGATAAAATCCAAAAGGATTGACAAATCAAATTTTGTAAAGTTTGAGCTCCAGGGTGCATGTACTTCTTGTGATATTCATCAATAAGAAGGAATGTGAAGCGATGATCTCGAGGCAGTAGGATCGGATGCTTTGCGCTAAAACCTATATGAGCGTTTGACAAGCGGCCGCCCACCCTCAAAACACCCGCCTTGTCCATAAAAGGTGACAATTTGCGGAGTCCTTTAGGCAGCGAGTTGAGATTGCCCTTTTCCAGGGACGATATTTCTTGGGATAAAACCATATTTTGCACATGTTTTATTAGAAATGTGCGTGCACTTTCTTTGAGTTGACTTTGCCAAGAGGTTCGTACATTTTAGTTCTTCCTGCAGGCTATTGGGAAGTAATGCAACTTTCGACAAAGGCCACCTTTCTTCAGGCTCCGACAGCCAAGAAGGACCGCTCCACCACAAGTCACGCTTCAAAAATTCACTTGGTAGTGTGCCACGTGACCCGTAATCAGCAGGGTTATCAAATGTGCTAACATGGCGCCAGCTTTCTGGTGAAAATTTTTCTTGTATGTGGCTTACTCTGTTGGCTACAAAAGTTTTCCATTTAGATGGACACGACTTGATCCACGACAACGCCACAGTGGAGTCCGACCAACATATTACTTTAAATGTGTTATGAATTGGCTCTAACGACACTAGGACAGAAGTAAAGAGATCAGCCAGTAACACAGCTGCTTGCAGCTCCAATCTGGGTATCGACAAGGTACGTAGAGGAGCAACTTTCGATTTTGAGCAAATTAATTGCACATAAATGTTGCCCTTCGAATCTACGGTTCTGCAATATACTGTGGCACAATAGCCACGCTCGGAAGCATCGCAAAACCCATGTAATTGCGTTTCAACAAATGCCTTACAGGGTATACGCCGAGGAATTGAAAGAGATGACAAACATGATAACTGCTCTCTGAAGGTCATCCACTCCGAAGCGATAGCTTCAGGCACATCATCATCCCATGATACACCGGATGTCCACAGTAACTGCATTAAGTATTTTGCATAAAATGTTACTGGGGCAAGGAATCCTAAGGGGTCGTAGATGCGAGCGATATGTGAGAGGATGACACGCTTAGTGCATCGAGAACCTTCACTGGATGAAACTCTGAACTGGAAACAGTCAGATCGAGGTCGCCATAATAGCCCTAAAATTTTGAGACATGTATCCTCAGTCGTTTCAAAGTCTATTAACTCTCCTGAGTAAACATCTGATGAAGGCAGGCCATCAAAAAAAGACTGGTTGTTCGACGTCCATTTTCTGAGATGGAAGCCACCAGACGAAAATATTTGAGCCAGCTCATCTCGCAATAACAACGCTTGCTCGATAGAGTCAGCACCAGAGGCCAGGTCATCAACGTAGATATCACGCGATAAGACTTGAGAACCCGACGGAAATGATTCAACTGAATCACTCGCCAGTTGAGCAATTGTGCGGAGAGCCATGTATGGTGCCGATGATACGCCATAAGTGACTGTGCGGAGACGATATTCACGCACAGGTATGTCAGGCGACGATCGCCACAGGATTCGCTGATATTCTGCATCCTCATTGGGTACCCAGATTTGCCGATACATCTGTTTGACGTCCCCAGTGAACACGATAGCATGCCAACGAAAGCGAACAAGAAGATCAAAAATATTTGTTTGAAGTTTTTGACCAGCAAACAAAGTATCATTTAATGATTTACCACACGTATCCGTGGCACTTGCGTCAAAAACGACACGAAGGGGAGTACTAATTGACTCAGGACGCAAGATGCCATGATGTGGAATATAATAAAACCTACCTATATCAGAAGCATGGGGTTCAACTTCTTCCATATGCCCACACGCTTCATAATCAGTCATGAATGCGACATATGCTTTACGAAAGTCAGGGTTGGAATTCAGTTTCCTTTCTAATGACGCAAATCGCTTGCGCGCAATGTTGCGAGAACCCGTGAAGACAGGCTTATCTAACGGATCCTTGAATGGAAGCGGAACGACAAATCTTCCATCGCTATGACGCTGATGATGTTCGACAAAATAATCCTCACATCTTTGCTCATCCTTCGACAAATGAACCTTTTGAGAATGGACATTGTCTAACTCCCAAAACCTTTTAATGGACAATTCCAAGGATGAGTTCGACATAGGGTGTGAAGGATTTGATACAAAAAGACAATTTTCTTTATTATTCTCACTACGGTTAGCAGGAGAAACATCACACGCCCCCATGACGATCCAGCCGAAAACTGTGTTCAGAGCCCTTGGTTGACCCTGACCACCTTGTCTAAGTCCTGACAAAAGGGAGGATGCGAAAACTTCTGCACTTAGCAACAAATCTAGAGGGCCAGGGGTCTCAAACTCTGGGTCGGCCAAAACCAGATTTGTCAGGTGTGACCAATTTGAACTATCTATGTGCTGAGATGGTTGATCAGCACATATTGAGGGTAACACTAAGGCCTCAAAACTAAATTTATATTTGTCATGCTGCCTAGAAAATATTTCACACGACACTTAACTATGGGGTTCAGCCCGAGCATGTCCTATGCCGCTAACCTGTTGCATATTATTTTTTAAATCTAGTCCCAGTAATTTAACGCAAGGCTCAGATATAAAATTGCAAGCACTTGCAGAATCTAACAGGGCCCTGACCTTGTGCTGCCTACCAAAACAATCTTTCATTAATACCTTAGCTGTTGCAAATATGATATTATTTTTAATCGACATTGTTGTTAATGCCTGCTTATCAATAGTAGCAGGTTCAATTGTAGGCTCCTTGGGTTGCACAATAATGTTTTTAGGTCTATCAAAATGCAGCAGTGTATGGTGGGAAAACTTACACACTTTGCAAAGACTGTCAGTGGTACATGTACACACAATACAAAGTCCCTTCAACTTTACAAACTTAAATCTGTCATTTACTTTTAACTTGTGAAAGCGGGAACACTTGACTAATGGGTGCTGGCCATCGCAATAAACACAGGTTGGTGTAACAATCAGAGCTGGCTTTATATTTGGCTTGATTTGCTTAGGAGTAGACTGGCTTTGAGTTTTACATATGCGAGTAAAATCTAAAGCCCGAACATGCTTTTCTATAAAAGCTTGCAAATGTTCAAAATCTGGAATGTCATCCGAGTTAAATTCTAACAAAAAAGCCTCTTGCGTTAACCTATCCAGTTTTGACCACAACAAATAAAATACCATAAAATTTTTATCAGGTAAATTATATTTTTCCAACACCGACAAAGTTTCAGTAAAAGTTCTGTTAACCCGCTCTAACTTAGTACCCGATTTTACTTTAATGGGTTCACAGAACACTAACTTTTCATAATAGTTTACTGCAATCTGTCGCTTCTTATCATAATATTTGGCTAGTGTATTATAGGCATCCAAGTAACTTTCATCGGTAAGCGGAAAGTTTTTGACTAAAGCATAAGCATTGTTTTCTACACTAGATAACAAGTAATGCAGCTTTTCTACATTGGGTATATCTCTCTGGTGTATAAGAGAGTCAAAAAGATGTTTAAATGATACCCAGTTTTCTAACTTGCCATCAAATGGCTTGATGCTTATTTTTGGCAACTTAGCACGCATAGACTCGACTACTTTACTTTCCAGACTTGTGTTTTGAGTAGTGTTTTGAGACCTCAAAGAATGTAACAATTTTCTAAATTTTTGTTCAAAAGTAATCGACACACCACATTCCGCTCTTTGTTCTGCTTTGCTACACGTCATTAGTAGTTTCCGCTGAGCGTCATGAAACTCAGCTTCTATTTGTTTAAGATCTTCTTCTATGTAACCTACCAAATCAGATGACTCTATATACTCAATACGCATAATAGCGTAATCACGAGCAATCCTATTTATATCACCTGAAGAATCCCCCCCTTTCTTGTCAACATTCCTTTCTGTCATTTTAAAAATCTAAAACAAACGAAAACCTAAAACAAATCTAAAAATATTACAAACGACAATAACAACAAAACAAAATTAATTGAGGTTATGTTCAAAATGACAGATCAGATTGATGACAAAATTTGAAAGTGACAGATTGTACAGGCGATTGAATGAACTAGAACGAAGTTCGATTAATGTAGTGCCAACTACAGATGCCAAGTGCCAACCTAATAATACGAAAAGGTACAAAATAACGCGGTTTCCAAAATACCCCCAAGTAATTTTATTAAGCGTAACGGTTAAGCTAAGACAAAGGAAATACAAATAACGAATACGAAATCAACAAAATTAACAGGTACTGTACTAAATATCCGCCGAAGGGCCAAAATGTGGGGTTTACCAAGTGCTAAGTGGACTGTATTTAAAATAGCTAACGTGCAAAATCATATAATAAATCGAAATCAAATCAAACAAATCAAATTATCAAAATAACAATTATTCGTTGTGAAATTAGAACCAAGCAAGCGCAAGAACTCACCTCTGGTATCGATGTCACCTGGCACCTCCAGGAACCACGGTATCCTTGGATTGATGTTGGTTAATCTCGACTTACCGCGATCTCTCCTCAAATACCTGGTGTAGGATTGTGGTTGGTGATGATGCAGCGATGAAGTTCAGGCACTGACTTTGCTTCTAATCATTCACAACACCAAAGCGAATATAACAACACGACAATTATTTAACTTAAATCAAAATTACGAGAGCGACGAAAAAGGGTTGTTCGCGATTCGAATTCCCCACGACAAGAGGAAGTAGTATTGCCGATTGCAACACACAAAAAAAAACCAACACTAAGTGTTGCCGACTAAAATAATTATAAAACTACAAATTAATAAAAACTTTGCATCTAGCTTGAACAGTACTCATTATCTGGGATCTCAATGTTACATTTATCGCAATGGTAAGTGCTTGGTGTTGAATTAACCGGAGCCTTAACTGGAAAAAATAAATAAAAAACAATAAGACATAATTATTTAGTATGTATTACGTAAAAAATAGGTATGTAAAAAAGTCATAATGAATGATTATACTCGAAGTACGTACAAAATGACATATAGTTTTGGTTTTGGGTCATAACTCTTTAATGGTAAATCACAGCTCATTCATATTGCACACCAGTAATTTTAGGTTTCATATCTTTGAATTATAATAGATACTTAAAAGATAAACCGACTAGAAAAATAATAATTTTAAATTTAACTGAGATCAACGAAATCGATTTTGTCCATGTGCTATGGACAAAATGGCATACCACATACGGACTAAATGACATACACGGCAAAAGTTAAAAAATAAAAAGCAAAGCTCGCAAATCAACCGCTTGGTTCGTTTAGAAATGTCCGCGCAAGAAGCGTGGGCCCAATGCGAACATTTTAAACACCGCAACCAGTCTTCTCCAGGTTTTGATCACGAATAACCCCTCCCGCGACGACTCGGAAAACCTTAAAATGCCCTGAATGCGTCAGGTTTTATAAACAATTTTTTTGTCTTGGAGGGCCTTTAGAAAAACGAAGAATTTGTTAACAATAAGATATATATACGGTTTAAATTATACCTTTTTGGATTCGTTATGAGTTTATCTATCTAATTATAACATTCAATAAAGCAATAAAACTGACCTCGTTACATAAATATGCGTTATTTTACCATATTTTATGATTTTTTTTCACATAACCTTGAAACTTTAGCACATTATATCAAATTTACGCACATATTCACCAAATCAACACTTATTTATTATACTTTGTATATCTAAGTAGACAAAACAATAATAACTTCACTTCAAATCCATCTGTTTACACAATAAAAACTTGTTTATCTAAACTAAGAAAAAACTACGCGAAATGGCTGCCGCGTGCGAATGCCGTCGGCTCAACATAATTGTCTATAAGTACCGTTAACACAACAATGCATTGATTGCAATAATTCTTTTCAATCAATTAATTAATTCTTAATCATAGTGATAAATGTTATTGTAATTTTAATCTTAAATTATTATTACTTCAAATTAATTAATACTTTTTCGATTAAGTATATTGTTCTAATAATATAGGTAGCTATTGTTTTTTTTTTTCAACTCAAGATAAAAAACTGTTTCAATCATCGTTATTATCAAATTGTGGACAGCTATATAGAACGATTGTCTCAATAATATCTAAATAAATATAACAACAAGAAATACAACATCATATTTATCAAGGGACCTTGAGCTCAGACAGATATTTTAGAAATCTTACTTTTTAAAATATTGTTTCTCTTGCACACTGAGTGATTAAAATAGAATTTTATTTTAGTAAAACGTAATTGTAGGTTAGTTGAATAATATCGTGGTATTCTCTGGAATTGTTAAGTAGATGATAAAGATAATTTTATTGATTACATTATTACTGTATTACTGTTTTCACTTGCGGGTCAATTTGGAGGCACGAGCGGACAAGACAACTCAACTTTGCTTTTGACCCGTTGCGTGATATTCGTGGTGTGAAAAGCAATACTGTTGGTTCTAAGAGAAAACTGTGAAAGGTTTAAAATAAAAATAAAACAATATATTTTATTAAGAATTATATTTTACAGTAAATAAAGCTGTAAAAAATGTGTGTTGAGCAAATACAACATGAAAGAGTATTGACATGCAAGTCTCTTTATGCCTATAGAAAATTATTCTTATCTCCATCTGTTAGCTCGGCAAATTTCCCTACGACGAACACCCTCAAACGGCACCCGTTATCTCTTCAACCTATTAGTATTATACTTCTAGTATCTTCAACATGTAGAGAACCGCCTGGAGTCCCCTGGACAAGGAACGCGTGGAGGCTAGAAAAAGAAATACAAATAATTGCACCGAAATTAAACAAATATAGCTGTACGCTGTACAAAAATACATACCGCGGAAGCGAAGGGACTGTTGAGGATCAGAGCCCCATAATAATGGCTAGCCTGGCAACGCACTCCCAGGTTGGCCATGTGGTCCAATTTCACTACGCGACCTCAGCTATCTCTCCATACTAAAAATATCACAAAATTAACTATTTGAGTACTTAACACCATATCACTTATTATATATTTATAAGTATTCACAGAATAATACACTACAATAAAATAAACGGATGCAAGAGTGGGGCGCATCTTTTTGGATCGTACGAACCATACTCATTTGATTTTATTATCATAAAATTCATTATTTAAATTTTAAACTTGACCAACAAGAAAATAACAACTTATATTATGCATGTACAAATCTAAAATTACATACAAATTAAAACTAAAATACATAATATAACAATAGTAATTTATTCTTGTTGAAAAAGTCTACAATTTTTAGTTCCAGTCGGAGAACAAACTTTATTTGGAACAAAATACCTAATATGACATCTCCTACGACAAGAAAATATAAAAAAATTGATTGATAGATAATACTTTTACTGCCGTTTTTGCACTTCGTACTCTTTTCATCATTTTGCATTGATTGTTCAGAAATTCATATTTGAAATATGATTGCGATGAAATTACACAATATTATCAATATCTGTTTGTTAAATTATGTTCTTACATAAATTAACTACCAACTTATATATATTTTAAACCACATTTAAGAAAATTAATACAATAAACATTGTAAAATATGGCGGACACGGCGTCGAAGTTTAGTGCATTACAAAAGTTTTGCTACTTTATCATTGTAATTATAATCACTTTCAATATAACAATTACTAAAAACAGATTCTACAGTTATTTCTTAGTAATTCTATATATATGATATAACAAGTTACTTACCGATTTCTTCTTGAATTCATATTTCAATTACAACAAAGCACTTCCGAATAGTTCCAAATCACCATACAAAACAGTAATGGCGTCTCGGCGTCGGCATTAGTTTTTTTTTTCGTTCTATCGTTCGGTATATCAGTATTACCATTAAAATAATACTCGAAAATGTTCAATTATGAATGAATGAATCGATTACATTACTTAGTTCGTATTGCTAGTGCAAAAATATTGAAGAAAAGAGCGACCAATTGCAACTGACTCGTTATGTACACCATGTGTACGTAACGCGCTTGGAGCGTTTTTCCTTACGTACACCTGGTGTACATAAATCGCGCGACGGGATAAAGATCATTGCAATATACGCATGCGCAATCCTCTTCGTCATCTTGAGAGTAGTCTGGCCAATTTTCTTCTTTTAACCTGTCATTTTGTCCGTTACATATGTATGTCATTTTGTCCATAAAGCGTTATTAAAAATCAAAATTCAACAATAAACGCAAAATGATTATTATTTACGGAAAAAACTATTTGAAGGCAACAATAACTACTTAAGGGATGTAATAAATGCAAACCCAAGATAATATTACGAAAAACATAATATTAATACACAAAACTCCCTGCAGTTAAAAAAAATTTGAATTTTGAATTTGAATTTGAATTTGAATTTGAATTTGAATTTGAATTTGAATTTGACTGGCGCGCGTTCACGTTCTGACAGGTTAGTATTACCGGCTAGAGTCACGTGATGTAGTTGTCTATGGCGGGCTAGAAACGGCAGAATTTGAAATACGATGCCTGTGTCATTTTGTCCGTACTTGCCTTATCAGTAAGTTGCTAATTAAGTTAATTTAAAAAATATAGTTTTATTAGTTAGTTCATATTTGATAAGAGTTTATAAAAGTAGGAAAACAGTTTTTAAACTCCTTTCTAACACTCTTTATGTACGCTTCAATATGCTTCCACGACTCCGAATCCGTATCACATTTATTTTTCACAGTTGCGATGGAGTGGCGCCATCTATTCACTGGTGGAACTAACTCAATATCACCACAGTGATATACTTTTAACTCAACGAAGTAACTGCCAGTTTTTTTCTCGTCCATCTGCCTTGAAAAACCATTAGCCAATCTACGTGTTATGTATGAGTAGATTGATGGAACTTTTTTACCAGCTGACGCTAACTGCTCCGTTTCGGAATCACTACCGACAGGTCGTGGGCTGTCGGTCTGGTGCTCTGGTTTGATTTCTTGCTGGTGGATGGCTGGCACCCAGAGGACCCTGGCGATGGCTTGCGCTTCTATTTATCACACCTTTTCTTTGCTGCGATTTCCTTTCCGGAGTCCTCCTCAGACAAGAAAAGCTGGTCTGCAAGTTTCATCGACCTATGAAAACGAACAAAAAAATGTTGAAAGAATGAGATATAAAAGTTAATTACTTTACATATTTGAAATACACACAATGGACATCGGGATGGTAACTGGCAAACTTTTAAATGCATATTAGTGTAGATTGAGAGAAAAATAGGTCAATGGAAATAAACATTTAAATGAAATAAATCTAATGGCATTGTAGAGTTATTAACAAAGTAAACAATCTATAAATTTTAAGAAATTGTTTATAGATTAATCAAACCCACACACCTTTAATCATTCAAATAATAATTGAATTTATATATGGTTATTTTACAAAACACGCAGATGGTGAAAAATTTAAACAATGAATGAATGATCAATTGATTAAATGATTAGCTAAATAAAAGATTAATTGAATGGATGAATAAATCAATGATTCAATCAATAACTTTATTAAAAGTGGTGTAATAGATAGATACTTATATTAAATTTTACTGATTTTTAAATAAAGTGATTGAGTGAACTAATTATAATTGTACAACGTTGAGGCATTTAATGAAACCACATATACTATAAGTGCCTACTGTTAATCCGAAACTATTAAAAGAAAGTTAACGAGAAGTATACGAAAAAACGTTTTTCAAAGACCTTTAATAGCTTATAATTAAGTTAAAATGTAAACATCTTTTGTTGAGTAGCCTGCCGCCACCTGCGTAACAAATTGGCAACGTAGCATTTGAATAGCATAGTGCGTGCGGCGGCAGGCTCACCGGCTCGCACACCTACCTACACAGCGGAGCGCCCGGGTTTTATGTGGATGATAATGTAAACATGTGTTGTAGGTAACGTTGGAAGGTATGATCAATAAAAATAATAAACAAAAATAATTAATTGTAACACTTACACATTAAATCTTCAATTGTTCGAAATTTCCGCAGTTTGCAATGGTACACAAATTATAACGACGTATAATATTGTTATTTAACCGTGCAATAAGGTCACTGTTTGTTGTTAAACTTTTTAATTTATTAAACGCTAAAATAATCCGGTTTTTAAGTTCCTCTACGGTATTCACGTCTGTCGCGTACACTTCACTTTTCACAAACCGCCAGAAAAAAAATCCATTGGAGTGAGATCCGGGGACCGTGGTGGCCATCGTACTGGTCCAAATCGACCAATCCACTGCTGTCCAAACATTTCGGTGAGTAGCTCTCTGGAAGACATCACTGAATGTGGAGGAGCTCCGTCCAATTGGTACCATAAATGCCGATAATTGGCTAAGGGTAGTTCTTCGGTATATTCAGCAATGGGACCGGATAATATCTCCAAAAATTTTGCCGCGTTAAGGGTGCCGTCAATAAAAACAGGGCCAATAATCTGGTCCCTGTGTATACCAGCCCACACAGCCTCTGACTCCCGAATCATGCGTGGATTTTCAATACTCCAGTATCTCAGATTTTGTTGGTTCCATATGCCATTGCGTGTAAATGTGCTCTCGTCGGTCCACATGACATTTAATAAAAAGTTCGGGTCGTCAGTAACTTTGTCAAGTATCCACTGGCAGTGAGTACGCATGACTGGCAATTCCCTTCTTAAAAGGGCTTGAACTTTTTTAAATTTGTACGGTTTGCGTTTATTCCTTTTTTAAATGTTATGCACGGTTCTATGGCAAACTCTAAACTGGCGTGCGGCTCTATGCAGACTCGATGTGGGGTTGCGGTCAAAATAGTCAAGAATCTGTTGCTCGCGCGCTGTAGGTATCTGCTGCGGTGGGACTCCCTCCTGATGCGCTGCTAATGGTTTGTTTTCCCGTGCCCGTTGTACTGCCAATACTATGGTGCGAGCGTTCCTAGGGCACGTGCGGCTGTCTCCATACCTTTCTCGGTAAGTTCGCAGAGCTAGAGCTGCGTTTCCGTGGGATTCCCCGTAGATCAAAATCATGTCAGTGTATTCTAACGCCGTGTATGTGGCACGAGGCATTGTGGATGTCTTACGTACTTACAAAATAATTAAAAACTACTCACAAAACTAAACCGAAAATACTCAGTTACGTGTCCTATCACAATAAAATCTTAACATTAGTAAATGGGACGCGTGAGCGACAATAATCTGTGCTGGATTGCGCAACGTGCACCCCGGATGCAACGCGTCTTCGCACTAAACAAAGTAAAAATTGTGCCCTTGACCTAATTAGCCGAGCCGCCGCCGGCGCCTTAGCAACATACTGATCTATTTCTATTTATGTTTACGTTGCATATACGGATATGACATCTAGGTGTAACGCACACACACACAAACAAATATAGAAAAATGCTGCGTCAAAGGTTTCAATTTCAACTCGACTTGGGAGCTGTGATACTAAATTTTCACTCGGGTTTGCTCAATAATTTTATCGAAACTTTATAACATCCAAAATCCTTTACATTTTAATCTTCACATACAACTCTTCAGGGTTAAAGCTATGCCATCATTACAATTTCTGTTTTTCCCTCCAACTCTTACAAATTTTCTTACCCAAGTTTATAACACTATTTTTTTTTAAATCTGACCTTTTAAAATGATAAAACCATAATGTATTTAACGAACATTTTAAATATACTTAGTATAAGAAAACCTTCATAAAATAATGCGATTATTTTCAATAAATTATTTAATCTGGGTCCACGGGTCCGGAGGCCACTTGCCATAACTTGAATAAGGTATTCGTTTGTTGGCTTTTATAAATTATAATAAAAAATTCAAAAAATTCTTTAAAATCAGATTAAGTAAAGTAGTAAGTAAAGTAAGTAGAAGTACAATTGAGTATTTGACACCAACTGCAAGTTTTTATCACTTATTTAGAAAATATAGGTTATTTTGACCCAAAAATGACCCAAAAAAATTATGAATTCACAACTCGATACCGTTCGTTGTGTATGGAGCGTTTTTCGCCGACTCGCGGCAGCTCTGCAAACACATCGCTGTTACTAGAAAATAAAAGAAGATTAAACAAACTTCCAAGTGAAGTTCTATCGCTATTATATGAGTCGCTTCATGTGAAGATAGTATTTAATTAACAAGGCAGTCCTTTTAAGGTACTAGGTAACTTCACACAGTTCTAGAGACTTATTCAAAAAACTTCCGTCTGTTTACTTGATCAACCCCGGTCCCGACAAGTCTTCATTTTATAGAGATCAAAACAAAACTTTTGTATGGGTTCCGGGGGGGCGGGTTCTTTATATATCTTCGAAGTCTCGCGGCACCCAGAATAAGGCTGGAGTGCTTTGCTTTGGTTCTGTTATGAGAGTTAATTAAATCTTTTGTTACAATTCAAATCAATTATTTTTCTTACACATTTTAAGACAAGGGAAAATGGAGGAAATGGTTAAAAATACGTAGAGGCCCAATTAATCGTAAACGCATTGACTGCGACTGCATCCGGTTTAGGATACCTAGTTACAAATGCGTAAATAAAATAAATAAATTACGTTCCTCGCCAAATGCCATAGCCAAATGTGCCCAGTTAGAGTATTTAAATGTAGAAATTGAATACTACCCATCCTTTTGACGTAACTAATAGCGGTGGTACTATCAATTCGCAATAATATTGCACAATTTTTTTCTTCCCCGGCTGAACTTTTGAAGCCCAAGGAAACGGTTAGTAATTCTAGGTAATTGACACGGTATTCTTTTTCACTATGTTTCCAAAAATTATAAAATTTATTGTTTTGGAATACTGCGCCCCAGCCTGTTCTGAATGCATCTGTATACCTATATCTTATAAATTTTTGAAGTATTTGAACAGGAAATGGTATATTTACTTATACTTTTCTACCAGATTAAATCTTCTAACAGTAATTTAGGGAGTTTAATTTTTGCCTCATAGTTGTACTTATTTTGTAGCTAGACAGGCTGCGACCAGTACACCTATATTTTTGGCAAAATCTCGTATCGAGCATATTTGAAGTTTCATAAATTTATTTATTATTATAACGCTTATCGTCAGGTATGTTCGATGTTAAACATAAAGCCTAAAAATGTTACCGACTTTGTCGGTACTTGTCGATTTTGTCCAAATTCACAACAAGTGACTCATAACTTCGCGTATAATTTTTGTATATACCTCCGGAGCAACGGATAATCCATACAGTATGGCCGTAAACTCGTACGTGATTGGCTCAAACATATCGTTTTCTTGAAATTCAAAACGTAGGTATTTTTTGTAATTAACAAATATAGGTACGAGTAGGTATGATCTTTCTTATCTATGTTAGCTAAGAAACCATTATGGGGAATTAATTAAGAAGCTTTTTACAAGATTCCATTTTAAAGTGTAATTTTTCTACAAAATTGTATAATATTATTTATTAATTTTTGTTTTTTTTTTTGTACGGACCGTTTTTCGCCGTTCGGCGCTAAAAATATTTATTTATTATATTTGTTTGATATAAACTGGTCACTTGAGGTATAACGAGGTTTTATAACCTCTAAGTGTAACAATTTATTTATTGCTATTATCATTGAAATGGAATTAAAATTATCATCATTATTATTTATTCATTTTAAAATCGATTCATTATTTGTTATTTTAGGCCAATAATCGTAAAAGTAATGGATGTGTAATTTTATCATGAAATGGAATTAAAATTATCATCATTATTATTTATTCATTTTAAAATCGTTTCATTATTTGTTATTTTAGGCCAATAATCGTAAAAGTAGTGGAGAAAAGAAAATGCTGGTGTAATTTTATCATGAAATGGAATTAAAATTATCATCATTATTATTTATTCATTTTAAAATCGTTTGATTATTTGTTATTTTAGGCCAATAATCGTAAATAATAGATACCACGTGATTTCTGCATCTCTTCAACAAAGCGAAATTATCGTTTATAGATACCCGCAATCACTACGGTATACGGTTGGCTAAGGCTTAATTTATTGACTCTCAATCTTTCGAAGACCACCTACATTCAATTTTCTCCAAAAAATGCCGGCTGCGAGATAGTTTCAATTAAAGTTCATACATGTGGAAGGCAGCAAAATCAGTCTTGTCTATGTACGCAAATTTCAAAATCAAAAAATATTAAATATCTTGGAATTATCATTGACGAAAATCTTAATTGGCCCTCTCACATCGAACTTAACACAACGAGACTACGAAAACTTACATGGGCCTTTAAGAAATTACGTAATGCTGCTGATTTCGAAACCTTACGTTTGATATATCTTTCTCTTGTTCAATTGATCTTAAGCTATTATATGTGTGTATGTATTATATGTGTATGGGGCGGTGCCTGTAAGAGCTACATGATTTTTTTAGAAAGGGCACAAAGATCTTTGCTTAAAACCATAAGTTTCAAACCATACATTTTTCCAACAAAACAACTATACGAGCAGTGTCGAGTCCTAACAGTAAGGCAAGTTTACGTTTTTAAAATTATTACTAAAACCCATGTTTGCACTCCGTTTGATCCAAGCATAAATTACAGGAAACGAACCATTCGAAATGTAACCATCCCTCCTAAGTTTCGGTTAGCACTGGCACGACGTCAGAACGCATTTATGTCACCGTATTTGTACAATAAAATTAATAAAATGTTACATTTCTATCCACGTAACTTAAAAACGTGTAAAAATATGGTATTATATTGGCTCTTATCTTTGGATTATGCAAGTACTGAAATGTCATAACAGTAGGCTTCTAACGTCAGAAGTTTTGGCCAAAGAAAAAATGTCAGTATAGATATTTGTAAAAAAAAAATGTGTCTGTACGTATTTGTAGGTTTAATTATGTGTATTAGTGCCTATGTGTAGGTATATAACATATAATATCTGTATTATATATGTGTGTATATGTTTAGAAATGCATATACATATATTTATTTTTATTGTTTGTTTTGTTTGTAAAATAAGTGAAATAAGAAATTGTGGCAGCTCTGTTGTATGAATGTTTCTAATAATCGCCAAATCATATTTTTCAATTATTTTCTACAAAATTTGCAATTAATGATAATAATAAAAAATAGTCCATTATTCAATAAATATATGTTTAATCAATCAGCTTTAATCAATTTTTTGAAGAACTTTAAGAAGTTTTTGGTATCGCGTTCAGTGTGATATTTTTATTAGACTCGCAGGGTACTTCTGAAATACTTATTATTCGTATTGAGAACATTTTGTTACGGTTTCGATTATGTTGCATGTAATTAATTGCATTTGTAATTTTATCCTTTTTTTTTTATTTTACACATTTCAATTGTAAATTTTATCCTTAAAGTTCAATTAGAGATTTTATTTTTAAATCAACTTTATTGTTTCAAATGGTAGCATAGAATAATATGTACTAAATATATTGGGAAGGAGCTATTTTCCAAGAAACAGGTTTTCCTAGTTTGGAAGACAGAGACCAAAATTGTATTGTTTATCGATTTTTATGCAATTTATTATTATTATTATTACTTATGAAAAAACAAAGTGGCTTACCTCATCGGAAGAAATAACGAGTTGCTTTCGTTTATAGGTAGGTAGGTTTATTCTGTATTTTTTGTTCTAATTTTCAAACTTTTAGTACACCATTTACAACATATTTAATATACAAAGTTACAAGGCAAAAAACTCGAAACTCAAAGATAGATATTGGGTTTATTTAGGTCGTATTTCCGATTGCTTGGTTTCTTAAGAAACCATCCTAATAATTAGGTAGGTCTTTAAGTTACAAAATATTGTTATTTATCACGGATCCCGGATTATTTTTAGTACATTAATATATTGATTATTTTAACATCCACGTACCAATCGACTATATATTTATAAACATAAAATTTTTCTGAGCACTTTGAAGATATAATTTTTCAAAACAATATTTGTTACGCCTATTTTTTGAACGGTCGAGTTGCGGCAGCAGTAGACCACCTATCCCGAAATGGCACCTTTACTTTGTTTTTTATTACTAAGTAAAACAAAGAAACTCGTATAAAGAAGAAACGGTCGGTTACATGTTTATTCGTTATAGTTAACTTATACACTTTTTCACGAGCATCTAAACAGAGCGGCAGCCCTGGATATTGGATAAAACTACAATTTTATAGGCTTTCTAAAACAGAAGGCCTACTATGAACTATTATTGCGATTCAATTGACGACCTAAAATAAACTGCTTTTCTATTTCATACCACGACGTCATTAAAGCGATCCAGTTTAGGTTGACGCCAAATCAAGTCGGCAATTGGATCGCAAACTGTTTTAGTTCGTTCATTTTTCGTACCATGAGGTGATATTTCAACCTATATTGGATGACTTAAATGTCAAAGTAAGCGATTCAAAAAAAGTTGCTACTCTCTTGGCGTGAAGTGAATCGTTTCGGTTTATCTTTAAAAAAATGGTTGAAAATATCGGTAATTTAAGGTATTTTAGTTGGATATTTAGTATTTCTTAGGTGTTAATGTGAAAAAATGATTTCTAGAGCTATTTTTTATTGTAGAGGTCTGACGAATTAGTCTTTTTTATTTTCTTGGAAAATGATAATGAAATAAACACAACACGGAAACAATCGGACCCCTTTTATTTGGAAGATGAAGAATATACAAAAAGGATATCGGTTGTCTAACTAAACGATTGGTATTAGAAATGTGCTGAGCCCATTGTTGAAAAATCCAACAAAATCAACTGATTTATCAGTAGAGACAAAGGTAGAGACAAACTAAAGTTGATGGTAGGCCTTCAGTAAACACTTATTTACCGCTAACGCTTTGCAATGTTGCGTTACGATCAGCGAGAAATGAGCCTCGGTAAATTTACTAAACAGTTCAACGTATCAACGAAAGTAGGTACTCAATCTATTATCTTTCTACAGCACGTACTCGTATTTGTATAAGATTTTGTGCTTAATGGAATAATAATATGGTTACAATAAATAATTATCCAGATTATTATATAAAAAAGTAAAAAAAACTAAAATATTTGAAAAACAATTATAGTTAAAAAAGTTATGAAGTTAACGTTAAGATTGATTATTTAACCAGAGAAAGCGACAATGTGTTGTAAGGAATTATGGACAAAAGGGATCGTTGTCAAGCGCGTTTTCAATATAAAAGTTGGCCAAAAACAGCGTCAGTTAATTCAAAGACCGTTTCTGCGATAGTTGAAACAGTCCCGAGCGGAGTGTAATCAAAGTGATCATGTCCTGATTCATCACTCGCTGTTCAGTCGAGTCAGTTAAGACCCTTCTGATGGCAACGAAATCTAAATAACACAACACCCGGTCAAACCGATTTAAAAAGTTACATGCGCGATTTAATATACTGGTAGCGTCATCTCTTGCACTACTCTTGAACATTTTCGTATTTAGTAGTTTCTAATTTTGACTAGACACTTTGTTCATTACTGTTACGGTAAAAAGCAATAGATGTGGCATTCATTAAATAAAAATTATACCATTGCCAGTCATTAGGTAGGTACCTACTGTTGTTACTCGACCGACCGATGTTCTCATATGCCTTTGATTTAACGTTACGGGCGCTTGCGTCAATTTCATACATTCTGCTTTCAGCCCTTTACTCACTTTTCCATTACATGGTCGAAAGCAAATAGTCAGAGGAGGGGGAGGGGCTGGTATGCAACGTACAACGTACTAATAATAAAAGTGTTTGAATATTTTCAAACAAAATTTCGTAAATTGTCTTGTTTCCGAGTGATTAGCTGCCAAAAGGTTTCTTTCCTTTTTATAAATGTTTATCTAAGAGTATTATTATGCGACACATTCTTAAAAGAATTGTTTGAATATTCGATTTTGCGAACTTCTTTGCCTACCTGGAGCACTGTGTTCGTCGTAATATACAGATACAAGTACTTGCATAATTAATTTCAAATCGAATTTATACACACTTTTAACATGAAAATGAAAATTATTTATTTTAACATACTTACATTTATTTATTTATTGAGGCATAATAAAAAATTAACAAAATTTTTTTCATAATAAAATGACAACGAGTGCCAAAAAGTATACACTAGTAGTAGTTCTAGTATATATCGCAAGTATATACAAAGGCATTTGTTAACATAATTTGTTAACACCCACAATAGTAACATAATAGATAGAACTGTGTCGTAGTATATTATCGTGATAAATACAAATAAAAGAATGTGTGAAAACGTTTCTGCATGTATTTAAAGCTTCCCGAGAGCATGCAAAATGGATACTAATTAAAGTTATGAAAATAGTATCATTTAAAGAAAATAAAACATTAAGGGTCGCCACTCTTTGACAGCTTATAACTCGGAATCGTGGCACTTCACGAAATTTTTATAAATTTTGCGAGTTTTTAGTTTGTATACATTTTTGAATATTTCATGTGTAACCGACAATTTAAAAAAAAATTCGAATAAAAGGACGGCACCAGGGATAAAAGACTCATACCCCTTTCAGTCCATAATTGTATTGTTATTATTTTGTGGTTGCTAGCCAACCTAATAGAATAAAATAAAATAAATAAATAAAATAGGTAAAATCCTAGATTTCTTTCATAACTGAACCTTCATATTTTATACACTTGTGTAGTCTGCTTCTACGTGAGCTACTTGTGCGACTCGTACAAAACAAAAATAGTTGATAAACCAAGTCATAACAGTCATCAGAGCAATAAGAACAATATTTAAAAATGGCATAAAAAAGTTCAACAAAATATAAAACAATAGCTTAAAAACAAACTAAAAATTTATATTAATACTTAAATATGAGTTCAATTGACAGCAGCGGTTGCAAAGCAAACCAATTGCGACATCTTTAGCTGATTGAAGGTTTTATCTCTTTACCATTTCGTTGTAGAAATAAAGATTGATACAGTATAAAGATTTTAATGTCCGTTTAAAATCAATGAACTCTGAAACTAAGCAACTTTTGTACTTATTTCCTTGTATATTAGACAACATTACATAGAATTAGTAAGCTATTAGTCCGGAAATTTGAATCGGATGTGTAACCGCAAAGCGGTAACCGCGTGAAGTACCAATTAAAATACAATAGGTTAAAATATAGCTCAATTGCTACCTATACACTACCTAAATGAATATAAAATTTAAATCTATTAATGAGCCAAACACATGGTCACATGTTATGTGAAAATTGTTTATCGGCGTGGCACGCCTTGTTCCATAACCACGAGGGTAACACACACACAATAAAAGACCAAAAATAACTATATAAGCATAATTTTTAATGTTAACACTACACTAACGAACTAGAAGTATTTCTCCAGGGGTTCCTCGAGTATTTGTTCTAGTTTTCTAATGGCGTCTTTAGTGGATGTTTCGATCTTGCTGTCTCCATCCTCTAGGAGTTCTGCCAAGAAAGGCACGCTTTCGGCAAGGAGTGGCAGCCAGCTGGTACCAAGTTGTGATGCCATGGAAACTAGGCAGTCCAGCGCGATTAATCTGAAACATTAATTATAAAAGTTAAACAACTAGACTTTTATTTATGTGTTTGTGCAGTCTTTGTTAAAATTAACTTTGATTGGCCTTATAGATTCATCAAAGCTCCATAGTTTTATCCAATATTTAACAAAGATTTTTAAAAGAATAGGTTTTTCTTTTCGACTTGTAATTTCAGTATTTTAAGTATCTATTATTTTTACATGTTTTTCCGAAATAAGACAATATATTTTTTTTTTTTTTTTTTGATTTCTGTACAGTATTTAATTTTTAATAAAGTTTTAAGGAATTTCGTATGATGACGTCACAGAGTAGCTATCTTTTTAAAATAACATTACAAAATTTATACTTGGAATGAACTCTTCCATTGTCTATGGATTCTTGTGACGGATGTTTATTGTAAACATTGACGTGACAGTTTAACCAAATTGTAATTAGAAGTTAATGCTACTGGATGACGTCACATAGAGGTTGAATGATAGTCAATCTAATATGTTCATTATTGTTAAAATAAGCTCAATCGCATTATTCTGTGAGTTACTATTGACAAAATATATTATAATAAAAGTGATATCTCCAAATGGTTTTCGAGTTGTATCTCCGTTCGAATCAAAATTTTTTCTGTGCATACCAAATTGTTAGAATTTATCAAACTAGTTAAGCCCCTTGGTAGTTTAACCTCATAATCGAATGACTTTTATTATATTATTGTAATACCTTTTCTGCATTAAAAAAAACCAAGCTTTTTTATTGCTATTCATTTATCTACCAATTTTATATTATAATTATGATAATAATTATCATCATGAAAAGCTTTTTAAGTGTCATGCTCATACATTGAACATATACAAAGACATATATCTTTTTAGACGTAACATGATACTTAAATGTGAGCTGTATATGAAAATATAAAATTAAATTGCTTGTATAAATAAATATATTTAAAAAAAAACTAAAATCACAATAACTCACCTAATTTCAGCATCGTTATGCCTCGTCTTCAAGAGCACTTGATAATTCAGAAGTTTCCACAACGAGTCATCGCCGGTCGCTACAGCAAACTGAGATATACAAGGGATTAACGACTCTTTTGCCCTCGACTTAAGGCTTTCAATGCCACCAATTGTATTCTCAAGTTGGTCGACCAAGGGTTGCATAAGAACTTCAAATCTATCCTTGTTAATGAAACTCTGGCTGTCATACAAAAATACTATATGAAGAGTCTTCACTATGTAATTGACAAGCCAAATACATTTTTCATCAGAATCGAAGTACAGGTCCTCAGATTTTGAGTTATTGCAAGCATTGAGTGAATCTGCCGCGTTCTTGATGAAATGTCCAGTAAAAAGCACAAAAAGACCTTTTAGTTTTTCTGCTATTGCTGCACTCAACCTGAAAAAATAAAAATTTAGGATGATAATTTCGCGCTGATAGTTGATCATATCCAGTTTTTAACATTACATTTTATACAAAAAGAATTAAAAAAATAGATATCTATAAACATAGATATCTATTCGACTATAAAAATATTTAATGCATGAGGTTTTTTATTTATTTGGAAAATTATGTCACAAAATATTATAACTCCATATAACCCATTTACTGATACACCATTTAGCCTGATGTTTTTTCATAATAACAGGATAAATAAAAAGTTTAACATACCTATAAAATGTGATAGCTCGATCTTTATGTCCTTCAACATTCGTTCTTATGGCCCAGTCATAAATCTTAAAGTAGAATGGTCTAAAGCTTGTTTCTGAAAGTTTCAAAACTAAGCTTACTAGTGCATTAACAACTTCATCTTCTGCTTTGTCAATTACTGAAGGTTCAATGTTCTTTTCAGCAGCATCACTTCGTAATTGCAATGCAGTTATGAAGAATGTGGTCAGGTCTTGCTGCAGTGTCGTGAAATCCGCTGTTGTGACATTCGCAAAACTGTCGGCTAAAACTGCCATGACAGGACCAATAGCATCATAGTTCTCTTTCTCCAACAACAACTTATGAGTCTCATTGGCTACTGGAATCAAAACTCTAGGAGGAATCGATCCAGCAATCTTTTTCTTTATATTCGTTAATTTAGAAACAATAGCTGCCACTTTGCTACATTCCTGGTCACAGCTTAACCATTTTGCGAGCAATATTGAATATTCATATAATATCTTCTGTAGGTATGGACTTAAGAAGAGAGGCAAGCTCTCTACTATCTTAGAAATTGCAGTAACTGTACTTAAGAGGACCAGCTCTGGAGTTTCAGATTTGCGCTGTTTTTTCAGAACCTTAATTAGTGCAGGCATGAATTTACGAAGGCTTGCTAGGGCATGTGCTTTGAGGTTCCCACAGAGCTCAGCCAGACACAAAACTACAGAAGCCATAACATTGCCTGGAATGTTAATGTTACAAGTGTATTCCGTAATTTTCTCCAGCACCGGTTTGAAGGGCTCAGGGTCATCTTTAGCCAACATTCTTGTGAGGAGTTTCAAAGATAACAATGCGGTTTGTTGATTCAGTTCAATCTCCTGAGCAGTGATTTCATTAAGATTTTCATCTTTTGTATTTATAGTATTAATGATTTCCAATAATTCAGGTAGTAATGAATAAAGCAAGTCTTTGTTTACTTCTTCAAACATTTCTGGACTAAATTGTATCTTGGAATTCAATAACTCCATCGCCTTTCTTCGGACTGTTTGCAAGGTGTGTTTCAATAGCCCTCGGACAACAGATAAGAACATAGGTGGCGACAGCAAGCTATTTGTATGATCAAGTAAATCATAGCTGTGATGTAACATGACTCGCCAATACTTTGCGGTTTTCTCGTCACTTATCTTCGATATACTTTGAATAAATGTTAATATATTTACAATAAACTTCTTATAGTGTGTTTCCATTGCTCTATTATCTGTTGCAGATAACGTATGCTGAATGAACCGTGAAGAAGATATGCAAGAGGCCATGAATGTTATCAAAATGTATTTATAATGGCGCAATTGGACAGCACTGTGATTCTTGACACTAAATATTTCCTTAGGATCCAAATCTGTATCCATTTCCGTGTCATCTTTTTGAAGGGGTAAGCTTTTGATGTACAACATTAGCTGAATGAAATTTTCAAGGACTATTTCAGGTGCGAATTCAAGTAAAATGCTTTGGCCAAAATCTAATCTATTCACGGGTGACTCTTGGTCTGCCAGTGTTCTGTTTGTTTGAATATCTTTTTTGTTTTTGTTATCAGTAAAATGTGCCAGATGTGTTTCTAATAATAGTGCAATGAATACCCATAAAAATTTGCTAGCTCCGAGAGTCTCAACAAGCTTTTTATAAAGAGGCAAGCGTCTATGTTCCGGCACGTGTAAAACAACATCGGCAAAGATACGCAGCACAGGAACTACACGATTTTGAAGCAGTTCCACCTCTTTTTCAGTGCAGTCTTCTATATTTTTATCTAACTTTACTAATATGGGTATTAACGTCTCAATTATTTTAGTGATGATTTGGAAACTGTAAGCGTCGTCGTGTCTCAGAACAGAACAGCCCACAAAGGTGAAAATTTCCATTATGTGATGAAGTACCTGTTCAGGTAGCATATAAGAAGCATGAGATAACAGTATTAAGGCATGGTGATGCGTCTGTGGGTTTTGTGTCCCTCTAATGCACTGAACAACTAATTCGACATTAAATATTGACTTCAGATGTTTAACTTGGTCCTCATCGGAGACATCAACCAATTTTTTACAATAGTACCACAGTGATGACAAAATGAGTTGTTTTGTATACTCGACACACGACTGTTCTTCAAATCTTAGGCACTTATACAGGAGTTGGAAGAGCAATGAGGCAAAAGCATTATCTACAGTCATTTTCTTCTTACTCTGAACATATTCTAGTAATGTCACACCAAGCTTCCATTCATCAGTTTCAGTAAGTTGATATGAGAACATAGTAACTGTAGACTTCTTTTTCTTAGGGATACTTGCAGCAGGATCTACCGCATTCAACATTCCATCCAATATTTCTTTAAAGTCTCCATAACTTATGTGTATTTTTCTCATTACTTTAGATGCCACACTAGAGATATTTGGATTGTTGCTGAAAGTTCCTGCTGAAGTAACAAGCTTCACTATTTCCTTTGTTTTTTCTTCTGGAATTTTCTTAAAGACATCTTCTGTAATCTGCTTTAATAATAAAATACATGGACTTGTATAAGTGTGGTCTTCATCAAGTACACAATCTTTATACTGCTGTAGAGCAAATTCAATAGATGCCCAAACATCTTTCTGTGCAAATGTGGAGACAGTGGCTACATTGACTCGGCTAATCACATTTTTTATTATAGTAGACTCATATATATCAAATACACTTATTGAACTTGAATCACTTTTCTTAATTTTATTCTCTAAAGAATGTAATGCAGGGATAATTTTTGAAAAAACAGTTGCATTATTCATTGTATCCAGTAATTTTAAGAAACTTGACTTTATGTGAGCAGGTACATCTGCAATCAAGATACTAGTTAGCTTGAGCAAACAATTCTTTTTAAATATTTTCTTTTCCTGTGTCTGCTTAGTCAAAACAGTGTTTAATATTTGAGATATTTGTTCATGATCTAGAAGCAGTTCCTCAGAATGTGACATAAGCTCATTTAAAAGTTGAACATAAATAAATTTCTGATTGGGTGCATCCCTCAAAAGATTTTTTATTATTTCAATAACAAACTGTCGTATTGGAGCTACTGGATTATTCAAATCAAAAAGAATCATTAACATTATAACATCTGATTCAAACAGCCATGTTTCATCTTGCTGAACAGCTATAAAATTTTTTACTAATTTTAAACTTCTAAGTTGGAGTTCAGGACTAATTACATCTTTTGGGTCAGAAGCATATAGGATATGACCAAAGGCAAAATTCGCAATGAACTCGCATTTTTCACGGGCGCTAGTGAAGAATCTATCAAGCAGTTTTTGGAGTAACTTGGTATAGTTTTCAACATAAGTTGGAATGGTACAACCTGTCAAACAGATTTCGTACAATGTGCGAACGAGAATCAACTCCGGAGTGGAGCAAACATTACACCATGCTTTTGAGACATTACTTATGTTCATGTCTTCTATTATTCTAGCAAAAATATATTCCATAAATTCAAAGAGTAGCTGATCTTTCTTTGCTAGTTTAATAAGTTCTGGAAGCAGTTCACTAGAGAAGGTGTTGCTGTCACTGCTTGAGACAACTAATCGGTGCTCCACTGCCTCCAAAAGTAAGCTCAAAATTCCAGACATTTCTGACACACTGAGTGTTTTAAAAGAACAAGACTTTAATAACAAGAACATACAAATATCCAAAGTAGTATTCTTATCCAAGTTATTAATATCTAATATTTCATCAAAAGATGTTGTCCTCTGCAAGAATAAACTTTTATAAGCTGTATTTATTAGTACTTCTGTGTTATTTCGGAGTAATGAGCTGTTTAGATCTTCCAAATTCCTTGTAAACTCAAATCTTTGTCCCCAATTAGAATTTATAATGTTCCAGGCAATCTCAGCTGATTCTGCATCATAAGGGAACAGATAAGGAGTTAAAGCTAACACAGTATCCTGATTGATAGGTAAAGATTCAATTGAACAGAAACTTATAATGGCTTGCTTTGCTATTGCCTTCCACTTTCTTGACTTTTTTGAAATAATGTTTATTATAATTCTAGTTAATTCTTGATCACTTAACAACTCAGTCAAATGTTTCGTTGGCAATTCCAATGTAGCTTTAACAACATTTATATCTTCATCAGAAAGCCGGTTGATGATGGAAGCCTTGACAAAATCTGCACTTTCTAGCTTTAATGATTCAAATTCTCTGGAGATGTATTTGACAGCCTCAACTCTTAGATCAGGATTAATATGGTTCAAGTTCTCAAATAAATATTTGCCACCAACTTTGTGGGCAACAGCAGGATTAAAGGATAGTATCTTTGATAACTGCTTTTTCCTCCACTCACTGTTTTTATTTTTGGACCCCATCTCTTTCTTAATAACTTTATCAAAGGCTTCAGGATACTTGCTTTCAATGTTACGGAGGAAAGAGGAAAACCACATAAATAATTTAGAATTGATTCCATCTTCCTCAATTATTTCTATGTCACTGCTGTCATCAACTACTGCTTGGTCTGAGTTTTGAGGTTGAAATATCTCCAATATACACCTGAAAACATCTAAGATTTAATTCAAGAACTTTTAAAAATCTTTAAGTTTTTTCTTTAGGGTCTTTCCATAAATTAAGTCACATGAAAAGGGGGGAGGTGGACATTGTCTGACAAGGAGGGCTCCTAAATTTCGTAATGTCAGATTGCAAAATCTTATATATTATCTAAGTATTACAACACGAAATTCAAACTATTAACAAGAAACTTACAAATATTTCCAACCAATAACAGTTTTCACCAATAGACGGAGTGATTAAAGAGGTAGTATATTCAATGTACCTATATATATAATTCTTTGATGTTTTGTGTAAAATGGCTGAAATATGATATATTTATTAAAGATATCGGAAAATATTCAGCAGAAACATTGCAGATATACAACATTTAAGATAAAACAAAGTATGGTGGAAATATTCCTCTTTTATAGGTCTAAAGAAACTTACTATACCCATTTTAGTGTTTAAAAAAATGGTCAAAAATAATGTGGTAATTGGAACATAGCATTGAAATGAAATATTTATTACTCAACATTGACAACTACTTGTTCTTATTGACGTCAAATAAAACATTACTCTACCACCAGTTCGTAAAAACCTTTGTGAAGAAGAACTGGCAAGAAACTTCACGGGTATATTTTTTTCAAAATAAATTTACAGACTCTATTTCTATACAAAGTTATTCTCATCTGCATCTGTTAGCTCGGCAAGTCTCCCTCCCCCAAGTATCCAAATGATGAACACACTCGAAAGGCACCAGTTCATGAGTTTTTGTCATTGAATGTGTTAATTTCATCTTCATTACAAAAATTAGTTATTTGTTTTTATAGTATACCTTATGTTTTTAAGTACTTGCAGAAAAAGAAACATATACTTTGAAAATACTTGCAGGTGGGCTAATTAAACTATACATTTTAATGTAATCTACATGCATAATACAACAACCTGATGCAATTTAGGTAAATAGATAAAGAAGGTGGTCGCTAGTAAACAATAATAATAAATCTCAAGACAAACACTGGTCTCAAAGTAAGCAGAGCTTGTGGTATGGATATAACTAAACGGGGGGAGACACCAGAATAAACATACATATTTAAATATAAACAATCAAGACTCTAGAACAAACATCTCTGTTCACACATCTGAAATCCCTGACAAGAACTCAAACCTGGGACCTCCAGTGTATGAGGCAGGGCTACTACTCACTACGTCACGTGGTTGATTGGTTAAGGTTTAAACTGTTTTGTTGGCAAGTTTACACTCGCTCCACTAATGTCACACATCAAAAGCCTAAAAGCCCATTGGTCAATTCCCCAAGCACTGCATGGCATGCACAATTTCATCATTGTTTCTACTGTATTTAACTTGACTTTCACCAAGTCAATGATTTCACATGCTTATTGCTGCTATTTTGTGATTTATTACTTAGGAAACAAGTTGAAAATGAATAAAAAGAGTTATTTAGGTAATCTTTGCCGTAAACTATTTGAAGCATACAGATAAAGCTGATAAAAGACAAACAAAATGTATAAAAAGAAGTTAACACCTTATGGAAAAGTTTGACAATATTGAAGGTGAAGTGGACTCTAAAATCAAAGAATTGCAAATAAAAATAATGAAAAAGAAAGTAAATGTTTTCAAATGTTTGATTTGATGATTTTATTTTATGTATACATTTTTGAAAATTTCAGTGGAAATAAAAGTAATTTAGGAACTGATGTATTAATTTATTAATTTCTTGATGTGAAATTGCAGAATATATGTCACACTAGCGAGGACAGCTGGTATCAGATGTGATCAGCTGTGATCAGGATAGGGGAAGGGGTAAAAAATCATGAAATTCATGTGACATAACTTTTGGATGGCCTTTTATTATTTGTCTTTCAATATATTCAAAATATCAACTTATTGATATTTCATATTATTTCTGAAAATGATAATATGTACCACAACAACTTGAACTATAGCATATATAACACTGCAGGGACATCAATCTCACCTAAGATATTTAGGATGTCAGGGAATTTATAGTCCACCACATTTGCCCGCAAGGTTTTCAGATT
Organism: Marasmarcha lunaedactyla; assembly: GCA_923062675.1. NCBI lineage: Eukaryota > Metazoa > Arthropoda > Insecta > Lepidoptera > Pterophoridae > Marasmarcha > Marasmarcha lunaedactyla. The sequence goes on along the minus strand of OV281346.1, from coordinate 19,427,275 downwards.
TTACACTATGGTATAATTTCTAGTCTGTGGGTTCTTAAGGTAGTTAGATTAATGTACATAGGTAATAAAACTTCATTGTTTCACATAACAGTTATTGGGTTCACCCCCAAATAACTTAGGCATTTAAAAATATCTAAACAAAGTTATAATTTTTAAATAATTATCATAGTGTATACATGTAGGCTATAATCATACTCACTTGATCATTTTCTCAGGGTCCTGGTTTCTAAAATCCACTTCATCAATTAATAACTCTGGAAATCTATAGAATCTCCTAAAGTTTTCTCCATTGCTTTGAACAATAGGCAGAACACTCGAAAAGAATGCTAAAGTAAATGCCTTCACACTGATTTTCTTTTCAACCAAGATTTTCAAGTTTTTACAAATAATATCCATTACTTCTTCAGAAAGATCAAATAAGATTGTTTCAGATATACTTGTTAGATGAGTCTGATTAGTGTACACCAAGTTAATTAGTAAAACTATATCTAATGTAATATCAAATTCTGTTGTTAACAATTTATCTATAATATCACTTAGAGTATCTGCTTTGAGTTTAGCCTTGGTACTTAAGTATCCTAGAATAACATAAGCTGCAGCCCTGAAGTCTGCTACGGGAGAGTCAATAGCTTTGATAATTGTAGATAATAAAGCATTTATAATAGCTTCTGTTACTTTTCTTGAAGTATTTATAGTACCAATGGCTGTTGAACATAAAAAGGCATAAACAGTATTTAGTTGTGAAGCTCTGTCTCCAAACTCTTTCACATAGTTTAATGCAGTTTTTGCAATAAATTTTAATGTTGCTGTATTTGATGAGCACTGGTTATAAAGAACCTGCTTTGATAAAGGGATGCCAGGCCTCTGGAGGGGTCCTAACCAATGCCAGCGGTTTGATGGTGACTTGAGATCCAGTAGTTGAATGAATCTCACAAATATTTTAGTTTCATGGTATGGCAAAATAAGCGCCATAATAGCATCTTGATTATACTTATGAATTTGATATCTATTCACAAGCCATTCTAAAGCTTTATGAGATGATTGCAAAAGTAAGTATGGTGACAATTGCAAAAGAAACTTTTCAATAGTTGCATCCAAGTTTAAATTTACATCTTTACTTTGCATGGCCCTCTCGAAGTCTTGTGAAGTTAAACTGTATAAAGTATCTTCATAAAACCGAAAACCATCATATAATGCTATCAACTCATGAAGGCCGCTAACACCGATTTCATAAAAAGTATCTCTATCTTTATAAGCGGCTTCTTTAGGATCGAACAGAAGCGAGGCCTTCTTCTGATCTTCTTTGTAAATTGCAGATTGAGGAGCCGATAGTCTTTTTAATTGTTCCGCTAGCGATGTTGAAGCCATTGTCAGGCCTGAAAATAGGTGGACAAAGAAATTAAAGTACGCGGTAATAAAAATATTGTAAATATTTTGTAATCTAACCACAAATAACCTATAAAAATAGTACGACTAGACATTCATAACACAGTTTATATATAAATTAATGTGAGAATATGTGTTGATTTACCTTGCAGTGAATAACTGCAGTATATTTTCTATAAGTAAAAACTTTTAATACACAACACGTGCAAACGTTTGTCAAACAAACATGCACCAGTGCACCACAGCACAGAGCACACACTTGATGACTTGACGGACTTAACATTAACATAAACATCTCACTCAATCAATCATTTACATCTTTTTATGTGAATGAATGAAATTGGGTGCGTCCTGAATTCCGCTCACAGCGCTAAAACTACTAATAACCCTTTCGATTCGACTGGTTTGCACGCATGAAGTAGTAAGTTTTAAGTTACTACATACACTCGTATGTTCAATAGGGTGGAGTACAATAGTATGAAAAAATTTTTGTTTTGTTTTGAAGTTCTAATAGGAGTAAATATAAGTGTGATTTTTTATTCCATTTTATAAATATCTTCTGCCTTCGCAGTGACTTCAAGAATATAGAAAGTTTAAAGTCACATAAAGTGTAATATTGTGCCCTATTTAGTGATAAGAAGGTTTCTAATCATAGATAATGTTCTCGCCACTTTTCAAAAATAATATCGATTTCTATCGAACCCTTTCATTTCCTATACCTATCCCGTTCCCACGCACAACACTTCTGCATGACGGAAAGAGAAGGAGACACGCCGAAGACATCCGAACGAGCGAGCGGATCATTAGTGACTGATATGAAGGAACCGCGTGAATGTCCCGCATCGCTTTTGATATCTGTCAATGTATTATAATAGAATCAGTGCTCTAATTAAGTAACTATTGAAGTTGGGTGTATGTGTGTACAAATTTAGTGCCAGCCAAAACATACAAACTTTATACCGCAATGCAATGCAAGATCTAGAAGCGACTAGCAATCAGCCTGTGACTTTCCAGGCTTCAGCTACATCAGGTCAGTGTTGTGCGTTTCTTTATTCAATCCCCTTCCTTCCAATTCACCGCCCGCAACACAGTAGGTACATTTAACTTTCGTAAAATTATCTCAACCCAGCGACCGAAAAAAACATAACAGATAAGCTTGAGTATGGCAGGGAAGCCTTAAAAACAATGGTTTGCTATCACCACCAGATTCGACAATGTCCTCAATTTCAAAAAAAGATAAATTTCTGAAAAGCGGCGGTTCTGTTAAGTTTTCCTGCCAAGCCTTTAATCAATATATGAAGTAGCATTAAAATTTATCAAGGGCACTTGAAAAAGTCTAGGTGTTGAAGGGTGACTCACAGTGCGTGCCTTTAGTATGTGACGAGCAGCCAGCTCTCTAATATGCTTTCTCTCATCTGTTATCACAGCAAGAAAAATGCTTTCGGGATGCGCAAAATAGCCGTTTCTTTGGATAACGGGATCTATAACCTTTTTTAAAGTTTCTGACAGGTATCTGGAGGATATGATAATGTTATACAGATGACGGGTGCCATCTTTGCATGACGGTTTGGTTCTAATTAAAAACCAGGAAGGTGCTTAGACTTAACCACAAAAGCAGCCAGAGTTATCAAATTTTCCGTCGGATTTTCAGTTGCTACATACAAACGTAGTATTCGGTTGGCACGTGTTGTCCAACGGGCATGTGTAAGTTTACCTGGAGATTCATTTCCGAGATCTTGTGGGAACACGCCTGAAATTGCCGCTGAGACAATTTTGTGCAAGTACTGCTGATCGGTACTCAGATCATTGGCTATTCCTAGTAACATTTGTCCTTCAATGCGTTTAAATTTCTTGACAGGCAGTTTTTCACAAGTTTCTAGAGCTTTTCCCAGCGGACCAACATAAGATTTAGGCCCTGAAGTACACCCGTCGAGATGAAGAAACAAGTGTCTCAGAGGAAGTTCATTCATGTTAAGCAAACAGATTATCCACTGAAACGGTTTTCGCAGCGTTCTCTCAAGCAGTTTTATAACTCCACCATACTTTCCAGTATTAATAATGTATTCCAGTATAAACAATTGTCTTGGGAAATTCCTTGGTGCAAAAGAAAACCTGTAATCGCAGTTTGAATTCCTTTAGCTGTACCAAACTCAGGCACAAAGTATTCAAAGTAAATAGACCCCGACTCTTGAATAAATGAGACATGTTCCTCAACAGTCGTAGTCCTGTAGCTTTTCCCGCCTTTTTTAATAATCTTGAAAGTTTTGTCTTTTCTCCTATCAAAGTATAACGCCATGAGCTCTGTGACTGTTGCATTTTTCATATATTTTTTTCTAATTTTGGATCTCTCTCTTCATACCTTGTGTTTGTCAATGATCTTGACATCAGACCCAATGTCAAACAAAACAGATGATGCTATTGCCGCTACTGCTTTGTCTGATACTCCATATCTATCACATGTCTTCGATAATGTAGGAAAATCGACACACACAGACTTTTGTCTTTTCTTTTTAGGAACGCTTTTATTCATGGTGCATTTTGGTTTTTCTGAATCAGATGATGCCACTGAAGAAGTACTAATATCTAAATCAGCTGAAGTTGAAGTGTTAAAGGATGCGCTTGGGCGATTTTCTTGTTGAGTTTCCTTTTTAGAGACTTTTGCAACTTCTTTGTAGCAGTTACATCGATTCCGCTGATTATCATCATCGAGACGTTCCTTGATCAATTAAAAAAGCCTGCTCTTGTTTAGGAACCTTTTTATTCTTAGGACAGATAAAGTGAGCTAATTCATTGCACTTGCATGCTGAAATATCAAAAATTACCTTACTGCTTTGCTGAAAAGTTTCTAATTTTCCGGAGAGAGCCTCTTGATAGACTAGAGTAGATTTTTGTATTTTAAATGAAATGCTTTTAACATTTGAATGATCCTCGTTCGTGTTACTATTCCTAGTTACTATGCCTATATAGTGTGACTGTTGCTGTTCCTAATTGCAATTTCTCGTCTCGATTTGATGTCTCGTCCATTCGTAATACTTCATTACACCTTCGTAAGTAGGTAAAATGTTCCCTTTTATTCACTAACATCCCCAAAAACAGGATATTAAAACAAACTTCGAGTTCTTTGCATAGTGATAAAATAAGGTATTTAAAAAAATAATTTAAATTTTAAGTTACTACATGTCACTTGTGTGTCCAAACGTATTAAGTAGTTAAGCTCATAAGTTCAATGAAGATGAACAGTGATGAATGTCAAGGAATACGTCAATTCTGTACCTAGATATGTGGTAAACGAGATTTTGAACCAATTCAGAAAACAATTTGTTTCGGAAATTGAAATCTATACAAGAATATAAATTTTTTTAACTCGTTTAATCCACAAGCATTCCTATTTTAAATATTCTTCAACAAATTTTAAAGTTAAAACTAAACTCCACTCTGACATTTTGAAAAACGGAGTTAACGCGAAATAAATACGAGCTCTTACCGCCACCAGTTTTGTCAACTTATGCACTTAACTAAAAAATCACGTCCAAACGTGTTAAGTGAGAAGCCCTATTTATACGAAAAATAGAACGAATCCTAATCTACTTAATCACTTGCGTACTAAATTTTAAGTTACCACTTGTCACTTAATTGACTGTTTACATGCAACTTTTAATTTAAAATTTAGTTACCGACTTATCCGCTCAACACGTGTAAACCAGCCATAAACCGAATTAATTGTTATTATGCATGACTTAACTTAAGCCCAAAATGCACAAAATTTTTTATATTACATTACAATTAAATGAAAAAAAAATTTCGCTCCACCCTAGAGTTCAAACGCATTAAATAGTTAAACTCATAAGTTCAATAAAGATGAACGGTGATGAAACTCAAGTTGTTCGTCACCTCTGTACATAGATTTGTGATTAGCAAGATTTTGGTCAAATTCAGAGAAGAATTGACTTCCGAAATTAAAATCTCTAAGAGACGATGTTTTTTCGTAAGTTTTTACTTCGTATATTCAACAAGCATCTTATTTTAAATATTCTTCGACAAATTTTAAAGATGTAGCGTCCAAACTCCACTCCCTGAAATTTTGAAAAAAAAAGAAAAACTGCGAAATAACTACAAGCTTTTGCCACCAACCGCTTTGTCAACTTACTTTACTAAGGAATCCTTACTTAAAATAATCAACATCATTTTCATATCTGGTGAAATACCAGCTCCCTGGAAACTCTATTTAGTCATTCCCATCGTAAAACCAGGCAAAGACCCCGATGATCATAATTCCTATCGGCCAGTTGAGCAAGCAACTCCTTTAAAAGTCACTGAACACCTTATTTCAGTAGAGTATTTTGGTTAAGAATCGCCTTGAATGGTATGTGGAGAGTCAAAACCTGCTAAGTTCAACACAATTTGGTTTTCGGAAAGGCATGAGCACCATGGACAGCCTGGGCATCTTCTCCACTGATTTAAGGTTAGCCCTGTCTAATAAGGAATCGGTGGTGGCGGTGTTCTTGGATGTCTGTTCTGCTTATGACAATGTTCTACTTTCAATACTTAAACAGAAAATGCTGCGATTGGGTTTACCAGTGAGGTTGACCAATTTCATCAACAACCTTCTTGTGACTAGATCTGTCCAAATCAGACATCAGCATTCTAATCTATCTCCACGTTTAGTTTGGCAGGGTCTCCCTCAAGGTTCTGTGTTAAGCCGACTGCTATATAACATGTACACTTCTGATTTGGACACATCTGTGTCTTCCTTTTGTAATATCCTGCAATATGCAGATGATATAATTCTCTACTCGAAGGTAGCCACAGCAGAGATTACTTCGGATCGCCTTAACACTGCTCTTTTCTACCTTGGCAACTGGCTGGAATCCCATGGCCTCTCTCTCTCTCCCTCTAAGAGTAAGGCTCTTATCTTTACGAGGAAGAGACAATTTCCCCCAATAGCTATCTCTTTTCAAGGTGTTCCCATTCCAATGTACAATGAGGTGAAATTTTTTGGTATTATACTAAATTCTAGTCGGTCTTTCTCATCCCACATAAATTATATAGTTCAAAAGTGTGAAAAAAATATCAATTTGTTGCGCTCACTCTCTGGGGTTTGGTGGGGATCTCACCCTTGCACTCAGAGACTATTATATAATGCATTAATCAGGAGCATTATGGATTATGGCTCTTTTTGCCTTATCCCATGTAACAAATCGGTGTTACATTTACTGGATAAGATACAAAGTAAGGCCCTTCGGATCATCTTAGGTGCCATGAAATCCTCGCCCATTAATGCTATGCAGGTGGAATGTGCAGAACCCCCTTTACATCTTCGAAGACAATTTCTGGCAGATAGATTCCTTGCCAACATCCAACAGGTTCATTCTCATCCTCTTCACACTAAACTTAACTATCTAAAATTTTTAACTTCTTCCTCTACATTCTGGTCCAATAAGGATATTCCTTGTTTGGTTAACAGTCTCTCTAATTTAGACTCTTCCCCTATTCCTACGTTCAGGATGGATCGTCAAATTCTCTATACTATTCCTTATGAAGCCCTTGTATATTCCCCCAATGTTATATTGAGCCTAGGTTTAGCTAAAAACATGCCAAATGCTAATACTGAATTTCTAAGGATTGTCAATGAAAAATGAAGGGATTGGACCTTAATCTTCACTCAAAAATTTCTCCCTCGGGGTGTGTCGGGGTGGCAGTATGGATCCCTAAGTTCTCCATCTTGCTATCCTACAAATGTCCACCGCAAACAACTGTATATACTGGTGAAGCCATAGCCATCCTTGAGGCCATAAAATACGTTTCGGATAATAATTTGTCTAACTCCCTTATTTTGACAGATTGCCTTAGCTCCTTACAGGCCTTAAAGGGTAACCCTTTCAAATTAGGCTCTAAATTCCAGTTATCTTACAAATTAGAAATATTCTGTTCTCGTGCTATCTTAAATCCCTAAACATTACACTAGCTTGGATTCCGGGGCACTCTGGTATTGCAGATAATTGTACAGTAGATAGTTTTGCTAAAGCATCTATCAATATGGGTACGCTAGAACACTTTATGTGTTTTAGCCAAGATTTGAAGCTTCTGGCGCAGACACGCCTAAGTATGGCATGGGCCTCTATATGGTGCAATTCAAGGCTAACAACAGGAAAGTACTATGGAGACATCCAACCATCCATCCCAACTAAACCTTGGTTCTGTAAATTTAAATATATGGATAAGAAAACAGCATCTGTCATCTGCAGGCTCAGATTGGGTCATTGTTGTACTCAAGTATTTCTTCATAAACTTGGCATAAGAAGGACTTCAGTCTGTGATTGTGGTTTGGGGGATGGAACCACTGACCATCTCCTCTTTAATTGCCCTCTCTCACCAGCTTCCTTATATGACCATCTCCCACTCCAGTTCCCTAAACCTACAAGTATCAAAACTCTGCTCTACTCTCAAAATCCTCTTATCTTTAAGGTTCTTGGAAGATTTATCCATTTGTTCAATATCAAACTATAAATATGTAATTATACTCTTCTAAAGATCTGTAAAAACTTATATTATCCCCCTGTTTTTGTATTGTTCAAGGTAACTCAATGTTCGAGATACTGCAAGTTCTACTCAGCTGTTCGCTACAAAATTATTAACCTCGTGTTGTATGTGTGTATACTAATACTTGAAATTGGCAGAAATAGTTATTGTGTAGTAACAACAGCTGATTGCCATTATACACAAAATAATAATAATAATCATTGAGTAAGTTACTAACATCTTTAAAAGAAGGTGACCGGTACAGGCCGACGACTGTTAATTCCTCAGAGGTATCCACAACTAGACAGTTTCCTTCGTGGAATGGTGGCTCATTAGATGTGGCGTTTCAGCACGATTTAACATAGACAACTATGCCAGAGGCTTTGTTGATATATGAAGTTGTCCTGAAAGATGTATAGCCGTCGATTAAGGGAATTATGGTATCATGACTGAGCCAACATTCGGTGAGTATAAGAGCGTCATAGTCAGATTTTGCTCGTGTTATTGTAACCAAAAGTTGGTCGACGTTACTTAGAAGCTTAGGTCTAAGCTTCTTATATTGAAAGTAAGCACACTCAGCTCGAACTTATTGGAAACAAAAGCTCTCATTTTACTCAACAGTATTTAACTTTTGGCGGTTTATTGCAAACGAGTTTTCTATATCATCTGATATTTGAAATCTAACCATAGTCAAAAGGTTGGTAAATTGTAGGAGAAAGTTTTCTTAAATTTTTGTTGTGAGAGCAATTTGGATACAAATTAGAGTGATTTAGTATATTTGTGAGGAATAAGAAATATAAATTTTGTGTGCATAATTTTTTGGGACTCTACATGTATAAGGCTTTATAATGTTTAAATAGATTTAATTTATATATTATAGATATATGCATATATAAAATAGTAGTTAATTATACAAAGTTTAATGGGTGATAAAGAGGATTTACCGTAGAAAAGCCGTTAGGTCGTGGCATTTGAAGTTGTGGAACGAAAGCTGTATTGATTGCAGCGTTTACGTGACTCGCGAAATAATGGACGGCTTTTTTAGTAAGTCGCTCTTTTATATATATGTTTTTCGTTGGTCCGGGGGAGATCTAATTAGTTGTAATAGGTTTCCTAGACTTTAATTCTTTTAGGATTTGATTACGCTTGTGTTGGCGAAGCAGTCTCACAACTGTTGGTATAGATTGAACCTTATCTGTAGCACGACGGTGCACCCCAGCACGGTAGACATCATCGACGTCTTCTTCCTTAAGAGTGATCCCAGCTTTTTTATCCGTTAGACCGACTAAATGAAAAAGATTTTCATTCGGGTTTTCGGAAAAGCCAATAATTTCAATTCCATTTTTCACCTGGTACTGTGTTTGTATATCTACTTCGCTTTCTAGTTGTGTGACATGAGCTTAAAATTCTTCTATTTCAGTGTTTTTATCAACTAATTTTTGTTCTAGTGATTGCAAACGGATAAGGGCGTCATTTACCAAGGACATATTTTCATTAAAAATATTGATATCCTGGCGCATTGATCTTATTTCTGATACAAGCAGGGAATAGTCAGAAATTGAAGCTTCGGGTGAAGATTGGCAACGTCCTCTTATTTTTGCATTGATATTGCAAAGAGGGGTGAAGGTTTCGTTGAGATTATTTAAGTTGCTACGAACCGGGGTATTATTATTATTATTTTGTTTTATGGCAATCAGCTGTTGTTACGACACAATAACTATTTCTGCCAATTTCAAGTATTAGTATACACACGTACTACACGAGGTTAATAATTTTGTAGCGATCAGTTGAGTAGAACTTGCAGTATCTCGAGCATTGAGTTACCTTGAACAGTACAAAAACAGGGGGATGAAATAAGTTTTTACAGATATTTTTAACATAGAAGAGTATAATTTATAAAGGCGTCTAGCCATTGTTAAGAAGAAGATTAGCAATAGGGGATAACTTTTTAGCAACGGAGGACGGTAGTGAGATGTCTTCAAATTTTGAAAGAATGTTCAAAACTAGGGAAATCAGGAGTTCTAAAAAATTGTCATTAGGGGAGCAGGAAGAAGTAGGGGGGAAGGCATTATCAGATTTAGTAGATGGAGGGTTAGCAATAATAGCTTTATGGGCAATTTTGTCATAGCCTGGAGATAAAGACGGACTGGGTTTTGATGGTTTGTATATTGTTTTTTTGTAAGAAAGATTCAGTGAAGGAGAACTTTTAGAAGCATCTGCGTACGATTTTTTAACTGAAGGGAAGAGGGATGATGCTTCCTTGAATGATATGTTCTTTTGGGACATGGTGATTTTAATATTCTTTTGCCGGGAATGTTCCGGGCAAGATTTGTCAGTTGCTAAATGAGGGCCTGAGCATTGCAGGCAGGAAACTTCAGAGGATGCAGGACAAGAGTCACCTGAGTGAGTTTGTGCACATCTGAAGCAACGAGCTGTTACGGTTGTCTATTTCGACCTCTTTTTGTCAGTTAATTTTATTTTTTTTGTTGTTCCCGACGTAATTTTAAACTAGGAATTACGTAGTGTCGGAGAACGGCAATGTTTTGATTTGACAAGTCAGTCACGAAAAATTATTCATCAAAGCAACTTGAATCTATTTATTTATTATTTTTTCCGAGTTTATCATTCAAAATTATATAGTTAAGATATTTTATTATCTAAAATCAAAGTTTATTTTTACGTTCACGAGTGTGCGTAGCCAAAATTGTTGGTAAGGATTCTCATTCATTAAAATTTATTTTATTGTTATTTTTTCTTTTCAGATCAAATTTAATTGTATTAATATTTCTGTTCTATTTTGTGTGACTATTTTTATTTCAATTTTGTTTATATTTTTCTGTTTGTATTTACAGGCATCTTTGTATATTTTAAATTTTACCGAAAAAATAAACACAGGAGAGAATTTTGTGTTTTATTGAAACTACGCTACATACTAATAAAATTAACTGACAAAAAGAGGTCGAAATAGACAACCGTCACAGAGCACTGGATCGGCATTGGGCTTTCACATGGCCAAATCTACAACAGTTTAAGCATTGTATGGAAGGCAAAATGTATGGATCAACGGTTAATGATGAGTTAAAAATAAACACTTTATCAGGTAAGCATTGTCCAGAGAAAGTGATCACTACAGATCCTGTGGGGGCCAAGTGGAACCAGACTCCATGGACACTTTTCTGTTTAAGCGACGCGCCTTCAAAATTGTTATATCACCTTGGCTTGTGGAGATTGTTGATACAACTTCATCCATAGACCATGAAGTTGGGATCCCGCGGATCAGCCCCATTCTTGTTATATTATATGTAGGAATTAAAGCTATATAGTTATGAGATTTAAGACTCGGGTTTCTGAGAAACTCATTTGCTGCACATGCAGATGAGAATTCCACAGAGACCCGATTTCTGCCAACACTCTTTATACCATCATTTTTAATATTTTTAATGTTTGATGTAAATAAAAATTTTCCAAAATTTTAATGATTAAATGTACTGCCTGACTTAGGGTGAGTTTCTGACCTGGACACATGAACAATGAAAGGACCTTTGTCAGAAGGATGGTAAGATTTTTCTTCTAAAAGACTTGGATGAGTGTAAATAAGGTTATTGGTTTGAGATGGAAGAGCATTCGAAACAGATTTTTTAGGAGTAGGGGACGAATCCCGATTTATACTTGGACGTTTTCTTGTTTGCACATGTTGAGAGAAAGGGTCAGGGGAGTTGTTGACATCAGAAAACGGGATTGGGTCTGGGGGCTTAGGAGGGATTGGAACACAATCCATGCTCATTAAGAGCTAGATAATTCGTACAACCACTTACCAGGCGAGGAAGAGAAAAACAGAAACACTTAAAATAACTCAATGATGATAACAAAATCACCAAAATAACCGACAAATAACGAAAACCGTGTGTACACCGCAAACGAAAAATTTACATTCCAACCGGGGTATTTGAGTTATCTTTTTTTGGCAGTGATGACTTACATTGTGAGCACTTCCGTTCCATTTGTGGTGCTCTGTGAAGTTTTAAAAGTCCTTTTTAGCTACGTTTACGCATAGCAAATCGTAGACTTGACAGCATCCGGAACACTCCGTGAACTTCAGGTTCTTAATATAACATCCACAACCTTTGTTGACATTTTTCTCTACAACTTCTATATTATAGCTTTCTATGGTTGAGAGACTTTACTGCACGGCGATTTTCACGTGGTTTTATGTGTGATGACTGTTGTAGTGGAGACAATTAGAGGCGTTCACCCAGAAATAAGACTTATTACAAAGATATTAAAGTTTGAATTTGTTTGATAAAGTGAAGAAAAAAAGGATTTTAAATTTAGTAACACATCCGTTCGCCACAGTGCCGCGACGCGAATCAATGCGCGAATCGACGAGAATTCAATGTGAATGATGAATGATAACACTATGTTCAATCAATGATGTACGGTTTTAGGTTATGTTTCAATGTTTTTATTATGTTAAAACTATTTTTATTATATTAGTACTTGAAATTGGCAGATATAGTTGTTGCGTAGTAGCTACAGCTTAAATTTTCAATCAATCAGCTCGATCTGCCATTACCGTTTCAATGTTTGACGAATGAAGAGTTTGCATTGATCAATTTCCGAAACATAACCTCTCATTTACCAAACATAGTAATAAATTTGCGTTGATTCGTTGCTTCATAATGTACAACAAGTGCTGTGTAGTGAATGAGAAAGTAGCCGACAGGACGTTATTTTCCATCACTTTCCAAGAACTGAAATAGGACCTAACAATGGTTACCGTGTCTTTGTGCTAATAGTGCTTTGTGCTTACAAGGTTTAAGTGTGGTAAAACTTTGTAAATTGTTTGTGAGCCACACAAGAAATGTTTTCTGGGTTGCTCAATATGAATAAAGGTGTTTAATTGGTGTAACATAATTAACAGACTATGAATAAAAGGTACTGATGTCTCGCAACCAGAAAATAAAAATTTGCCTCCCGTGCAATAAAAACAAAGCATATAAAAATATAAACAAAATTTAGAAATTAAAAAAAAAGATTCTCTTCTTCAGAGAATCTTTTAGATTGTAAAAATATCTTGGAGATATCATAAAAAAAGGAGAGGGACTTTCGCGCTGCCACGCCAAATGCGCCAATGGCATTACGCCAAAATCCAATGCCGTCATTTTAAAATTAAGAAACGAAGAACAATCTAATAAAAAAAAATACTTGTCAAATTGAAAACGTCGGGGTTCCTAGTTCCTACTCCTAGTGTTGTATGTAACTTGTAGTTGGGAAAACGTTCGTCGGATGCGTAGCATCACTAATTAGTTTGTGCCATAGATAATACATAATAAACTGGAATAGATAAGCAACTGAAGATTTTGTTGGGAAAAGTTGGCAAGCATCAACCCCTAGATGGCACTACATCTGTAAATATTTGGCACTACTTAGTACAATAAAATTGAAGTAGATGGCACTTTAAAAAAATACTACATCGATACTTGGCATAACTAGTACAACGAATTTAAACTAGATGGCGCTGATGTGTAATATCCACAATGGCGGTAGGTTCTCATACTTTTTTCAAGTAAAATCGCACAATGATCCAAGAACATTTTGTTAATCAGTGACCGTCACTGATTAATAAAATGTGCACAAGTCTGAAAACAGATTGACAAAATTAATTTATAAATCAATGACAGAAGTGGCATCGAAACACTGTACAATTTTATACTGTATAGATGACTGTCAATTTTTCGTTTGCGGTGTACACATGGTTTTCGTTATTTGTCGGTTATTTCGGTGATTTTGTTATCATCATTGAGTTATTTTAAGGGTTTCTGTTTTTCTCTTCCTCGCCTGGTAAGTGGTTGTACGAATTATCTAGCTCTTAATGAGCATGGATTGTGTTCCAATCCCTCCTAAGCCCCCAGACCCAATCCCGTTTTCTGATGTCAACAACTCCCCTGACCCTTTCTCTCAACATGTGCAAACAAGAAAACGTCCAAGTATAAATCGGGATTCGTCCCCTACTCCTAAAAAATCTGTTTCGAATGCTCTTCCATCTCAAACCAATAACCTTATTTACACTCATCCAAGTCTTTTAGAAGAAAAATCTTACCATCCTTCTGACAAAGGTCCTTTCATTGTTCATGTGTCCAGGTCAGAAACTCACCCTAAGTCAGGCAGTACATTTAATCATTAAAATTTTGGAAAATTTTTATTTACATCAAACATTAAAAATATTAAAAATGATGGTATAAAGAGTGTTGGCAGAAATCGGGTCTCTGTGGAATTCTCATCTGCATGTGCAGCAAATGAGTTTCTCAGAAACCCGAGTCTTAAATCTCATAACTATATAGCTTTAATTCCTACATATAATATAACAAGAATGGGGCTGATCCGCGGGATCCCAACTTCATGGTCTATGGATGAAGTTGTATCAACAATCTCCACAAGCCAAGGTGATATAACAATTTTGAAGGCGCGTCGCTTAAACAGAAAAGTGTCCATGGAGTCTGGTTCCACTTGGCCCCCACAGGATCTGTAGTGATCACTTTCTCTGGACAATGCTTACCTGATAAAGTGTTTATTTTTAACTCATCATTAACCGTTGATCCATACATTTTGCCTTCCATACAATGCTTAAACTGTTGTAGATTTGGCCATGTGAAAGCCCAATGCCGATCCAGTGCTCGTTGCTTCAGATGTGCACAAACTCACTCAGGTGACTCTTGTCCTGCATCCTCTGAAGTTTCCTGCCTGCAATGCTCAGGCCCTCATTTAGCAACTGACAAATCTTGCCCGGAACATTCCCGGCAAAAGAATATTAAAATCACCATGTCCCAAAAGAACATATCATTCAAGGAATCATCATCCCTCTTCCCTTCAGTTAAAAAATCGTACGCAGATGCTTCTAAAAGTTCTCCTTCACTGAATCTTTCTTACAAAAAAACAATATACAAACCATCAAAACCCAGTCCGTCTTTATCTACAGGCTATGACAAAATTGCCCATAAAGCTATTATTGCTAACCCTCCATCTACTAAATCTGATAATGCCTTCCCCCCTACTTCTTCATGCTCCCCTAATGACAATTTTTTAGAACTCCTGATTTCCCTAGTTTTGAACATTCTTTCAAAATTTGAAGACATCCCACTACCGTCCTCCGTTGCTAAAAAGTTATCCCCTATTGCTAATCTTCTTCTTAACAATGGCCAGACGCCTCTATGAATTATACTCTTCTATGTTAAAAATATCTGTAAAAACTTATTTCATCCCCCTGGTTATGTATTGTTCAAGGTAACTCAATGCTCGAGATACTGCAAGTTCTACTCAACTGATCGCTACAAAATTATTAACTTCGTGTAGTACGTGTGTATATTAATACTTGAAATTGGCAGAAATAGTTATTGTGTCGTAACAACAGCTGATTACCATAAAACAAAATAATAATAATTATAATAATACTATATAGATGTGAAAAATAGGAAGGTATGGGTATAGCATTTAAATAGAGAATATGGTATTTACTTTTTTATAGTAAGCGAAGTCGTTTCCCAGATAAAATAATAACAAAACAAAATAAACACATTTTACATGTTTTTATTTCTTATAGTATGTTTTTTATAACAGTTTAATGCTTGTAGTTTAATTACATCAGTTTGATCAAATTTACTTATTTTGCCACTCAATATCTTGTTAATCCCCGTACACCAACTATTAACAATCAACTTAATTGATAAATTAATTATAAAATCAACCAACTCAGCTTTATGATTGCCACATGTAAGAACTGAATCAAAATCACATCCACAATTAATAAAGAAAATAATTTTATTTTTTAAATTGTGTATTTCTGGAGATTTTATTAGGCAGCTAATAATCATATAATATACATCATTTAACAAATTGATGAAAGCATCACATGCATGCAATAAAGACTTTTTTGTGTAATCAATTTCATAATTAAATGATTGAGAATCAACTTCTGATCGCATCATATCGGTGGAGCACTGAATGCAAGTTTTACATATCAATGATTTACATTTTTTTATTATATAACCCGCCACATACTTTTTTGATTCAACATGTACTATATTACTAATATCACATGATTTGATTTCATTCATTGTTATTAATGAATCATCAATGTTACATGCAAAATCATCAACAGTAGAAGGACTATGTTTATTAGCTAATAGAAATTTTAATGATTGCATAGACTGATTGTTATCATTTTCACAATTAGCATTAATTGAATGAGGTGAATCAAAATTATTAATCAACAATGTTTTAAAAGCATTAACAAATTGTAAGTACGTGGGATTAACATTACGAATACCATTGCTTCTGATACAGACAAAATTCTCAAGGGGATCTTGATTAAAATTTCTAGTAATAATATTTTTTATTTTGTACATTTCATTTAAGTGTTTCCACATTTCCATAAAAGTTTTAATATTGTTAATCCAGTTTTTAATTGATGGGATTTCCTCCAATTTTATTTTGTCTATGCCATCACATTTTTTTCTAGTTTACTTGAAAAAAGTATGAGAACCAACCGCCATTGTGGATATTACACATCAGTGCCATCTAGTTTAAATTCGTTGTACTAGTTATGCCAAGTATCGATGTAGTATTTTTTTAAAGTGCCATCTACTTCAATTTTGTTGTACTAAGTAGTGCCAAATATTTACAGATGTAGTGCCATCTAGGGGTTGATGCTTGCCAACTTTTCCCAACAAAATCTTCAGTTGCTTATCTATTCCAGTTTATTATGTATTATCTATGGTGCTGACAACAATAAAAAGGGGGAATTGAACTTGACCCTGTCTACTGATAATGGATTGTTTGTACTTCCATTCTAATATATATTTAATGTAATCCCTACTGGATAAACAAGATTTAACTCTGATTTCTTTGTTTAGATTTTACATTTAACATAAAATCATGGAGTTAAAGTTTATTTTATTTCCTTTATTGCTCATGATGTCTACGTCTTTGAGTTATAGGCCTGTGGTTTTAATTCATGGAATTATGACTGGCAGCGGTAGCATGGAAATGATTAAATATAGAATTCAAGAGGTGAGTGAATAAGTGCAACTACCTAAATAGCAATATCAAATTTCTATGAGTAAGTAACAAAAGGTAGATTAATGTTTAACTGTTTTGGTTTTTTTTTTTAAGATGAAGATGTCTGGTAAGCCATATATTTTATAAAATATATACATATTATTTTAACTGCAAAAAGAATTCAGAAATACATATTTAATTTGCCAGTTTATCTAATGAAACAATTTAATCTTACAGAAACATCCTGGAACAAAGATTTATAATGTGAACAGATTTGAAGGCTGGTCCAGTTTGGAAAATATGTGGCACCAAGTAATGGAAATAGGCCAAGATGTAGCCAACATTTCATCTCAATATCCAGAAGGAATAAATCTTATCGGTAATTTTTTTATTTAATTCCCTATGAGCTTTAAGTACATGTCTTCATTTTATGTCTTTTAACTATGCATCTGTTAATTTTGAATATGAAGTGCATATGCAACTTTTGGATTGGTATGTGACAGCCTCATCTTAAGAAATATTTTCCATCAAGTGAGACATATATATGTTCAACTGCCAATAACAAATATCTTTTTATAAGACAAGTATTATTGAGTAGAAGTCCTTTTTTAAGTCAATCAAATGTAACATATAAATATGTTTTATTATTAGTCTAGCCTTTGCTTCGGTTGCATAAAATACCTGTAAGTAGTTAACTATTATTTCAAAATCATTTATTTAACATTAGGAGTTTTTAGGTAGGTTAGGTATTAATAATAATTAATCTTAGTGTCTGTGTCTCGCACACTAACTTACTTATTTTACATCTGGCATTTGTTTTTAAGCTGAATAAATTGAGATCATCCTTACCAACTTTTGAAAGTTTTGCATGCTTCCTGGCAGTCGGATGTTTTTAATTTATACTAACAAAAAACTTATCTTGTGTTTATTAATTACCAAATATAGTGAAATATAAAGATGAAAAGAAAAAAGTGTACTCCTACATATAAGATAATAATCACCAATATCCAAACCATATTATAATACAAATTAATAATTTAGCACTTTGATATTGTAAGCAAATAATTCCAAATTAATCATCACCAAACTACACTTCACTTAAAATACACTTCTCGTTTGCAAAGAATAATTTGAATACATAGTATATTGTTAGGTAGTACCCAGGTATCAGTCGTTCTCTATTTTCGCCAAACCCAGTGCAAGAAGTGCCACTCAATACAATGATAAAAAGGTTAAGTTTTTTTAACTCAATTTTTTTGGAAGAAGATCTCATCACTATTTTAGCCCTTAAGAGAGGGATTTATACATTTTTATTTCTTATGTTGTATAACAGAACTCATTCGTAAGTTTTATAACTATAGCTTCAAAAATAAGAATCCATCCTAAGGAATGGTTTCCAGGATAAAACCTATCCTGTCCTTTCTGGAGTCTAACAGGTAACAGACAGACAGTTACTTTCGTATTTATTATATTAGTATGGATTATTTATAAAAAATAATAAATACATTTTTTAACTTTCTCGCAGTCAGCATACACACAGCTAACTCACCTGATGGTAAGTGCATCCACTCTCATGAATATCATTTTACTGTAGATGTTTTGATTATATTGTTACTGATGACTTGATGACCATAGGCTTAAGTTGGAATTGCCTTTGTTCCACTAGATAGATAGATAAAAGATTTATTCACCAAGCTTATTACATCTTTCATTAAATGCACTGGTTGTTCTTTCCCTTTAACCAGAACACAACTATGTAGAATATTTAGGCTATTATGATGGTCTAGAGCAAAAGGCCTCAAGTGAGAGATTCAATTTTTGATTGCTGCAGGTTACTCTCAAGGAGGTTTAATAGCCAGAGGGATAGTGGAGACATTTTCTAATGTTTCTGTGCACACATTCATTTCTTTGAGTTCGCCCCAGGCTGGTCAATATGGAGGTAATTACTTCTTTTATGTTATGACTGTTTGTTCTTTTTAATTTATGAATATTTATTTGTAGAATTGGTCATTAGTGTTGTAGAAAATGTTAAGTGTACTGACTGACTACTGCTACTATGTACACACCCTTCCTGTAAAGATAAACCAATTGATAGTCCGTGTTAGTTGATTTTGTTTACTCTAAGATAGACCAGGAGGCTAGGAATAACGGTTCTTTGTTCTATGTAAAACTGATAAACAGGTGGAACGCTACCTCCCTTTCAGTCTTTTGCATAGAATAAACAAAACAAGTGTTGCTTAAAAAAAGAAATGAAAACAGGCCTAAAATCCCTAAATAAGTATAAAATAGTTGTCTAGTTGGCTTGGTCAACTAGTGGGTATGAATAGCACAAAATGTAAACATTACATTAAATAAATAGTGTTACTATACATATATATATACACAATGTATACATATACTATACATTGTGTAAGTATACATACTATTAAATCCCAAGACCTACTAAAAAAATCTAGTTTCTTCCACCAAACTCAAGCCAAAAAAACTTTACAGCTGGTTTCCTGCACCTAGTGTTCCCGGGCTTGCTAAAGGAATCTGCGTATGAATTATTTTATTCCCGAGTGGGGCAACACACTTCTGTTGGGAACTACTGGAATGATCCGTACCATCAAACCCTGTACCAGACCTATAGTGTGTACCTGCCATATATAAATAATCATATTCAGTAAGTATTCATTATTTTAGCATAAATTGCGTTTGCGTAGTTTGGTTTAGTGCTAGTTCAAAGTGAGACAGTAGCAGTGACTAAATGAAACACCTAACAAAAATTAGTCAACATTATTTATTATTTGAATATAATACACAATACTGTTGTTAAACAGCTCTTTATTTGATTTCGCGGCACATCATGGTGTATAATTAAACTGCTGAAATCGGCTGTTGCTCTTCTGCTGAGGAGTAACAGTCATTATGATAATTTTAAAAAAAGTAGACTTTTGCAAAAAGTCAGTAGATTTTACCTAAGTTTGTATTAATTTGGTTTGTTTTGTATTTAATTTAAAATAATGTTCAATATAGATATGAAAATCAAAACATTTCAACATTACTGGTACTAAAAATATTTCAGCTGTTATGAAAAGTAAAAGTAAAATTTTCTTGAAGATTCTGGCAGCAAATTTCGGCAAAGTGTCTAAGCGGTTCCATGGTGTAATGGTTAGCACTCTGGACTCTGAATCCAGCGATCCGAGTTCAAATCTCGGTGGAACCTTCTCTTTTTTACATTTTGTTTTTTTTTGCAAGAATAGATTATTTTAAATTGTAGTCGTTTTTAAGGTCAACTTTATTGAAGTTGATTGTATCCATACTATCTTCTCGATTATTTTATCATAACACTAATTATAAATTACTGACGTCAATTTATGTAAGTAGTTTTGTTTAGTTTATTTTATTAACTTCTGTGACGGTATTGTGACGATATTTATTTTCACTAAGCGTATAATATTAAAAAAAACACATATTATGTAATAAGTTTTTTGCTTCTTTTTTAAGTTTTCTAAGCTATATAATTTCTATATTAAATTCAAAACTCCATTTTTCAAAACACATTTCTGGTAGTAATAACTTACATTTTCCAAATAAACGACAAAAACTTGCATTATAATTAAAAAGTAGCCTGTGCTTCTCTCAACCGCCCCAGGATATTTTTACGGAAAAATTTAGATTTTCTTATAATATCTTTTCTTAACTTTTTAGGAGTAGCATTTTGCAAAATAATTTCTAGTGCTTTTAAAAGTACAAATATTTTATTGGTACTTGTGTAAAATTTCAAGTTTCTATACCCAAGTGTTTAGATATTGACATATCATTATTTTATGCTTTCATTTTAGATTAAACATAGATTATAACACACATAATAAGCATACTTTTATTTTTAAATTTTCCAGGTCAGCAAAATCAGAAGACTTCAAGAATAACTTACTAAGTCTGAAAAGGCTGGTCCTCATTGGTGGGCCTGATGACAATGTCATTACGCCGTGGCAGAGCAGGTTCTTGTCCTTGTCTATATAAAAATATTTAAAAAAATATACCGATCTGACGATGGTCTAACGCTTTTTATGTAAATTTTCATAAGAGTATCTAAGTGCCCCGACAACTATAAAGAATTTTCTTTAATTTTGTGTGAAAACAAAGGATTGTTTTCACTTCGCTTGGAATACCAGATAAAGATAAATGCAGGTTAGGAGGCCTCCTAGCAGCAAAGAACCCAATACCCTTTCAAATTACTTGCATAAATGTCTTTTTTCTGCCACAATTCAAATCTTCACGGACTTCACGGCGTACATGAATGGCTCCTGGTTTGATGTCTGGAGGGTGTATACCAGAGACTAGTAAATAACTATAGACTAACCAAGTCTAACAAAATTTTGTGATTTGAAAAATAGTTGTTTTTAAGATAGAGAGATGGCGTTAGTTTTATTTGATTTACAATTTATTTAAATTTAGTCAAAATAATACGTAAAAAAACTTAGGATGGCGCTGTTTACAAAATCATTTGATATTTAATTGCAAGTACTATCAGTAGGTATCAGGCGACAACAGACGTTGCCAGCTAGTGCATTATATTATTTGATTGGCTATGTTGCCGCTCTTATAATTCAGTAACAGAAAACTTTACACCACCCCAGACATTATTAGTGTTACTGGTTTACTGTATTGCCAGTATATAATTTTTCCCACAAAAATATAGCATTCATCTACACAGTTTGTTCTTATCTGCCTTAACATAATAAAACGAATTTCAGTGCATTTAATTAATAGGTATATAATATTTTACTTTATTTCTTGATATCGATAAAAATTATGTCTTAATAAGTGTGAAGTAAAGCATATAACTCATAACTATTTTGCAGTAGTTAAAAATATATTTTCTTGCTGGATTATTATTTAAAAAAAGGTTCTTTATCCATCAACTTTTTTTGTTCTTTTTATGACAACATTTTATTTGTTTTACAATTTGAATTCTTTGTCGTTTATTGTTGTTGCTATGGGTGTGTGTTTGTTTTGGAACTTTTCCCTGCATTTCTTTGAATCCACAATATTTCTGCTCGCCTACTGTGAATCTTGCAAATTTTATGGACCTTGATTAAGCTTACGGTTGCTACATATATCGTATTACATCTGCGTTTATCACAACTGTGATAAAAAAAGCTTTTAAAAATAGGTTATTATGGCAATTAAAATAAGAAGGATGGTAGTGCCCAGGCGTCTCTGAACAAAATAAACTTATACCAGTATGTCTATGGTTTTTTGTAGTGGTTATTTTATCATCTATAAAGTAAGAATAAATTACTATCTACCTATTCTTATTGAGTAAAATTATCAAAATCAATTATATAAAATGATGGCATTTTCCAATTTCAGGAAAGGAATAAATCCTACTTGCTAAGGTTTCAATTTATTTTACAACGCCATCTAGCAGTTTTAGTGCGTATTAATACAAATATTTTGCATTACGTTTCTTGTCAATCATTTATATAAAAATTAAAGACGACAAGGTTGGTCCAAGCTATTTGAGAGTGACATCTAGTAATAGCTTGGATTTTGAGCTTTTTCCGAGTCACGAATTTTTGTATGGAGATGGTCAGTCTATAGTTATTTACTAGTCTCTGGTGTATACTTTTAATAAAAAACAAAAATAATTTATAACTTGGGTTTTATTAAACTGCTACAAAGGTATTACAAAAGAGCATGACGAGCAAAATTCGTTAGACACGTAAATGGTAGGTTTTAAAAAGGTAATTGACGTGTGACATCTGTCAAGACGACGTTAGACGACAAGATATGTTTGTCGTGTATTCTCTCCCCTTTACTGTATGGTCACATACGACACCAACTCTTTTTACTTTAGAATTTTAAAACAACAATTAGTTTTACAAGTTTTTTTTAAAATCCAATGGAGATAACCATTTTATTATCTGGATAAAAGTAACTAAATTTAATTTTTTCTCATTCCAGTCAATTCGGCTACTACTCAGTGAACGCAACAGTCATAGAAATGAAGGAACAATCCATCTACAAAGATGACAAGATTGGCCTGCGAACATTGGACGACAGTAAACGATTGCACGTGGTGACGGTACCTGGGGTCAACCATTTCAGTTGGCACATGAACCAGACTATAGTGGACGACTGTTTGCTGCCTTATTTAGATTAATGGAGGTAGAATATAGGATGATTTAAAGAAGCAGCAAGTAAACTTATTGGATGCCTAAAATTTTTAAGATGGTGATATTCTGTCTTTTTATCAATACCCTATAGAGATGATCAATATTAAAAAAACTATATAAAGATGTAGATAGGTCAAAGCACCATTTATTCTCGGTCAAATCTGACTAGTTAGTAAAGATTTTCTCTAAGATTTTTGTGTGCAACTTACTATTATTGAAGCGGAATATTAATAAATTAGTGTAAAAGCAAGTAAGTAATGTTAAGTTCTAAATTTGGTTTTACGTTAAAAGTCGAAGCGCAAATAAAACCTAATACCAGCAGCCCATACAAGGGAAAAGGAAAGTATATTTTCTTACTGGATAGTGACCTTTTCTGGTGGTGTCTTATGTATGTTAAAGATGCGCTTGTAAATTAGGTGTCCAGTGGTTAAGTGGTTGCTGCTTCAGTGTATAATCAAATATCCAGAAGTCCAACAATATACAACATATATAAACATGTATATATATATTCATATGTAGGATGTTTAGGGGCAACATCTGACATCATCACAGAAAGTCAACGCGTATTATTACACAAGAACCTACTCCTTTGTTCAAAATTGTATGTTAAAGAAATCATTTACGTACAAATAATGGTATTTCCGATTGGGTGCATTTTATTTTTAAGTTATTAGTAAAATAAATGCCAAAACAATAGTGAAATATTATATAACTTTATATTTAACTTAAGGTATATGAAAGGAAACTATGTAGATTTAAACACAATTTACGACAAATACAATTTAATATTATAATACATAGCGGGACCTGTGATACAAATTCATTACCTACAGCCATCAACATTTAATACTTGTCTGTTACATGTCTCAATGTCAATGTAATATTTTTTAAGAATTTTACTAACATGTGTCAAACATAAGTTTATATAATATTAGAAGAAGTAGAAACATATGGTTGTGAAGAAGCCTACCAGTTCAAAAATACTGTTGATACTGTAACTGGTAATTAAAAATTAATTTTAAAGCTTATTGCCCACAGATACATTGTATCCGAATCTCATTGACGCAAATTTCTGATAAAACTGACAAAAAAAAATTTGACTAATATTATATTACCATTGCATGTAGTCCAATGTTTTTACCATGTTTTAATATCCTCGTTAAATTTCAAAGTTTTCTTCAAAACTGCAATAATATGTAAACTGTAATATGTGACATTTTTCAAAGCAATAGCGTTATAAAAAGTTAGTGAGAATCTCCATTGATATTATAAGAACACGTGACACTTTTACTGATAGTTTTAAGTAGCAAATTATTAATTTTTGTATAATTATAGGTCTGTGCACTTGGTTTAAGTGTACTGTAAATGAAAATGTTATAAATTGGCCATGGTCATGTTAAAAAATATGTTCAGAAATGTTTCTATAACATATCGCGTATTATTATAATATTAGAACATCATATTATGTAGCCATTTATTTAAGTTTATTTACATTGTTATTAGTTATTATTCTCAAATTAATACTTGATCCAGATTACAGGGTTCGACATGTATAACTGTTGTGCCATAACATATTTTGCTTGTTTACTATGTGATATAAAATTTCATCTTTTTTAAGAATTTTAGAGAGTTTGACGACCGAGTGGTGTAGTGGTAAGTAGCCTTGCCTCATACGTCGAAGGTCCCAGGTTCGAGTCCTGGCCGGGGCATGCATTTGTGTGATGAACACAGATGTTTGTTCTCGTGTCATGATTGTTTGTATTTATATATGTATGTTTATCTGGGTAATGTTTACACATTTCTTACGAATGCAGTGCAATTCAATGCAATATAGATTTTTACTGCTACCTTTTGTTTTATTTTTATAAATGTCATTTTGTTGCAAATTTCCTAATGTTGCTAATGCCTAGTAACTGGTCTGACTGTATATTGACTTCAAGGTCGCGTTCACAAGATGGTCACTTATATTTCAACAATTTATTAAATACTGCGCACTGATAAAACCGATGATCGAATTTTTAATTTTTTTGCCAGTGTCGAGCTATAGTTTTCATTCTGTATACAGCGATGAGATTGCAAATTTGAAAGTGACAGGGTGATCTGTCATCCAACTCTGTAACGATGTTATAAAACAACAGTGCAAAAGTTATTGCTGATCTAAAGATGGCCTATAACTAAATGCATAAACAACAGGAAAGTAGCTGAAGATATATTAAATGGAGTTTATACCATTTTTTACTAATTATTGTACAGTCGGCCAACTATGTGGTTTCTCATCGTACGGGAGAAGTTAATTTGTACGTCATAAAAGAACAAGGCTGATTTTCTCTTACCGCTTTTTCCAAAAGTCGTAAACCACTTTCGCGGGTACCTGTACAGTATGTCCCGAGTTATCTTTACAGTCAAGGGTGGTACTACCATCCCTGTTTACATTTCAGTTTACAATATATTTACACAGCAATCTTTTATGAATTGTATAATAACGATGTAATCTTTTGACAAAAAGATTTAATGTTTTTAAAAACTCATAAATTTTTTTCCGTTATAAATATCTAACTTTATTACGCTAGTTGCTCAGTTAAAACTACCTACCTCATTTGCTGTTGATCTCTTTACTCAGAATACATAGCAAATTTTTATCAGTTCCGGTTGCGAAAATATTTCTTTGCATAGTTTAAAAAATAGCTTCATACTCTGGTCATGAGATAAGATAAAACATAAAACCAAGGAAGATATAAGACATCCTGATAACTAATAATCTAAAGGTTGTAAAAAATATGTTAGCAGATATTATTTTGTAAACCTTAATAATGAATGAATTGTCGATATTTCATCGTACGCTAACGGCGCTACGTTGCTGTTTCATAAAAGTTATGTGATGAGCTACCATATCACGGACGGACGTGAACCTATGTACAAACCAGCAGTGTACTGCTGATAAGTGCCAAAGGAAGATAAGTGCCAAGCTCCTAAGACACGGACCTCAGAAATCTTGTGCCTGGTAGGCTGATTTTACTTGTCAACTGGTTTTGTCACTTCGCGAACTGTACCGACAATATACGAGACGTCACGCATACAAACAAAATTAGACGGACACGAAACGTTTTGTCGTCGCAAAGAACACGTTCTGCATCATTATATCTCCTTTTGGCCGGAGAGCAATTAATTGAGTTTGTGTGAGTAAATGTACCTGGATACCAGAGCCATTTTTCAGGTCGTAACGTCACCCATCTTCTGCTATTTCACTTTAATCAAAACAAAACGCAGATTATCTAATGATTGATGAAATTCCTCGTTGCTATGTGATAATAATCAACAGGTACATCAGATTCGAATCTATTACGTTCGACTTTGTTATCTATCAAACATAACCTCAAGATTCGAATGAGATTGATTGGAATCCCCCATATCGTGATGTATTGACATCACTTAGTAGATTATATAAGTACCTAGGATGAAATGTAAGAGGTACCTACTTATTATAAAGTTAGTCACCTTTTTCATACCGAAATAGTCCACTGTGTTGTAGTGTATCATAAACTAATAATGTTTAAACTACTAATTCGATTGTGAAAGCCGATTCGAATGTGCCGGCCCAAATAAGTGGATAGCGCCCCTTAATTACTACCTAGGTATATATATAAGCGCTAGTTTTCTTTGAGATTGTTTAATTATATTACGGACTTAGAATCTAGTGAGTATATAGAATTTTTTATATAAAGGTCGGTTTGATACAGTTCCGGGCTCCCAGTTGAACACATGATGTCGGAACAAGATCCAAGACATGGCTGTTCCTCCTATTGCTTTCCGACAATAGAGATATAATGATGCAAAACATGGGCTTGCGAGCAAGCCAAAATATATCGTGTCCATATAGTAGCGTGACGTGTCGTATATTGTCAGTTCAGTTCGCGAAGTGACAAAACCAGTTGACGAGTAAAATCAGGCGATCAGGAACAAGATTTTCGTGCCTCAGGAGCTTGCCACCGATCTTCCGCTTTACTCTTTAATCAAAAAAGTTCAAACAAAAATGATTTTACTGATACCATATTAATGAATATTAAAAAAGATGCATGTTTCATGGATCGTATGATTATTTCTCAACATCCATTTGACATTAAGTTATTAAAATTATAGGTTTAAAACTAAGCGTCGCGATACTACTATGAATTAAATAACTATGGCTATATAAACTTAGTAAGAGATTATTATACACTCTATTTATTTGTAATAATATGTACCTACAAGGGTGCAAAAGTCCGATATATTCGCGGGAATAACCCTGTGTGTTTACTTTGTAAGTATTTAGTTACGAGAATTATCGTAACTTAAGTATGTTAGATATGAGTAAATAAATAAAAACTTTGTGAAACGAATAAGAAATAGATTTATTATGATAGTGGCAGTTTATTAGTCATATACTCGATGGTATTTTTGTAGAAATATCATTCAGAATAGTGTTAAATAGTTTTGCAATGTATAATAGAAATGACCTACCTACTTATATACTTAGCCTCGTGTTCATTAGTTCTAATATCAGATAAATTTCATTAAAAAAACAAAATATGTGTATTCATTTAAAATACTTATCCTTATTATAGCCTACTCGATAGCTAAGTACTAAGAAGTATGCCTATCTAAAAGCCTATAAGTACTATGACGTTAAAAGAATGCTTCAATTAAATCAATCGGGACATGAATCTTCGTGTAACAATAGATTTAGATCACTACTGCCTATGTGACAGGGTATAAAATCGGTCAATAATCACTCCAGGGGTTCGTTAGTATGAGTCACGGATGGTGTTTTTCTTGACGAGACCCGGCGTCGGATCAAATTAGGTGTCAAAGACTACGTAATATAGGTGTTAGAGACAGTTAGCTTAGAAGCATTTTTGGACCTTTATAGTATTATGATATTAAAGAGCCGGGGCGGTGTATACACTCGTTGATAACGTTTACTTGCTTACATACAGGAAAGTTTAACAGAAAGCATGACGCTGGATATAGACGAAATTCTTTTAAATAATTCTGTACAACTTATGTTCAAACAAAGAAAAACCATATAGTAGGTACATCAAAGTACCCAGTTTAATTATGAGGTTATCATCATCAACTATACTCGTACAGTACCTAAATAAACGCGTTAAGTATAGAGAATGCGTCTTCTTGTTTTATAAAATAAATTGAAAGCAAAGATACCTAAAATGTTGCAATTGATCGCATCTGTATCTTTATTCTATGTCGAACAGGTCCCATACACAACTATGCATGAAGCATGACTCACGCGCATTTCTCGAGCAGGTTACAACGATTCGGTAAGAGCCACACCGATGATTCATCCTCCCTGTCAACAGGCGTAAGTCCATACAACGCTGATATGACATACATAGAAACAAACATTATGAATGAATGTGTAATCTTAGGCAATCAAGTGTGACTATACCTACTGTTATCTAGCTGATAACGTTTTCGGTAATGTTGATTCTTTGAAGAAATAGTTCAATATTTTTCATTGTTTTGAGTTTTTTTAATCTTTTGACGTAACAGGAAAGTGATTTATGTTCTTGTGAAGTGTGATATGTAATATTTAAAAAAAGAATATGCTTCACTTATAAAAGGAACGTATTTTGATGACTGAGTTGAGATAAAGCATGATAGATTGATTAGTGCGTGATCACTGCAATGTATACTACCATACGTTGCATTAATTATATGATACCTATCAAAACAGTAAATCTATCGTAACAAAGCACGTATAACGCATTATCCAATAACATTGTTATTAAATTCATTATTATCACTAGAAGAACAAAACGATTCGCAGAATCACGTGCGAGGATGATAAAAACCTACAGGTGTTATATGTTCATCAATTTATAGAATAATATCTTAGTTCCTAGGTAGTGGTACACTTTATCTATATTCAATTAGTTAAAACAAAAATAGAGTTTGCTCAAATCAAGACATTTGAAGACATTTAAGCCATTTCAAATTGAAGGCAAAAATCTTCAGAAAGCAGAATCTTTCTTGAATCAACTTCTAAATTCAACAATAAAATAACTAAACGTCAATTAATTAGGAAATAAAAACTGCCACTTAGATTTGTTTTACATCTATTTTCCTTGATGTTAAAAAAATGAGACGGTTATAAAAACATATCGGGGTCTATTATCAATTTATCAGCGTTGTAAACAAATTATGAAAGCTTCAAGTAAAGAACTGTTTTCGTTAGTAATTTTCTGGTGATTTCACATCTTTAATTAAAACGTTTAAGTAACATGGTATTCCCCCAGGCGGACATCCTCTGTATTGGCGTCACAATCTTACTCGAACGGTGACCTAGATTTCATAAACCAAGGTCAAATCATTGAAGGAAGGTGAACGGATATTCCAAATGTAAATATTTTTATATGTTTGTATGATAGTCGAGAAGAAAGTTAAGTAAAACCCGTTATGCTCAAACTTTCGTTAAGGAACATCTGAGTTTGTACCTGAATTTGGGTCTAGAACCCCTAGGATAAGGATTTAGAACTCATAATTTTAGTTTTCATACTACTTAAACAAATTATATATCCAAAAAAGGATTACATTACAATAAATTAAACTCGGCATAAAATTCGGCAGAATATAGATAGCTAATAAATAATAAATCCCCAAACATACCCTCTGTTAAGCTCTGAATAAACGAAACATACATAAATATCAACAACCATGACCAGAGAACAAACATCTATGTTTATCACCAAATAAATGCCCCAGGACTCGAACCTGGGACCTTCAGCGTACAAGGCAGACGCTACTCGGTCGTCAAATTGCTCTACAAAAAGTTTTCAGAAACATATTCTTGTCTTAATTTATTCAAAAAATTTCGGGGCCTCTGAAGTCAACCTGATAAAAGTTAAAATAATTCCATCTTTATTTATTACAGATCATTGGAGTTCATAAAAAAGTGGTAGGGCGCGTCTTTGTGTATGGTGCTCACTGCTTCTGTGTTTATCCCAAAAAAATGATTTGCTTGAATCTGGGAGCATTTTATAACATGTGTGGCTCAACAAACTGCTTAGGTCCTCAGTTGTTGTACGATTTCATTAAAAATTGATTAAATTTGCAATTATAATATCTCAATAATCATTACTGTGATTATATTAATAAAAGTATGAGATGACTGTAAGCCCTGTTCATAAACATTGGAGGTAAAAAAGTGTTTTGATAAAATATTTCAAATACTTTTAAATTCGTAGTTATATTTTGTAATGCGTTAAACTGTATGAACGAAGGCTTCTAAGGTGACTAAAATAAATAATTGTAATAATATTCGTTTGAAATATCTCTTGGTTATTCCCCGTGTTGAGTGTTATAAGAGTCGTTATGCTATTTTCTACGTACCTACTTCCGACATACTCTACAATTACAATGTTGAAACTATTTACTTGTTCGTATTTTTTTATATGTAGAAACAATGTTTACCAATCAAACAATAAAAATAAGTCTCTAGTTCTTAATTGTACCTTTTATGCAGGTTGTCAAAAATCTAAACTTCATTGTTCAATAAGAGTGTGCTGTAAAAATAAACTGGAAAGTTTGAGTACCTACTCACGAAAATAACCAAAACAAGCGCTTAGCTAGTAGAACCGGATCCACGTTTTTTGCAGATTATACAATTCTTAGTAAAAGTTACGTGAATCGTATTCTACATAAAGATCAAATCAGTTCAGTTTAAAAACGAAGATAAATATTTGAATAGCGCATTATAAGTAGGTACAAAAATAAAACTACAAGAATGCCTCGCAAAGTAGGCAGTTAAGGGTATTCCTATCTTGTACGATTTTTAATTGAGGACTTTCAACCAGTAAGTTTTTGGGGAAAAACTTTAAACCAATTTATTGTAATCATGAGCGCTAAAATTCATCGTCCCTTGTATGACACGTGTGATCAGGGGAGTCCCAAGCACAAGGTGTCGTGCGCTGTACCCATGCGATCGTTTATAAGCCGCACGCGCCGGCCGATTTCATTCATTTATAAATCAGCTCTAGTACTTGCGAGAGGCAACCTGTCTGAACATTTAATTTGCAACAATTAAAAAAATATATCTTCAGAATGAAAATGTACTCAGTCGTTGGAAACAAGAAGAAAGTGACGATGGAAACAAATGCATCTCGATTAAAAGTGGTCGGTAACGGGTGTATAGTCCGCGTGACCGACAACCAGGGAGACATAGAGATCATTGGCAACGATTGTACCGTCGAGGTGGTTGACAACCACGGATCCATCAACCTTGTTGGTGGCAACGGGATCGTCACTATCAACAGAAGGTGGAATGGAGATAACGTCCAACTGGTCGGTCCCGCCTGTCATCTGACTGTCAGCGGAAAGAACAAGAGTGCTCCGACTTTCGAAGCTCAGCTGTCTCCGTTCAGCAAAGAGCTGGATGACGTCATCGAGTCCATCTTCAGTTTCGTTATGCGGTGAAGTGACGGTTTTAAAATTGTGTGTTTTTAATTGTAAATAGTGAACGATGACTGTTCTTTCCTTATCGCCGTGGGCGCCGGTCGTAGTGACGTGCGTCTTGATAAGATATAGTAGAGTTCTGCGAAGTGTTTGTGATTACTGAATTACTAATAGAATAAATATGGATTAGACATATGATGTGTTTTCGTTTTTCTCCTTTTTCGGTAAGGTTCAGCGTTCTTTAATATTGACTTTGTCTGAATATAATAATTCGCTATCAAATTCAAGTAACATTAATTAGAAGAACTTATTAACA
This sequence comes from Marasmarcha lunaedactyla, assembly GCA_923062675.1. Taxonomy (NCBI): domain Eukaryota; kingdom Metazoa; phylum Arthropoda; class Insecta; order Lepidoptera; family Pterophoridae; genus Marasmarcha; species Marasmarcha lunaedactyla. Next base: position 19,395,385 of record OV281346.1, on the reverse strand, counting down.
ATTTGTATAAACAAATATACAACACATGTAAAAAGTAGCATTAAAACAATTTATTTGTATATCATCTCAACATTTGAATAACCTGTAGGGATTTACTTAGCAACGCACGGCTGCACTCAGAGACGTCATAAGTAGTTACTAAAGGCGCTCCTAAGTACCTATATATCTTGCTAAGCGAATTTATGGTTTATCCACACTGCAACTAAATTTAGATTTGCTAAGCAAAATCTATAATTATGAGAGCATTAAGTAACCAAATGACGCCCTTGAGTGCGTTATGGGTGTTTTGATTTTCATCTTTCTTGCATGAACACTCATTACTAACTATGCTTTCTTCAGGCGATCTGGTTAATTACTCGTTCCAGTTTTGATATATTTTAAAACAAGTGTATAAATGTATATAAAAACGGAAATCTTGAGGTTACTATTTGAAACCCAATGCCTACTGTATTTAAACTACACCTGGTATGGGCTGTCATCAATCGGATTAAATATCTACGTAAATCAATACCAGACATGTATACTAATGTTCCTCGGAATGAGTCAATGAACCGGCAGAATCTTCAAGACAAGACGATTTAAATTATTGGAATCACAATTTTTAAATATCGAGTGTTACTACCTAAAAGTGTATCCCCGTATAAGCGTTTGTGAGAGGTGCATAATTATGCAGGGAACACCCAAAAATTCCGAATTATGTAATTCTGAATTTAAATATTCCGATTTTTTGAATTCGGAATTTCACAATCCCGAAGAGTCTTAATTCCGACTATTCAAGAAGACGATTCTTATTTTACCGAATTTCATAAATACGAAATTTTAATTTTCCTACTTTCATTAGTACGAAGAATTAAAAACCCGCTGTTTTACTAGTCCGCAATATGGTATTCCGAATTTTAATTTTCTGAAAATTCAATGCTAACATTCAGATTTTGTATCTATATTAAAAATATATATATTAAAAATTATAATCTAAATCTCCTGTGACACAAATTAAAATTAATAAGGCACATTTTGAATTTATACAAATTAGGCGCGACGCGAGCGAAGCGAGGAGGAGCAGTTAGTCTGTATGTAGATAATGCAGCGCGAGCCGAGCGAGCGCAAAAAAGGGATTTCGATTTCAGTACATAAACTACATACTCAAGATATAACTCGGTACAAAAAACTAAATAAACTTTCTCCTTTCCAGCTGACTACTTGAATGCTCGAACGTATAAATTGACGTGCTCATGCAGTTTTACAAGGTGTTTGTTATTGCAACTAATATTATTCGGAATTTTGATATTCGGGATTCGTATTTATGATATTGCGGATTATTAATAATGTGGATTTTTTATGGTTCGGTATTTTCAAATTCAGCATATTGATTTTCGTAATTATAAACGTTTATGAAACGGAATTATGAAACACGGAATTTTCATTTACGGAATTATGAACCATTTGGTGTTATAAAATTCGGAATTTTGAAATTCGAGATTATGACTCTAAGTTTTTCGTTTTTTTGTGGCGTAACCAATTATGCAAGCCATAATCAAACATGCATAAGTTCACTCTACACTATACTTTCCTCATATTTTAGAAACTTGCAATATGAGAAAGAAAAGTTCTGGATTTGAAAAACTATATTTTTGCGATGAACAGGTAACCGGACAGATAACAGCTCACTTACTAGATTTCCTGTGACACAAAGTTTGCCTGGAAGATATCGCAAAAAAACCGGCGAATCACATGCGAAGACATTCAATACAATCAGCAGATTGGACTAGGAAGTATTCATAGTATTCTACCCAGCGATGAGACCGCCTTTGCCCACATTAGATTTAAGTTAGGCGACCGAGTGGTGTAGTGGTAAGTAGCCCTGCCTCATACGCCGAAGGTCCCAGGTTCGAGTACTGGCCGGGGTATTCATTTGTGTGATGAACACAGATGTTTATTATCGGGTCATGGTTGTTTGTATTTATATATTTATGTTTATTCTGGGTTCCCCACCCCAGTTCGCTTCATGGTCATTCATAACACAAGCTCTGCTTACTTGGGGCCATACAGTTGGCGTGTTTGTCTGGGGATTAAACAAAAAAAAGTTATTTACTGCAAATATTTTGCAAGGTGTATTTTGTGTAAGCAACGAATAGTAATTATTATTGTTATTATATTTGTTCAATAAGTTGTTTAGATACACAACATGCATAGCATATTCTGTAATAAATACCTTATAAAGCGAAACGTAACAAAGGTTTTCGTTCTCGAGAAAAAGTAAAATATACTTACTCGGGTTGGTCGGTTTAAATTGAGTAAAAACGGAAGATATAAACGAGAGCCACAATAGATCTTAACTGGCCAATGGTTATTGATATGGATTAAGAAGTTTCGTGACAAAAGTCAATTAAACTTGTCTAGTTAACACATTAACTGTAATTACTGAAAAGTTGTAAACGTCCAAACATACTAGTAGGGTGGCCATCATGATGATATGTTCATCCAATTTATAGGTTCGGTTTTAAATACAGTTAAATTAGGAACACGCCTAGCAATTATAATGCCTAGCAATAAATTATATTGTTATTAAATTGTTTACAAATGACATACATACAAATGACGTCAATTTTAAAAATGATTTAAGCATTTATATTAATTTAATTTATAATATAATAATAATAAATCCCCAGACGAACACACCAACTATACGGCCTTGCCGAGCTAACAGATGCAGATAAGAATTATTTTGTAAAGAGCATTGTAAGTTTATTATGAAAAAATAACCGCGAAATTTCTTGCCTGTTCTTCTTTACGAAGGTTTTTACAAACTAGTGGTAGAGTGATGCTTTACATAACGTCAACAAGAACAACTAATTGTCAAAGTTAAGAAATAAATATTTGAATTTAAGGTACTAGTGGGGCTGACAAGCAGCTGGACTCTGTTACGCCAAAAAATACTTTGTTATCCTATTTAGTGATATTAGACTTTCTGTGGCTAATATCTTGTCTGGGGCGGTACAACAGTCCTTCTTATTTTCCCGTTAGAAAAATCATAGTTCCGGTTAAAAAGAATTACAGGATTAGAGGAACAAAGTCACAATTAATACTAATTATTATAACTTACCTACGATTAATGATGTCCATGAGTGTGTATAACTGATGCCACTTACCATCAGGTTGTTTACATGTTGGTTAGCCGGCTATAAAAGTAGTTCAACTAAATGATAAAATTATATAGTATCTAGCCAAATTTGCGGCCTTCCTTACGTGTAATTTAATAAAGAAAATTAAAAGACTCTTGCTTTTGTATAGTGACGTAGAATTAGGCAGGCTGATTAATTACCAAAAATTTGTTGTGTGCTAAATGGGCCTTAAAAATTAATAAGTTTTAAATTATAAAGTCAAATAGTTGCCTGATTACATCAACAAGAGCCTTAATAAAAATGTTTGTTTTGCTGTTTACTAACTTGATATATTTTATTTACAGAAAGAACGCATTTCCTAAATAGGCTCAGAAGTACATATATTATGCAGGAATTATGTACAATTACTAGGTTTAATTCATGTGCGTTAACATTTATACGTATTAAAAGTGCAATGGTGGTGAAGAAAGCAAAGCTTGTTGTGCAAAGAACCGAGGAAGTCTAGAGAGAAAATATCCATGACTGTAAAAACGCCTAAGTTCATCACACAATGTTTATTCCCAGACACCAATCTGAAATTATTTAAGATTTTGGTTTATGATCAAGAAGCTTTTTGAATTTTACCGGATATGGGGCCGTTGCGTCTGGCCGAGAATTTGTATAATCAGCGAAGGTGTCCCGGCCGTGGTTGGTTCAATGACTGAACCTATGGATTTTTATATAATTCTACCTTTAGTGTAATCTACCGCAGACACTATGATGCATTCACATCAGTCCTATATGGTTTAAGTAATGTCGTAAACTTTAGGGATCATATGGTCACCCTACGCCACTTGTTAGTAAGTTATTAGGTAAATGGGAATTACCCTCGGTTACACGGTTCTATGTATATTTGATGTCACAGCGCTACTATAACGAGTGTAGACTTTTCGATTAAGTCAGTTATGGTACTATCGATGTGAAAACGATGAATAAAAAATATACATTGATAGATTTTAAATAAATGAAAACCCCTCACAAACCTACCATTTGTATGGCTATTATGAAGTTGTATGATTGTGGTAATGGCATATAGTCCAGTCGGGATATGAAAAGGGCCTAACCTCGGAATAATTCTAGGCGAAAATAACATAAACATAATACTCTTCGACTTTTTATACAATACTTCTTCAGTATGAAAATTGACTCAAAATGCTGTTTGTTGAAATTGTATGCATTGTTTATACTTTTTTTTGTGTCTTTGGGGATATACCAATAAAGAGAATTGGTTCAGTTTTATAGTTCACAGTTAAATAGGTTATTAACAGTATTGACACTACAACTAACTTGGATGGGCAACAAATCAAGCAGCGCAAATAAATACTCTATTTTTTGTAGTATTGTAATCAGATTTATCACAAGCGTATGTAGTATAAAAATAATAGAAATTTAAAATGAAACTATGACATTTTTGTTATGATATGTACATGCCGTTGTTAGTCTAAAAAACTGTCCATTTGGAATATGAAATTCGATATCAAAGTGTAGATAGTCTGCCAATTACAGGATTTTATAAAGACTAATTACTTACAGCTTTGTTGGTCTAATGTAATATCTTTGTTTTCATGAAAAACTGAGTTGTATCTATTATTTTGTTGTAACTTGTGTCTTTATTTTTGTTAAATATGCCTGCCTGAGATCCCAGTTAGACTTCTAGTAGGGACATCCCTGTGATGATAAGAGATGTGAGCTTACGAGTTATGGAGGTTTTTTATTATACCACGTGATTATACCGTCCGGAAAAAGGGCACACTAAATTGGCAGCTGGCCCGTAGGATTTGCATGAAGAGTCAAAATTTTATTTTATTTTTCGCTATATGGTGTCTGGTGAGCTAAGCCTTTTATCGAACACACTATAAATGTCACTCGGTACCTAGGTGCATGTATTTTTTACGTTCCCATCTTTTCACTTTATGCAGTCACCCATAACATGATGCAAACTCGGTTTACTAGGTTATTCAGAGGTTTTCTTTTGTTTTTATTTGAAAATTACTAGTCAAATAAGAATTTTGTATATTTATCTCCGCTTTAATGAAGCAGAAGTTTTTTGTTACACTGAAACGGAAAGTTCGTAAAGCGTTCGTTTTTGTTTGCAAGGAGTTCATTGACACTTTCTATACAAAGCCAGTTTTAGGAATCTTTATGTGCGTGTGTGTGTAAACTATACTTACCTGTTCCTTTGTTATTTGAACAATTTAAATGAAATGAAATGAAATATTTATTTCTCAACATTGACAATTACTTGTTCTTATTGATGTCAACTAAAACATGACTCTACCACCAGTTCGGAGACCTTCGTAAAGAAGAACTGGCAAGAAACTTCACGGGTATATGTGTTTCAAAATGAATTTACAGAGTCTCTTTATGTCTATACAAAGTTATTATTATCTGCATCCGTTAGCTCGGCAAGTCTTCCTCCCCCCAAGTATCCAAACGACGAACACCCTCAAACGGCACCCGTTCACTCCTCCTCCGTTGTTGCACTCTTCAACCGTCGAACGTGTATTATAACGAAAAAAAAAATAATACCACACAATGTTATTACAATGGTGTGAGTATAATGTCATACATAATAGCATGAAATATTATCTAATTGATAGGTAAGCCAGATGTGAGACCTGTTAAAGGTTGTTTAAAACATTTCATAATATTTTTTCATGTGTATTCCTTATTCAAAAATATTTTGAAGTGAATATAAAATGCGAACAAATGGTTCTATCTAAATAACATGCTCTAAGCGAGACCCGTAACTAAAGGAAGTATGTGTAAAATTTTACTTATGATAATGTGACCAAAATGTTCTTAGAATTGATTGAAGTAGGTACTATGTATTACGCTAGTACGTAGTAATTCAATGAATTCATGATTGTGTGAAATAAGGGTTAAATTTCAGGGACAAGTTGATGAGCTGAACCCAAGAATCCCCAGAACCTATGTTTCGACGATAAAAACGAAAAAAAAATTGTGAAATATCAGGCTTTAGTAAAGCGTGCACATATGTGAACCTGGTCGACAGCATGTTAAAGTAAAACAGGCTGGATTTTAAAGTGTCAGTAAGCTTTTATCTGTACTGTTCAGTTTATAACGAAATAACCTCATAATTGGATTATGGTGGTTGGTCTAACTCATAGAACTCACGGTGCGTTTTTCAACGGTGCTCCGAGCCGTAGTATCTAGCCAGAAGCTTTTATACTATATGTATATCTATTACATATCGCAAATATCTGCAGTTTAGTGAGTTTTGGGACTGCTCTACCGCTATCGCGACCTGCGTGGGAGAGAGGCGATAAACATTAATCCTTTTCATCATTATGTACAGTCACGAGCATTGATAAGTAAACGTTGACAAATTTCCAAACAAATGTAAATATTAGATATTTAAAAAAAGAAGTGTCTCAAGTTGGCCTCAAAATAATGTAACCAGCAAACTAGGTCAAAATTAGGTATACTTTTTCTTCATTGTAAAGTAAACGAAGCAACACCAGTGAATACTACACATTCGTACAGTTTTATTTATGTACATGCGTCAATTTCTATAACATGTTTACAATGCAGTTTCAAAGCAATGTATACCCAATAGCTTTTTTTCAATAATAAGTTCTGTAGCAGTTTTTACTATTTTGATATGTATCATTTCAAAAATATGTAAACAATGTAGATTGCAATTAAATGTAAACATTCATTTTTGTTGGTGCTAATAATATTTTGAAGATAGCCGGGTGCGGTGGCGTTGATAGATTTTAAACAATGAACTGTTTTTACTCGGATATTTGTTTTTTCTGTCTACCTTAAAATTATTATCTTAAAATTTACCTTTAATTTAATTATAAACTAATTATTACCTTAAAATTATATGATGTAAGTAGCAGTGGTAACGTTTTTTTTAAATTGTTTATTTGAATTGTTTTAAAAGAACAGGGACACTCTGTTAATGATATTGCAAATGAAATATGAATCAGCGTATGTTTTATGTTTACATAACTTTCAACATTTTAATGACTAGCTAATCAGTGACCGCAATATTGGATTAACATAAATGAGTTTAAAACCCTCCTTTATCCAGCCCAAATTAAATTTCTTTAAGAATTTGTGCAAGGATACTAGATAACGGAGAAATATATTTAAGAAATATATAAATAATAACTCTTCAGTACATAAATATTAGAAATAAACATATAAACATCCGTGACCTGTTCATCACACAAATATTCACCCCAACTGGGATACGAACCCAGGACCTCTGGCATAGAAGGCAACGTTGTCACCGCTACACCAGCCAACCGTCCAAATTGATGATGACTTTAAAAATATTTACAGGTTAAAGTACAGGATTTATCAGCTTCTTTACAAGTGTCGTCTTCAACAATTAGATGTCGTCTACACTCAGCTGGGTTACATCACACAACTCCGGCGCGTTAACCATTCTTATCTGATCGCCATAAACAGCAGCGACTGCAGCTTGCTCGGCTTAGTGATTTTGCCACAAAAGACACCTGGACCTGTTATTTGTACTATTTTCCAAGTAGCACGCCATTCATGAAAAAATTAAATTTTCTAAGATTTGGTTTAAAAAAATGGCTACTGTGATGCTATTTTGAAAAGGTCATTAAACAAGAAATTTTTTAAGATGATGAGCAGTATCATCGCCATACATTTTTTTTCACAGCAATCAGTTAAACTTTACTCAGGTTTTTCGCAATGAAATAAAATAAAACAATTCAACTCTTTTTCTTAGCATAGTGTGCTAGTTTCCGTCAAAATCATTACTAGGTTGTCTCAAATAAGTAATAATGATAGTCTTGGTAAAAAAACCGTGAGTTAAAAGATATTTAGGGGTATATAGCTGTAGGCAAAAAAGGACCAAAAAGTGGAAATTTCATAAAAAATCACAAAAGTGGCAATATCTCGAAAACCAGAAAACTTTTACTAGAGGCATGTTGGTATTATCTGATAGGTCTTTAGTCCATCTACCTCCAGTGTCACCCTTACGTGTCATTTCTGGGACACCCTGTATATAATGACGGCCTGTTTGGTGTGGACGTAAGTAGCCTTGCCTTCCATGCCAGAGGTCCCGGGTTCGAATCCTGGTAGCGGCAGATATTTTATTATATTTGCTTTCTAGTCATGGATGTGTATGTATGTTTATTTAAGTTTATTCCTAATAAATATATAATTTAAAAAAAAAATATCTACGTGTGCTTATATATTTCTTAAGTTTATTTATCCGTTATCTAGTATCCAAAACACAATGTCAACGTTGACTTATCAATGCACGTGACTGTACAATACACAAAAAAAAATTGGAAGCGGTTTAAATAAGGTGAGATTATGCATTATACTGTTATAATTACATAAATAAATTTTTATTGAATATTCTTCCCTTTTGCTGGTACTAGTTTTTTAGTATTCAAATGTAATTTTATTCTGCTGCGGTAGTATTACATTCTATTTTACATTGATTTTTTAAACTATATTCTTAGCCGGCAAACGAGCATGCGACCCACCTGATGGCGAGTAGTATCCGCGCCCATGGACTTTATTAGTCGTAGGTGTTTTGTCTATTAATAATGATAATGATAGTTACTAAGACGAATGATGCGTTACCGGCCGTAGGCTTCCGTTGCACTGGCTGTTTCTTCCCTTTGACCATAACACAACCACGTCAACGGGATTATAATGGCGGTCAAAACAGGTAGTACCGCCCCAGACGAGAGCTGAACAAAGAAACTTTACTCTAACTTGCTGTTATATCCCAAGGTTGTGATCCAATTAATGGAAAATAACAATCCAGTATTTTACAGGAACTTATACAGTTCTAGCATAATTGACGGTTTGTCGTCTTAAGTGTCATAAATCAATGATAATCAAAAAACTTTTATGGGTATCGATGCCACATTTCTCGTTTGTCGGTTATGGAAATATTAAAAGAACTACATACGAAGGATAATCTCTTTGCTTTCAACATACAGACAGCATTTAAAAAAAATACTAGATGAGCGTACGGTACCTGCACGTAATTAAACCACTTACACCATATAAAGTTAGTTAGTTAGTTACTTGAAAAATGGCAATCAGCCGCGATTGGCGTGGCGGGCTATTTCTGCCAGAGTCGCGTATTGGTGGAACACGGTACAAAAAATAATATACTGGGCATTGAGATATATTATAGGCTAAAACCAAATATACACACTAGCAATAACTTAAACTAATGATTAATTATAAATGATATAGGTATGACACACCAAATAAATAATAACAACTGATATCCAACTTGAACCCTCAATAAAATACTTTTGTTTCTCCTTGGCCCAATTCAACCAACTTTAATCAGAAATTAACTATACAGCCATCACGTGACATAACCGGTGTCAATTCGCAACCAGCACACCTAACCCTTCGGCCGCGCCCGGCCCCCGGCGGCCCTCGGGGTTTAATGGAAAAACATCAAATTTCATAATTGATAAGTACGAAGGCCGTCTCGCGGGAGACGCAATTTATTAATCAGAAATAATAATTCACAGGTAATAGGCGTGGGCGGGACGTGACAGTTAGGGTTTGGACTAGTTGTTCGAGTTTACAAGAGGATTGTGTATGTTTGAAATGGTACAAAAATAGTAGGTTGGCACCTACTTTGGATGATAGTATTAAGTAAACAGTAGCAGCTTGATAATCATTTATGAGCTTTGTTTTACATTTAAACGGGCATTGAGCTTTTGTTTTGATAATTGTCAAGCGGAAACGTGATGGCGGTAATAAGCATTGCTAAATTATACAGGTGAAATCAAATATAAAATATAATAAATTAATCTATCTAGCTTTAAATAAATCTAAAAATGTCTTGCAAAGAAAATGTTAAATTTTTTGACTTTTATCTTTCTTATAAATAATAATAATCTTAGTAAAAGCAGTCTTAAATTTTCATTATGGCTCTTCGCCACATTGTACGGTTTACTCGTATTTTTCGTTTGAGACGTCAAACCCACATGAAAGGTTAAATGTACTATGTTCAAACGAAATCTTTTATTGAAATAAGTTAAAATATCCCGCCATATCACATCAACCAGGCCATTTACATTTTTTCCTTCTTCACGCGACCTCATCCCTCGGGCATTAAGCGCAGGTAAAGAGTTAACTTTTTAATTAACTTAATCAGTTAATTCATGAAGGCGCGGTTTGACGACACCTAACTGCTTCGTGTGGAACAAAAACTGTTATTTACGGTTATAGAGGTTTGATAGCTTATCTATGTTATTAAATCAGTACTTAAACTTGCTGTTCTTTTACAAAAAAAGTGGGACATGGTTGTTTGGTTGGATTAAGGACAATAGGAGTAATTTTCAAGAACCTAATTTAAGATCAGTTGCACGTGGCCAATGTTTGTAATAAATAACTTCTTTCAGTAATGATATTTCATAAAACGTAATAAAGTAAATGCAAAATCCAAAGCAGTATCTTTTAAGTATGTTTTTACGTACTTATTTTAAGAATCGACATTATTCATGAAAACTTAATGGGTCTTGAGATTTCAATTTAAAGTAGATATAAATACAAGTTTTTCATTACAGACTGTTATTGATCACTTACTTCAATCAATAATATTAATGTCAATTAGAATTGGCAACTGCTAACCGTTAATCTTGCCCCTTTATTTAAAAAATTGGCAATATCGGAGGGCGTTGCTTCAGATATACTTGCTAATGCGATTGATAAATTGTTCTCCATCCAAAACATTAAAACTTGGTATTTTATTTATATTTGAATAAATAAAAATAATAGACTAATTTACCAACGTATATTTTTTGGAAATTAAATTACTTAACACTTTGTCATCATGGCGGTATAAAATATTTATTTAATACCTAGCTATCTACTTCTGAAGAGTTTTTATGAAAGTTATGAGTCTACTAAAAAAGAAAAATCTAAGTTACTGACAAAAAATATTATTTAAAAACATTGCGCTATAGTTTTTATTATTTGAACAAAATGTAGCACTAGGTTATTCGCTTCAATCATCGCTTAAGTCATATTGTCGATCCAATTATCCGATGTCGTCATCCTACATTATTTGAATAAATCACGGTCACATTGATATGTGGCATAAATTATTTGAGGAATAAAAACAGTAGGTTCCACCGAGATTTGAACTCGGATCGCTGGATTCAAAGTCCAGAGTGCTAACCATTACACCATGGAACCATACGTCAGCATTAAGGAAATAAGATAAGAAAAGACAGCGGTAAATTTTCTTTGTATTATTTAAAAATCTTGAGGTATTTTATGGATAAAACTAAACTGGTTTCGAAAACCAGACTATCTGTATTCTAAATTTAAATTTAGATCGACATAGGTGTCTTGGCAGTATCTTTTAATTTTTTTTATTTAAACGCGTATTCACAAAACTTGCAACTAGAGCAAAACCTTGTTTCCAAACTCCCGTAATCCCAAATTGACTGTTTCGAATATAGAAACATTAGGTCGAGATCTGTCAAAAATTCTACGTAAAGTGGCGAAGCTCCCGGAGGTGTTCCGTTTATCCCTCATTGTAACTCGATAAGATATTTATTGGCGGGCTACATTCGAAAATGGAATGGCTCCTTGGCGGGAAGACGTCGCATAACGGGCACACGTCCACTGGAATTTTTACATTTTTATTTTGTCAATATTTAATGGTTCTGAAGGTATTTGGAAGATGGAGCGGTGTTGATACTTGATAGAATTTATTTTAGTAAAGTAGAGTTTGTATTTGATTTTTAAAATAAAATTTTGAAGTGTTCATCGAGACAATAATTTATTTTCTCTATTAAAATTAAACATCACTAAAAGAAAATTAACAAATCTTTCTATATACAGGTACTTAGATATAAAAATTTTAATACGTATTGTAAGTATTAAACTTGGTGAAGAACATTAAGGATTTGAGAACCATATCTAATTTCTTGGTTAGGTATTCTACATTGAAAAATATTTTTATATTGACCAAAATTTTAGTTAGTACTTACCTATAAAAGTACTAGCAATAGAACAAAAAAATACAACCTTTTCTCAAAGCCTCAAGATAGTTTAACCCTGTTTGCTACCCGCTAGGGGTGGTCTTCGCATACATTTGCGGTCAGGGGCTGAGCGACTCACGGCTATAAAATATGTTTTTTTACCAATACAGTAGCTGAAGGACAGTAGCTCATAGCAGACTGACTGAGAGCTAGTGGACATGATTATTTTCAATCAATTTCCTCGGACATAAAATAATACATGTGAAAACCCATTAAATTAATCATAAAAATATGTAATATATCCGCTTGTGTTATGGATGAATATACAGCGAATTGGGGTTGAACCCATAAAAAACATGTTCATATACACACACACACACACACATATATATATATATATATTTATATTTATTTGTATATACTATATATATATAATATTTGTCCCATGGTTATTACCATGACCCGAGAACAAACATCCGAGTTAATCACCAGGACTTGAAGTAAATTGTAATAAAACTGTGGGAAAGTGAATTATTGTCCCTTTTTTTATAAATTTTTTTTGCAAGGAATCTGAACAACCTGAAGTTTAATAAATAAATACCTGTAGTGTAATATATAAATAAAATTCAAACACATTTTAGTTTGCACATAATAATATACTTTTTATTATACTAATACTCTTTAAAACTGAAAAATATGCTATTATATCAATTTAAGAGGGTTAGCTAACTAGTATTGTATAAAATGTTTACATAACACTACATGGCTTCTTTACAAACACAGTTGTGCGAGGAAATAATTAAACCAGTATGGAAACTTAATTGGACTGCGTAAATTAATTATATTATAAATTCGATTCTCAAAAAAGTCTGTCAGCTCCTACTCTAAAACATTCGGAGGCAAATCAATGAAATATGAACACCTTCCGAGTCCTCGGTCACTATTGATTGATTTGCTGAATAATTTACTGCAACTCTTTCCAAAGGGTTTCCGACGATAAACATTTAGAGTCACTCGCATGAGTGATATTTTGACAGTTATGATTGATCTGAAAATTTATGAATGTTAGTATTTTTATTTGCTATAAAAAATTAGAATGATTGAAAAATGTGTTTCAGTATAAAGGAAATGGTACATCTTTTAGTTATTTTATCGGAATTAATAGGTTTTGAATATTTCCTTAAAACCGTATGTTGCAACCGTATGATTTGTAAATGTAGGTATTTGGCGTTGACAGATATTTGACAGACATTAACGATCGATACGAAATTAAAAATCAAAAGCGGGGTGATTCGTTGAATTTCTTTAATTATACTTTAAATTACCGCGATAATCTAAATAAAATAAATATGATTATACCTCTATATTATCACCTATATTCATGGACATGCATATTTGTTTGTTTTATTCAATTTTTTTGACGGATGTCGCCACAATCACGCAAATTACGCATTCGCAAAAATTAGCTTAAAAAGCCCCATCTAATTAACGAAAAAGTGCCTGAATAACTATTTGTTCCCAATGCAAATCTGCCTGAAGGGTGACAGTTGACAAGACGTCACAATGACAGATCTTTTCCCGCGCTGCAAGAATGGAATAAAAAAGTTCAGAACCACCACCCACTTTTCATTTTCATCTTTTGACTAGTGAAAGTTGGAACAGGTATACGTTTTCTGAGTTTATATATGCTTTTCAAAATGTAATGTTTTTTGGTAAATTAAATTAATTGTCTTTCAACACCATTAAACTGAAGTTCAGAGCCAGTAACATTTGCGAGTTCTTTTGTTAAAATTCAAGTTCGTTCAGTTAAACTTGTGAAAGCAATATGTAAAGTTATCTTATCTTAAGGAAGGGCAAAAGTTTACTTAATCTACAGTACGTTGTACGTGAAACTTACTTTGCGTACTTTGAAGCTCCGCAACAAACTTCCATTAGCGGTACTTCCGCATAATTATGATGTTCAGGCCTTAAGGAAAAAGCGTACCCCTTCCTCAACACATCAGTGTTGCTGCTGTCTATGGGCGGTAGTGATTGCTCGTTTACTTATTTGATAAAAAAATCTTGCATAATCCGTTTATCTTTAAATTGTTTTGATTCCGATTCACCTTTTCGATGTGAAAAGGTGAATAATAAATAGAAATAAATAGAAATCCCACAGATCATGGATTTCTGTGCAATCACCAAAATACCGCATCCACATTTCTTAGCTGTGGATAGCAGAAAACAATCTATTTGACGAGCGACAAATTGCCGACGGACATGGTCACAGGGCGTTCACTCTTTCCACTTCATTTCTTATTATTGTTTCAGAAGACAGACCATTTTTTTCACAGAATTGGTTAGGTGTTTAATTTTGGAGCCGCTTGTGTTTGCTGAGATATAGAGTATCTTTTAAAAAGCGATTTTAGTATAGTAAATAGTACTATGCCTATGCGAGCCTTAGGTGTACGTTACTCGACTAGTAGAGCATTTTAACTGCTGATAAAATTTATATATAAGTGTGTAATTTATGCTTTTTACTTAACATTAACTCTGTGTAAGAAACTGTATTCTTAGGTAACTATGTACGCAATGGATATATTTTTGGTTGCTCTCCCTTCATTTTGAATGAAAAAATATTTTTTTTAATTTATGCTTATTTTACTATAAATTTTTAAAAAGTCAATAATTATAAAGTGATACATTTTTACTTTTTGTTTATATTAGTTTAGTAATCGAGTATTAAGCCAGTTTTGTAATTATGTTAGTAGTTACTAACATAATTACAAAACTGGCTAACAAAGGGCCACTTGCGATAAATAAAATAAAGTATTTAGTTAGCCTAAATTAGTTATTAATTATTAACTAACTTAATAAGATGGAAATGAAAATATTATTTGACAACAAGTTATTTACCAAAAGTTTCACAAGATACTTCAAACTTCTAAAATAAACAAAACACGGGTAAGTACATCATTATATTCCATGTAAGTTCCTCATATAGCAAAGAAGGATGAATCTTTAATGGCGGTGTCCAGGTTTCCAGAATCCCTGACTACATCACTACACGGGCCCCTTTAAAAGTTTTCATACATTGTCCCTTTGGTTAACAAGGAGCTACGAAAATTAAAGTACGTTTTTATTTTTAGGGTTTGCATTTGGATTTTTTGGAAAGTCTACACGGGATGTTAAATTTTATTCTTCAGTAATCGTTGTATACCCAGCAACTTGAAGGCTGAAATATCTATTCTAGTTGTGCGCTTCGCTGAATACTTATTGGTCCAACAACACCTTATGTGGCGATGGTTAACATTTAAAAAAAAATAATTAATAGCCTCTTAATATATCGACGAAACATAGCGTCTGAAAATAAAAGAAGAATATTACATTGTAGGTAAAGAATCCGAAGAAATTAAATTTAAGTAAAAAAAGTGAGCTGAAATACCTACGAAATTAAAGTGTTTTTTAAATTTATTTGTTATAAAATTTTTACTTTAACTTCTATGTTATTTTAGTTAAGACTAGGAGCGCTTAGGTTGATGCGACTATCGTATACAACACAGGAAGGTAATTAATATACCAACGTGCCAAAAACAAACTTGAAATTAACAAAAAAACCTAAATAAATAAATTCACCGAGCTGATCAAATATCAAAAAATGTCAGTTCTGTAAAATCCTTCCTCCTCTGCACTCTCCCAACTCCGCGTCTCAACATTTGCAGCAAAACGATTTGTACAAACGTCCGCGTCGCGATATTGCGCGACGCGACGCGACAAGACTGATGGTCTCCCAGCGAAGTTGGCGCCCTTTTAATAAAATATTTACGCGTCCTAGACAGATTACTGAGACAATTGTTTGTCGGCTTCAGTTCTGTGGTGTTTCTTCAGTGTTTCGTGATAAATTTACTGGTTGGGCTTGGAAATTGGAAACCGGTTTTTTAGTTTAGTATATACACCTTTCCAATTTTATGCATCTATGACTTTGTAGATAAAATAATATTTCTCAAACATCGACCTACTTATATTTAAAATCTTCCAAAATCTTCAAAACATCAAAATATTTTTTTTCATCATAAATAATAAAAACGTACACCTGTTGAAAGTCTTCTTTCTCTTCATCTTCATAGAGACTGTTTAAATACAACTTAACTTTGGAACTTTTACATGTTCCGTTTATTCACTTGTTAAAATGGCAGAAAAAGCAATAAACAATTATTGTATTGTATTGTAACCTAAATCAGTAATTACTTCAAAAACTTATTAATTAAATATATTTGTATAATTTCTTAAGTTTTTAAGCGAAATGTACATATTTATAAACTAAGACACAATACATTATTAGCTAAACAATGAGCAAATACAGTTTCTAATGGTTATAAATATATACACAGACCGGTGTCACCAGTGCTACGTAGCTTACAGAATTTGAGTCCCGCTTTATCATTAAATAAATTATTGTATTACTAACTTGTCTTCAGTTATCGGTTATTCAAATCTCACGCTATAAACCCGATTAAATTAATTGTTTGTAAGATTTGTATATCCGTATACGCTAAGCACATAATAATACATCTCAGAATTTGAATCCTTCTAACAATATCAAAACCACGCAGCGAGAACATAATATTTTTACGCACCTGCATAAAAACGTCCTTCTAGAGGAATCACCAATCGGAAACCCTAAGCCAATGACGCCGCGAGACATAACCTGGCGCCCGCAATCTACCCGCACTTACGAGCGATTCCTTCGGGAAATTTTGCATCGATATCATACTTTACTTGTTGTCACTCAGATGAATGAAACCACATGTGATATTTGGTAAAGATATTTGCTTAATTTTTTGGTTTACTTTAATAAAGTTCTGGGTATTAGGTAGATTAAATGATTTGTGTTACTCATCTTAACACAACTAGTTAGTAAATCATTTAACTAGAGATGGTGATTGAAAGAATTCAAGGATTAGGTTCATAAGGTTTATTATCATAAACTGTCACAATCTAACAGTAATTGTTTGATGGTCTCTCAAGGTAAATCTATTGTGAGCTTCCTGTTATTCTATCTGGTTTATATTAATTGATGATAATTTCATCAATTAATATAAATCATCAAATTATATGCTACTGGATTAGAAACTTGGTCACAATGAGAGATTTTCTGACAGCTCAGAAAATAGTAAATAATTTCAGGATAGGTCATTCTAGTAAAAGTTAACGTTTATGGTAAAAGACAGGCATACAGCCTTACAGCTTGGTCGGTCGTTAATAGTTAGATATTTAGTATTATTTTTGGATTTATTTAATTATTTGAGCACTGAATTGTGTTACTGAAGAAGCTTCGTCTTATTTTTATCCTACCTATCTTTTACTATATATTCGAAATAGCTTTTGTTAGCGCCACAATTGGAGCTATTTTTATCCTTAAATTTATTGAGGAAAATCCCTCATTATAAAGGTAAATCTAATTATTACATAAATAAATGTTTTGAACCCTAAATAAGTTTATGATGTGGCGGGAAAATTATATGTTCTATCAATTCAATAATTGTGAACAGTAAAAACTAAAAGAAAATGTATGCCATGAGCATATTTTTTCTTTCAACGTAATTTTGTTAAAAAGCAAATATTTATAACATGCACATAATATTTAAAAAAAAAAAACAAACTTCGACATACTCAAACTTTTTTTGAACTAAAAAAAGAAAACCAATCTCATCTTACTTCCTCCCGGGAAATTTGCATCAATATCAGAAGTTCCCCACTGTCACTCAAAGAGATGAAACCTCCTCATGCGTTACTTTCCTGAGGAAATCTTAATCCAATACGCTGAGACAGCACATGATTTATATACAGAGCCGATAAGCTGATCAGACGCTACGGGGGTCGGTTGAGGTGAAGCATCTGAGGAATGGAGGAATGTACATCGAGTGTAATCGTATATACAAAGTGTCATATTATTAGACCTTTTACAATATTTGTGTTGAGTCATATGTCTTTTAGACTCCCACAGGGCTAATGATTTCGAATTAATTTCTCGAGGTGTTGGTTATGTCAGTCCGCATTTAGATTTATCAATAGAACAAACTTCTGTTCTACTACTACGTAGAATAAAGCATTTTTTAAATATTTTATTTTTATTTGCAAATTATTATTTTCAACCCCACTGTTTTATGATTTGTATTTTTTCCAATTTTATCCATAACATACTGGAACGAAGTTCCTTGATCGATTCCCCTAGAATAGACATCTTAGCTTCCCCTCACACTATGCGATATTAACCGACCTAGCGCACCTGATCACAAATACATTTTATGTATTTATTTCTATAAAACGACTATTGAACAAAAATGTTGAAATATAAAGTTTTTGAAAAAGAAAGTTTAAATTGACCTAGTCTTTCGTTCAAGTTTTATTTATTTCGGAAACCGATACCTAACATTGAGCAACATAAAATTTGTTTGGAAAAAATTTCATGCTCATTTTGTTTCCATGACTTGTTGAAATATTGGATTGAAATGTTGCATTTTTGTAATATAGTGTTATTGCAGGAAATATTCTGTTTACGGCCGTTTTTACTGTTTGTGTTATCCTATTAAATTTAAATTCACGATTTAAATTTAAATTATTTGGGTTCAGATATATCGGCACCGTTGCTTGGTACATGTAGACAGTTAGACCTTCTTTAATTCATGACTATATCGGTGTTCCGAAATCGGGGTACAATTTCACTTTAAGAGCCTGCAGTAACATCTAATCTAAAATGCATGTGTACCAAGATACCTCACTTCGGGAGTATGACGTTTAGCTATCACTTTTAACGATACGTCTATATCACAGTAAATAGCATATATATTTACTGTCTCTAAAAGACCGGAATCCCGTTTATTTCTTAAACAATACTTTATACAAGCGCTATAGTTTAAAATGATATGTTTATTAACCTACATAATTTACTCCATAACCTTTCAGCCATCTTAACGTAATTGAGTAACAAGGATACAAACTTTTGCATTCGTAGTTAAATTTGCAAGTTTAATGTGAGTTCATTTACATATATTTTTTTAAATAACATAATTTGTCGTAAATCTTTAGTGGTGACTTAACAGAATGTTTAGATCACTTTGAAATATCAACACAATTGTGAAAGTAAAAGTAAAAATCAAAAAAATTTTAGTTAATTCAAATACTTCTGTTTCAACATTGACAAGTACTTGTTCTTATTGACGTTAAATAAACCATAACTCTACCAACAGTTCGGAAAAATCTTCATGAAGAAGAACTGGCAAGAAACTTCACGGGTGTAATTGTTTCAAAACAAATTTACAATGTCTCCTCATGTCTGTACAAAACTATTCTTATCGTTTAGTGAATAGATGGACAAATATTTTTTTTTATGACGTTAAAATGCAATATAATGCCATAAAATTCCAAACAGCATCCTAAATAAAATCAATTAAACGCACATAAATATCCGTCAATCTCCAGCATCATCGGTTTATTTGAAATAATAGCTGCACAAGTTGAGGGGTCCAATTAAACGCCTCCAATTATTAATGGGTCACTCCCCGGGGTCCCATTAACAATCACCAGTTAATCCTGGCGTTGAGGGTTGTGATGGTGTAGATAGCTTTTGGTTTATTTTCGATATGTCGATATTGAATTGATGTTCAGTGAGTAAGTATTTCTTTTCACCAAATACGTTTTAAAGGGCATTGTATTTGTAGGCAATAATTGTTTTTCTTAGTATTATCTTTCCTTAATTTTAATTTCCTTATTGTTAATTTGTACATTTTTCATTCGAAGTAATTTTTTTTTGTAAATAACAACAATGTATATATGGATTAATAATATACATATATTCATGTAACTATTCATGCATATTGTCTCTAGACAATATTGTATAGTAATTAATCTTAAAAATGTGGGGTAAACTTCTAGCACTGCAGGATCAAGCCTACAAAGAGTATCAGGGACCCAAGCTTATGACAATAATCCCTACACATTCTACCCAAGTCAACTCATAACAGATTCACTACACTTAATAAAATGTCCAATTTTATCACCTTAAAAACATTAAAAATTAACCCCTTCGAACCTCACCTTCAACAAATAAATCAACTTATCCCAATATACCGTTGCTCGGTCGATTGCCGGCACGCACTAATTGCCGCGTGCTATTTAATGCTATAAATCTCTGGGATAATATAGCGCGGCATAGCATAGCTGGCGATGTCGCGCAGGAATGTACGGGTTGCTCCCGTGCCCGTACGAACCGAAATTAATTGTTTTAATTAGATTTCTGATGCTGAGGAATAGGTGAAGTGTGGTGAAATGATTTGGGTTGAGTTTGGGAAGGCTGTGTTGTTTGATGTTAAGTTTTTATAATACTTTTTTATGTGAAAAGTCCTGTATGTAAGCACCTAAGCGAAAACAATAAGGTTCTATTAAAAATATAATCCTAGTAGTGAACTTGACCATCTCGATCACCATTGAATAGATCTCAGCATATTTGTGTCTGCTTTAGCCCAAAAATAGGCATGTGAAACTATTTATATTTCAATTTACCAAGTTTTTATGAAACACACGGCGTTCTAAAGTTTGAAAACGGTTGGAACGCCGCGGGTGCGTTCATAGCTTACTAAATTTCCCCGCGATCCTCCCTACGGGTTATTTATGAACAGTCACTGAGCTATGTAATAATCTGAAGCAGGATTTAATTTGTCAGACTGATTTCACTACAGAGCGAAAGGGACCACAGTATATCATTTCATGCATATAAAAGCGAGATGAAAAAGGGTTTGTATGAATCGTTAGCGGTTGCTAACACCATCCGAAAAGGGAAATCGGAGTTTTTAGAAGGTACTCTGGTGTTGTAAATTATACGGGATTTGTTTTAGGCTTTGAAATAAAATGGGAAGGAATAATCTTAATGAATATTGTTCGATTCAAAATAAATTAAATTCGAGTTCAATTTTAACATACTTAAAATTATGAAGTTACATCTTTACGTTTACTGAGAGTTTGGATCCAATTTTTGAAAAATAAACAGTAAGTTAAATTGCAGGGCCTATGTTGACCTATCAATAATAAATCGAGAAAAATAAATTAACAAACAACCGACAAGCACAATACTTTATGTTAGAGTTTAACTACGGGCTCACGTCATTAAACCAGTTTTGGTTTATATGTTTTACAAATAAAAATGTGCATTTTAATATTTAACATATTTATTTTTTAAGTTTAGAACTAGTTGTTTCTGCATGCTAATATAATCAATGTAATATAGGCAAAATGCTGAGTGCCAAAAGACGTATAATCTGAACTAGTGGACTAGAAACACCAACATTGGGTAGTTTTTTGCAGTATTGGGCAGTAGAGGTGTACAGTATAAGTTTCATCGTCCAAAGATTTAATAAGAAATATTTATTTGTTTATGTATAACTGATAAACTCGGAAAATTTTGAACCGATATCAATTATTTCTATCACTGGGTCGTAGCCAAGTGGCCGATCCTTCGCTAACTTTACAGAAAACTTGTTCAGTATATGGAGCATATTATTATTGTTATATAACGTGATGCTCCATACAATTTACGAGTTTTCTATAGCGTAAGCGATCATAGATTGGTAACTTGGCTACGGCCTCCTATTAGAAAACTATAAATTTGAGAAGTAACATAAGCTGTTATTATCATAATATGTTAACTGAATCGTCAAGTTGCTTTTGAATAAAGTATGAGACGGCTGACAAAAACATTTTGAGAATAACCTATTAATTGGAGTTTGTTCATGACATACCGAGATTGCTGATTTGTGGAACGTGTGTCTAACCGAATGTAGGTTTGTTAACTCAGCACCAACCTAACTGCTTAGTAAGTATCAACCACATAAATAACCCACATATCATCACTATTATTCCGTAATAATGTGTTTATATTGTTGATGTATAAATTAATAAAATATAAGCCGGTGTAGAACTGTATACTTGCGAACATGCTCGGTGCAACCCGATTGAAACATCGTAGTACTGAAACATTTTATAGTAAATTATTTGTGCCTCTCGATCTAGCACAGACTAAATAGCTAAGCTATCGATTAATATCCCCAATGGCTAATTTGTCCTGCACATAGTCTCACCGAAACACCGAGTGTTCACAAACACGTTAGCACCATCAACATTTACCGTAGTCTTGTTAAAGCAAAACAATAGCTTTTAATCCCATTGTCGCAGGGGTGCGTTAACTTGATTAATTAGTATAGAACAATACTTTGAAGAACCAGTCTATTTTGATACCTTTGCACAAGCTACGAGTTGAAGGGCAGAGATCTACTTGAAGTGGTAAGTTTAGGGTTGGCACTAGTACTATGATTACAGTTCATGTTACAGGTGGTATGAGTAAAAATATTTTTCACAGGAAATTACAATATGTAGGTTTTTATAAAGGGAGGACAAATAATGTGTTGCCAGCCTTTTTTTATCAATACTTCAAACATTACATTTTTAGTCTTCCAATCACGAGGTATTTCATATTTTCTTTGCTCTATACTCTAGTCTTCTAGTTTATATTAAGAATACATAAATGACGCCATCATCGTGTTGATGGACATTATAAGAAGCGAAAGCGGTTCAAAGTTAATATTGGGGTTATCAATTGAACCTTTTTGTTGATCTTTAAAGTGTTTATTTCAGTTCCATAGGATGGAATGTGTCTCATAGCATGTTCCTTACAAACACCCCTTTATTTCAAAACAACTTGGTTTAACAACAAATTTAAGTGATTTATTTCAGTTAAATTCCGTTAGTTAACTGGAATATGCATATATTCTCAATGCAAGATATCCTCGAGAAAACTTGTGATTGTTAAGAATAAATAAACAACCTTTTTTGCTCATACTAAATTACCGACCAAAAATCTGGCCCTACATACTTTAGAAATAAGCCGACTCATTTGTTTAAATATATAGTCATCGACTGAAACATCATCCAGACATATGCCCAAAATCCTGATCCCCGCCGTCTACCTACAACATATAGATACATCGCACCGCACCGGGACAATTAAGCTTGCTAATGAACAAGGAAAGCTTGAAGACATTACAATGATTAACAACATCAAATTGTTCGCCTCTTGCCTACCGTTCCAAGACAGATTAAAGTGACAGAGCAATGTTAGTAATTACATTGGAAAATGTGCGAAGATCCGGGAAGATG
Source organism: Marasmarcha lunaedactyla (assembly GCA_923062675.1). Lineage (NCBI taxonomy): Eukaryota > Metazoa > Arthropoda > Insecta > Lepidoptera > Pterophoridae > Marasmarcha > Marasmarcha lunaedactyla. Next base: position 19,372,047 of record OV281346.1, on the reverse strand, counting down.
AATATTTGTGTATTTGGTGATAGGTAATCGTATTCGATTGCCTGGTGTTCTCAAAAAGAAAAATAGTTGTAATTTTATACCGTTTTTTTACATTTGTATGGGTTTAACGTATTTAAATTTATAATTTAAAACAGGAATGAGTTATGCTTACTGTCATACTCAATAAGAACTATATTAATGTCTGTTATGTGTAAGGATAATAGAATAAATGAGTGAAGCATTTGTTGTTGCAAACAGTGCAAAATATTGGATTTAAGTGAACTATAAAAGTGGTTCTTGTAGTATAAGTTATAAACTATAAAAAAGTAAAAAAAAAAGAAGAACTCAAGTACACTTAATTAGGTGGGTAAATTACAACAGGTGCATTAAAATCTTCATGTCCGTGGCTTTTATCTTTAGGTTTATTTACAAAAAAACTTAGCATTTATTAAAGTTTTTGATGATATATGTATTCTTGCTTAATACCTAGCAGATAACTTAAACAACTAACGAGATATATAAGATAAAAAATTTCGTGCCACGGCGATAAAACTTGTGTGCACGGCAATGAAAGAATCAATCCACGGAAATGAAAATCCATATAAAACATAATATTTTGTATACTACTGAGTAGTAAACTTACATACAAAGGGTGTGGTACGCAATTATATACATCACTTTGTAAGGTGTTAACTTTAAATCTTTTTGTAGTTGACTGTACAATAAAAAACTCATCAAGTCTATGCTTAGGTCTTTTATCGTATTGCAGCAGGTTAACTTGACGAGCCCGGTACTGTCAGTATTCGCAACTACCTGTACATTACAGGTAAAGATGTTTTCTTTGCCTCATCATACCATGGCGATGAAAACATAAGTCACATGAAACAACTGGCGACGGCAATGAAATTAAACTGCTTAAAATGGCATGGCAATTAAATTTTTTTCATTGCTGTGTCTTTTTTTTCATTACCGTAGCAGATTTTGGCCACGGAAACCACGGCAATGAAAACACGGCGATAAAAATCAAAGCAAAAATATAAAATAACAAAAAATCTATTACTTATTCGAAGTACTAAACACAAATAAACATAACAGAAATGGCGTTCTATCGAATGCGCAGTCAAGAGAATAAACTTATGCAAATAGAAGTTATACTTATCCATGGCGATAAAAGAAAAAATGTCCAGTAACCTAAAAATGGAATACTTATATTCATGGCGCGAAAACAAAGGCAAGCGTGCAGGTCTTTCCGCGTCGATTTTTTTTAAACCCCTCCACGGGAAGGCTAGGATAAAAAATGCTCTGACGCATACACTGGCGCGCGCGATCCAGGTAATGTGGGACTCGTTGCGAGCCTACCAGAACCACTACCCACTAAAAAACCCCCTGTCGGCTCGTGCAATTTTTTTGCCACTAAGCCTTCATCTGAGCGACGGCCAATTGGAGATAGAGCCGCGCTAGCGGGGCCCAGAAGGGGTCACCCGCTGGGATTTACATAGCACTGAGGGTGCTCAAAGCACTGAGAATGAAAAAAGAAAATGTGCTCATAATGAAAAATAAAAATTGAATTAATTCGAATTTACGTTAGAATTAGAAGTTGCGGCCTGAAGGGCTTCGAGGTCTAGTGTTAATTGCGTGGGTTTGCCAGTGTGCACGTTTCTCGGTCTAGCGACTTTGAATTTCGAATCTAACACAGGAGCAGTATATGAGACTGAATCTCGAACAAGAGGATTGGGATGGGTTTTGGCGCGTTTGAAGAACGATTCTGAGAGTGTTTTGAGGTGCTGTTGCACTGTAGGCACTTCAAAATCTCTGTGCAGGTCCGCGTTACGCACGTACCAAGGTGCGTTTGTGGCCCTGCGGCAGAAGAGATTTTGAACTACCTGCAGTTTGTGCAGGACGGAGGGTTGGGCGTGGGCAAAGATTGGCGAGGCATATGTCATGACGGGTCTAACGCAGACCTTATAAAGCGTACGTTTATTTCTGAAAGACATTTTACTTTTTCTACCTAACATACTATATAGGCGGCTTAAGTAGAAACGGGCGAGTTTCGTTACTGTATCGACATGTGGCTTGAAAGAAAGCGTCTGATCTAAGGTGACGCCTAAGTATTTAATACTGCGCTTCCAGGGGATGGGAATACCTAACATTCGAATGTAGGGATCGTTGTAGCGATTACGGAGTTTGTAGTCGAATTGAATAGCAGAACTCTTTTCTGGGTTGAAGTCGATACGCCATTTTTGAAACCAAACACCGAGGGCGTTTACGGCCTTTTGGAGTCTGGTGATGTTATTCGGGACTACGTGACCTTTGGTGTAAAGGGCGGTATCGTCTGCAAAGAGGGCGAGTTCGACGCCTTTCGGCGGGATGGGGATGTCGTTAGTGTACATGGTGTACAACAGAGGGGCGAGGACTGAGCCTTGAGGGACTCCAGCCTTTATGGGACGAGGTGCAGAAAGCGTGCCTTCATGTTTGAAGCGAAACATGCGATCTTTGAGGAATGACGCGATTTACCTGACTAGTCGATCCGGTAAGCCTATTTTATAAAGTTTATAAACGAGGACGCTGTGCCAGACTTTATCGAAAGCTTTGGCTACGTCAAAGAAAACTGCGACCGTTTTATTACGCCGCGGATAGAATCCTTCGAGTATGTACTTGACGATTCGATGCACTTGCTGAGGGTAGGAGTGTTTAGCGCGAAAACCAAATTGATGGGGAATAATGAGAGGGTCACCATCCGTTGGAAACAGATGATAGTAGTAGGGATTGGCGGATTCCCGCTCACTTATTAGGTATGGTATCAAACGCGAATTTATTTAAGTTCGCTAAGTTAGCGAACGTTCATCTAACTAATCCGCGATATTATTTTGATTAAACCGCGGATCAAAGTAATTCGCGCTATTATTTTGATTAATCCGCGTATCAAATTAATTCGCGCCTAGTAGAACGCGAAGTCCAACTTTCCCAAAAAACCAAAAATGCCCTGGTTTCTGGTAGTAGTAGGGATTGGCGGATTCCCGCTCACTTATTAGGTATGGTATCAAACGCGAATTTATTTCATAAGGTCGCGGGTGGTCGAATCAAAACGCAAATGTTATTGACTATTTACTTTTCTTCAATTATAATTTATCTTACTATACCTATTGTGAATTATAATCATTTCACCCGCCAGGTATTGCAAATATGTTACGAAAGGGTGGTTCAGTAGCGTCTTATTGTTCATATTATTTAAACGTTATGCAGCATGTTTTTACTTGTTACATATGACTAACCAAATTCTTGTGATAACAATGTAGCCCCATGACGACGGTTACTTTTTGTGTTTCTTGGAAAATTACAAAGTTAAAATGAGTTTTTTATCAAAAACCAAATTCTTGTGATAACAATAAAGGGAGAGAATTTGCTGCTTCCTCAATTATTTCAATTGTTCCTTTATCGGTTTGTAGTCTCATGACGACGACGGTTAATTGTTTACGCCTCCAACCACCTCCTTCTTCTTACTTTTTTTTTATCTATTTTGGATGGATATAAACCGAAGGGAGCTCATACATCTGTACATTTCAAATCTACCAGTGCGAGTGAAAACTTGAAACTTATTACCCAGTAACAAGTTCCTGCATCGCTGCTATACAAAATGTCTGTGAGTATTGCTTTTAATTTTTTTTATTTCTTTCTATTTGTGTAATCAAAATGTGTTTTTACTACTCATACTTTGGTCGCTAGATTTGTAATATTGTCTTATGATTTTAACAAAGTTTAGTTATTTTTCTGAGGCTTTTTATTCGATTCACTACTTTCTTCATTTCGCAGTTTGTTTTTTCAAACATTGTATGTTTTCATGGAACCATTTAATATTTAAATTCTTTGATAGAGATACATGTCCGTTTTATTTCAATGTAACTTAACAAACTTATTAATTTTGTTCTTTACTTTTGTTTCAGAATCAAGATACTTTTACATTAAAAAACTACTACTTTCCTGATACTCCCGACGAAGACGAAGAAATCACTCTACCGTCGTTCAGGATAAATACCCAAAACGTCGGTTGCAAAAGAGTGGCAAACAACATCGAAAAGTTTTTTGAAAAACCGAAAAGGAAGAAGAAGGGTGCTAAGTTATCATCGTGCGTCGGACATTGTAGTGAGGGTGGTGTAAGCTACATATCAACTAATGACGATGACGGTTCAAATGCGAGTCATCTTGTGAAAATCGAAATATATGACATGAACAAAATTCGCAACGTTTCCAATACGGAGCTTTGGAAACATACAGACGTGCGTGTGAAATATTACGCTCACAGCGGAGACGACCAACACTATCAGAGCACCCGAGATATCATCTACGAAATAACACAGAAAATAGCAACAAAAGAAGATTGTGCTAAGTTCTTTGTGGAGACTAAGGACAAAAAACCGTGAGATAACTCTTAAAGGTGTGATGTGATTCAGTGACAATACTAACTTTAACAATAAAACCAAGTGAGAGACACATAAAACTGTGAGTGCACGCAACTACCTGCTCAGTGTCTACAGTCTACTCGTCATAAAGATATACAATGCTTACAGAACAAGTAATTGAAAAGATGGGTAAAACAATAATTTTACGTGACTTCAAAAGATACATTCGATTGTGGTACCTTCAGAATGAATTACCACAATGGATGATGGAGGATACGGATATCAGTCCATTCTTTACACCTTGTCAAGGACATAAAGTACCATATGTTTACAATGAAACGGAAGAATGTAGTGAAATCGACGGAGTGCTTCCCATGGCAGGGTTTTGTTCAACATGCACTCAAAAAAGTGCAGGTTAATAAATAAATTTTACCTTATCTTTGTTGTTTAATTTACTAAGGGTATTTCATTTTTTGAATGCTCTTTCCGAAGACATTTTAAATACAAATCTACCACAATATTCTATGTAAATGAGTCTTCAGATAGTTTTTCCTTAAATGAAATATCTTTATCAAATTTCTTTTAAATGAAAGATCCAAGTTTGTTACAAAAAATTTATTTTAATATAAAAATACAGACATGAATAGATTTCTTAAAATTAAATCTTTACATAAAGTATTTTCAGTAAACATGTTTATAAAATCAATCATCGGTATTTTGTTAAATCTAAAGTAAACAAACAAAAGACTATACATTCCACATACCGAAGTCATGTAGTTTTGTAGAACTGACCCATTACAAAAGTATTGCTTAGAGTTTCTCTTCAAAAAGTTTTCCAACATTAGTGTAGGCTTCCGACCAAACGAATCAAAATATTCCCCAATTCCATTACCATTAATGAAAATTGCTACCCAGTGAGATCCAGGTCTTGTGTCAGGATCTAAATTGCTTATTAAATAGACAGGTAATGTAACTTTGACAGGTAAACGATTAGCAGCAAAAACATTCAATGTTAAGTCGGGGTGTATTTTCCACAAACATTTTTGTATGTCGATGGTGTTCATCTTAAACAAATTGATTTAACTATTGTAATCTAAAGTAATTTCACGGTTTTTATTAATTTCTAATATGTTGTCAAACTCTGCATATACTACGCAATTGATCGTGTCTTCAAGCGGAGATTCGAAACCTACTTCCAGTCGAACACATCCACGTTTTATGAGACTCCAATGTGAACTAGAGTTCGCAGACAAGTCAGGAGTCATATCAAATGCCAAAAGACAACAACTACGTGAGAAATCATATTCTGTTATTGCATTACCATCATTTGAAAAGTGAATACCAGTTCCCGAGAAAAGAGTGTGATAGGCACTTGTAATTACGTTTTCAGAAAACGAAGGTTGCAAAGTTTTGGATGGTATTTGTTTACCGTCTACATATATACTAAATGAATTCAGACCAAAGTTATCAAAGTTATAGGGATTAGAGGTAAAACTACCATTAAAAGCAGAATTTTTTACAAAACCGACTATACACCGTTTAGGTATCTGACCAAGGAATACATTATCCAATGTCTTAGTTTGAACTCCAGAAGAAATTGTTAAAATTTTAACTTCTGCTCGGGTAAGGGGGTATTTAGCAGTAGTTTTTAACAATACTTTTTCGTGAGCTAATAAAACCGAAGGATTTATTCGTACTTTTCGTACAAGCAACTGCGCAGCACTAATTTTAACTTTAAACTTGTGATCGTTGTTTGGACACATAAGATTGAATGATTCCTTTGTGCGAACTAACTTTAATCTCATTTCTACACCATTTAAAAGAAACTTTTCTTGATTGAATATATCCCCATGTACGTGACCAATCATTTCAACAGTACGACTTCCCTTCACGAGTCTTCTTCTTGTAACGAAACCTCGATTTGATTCGTCACAATTATCCATGTTGCTTGCTGTATCCTGGTACCACATGGCACATGTGAGGTGATTAGTTTTAGCCGCAGATCCATAGTTTAGTAAATTTTCTATATATGCACGGTACGCATATGTATTATTCGGTGGTGATATCAATTTTTGGTTTAAATAAACTTCAAGTTGATTAAACAATGAATGTAACCAGTTATTGATTGGAGCTACATTTGCATCCGCCGTAATCGATGTTGAATCCTGGTTAGTTACTTGAGCTTTGATGTTAAGTAATGTATGAGACAAATCTATGTATTCATCTCCAGCACCGGGTATAACGAATTCAATCGGTCCTTCATCACTTAGAGAAGAAATAGGACTATAATGCATCCAAGCTCCACTTTCAATGCTTGTTTGTGTTGATGGTAAAGCAAATAAATCCAACTCCGATTTCACACACTCACGAGAATGATGATGTAAAAATGACATTTTTTAATTTGAGAATATATCTGGCATACGTTGTGTGCTCTTACGTGCTTTTGAAACACCTTTCCTCTTAGACGCTTTCGAAGAAGTGAGTGCCTTTTTACTGGTTCTTTTGATTTTATACCCGGATCCTAACATTAAAGAATCAATTTTTTCATCTGCCTTTCGTTTCAAATTGTTGCTGACAGCCTTCAAACGAGTTTTGACACTTTCGTTTAAAGGTCGAGTACTAATCATATCTGAAAGGAGGCCTACACCGGCATTGAGCGCTTCCTTACCTACTGTTTTTGCTCCACTAGTCAGCAAAGGCAAAACTGTCCTAAACAAGCCTCCTAAAAAACTCCCAATACCATGACCACGTTGAAAAGCAGCTCCTTTGTACACAATTCCTACACCTGAACCCGCTTGATGGGTATAATATTGCTCGTAAGGACAGGCCATAATAAAAAAAAAGTAGATTGCTATTTAACTCGTTTGAAATGGAGTTTAATACACGCAGTCCCAAACTGGAATGGTACTTTTTCCCCAGTGTTCGTTCTTATATCTATTTCTAAAACATCAAATTCTCTTCGCAATACGGGAATATAATGTGCAGGAGAAAATACGTTCATTTTATAAGCACCATAAACATACTTTGCTGGATCCAAGGGAACTATTCTAAGCAAAGATGTCATCACATCTCCAACCATTTGTGGTTGAACGATATCAGAATAAACAAACAATTGCGATGGTAACCCTAGTAGCAAGTCAACAGGATATTTTCCCATAGTATTTTTGGTTTTTATAAAATTAGACCTTGGTTCAAACCCAAGCTGTAATCCAAGCGTAGTAGATGTTGTAACGGATGTTATGGAATCATTATTTGATGTAACCGATACACGTTTTGATATCTCATCGTAACGAAACTGAACACTGTCTTTTAGTAAAGGATTTTGATTAAAAGCCATTAAAAGATGATCAACAGAGTCATAGTTTGTTGCTGGTATATGTGATTTGTATTCCACTTTGGCCAAAGCAGGTTCACTCAATAAACGTTTATTTTTGCTTATATAAACCACGTTTTCATGTTCCCGAACATTTATTATGGTACATGGATAGTGATATTCCACTAACCCAACTTCCCACTCTCCTTCAAGCTTGATTGTTTTTGGTAATTTCGTAAAAAAGTTTGTTGTTTTATTATCCGGAAAATATGAAAGTGAGCTATTGCTCAGTAACGTTAGATAAAAACTTTCATCACTCATATTTGTTCTAACGTTTGAGCTGATATCCAACTATTAAATTTATTCGGGTAACCTTTCCACTTAACCAACACTTCCTTTCTGTTACCAGAATACCTAATACCTATGATTTTATCTATTTTGTATTTAGTGGTGGGGTCATAAGTAACTTTTTGCAGCTCCTTACCATAAAAAGTACCTACAATTGGTTCATTTTGCAAATCTTTTAAAGTATAAACCAATAGTGGTTTTCGTTTGACAATAGAAGTAATAATAAATATTTCATCACTCCAGTTAGTCTCATAACCTTTTTGAAATACGTGTTTATGTTTTGTTATTCTCACAAAATCACCAACTTGCAATGAGGATGTGTAATGGGTCTTAGAATTACTTTTTCGTTCATATAAATTACACCAAACCGTCATGATGTTACTTGAATTAACATCACATGGTCGCATTTTAATACTAGAATGATAACTCATATTATAAGACTTTAATAAATTTTTTAAAATATCGATATACTTATATGTATTTTTGTGAGTAAAGTATCGCCACATTTTCATCTTCAATGTTCTTTGGAATCGTTCTACGATACTAGCTTTAATATCTGGATTATTTGTGGTATAGTAATTTACATTGTTACTTTTTAAAAATGAAATTACATCTCTCGATGCAAATTCCGTACCTTTATCAGATTGTATATGGGTTGGTGTAGCATTTGCTTCGTTAAATATACTTTGAAAGCACTTTTTGATGGACTCAGAATTTTTCTTTTTGATTGCTCTTGCAAAAGCATATTTACTAAAAACATCAATAACACAAAGTATGTATTTATAACCATCATTATATTGACTATAAGATCGCATATCACTTAAATCTGCTTGCCATAAAACATTAAAATTTGACAAAATGTATTTATTTCTTACAAACTTTTTATGAACTGGTTTATGTAATGTATATGTCTCTTGTTTTTGTAACCATTGTTGAACTTGTTTTTTATTCATTTTACCCCTTAAGGCACTTGACAACTTATTAACGCTACTGTACCCCGCTGGATGTGAAACATCATAATAAATTTGATCTATATCTAGTACGGGTTCCATCTCTCCCAATCAAGTTTCTTCCGAGCTTTTTTCAATGGTTCTGATGACAATGATCTTTTGTTTGATGTTGATGGTGTCTCATGAGGTTGTAGCGTATCTTTAATTTCTATTATGCTATTTTGCAGGTACTCGTATATATCAGGATTACCGATACATCTGATCGGTACTTGTATAATTGATAATACTTTAAGGTAAGGGTCGCTTCCAATTGGTGTAGGACGTTTTAATTTCCTTAGTGTGTTATTAACTAATTCGGTGATATTACTGAATGGAATAGCTTTATCTTGGATTATTACAGTACCATTTTCATCCCATCGTATTTTTTCCTTATTTTTTTGTAAACAATCCAGTAATGTTTCAGCTCTCTTTTGATAACTTTTTGGTATAGATTGAAGGATTTCTGGAACCGAATACGCGTCTTTCCGCGGAATATCACTCTCAACGACTGATGGTGGTGTTATACTAGGATTAAGTTTCTCATATTCATTTTTTAAGTATATTGGGTTGGTGGACACTTGAATGTGTGGTTCAGTTTGAACTTGAGCGTCGCTTCTGTTTTCTTTTTCACTATGGAGTGAAATAATTTTTAAAGAGTTTTTTTTCTCATCGTTGAAATGCAAATATCTTTGCAACGTCTGAAGGTATAAAGTCCATTTTTCACGATCATCTACTTTACTTTTCATAATTTTTTGCATTTCACCATCCAAACGAGATAAAGTTTCTTCAGTTGGGTTTTCCCTTTCCTTGAGTCTTTCGAGTGCACTCGATTCAATCAAAACCATTTTTTTTACGTTAGACATAATGTTTTTACTTTAAGAACGAGTTATTGTATTCAAAATAGTACTTAAAACAGCACCCAAGATTAAAGGTAAAAATGCACCACCTTTTTGTATAATAATTTGCTTTTTAGATTTAGTATTCCCTTTGGATATTAATTTTCTTAATATTTTTCTGTACTTCTTTAATTTGCTCTTATCTTTATCTTTTAGTGGCACTTTTCCTTTTAATACATTAAAAATACATTCAATTAGACAATGTATTTCTGTATCCCCACAGGTTTTGAGTAGCGCTGCTCTGTACTTTGGTTTTAGTGAATGTAATGATCGTAATAAGTCCTTATGGGAAGTTACTCGACCAAGCATCATTTTAAGACTAAATAAATTTTATTGTGTTATAAAATATATATATCGTGATTCAAATGACATCAGTTGAAAAAAAACAGTTCAATTTACAAATATTGAAAGTTGATTCACTTGTATCTTTTAAATCAATTTTTTCTTTAAGAAACTTTAAAAGAAAGTCACAAAGATTCTTTATTTCATCATCATCACACTTTTCAAACAATTGTTCACGATATTTAGCTTTGATTATTTTTAATACTCTAAACAAATGATTAAGGTTTGTAGATTCTGCTTGAGTCATTATTTAGAACTGATAAGAGTCGATCGCTACGTGTTCTATTTATACCCTTTTTTAGGAATGTAAACAACACAGTTATTATCAGATGGAAATATTTTGCTTTTGAAGCGATGCATGTCATTGGTGTTTTGTTTCAGATCAATTAATAAATATCCGTGAGCTTCGGTGGTTGCATCTTTGTATGCTTCTTCAACAAACTTCGAATTATCTGGATAAACTTGTCTAGCCAAATGTCGTATCTGTGTTCTGTCTCTTGGATTTTTAAAATAAATTATGTAACTAGAGTTTAATGAAATATCACGTTGTCCTTTTCCTTGATGGAATATGTTTTGTGTAATATAAAACACACTCAGATTTCTGTGGTGACTGCCTTTCGTAAAAATATCAACAATCCTTCCATCTGATTCCCTCATGAGATCATCAATTATAAGTAGTCTTGGAGATTTACCGTCAATCATGCTAAGATCTGGGATCCCTTGATAGTAAGTAACATTTTTTAAATTATACAAGGGTTGCATTTCATCAAAACACCAAATAATTTCAGAAAAGCTAATGTTACAAATTTCATTACAGTATTTCAAAAAGTTTGTAACAAAATTTGATTTTCCACAACCACTAGGACCTGCAACAATTGCAGTGAATGGATGAAAAAAGTGGACCATGATTATGATTATTAAATGGAGTTCAGAACGTGTTACTCTAGTGAAAATAAAAATGCAAATACTGTTCAGGTTTAATGCACAATTTATTTATAATATAAAAATTAACCCTAAACAAAGTGGAGATAAAACTTAAACTAATTAATAATTTAAAAGATGGTTGCAAAAACTAAACTTAAAACTATGTTTTTAAAATAAGTACATAAAAATTTTTATTATGTTTGACATACAAAATTTTACACAAACAATACAAGTTGTATGAACAACACATAGTGATCACATCAATTTTTCTTTTTATTCTTTAGGAATTCTAAAATGCCCCCAAGCTAGTGTATTTGTTGAATTTGGTAAAATATATCGTTTAGTATCAGAGTAACTCAAACTGATTTTATGAATTTTTTGTGTAAATAATACATGTTTTATGGATCTAAATCGCAACATTTTACTTATTTTATTGCATTTTTTGAATAAACAAGTTTTGTAATCTTCTAAATTGAATGTTTTTGTAACACATTTATTAACACCCTTTGCTTTTGTTGTTAAGTTATCTTCTACATCAATCGCATACATTTTCGCACGAAGACCAACGAATTCTTTACATATTTTACCATTATTTTCGTCTTTGAAGAACCCTAACTTTTTTTTATTAATTAATGGAAAACCATATTCATTATTAGTTGCATAATCGGATGTATCAAAGTATAAATGTAAGTCTGATTTAATATCTTTATATAAATCATCTGTGAATACTTGATAAACTAAGCTGTCGGTGTCGGTATACAATAATTTAAGATTGTTTTGAAACTTTTGTTTCATGTGATTATAATGGAAATTATACATTAATGTTTTTGATATATCTAAAATGCAAAACCCTAAATAAATGGGTTTGTTAAAAAATAATTTTGTCTTACTTAATTGTATTGCAACTAAACTTTCCGAAAATATTGACAAACTGTGGAATTCAGGTTTCGCAACAAGCGATTGTGCACCTTGAACTTTACCACGATTTTCCCAATGATTTAATAATTTAACGTCCACTCTCTTCGCAATGTTTTCCATAGTCTTTCCAAACACTGAATTGTTCATAAGTTTAAAAAAATCTTTTTCGAAATCGTTTGAAGACTGTGCTCGTAATTGAGTATTCAAATCAATGTATGTTTTTAACCAAGCGCTTTGTTTAAACTTAAGTATTCTGTGTATTTTACGTAAAATTAAACCGTTCTCTAAACATTGTTTTAAATTTCTATAATGTATGATATATCTTGATTTGTTATTTAGGTTTGGAATTAATTTTTTTTCTCTGCAATTAGCAACAGTAATGCTTTCAGGACAAAAAGGTAAATCTGAATGAGAATCGTGTAAGCTATGAGGGTAATCTAAATCAACTTCCAATATATAACCATATTCCGCCTCATCCGAAATGTTAAAGTCAGTATTGATATCAACCCATTGAAATTCACCTGTAGGTAGGTATTGGGACATAGCCCATCCATATAGGTTATTAGCATCAAGGTAAATGAGGAAGGAAGACTCGATCTCTCTGTTATATTCATTCATGAACTTATTATTTGCCTTTGCATATCTGTTACTACATTGGGATATTCCACCTCTTATACCTTTTTGTATAAAAGCAATTATATCAAAATCTGTAAGCAACTCCAATTTAACTTTTGTATGAATTAGCATAGCATCCCAACTTAATCCGGGTGCAGTGAAGTAATGGGTTGGATCTAATTCATAAGTTTTGAGACAGACTTGTCGAAAATTTTCGAAAATATCAGCTAATAATAGAACATCAGTTTTTAAGTAAAAATCAGAATAATCATTCATGTTTTTACATTTAAAATGATTCCAAACATCTTTTGCATGTTCGTAATCGTTCTCAGAAATGTTGCTATCATTTATTGAACTATAAAATTGATCTCGAGTTGGAAGACAAGTCATTTCTAACGACTTAAATGAAGTCATGATTTCATAGGGGTACACACCCTTTCGGAGTAAACGTTTGAAGTCATTTTTGTCAGGAAAGTTTAAACCGAGTTCATGGAATTGTTCAGGCTTTAAATTATGAGCAAGTTTTTCCAGACTACACGACATAAATTTTATAGAATCTACAAATCGTAATTTAAAAGGAGTTCCGGCAATATTTAAGTTTTTGGTAAAAGAAATATATTTTTCTTTATTCTGTGGAATTATCTCTATTTCACCTTCCTGAATATTTAAAGCATGTACAAGAAAATGAGCGTCGTAATTACTTAAATTGTGGAAAAATATTGGAATGAATTTTTGCGGTTTATATTGTTGTGCACATAATTTATGGGCTACGCCAGCGTATTTACCACTATACCAGTCAAAGTTCACAAATTTTTCAACATTTAATTTTTTTTCACAAATGTAGCAAACTTCACTATTCGAAATGTTAAGCTTTTGTGTATCGGTCAATTCTTTTGCGGGAGATTTTATAACAATTTTCGGAACTAACGATTCTAAATCTTCTTTCACGGAACGAATAAAAAGTTGGGCACAATTTGGACCTGTATATGTTTTGTAGCGTGAAAGTCTATCATTAAAGGAACATTTTATATAATATCCAAAACTGTACACTTCATGTTTTTGTATTTCAATAGTAGACGATTGATTGGGATCGTTTTCACAAGTATTGATTGGATTAAGAAACGCTTCGAAATCAGCATACACAACAAATGGTACTTTCAGTTTACGGTCGTATCTATCAAACGTAATTTGGTTATTTGAAACGTTTTCGCCAAACCAATTTTTCTTTTTAGAAATCTGATCACTAGGTAAGTCTACTTTAATTTGACCGCAGTCACGTTGTTGGTGTTCTAGCAACTTTGATTTGATAGAAAAATTAAGCAAACAACCATCGCAAATATGAGCGGAAGACTTGTGTGAGTTTAATTGCCTACTCACTAATCTAGATAAGTTTTTAATGTAACAATAGTGACCAGAAATCCCTCTGGCAAGGTAAAGAAGGTTAATGTGAACAGTTTTACGAGATTTGGTGTGATACAGAGGACCTATAATTTGATTGAGTTTACTTTTCGTATCGTATTCTAATCCAAAAACGTTGATACTAATATTGTTAAGTTTTTCAAACTTATGTATATCCTTAATTTTAATGGGAAACGGAATGTTTTCAAACTTCAGTTTATTCATATGCTTTACGTATGAAGTCATCCTATCTGAATTACTATTGGTAGGAAATAATGCAGATAAAATTGCCCACATAAAACATTGATGGTCATTATTTTTAACATTTATAACCGCTTTTTTTAACTTAATATCATATATTTTCTTAAATTTTCACGATTCATACTTTAAATAAAACACTTTTTACCGGATATTATCGCGTATATTTTAGTTAATTTTAAAATTATTTCGACGTTTCGGCATCTTTGCAGTTGCCGTGGTCACGATAGACTAAGGTGTTGTTCATCTATTGCCAGTAATAAAAACTACATGATTGTCAATACATATTAACGCCATCTGTTTCTCAGTCTTCTCGCATAACGTCCCGGATTGACACAAAAGGCACTGACTGTGTCCTGAGTTTGCAGTCTAACAGTTTGCTGGTTTTTCATTTTGATGTTTTTAAGTATTGGATCCCATGTTGATGAAAGTTTCCAACCATCTTCTCTATTGAAATTTGGATGTTTTTTAATTTCAATAGTTTCTCTGACCATCCTAGGTATAAAATGTTTCTCTTTTGCTAGGATCTTCACGGTATCAAATCTTAAATAATGGTTGGGCTTGTCTATGGAATGTTCACAAACTGCAGATTTTGAGGTTCGTTTATTTTTAACATCAGAGATGTGTTCTTTAATGCGAGTTGACACATTTCGTTTGGTTTGACCGATATAAGAGAGCCCGCAGTCACAGTCGATTTTATAAACGCCTGGATCTTGTAAAGGGATGCTTGATTTTATTGGACGAAGATGCTGGCTTATCTTTGAGTGCGGCTTGTAGATAGTTTTGATTGAAGCTCGCCGAAGAATGCCTCCTATCTTGTCAGTAACACCCTTTATATAAGGCAGGAATGCTGGTCTTCGTTCAACTGTGAGTGGCTTTACGCGGTTTCTGCGACGGCGACGCGGTGTTTTTAAATCGTTATCCCGCAGCACTTTAACCAGGTGGTTGAGTTCCTCATTAATGTGTTGGGGATCGCAGATTCCATGTGCTCTCTGAAACAAAGAGTTGCCTACGGCAGATAATTGGCTCGGGTGGTGATGGGATTTCCCATTTAGATATCGGTCAGTGTGGGTGGGTTTCCTATAAACAGTATGGCTAAGTGTACCATCAGGATTTCTTTGTATTAAGACATCTAAGAAAGCTAATTTGTTCTCCTGCTCCAATTCCATAGTGAATTTAATTTTAGAATTAAGGGAATTGAGGTGGTTTAGGAATGCAGTCACTTCATGCTTAGGTAATATAGTGTAGGTGTCGTCAACGTACCTCTTGTATATCTTCGGCACAACAGGTGCCATTCGGAGCGCTTGCTCCTCGAAGTTCTCCATGTAAATGTCAGCTACAACAGGTGACACCGGAGACCCCATGGCAACACCATCAATTTGAATGTAGTAATTGTTATTCCACATGAAGTAGCCAGATGTTAAACATAGCTCTAATAGTTCTGCATATTCCTCGGGCAAGTTTGACTCACTTAGCTTCCTTTTTACTATATCAATGCAGTCTCTAACAGGTAGTGAGGTGAATAGAGACGACACATCAAAGCTAACCATAGTTTCATTGTTAGTTAACTTGAGATTTTTAAGGTCACTAACAAAATGGTAAGAATCCTTTACATATGCACTTGTCTTTCCTCGCAGTTGTGAGAGCACAATTGCTAAGTGCTGGGCCAGCTTGTAAGTTGGTGTGTCTAGCTGGCTCACAATAGGTCTCAAAGGTACTTTAGCTTTGTGTATTTTTGGTAACCCATACAATTTTGGTGGTTTTGCACTTGCTGGTGTTAACTTTTTCACATCTAAATGTAACAAATCTTTGTGTTTTTGTATTAAAGTGGATGTTTTCTTCATAATCCTGTTGGTGGGGTCGTAATTCACCATTTTGTATGTGTTTTCATCCGCTAACAACTCCAAGATTTTTTCGTTATATTCAGATGTATCCATCACTACGGTAGCATTTCCTTTATCTGCACGGAGAACTGTTAACTCGTCATTATTGCGTAAGGTCTTCAATGCAAGGCGTTCTTCTCTGGAAAGATTCGATTTCGGTAGACTATTGCGTCTTAATACGCCGGAGATATCTTGCCGTATACTTTCAGAATCTTCCTTTGAAAGTTTGTTTGTGAAAAGACAGTCTTCTACGCGACAGATTATGTCTTCTACCGGTATTCTAGACGGAGTTGGTGCAAAATTTAAGCCCTTCGATAAAACATGTTACAAATGTTATAAAAGTTTTATCGAAGGGCTTAAATTTTGCACCAACTCCGTCTAGAATACCGGTAGAAGACATAATCTGTCGCGTAGAAGACTGTCTTTTCACAAACAAACTTTCAAAGGAAGATTCTGAAAGTATACGGCAAGATATCTCCGGCGTATTAAGACGCAATAGTCTACCGAAATCGAATCTTTCCAGAGAAGAACGCCTTGCATTGAAGACCTTACGCAATAATGACGAGTTAACAGTTCTCCGTGCAGATAAAGGAAATGCTACCGTAGTGATGGATACATCTGAATATAACGAAAAAATCTTGGAGTTGTTAGCGGATGAAAACACATACAAAATGGTGAATTACGACCCCACCAACAGGATTATGAAGAAAACATCCACTTTAATACAAAAACACAAAGATTTGTTACATTTAGATGTGAAAAAGTTAACACCAGCAAGTGCAAAACCACCAAAATTGTATGGGTTACCAAAAATACACAAAGCTAAAGTACCTTTGAGACCTATTGTGAGCCAGCTAGACACACCAACTTACAAGCTGGCCCAGCACTTAGCAATTGTGCTCTCACAACTGCGAGGAAAGACAAGTGCATATGTAAAGGATTCTTACCATTTTGTTAGTGACCTTAAAAATCTCAAGTTAACTAACAATGAAACTATGGTTAGCTTTGATGTGTCGTCTCTATTCACCTCACTACCTGTTAGAGACTGCATTGATATAGTAAAAAGGAAGCTAAGTGAGTCAAACTTGCCCGAGGAATATGCAGAACTATTAGAGCTATGTTTAACATCTGGCTACTTCATGTGGAATAACAATTACTACATTCAAATTGATGGTGTTGCCATGGGGTCTCCGGTGTCACCTGTTGTAGCTGACATTTACATGGAGAACTTCGAGGAGCAAGCGCTCCGAATGGCACCTGTTGTGCCGAAGATATACAAGAGGTACGTTGACGACACCTACACTATATTACCTAAGCATGAAGTGACTGCATTCCTAAACCACCTCAATTCCCTTAATTCTAAAATTAAATTCACTATGGAATTGGAGCAGGAGAACAAATTAGCTTTCTTAGATGTCTTAATACAAAGAAATCCTGATGGTACACTTAGCCATACTGTTTATAGGAAACCCACCCACACTGACCGATATCTAAATGGGAAATCCCATCACCACCCGAGCCAATTATCTGCCGTAGGCAACTCTTTGTTTCAGAGAGCACATGGAATCTGCGATCCCCAACACATTAATGAGGAACTCAACCACCTGGTTAAAGTGCTGCGGGATAACGATTTAAAAACACCGCGTCGCCGTCGCAGAAACCGCGTAAAGCCACTCACAGTTGAACGAAGACCAGCATTCCTGCCTTATATAAAGGGTGTTACTGACAAGATAGGAGGCATTCTTCGGCGAGCTTCAATCAAAACTATCTACAAGCCGCACTCAAAGATAAGCCAGCATCTTCGTCCAATAAAATCAAGCATCCCTTTACAAGATCCAGGCGTTTATAAAATCGACTGTGACTGCGGGCTCTCTTATATCGGTCAAACCAAACGAAATGTGTCAACTCGCATTAAAGAACACATCTCTGATGTTAAAAATAAACGAACCTCAAAATCTGCAGTTTGTGAACATTCCATAGACAAGCCCAACCATTATTTAAGATTTGATACCGTGAAGATCCTAGCAAAAGAGAAACATTTTATACCTAGGATGGTCAGAGAAACTATTGAAATTAAAAAACATCCAAATTTCAATAGAGAAGATGGTTGGAAACTTTCATCAACATGGGATCCAATACTTAAAAACATCAAAATGAAAAACCAGCAAACTGTTAGACTGCAAACTCAGGACACAGTCAGTGCCTTTTGTGTCAATCCGGGACGTTATGCGAGAAGACTGAGAAACAGATGGCGTTAATATGTATTGACAATCATGTAGTTTTTATTACTGGCAATAGATGAACAACACCTTAGTCTATCGTGACCACGGCAACTGCAAAGATGCCGAAACGTCGAAATAATTTTAAAATTAACTAAAATATACGCGATAATATCCGGTAAAAAGTGTTTTATTTAAACTTAATATCAATTGGTAAATCAATAAATGAAGATCCACGTAAAGGATTGAATTGATTGACATTCATATCTAAATGTTTTATCTTTTCTAAAGACCAACCACTATCTTTTTTTTCAAAATTGCTAACTTTATTTGTAATTTCGTTATTTATTGAAGCAAAAATCATTTTTAAATCGTCACCATGGCAGACAGTCCAATTTAACGTTTGGAAATCAAATGTATTCTTTTGCTGTTTAGTTTCTTGTGTGAAATCAGCTTTTAAAATAAAGTTCACTTTGATTATTGTTCGTTTTTGAATGCATTCTTCTAACAATAAAAATATGGTTTCCTTAATATTTGTGAGGAACGATTCTGGTGTTTCAAAGTAATTATTTATTTCGTCATTGGACTCAGAAGTGATTCTAAAAGTAAGAAGGCGGTTGCCGAACGCGGAATCGATTAGATCAACGTTTTTAAGTTTTTTATGCGATGATAGCACATGACTTTTATGACTTTCACTTTTCAAATGGCTAGCAAAGTATTTTTTTGAAACAATTTTTTTACAAATCATACATTCAATGCGATCACTATGTTTTGAACTTACGTTTGATCCATGTTTTACTTCTTCTGAACTTGTTGACGGCAGACATAACCTCTTACTACTTGGATTTTCTTCAGGAAACACATCCGCAGAAGTTCGCTTCGCTCCTTCTTTTCCATGTTGAATGATATTTGCATCCTCAACTTCTTGACATAGTTGATTCAACTCATAATCTTCACACAAATTGAACAAATCGATATCGTATGAAGTATCCATATTGAAGTTCATTTGGTACTGCTGCTACACAAAATGTCACAAGAACAACAAATTGTTTGGATGAAAAATTTGAATTTTATTAACCACCACTGAGCAGGTAGTTGCGTGCACTCACAGTTTTATGTGTCTCTCACTTGGTTTTATTGTTAAAGTTAGTATTGTCACTGAATCACATCACACCTTTAAGAGTTATCTCACGGTTTTTTGTCCTTAGTCTCCACAAAGAACTTAGCACAATCTTCTTTTGTTGCTATTTTCTGTGTTATTTCGTAGATGATATCTCGGGTGCTCTGATAGTGTTGGTCGTCTCCGCTGTGAGCGTAATATTTCACACGCACGTCTGTATGTTTCCAAAGCTCCGTATTGGAAACGTTGCGAATTTTGTTCATGTCATATATTTCGATTTTCACAAGATGACTCGCATTTGAACCGTCATCGTCATTAGTTGATATGTAGCTTACACCACCCTCACTACAATGTCCGACGCACGATGATAACTTAGCACCCTTCTTCTTCCTTTTCGGTTTTTCAAAAAACTTTTCGATGTTGTTTGCCACTCTTTTGCAACCGACGTTTTGGGTATTTATCCTGAACGACGGTAGAGTGATTTCTTCGTCTTCGTCGGGAGTATCAGGAAAGTAGTAGTTTTTTAATGTAAAAGTATCTTGATTCTGAAACAAAAGTAAAGAACAAAATTAATAAGTTTGTTAAGTTACATTGAAATAAAACGGACATGTATCTCTATCAAAGAATTTAAATATTAAATGGTTCCATGAAAACATACAATGTTTGAAAAAACAAACTGCGAAATGAAGAAAGTAGTGAATCGAATAAAAAGCCTCAGAAAAATAACTAAACTTTGTTAAAATCATAAGACAATATTACAAATCTAGCGACCAAAGTATGAGTAGTAAAAACACATTTTGATTACACAAATAGAAAGAAATAAAAAAATTAAAAGCAATACTCACAGACATTTTGTATAGCAGCGATGCAGGAACTTCTTACTGGGTAATAAGTTTCAAGTTTTCACTCGCACTGGTAGATTTGAAATGTACAGATGTATGAGCTCCCTTCGGTTTATATCCATCCAAAATAGATAAAAAAAAAGTAAGAAGAAGGAGGTGGTTGGAGGCGTAAACAATTAACCGTCGTCGTCATGAGACTACAAACCGATAAAGGAACAATTGAAATAATTGAGGAAGCAGCAAATTCTCTCCCTTTATTGTTATCACAAGAATTTGGTTTTTGATAAAAAACTCATTTTAACTTTGTAATTTTCCAAGAAACACAAAAAGTAACCGTCGTCATGGGGCTACATTGTTATCACAAGAATTTGGTTAGTCATATGTAACAAGTAAAAACATGCTGCATAACGTTTAAATAATATGAACAATAAGACGCTACTGAACCACCCTTTCGTAACATATTTGCAATACCTGGCGGGTGAAATGATTATAATTCACAATAGGTATAGTAAGATAAATTATAATTGAAGAAAAGTAAATAGTCAATAACATTTGCGGTTTGATTCGACCACCCGCGACCTTATGAAATAAATTCGCGTTTGATACCATACCTAATAAGTGAGCGGGAATCCGCCAATCCCTACTACTGATGATTCTGCATTCGAGAGAGAATGACTCTTTCGAGAAGTTTAGACATGGCGTTGAGGAGGGTGATGTGTCTGTGATTAGCCGGGATATCCAGAGGGTTACCCGGCTTGGGAATACCTATGACAATCGCTTCTTTCCAAGCTTTTGGAAAGTAGCTATGGTCAAAGCAGGCATTGAAGATGATAGCTAACAAGGTAAGCACCTGCCTCAGCAGTGCGTAGTTGGAAATTCCATCCGCACTCGGAGCTTTTTTGGATTTTTGACTTCTAATGAGAAGCAAAATTTCATCATTAGAGACTGTGACGGGGTCAGCGGTGATTGGGAGAGAGTCTCTGCGGAGAACTTCGTCCTCCACCGCCTGGATGTGAGAGGGATTAGCGGGTTGCGTGCTGGGTGACCATTGAGACGCAATGCTGTCAGCGAAGCATTCGACTTTCTCTTCGACTCCGAAGGCGATAGAGCCATCGGGATGAGTGAGTGGAGGGACGTGTGAGGCGGCGTCTACGCGTAGTCTCGGGCCATACTATAATACGCTTGGTGGGACGGGGAGATATTCGCGATAAGATCGTTCATCTGAGCGTCTCGGAGTTCCGCAAGGCAAGACCTAACTTTACGTTGAAGCTGATTCGCAGCTGTTCTATAGGCGGGCGTGGGATATTTCTTGGCTCTCCGGAGAGCCGCGTTCTTAGCTTTAATAAGATTGCTAACGGCTAGGGGAAGCGTGGGTTTGCCTTGTTTAGCAACCGTTTCGTTATCGCTGATGGTTGAGTTGATAGCATCAGTGAGAGAGTTGACTAATGAATCTATTTTATCCGGGCTATCTAATTGATAGGGCGAGATCGCAAGCGGAGAGTTCGGGGCCTCTGAGGCTGAAACTAACAAATTTTTAAAATCTTTCCAGTTGGTAAAGGTCTTAGGAGAGGTGACGTTATCGTTAGGCGCACCTAGCACCTAACGCGCACGAGGGAGACGGGGCGGTGGTCAGAACCTAGGTCATCGAGCGGTTCGATAGACCTGAGAGCGAGGTTCATTCGCTTGACAATTGCAAAATCGAGGATGTCAGGAGAGTAGTTCGGGTTGTTGGGATAGTGAGTGGGAGTAATGGGAGAGATGACGTCTAAGTCGAGTGAGTTAGTGATGTCGAGGAGAGCGATACTGCTGGTGTTGGTTGATAGGCACGTCCAGTCAGTATGTTTGGAGTTAAAGTCTCCGAACATAATGACTGAATGGCCGAGGGCGAGAATGGCCTCAAAGTCGCTGCGGGTTGGTCTGGAGCCACAAGGTATGTAGACTGAAGCTATGATGATGGTCGGATGACCAGTCATAGCCAATCTACATACAGTGGTTTCCATGTTGAGGAGAGGAGGGGTAGGGAGAGGACAGCAATGGAAGCCTCTTTTGTAATATATAGCGGTGCTGCCGAAACCGTCGGAGTTGGGCCTATCCTTGCGAGTAAATGCGTACTTAGGAATAGCGAATCCCCTGGAGCGGTTTGGAGTAAACCATGTCTCCTGCAGAAGCAATCAGTCTGGCTCGTTGTTCTGAAGGAACAGTTTGAGCTCAGAAAGGTTTGTACTGAGACTACGAACGTTAAAGGAAACTAGGGATAAGCCCTGGGTTTGATACGACCGGACGCGGGATTTGCTTTTGATTTGGATTTGGTCTAGACATTTTCTTATTTACGAATTTTTACAAAAAATAAAATTTATAACGAACTTAGAAGCGAGTGATGCTCGGCTAACGCAGAAAAACGCTCTTGAGGAGAGTGGGCGGCTCGCAGTTTGCGTGCGAGTATGGAGATTTCCTTAATGTCGACGTTTTGAATGACGTCAAACACGGTCTTCATGTCCTCAGCCAACGACCACTGAGGTGAAGACGACGGAGCGGGACGCAGGCCTACGGGAGCTACGGGAGCTGGGATAGGACGGGAAGGTGCAGGTGGGGCGGCCGGACGCCACCTCCAGGACAGAGCCGGAGTAGGCGTCGGCTGCTCGGGCTTTGCTTCCGGGGGACCCCGGTTGCGCAGCGGCGGGAAGTTAGCGTGAGTGAGCGGCGCCACCGGTTTAGGCGCAGCCCCCTTAGCTGAAGAGCGCGGAGCGCGCGGGCAACCCCTGTAGTTAGCTGTGTAGCACACAGGCAGGGGGGAAGTGGATTCGGGAGTGCGAGTGCACTCCTTTGTGATGTGTGGGTCCAGGCACTTAACGCACCTGGGGGGAGCTGAGCAGTTAACCGCTGCGTGGCCATAGAGCTGGTAGCGGTGGCACTGCCCAGGATGGCCGCGGGGGTTGGGACGCTCGTCAGAGATATTCGAAAGTCTGCAGATTGTGCCAGCCTCTCTGAAGATCTACTATGGAGTGTGTTGTCAATTTAGACAATAAAAACCGGCCGTAGACCTGACGAGGTTGGGTTGCACTAAAAGTGCGGGATTGACTACGTTACGACCGGCCGAAGCCGGCCGCAGAGCGAGTCTCTGACTACGTAACAAGCGCCAAGCGTCAAGTACGTAGCCAGAAAATCAGCCCGAGCCTTGCGAACAACTATCGAATTTAATCGACCGTAGTAAGCTCAACTGTGTTGTTGCTGCTCCTACCGAGGTGGGGTATTTATTCGAGGGGTGCACAGAGTGCGGGATTGACTACGTTATGACCGGCCGAAGCCGGCTGCAGAGCAAGTCTCTAACTAACGTAACAAGCGCCCAGCGTCAAGTACGTAGCCAGAAAAACAGCCCGAGCCTTGCGAACTACTATCGAATTTAATCGACCGTAGTAAGCTCAGCTCTGTTGTTGCTGCGAGACTGACTTAGTTACAGCCAATCGAAACCGGCCGCAGCGTAAGTCCTACAGAGGCTTATCTCAAGTCGTCGTTTTTTTTTTTTTTTTGTTCCCCTCCGCGGGAAGGGCAGGAGGATAAAAATGCCCTGACGCATACTCTGGCGCGATTCCAAAGTTATGTGGGACTCGTCCCGACGCCTACCAGGACCATACCCACTAAAAACCCCCTGTCGGCTCGTGCATTATTGCCACTCAGCCTTCATCTGAGCGACGGCCAATTGGAGGAAGAGGCCGCGCTAGCGGGGCCCAGAAGGGGTCACCCGCTGGGATTACATAGTACTGAAGGTGCTCAAAGCACTGAAGGTTAATACATAGCACTGAAGGTGCTCAAAATGAAAATCAATAATTAAAACAAAAATTAAAAAAATTGCAAAATAAAATTGAGTTAATTCGCATTTACGTTAGAATTAGGATTTACGTTAGAATTAGAATTTACGTTAGAATTAGAATTTGCGGCCAGAAGGGCCTCGAGATCGCGTGACAGTCTGGTAGATGAGTACGCTTGCGCATTTCTAGGCCTAGCGACTTTGAACGTCGAGTCTAACACAGGAGTAGTATATGAGACTGAATCACGAACTAGAGGATTGGGGTGGGTTTCGGAGCGTTTGAAAAACGCTTCAGAGAGTGTTTTGAGATGTTGTTGTACTGTAGGCAGTTCAAGATCTCTATGCAAGTCCGCGTTACGCACGTACCACGGTGCGTTTGTGGCCCGGCGGCAAAAGAGGTTTTGAACTACCTGCAGTTTGTGCAGGAGGGAGGGTTTGGCGTGGGCAAAGATTGGCGAGGCATACGTCATGACGGGTCTAACGCAGACCTTGTAAAGAGTACGTTTGTTTCTGAAGGACATTTTACTTTTTCTACCTAACATGCTATTTAGGCGGACTAAATAGAAACGAGCGAGTTTCGAAACTCTTTCGACGTGTGGCTTGAAAGAAAGCGTCGGATCTAATGTGACGCCTAAGTATTTAGTACTGTGCTTCCAGGGGATGGGAATGCCTAACATTCGAACGTGGGGATCGCCATCGGGACGACGGAGTTTGTGGTCGAAGCGCATCGCAGAACTCTTTTCAGGGTTCACATCGATGCGCCATTTTTGAAACCATACACCAAGGGCGTTTACGGCCTTTTGGAGTCTGGTTACAAGGTGCCGAACACTGTGGCCTTTGGTATAGAGTGCGGTGTCGTCAGCAAAGAGGGCGAGTTCGACGCCTTTCGGCGGGATGGGAATGTCGTTGGTGTACACGGTGTACAGCAGAGGGGCGAGGACTGAGCCTTGAGGGACTCCAGCTTTTATGGGACGAGGTGCAGAAAGCGTGCCTTCGTGTTTAAATCGAAACGTACGGTCTTTGAGAAACGACGCTATTAATCTGACTAGGCGATCCGGTAAGCCTATCTTGTAGAGTTTATAAACGAGACCGCTGTGCCAGACTTTATCGAAAGCCTTGGCTACGTCAAAGAAAACCGCGACTGTTTTATAACGACGCGGATAGAAACCGTCAAGTATATACTCGACGATTCGGTGGTTCAGACGTTCAGAGGTTTGCCCGGCTTGGGAATGCCTATGACTGTCGCTTCTTTCCAAGCTTTTGGAAAGTAGCTATGGTCAAAGCAGGCATTGAAAATGATAGCTAACAAGGTAAGCATCTGTTGAGGTAGGTGCTTAAGTGCGTGGTTGGAAATTCCATCCGCACCCGGAGCCTTTTTGGACTTTTGATTTCTAATGAGAAGCAAGATTTCGTCATTAGAGACTGTGACAGGGTCGGCGGTGATGGGGAGAGAGTCTCTGCGAAGGACTTCGTCCTCCACCGCCTGGATGTGTGATGGATCAGCAGGTTGCGTGCTGGGCGAGCATTGTGCGGTAATGCTGTCGGCGAAGCATTCGGCTTTCTCTTCGACTTCGAAGGTAGTAGTGCCATCGGGCCGAGTGAGAGGAGGAACGTGAGAGACGGTGTCTACGCGTAAGGCTCGGGCCATGCTATAGTACGCTTGGTGGGACGGAGAGATATTCGCCATGAGATCGTTCATCTGAGCGTCTCGGAGTTCCGCGAGGCAAGACCTAACTTTACGTTGAAGCTGATTCGCAGCTGTTCTATAGGCGGGCGTGGGATATTTCTTGGCTCTCCGGAGAGCCGCGTTTTTAGCTTTAATAAGATTGCTAACGGCTAAGGGAAGCGTGGGTTTGCCTTGCTTAGCAACCTTTTCGTTGTCACTGATGGCTGAGTTGATAGCATCAGTGAGAGAATTTACTAATGAATCAATTTTATCCGGGCTATCTAATTGTTCGGGAGAGATCGCGAGTGGAGAGTTCGGAGCCTCTAAGGCTGAAACTAACGTATTTTTAAACCCTTTCCAGTTGGTAAAGGTCTTAGGAGATGAGACGTTATCGTTCGGCGGTCCTAGCACGAGGGAAACGGGGCGATGGTCGGAGCCTAGGTCATCGAGCGGTTCGATAGACCTTAGATCAAGATTGATTCGCTTGATAATTGCAAAGTCGAGGATGTCAGGAGAGTAGGACGGGTTGTTGGGATAGTGAGTGGGAGTGATGGGGGATATGACGTCTAGGTCAAGGGAGTTAGTGATGTCGAGGAGAGCGATACCGCTGGTGTTAGTCGATAGGCACGTCCAGTCAGTATGTTTGGAGTTAAAGTCTCCGAACATAATGACTGAATGGCCGAGGGCGAGAATGGCCTCAAAGTCGCTGCGGATTGGTCTGGTACCACTAGGTATGTAGATTGAAGCTATGATGATGGTCGGATGACCAGTCATAGCCAATCTACACACAGTGGCTTCCATGTTGAGGAGAGGAGGAGTAGGGAGAGGACAGCAGTGGAAGCCTCTTTTGTAATATATAGCGGTGCCACCGAAACCGTCGGAGTTGGGCCTATCGTTACGAATAAACGCGTACTTAGGTATAGCGAATCCCCTGGAGCGGTTTGGAGTAAGCCATGTCTCCTGGAGAAGGAATAAGTCAGGTTCTTTGTTCTGAAGGAACAGTTTAATTTCGGGAAGGTTGGTGTTAAGGCTACGAGCGTTAAAAGATACTAGGGATAAGCCCTTGGGTTTAATACGACTGGACGCGGGATTCGCGGGTCTAGACATTATAATTTATTATTTACGAATTTATAAAATATAAAAGAATTTACAACGAACTTAGGAGCGAGTGATGCTCGGCTAAAGCAAATAAACGCTCTTGAGGAGAGCGGGCGGCTCGCAGTTTGCGTGCGAGCACGGAAATTTCGTTAATATCGACGTTTTGAATAACGTCGAACACGGTCTTCATGTCCTCAGCCAACGACGACTGAGGTGCGGATGACGGAGAAGGACGCGGCCCTACGGAAGCTACGGGAGCTGGGATGGGTCGGGAAGGTGCAGGCGGAACGGCCGGACGCTGCCTCCAAGACAGAGCCAGAGTAGGCGTCGGCTGAGCGGGCTTTGCTTCCGGGGGACCCCGGTTGCGCAGCGGCGGGAAGTTAGCGTGAGTGAGCGGCGGCGCCGGTTTAGGCGCGACCCTCTTGGCGGTGGAACGCGGAGCACGCGGGCAGCCCCTGTAGTTAGCTGTGTGACCAGACTGGCCGCACAGCACACAGGCAGGGGGGGAAGTGGATTCGGGAGTGCGAGTGCACTCCTTCGTGAAATGTGGATCCAGGCACTTAACGCACCTGGGGGGAGCTGAGCAGTTAGCCGCTGCGTGGCCGTAGAGCTGGCAGCGGTGGCACTGCCCAGGGTGACCGCGGGGGTTGGGACGCTCAACAGAGATATTTGAGAGTCCGCAAATTGTGCGAGCCTCTTTAAAGATCTCCCTCGAGTTGGGAGTATTCGACAAGATAACTAAAGCTAACGGAAAGCGCCTACCGCGGTTAGAGTGCATCTTGTGCACTGCTTCGGCCGGGAAACCCTGGGACTTAAGGTCCTCGAGGATTTCTTCATTCGCGAGCTCGAACGGGACGCCCCGTAGTACTGCGCGGATCTTACGCTCCTCCGGGAGGGCGTAGGTGTGGTACGCGATTTGATTTAACCCGAGCAACCTGGTAAACGCGCGGAAGTCGTCGACGGTCGCTACTTGAATTTTGATTGTATCGCCAGCGTTGGCGGCTTTTAAGTAATTAATTTTGTGCTTTTTGCACAAGTTAGAAACCGCGGTCCAGCGCGTTTTTTCACGCAGGAAGACGGGCGGAGGGAGCTGAGGTTTCGGCGGGACGGGAGCGCAGCGCGTCGCTGG
The DNA here is from genome assembly GCA_923062675.1 of Marasmarcha lunaedactyla. Lineage (NCBI taxonomy): Eukaryota > Metazoa > Arthropoda > Insecta > Lepidoptera > Pterophoridae > Marasmarcha > Marasmarcha lunaedactyla. Next base: position 19,343,908 of record OV281346.1, on the reverse strand, counting down.
CTTCGATGGGACCGACGGAGACGCGGTCACTTCGAGTGACATGAGCGGCGCGGGGGCGGGTGTAGAAGACACCGGGGTTGGCTCGGGTGTTGAAGACACCGCGGCTTTTTTCGAACGCTTCTTGGAGCGTTTGGTAACTAATTGGAAGGCGGGCTCAGGTTAAGGTGGCGGCGACCGATGAAGCTTCGGACGCGGCGGAGTCTGAATCGCTCCCGGGAGCGGTACGCTTCCTACGAGATGATCGCGAGGATGAGACCGACGCGCAGTCCATATCGGATGGAACGGGAGACGCGGGAGAGCTATAGACCTGAGGGGTCTGGGTGTTGGAGGCCTGAGGGGCTGGGGTTGGGGCCTGAGGGGCCGGGGACGCGATTGATGCCTGCAAGGCCTGCGTTAGGATGTCTTTTGGGATGGAGACGCCTGCCGCAGCAAGCGCCTGGGTGAACGCGTTCGCGAAGTTAATAACGCTTAGCGAATCCATTAGGGAGTGTTGGGACAATAATATATATAAATATAAGTATAATAAAAGATGCCTAGTTCCTAAAAACCTAGCAAAATCCTAGCGGCAAACCTCCCTACCAGCGGTAGGGGGGCTGGGGAGAATAACTTAAAACTAACCGTAGTACGCCGAAGGCCGCTACCTAGAAACCTAAAAAAAGGTACGCAGGTAAAGAGTTGACCGCGTTACAAATACACACGAAAACACACAAATATGATAAAAATAAATATGAAAATAGGAGAAAAATAAATAAAATAGAGAAGAGAAATAAATAAAAATAAAAAGGACTGGTTCAGTACAAATTCGTTGTCACCGTTAAGTATCCTTTGCACTGAAACCAGACTACTTACGCTGGGCACAACACTGCACTCAGCACAAGCACAACACTACTTAGCACAGCACTTTGAAGACTAAGGGGCTTAGTCGCAAAGAAAAATCACACTTCGAAAGCACTCAGACGGAGTAGAAAAACCTTGAAAACCGTAGCACGGAACCAACACGCTATACTGTGACGTCAGTAGACTGAGCGCCACGGAATGGCGGGAAGGCACCGATCAACGGAGAACTGGGTCTTGCACGTCCGCACCGCGTGGCGATCGGAGTGAGAATGCAAGTCGTCGAGGACGAAGCGAGTTATTGTACGAATCTCAGCGTATGAGTGTTGCTACGAGTGACTCAACGGCTGGTGCGACCGTGAACACGTCCGAGCGGGGCCGGACGCAGAACTGATCTGAGAGTTTGAGTATTGTTACGAGAGAAGTCGTGAGACAACAATCGTGACTCGGCAGCCGGGAGCGAGCTTCAACACGTCCGAACAGGGCTGGACGCAGATCGGGTCTGTTCATCCGCGTCGAGCACTTGGCGGCACTAATATGCAACGTTTTGCGCACAGGGGCGGGGGACGCAAGTCGTTAGATAAAACGATATTCTTAAAAATGTTTAGGACATGGCGATGAAAGGTAGTTCTAGGACAAATGAATTTTTTATTACCATTCGTTGTATTGTTAAAATTTTTGAATAAATGTATTCCGTAACAATATTTTAACTATGCACGTATGAAATAAAACTAGGTTTTAATATAAATAGCCAATAGATTTTTATCAATGAGGTATTATAATACACTTCAAGGTGACTTGTGGACAAACACGGCAATGAAAGATTTCGAGATTTAATTGATTTTTTTAGAGTACCTATTAATCCGTTATATTAAATATTTAGTGCTACACATAGATTACTATATCACCTAACCAGAAAAAAATTGTGGATCATTATAACTATGTTTTTTAGTACCAATTTCATCGTTGCAACGCAATTTTTGGCCCCGGGAAAGTCACTAGGTACACTAAATTGAATTTCGTTTTAATTCACCAATAAATGGTCAATACTACGCAAGTTCTTCAGATCAGCCAGAAGTTACAAATAAAACTATTTTTTAAATGTAGAGTTGAGTCTAATTTTGAATATTATTTACGAGTTAGCCATATATGATAAGTTTACGCTCAAAAAAAGTTCTTACCCAATCGAACTGGCCACAAAGATAAATACTATTTGAAATCCGAAGCCCATTAGTGATGTGACAAAGTTTCGGCAACACTTGTTCTGTGGCTCCAGTTGTTTGCCACAGCGCTGTGTAATCCCGGATTGTTCCCGGATAATCCCGGGATCTAGAATCATGACACTATTGTTGTAAGTGTGAAACCGGCATAAATAGGCCTAGGGTTTACGCACCCCTGTGTAGGGTCGTTTTAAATTGTTTACCGTATACTTTGAGCCCTTTGCCTCTGTGGTAAGGGTCGTGTTGTAAAATGTTTGTATGGCTCAAAGGTGCGATTGAGGTATTGTGCTCGGACAACAGCATATTGAGTTTTTTAGAGAGGAAATGAGTTGGAAAATTGGTATGTTTGAACCTTCTTTTTAGTGAATGAGTTTTTTGTAGATATTGAATGAATGATACCAAATGATGTGGTTAAAATGTCCAGTTTAAATTTAGTACTGGTGTGTTAAGGAGTAGGGAGCCAAGCTACTCTAGAGGAGTCAAGCGGGTTTTAGATCTTTAATCTCTCGTGAACGAAAGATTTTATCTTTTTCAGCACCAATAGAATAAGCCTATCATAAATAAGGATAATTATTTCAAATATTCAGAGTGCCGTAGAGGGTAGGAGAGCTGTCTTATATGCCAGAGGTCCCAGGTTCGAGACCTGGCCGGGGCATTCATTTGTGCGGTGAACACGTTTGTTCTCGGGTCATGGTTGTTTATATTTATATATGTATGTTTATTCTGGGTTCCCCCAAGTTCGCTGTATGGTCATCCATAACACAAGCTCTGCTTATTTTAGGGCCATACAGTTGGTGTGTTTGTCTGGGGATTTATAATAATAATTAGTTTTCTATCGCAAATAACCTAAGTTTCAATAATTTGCGTTGTGGAAAAACATTTATAAATACAAATGTTTACATTATTTGCAGTCTTTGGACATAAATCTATATACCAGCATATAAATACAAACATCCATACCTCATGAATAATCATCCGGGTTCAATAAACAACTGTTTGACGTGTAAACGAGATTTAATAAACTATTGGTGGCAAAATCGAAAACAAGGGTTTGTCAAAACATAACATCAATTCCTAAGCACCAAATATTTACACTCACCGTAACATACGACCATTCTCTAAAACTACGGGATTATTTACAGGTTATTTGTATTGAAAATAATCCAGCGGACTCAAATATTTACTTAGATTAGTTTAAAGATCCATATTGTCAAAACATTGTAACCATATTAACCAAACGCGTGGAGTTTTGTGTATTCCGAAATTTCATGACAATAAGATTTATTTACTACAATATTAGATTACTTTGGAATAGTTAAGAATGACGTAGTCAGACGTAGTACACTTATTTAATTTATAGGTATGCTAATGCATTTTGTAGCAGTGAATTGTAGCACGTACAATATTAATAACAACACTTATTAGCGCATACCACATTTTGGTAACACTAGAGTGAAATTTCTTGAAGTTATGTATAACAAATACAGATTAAATAGTATATACGTATTAAAGTTACTCCGAGTGTACAGAAAGTGACCATAGATACAGACGATTGACAATTACAGGGATCGTTTCGGAATTGAGGCGTCTTCGAAAACTAATAGTGAGAATATGCATCGGCTGCAACGTTTATGCAAACCACTAAATATTATGGCCCATAACGTTTACGACCTTAGCCTATGCCTTAGGAAGAAGGCTTTACACGACACGATTTTAGAGTTTTAAGCGAACGTACGATGTTGCAGGGTCTGAATGAATAATGTATGTAACGTTTTATGTAACTACAGAAAACATTCGACGACCGATTGGCGTAGTGGTTAGTAGCCTCATAAGCTGGAGGCCCGAGGTTCAAGTCCTGGCCGGGGCATTCATTTGTGCGTTGTTTATATTTATATATGTAGCTATATTTATTCTGGGTTACCCCAGTTCACTATAATAATATGGTCATCCATAACACACCTAGGTTTCCCCACCTCTGTTTACTTTGGGGCCATACACTTGGTGTGATTGTGTCGGGATTTATTATTATATTATTATTATTATACTTACTGGCTTCATTACTATTGAGTTTCAGATTTAACTTTTTGGACATTACTTTATGGACGAATTTAAAGTGTACTATGCGACGTCAAATGGTTCCTTAAGGCTTTCCTTTATTTAGATTTTGCTTGCCTAATCTAGACTTAGATAAGGTACAGAAAAAATATGAATGCGCTATACAAAATCTATATTTAGGCGTTTCTTTAGTTTTCCCTAGCTGTGCGTGTTTATTTGTTTATTTTCAAGTGGAAATAAATTATCCACACAAGTAATTGCACTAAATTCCGACAATTAGTTGCAAATACCATTCCCTCAAGTCACAGCGTTTCAAAAAAACAGAGAGTTCATAATAAACTGAGCACAGACAGTGGCCAAATTGCTTTAGATTCATGTATTTTTTCTTTTTTTTTACTAAATGGACAATCTGGATCACCCGATTTTGTGGCCTAGCGCTGAAGGCGCTTAGCCAGAACTTAAACTGCTCCTACGTACGAAACGCCTAAGGGCACTCCAGACGGCTTGAGTTTCATGGAGACAACACCAATTACACAAAACTAGCGATTCGCAAACTTATCGTATCGTACCTTACAAAAGCCCTCCAGTACTAAAGGATAACCTTTCGATAATTATCGCCAATACGACTTTGACGACTCCCGCGGGCTCCGTCGCACGCGACTTGTCGTACTACGGCTTTTAATGTTATGTACGTAAATTTATTTTTATTTCCAACTGTAAAGGAGTGCCATTATGTGAATTGCTTTCGATTTGATAGTGTTTGGGAGGTATTTATTTGCATTTTGTAGGTTTGGTTAATGTATTAGGCTGAAGGGTTGGTATACCTGAAAATATAGTTTTATAAGTTTAGATTTAATATATAAAGTCCACATAAATACATATCACATAACAAAACGGAGTAATATTATTGATTTAAATAATTTTGATAGTTCTCGTAAGTTTCATTAAACTTATTTTCTACCCGCAAAGTCACCCACGATACTTTATAAACACGCAGGGAAGCTCCTAACTTATTTTAATTAGCCATAAATCTCTGTTGTTTACTTATTCAACAATATATGTCCCTCACCAGTCATTAATGGGAACTGTATAATTTCATCCCCTTCTTAAATCTTCGTTAATTCGTCGCTGAATTGCGGAAAGCACGCGATGGCAGTTAGCTTTCTAGAAATTCTTTATTCTTATGTAAGCTCGTATGTTACGCCTGTTACAAATGTATAGCAATGCTGCTTTTCGTCAACTAGGATCGGTCGAATATACAATATTGGTTTAAAAAAAAAGAACTTTATTACTGCTTGATTGACATTGTGAATATCTAAAAAGTAAACTTTGTTTTCAAGTACATACAAAAATAATATCATCTCACTAACTTGTTTAATTTGAAAATTTAATATCTTCTAATCTCGACTAAAACCTTATTTCGTTATTCCTATGTTAACCACGTTAGCGAAATACAACTCACTACAGCGAACATTATTATTCAACTATTAATGATTTGATAGGACGCCTGTTACCATTTGGTGGATCTTATACCTGGTGGTCTTACTGTTATGAAACAATTAAAAATATTAAGAAAAGCATATTTTAAATATAATTAATACAATAGGTACTATATTTATACCTTAAATATTAGTGGATTGATGGATTATAACCTGGATAACACTTTATTGTTTAATAACAGAAAAATTGAAATTGAAATACAAAGATACATCAGCTGTAAAACAAAATAATATCTCCGTATTAATAATGAGCATTGCAGGTACAATTTTTATCTTGTCAAGCTACATTTTGTGCATAAACTTAAGAAGTCACTACAAGATTTAATTTTGTATATTTTTTTGAAATAAACATCTGTTTGATTCTTCACCGCGTGTAGAAGTGGCGTGTCTCCGCGCAATGCACTACATCCCCGGGGCGCCACTGCTATCAATTATTCCTGCTAAGTAATACTCACCAGGTACCAGGAAAACCGATAATTTACAATTTTCATCAACTGCTGAGGGGAGTTTCTTTAGTTTTTCATGTTTATTGTTTGATAATATAGGTTTATTGATGTCGGAATTTGTTTTAGATATTCTAAAATGTGCTTTCCTTGATTATCTTTTACTGTAAATACAGAAATAATACATATATACAAAAATAATAATAATAAATCCCCAGACAAACACGCCAACTGTACGGCCCCAAAGTAAGCAGAGTTTGTGTTATGGATGACCATACAGCGAACTGGGGAGAACCCAGAATAAACATACATATATAAATACAAACAACCATGACCCGAGAACAAACATCTGTGTTCATCACACAAATAAATGCCACGGCCTGGACTCGAACCTGGGACCTTTGGCGTATGAGGCAAGGCTACTTACCACTACACCATTCGGTCGTCAATTTAATATCTTGTATATAGTTTCAGATTTTTAAGGAAATTACTATTAAACAATTATATTCTGTGACTCATTCGGTTTTCATGAGTCAGTTAATTAATCACACTTAGGATGTCACAGTACATTGTGATTGTCTTTCGAAACGAAATGTCAATGCTGAAAGTATTTTTCTATTAAATGCTTGCGTAGATTTTTTTTGTGGAGTTTTGATGATATCCTGTCTTTTAGGTAAGGCAGTTAGCCTACCAACAAGATCTTACATAAAAGTTTGCATAAAAATGATTGATTCAATGCTACCCTATGCCAAATAAAGTATTCATTTCTTTGTATCGTAAATATGTATTACCCGTTATATGGTGACATCTAAGAGTTCTGCAAATTCTAATGATAAAAAGGGATGTCTATATAGAACTGGATACATCTACCTTCTTTACTCAGTGTCGGTTGAATCCTTTAGATGTGTGGTTAAAATATTGCGTAGATTTTTGATGGCCGGCTTTGGCGTAACAAAATATTTTTTTCAAGTTTTATGTCCAATGATTCTCTGGGGATTTTATTCATATTTTGACGTACGAACTTTTATGTGAATTATTTGATATTGATTATTAGCGGTTTTTTCTATAAGTCTCTGTAAAGGGATCTGGGAACCGTAAAAGCTGGTTTCCGTGATTTTGCGTCACGAAATGAAAATTAGATAAACAATATTTGAAATCAAGGAGTTGATCTGAAGATTCACTTACGTAACTCAGTTTTGTTACATGTTATTAAAGAAATAGCTAATTGAAAAGAAAGAAAATAAAAACTGCAAAGAAAGATAGTTTGGTTTAACTCCGTTCTATGAGATAGTAGTCAAGTTTTAGGGGCTCGAAAGGAAACTGAATTCTAAGAATATATAATTTTCAGTAAACTTTTTTTCCTATACATGGAGCAGGTAAGTAGTCAAGGTTGTTAATAATTTATATCAACATTTTCAAACTCACAAATCGTCCACAACATAAACGTAAAACATTGTAGGTAAGCAACATAATGACAAAATAATTTATTGAATATTGATAAAACTTAAATACAATCATTTTATGAATCGTTACTTATTCTAGAATACACTTAACAAAATATAGTTACTTAATAGTTAAAATGTATAACATTACCAATGAAAAGTTAATGAAATACAACCTTATACAATTATTTTAAGTTTCGAAGTGTGCCCATCACACTGGCCTCGTTACCTCATTGGACAGCTACGGACAGAGTTTGCATCAGGTAAGACCCGGAACGCGCGTCTTTACCCCTCTCCATATGTCGACGGCCCAATTCTTTACATAATCTCTAAACTTCGGACCCCCAAAAGCCTGAGGTTTCGAATGCGAGCGGCACTAGCTCGTAATTTGTCGTCAACATTGCGTATTTTTCTTTCTTCTTGGAGGCTGCTGCTTCGGCGGCTGCCCCAGCTGACACTAGTGTCCAACTTAAATGGGAGGCTGCATAAGTAAGTACCTATTATTAGGTACTTACTAAAGTAGGTAGTACCTATTATTGTTTATAAAGTGGATAATTACAAACTATCAAGTTGTTAGCTGAAGTTATTAGCTGCGTATCTATATTAACGATATTGGATAACTCCTACATACCTGAGATACCTATCTACTTAAAACTTAACATTCAATGCATCAGGCGTTCTTAAGCAAGACGTCACCATGTCAAGAAACACGTACCAATATATTGGTTCACATTCTATCACACGCACATTCTTTAAATAACAAGTTTATCAATAGAGGGCGCTTTATACAATATTGTTGGAACCAAGGGGGGCGGTGGATTTGAATACTCTTCCACGCCCCGTAATTGATTCGTCCTGATGCCTTTTGAATATCAATAGGTACGATTAAATTGATATAACTGTAGTCGTGGTATTCGAAGACGTGACGTCTGAAATCAGTTCGATGTAAGGTGAATGAACTTGTTCATTTGGCGATCTCAATTAGGAAAGACAATAATATTTTTCTTCAGCATAAATTGCAAAAGTTTATTTGATGGTATAACATGTATTATCCAGTTTTTTTTTTATTTCATTATAATTTAAATTATTGGTTTCACTCTTGATTATATTGGACTAATTCAAATGTTAAACACAAACATTACCTACATTTACATTTCAAACATAAACTAAGTTTTGTATTAAAACAATAAATCTATATGGAATATTTGATTAGACTATATAAGACATTTTATTAAGTTTTCTTTCTAATCTTGGTATCCAATTTGGTCTGTGCTACCTATTAATAAAAAGGTTACTTGCAAATGATTTGTTGAGTTAGCTAAGTTCTCATAGCACCTTTTAGTAAATACTATTTTACTAAAAGGTGCTTTAAACAAGAAACTAATTGATCATACTAAATATTTACCTACCATGTTACCTATAGATATATAACATACGTAAAAGAAGCGCAACCCCAATAGGCTTTTAAAATCAAATTACACCCGATCCGATCGTATTCGGAACGTTTAAAAAAAACCGTCACGGACGTCAACGCAATGAAGTATCTTGGAGGGTGGTTTACTTCTTACCATACACAAAATAAACTGCAAATTATAATTTCAACCTTATCGTCAGTAAAAAGAGTTTCGTTTATTTTGAAAGGTTTGAATGTAAAGTTTGTCAAAGAATTTACATAAAGATAGAGACCTATGTAAGTTTGAAATGGATAAGAATCGAGTTAGGAAACAGGGTGACACTTGGATACTCCCAGTGACGCTTAGTTGTGAAGAATCCGTTTACAGTTTTTGAAACTTATTTTGATAGTAGTGAGAGAAATGTGTCGATAAATATTCGGTTAAATTGACAAAGGCATATTTTAAAAGAATAAGTTAGTCTTTATACATTATTCGGTTAGCCCCGTCACAAACCATACTTGTTTTTAGTGCCATCTGTATTAATATAGGAACAAAGTATAACATAATTTGTTCCGTTTGAAATTCTTGTTCTTGTTCGGAACTATGGTTCGAATTCTGGTAGGATTACTTATTAGTATGATGAACACAAATGTTCGCTTACGAATCATGGATGTTTTCTAATTAAGACTTAAAATGTATTTCTATACTGGATACAACCCCAGTTTGGTGTATTGACATCCACAATAACACAAGAACTGATTATTCCATGGTTTTTTTAGTATCACATTGGCACTTTATCGACAAATTCTACTCCATATCAAACCCCACCCCTAGCTTCCCCAGGGTCGTCCGAGTCTGGTATTGAGTTACTCTCTGAGAAGCGGTCCAATCGTATCAAGGCGAACCCAAACCCATTATAATATCTCGTTGCTGAAACTTCGTAATCTTTGTATAATTTACATAATAGCTCGCCTCAATTTTATATGAGGCTTTAAGATGAAATTCTATCAGCTGTTTTAGAGCCGATATTTCACGAGCTTTTCTTGACAAGTATAAGTAACAGTTTAATTGATATTGATTTGAATTTTGAGAGTTGTTGGTAAAGCGTTACTTATGTTACCCTAGTGGTATTTTCTTGGGTAAATGAATAGCTGTAAGTAACCTTTCATTTATTTACAATGCACAGCATTTTATTTATTTACAGTGGCCCCATGGTTTAATGGTGACTGTCATGTATCTGTAGACAATTCCCTAAATGTGGGCCAGTTAAACGATTAGTCTCCAAGAAGATAATACCTAATGGTTCAAAGATACAATAATGTGAAATTAGCACAAGTCATGGTACCAAACATTAATCATACTTATATGATTTTATGATATTTATTTCATAAACTTTTATAATTTGATAAATTACTTTTAACTCGCTCCTCTTTAGGTTGCTTAGTTAGTTCACAATCAGATATTTATTATAAAAAATATTTCTTCTATTGACAAGTATACTTATGTTATTTTTGAATTTATAAAAAATTGTTAATCGAATACTATCAACAATTTTCAATGTTAGCGGTAATAAATAATACTACTTGTAAATAAAACATTAAGCTAAAATTTATTAAATTAAAAAAAAAATTTTATACAAATAATGTATTTTAAATAATAAGTACGACGGAAGAAGTTCATTAAATCTATATGTATAACATTAAGGTACCTATCTTATTTTAAAACTATGCGTCTAAAAATATAAATTTGATTTCAATTGTTACTAAGTAGTATTTTATATTACTATTCCACCGCTCGTTACCGCATTTACAAAAAGCCTTTTCTGTATTGTAGAAGTTGGTTTTCAACTATATGAATATATTCCCCACCAGTAAACATAAGCAAAACGCAATGCATAATAGAGCAACCACTTTACCAAGTCGACCTGCAGCATATTTAAGAAACGCATTTGACAACACTTTGCTTCGACTGGCTTTCTATTCCCGATACAAAAGACTTTCAGACGTAGCCAGATATTTTCACTTACGGCTTCTTGAATACAACCATCCTCTAGCTTACAAGAGGAAATATACTTTGTAGAATAAGATTAAGGCTTACTTTTGTTTGTACTAATTTCTGAAGAACAAGTGAACCTCTGCTAAAAGGAAACGGATGTTATTTTGAATGGAATAAGAATTCTATCCATAATCGTATATTGCAATGTGCGAAATAGTGATGCTACGTTTTCGACGCAACTTTCGTTCTTATGTCTGAAGTAATTAAGTTTAAAGTTATTTGTGTCAGCAAAAAGCAGGTGCGACTTGGATGCGGTGGTGACACGGTACAATTTGAATATATTTGATCGTCTAGGTGGTACCCATTGTGAAAGGGTGAAAATAATATTGGTAAGTGATACCTCGGCGGGTTCAGTAGAAATTGAAAACAAACGAATTGAGATTATATTTGACGTGACGGCCAATGCCGCGACAATGTTCCGAAAATGGATTTGAATTTGGAATGTAGAATTTGATGTTCATAAAAGTAAACGACATGATTTTTGTACCAATTGGTACTGGGTCATTTCGTTTATTTGACTATTCACATGTTTATAAATAGGACAGGTTAGTAGTATTATGATATAAATTGATAAGAATCATTATTTAGTTAGAATTAAAAGATTTAGTACAAAATCTCTCTGCGGGTATGTATGTATGTAGAGAAGTGCGAGATTGAAGTGACAAAACCGAATGCTTGAACAATACTAACTTTATTAGATAAAAGATTCGTTAATATAATAGTACATACTACTTAATACTACCTATACTACTTAAAATGTACGTATATTCAAAATGAACACGTTTTAAATACTAGTCATTTATCACGTACAAAAAATAGATGCTCAATCAGTTTCAGAAAAACGTCGTCATCAAAAGAGGACTCACATGGGTGTTTGGGTTCTCTTTAATTTAGTAGCATATTGTCACTGCGTAGGTAAACATGTCAATATTGCACGTACCTAAATTCTTGCCGTTTTCACAAGTCATTATAATAGATAAAACACTTTTTAACCAGATTTTACCGCTTTTTATTATAATTGTTCATTTTAACTCGATATTTCGTGGTCTCTCGTATCCAGTTGAAAAGTGTTTTATTTAATTAATCGTAGCTCGTTACAAAATAATGTCTTCGGGAAGTGTATTTGTAAGGGTGTGTTTGTAATCGATCGATCGTCGACGTCGACTGTTCCATTCTACCATTGATCGACGTCGATCGGTCGGTGTGGTAACACCCTAAATATTGTCAACGTATTAAAATATTACTGAATTACTCAATATTTACATAAGCAGATGTTTATAAGTTTAAAATTAGCAAAAAATCGACAGTCGAGTTTCGTTCATAAAAAAATACAAATTTTTGTGTTGATTTTTCTATTCTTTTATACTTTACTATTATAATAATGTACATAAAAAAACGTAAAAAGTCAGGTTCCACCGAGATTTGAACTCGGATCGCTGGATTCAAAGTCCAGAGTGCTAACCATTACACCATGGAACCGCTTGAAAAGGATGACGAAATAACAAAACAAATTCTGTGAACGCATGCCGTATGCCGTCATAAACTCACGCGCCAGTTGGGAGGTCAAAATGAGAGGTGAATTAGTAGATTTGATAACCTGTCGCCTACTTTGTATAATGTAACACGTCTATATTTAGTCACATCATTGTAAGGCAAATAAATGATAGTCTTAGATTAGCCAGCTCTTATATCACTTTTATATTGGTAGATAGGGTGGTACCTAGTTATATATAGGTACTCCTAAGTACTTAGCTACATATAGTTAATATGAACTCTTGAAATATTTAAATTTACATAAACCTCAGATTCGTACGCAGGAAATTACTATTACAAAAGCCAAGAAGAAGAGTTTGAATCAAAATAACGAATGAAACTTTGTAATACTTGTGGTATCACTTTAACGTTAAACTCAATCCAATCCAATATACGAAGAGAGATTTTTAAATTAAAATAAAAAACAGTCAAATGAAAATATTCTTCAGAGTATTGAATATAAACATGTATTCATGCATGCATTTGTTTATGTATTTATGTAGGTATGTAGTTATCTGTACGCATTTATATAAGTTAGTTTTCTTTTTTTATTAATTTAGTTTAATAAAAAGCACACTAATGTTGTAGTTTTTAACCAAACACTCAAGTCCTAGGTCTGCTGGAAGAAATTTCTTATGAAATAAGTAGTACGTACCTTTGTAAAAGCATATATTTTATCCCATTTAAGATAACTAAATTGTATTTTGCGTGTACATAAACACCCCTGTTAGTAGCCCTGCCTCATATGCCGGAGGTTCCAGGTCCGAGTCTGGCCGGGGCATTCATGGTTGTTGATATTTATATATATACGTTTATTCTGGGTTCCCCCCAGTTCGCTGTATGGTCATTCAAAACACAAGCTCTGCTTACTTTGGGGCCATACAGTTTGTGTGATGGTCTAAGGATAAAAGAAAATCAAAATAAATAAAATACCACTGGTTCTCGTGTTATTACTTATCACGCATAGCGTTGCGTAGAGCCCTAGGACAAAATACAAGTGCCCGTGTGCAGTGCACTACCAGGCCAGTCTACGCGTGGCAGCAGCCCGGAACTAGTCCACATTGGAGGTGCCATTAGGGTTAGAAACCAATTTTTTTTTAAGAACCGGATGTTTAAGATACCTTTTGTTTTTATTTAAATAAAATTGTATTTTATCTCGTACAGTCGTGGAACTCGGCTGAGGCTCAAGTTAACGGGCGACAACACTGCAGGGGATTCGACTGCGAATAATTTGAAGAATTTGAAAGTTTCTTATGCTTCCTCATTCTTCATCTAACTTGAGCTCAGTGCCTTTCTGTTATTTAATTTTAATTTATAATAGTTGTTTATCGTAATGAATGAATGCCGTCACACTGTGGGAGTCGCCGGAAGCGTCCTATATCAGTGCATCAACCTGCACCAAGTTCTTCGACTGTACCAAACACACAACAAATGTCCTTAGTAAGAAAATAACTGCAAGTATAATTATTAAATAATAAGAATGAAGTTCCTAAAATATATTATTAAAGACATTTTGTCGTCACAAATCTGCCAGGGCCAGACTCGGTAAATCTTCGAGCAATCTCGCGGGGCGCACAATCATCGCAGCTGTATCAATTATTCAAAATACTGATTGCGTCCGAAACGCACGTGGATCCCGCTGAATTATTTATGCCAGGCGATTTTGACCAGAAGGGAGTGGATTTGGGCGTGTTTTGGAGATTTTGAATATATTTGGTATCCAATAACCTGTAGACTAAACGAGTACATTATAATAGTATTATAATATACCAAGTAAAGGTAAAACTATCTTTTTTATCTACATTAAAAATAATGAAATTTATTGTTATGGAAATGATTATAATGTTTTATATCGGAAAAGTCTAGGGATTAAGTAAATTTTTTGCAACAAAAATTATCCATTCAGTATTTACCAAATTTAGTCTACCAGAACGACTTTTTACTTTAATTCCTATGTTTATATTAAAAAAATACCAATATATTTTGTCCTATTAAGAAAAATTGCTGTTTTTGAAATTTATGGGAATTTTACTCAAATTAATGGCGAAAGGAGGACAAAAATTAAGATTTTAAAATGTAAAACATCAAAGATAAATGTAATAAAAAATAACTATAACAATATATATACACATTATGCAACTTGTTTTTCCACCATTGACACGAATAACACAATCGTTGTGATTTGGCTTGCTTTCTAGAAGTTAAAAATTTGTGTGGTGTGCATGGCATCCAAACTCGGCAAGGCTCTTCTTTTAAGCATAACCCATGCGTGCTAAGCAGGCCACGGAAGAAAGTTAATACTAGCTTCGGTAAGAGTACCTGTTACGACTCTTACCATGTGTAGACGTGCATTGTCATGCATTAGTTGAAACGAATTACCAACCAGTCTCGCAAAGAGATGATTACGTGTGAAACTATCCATTCCTCGTAAATCTGAGCATTGAGGTTGGCCCTGAACCACACGAGATCGGTTCTTCCACAGATCCAAATACCGGCTCAAATCATTATTGTTCCCCCACCATACGTAATTGAACTTCCAGACAAAATCTTAACAACCATGAAGACCAGAGATTCTCCAAACTCCAATGCGTCTTTTATCCGGTCTTTTTCCGAAACATGGTCCATCGGAAAAGCACACACAATGCCAGTTTTCTTCCTCCCAATCTCTGTGGGCACAAGCCCATTTTAAATGGGCCCTATGATTGCAGAGTGCTAAAGGTAGGTGGGGTTCTCAGCAGCCATTAAAACGCAGATCCACTTCAGATGGTTTGATCGGTTACTAACAAACCTGAAGAGCTGTGAAGCCTCGTAACCAACATGATAGCAGTCATGGCACGATTCTGTTGAGCAGTATTTTGGATGCACTGGTCCCGTCTGCGAGTGGCAATGCAAGATCGTTCGCCATGTCACTTGGCCACGCTGCCTGTGATGCGGTAGCGTATCCAGAGGCGGCTTGACATACGGTGGCTATGAGTAATAGCCACAGTATGTTGCCTGCAGCCAGCTTCCAACATTCCGATGGCTCTCATAATTTTTTCTCATCTCAATATCAGAGTAATTTTTTTCAGCTCAGTTGCAGAAATTGTAATGGTTTTGTAAAAACGTCATGACACAGTTTTATAGAAAGGCTAATTGACAGCTGATATTTTATTTGTAATGTCTTTATAATAAAATTCTTTATTTAATAGTGAATTACTAGACACTTTTGATACGAGTATTATAATAATTATACATATAATAAAAATCTATAATTGTAGATCACAGAGGTCATCACGATCGTGTGTTAGCTAATACTGTTGCGTAAACAAATTCGAGCCTACATAGTAACAACACTTCATTCATGTCTCAAAGCGAACGTTATTTTCTTTCAATTAGTCGTCGGTTCCATGGTGTAATGGTTAGCACTCTGGACTTTGAATCCAGCGATCCGAGTTCAAATCTCGGTGGAACCTGGCTTTTTGTTTTGTGTCTGTAGTATAGTAATAACACTTATTATAGAGAAACGTCTTCGTTAACGTAAAGGCATATTATCTACAATTCAAACAAATCAGAGTTCACATTTTTACTACCGTTTTCAAAGTCTTGGACTGTATAGACCTGATTCAAAATTACGACAACATTAATAATCCCACTGCAGAGACATAGGCCTCACCCAACTAAGGCGATGTTTTTAAAGTAAATTAACTAAGTTTTTTTTGCCAATAATAGGGATTATTAATACAAACAAAAAATTACAATATCTCAGAAACTAGCTATTTCCGACTAGAATGTGGAAAATCAATGACAAAATCTATTGCAAATAAGCTTTACTTTAATCCGCCAAAAGGAATGTATCAAATTACCAGTAACCCTGTATGTTTGTTACTTTTAGGTGTAGGTGACAGATCGGAGCGTACATTATATGCAACTAGATCACAAACTCAAACTCTTTTAATGTATTCGAATTAAATTTAATTAGTCTTTACTATTATTGATTAATTGCGTACAAATGAAAGTTCATTACATTATCAAAATCAAATTATATACATAACAAAATACATACACTGAGTTCTCAGGCATGCAATAGACTAACTATCAACTACATTTATCTAATTTTATACAAAATAATACCAGGTCGTTTCTTCAGATACTTGATAGACACGTAGCATAGATGGCTATGACTACTTTCACTTGCATTAGAACAATATTTGTGACTTCTGCATCATCGGTTCCATGGTGTAATGGTTAGCACTCTGGACTCTGAATCCAGCGATCCGAGTTCAAATCTCGGTGGAACCTGATCTTTTTGAGTAATTATATCTTTAATTATATCCGTGAACTTATTTTAAACTCGAAGCATATTGCTTTTCTTAATATATAAACTTTTAAAACAATCAACCATTTTATATTTTTTTCATTACCTTTTTTAAACATGAATAGCAAGCTTTACTAACCACCTAAATCCGGCCCCGTCAGAAACAACAGTATATTGTACAACCCTGGACTGCGTGCTAACAGCCGTTTAGAGTCCGCCGCTGTCTCTAGAGACCTCGATCCTTAGCTTGGACATCTAAATCCATACAAAGGAATAATGCTTGGTGGATTTCTTTTTCTATACGTGTTCGCGTTATTTTCGACATAAATGTTGTAAGGTATTTATTTAGTGTTGACATTGTTTAGTAATTATTCTTGGAATGTCATACTCGGAATTTTACGATGTTTACCGATCGACATGCTGCGAGTGCTTATCAGCGGCAAATATGAAAATATCTATAGATTTGAATCTCAAATTCAAGATAATCATAATGTCACTAAATGAGAATTGCCCTGCTGGCAGGGACGTAAACTCTACGTTAAAGAGCTGTTTGCAGCTCTTAAATGTGTATTAAAATACCCATTAAACTTAGAAAGAACTTAACAATACGTGAAAGGTCTTTTTCAAACATTGCGTATTTGTTAGGTCTGAATCGTTGGTTCCATGGTGTAATGGTTAGCACTCTGGACTTTGAATCCAGCGATCCGAGTTCAAATCTCGGTGGAACCTGTTCTTTATTATTGTTGTTTCTGCCTAGCTAGCTAATTTTAGCACAGATTCAAGAATAACGCAGTGGCACTTTGCTTAAAACATACTTACAGTATGTTGCATTACCTCTTCTTTTTTTCGGTTTTGTAAGATTTGGCAGTAGTGTACTTTGCTTAAAACTCTCTCGTCTCCTTATTGTACTTGTACTGCGTGACGTGAAATTGACTAAAATATATTTAAAAACTGTTAATGAAGGTTTCATAGTGTAGATAGCAGTCGTGCCACTGCCTCATACACTAGAGGCACCGGGTTCGAATCTCGGTAAGCACAAACACTTATTAAATAAGTGTTAAATAAGGTATGAAATTAATGTATATTTTCCATAGGTGCTGTGGATAGGTAGTGGAGAGTGCCCCAGGCACCATCCGCAAATTTGATCTTTTTTTTTTCAAAATGGCGGCCACACAGGGAACCATATATCGAACCGATAGTTCACACCAATACAGACATAACATTATGAATATAAAATCTCTTAAAGCGTCATGTTTTCGAGTAATGAGCTGTCACAGACAAACAAGTGCCGCCACAAATTTATATTTTCGTTTTTTAAATTTTTGATGTAGTTTCTTGATGTAGATATAGATACTGGGATAATAAAATTGATTGAATAATATTCTTTTTTGTGCACTATGTTCATTTCGATTATAATACAAAGCTAAATGTTACTGTCTATTTAATTTTAAAACCGAGTTTTATACACTTTTATAATGAAATAGTGTAGGTGTGAAAATGTTCCTGTATAATTTGTTGATATTATTAGATAAAAAAATAAAAATGGCGCTTGGACAGCTTATCTCTGTTTTTTGTGAATGTTTACGAGCTTGTATTGATGTGACTATCGATTTATGGAGATTTTATGCGTGGCCGGCTTTTTAATAAAAAACAACGTGGCGGACGCCACCTGGAACAAAAGATTCATACTCGGTTGTGTGTCATATCTGGGGATCTATAAGTGTATTCTAATTCACGTTTTTTTTATATCTATTATTCGTTACTTTCAAACTAAATTACGAATCCCCACCAATTTCGTGCTTACCATAATCCATTCTATTGGTTCCCATAAAAAGCCATTATTTTCATACGTCGCGACTTGCACAATCAATCAACTAATAGATTAATGACCGGTCGATCATATCAGAGCAAACATCAGCAACATCGGCTACTTGGAAACTCAAACAATCTACGCTACTAGAAACATTTAATTAGATTAAGTGCTTCTTTCATTTAATTTTAAATGATATTTGAGGACTAATGATACTTGGAGAAAACGATTAATTTTTTAATAGCCAAAATAAATCACATGTTTTTCGTAAACTCATAAGAAGAAACTTTTTTTTTGTTGAAGCTCGTCTGGGGTGAATAGTTTTATAATTCTTCCACTTATCCCCATTGCAATAACGTGGTCGTGTCCCGGCTAAAGGAATTAATAGTCAGTGCTGAATTTTAGGAACAAAGGCGATCCCAATTTAAGGTTATAGTCAACAACGTGGCACTATCAGTATCGGTTATGTTACTTGTAGGTACTATGATTACGCATCAGAAATATCGTATGGTCTTTTGCCGACTATGTAAATGTGAATTAAAAGATAGTTTAACGAACAAAAACTAAAACTATTGTTCGGATCGTACTCGTTTCGATTAATTATAATGATAATAAAGTTCTGCATTTGCTATGAAAGTAGTTGTAGGAAATAATATGCGAAGAAACTTCGCGGAGTTATTTTATGAACATTAATCAGATTTCTAATAAGAAATGTGGGTCAGGCACATATGCTAGCCAGTGATCAGTAAATTACACAAGGCTTGTTTGACTCGATACTAGCATAGCCCTATTCTAATATCCCTATACGTCTATTCTAAAGGAGCTATGGTTGTAAGTATCTACCACTAATTGTAGCAGTATTTAGCGACAGAAATCCGTTATTTCTAGCATCGTAGCAGAATTCCTAACATGTACCTATATAAATAAAAAACAATTACCTATCTACATGGTTTATTGTGGTACTTCCAGAAAGCCTTTAACGCAAGAATACAAGTTAATAAAAGTAGACTTAAATACATCGATCGCACATAGGTACACACAAACGGTATTAGTATTAGTATTTGGGTTCTCTTAAAATTTAGTAACATTCGGTCACAACTACTGTAAATATGTCAAATAAAAAAAAACTGTAAAAAAGAAAGAACTATCATATCTTCGGGCAGATATTTAATTATGATCAATGTATTTAACATACTTATGAATTTAGTCTAAAAATCAGTCACACAGACATCATTTTATAATGATGTTTTTAAGCTCAATAGCAGCTAAAAGTCAACAGCAGAGTCTCGTTCATAAAAAAAAATATTTCTTGTTATCGCCTTTCTAAATTCTATTTTAAATCATGCACGTAGGGTTTAATTTTAAACAACTTAGGCTGTTATGCACCAAATGATGATGAATGAATGATTGAATGGTGTAATGAAGTTCTTAACCATCGTGGACAGTTTTAAGCGTCACATTTGTATGAAACTGTGTGTGTGGCACTGGCTTCTCGACCTGTAAAGTCCTGAGTAGGATCTCCGGTGAAGCCCAAATTAGTTTTGACAACTTCGTACTTTATAGCCGACTGGTTCAACGATGAAGGAAAACATCGTAAGGAAACCCACCTTAGAAATATTTCAAAATAATGTGTAAAGTATGCCAACCCGCAGTAGGTGTAGTTGATATAAATAGCCTGGTAGCACCCCGTGGTTAGCTGAGGCTGATATCCCCCAGGGGTATTATTGAGATTCTCGTGACAACTGTTAAAGGTTGGCGATTAAAAATGCGTTCAATCATTGGTAATTAATATTTTATTGAGTGATTCAAATATAATTTACATAACTCGATACAATGGCATGAGGGATTGCACATAATTTCTTTGGATTCGTTATATTGACTAACAATCATATTTATTTACAAACAAAATATAATAATAATAATAATATGAACAATAAACCTATATTTTGAGATAATGTATTTTAATAACTACATTAATAATGACTTTTTACATTAATATTAAGAATAGTTTTACAAAAAGGTTTCTTTAAGTTTATTAAAGTAAAGACAAATTTTACGATTTATTTCTTATACTTACTATCATAGCAGAATATTAAGCTCATAACGCTAAAACCGATATATAAAGCAATAAAATTTATTTTATGAAACAAATGAACGTCAAGCTTCCTTTAAATCAAGCGGACTCTTACCAGGTTGACTAATTGTGAGTAGCATTTTGTATTCTGTGATTCCAAACATACGTGTACAACAATATATGCCGGGAGAAAAGCAAACAAATTTAGTACGTTTCGGATGAAATGGCGTAAGGCTCGTTAAAAGTAGCGCAATCAAATTACACACTTTTATTTAACAATCGCTTTTTGTACACATCAGCTCTTTTTTTTTAAATGGCGAAGATGACGAAGAGTTTCCTCGTGTCCAAGAGGAGCCTAATAGCGCTACTTTTAAAAATCCCAGGATTGCACGTTTCCAGAAAACAGGCGTAGATATTTCATTCCGTATCTTGGCGATTCGAATCAAATAAGAACTATCGAGTCGTTTCGTTCTACTCGACTACAGATAGAAGGAACCTCTGTCTCTGCCTAGTTTATCGATGGAGAAATGGTGAGGGTTGTATAAGTTTATAAAGCACTGACAGCCTTTTTCAAACAACTTAAAGGATATTTTCATGGGGTGTCTATTTAAATTTATTTACACGGCAACGTATAATAAAATCACACTACTTTATTTAAACATAGGTCGTTTATGTGAAATATTTAATGGAGCATCCATTTGATATGTTTACACAAAATGGCTTCTTTGGTTCTATGACAATTTGGCATTATGATTCACTTTTCAGTTACACCTTTTTCTTGCTTCCGTTCATTACTATGACTTATATTAATTTTATATTTTATATAACGTGCACGTATCTATAGAAATAGTCAACAATATACACAGTTTTTTTAAAAGCCGTTCTGAAAAACACGTTAAAAAGGTATTATTTATCCAACGCGAATTACGATCGTTTTTTAAAATTATCAAAATGGAAATAAACTAGTTCAATTTTTCTTCACGAGTCCTGTAAGGTACCTATACTAACGTTCTACTTACATCTTAAAATAACTTTTTGTTTTTAGTACTTTAAGGGGCTGATTTTTATGGCTCAGATAACTTTTTCAGTAGAATAACTTTGAGAATTATAATTTCTATGGAAAATCTTGTAAAGTTGTCTTTGTATTCTCCAGATAATGGTTATCTGACGATTGAAAAATCAGCCCTTATATAAATGTATATATATATATATATATATATATATATATATATACGCTTCCTTAAACATGGAATGATTATTATGGAATTCACCAAATTTTTTCAAGTTGGAATGATAATCAGTCATTTGATAATTTGTGTATATTCTACTTTTTGTTACACGAAATGAGATCGAAAATATGTGACTTATTCTAGAATTTAATGTGAAAGTATTCCTCGTTTAATAATGGAACGTACAAATATTCTAAACATAACTTCATAATTCGTCAATAAAAACAGTATATACAAGAAATTTTTAAGTAAAACTGTTTAGGCATAGAGTATTTTAACAAAATTATTATGTACAGCTTATATTAGCGGATTACCTCAAATATGTTTCAAACAAATCAGTATAAAATTTTCTAGTACTTTATAAAATCTTTGGTATTCAACTAATCATAATTTGACAAATAAAAATAATTTGCAATAGTAGTAGATACTTCATGAAGATTTGAAATTGTAAATAAAATTAAATCTTTAAAATACACACATTTTTCCCTTTTTAATGATTATGTAGCGAACTAAGTCAAATTTAGGTCTGTTTTTTTCTGTGTATATAAATAAGTATAATGACATCACTACACAACTATACAAAGTTATCAGCTTAACCTAGATCACTATATGTCCTACGGGAGGGTGCCTCAGCGCCAGCTGGTGGTCGCGAAGGCAGGGGAGCTTCAAGAAGGCAGCGCGGCCAGCGGCGGCGGCACGGCTGAGCTCATGTGGCTGCGGTACTCGTGCGGGGGACGCATGTCGGGGTGCGGAGGGCGGAGCTCTGATAAAGAAGGATTTTGTAAATTTGGGGTTTTTGTGGTTGATCGCTGATATTTGAAGAGGTCACAAATGTTTATAACAATATTTGATTACCTAATAAAAACGAATTGATAAATTTCTATATGAAAATAATAGTCTGAAATGTTGAATGTCAAAGTTAGCACCAAAATTCATGATTGTATTTTATTTTTAGAATTTGTATTAAAGTATAACAAAAGTTCCTATTGGTCTCATTCATAAGTAAACTTATCTTAGGCATGTTGAAGGAAGTAATCCAATAAAAATTATAAAGATTGAAAGACTGAAATCAATGCCAATAAATATTCTATTTTAGTAAACAGTAAAACGTTAGTTACATATTGCAGATGACAAACTTACCTATTCTATGTTCAGGATGAATCTCCCCGTGCATGGCATGGACATCAGTATGCGGCTGCAAATGAGGCTGGCTCCTCAAGTCAGCGTGCTGGGTCTCTTTGTGCCTCCGTAGGTCCACCTTCCTCTGGAAAGCTCTGCCGCAGAGGTCGCAGGCAAAGGGCTTGAAGCCCGTGTGCTTGCGGGAGTGGGTGATCAGGTTCGAGCTCTGGCTGAAGGCCTTGCCACAGACCGTGCATTTGTGAGGTTTCTCGCCTGTTGGACAAGTTGGATGGTTAGATGTTGAACAGACGATAGGGGCGCGTAATAGGTTCCCACCACCTAAAGGGTGATATTTCGCCTAAAGGGTGCATAAGTGTATTCAACAGGTAGGATTAATACAAATAAAGACGTATCACAAATAAACTTCAAGTTCTAAAACGCAATAAACTATAAAGATATCTTTTTCCTGAGACAGGTTCGAAGATATCGATCGCGCAGAAATAGACATCTGTAGGTAACGAGTCACAGCTTAATACTATGGTGTGTTTTTATTGACACAGTGTCAATAAAAATATACCTATATTTAGTCTCGTTTCATTAGTTATTATAACCTACAAAAAAAATAGTTAGTTGACATAAAAATCATAATTTAATAGTACCAAACGGGTTTACGATTAAGTAGGCATTATTACAATGTCTCATTACGGATTTTCCAAAAACGGTTATCTTAATTTTGCATTTCATACCAAACATTTCAAGAAAATGTCTCATTGAAAAATAGTTTATTGATATGAAGCCATTTAGATTTTAAATGACAAAGCATTATTAAGTAAACATACACTTTACGCGAAATATCAAACTACATGCTGACAAAACGTTAAACCGGCCATACACTCTGCGCCAACATAACGGAGCGGAGGTTAAGGCGAATCCACACGTTCGCGTAATCTCAGATGAATCCTCTCTTTACGGATTCAGGTCAGCTCGGGGCTAGACTAATAGACTGGTTTTTACATATCTTTTTGGGTAATATTTTTTCATGTTTTTGCTATACTATAAGTAATTTATATAGATTTATTGTTTCATGATTTACCTGTAGTTTTAATTAGAAATTTAATAAATAATATAAGTAAACATAAATACACTGAAATATACATAGATAAACTGTTTTAACAGTTTATTTTTTTAAAATAATAAACAGACTAATCATAAACTCGTGACATTCCTAGTTAAAATCCTTTTATTTAAGATTATGATTGCGTTTGAAGCAGTGGCGGAATTTAATTAAGCGGTTTATTGTCAAGCGTAGCTTTTGTTAGCGATTGTGGTCTGGTATTTACGAGCAATATAAACTTTTGCTGTGGTTTCAGTAATGAAATTAAAAAATATTTCTAAGAGATAAGTAAATAAATACAAAACCTAAGTAAAAATGTGTATTAACTTGTAAAATCTATATAGTTAGTACAGGTTAGATATGTATTCAATCGTTAATAATATATATAACGCCCAAGTCAACGTAGGCAATTACCTCCTCAAATCACGGCAGCCTATTGATACCTAACGGGCAGCATTTTGAAAACGGACTCCGTCAATCAAGGGTACCGGTGACTTCATTAGTGGGAGCGAGAGGTCGTTACTCGTCTCATTCTGGCGTTAGTGTCGCGACGCGAGAGCAATTTATATCCGTCGTGCCATTGGGCCGTGATTGCAGAACTCCTCCCCACGTCGCGTAGCAACGAGTGGGGGATTCCCCACCTAACCCCACTCCACGAACGTTATGGATCGCAATTTTCCCTTTGAATTGGAAATCAGAGCCCTCGCCGCGAGCCTCGCTCGTTAGCTGTCTCTCCATCTTTGCAATACTTCCTTTTCTACAGATTTTTACGGTATAAGGAGAAAGATGTTTCCTTTGTGAGCCGCACAAATTGTGATGTTTACTTTCGTCGGCGCGTTTTTCGCTTCCCTTTGAATTCTGTCTTCGCGGTTGAACTACCTAATGTGAAACGTGAATCGCTGAATTTACGTAAAATATTGCTGGTGTGTTTTGCGGATATGGATGATGAGGGTTTCCGCGCTTTGTTTTATGATGTAGGTAGGAAATCTTTTGTTGGTTTCAAAATTGATGGAGTTTTATTTATAACAGTCGCCACATAGTACTTCAATATACAATTATAATAGTCATAATCTTGCATATGAATTTGAGAAGTCTCTTAGTTCTTGTAATTATTACGAATAAAAATCCAACCAACTGAACTTATTGCACGTCTTTACATTTAAAAGGGTCTAGTCAGGAGTGCGTAAAATCTTCGCCAAGCTTAACGATGTAATTTCCAAGTGATATTACAGGGTGGGTGGAAGGGATGGCATTTAATTGTCTTTGAGGGCTAAGAGGCGCTGAATGACTTGAATATTTTTACTCTATTGATTATTGGTTGGTGATTTATTAAGTTCCGGCGGAATTTTTGAATTGATTAATGCTGACAAAGGACTTTATTGCTTCAGAGTTTATTACAATATTATTCACTCATTATTATTAAGGTTGACAGCTTTGAAGACACAATAAAATCAGTACGTATAGCGTTAGTTTTGGATTTTATATCATTAGAGCAAATGAGAGCTTGACTAATACTTAATAGGTTTAAAATATTATATAAATAGAATGAATAAACCCGAACTAAACCCGAGCTTCCTGCAGACATCGTCATTCCGATGTCTTGATGAGGTGCTTCGGCTCTGATTTTTATAGCAACAGTAACTTTTCATAGCTCCATCTTTTTGACTGCGTTATCGTTAAGCATTTTTTATATTTTTGGGTTTATTTGCGATTGGCAACAGATTTTGTTGACGTTTAACATTGTATTTGTCTTTAAAACAGATACATTTATTTTGAGCACATTATTTTCAAAACCTCTTGCAGCCTGATTACCAACATATAAACAAATTGCATAGCCATTAAATTACACTACTCGTAATTTAGAAATATTACAAACAATATCATAAAACAAACGACATACTTTACAGACTGTGTACTGTATCTAACATCGTAGTTTCTCAGATACGATTTTAACTTACAAAAACAAAAATATATGTATAAATATTTTCAAACTAGTTCCATTTCAAAACCCCAAGGTTCTGATTGAGCGTATCCTGAGAAGCGATAACCGTAAATCCGGGATCTACAAGGATCTCGGAAACTCTGATCCGGGTCCAACCCGGATAAGAAAAATGATTAAAATAATACGTCAGCCATGTGCGATTTTATAAAACTTTGTCGTGTGAAAAAGATTTGGATACGTCTAGATGTGTCAAGAGAATTGTTTAGCTTGATATTGTGAAGAATATTGTTCTATTTGAGTCACTGTTTTGGGTGCAACAGCATTTTGTATACTTGTGTATAATATGATTAGAATGTAATTGGACAAACTGATTATGCTGGAAGCCTTCGTTGAAAACTTTAATTAAACGCGTATACACAGAGATTAAGTATTGCATCTACTTCATTGCCAGCACCCAAATATACTTACTGAACTTGAAGTACACCTAAAAGGATATAGAATACTTTACGATTAACTTAATCAATATGATCAAAATAAAACTTAAGAAATATCTTATGATTCTCCGATGCCCAATTACGGTAATATCTGATAGGTACAATATAACAAATTATATCTCAGTCCCATAAGGGATTACCGCAGATAACTTGAGAAATGATCACGGGTCATTATCGGGCACTGAGTGCCAGATTCGCAATAAAACAGACATTAATATAATCAAATTATCGTGATAGCAAATCCCGCCCTGCGCGGCGGATTGCCATCTGGTTTGATTTAGCGGTTTATTATAGTGGTACCGAATGGGATATAAAATAATAAACCGTAAATACAGGTTGGATTAAAATGTTACGCAAAATTCATAATATGGCATTACGAAACCTATGTAAACAAAGTTTTTTGTCTAGTATCACATTATCAGATTTCCTTATTCTAAAAAACAAACTACTATTTTGGATTTTTGGCATTTTGTGCACCAATTTTCTGGGCGTTCCCCAAAAACGTAGCTCAACAGATAGCTGCTAAACTGGGACGACACCTTACAGCCTCATCTGCACAGCATCACAAGCTGGATTTTATGAGACGTATACTTTAGACGCTCCTGAATTAAATATACGATGCCTCCAACTTAAAGTGCTCTGCCGGCAAGATTTCACGAATTATGATACAGTCGTTTACGCTTGATGCATGTGTGTGTTTTCTGGGGTGAGATTTGGAAAAAGGTCGTACGAATAAAATAAAATATTAAGCTTAATTTCAGGAAGGTGTGTCTTTGATAATATTCTTATCGATATAAAAAGGATAAAGTTAGATTGGCATTTCGATGGAAGTTTTTTGGCGTTTTCTTACAATATTTTTACAGTATCATGTGAGTTACAAAATAATTAGTATTTAAACAATAAGATAACGATAAAATATTTATCTCCTTTCAATAAAACTTCATCGCCTTAACAAAAGACCCAAGTCTAATTCTTGTTACTTCAAAGTATAACGTCATTAGCATAAATCAGACACCTACTTAGCAAATCTACTCTAAAAAAGGTCATTATCACATTTCTTAACAATTTATACGATCTCCTAAGAAGGTTCCCTGTACAAAGACTGCATTTGCCACTTAATGGAAACCAGGTGCGAACGAAAGTGCAGACTTTAAGAAAGGTAACGTCGCTTGCATTATGCCACCCTGGTGATAATACAGAGAATTAAGTAGAAAACCTAAATTTTAAGATATTTTTATGATATATCTATATTGCGTTTATAATGGATATGGGATCTTAAGGAGCTTTATAGGACATTAAGGTTTTATAAAGTATCGTCAACGATAAGATTTGAGGTGAAATTTAGATTAAATGTTTCTTATTTTACTTAAAGATTATACGCCAGTAGACCGACAATAGTTTGACGTGACCTAAAAAGAAAAAACGATATAATTTTTCTTACAACATAAAATCTACCTATACTTCAAACTGTCCACAAATCCTCAAAACAAACTTAGACACATAATTCACGTAGCAATAGGGTCTAAAGTCTACTTAAATCTTCTCAGCAATCTTACCTATACTTATGGTCATAACCCCCTGCCACCCTGGGGGGACCGGTCGTAAACCGGGATTCCGGAAAATTCCCGGAAAATCCCCACTTCACTAGCAAACCGGTAATCACGTCGGCGAAGGATTTCTCTACACAACTTGCTATATAACACGCGGTGTGTTTTTAAACTGAATGCTTTATAAGTTAGGTTAGTTGGCGTGAATATCTTGATTTTTGGGATTCGTTTTGACTGTGGATTTACATACAGTAACTTTTATGTAACAAATTTAAATTAAAACGTTTTCATTCAGTGTCATCGTCTTACAGGAGTAATAATTCTCCTTTAGGTATGATTTTAAGCAAAAAAAACCCTTTTCAGATGTAAGTACTAATTTTTTGTTAGCACCCACGTATCAACCTTATGTAAATATCTATCTTGCAGCCAATCTCCCAAAACCTGAACTAAAGTACACAGAAACCTCAAACAGAACTGAATTAATTCTGAGAATCCATTTTCTGAGACAATCCAAGTTGGTACTATAAACATTGGCATCAGGATTCAATCTTTCGCAGCTTACTGAGAAAACACTCCAGTGTTGCCAGCGTGCTCGGATAACACACGATTTTGGTGGAATATTAATAAGTCGGTAGATTTGAATTACAATTCATTGGATATTTAGAACTGACGCATTTCAAGAAAGAGGAAGTATAGCATTTTACATTTAAAACTAGGCTCGAATTGCAAATTGTGTTGTAACGTAAACACATCCTTCATCAAATGAATGGGTTTCAAACAAGCAAATTCAAATCTTTATATTTTTTGTAGAAAATGACTCATTCAAAAAAGAAAATAAGCAATATATTCATCTGAAAGGGTTTTTTAAAGGAAACTCGGAGTTTCTCAACATTTCAACAGTTTCAAGAGGTCTTAAAAACTAAACCACATAAAAAACAAAGGGGAACAGCCCATGTTTATGCATACTACATGCACTTAAAGGATGTATTGGTTTGGCGTGTTTTATAAGAAGTCTCGTAGAGTATTCATAGGCAGCAAATGCCTATTATAAGTATTTATTTTTATTGGTTATTTAACAATATTGTTTAATGTCTATTATTATCACATTTCTGCACATTTTTCAACAGAGCTATCCATGTCATACTATATGAAAGTAAAATACCTAAAATCTTTGAACCCACCAAAGGCACGCAATGCCTCAATAACGATTCAGATTTACACCCGCACCGGGTTATGAACCTGGAGCTTCACGAGTGGGTCATAAGGGTCGTTCTACACAGGACGTTTACGACGCTCTCTCGTTTCAGAAAAAGATATGTGTTGTGTGTAAATGCCAGTTAGCTGGAAGATTTACAACGCTTAACTGTTGGTTTGTTTTGAGTGGGTAGGTGCGTACTCAATTTTTTTTGTTTTATTTGATTGGGATATATTTGTTTGGGTATAAACTGTACTAAGCTTGAGTATAAACTGTAAGAGGTAGAAAGGATAAGTTTTTATTGAATTTAGGTTGTGGATATAGTTAGCATTAAATTTCATAATATTATATAGGCAACTCTGTATGTATTATCTTTACCAGATTCAGAAAAAAACTTTTTAAACAATGAACCGTCAATGACCCTTGGTATTTTAGTGATGTTACCCATACTGATTGTTGAATTATTAAATGTAATCGCTTTGGCAAAGCGATAATCCACATCAACAAATATACAAATCAACAAAATTATTTTTTTTATCAAAAATATAATTTATTTTTGTTAATGTAATAGAATTAACAATCAGTCTTCTTTATATTTTTAAAATAATACAATCAGACTAAACAAAAATAAACTAAATGTTATGTTTTCTTTCCAGATTACACAATCAAAACAAGAAACAAATTAAATGCACTTCTAAAATCAATTTATATTTTTTATTCATATTATACAAGAGTTACTCTTTAATCAGTCTTTGTATTACTCAGAATCAGTCACATTTACTACATAATTAGTACGACATTCCTCAAAACAAGCAGGGCAAAGATTTTTGCAAATCTTATACCTAAACCTCGTTTCCTTGCGCTTTTTCTTTTTGCTGCACAGAAGGCAATTAAGGTACCTATTTAATGTTCCTCTTTGAATTTTCTGTAGTCGGAATGTCTTCAGGCCAGTGACTATTGTAAACTCTATTTGCTGGCTGTTGCCTTGGCCCTGGCCTTTCGATTGTAGCTCTATCATTTCTGCGTCTACTGGAATAAATACTTCCTATTCTGATAATATCTTTGCCCTTTAAGTTACAATCGACTTTAGTCATCTGCATAATTAGCTTATTCCGATAGCTCTAAAAGTTTGTAGGTAGTTTGCAATCAGGCAATAAAGCTGACCTCCCCTGTGAATGAGGGGTATGCGTACGCGCTACAGATATGGGTTTGCCATCATAAACCCAGTTTAAAGTAGCCACATAAAAAATAACATTCGAAATAAATATTAATGTACAATGTAGTTTTATGAATTAGAATAAAAAAAATAAAAGTAAACATATTTAATTTAAAAAAGGCTATTTTTTCTCCCGAATAGGACCTATTATACCAAAAAACGACACATTCTAGTGGTACATTAATTCACGGAACTATAAGCAGAACGAATTATGCTCAAAACTCACCTAATAAAAGAATCAGTAACAACCACAATATTGTTCCAACGGTAAAAAGTCTTTGTAAACTATAATTTTACTAAATTACACTGAAAGTAAAAATATTCATTATTACATAAATATATTTATCTGAGTGATTTAGTCTTATCGGATCTTGTTGTATCGATACATCAAAATGTCGATACGAATCGGGAATCGATACCTGTCATTCATTCATTTTCATTTTATGTCGATGGTTATCCCTAATGTTTGTATTAAAAAAAAAGAAATAACCTCAATTTTGTTTTATCATATTGTAGTTTTTTTAGTTTTGCAAGTTTTAGCTCCAAGTACTACTTAAAAGTTGTTTAATAAAAGGGCGGCAGTGTTTTCTGAGTTACTGGTGTGCAATTTCAGTGTCTTGGAAGTGGGATTCTTGATGATTTTGACGAATTTGGTTTGTTTACAAACTTTTTTTTGGAATATGGTATACTCTATACTGTTTGTAGTTTAGTAAACTAACCATAGACATGCAACCAATTTGATATTTGTTAACTCATTTTTAAATGTCAATTCATATGTATGGTTGTTAGTAATAACTTATAGCAATGGGATTTGAAGACCATACTCTTTTATTTTATGGTTATACTTATTAAAAATATTACATATACTCTCGTTATATGAATCATATAACTACTCAATATCAATCTTATAAATTTTTTCCCATTCATAAAATTTACAAACGCCATCCTAAGTTACAATTTATTAATTCCATAAATCACCCAAAACCATGACCAAAGATCATAAATATAGATGACAGTAAATTGTGAGCACTTCACAGTTTAATCCATACATTTAATATCGCATTCAATACATACAATCCTATAATTGTGCCATCAACTTTCTGTTCCTTAGCAAAAACTTGAACTAAAGCATGTGCTACGTAACTAAATATCTAACTTTTCTACACATAAAACGCAGCGCCACCCTTTACTGAACACATAAGATGGTCTGACTGTATTGTAATATCTTTTCGATAGTCTTGTATGAGAGTTGTATGAGTTTGTATGACAAATAAATTGGTGTGCGGCTATTGGTGGCAGATGACAAAAGGGTTGGTTGCATACAGTTAGTGGATTAGCAAATAATGGGTTATATTCGGGAACTTTTATACCGTACGATTTGGATTCGATAATTGTACTTGTATCTGTATGAACCAAAGATGAGTATTATACAAATATATTTTATGATGAAATAAAATTGAAATTGAAAAAAATTGAATTGAAATTTCTGTGTATAGTTTGTGATCTGCAGATACGAATATTCTTTAGTCTTTTAAGTGTTGAATTTGTGTAAACATAAAAATAATGCACAAGTAACCATGAAATCACTACGACTTAATAAACGCTCCTTATACATATTTTGAAAACATGTTTACGTCATCAGCAAAAAGCTTTTTCTTCATCAGAGTCGTGTAGCAACTATTAAAGCAGCCCTTATCTTCTATTTCCACTACATAAGTTTATTATTTTACAATAAATCCAACCTGACATAATCTGGTGTGAGCTGCGTAATACGAAGCTCACTCGGCTTTGCATACATTTGGTAAAGCCCTGGTTACAAATGCAAAGCCATCATAATGTTATGATTTATGAATATCACATTTTTATATTTAACAATCCGCCCTCGACGAATTTTATTGTTATTGAAAAAAGTGACTGTTTAGGAAAAATTTTAAATAAGTGTTTTCAAGTCGACTATATTAACTTGTAATATTTACACCCTTTTAGGAACCTACTTGCTGGTAGGTCGATGTAGACAATGCCCAATTTTTCTTGCCTACAAAAAAGTGCATCTTCATCATCTGGAAATACTGACACGCTACTCATTTGCGATCAAGATAAAAACTTAAGTAATTGTCGACTCATTTAACACAATGTTTTACGGCCCCTGGATACTATAAATGAAACTAAATTCCGTCAATATTCAATTTGCCTACACTTTTGCTAACCTAAAAGATATATATTCTTTACACAATATATAGTTATAGAGAAGCATGTAGTGTTTACCTGTAAGTGATTGTCACGCTAATAAGTTAAGAATGTAAGCGATTTATGTACTAAGGAACAGTGTGAACAATTGTTGGTAAACCTTAATAAAAAAAAATAACTCAAGTACAAGTAGTACTTAACTAAACAGCCAGCAATTCCTAACGCTGTATAACTCCGGTAACAGTTAGACCCAGCGTTAAGCAGAAGCACCCATTCAGATTGAGTGTGTCCGGAAAACAAGGACCGTCGGACACTCACAAATTGTCGCCGGCAATAAGAAAGGTGACTTTTGCATTCTTGTCCATGGGATTATCCTGGAGTATTCGAGATTTTTACACTAGGATTCGCAGGGAGGACTTAATATTTTTATCTAATCCGCTGCTTCATGGAGTTTAATATATCTAACACAAATGTCTTTTGGAAAATTACTAAACAAATGAGTTACACTTTTGTTCAACTCTTCGAGGATCAAAGATTTACATTGTAATAGTAAGCTTTTGTTCTGTAATAAACGTAAATTATTTTTACAGGTGAATTATATAATTTTCTTTACATATTTCTAATTCCGATTTAATTTAGAAAATGACCCAGAAATGGCAGATTTTTTGAAAATAAGAATCTGATAAAAATGTAAACCAAAGCTCAAAAATATCGTAAGAGATCTAAACCACTAGAAAGCTTAATTTTTGTTTCGCATCCAGAATAGACTCCACCGAAAATCCCGAAATTCCTTTTCGTACGACGGTCACAAATACATCGCAATAAGCGGAGTGACTGGAACATTCCGAAAAATTCCGGACTAAAGCAATCCGGGCTCGGTGGCAATCTGCAGCATTCCTTGACCGGAGTTAGTGACAACTGGACAGAACGATGCGCTGCTTTAACTGTTTAAGTTGAGAAATATGGACCTCTTTTAGTTTGTAGCTGCTTAATTTCATTTAAATTTATTGTTTTATGTCGAGGCATTGGTAGGGACCAGTTAATTTTCAAAAGTCACTAGGTAATTAGCCTTCTGCCCAGTCTTTCGGCACTTTACCCAATTTAAACATTGGAAGGTAAATCAATTTATTTACATTTATTAGTTTTCCTTACTTCCTATTATTTTTTTGTTGTTGATAAGGGTTGATATTTGTTGGGATGGTTGTTTGTTGTAAGATTAAAAACTGTTTACACCATTCATCGAGTGTGATGTCCATGTAGATCAAAAAGAAATCCAATGGTCCAAATTAAATATTTGCCAGCATATAAAGATGTGATAGTGCTTTAAAAATCAGTCGCATTACTTATGTAGATTTTTCATTACACATTTTCAAAACAAAGTCATTAATGTCTCAACGTTATACATAATGTGGCTTCTGAATTCTACATGCATGTCTATTTAAGTTCAAAATAATACTTCAATTATAGCTCTCTATCAGTTTAGTGAGAGAGAGTCCAATATCGCACCCCAACAACTCGAGGAATTAACGAATTTGTCAACTGTCAGTTGCTGAGGACGTTATTAGTTTTTCCTGGTTTTCGAGAGGGGCTGCAACGTGGGATGCCTAATAGTTTTACCGTGGTATGAGTGTTTGCAGCCTTCGTTTTGGGTACACTGGTTATAAGTTGCTGTGGTAATTTTTTTACCATAGCACTTTTGGTCTTCTCGTTTATCATTACATATTTATCTGAAATTTTTTTATGTTACAGTTATTTAATGTGATTGCCGTTATTTAACTGAACCTGCAGAAGCTATTCAATTTAGCCACAATGTATCAAGTATTGATCGGTACAAAATCTAAAAGCAGACATAAAAAGCCAATGCAGTGTATACTGTATTTTGAAATCTGCCTTTACCTCAAGTTTTGCACGTGATAGAAAATAGAGAAATCCTTTTAGCATTCTTATTGGTTGCGCTCCTTTAAGGTGTACATTTTGGTTGCGCAACATGCAAAGAAAATGTGTATATTTAACGTAGTATTTGGTATGGAAGTAAAACTTTAAAGCAGGTTGATAGTTCGTTTATTAAACTGGAAAGCTAATAAAAGCACACAGTTGTCTGTGTTATTGTAACACTTGAAATGCACCATTTCGCATCTGACCTTAGCAAGTATTCAAACCACTTCAACAAGCCTTGCTTTTACTACTCACATAGAAACCTATTATCAACCTTAACTTAAGGAAATTACGAACGTTTTGGTTCGATCCAAAGTGCACAAGGTTTGCGAAAACACTTGACAGCTGCCGCCATTGTCGTCCCGACGAATCAAAACACTTGAAAAGCGCGCGAAGTGAGTGCTGGCCAATCAAAACAAAGATAATTTGATTATGCAATTTGTGGTTTGTTTCTTTTTAAGGTTTTTTCAGGGGGATTGTTTGTGAGCAAAGTATGTTACAGTTAAGGGTTAACATGGTTTAAAAAGTATATTCCTTCACAATGGAATGAGATATAAAGAAGGTAAACATAATAGATAAAGATTTAATTACTCGTTTACAGTTACCAACAATAAACTACATTAGTACCCAATGACATGTGAGTGTGCAGTTAAAACTTACATTTATTTATTACTAGCGACCCGCCCCGGCTTCGCACGGGTCTATGTCCCGGCATTTTATACCTGTAAAATCTCCAAAATATTCGTTTAAATTACACATGTATATCTATACATGCATAATGTACTTAAGGTACTTGATTGGATAAGGATTAATACTGTAAAATGTAAAAGATAAAAAATGGTTATTGTGGGTTATATCTAAGAGATAGACATATACCATCGCGGACTTTTTTGTAGACCTTTTTAAGGTGTACAATACTGTAGTGCATATTTTTATCTATCTCGTAGGGTACAGCCAGCGTTTCCACTGTAAGCGCAAAAAAATGTGTTTATTTACGACATCACATTAGAATCCACTAAAATTATCAGTGTTTCTCTACTATGTTATGCGTGTATTATACATATAAACCGTACTCTTGAATAACTCTATCTATTAACAAAAACGCATCATATCCGTTGCATACATAGGGACAGACAGACAGCGGGAAGAGACTTAGTTTTATACTATGTAGTGATAGACAAGAAAAAAGGGCTTTAAAATTTAAATCAAAACAAAGATAAAAGATAATTTGATTATGCAATTTGTGGTTTGTTTCTTTTTTAGGTTTTTCCAGGGGGATTGATTGTGAGCAAAGTATGTTACAGTTAAGGGTTAACATGGTTTAAAAAGTATATTCCTTCACAATGGAATGAGATATAAAGAAGGTAAACATAACACATAAAGATTTAATTACTCGTTTACAGTTACCAACAATAAACTACATTAGTACCCAATGACATGTGAGTGTGCAGTTAAAACTTACATTTATTTATTACTAGCGACCCGCCCCGGCTTCGCACGGGTCTATGTCCCGGCATTTTATACCTGTAAAATCTCCAAAATATTCGTTTAAATTACACATGTATATCTATACATGCATAATGTACTTAAGGTACTTGATTGGATAAGGATTAATACTGTAAAATGTAAAAGATAAAAAATGGTTATTGTGGGTTATATCTAAGAGATAGACATATACCATCGCGGACTTTTTTGTAGACCTTTTTAAGGTGTACAATACTGTAGTGCATATTTTTATCTATCTCGTAGGGTACAGCCAGCGTTTCCACTGTAAGCGCAAAAAAATGTGTTTATTTACGACATCACATTAGAATCCACTAAAATTATCAGTGTTTCTCTACTATGTTATGCGTGTATTATACATATAAACCGTACTCTTGAATAACTCTATCTATTAACAAAAACGCATCATATCCGTTGCATACATAGGGACAGACAGACAGCGGGAAGAGACTTAGTTTTATACTATGTAGTGATAGACAAGAAAAAAGGGCTTTAAAATTTAAATCAAAACAAAGATAAAAGATAATTTGATTATGCAATTTGTGGTTTGTTTCTTTTTTAGGTTTTTCCAGGGGGATTGATTGTGAGCAAAGTATGTTACAGTTAAGGGTTAACATGGTTTAAAAAGTATATTCCTTCACAATGGAATGAGATATAAAGAAGGTAAACATAACACATAAAGATTTAATTACTCATTGACAGTTACCGACAATAAACTACATTAGTACCCAATGACATATGAATGTGCAGTTAAAACTTACATTTATTTATTATAGACAAGAAAAAAGGGATTTAAAATTTGAATCAACTTTTGCTGGCTTTTAGCAGAGTTCCAAGCTTATTTAGTAATTTTTTATCTTATGTATAAGGTACGGTACACTTTGTATTTTCTTTATATTGACACTACTAACTTCCGATGCATTTATTAAAATATGATTGCAAATAGTCTTCTAAAAGGTTACGCTAATGGTTAAACCGTAAATCCGCGGGTTAATACGTTACGAGATCCCAAAACACAAAAAAAAATAGACAATCTAGAATAATGAACAATCTTATTTAATGTAATCCTCATATAGAAAACCTGATTATACTGTTCTATCTACCCCAAAGCCTTGTAAAAAAGCTAAACACTAGGCGCATCATTCGACGCTAGTAAATCAGCCACACGTGGCGAGTAATTCAGAAAATTGCTACTTGTACAGCGCAGCCGCGAGAAGTTGGAGCGATGCTTGTTAGAATTTAATTTATATATTTATTTTAGACGTTTATTTAAAGGTAAAATAAACTAAATCATATATGCCTAGGCCCAAGTTTTTGGAAAGTGAACAAGATGAAAGTTTATCTACAGGGAGATGTGATGTCAATAACTAATAATCAAGAAATCCGCAATATTTGGCAATCTCAAAGTAGAGTTATAAAATCTTGAAAATATGAAATGAAAAAAAAACAAACATCAGAACTTAAGATCTTAACGATTCGGTATACCACTTGCCATCAGATTATTTGCCAATGCATGTTTAAGAAAAAGTAGAAAAAATATGTACTTGTCTATCAGTAAATTATGAAACCCCAGATAAAACAAATCCACGTACATGTTTGTTTGGGTATTTGACAAAAAAGCAAACAAAAACCCAACATTTTTAAATGCTTTATGTAAAGTACTTAAAATGTTTTCATTTCTTGTGTGTAAAATTATCAAAAAAAGTAATGCCTATTACTTCTTCAATATTTATAATATTATTCCAAAACAAAATCGTCGCTTTGTGAATTTTTTATTTTCTTGCTTCAGAGTCATAATATGACCGTAGATTTTTTATACAAATATAAAAATATAACCAATTTTTAACATACATTTTGTTTTTTTACCAAGTTTTTTTTTACAACTCTTTTCCTCCTAATATAGTCCCATATCCTACTAAAGGATTATTAATCGGTAGTAGTATCATGTACGATTAATATTTAGGTTATAATTATTATAAATGATGGTGTAACATAACTTGAAAATAGGAAGACGGTTACCACATACCACTGCTCAAAAACTCTCACATATTCTGGCCGTTAATTGGGCAGAAACTTAACCTTTTTATTTTAAAATATAAATACATAAAATAGTGCCTTATGCCAAAATAACCAAATTTAAAATCTTGCACCAACTTTTAGCGCACCAGCTTTCCACAAACCAGAAGGCCATTTACAATTAAATTTATTGTTTAAAAAGATCAGTTATCATTCCGCTTTGAGGGTCACGTGACCGACACGTGTCTTAAAAAGAGGACCAGGCTTTAAGAACCCTAATCTGGTGGTAAGTATTAAAAATTAAAGGTCAACTGTACAACTACGTTAAATGTGGGATTGAAAATAGATCCTGTACTATTAGTATTAGAACTGAGTTTCTAATGATTTTGATTTTCAATAAGGGCAAGTCAGTATGACTCTATTAACGATTGTATAAAAATGAGTTTTTTACAATGTAAACAATAGTTGGTTTCCGGTGCGAAGCTTTAAATGGGAAACGAATAATGATTATGGTAATGATATAGGGGTATTTTAGATTCAATATATTATCTTGTTGATACTAGAAATATACAGGATTTTTTTTCTATGTAAATTATTTATATAATTATGGAATATTTCACAGTTTTGTATGAGAAAATATGCCTACATAATTAAATTTTAAACTGTTATTTTTTCCCGCGTATTTACATATTTGAGTCAGAAAATGGCCCAAACCTGTGTCATCAATGTATTTTCTAGTTCGCATGTCGAGTAGAACGCCCCGTGCATCGTACAATTATAATTCATCCCTTATTACAAAAAAGATCATAACGAAACTGCCCCAATTGTCAAAAGTGAGATAGTGAAAAGAGCAAGCACCCCTGCGTTAGCGCCTGAATCCGAGAGTCTCGGTCGGCGGGAAGGGGCAATAGCTAATCGACATAATGTGTTTATTAAATTTTAGGCGCGTGCGGCGATGGATTTGGCAAAAATTTCGGATAAATGTCATACGAAAGTTGCGGAGAGGTACGGTTTTGATTTCAGTATTATTTTTTGTGGAGGTTTGAGAACTTGTTAGAATAAGGACTAGATCAACAATGTTTCATTTCTTGTCATTGAAATATTATCTTTGATTAACATACAACAAAATATTTATCTTACTTGTTCTATAGGTTTTTTTGTATTAAAGCTACATTAATAGTATAAATAAATTATTTGCCCAATATGGCTTTTTCTACCTAACCTTTAAGACGCTATTACTTGTGTTAACACAATTCATTTTAACCACACATCTTTCTTAAACGCTGAAAACCTTACTAACTCCCACGCTCATGGTGTAAATCTAAAGTACAATCACTTAACATAAAACCTAGAGAGCTCCACTAAAATGATACTCAGTGAAAACAATGCAGGTGTCATATTACTCGAGGCCAAAAAGAGGGCTGAGGACATTAATTAAATTAGAGTTCTCTCCAGAGACCTCCTAATATTATGTGGGAGAGCCGACCTCTCAGCGAAAACGAAATATTTTTCGATTGTCACTTTTTTCGCGTGAGAAAAAAATCTCAAATCAGATTTTTTGTTTTGGCATCCCCAGCGAGATCAGGTTACGTGTATCGTGAAATATAAAATATAAATCTGATGCTGAGAGGTTCTGTTTTGGCATGTGACAGTTTTAGAGCAAAAATGGGAAATGTATTTTGAGTTGTGCCGGTATACAGATGAAATTGGTTTTTCAGGTATGGGTGAGGTGTGAATTTGATTTGACTTTTTTATATAATTCGATTTTACAAGTTATGCCAAAGATAAAATTTGTTTTATTAGTATATTGCTATATCAATATACTTATACTATACTTAATTATTATTGAGATTTTGTTCACTTAATTTCTTCAAAAGTCTTCCATATTTTCGAATAATTTTATATTGTGTCGTTATTTCATTATGTGATTTAAATAAAATATTAAACAGATTAAATGTTTTATCGTTTGAGACTGTCTGCTGTCACAAGCTATATTTAAAAAATTAAAGCTATACAAGCTACATAACTGTTATGTTGGTGCTGGTACACTAATTGTAATATAATTAATAGGAGCTTATTCTCGATTCTAAGCTCTAACACTCCACCATAACGTCTTTAATCCCAAACAGTAGAAAGCATCCAGACTAACAATCTTAAGAATTAAAAGAATGTACTAAAAATCGAAGTATTCGCGCTCAAGTCCTTAATTAAACTCGGGGCACGTAGCACTCCTTGATTCAGTCTCCGGGGGTTGCACACCCCCTGCCTTGGACCACCCCCTTTCCTTATGGGTTGCTTAGATTTTCAACCCCCTGGTACGTGGTGTGTCTAGAATACTTGAGTTAGAGAATCTTGTACGGAATCGTTTTGAGAGATTACTGTTTCTAGTTTTATAGTTGGTGGGGTTTTTGTGTCGAGATTAAGTGTTTTTAAGATGGGGTTTAAATTTTTTTTGTATAAAATTTGTATACAAAGCACTAAGTATTCGCACAGTTACTTCATTATGACGGATATTGTAATTATTCATAATAAGACATTATTAGTACACAGTTTTAAAAAGGAAATCAACTTAAAGTTTTGTTGAAAACAAAATTTTACAAAAGTATACAATAGGTATATTATATATTTCTAATAAAATTTGCATATCTTCTCAATATCGACGGAATAATTGCACTTTAATTGTAATCGCGAACATTCAAAGATACCGTTATTACTTTTTGGAATTTTTTCACAATTTTAAAGGAAGATGATACCCTTTATAAAAGTAATCAGAGGGGTAATAAGAGAGAAAACTGGAGCGTTTGGCGCAGAGGTGCCAATTATCTACTGTTTTTTAACTATAAGTGTTACGTTTTATTCTCTAGTGATTCTTTTTGGTCTATTTGATTATTTTTTACGGAAATACAGGGAAACAAAGTATGTTATTAGTTTGTGGGTATCACTTGCTTAATATTTGCAATATAAGTTTAAAGCAGGAAACTTCAATAATTACCAATTGCAATTTTTTTTTTGTAAATCCGAATCATAATCCCTCCACATAAGGATACTCAAAGAGAATGAAGAAAAATATGTTAAGCCAAAAAGCAAAGCGCTTGGACGCAGTTCATTCCACTCCATGCATATTTGATTCACCGTTTCATATTAAACAAACATTTTTTGTTTCCTTTTCTAAAAAACTTCTTCTCTTAATTAGTCAGGGGATAAACAGAACCGTTTTTCGTTCGAATAATTAGCCACAATGTTGCCAACTCCTTCATTTTTATTTTTTAAAGCACCACCGGTTTATGGCTAGGTAAATTTTGAAACATTATGGAATTGACTTTTGATTTGATTATTTCTTTACGTAAATTTCTATTTTTATAATTTATAATTAGAGTATTTTTAGAAAGCTTTCTTGCCTTTATGTCACTTTTTAAATAAATGAAGAGCTCTTGTTTTTATTTACCTAAGTAAGCCATTTTTTTAAAGAAAAATTATGCAATGTTTTTTAAGATTCTCATTAGATAAAAGGAATGAGAAAGATTTATAAAAATACATAGAACTATTTATATTAAAGTGAAGCTTTTTTATAAAACGTATGTAATGATGAAAAATTAACACAATTTCTATTCAAATATTACAAATTCAAATGACCACTAAACACCCAGAATCTATCAACAGCGCAGGTACAAACTCCAGGGAACGTCAAACTTTTGGGTCGAATTAAAATAAATTTAAACTCTTGGAGGTGACAAATCGTGGGAGAACAACTTCTGACAATGAATAATTGTCGGCCATTTAATTTCAAATTGGATGTTTAATTATAAATAAAATTTAACTCCTGCTGAAAATTGCTTAGGGCACATTAATCAAGAAGTTGGGACGCTGATTAAATTGCCGTACAGTAACTATTTAGTAAGTTGATATTGTTAAATTATGGTTTAGAGGGGATCAGGTAGCTTTAGCAACTTATGTGTTTACTTGTTGAACGGTAATAAAATATTGTTAATTTCGTAAAAATATCTAGATTCTTTTATTTTGTTTAGAATTATTATATCAATACGACCATCAGTTTTTTTAATTTTATTTCGTTCAAAATTTTAATTCGATTTATGAACACAAATAAAACATTGAGTACTGCATTTTGCGGTTTGCAATTTTTTTATGTTGGCGTCTGAGTGGCCTAGTGGGTAGAAGCTCTCATACACCGGGGGTCCCAGGTTCGAGTGCTAGTCGGGGAATTCATTTGTGTGACGAACACAGATGTTTGTTCTCGGGTCATGGTTGTTGATATTTATATATATATATTTAAAAATCTCTGAAAGTAGCACCAACGAATGCTTTCTCGTCTAACGTTTACGTAGTTTATTAATATGTATTCGGTCGTTGATTATAATAACTCTGATATCTATCTCACAGAAATTAATTTAAACATGAATTTGTTTGGGCTAACCTGA
The DNA here is from genome assembly GCA_923062675.1 of Marasmarcha lunaedactyla. Lineage (NCBI taxonomy): Eukaryota > Metazoa > Arthropoda > Insecta > Lepidoptera > Pterophoridae > Marasmarcha > Marasmarcha lunaedactyla. The sequence continues at coordinate 19,301,322 of OV281346.1, read as the reverse complement.
CATATAACGAGACACAATTTCGAAATTGTTTAGTTTCAGTATCAATTGCTAAACAATAAACATAATATAAAACGTCATGCTAGAACATTCTATACGGAAAATTATTTTTGTTCGTAAAATTGTTTACTTTTTCACATTTTCTAGCAGGTTGTAAACAATACTCGTTGTAGCGGGTATTTTCTGAACCTCATCTCCAATATATATTCTAACCCTTAACTTTAAACTCAACCCTCCACACGTTTACCTATAGACACATAAGTTTCCACCCCTCTTCATTTAAGATAAGGGCGGGGGTTCTGATTCACTCGCATAGATTCGCCATTTTCATTGCTTTGACAGAGTGTGTGAAAGAGAAAGGTGTATTTGTCTATTTGTTTGAAAAAGGACAGACAATGAAAGGTTCCCTAAGTGATAAACTTAGATGCTTTTAAATAGGTTGAGTATAGTTTAATCATGAATATAAACATAGTATACAAGTGATGTTCTTTTATGAAAAAACTTAAGTGTTTACGTTTGTACGTGAATACGTTTCATAAGTGAACCTGATAAAAATGCATCATTTTTCTAAAAGAAAAGCCGAACTGCTACTTAATGTATATGCACGTGAACTAGGAATCCAACAAGTATTTATTTCATCAGGAGGTTACCTAACAAAACTAGCTAACCTTTCATAGGTTATATACTAAAGCAATAAATAAATCCCCAGACAAACACACCAACTGTATGGTGCCAAAGTAAGCAGAGCTTGTGTTATTGATGGCTATACAGCGAACTAGGGGAAACCTGGGACCTCCGGCGTATGAGACAGGGCTTACGACCACAACGCCACTCGGCCGCAATTAAGTCGTTAATTCATCACAAGTATATTAAATCTACGAAAAACATAAATAGGAAAACACACATCTTTTAAAAAATTCTTAACAAATCATAATACATACTTTTCATAAACTCAATTCACCAAAAACTCAAATACAAACTGGGTTACTTCCTAAACTTTGAAACATTAAGCCTGTCTTACACGATACAATTGTGGAACTGACAAAGTGTAATTCTTGATACACGATAGCACTTAAGGGCCTACGCTCATCCTTACAGAATCTTGCACCAAGTTAAGTGGTACGGAGATGAGTCTCGCGGACCGCAGCATCTTAAATTCATGAAGGGTCTGTAGCATAGCTGACACAGAGTTCGAAAGAATGAGTGATTAGTAAAGAAGAGATTGATATTAAATTTAAATGTTATTTAATAGTAAATTTAATAGTTAAGTACAAGATTTTTTTTGCAGTAATTTGCAGTAGGTCTTTGAAATATTTGATCTTCGAACCTCGATTAAAGTACGAGATTCAAACTAGTTTAAGAATATATTTTATATAAATTTTATTAGTTATGTATTTAAGACGGCGTATTAAAAATACCCTCTTTTAAATATAACTGACTATCAAGAAATAAGTATCTCTTTTTTTCCTTTAAAATGTTTATCATTCCTCAAGGAAATGTGTCACGGTAACACAATAGCCTGCTTTAATGTAACCACAGAAGTCTCAAGCGGTATTATGTGATTATTATAAACCACCTACCAAGCTTATCTTACTGTTAATGCACATTAATTATAAGGGGGGGGGGATGTTGTTTTGACAGACTTCCCACTTTGGGTAAGTAAATGGACTTTGTAGCAAAGTTTTGTATAAATTATTGTTGTATTTCCGCCAGCGAATTGTGTTGATGAAGATTTGTGGATTTACAAGTTGTCGATTTTGGAATTTGGGTTCGTTTGGTTCAGCGATCGAAACTACTGCAGCTTTTTGTTTTGCCGTATTAAAACTAAACTTTTCGCCACTGATAATATTTAAATAATTTTATAAATATATATCTTCCTATTAGGATTCTGTGTTACACTACGACTAAGGTTTGGTTTTGTGTTTTTTAAGTTGAATCAAGTTGTAACAAATCAAACAAATTAGTTTTGTGGTACTTGCGAAAATAAAGACTTATAGCACGCTTGTTTTGTTTTATATCATTGTAGGCCACGCCTAATTACTATGATTTGTGTAGCAAAAGCTTTAAATTGTATAAATCACATACAATTTTAATTAGCTTATATCAATTAAAAACATAACTGTTTTTTATTTTTTGTAATCAATTGTATTATGAAATTTATTCCTAAATGAGCAAAAGAATGCAAAACTACATATTTCATGAAAAGCAACTTTACTTTATCTCATGTTGTACGTTGTAAGTATGTTAAATAAAGCAAATACACCCGTAAATGCATGAATATATCGACCCGTAAATGCGGAGTTGTATTTAAACTAATACTTATTAGATTCAAACATTTAAATCTAAACTCACCAGTATGTATATAAGTATGTTTCTTCATATCCGATTTCTGATGGAATCTTTTCCCGCAGTACTGGCACGGATAGGGCCTGGTGTCCGAGTGGATCAGCAGGTGAGTGGACAAGGTGCTAGATCTCTTGAAGGTCTTGCCACATTGCTTGCATTCGAAGACCTTTTCCACGCTGTGCACAGCCCTGAGAAAGGGAGATTACATGAAATCTTTGAAGACTTCTAGGAAAAGTTTAAGCAAATGCCATCGGCAGTTAAATTTTGATATTTTTTATTATTATATTATATTGCCGATTATATTGCTCAGAGCGCTTATATACCCGTTCAGAATGCCTATGAGCGCGTTCACGACGGTTATCGATACGTCATAAACGCCGCCTTCTTGCAGTAACCAAGCTACGGGGCATGGTCGCCCGGAATGATCTGTCAAAACTGACATATGACATTTTTTTGTTGATATTTTTATGCAGGCAATTAAAGATTTTAGAAGCTTCCTTATTAATCTCTTTCGTAAGAGCATTAAGGGCCGAAGACCTTAACGAAGATATAACTTTAGATTTAAGCGAGGAACAATTAGAATTTTAGCACGATATTTACGTATTGAAAAAAAAGCTTGCTAAGTCAAATCGGAATGGTTATTGGCGGCGTTTACGACGTCATTGATGACGTATACGACGATATCGGTCGTGCACGCGCTCAGGCCTGTGAGCATGGCAATGCCTATACGGAACGGCTATATTATTGTACGGCCATTTTGTGGAACTATTTGAGATTGATGGGTTAATCCAATGATGCCAAATCGTTAGTCTTGAGTTGTTTTTTACAACTCTGGTAAAATTGAGTGTACGTTTTTTGTTGATCGTTGAATCATAACTAACTTCACTCGCAGGGATGCAATCGGAAACTAATCAATATAATGCTGGTGAAATTGTTTTCAAGAGTAGAGGTAACGTGACGTCTAATTATTTTTGGACTTGGATTGGTGTTGAATTAGAAATGAACTTAGTTTTAAGAGAAAGCTTGCTGGTGTGTTAACAGTAAACGATGTTCAAACCCTGGTATCGGATATTTATGAACATGCTCATTTTATAATGAAGAACAAACACATTTTGCGTAAATCACGGAACAAAATTGTCGCATAGATCTAAATATTAATTAATCTAAGTAACAACCAACCTGTGCTGGCTCAGGCTGATTTCATGTCCAAAAGTCTTGCTGCACATTTCACAAGCAAACGGCCTCTTTCCGTTATGGGATCTCCTTGCATGTACTTCTAATCCATGGGGAGTACTGAACATTTTTTCACATTTTACACAAGAATATACGTCTCCGATAGGAAGTGGTCTAGAAAGTGGCCCAGGAGCACCAAGTACAGCCGCTCTAAGACGCAAAAACTCTGGCGCTGCCTGTACGGCGTGTAAATACAAGTTGCTGTAGTTTCCCCATCCAGGTAAACCAAGACCTCCTGCATCGCGTAAGAACTCTGCGAATGGTAACGGAGGATACAAGAATGGTCTCTGTGGCTGCACTCTTGGTGCATCAGGGCGAAGTAACGCGCTCACTGAAAATGCTTCAGATCGCTTTGGAGGTGGTGAGTCTCTTGGCCTCCTTGGTGAAGAGGGAGGAGAATCAACTTCCAGTTCAGGTGAACTTGACCGTACTGATCTTGGCGACTGCGGGGACGGTGCCCAACATGGGCTTCCACAACGAGAAGATGGTGATGTAACATCAGGTCGTAATGTTTCGTGTGTTTGGTCTTCTTCCTCGGTGCTGTCTCCTACTAATCGGTTGATGCCGAATTTTATTTCATCTGTAACGAAAAAATTTAAATATAGCTTGGTTTTCTACTAATACTAAAAGCTATTACTACCAAAGTGGATATTCTAAAATAAAATATTCGCACTTAATATCAAACATTGAATGGCTAAATTATAACATCATGCCCAAATACACAATGTGTAAATTAAACAATGTTTATCCTTAATTATAGCGCCCAGTTTAGGATAACAATACAAAACGTGACAATAGGCATTTGTTTGCTGGATCCGAATGGGCTGTTTCGACCCCCGGAGTGAAAAGGCACAGGTGCTCCACTTGTCATTCCCGATGAAATGAGCCGTATCATTTCGCTGGAGCAAATTGACTTTCATCTGTTCTGTAACCCTCCATCGGCCAACCCCCATAATTAACACGTCGCGAGGTTCATCCAACCCCAACCTTTTTCACTATTCACTAATCCGCGGGCGCGACTAAACGAAATTATTGTTCAGTTTATTTTATTTCATTTTCTTTTTTGTTGCGATTGTTCCTTGAATGGCTTGTTAGCATACGATTTAAAATATATTTTATAAAAATTATACTAAAATTCAAATAGTTTAACACAAAAATTACCTACTTTAATAATAGCCGATAAACAAATTATAAAAATAAAATAAATCTTTAAATTTTTAAAAATTTCAATTTAAAATTATTGTTGTATTTTTTTAAACTCCTAGTCGCTACATATAGTCGCTAACCGGCTATTGAGAGACGGAAGTTATGACATGCTGGACAGCATTTATTTAAGCTAAAACAAACTTTCATTTAGACATTGTATTCTATAAGCACATTCTTGGCACCGTAGTGCCAAGTATGAAACGAATGAGATGGGTAAAACACAAAATAAGTAGGGTCATTGATTTATTTCTACAACATTTAATAATCTGGTTGTTCTAAGTGCTCTTTATTTGTTATTTGTGCTAGATTTCAAAAACTTGAAACAAATATTCTCTTTGATCTTTGGAATGATGATGTTTTTTCAATATAGTTCTTACTTGTAGCTTAAAATATTAGCAATCAATAAGTAATTTTTATTCTAACAAAGTTAAAGGATTCTGGTGAAATAAATTATTATCTTGCACAAATTTTGGACACCTTGTCATAATGCCGCTAGCATGTTGTAAAACAAAACGATTCGTCATCTAAGCAATCCGCCTCATAAATAAAGTTCATACATCATCGAGTAACCATCAGCAGTGAAGAGCATCCAAAAACAAACATCCATCTCGAGAAAAGACAAGTTACACTAATGAAGAGCTCCCCCTATGTCTGAACCAAAGCAGCTGTTTCGTTCGACATTTGGAGCGGAACGAATCGAAACGGATCGGCATCGCTCGGGACGATTCGGAAAAACTCGGGCCTTTTCGACCCTCTCCAAAATTTCACGCAGCATTCAAGGGTTACTGGACCGGCACTTGTTTGTTTGTTCCCTCTGCGACACGCTTTTATTACCCCATAGTATTTATTACATATTAATGGTTATTTAGATTCATTGTTCCGCCCTGCAGTATGCTCGAATTTATGGTCTTCGCCAAATATTGAATTCGACCCTTCGAATTAAATGTACTGAAAAATAGTGATTATGTCATTGCGTTGTATTATGCTTAAATTAAATTTCCGCGCTTACACAATCATGTAATTAGAAACATGAAACCTGTCTCAAGTCTAAAGCTCGTGGATGTTAATTAGATTTTTTTAGTCAAAATTAGATTACAAACGTGCATTTTTCCGTACAAACAGTGTATTATGAACATTAACGTCTAGCTATTTGTGTTGTTAATGCAATTTTAATTATAAGAGGTGCGGCCGCAAAATGCACTTGCAATGCATTCAGATTGCTATTTTTCAGAGAGCTTTTAACAAATTAAAAATACGCGTTTGTGGGTGCGCGAGTGCCGGTTCGAGTTCGTAATTTGCATTTGGTAATTTACATAGTGATCGGGCGTGGAGGAAAATCCGTGGTCCGGGTGACCGCGCGGGTTGCGGCGCACGGGTTAAATCATGTGTCGGCGGTATTTAGTTTCGTTCACTGTTAGAAGTGACGTTTCAAATAATAGAGATAACATACATAGCTTTCACTAAAAGTACAAAAACAAATTAAAACAAAAGCAGATAGTACAAAAAATGACCTACTAATAGTCAGTATATCAAATTAAAGGCCAATAAATATAGATAATCATACAATAATTAGTTTAAATATATAGACATTCGTACCATTGTAAGATATTTTTCTAAAATATATCTTTTCCCCGATTTTTTTAAGATTTACTGTAGTTAATTCATTCAAAAAAGAACTGACATTTTGTTGATTGACTGTCAAAACTAATCCGCCAATAACGTCCATTACTTGTGGGTTCATTCGACATCGGTTTGTTACTTTTTTTGACATTGACATTTATACATTCAATAGAAAACAACATGGTAACTTATGATTGATTTTTCGCAAATTATTTAGTATTTTTTTACAAGATTTTTAGATTTAAAATTAGGGAAGTTTAAGGGAGAAAAGGTTACTCATGAGTTAATCTTTCATGCTTACTACTGACCATTAGCAGGTCAAAATCCCATATTAAGTTTGACTTCATATGACATCATCTTTGAATATGTTTTTAACCCGAATTTTAACTGGACTTTTATTTAGTTTAAGGATTCTGGCAAACACCGCGTTACTATTTTGTTACACAAGGTTATAACTACTACACAATTTTATGAATTTTGTTTCGTATGTTAGGAATGAAGTAGGTACCTAGTTCGCTTTGGATGTTTGTGTACTCGACTATATATACATTAAAATTTGTTGATATGTCGTTGGATTTATTCTTCTAAATGTTTAAGACATTTTTTTTATTTTCTAAATAAATTTTCTGTATTATATTTTTTAATATTAACGGCCGCACTCAAAGACTTCTCATAGGCTCCGAAATACTGATGTTGTACATGTACTTGTGCCATGTGAATAAATATCATTTCATTTCATAATGTGTGTGGTCACCCTAATGATGTTTTTACATTAGAACAATTACAATCAAATATCTTTAAAAACAGTCAACGAATATAAAATATTAGATGGTGGATATGTATGTAGTAAAATATTTTACTAAAAGTTGAACTAATTTACAGGTTCTGTGATGCTACAAATCTTAAGATATTAATATTTTCAACTTACTTAAAATATGTGGACTGAGTGAGCACTCACAAAAATTTATTGTCCAAAAACTTGCCGCGTTAGTGGTTCGTTTTGTAGTTTACAAAGTCCCATATTAATTTTAATTAACTATGCACGTATATAGCAGTTTTAATCTTCAGTTTCTTCATCAGAAACCGGGTTTTCGAAAATGTGCGGATTGAGTGAGCATAAGAAATTATTTGTAAAACCTTAAATACGTTACTAGGTGATCTACAGATTATAAAGGTAAGTTAGCATAAGTTTGACTAAATACTAGTATATAAATATTATATGTTAAATGAATACTTACACTGATTTCGTTGGTAGTTTCTGAGAACTGAGTAAGCGCACGTTAAATAATGTAAATCTTCTTTTATATTCTTACAAATACAGAGATTACTTTTACAATTGTTTTAGAACTTTTACTAAATGAACATAATTTTTAAATTTTTTTCTGAAAGATGCTCACTCAATCCGCACGTACACAGCAAAATCTATAATTAAGTGATCCATAAGTAACCATATGACGGCTTTTGTTATAAGAGACTTTGATGAAATTCAACTGCCTATAAGAGAGGCCATTTTACTGATTCTTAAGTTAAATGTAATACAAATAGTGAATTATCTCCTACTGGCTTTATGTAGAGCAAAAATATGCAGCATCATGACACAGTCATTTGTCAGGATTAGTATTCGTAATAAAATATTTAATAATACGAAATCATGTGGGGTCCGTGACAAATCATTGAACTTTTAATACAGTCCTGTCAATGGGGTTGAAATTATAGTTCAATATCACATTAACATTAGTTCAATATGGTATTTAAATGAAAAACTTTATTTCTATTGTTGTATACTTTTTATTTTACTAATTTGACTGTTTTTTAGTCCACACGCCTAATTGAAAACAAAAAGCAGTACTATTACTTATTTTACTACACTAGTATTTTGGTTGATTCTAAATAAAATGAAGTCGCTCATCTCACACGTATTTTTTAAAAAAATTAAAAATGTTTCTATAATAACTTGATAGATTTGTTATGATAGGTTAGACATTTTAAATTCAATTGGGTAGATGAGACCATTTAAAAATGCAAGTTTTTATAATTTATTTATAAAATATTAGTTATTTTGACAGGTACAATGTTTTGAAAAATATAGTTTTGAATTTAATATCGAAATTATATAGATTTTAAAACTTAAAAAAAGAAACAAAAACTTATTATAGTGTATGTTAAATTTTTAAATATTATTAGCTCACTGACATTAAATATAACAATTTTCACTATGACAGTATGCATGTAAACGCATTGTCTACGTAGCTATTATATATTTTATCCAAACGCCCATACAATTTTAGTATGATTCACAAGTCGTGACGTCACAGCTCAGTACTGTTTTGTATGGAGCGTTTTTCGGCGATTCGCAGCGGCTTCTCGAACACATCGCTGTATCTAGAAAATTATTGATTGTAAACATACTGTTACTTTTGCAATATTTATTTACTGTTGATAAACGATTTAAATATGAAATAAAAAAAATTTGTCATATACCCAATTCTAAATACGTTATAATAATAACCCTGCTAAAGAAAGCTTTCTGGTCCCTTGCCAAGTCGGTTGAGATGAACTTCTGTCGCCCATCACTGCCACCACTGCAAAGGCCTGACGGGTCTTTGGCCCACAGCGCAAAAGAAAAGGCAGACTTGTTCGCAAATCTCTTCGCGGAATGTTCACGTCTAGATTCCAAAGGCAAAAGCCCACCCACGTTACCTCCATTCGGCCCCAAGATGGAGGCCGTCCAAATTCACCAGAAACAAGTACTCAAATGCTTACAAAATCTAGACGTGAATAAGGCCAGTGGTCCGGATGGCATTCCCGCAGCGGTTTTAAAGCACTGTGCCGCCGAGTTGTCTCCTGTTTTGACACGCCTATATCGACTCTCTCTAAGGACTGGAAAAGTTCCATAATTATGGAAGTATGCAAACATACAGCCCGTAACAAAAAATGGCAGTCGAGCCGACCCAGTCGACTATAGACCTCTTGCAATCACTTCCATAATTTGCAAAATTATGGAACGTGTATTGAACCATCGTCTCCTGACGTACCTAGAGACCAGTGAGCTCCTCAGTGACAACCAATATGGTTTCCGCGGAGGACGCTCAACAGGAGACCTTCTAATGTACGTCACGCATCTATGGAGCATGGCCTTGGAAGGGCATGGAGAGGCAATAGCCGTATCCTTGGATATCTCCAAGGCCTTTGACCGGGTATGGCACGAAGCCCTTTTGTGCAAGCTTCCTGCGTATGGCATACCATCTGGACTCTGCGACTGGATTTCTGATTTCCTGAGGGAACGGTCAATTCGAGTTGTCGTCGATGGCTTCTCATCGGACCTAATGGCGATCAACGCCGGTGTACCTCAGGGATCTGTTCTCTCTGCAACATTATTCCTGCTGGAATTATTGGTTACGCCGATGACAGCACTGTTGTAGAGAGATATGTGTCCAATGCGCGAGCGAGTTCAAACCAGATCCAATTTCAGAGAGAGTCGATGATCGAACGGGTTTGATTTGACACTTTGTAGGGTTTCCGATTGGGGTAAAGCCAATCTTGTCAAATTCAACCCTTCCAAAACCCAGGCGTGTCTCTTCTCCGCTAAAAAGAGCACATTCAACTTGACGCCCACTTTCCAAAGTGTATCTGTACCGTTCACAAACCAACTAGGGATTCTAGGCATGACCATCACGTCGAAACTTAATTTCGGTCAACAGATTGAAACCATGGCACAGTCAGCTTCCAAAAAATTGGGAGTCCTCGCAAAGGTCCGGCGGTACTTCAACTCCGAACAGCTGCTCAACTTGTACACAGCCCAGGTTCGAACTTGTATGAAGTACTGCAGCCATCTTTGGCATGATTCCGCAAAATACCATCTTGAAGCGTTGGATTCAGTCAACCGAAGGGCCCATAGACTCATAAGTGACGACAAACTTACTTCTTCGAGACTGCAAAGTCTCGAGCATCGTCGAAAAGTTGCTAGTCTATCGGTTTTTTACAGATTGCACTCTTTTTCAGTTGATCGAACCTTCCCCCTTTCTCCACCGGTCAACCAGACGCAGACAGAAGTTTCACCCGTTTGTGGTTAGCATGCCGATGAGCCGAACTAAACGGTTCGATAGCTCATTTTTGGTTCGTGTTGCCAAAGAGTGGAACGATTTGCCTGCGTCTGTTTTTCCAGACAAATATAACCCTGGAGCTTTCAAGTGTAGAGTGAATAGGTACCTCTTAGACAGGCGTGTACGATCCTCGTCTTCATCGTCACTTTCCATCAGGTGAGATGGAAGACAAACGCCTGCTAATTATTAATAAAAAAAAAAAATAAAAAAAAAATTGTCCAAATACATATATTTTTTAAGAAATTGTTTGACTTCGGGCTCTATGAAACGAAATAGGCAAAGCGATCCAATTACGTTTGCTGAGTACATACAAACATGTTTCATTGTATCCAATATATCGGTTTCATTAGACTCATCATGATAATACTTACGGCACAACATTAGGAATAATTTTGAGTTGAGTTGCGTTGTGGGTAGTAGCTCTGTCCCAGGTTCGAGTCCTAGTAGAGGCATTAATTTGTGTGATGAACACAGATGTTTGCCTCCGGGTCATAGTTGTTTATATTTGTATACGTAAGTTTATTTCGGGGTCCCCCCTCCAGCTCGCTATACGGTCATCCATAACACAAGCTCTGCTTACTTTGAGGTAATACAGATGGTGTGTTTGTCTAGGTATTTATTTATTTATTACTTGTCACCCAAATATAGCAAGTCTTATTTCTTTTCTATTGATGTTCTAAGGTAGTTCTAAAATCAATAGGAAATCAGCTGGTACATTTGGTACTGCTGGTATTAAGCTCCACCAACATTGTGTAACTACACAATGTTTACACTTTACACAAAAAGGTACGTTTTGAAAATGTTTTACCAACAATATTGTCGATCGTTTTTACCTATACATGTATGTATGCTTATTAAATTTAAAATACTATTCACATTTATGGTGAGAGGGCTAATTTGTTATTCTAATATAACAGGAGAGTATATTTAGCTTCTGCCGTTTTCTTAAAATAATAGTTAAGGCCCAATAGGGTATTTGCCAATTTTTTGAATTGCATATTTAAATATTTTATCAACAGCAAAGAATTATTGCGGAAGTAACAGTATGTTTAGAATCAATCGTTTTCAAGATACAGCGATATGTTTGAGGCGTTTCAGTAGGTCGCCGGCAAAATTGTATGGGCTTTTAGATAAAATATATAGTAGCTACGTAGACAATGCGGTTACATGCATACTTTCATAATAAAAATTGTTATACTTAATATCAGTAAGCTAATAATATTAAAATATTTAACATATTTAATGATACGTTTCTTTTTTGCTTCTTTATTAAGTTTCAAATGTATTTAATTTCAATAATAAATCAAATCTTTATTTTTCGAAACATGCTTTGGGTCAAAATAGCTTACATTCTTTAAACAAATGATAAAAACTTTCATTTTAAAATGTTGTGAAATACCCAATTTAGGTTAAGATTCAGTTTGTAATGACTTTGTTTTTTCGGCGAAGTTTTAATGACTTGTTTGCTTGTAATTTTTTCGGTTAAGATACAAAAGTTTATAGTGTAACTACATTCAAAGTATCTAGATAAGAGTTTTGATCTTTGGATGCTCGAATACCAATGTTTTCAAAATTACAGTATAACACAGATTGTGTAACATTACAAAAGGTAATCGAGTAAACGGTAAGTTACTCCTTCCAAATTTGGGGGGTTTCGTATGTCTGGCTACAATAAATCAAATATTATCATTCACTACAGTGTTTTTATCGATAATACAATTTTCATAATCCGCAATTTATCATCATGGATTAGTCAAATCTTGGCTTGTAAAGCGTTACGAGATATTGTTGTTTTGGCATGTCTCTGTCATGTTGAAAACAACATAATTTTTCTTACTTATCTATTGAATGCTAGAAATTCTGAATTAAATTATAAATACTATAATGATGTCAATTGCAGCGAATATAAACGTTTAAACTGTGGATACCTTTAGCATCATTTAAAAAAATATTATTGTAATAGTAGTTTTAATAACTCTACCGGCAAAAGGCTGAAATTAGGAAGGAGAAGAATTCTTATTAAAAGCGATCAAAATAAACTACACTACTCATTTCATTTTGTGTAAAAAACCTTTCAACTATCTACTGTGATTTGTGTTACATTATTCCGAAAAAAAAGGATACAAAATGTTTATCTTACCTAAACTTCGGGACTAATCCCATTAGATTTATTATTTCTTTGATTAGGTTAATTTGTTTTTAGGTGCGATTACTCTAATCAAAACAACCTTGTAGCTGTTCGATAATATGTAGTAAGTTAAGTGTAAAGAACAAAGAACATGTTAATTTTTTGCAAAGATTGATATACTAAACCTTAAAAAATAGTGTGATATAATAAAGCTTCACACAAAACATCGCCTTTAGTAGAAAAGTCCTGTAGACCGTTTATAACTTAATAGGTTTAGAAAGGAATTTGAACTGTCTTTTTATCCAAAACAACTTACAGCATCTACGGATAAGAGTGCCTACTAAAGGAGACGCGCCAAGACGAGTCGTAACAATTGCTGTAGCTGTCATTAATACTTAAAAATCATAGTTCAAGTGCAACGATTTTTCCTTAAATGCTCATTTCCTCGCGCCATTACATAATTCATAAAATTTAGTTTAATCAGTTCTAAATCTCTCTCAGCCGATACGTTAACCTTGGGTATTTTCAATAAACTTTAGATTATTTTGATATCGCCTTTTTCATATAATTTTCATGCTACAGTATTAATGTTGTCATTGTGCCAGATAAATTTGATAAATCAAGTTTTAAGTCGGCGAGTTCTGAAAGGTTTTAGCTGATATCGCGCGTTCAGATTAGGTTGGGCACGCCTTGATTATATTTTGGAAAAAAAAAGGAAAATTAAATAATATTACACTAATCGTTAAATTTGAATTGCAAATTATCTCTAGTAAAAGACAGGATTTAGACTCTCTTCCATCGTCTGGTATCCATCTAACTCTCAATACGGACACATATATCAGGCGGAGAGACCTCAAATGAAGTAGTACTTATTAATTCATCCATATTTTCTTATTTCACTACATCAACACCCAGACAATTGAATCGATTTTCATCGTGACCTTAAGCGATAAATTATGAATTCAAAGTTGAAAATTAGTAAATGAGTAGGTATTTTATTTTTTGGAATGATAACGAAAAGTAATCATAATTTCAAAGTTTACTCAAAAAACAAGTCAAATAATGATTGTCACTCGACAAACTACAGTATCTTTGTATGCCTGTCCCGATTTCTCTAAATGTTTCCCCGAATTATTTGCCGAAACAATAGCGCACTTAAACGCTTTTAATTACTCGCCCGAGTTCATAAGCCTGAAACTTATCACGGTACAATAGAGTCTTATTTTGAGGTGTATGTTTGCTCAAGCGAAATTCAAATTTGTTGTCAAATAGACGAAAATGTCTTCGGGCGGCGTCTTTGAGATTACACGCGCATAGTCAACAAATTGTGCTTAGATTTGTAATGACAGACTTGATTAAAGCATGATAATTCTTTTAAATAAGTTAAGACATTTCATAATAATTTAGTTGATGGTATGTATGGTGGTGTCGAGTATTGAATTTTTGTGTTATTTTCTTGCAAATTTGATGTTGTTTTTTTATAATTTATTATATTACCTACACTATTTTAATTTGAATCAATTATGAAAAGTTTACTTTTTATAGGCTCCTCAATTTATTTTAAGAAACTTAGCTAATGTCACAAAAGAAAACAACATAAAATGCTTGAGACAACTTATTACCTCTTATTTTTAATACTATAAGCTCTCACTTAAAAACAGATTTATTACTACTAAAGGAACATTCACAGACATTTTAACCCTCCAGTACACTTCAAATAATTGAGACCGCAACAAAACTTAAATTGTCATTGCTTAAAGTCACGCGAACTTTAACAAAAGCTTAGCCGGGGTTGGCCAAACATTGAATAATAATGCAAACATTCGTGACTTGGTCGTTGGTGCAAATATTGACATTGGCTTAGAATGACATGTCACAGTGTATCGCAGGGTTTATGGCACCCGTAACGCTTGAAAGCACAGTTTTTTTTTCTATAAGTAAACTTGGTTGCCTTAATTTAATTAATTTTGACTTAGACACATGTTTCTCCCTAACTAGGAAATATGTAGTAATATAACAAAATTTAATCACAAAATAGAAAGCAATAAACATTGTTTCGTACAATTTTTAATAAAAAAAAATTTTTTAACAATTGTATTATAATAAGTAGTGAAAAAATATTAGCGGTCTGTAAAGCTATTTTTAATTAAATAATATACTAGGGCAAAGTTCATTTATTTTTGCTTATTCGACTGTAAATACCCACCTGTGTCTATATTAACCCCTGATTGGCCGCGCTTTGTGGTCACCATAGTCGCTACTTTCCCTTTAACTATTGTTTGCGAAGCTCACTGTTTCGCGATACGCGCTTTTTATGAAAGCACTTATTGATTCAATATACTTTCTGTTTTCATAAGTTAAAATCGTTGTTTAGGAATCTAATTTGAAATGGTATATTATAGATGAACTTTTTTATTTGATAATAGTGTTTTTATAACTTACTTGTAATCTATAATTTCTTTTATATGTTAGTAATGAAAAAGCTCTATTATCATATATTTTCACGTATAAAATTTAACTTGCAATAAATCAAAATGAAATGAAATGACATACATACATACATTGCGTCATAAATTGCTAGAAAAAGAATAAGATGATGAGGAAACCTGCAACAGCTAAGTGTTTTTTTTTTGTAACAATTTTCGGAAAGATATATTTATTTGGTATTCCGTTTTTGTCCAAACTTCTAGGCCAATCCATACAGTTCAAATATAAAAACGACAAAACGTTATCTGTAGAACTGTGTTTACTTACGAAGGCACACATGTCCAAATCGGATTTATAATGTTGTGACGAGGAAATTGTACGAGCCGCAAATAACAAAATAGATTTTTATATGGTGCTGCTTAAAATTTCTTTGGCTACAAGAGTGATACGTGCAGCATGCGTAGAGTTTTAAAATTTCTAGCCTACAATTTAGTGGCCTAGAAGTCAAGTAGATAAAGAACTAACACACAATAAATATTTTTTTTGACTCTTTCTCTTTTATCAAAATGTACTGTATTGAGACAATTTTCAAAAGTTTGAGTTTTAAAATTTCTAGCTCTCAAATTTAGTGGCCTAGAATGCAAGTTGTAAAAGAACTAACACTCACTGATTGAATAAATATTTTTTTTGACTCTTTCTCTTTAATAAACATATACTGTATTGAGATAAGTTCGAACGTTTAAGTTTTAAAATTTGTAGCTCTCAAATTTAGTGGCCTAGAAGTCAAGCAGTAAAAGAAATAACCCTTATTGAATGAATAAATACCTAATTTGTTTCACTCTTTCTTTTTACTCAAAATATATTGTATTGAGATAATTTTCGAACGCTTTTTCTTGAAAACCGTACCTTTTTATCAGTGTTATCAAAAACTCATGTTCGACACCAAAATAACAACATGTTTCAACGTTTAAACTTTCCATATTTGCTGAACCGATATCGATGCGCTTTGTTGCTGCCGCCATTAAATCAAAGTTGTAAAACAAATGTAATTTCGCCAGCGATACCAACTGACGTATCGCAAGATAAGATACGTCAAATCCGAATCTGGAGCCGTGGGATTTGTGTGCCTTATATTTTATTGAAAATACAGTATACAGTACACAACGACACCGTAAATTTTTTTTGTATTGTCGTTTGTAGACCAGCAAACATTCCAAGTGTTGTCAGATCTACTCGTGGTGACAAAAAATATAAGGTTGATTGCGCGTCGGCTTTTTTAGTATATTGATTACCTACGTTTTAGATAAAACTCCGAAAATTTATGGCTCAGTTATGAGTTTGTTATATAATTTTACTGCTTTATTGATAGGTAAATTTTAGTTTCTAATATCACGTGACTTTTATTCGAATTTGCTGGTATTTTGGTTGAGAGTAACGAACACTATCTTAGTTAGGTAGGTAACTATTTATCTATATCAAAATTCATGTCATGTTGCAAATTTATTGCGGGTCATAATAGAATGAAATATTTGATCTTCTTACAAAAGGAAACCCCCAAATCTTTTGTTGAAAATCACCGATAATGGTATATCGCCTTACATATCGCATTACAAATGTGAGAAGCTAATACAAAGTTTTATAGAGTTGAACAGTATATCCTCTTCAATTTTATGTACAGAATTTACTTAAGTATAATATAAGTAAGTAAAGTACTAAAGTACACAAACACACAATCAACACACACACACACAGGTACACAAATCAGCAATCGTGATGATGACATTCAATCACTATTGAGTAGCAAAAATTAATTTTTGTTTCTTTTACCTCTTGGGTAAGGGTCACTAGTCTGAGGAGCCGGTGACGACGATGATAAAGGATGGTCAGGTCTGGACAGAGAAGCACCCCATAACGATTGACACAGACCGTTCCTGAGAGCTTCACTAGCGGAAAGTCCTGAAACAAGAGGAAAATACTTATAGAGAATAGAAAATAACATTGATCAGGTATATTGTATAGCAATTGACCTTGTATTATTATTTGTCACAGTAAGATTATGTCATTTTATTAATAGCCAAATTGAAACCGATAGAAACAGATTTAGTCCAACACGTGCATGTATATTTTTTTAAAGAGGGTTAACCTTAAAAAGTTTGTGTATATTTTAGAGGTTTTATCTTTTCCTCTTAATTTCAACAAAAATGTCAAATGTATCACTGATAGCTATAATTCGGTTCTTGCTCTCCATTATTTCTAGTTCCGTAATTAAGCTGAAAGACAAGCATCCTCCAAAATTAACGTCAATATTATTTATCATTTTGGATCAGAGTTGTTACAGACAGGAAGCTATAAGTATCTACAACGTAAACCGTTTCGTATTCCGTTTTAAGGTTATAACAGTTTCGGAAACAGTCCTGACTAGGACACTTCCTAATTAAACGACCGGAGAGATTATAACTATTAATTGTGGTGATTCATGAACCACATCTGTCTCCCTGGGAGCCTGGGCGAGTCGAGCTGTTTCATTCATACATGTAGCTAGGAGTTTACATTACACATTTAGGATTATGTACTTAGTTTTGTATTTAGTCTACGAGATTTATTTAATTTTTTGTTAACTTTTCATGTGTAGTCTCTGCTAATCTTTGTACCTATACCGTAAAAAAAATTTTACACGGAAGGGACTCGTATCTAAGATACAGATTAAGCCGAGCTTAAATACAAGTTAAACCTAGTTAAATTTATTGACACAAAACATTGTATTTACAGTATAAATAAGATTCATGGTATGTATATTGTTTTTTAAAATAAATCATTATTATTATTTTTAAAAAACCTTTACTACAAGTCCTTTTTTCCACAAAATTCCCTTATAAAGATTTTTTTGTTTTCATCATATGCTTATTGGTAAAGAAAATCTGTTCTGCGCTTAGGTGTATTTAGGTCAATATTTTGATATTTGCCAGGCGAAGACAAATTTAATATTGAATGTATACGATAACACATAAATTACTATATGAAAAAGGTTCGTTAAGATTTAGCCCTTACAGAGTGTGTATAGGTATTATAAAATGTCGAGCTAAGATAAGATTTCATGCTTCTGAGAAGTAAACAGTATGGCTACTGCACTAGCTGTTGTGCATTTGAAGCGGCAAGCTAGTGATTCATAGCTGTGATGATGAAGATGCCTTAAAATGAAACAATAGAGTTTAATAAATATTTTTTTACATTTTATATATTAGCCAAAAAGGGATTTTTTTGCAGAAACCTTATCGTTTTATACACAGTTTAGTAGATAAATATGAATAAATATTAACAAATACTTACATTAAAAAGCCTAATAAGACGATAAATTCCATATAAGTTAAGCTTAGATACTACGTCTTACTAAATCTCTAAGGTTCCTAGGCGAAAACAATTTCCTCATACAATACACGTTATTTATCGATACGACTTCCATTGGTTATTTTATGGTTGGAATTTTAGAATATAGTTTCAAAACAAGGTAAAAAGATCAGAACGTTTACTTTACATCGCAAAAGCATGCTATTTAACAAGGGACAACAGAAACGAACAATGCAAGAGCTTCTTTAAAGTAGGTACTTTAAATTAAGGAAGCGCTATTTTAGTCGCCCAGCGTTTTCGCACTAAGGCCCTAGTTAATACTCAACAATGATCAATTGAATGTTTGCCTTATCAATGAAGTGGGTTGTCATGATTTGTTCGTCTCTTAACCGCAAAAGGCATTCGACTGGCTGATCATTTTAAAGTATAAAATTTAAGACAGAAACCTGTAGTAGGCCCAGGATACCCCCTTTGTTCATTCCTACGTTTTCATATTCGATTTTAGATTATAATCAACTAAGCAATTATTGTTTTTTAAATAAAATGAGTGTTACAAATATTTTGTTGACTATAATCTCACCTTTCTGAAACGCTACAGCAAATATTTATTTTCTATAAATTTTCTTATCTGTAGTGAAGGTATGGTTCGAAATCAGTTTAAAGTGATAAGCTTATCAAAAACACATGTTTTTTTGGTAATCACGGCAATACCGAAGTGTATTGCTTGTAATTACATTATCGTGCTTTGGAAGTTGTACTTAACTGCAGTATTGTTGGATATTTGAGAAACTTATATCAATAAACTATATATTATCTATGGTAGACACTTCAATATGTAACGGTGAAATTGTCTGTGTATGACTCGCTCTCTATAGTTTTGTGCTCCCTGGATTAAAGACGCTTCAGAAATTAAGAATTAGTTTCATTGAATAATTAGGCTAGATAAACCTAATTATCCCACAGGTTATGGGCCCAGGGAGCCAGGAAATAAATAAATGTAAAATTAAGTCAGATGACAAAGAAAACGAGCATAGGAGTAGAACCACGTGTAAGTTGCAAACCACGCACGAGCTCAATTTGAACGCAAAGAAAATGGCGTCATTCACTGCTGCCGTGAACACAATTCATCTTTTAGAAAAAGATAATTTTGCAAATTGGCTGTTCCGTGTAGGGGTGTACATGGAGGAGAAAAATTGTAAAAAGGCCATTGAAGTGTCGACAGAAACGGCGCTAATGAAGTTAAAGGTAAAGGAAGAAGAATTTATCAAAGCTGATGCGAAAGCAAAAAATATAATTGTTCAAGGCCTATCCGATTCACATATAGAATACGTAAGAGATGCCACATGTGCAGCAGAAATGATAGAAAAGTTACAAAGAAACCTAGAACGAAAGAGTGTACTATCAAACCTGTATATAAGAAAAAAAATTAATCAGTAATAAATTAAAAGATGGTCAAAAGCTGGAAGAGCATTTCATGGAGATCGAAAAACTAATAAGACAGTTAGAAGGAAATGACAAGAAAATGGATGAAAGTGAAAAGGTCTGCTATCTCCTACTAAGTATGGACGACAAGTATAAAAACGTAGTGACTGCCTTAGAAGCAACTAATGTGGAGCTCACAATGGATTATGTTAAAGGAAAACTACTGGATGCTGAATTAGAGTTAACATCTACAAGTACAAGTACAATAGGGAAGGAAAATGCTTTTACAACAGAAAATATAAAATGTTACAACTGCAATGGTCCAAACCATTTCGCTAGGAATTGTCCAAAAACCAGAGGCAATTTTCGAGGCAGACGTCCGTCAAGAAGAATGACAAATTACAGAGGACATAGAGGAAATAGAGGCAAATTTTATTCCGAGCATTCAGCAAACGTAACAGAAGAAAATGACTTCTCATTATTGGCATTTTCTGCACAGGCAGAAACATCTGAAAAAATAGTATTTGCCATAGATTCAGGAGCAACCCACAACATGATAAATGAAAAATATATTAAGTATGTACAAGAAATACAGGAAATCCCAACAATAAACATAAGAGTTGCTAATGGAGAAATAATAAAAATAAATAAAAAAGGAGTTCTGAAACTAAAGTCAAAGGAAGGAAATAATTTGAGGATGGAAGTATTGATAGTAAAAGATTTGTCCGTCAATCTGTTATCTGTAAAAAGATTAAGCGAAAAAGGTTATGAAGTAATTCTTAAAAAAAATATAGCAATTATAAAATTAGAAAAACACTATAGATTAGAAGCAAAATGCAATGGCAGTTTATTTATTATAAAGTTCACAATAAAAGAAGAACAAGCATGTATAAGTACAGAAAAAGACAAAGATTTATGGCATAGACGATTACCTCATCTAAATCATGGTGGATTGATATTAGGATTACCAGTATCTCAAAATAAGTGTAGTATTTGTGTTTCTGCAAAAGGATCTAGAAAACCCTTTTATCCAGCTAAACAACCGAGATCTCGCAGTATTGGTGAGCTGATACACTGTAACATTGGCGGTCCACTATCACAAGAAAGCATAAATGGAGAAAAATATTTCCTTACCATCATAGATGACTACTCACATTTTACTGAAGTCTATTTATTAAAAAACAAAAGTGAAGCTAAGGACTATATAATAAATTATAGAAAGAGAATGAAAAACAGTAACAAAAACATACAGAAAATAAGAACAGACAACGGAGGAGAATTTACAGGACAGTTTAGTAAATTTTGTCAAGATGAAGGTATCAAACAAGAGTTCACATGCCCATACACACCTCAACAAAACGGAGTAGCAGAGCGAATGAATCGGACACTTATGGATCGAGTTCGAGCACTTTTACTGGAAAGTCAATTACCGAAATATCTTTGGGGTGAAGCACTAAAATGTGCAGTATATGCTCTAAATAGAAGCCCAACAAGAGTATTGAAAGGAGAAACCCCTGCAAGTATTTATTTAGGAAAAACAGACTTGGAAAAGTTAAGGGTGTTTGGTAGTAAAGCATGGGTAGTAAATTTGCCTAAAAAAGGAAAATTAGAACCAAGATGTACAGAAGTAAGAATGGTTGGCTATGGATATAGTGGCTATAGATTGTGGAATCCAGAGACTAAAGAAATAATCATATCAAGAGATGTGACATTTGATGAATCAGACTACATATACCAGTCAATAACAGAAAGAATGATAGATAAATCAAAAAACATAGTTATTCAAGATGATGAAACCCAGGATAACGAAGAAGATACAAGTAGAAATGAAAATATAGAGAAAGAGAGTGACATGCAAAAAGAAATAGAAGAAAATAAAAGATCTAAAAGAAATACCAAAATACCAGACAAGCTAAATGACTATGAGCTATACATGGCATATGCTTTAATGACAGAAGGAGATCCAGTGACATACGAAGAAGCAGTTGAACAAGCAAATTGGAAAGAAGCCATAACAAAAGAAATAAAATCGCTAAATGACCTAAATGTATGGACAGAATGTGACCTACCTAAAGGAAAACAAATGATTGACACAAAATGGGTGTTCTGCACTAAACAGGATGGAACTAAAAAAGCACGCCTCGTAGCCAGAGGATTTCAGCAAGAAACATGCAGTCAGGAACTTTACTCTCCAGTGGCCAAGATGTCAACCATTAGAATGATGTTGTCTCAAGCTGTATCAAACGAGTGGGAAACTAGACAACTTGATATTCCTTCAGCCTTTTTAAATGGCCAACTTGATTCAGAAGTTTATATAAAAGTTCCTAGTGGAGTAAAATTATCAAGCAACCAGAAGGTACTAAAACTAAACAAAGCATTGTATGGACTAAAAGAATCACCCCGTTGCTGGAATGAAACTATAAACAAATTTTGTGAAAATAATGAAATGACAAGATCTAAATATGATGTTTGTCTATATACTGGAGAAAATATATGGTTAGTCCTATTTGTGGACGATATCTTGTTAATTGGAAAGTTAGAAAATATAGAAGAGATAGTACAGAAACTAAAGATTGAATTCAAAGCCAAAGACATGGGAAGTGTTAAGAATTTTCTAGCCATAGATATAAACATAAATAAAAAGGAAACATTGACTTTGTCACAAGAAAGATTTATTGATAAAATATTAGAGCAATATTGTATGGATGAGTGTAATCCTGTTGAGACTCCGATGGTGACATGTTTTCAACCTGAAGAGAGACCTGAAAAAAGAAAATTACCATTTAGAGAACTTATTGGATGTTTAAACTACTTGGCTATGATGACAAGACCAGATATTACCTTTGCAACCAGTTTCCTGAGCAGATACCTGGATAAATATAATGAAGAAATATGGAGGGCAGCAAAGAGAATATTGAAATACCTGAAAGGAACAAAAGCACTGAAACTGACCTATAAGAAGAACAGAGATAATAATATTTTAGCCTTTTCAGATGCTGACTGGGCTGGTGATAAGTTTGACCGTAAAAGCACCAGTGGCTGTGTGGTTTTCCATGGCAGAAACCTAATAGCCTGGTTTTCAAGGAAGCAAACATCAGTGGCTCTTTCCACCGCTGAGTCAGAGTATGTTGCAGCTTCCATGAGTGCAGCTGAGTTGATGTACATCAAGGGCCTCGCCAGTGAATTTGGACAGTGTAGTGCAGTGATGTTAATAGATAATCATAGTGCTTTGAAAATGATTTCAAATTATGAGAACACTAAGAGATCAAAACACATTGATATAAAAGTGCATTATATTAAGGACATTGTTTCTAAGAAACTGTTGTGTGTGAACTATGTAAACAGTGAACAAAACATAGCGGATGTTTTGACAAAGGCTTTGTCTGCTGAAAAATTTAAAAACTTAAGAAACAAGTTGTGTTTGTTGTATTGAATTTTATAAGTTTTAATGTTTTGTAAGGTTATTTTTTTTATTCTTAGCTCATTATGAGCAGGCAAAGGTACTAAGCTATACAGCCTTGTCAAGTGTTTGAGTTAGTTTTTTTTTAAGTGTAAAAAACAACATATATATATATATTTGCCATTTGTTTAGAGTTGTCAGCACGGTAATTTTCAAAAGGTTTCAATTTCAAATTATGTCATTTGTGTAAAATGTAGTTAATTAGGGACTTGAAATTGAGAGGGGGTGTTGGATATTTGAGAAACTTATATCAATAAACTATATATTATCTATGGTAGACACTTCAATATGTAACGGTGAAATTGTCTGTGTATGACTCGCTCTCTATAGTTTTGTGCTCCCTGGATTAAAGACGCTTCAGAAATTAAGAATTAGTTTCATTGAATAATTAGGCTAGATAAACCTAATTATCCCACAAGTATGATACTGTGTCTCAGGTGTTATAGGTATTTAAAAATAATTAAATAATTGTATAATTAAAAAACTAAATAATAAATTCTGAATTTCTAACCAAATTGGATTCTGATTACTTAAGTAAAGTCATAACAATTTAATATTTATAAAATACTGTGGGCGCCCTTTCATGTGTCGTTACCTAACTTTGTATTCAAAGTATAGAATCTCAAATCAGTTTATAATCAAAACCATGAATCCGGTGGTTAATTTTATTTCAACTTCAAATCTAAATTTGATATCACCAGGGTCAACTGCAACCATACCCGCTAACCCGGCAGGATGCGAACGTCCCTCAAGTTTTGCGTTGTAAATCAGAATAACACCACATAATCACTGACAGGATAAAGTTCTTACGAGCAAGGACAATCTGTGCGACCCAGAGGAAGAGAGCGATTCGTTGGCGCCAGTCCCACTTAGACGTAGGAAGTCGGTCGTTTGAGATTTTTGACCGCGACCTCCTATGTCGTATGTGCTAGGTACTGGTAGAATTTTGATCGAGTAGGTCAAGTTTTTAAAAAGAAATGGTAAATTATTCCAAAATAAATTATAAAAACAATACATAAATTATAATTACCTCAAGATTTTGGTTTCACTAGATTTTTATTATATATTGTCTCATTAACTAGTATCAAATACATATTGGTGTATTTTTAGAAAAAAACACACTAATATGTTCTAAAATTACCCGAAAAAAGTATCAGCTATTCCATACCTTGACATTCAAAATCCCCCTCAAATGACCAGCTCATTACCCAATCTACGGAACCCATCTAAAACGGCGCCAGGCAGGAATCAATGAGCATCGTCCGCGCACGCGCAATAGGCGCTGACATTTGCAATTGTCACGTCACGTCCTGCGCCCGCGCCGGGACTCGTGGCTCATGCTATTATATCATATTGGTATTATTGATTTTGTGGATCCTGTGGTAGTTTGGTAGATTTGTTTTTATTAAAAACTCAATTAGTTATTAACAATAAGGTGATAATGGAAATCATGTCACGTTGCGACTCTTGCGAGAAGCTTACAATAATTTAATTGAATAATAAATAATGTTTCATTTCAAAAGGACAAATCTTATATTAATTATGAATTTGAAAATTAATTACGCTGATTTTCCAAATGTAAAAATCATCTTGTACCAAATTTAGTATCCTAAGGAAATATCATGAACTAAAACTGATGATAAAGTTGATGACGAACGTATCGTAAAGCTCTAAATTAAGTCCCACTCCCTGCGCAACTTACAAGAAATGGACATTGAATGAATTGCAATTCATAGACATTTATTGCAATATAAACCACCCTAATCAATTTTTTATAGCTATCGCCTATGATGCTTTAACTCTTGAATCGTCATGCATTTATGAATACTTTTATTGTTAAGGTGAATCACATTTACTCTAAAGTTCAATTTAGATGTTATTTAAAAAATATACAAAATATGTATCTTTAATTGTTCTCTAAACTTCTACGTTAAAAAATTGCAATATACTTAATTTAGGATTAAAGTTTATCTTCAAACTTAGCAACAATCTGTTTAGGAATTCAATTATTCGTTAATATGATGCCACCAACAACGATGTTCTTATCATTTAGAAAGGACACCGAAAGGCATCAATTAGCTGCAACGGAACAATAAGGCATTTACAGGCATCAATGGGACCGACCATTCATCCATTCATTCATTTGATGTATTATTATCGAGTTTAAATCATTCTACAGTTTCTCTCAAAGAATAAAACATGAATGGAGCGGTGTGAAGAAAATTATAAATTTAGAAATGAGTGAATGGTTCAACCTGACATCTTGACTATCGTTTCCTTTGTAAAGATGTTAGTAATTAACGCCTTGAATGAAAAGATTGTTTTTCGAACAGACAGCCATTTGTATTCCCAATATTAAAATAATAATGTAAATTGGCAGTAATGAGGTAATATAACTAATTAATTGTATGTACTACGTAAAGTTATGTTTTCCTTTGTTGAGTGAATTATGACTGAATTATGGAACTTGTCGTTTTTGATCTAAAAGTGGAATATTAGTATTAAGAATTTGACATAACTAACAATTATTAATTATAGTCAACTTAATTTAACGAACGTAATAAAGTAGAGGTAAAAAAATTTACAATGCATCCACTCTAGGAATTTAAGTTCCTAATCCGCGTATTGAGTTACATCAATTCTGGGTGGTCAGTTGTACAGAGCATTATTATGATAACTTACGAGCATAAAGGTCTTCTGAATTGTCAGTTTGAAATATTCCAAAACACATGTATTACTCTTTTATTTATTCAGTACAAACAGCTTTTCTTCGAGATCAATAATTAATTCCTAATATTCAGAAAGGAAAGTGGAAAAGGTCAGAAAATCGGTCGTATTTATCATGTTTTGGGTGACAACGAATATAGCGATAAAAAACATTAAAACAAGAATGCCTGATGCGAGATGTATCCAAAGAATTCTTGTTATCAACTAGGTGGGTGACAGGCAGTCTACCAGGCATCTTATCTCCAAATGCCAGCATAATGAAGTCTTTAGTTCATACAAACGTTTTCTTTTAATTCGCGGTCCATGCACACACCGGGTCACTGAGGTCGTAATTTCCTGAGTTTTGATTATTGAAAACATTTTTTTAGTTCTGATAAATATGGTACTGTTGGTTTAATCTTTTCTGTGAACTAGAGGAAGTTGATTAGGTACAATGTTTAAATGAATTGCTTTATTTGTGTGTTAATGGTTATGATTTCGCGTAAAACTCAAATGTTATCATTTTACTTGAGAAATGTTGGCAAATGCTTTGCCTTATGCGCTTGAATTATAAAATCATGAACGAAATGTTGAAATTAAGTGTGAAAGAAGTTTTGTATTAAAAAGATATTCAGACAAAAGGCCTGAAAGCAATTTAAGATTGAGTTATGGATGTGATAATCAGTGAACTGATCGATCAAAATTTTGTCCCGTGCCTTTTTTTAATGAAATAAACCTTCACTCACTAAATATCAATATATCAAAATAATTTTTTTTGTTAGGTACTCCGACGATTGATATTGTCTGACATAAAAAGCTTAGTCACAGACTAGCAAACTAGATCAGTAGCAAGTCCCACGATCTCACGCATTGTGAGTCACTCCTGCGCAACGAAACTAATTGATCTAGGAGTGATCCACAAATTAAATCTGACGAACATTTCGCGAGCATGAGTAACTCTGTTTGCCCTTGAATGAGACTCTCTTGGTGATCTTTGGCTGGTTAAGAATTTGATGTATGTGAGAATCAATTTGTTGTTGAGACAAATTGTTCCGTAATATTACGAGTTGGTATAATTTTTCTTATGTAGGTAATTTATTTTCAAAGTTGGTGTATCCATTTAAATGTTAAGCGCGTCACAAAAATGTTTGGCAGTATTTAAACCCGAAACTAAGGCCTCTTATGCCTCTACACGGATTCCTGAGAGCGTTATGCTGAGAACAATCTACCATTAGAATTATTTCTCTCGCACAGTTGCGCTGGATACACACACGCCACGAGACCAACAATTTTTATGTATGTTCATCGTTTAACCTATTAAGAGCCCTCAACTTAAAGCCCCTACCAAGAATCTTAAATTCCCGTAAACCCCCTGGTGTTTGCACAAAAATTGTATCGAAGAACCGTCGTAACAATTAAATTGTACAATCCGCAGGCCTGATTACCGTGCGAACAACTGAACGGGTTAAAAGGTGTTAATTGTATGAGATTGAATGTTTTCTCAGGGCAGATCTTCAATTGAATGCAATTATGATTGTTTGTCTGCGTTTTTGTAACTGGAGACCGTTCTGATGGTAATATAAATATATTGCTCTTAGTCGTAGGTGTTAGGGATATTACCCTTAGCAATTTGTTCTTGTCAAGCTTTGTAGGGATATCTTTCGACTGCCTACTTATTCATGTGCAGTGCATAAAATTGTATCTGCTGTGTGTATCTTTGTTTTGGCATTGTTTTTGTCGAATGTAAAGTTGAAAGAATAAATGAATAAATAAATATAATCGTCAGTTAAACATGCCACCTTTATGGCTGCAAGAACAGCGCCCTCAACACCCATTTTTGCCGCAAGAAGTCGTGCATCACGTTAAACAGAGTAAAAAACTTCAATGAATCGTAAATAACAGCATCTGTTTTCATCACTCAGTTGTCTGGCCCTAGCCGGATTCAAAAATGTGATGCATAATTCGTCATTAATTCAGAATTAGCATGTAACAAATCTGATTTTACTCAAAACTATCTATGCTTTGTTGTGAAATCTGCTATCAAATATGTGAACAATTGTGTAATAAAAGTAAAAATAAGTATATAAGAATCGGAACACTAATATTTTTTTATCAACTGCTACAGTTTTGTAAAGATCTGAACTTAGATCATATTTATAACGAACATAATGTGTAATATCAATAAATAAACTGCGCTCATTTCATTACCTATAGGTATAACTAAAGTTGTATAATTAATCCCCTAACTAATGAGACGGACGCAAACAAATGGTCTATTACCATATTTTGATATTGATTATTGAATCGTCCTCGGTCGGTTTATGAAATATTTTCCAAAAATTTCAGCTTTTAGTCACGATTTTGGTGATACATTTGCACAGTGACAAATGTTTTCAAGCCTCAATTCACAAAATAATTGCTATAAATAGGCAATCAAAGATTAAGGCTAATTGTCATGGCGTTGCTCACCACAATTTTGACAAACCTTATTAGGGGAATGGTCGATAAGAGAGGATGCTACGACGAAATTTGCTGAAATATATATTTTGTAAGTACTGTGTTAATATACATAAATTATTTTATTAAGTTTTGTTCATTGTTACAATATATTTGGTTTATGTTTCTATATCTATTTATATTTTAGAATATTGACTATAAGAACATGGTGCTGATCATCTTCGTGTCTAGCAAATTATAACAGTAAAAACATTGGTAGAAGTTAGTTTTGCAAGACGTTACGAATAAAATAATATCTTCAGATATACAGACAAATAGCCGAGAAGGTGACCAAATAAAATTCAATCAGTTTCATTATCTGCATGAGTCAGTATAGTATCGCTCAGCTAACCAAATTCATTGGTCTAAGCGACCGCCAGCGCTTTGATGCTCGCCGCTGGTTTCGCAATCCGCTGGCGACAGGAACCTTCTAATGGGTTAAGATTTTTTAAAGACGATGGGTCAAGGAGGTTACTGAGACTTTTTGCTTTTAAAGTAGTCTTGTTTTGTAATGACGATGGAATTTTAGTTGTAGTTTATTTTGGGTGATTGCCTCAATATAAGATGTGATTTATTTATATCTATACTACCGATTATATTTAAAACACAGCGTTTAACACAGACACAGGATTCCAAAGAAGGATAAAATGTTGTAGCTTTCTTTTAAGTATACTTTTATGAGTAGCATTAGAATAATATTGTTTTGGTGCAATCAGAACTGTTATAAGAAATCATAAGGACAATTAAAAAAACTCTCGACAAACTAATAACACCCCTCCTTTTTCTTCGGAGATTAAAAACGGATTACTCTCTTATTAGAATCCATAAATTTATACGCGATATTATTTCTTATAAACAATTGATTATTATAATATTAATAATAATAAATCCCCAGAAAAACACACAAACTGTATGGCCACAAAGTAAGCAGAGCTTGTGTTATGGATGACCATACAGCGAACTGGGGTGGAACCCAGAATGAACATACATATATAAATACAAACAACCATGACCCGAGAACAAACATCTGTGCTCATCACAGAAATGAATGCCCCGGCCAGGCTCAAACCTGGGACCTTCGGCTTACGAGGCAAGGCTACTTACCACTACACCAATCACCAATTGTCGTCGTGTTGTTATGGTAAATGAAAAACACAACGCTACACAAACATTTGCTAAGAGCTGCAAATAAAAATGCAAAGCTAAATTAGGTAATTAGAAAAACATGTCACCAAATCAAAGACTAATTCCCAAAGAATCCTTTTCGCAATCAACTAATCAGTTGCTTGTTGATGTGGCGACATTAATAATGCATTTGGGCAGTAAATCGCCTTTTATACGACAAAGGGCTCAGGCGATTTTTGAGTGTAGGCCACGTGTGGGTTATTAGCCTAATGGAGACTGTGACTGAATCTTTTGGGGGAGCGTCGCACCGTTATGTGGTCTTATTGTAAATGGGCCAATTTTAAAGAGATTATGATGGGATTTCGTTTATTGTTAGAAGTTTCTGTGTCACGGGACAAAGTTAATAAATTAAGTTATAAGTATCGATACGATACTAATACAAAATTGCAATTTATATTTATATAGTATGAGGTATCCGGTTTATCAAAGGCTTAGTTTTTTTTTAGTTTTCTTTTGGGTACTAAGGTACTTATAGCTTATCTTTAAGTCAAAGGTGATTTATGCGTAGATGTTTTATGCAGGAGGTGCCTAAGCTAGGACCAGTCTTTGTACACCTTCTTTTAGAGTTCGTCATAATTAAGTTCAGCGGTGTATGTGTCAACTGTTACTTTTTAATTTTAACGACTTCAATGATTTAATGTGTACTTCAAAAAAAATAGTCATCCTGTGAGAAGCGGATATGGCATGTTCTCAAGGACATGCGAATCTCGTGTCGTTGTTTTGTCGCGATTTCAAACATGTGCGCGGGAGTGGATCACTGCACTGTTCCTTTTTTAAATTGTGTGAGCTAATTAATATGTGCTTAGGAGTTAAGTAAACTTAGTATTGCGTAAACTTTGTAACGGATGGTGAGAGAAAATGAGAACTGAGAATGTCTTATTAGTTCAGTAACCCTTACTAATAATGTGAATGCAAATGAAATTTATCGCGCATCTCATAATCGAATTATCGCTTTCTCAAATCGAAATCATGATTATGTAAAGAAAATGTTAAAAATTTAAAGAAAACCTACTTGTTCAATATCAAATATTAGTTGCAATTTTACACAACGTGCACGAAATTAAGCGTAAAATTGCATTCTATTATTTTATTCAACAAACTATTAGTTCAAAACTAGGTACTTTGAAAACTCAAACACCAATCAAATATCTCACAAGGGAATATGTTTATAAATTACTTTAATGATGTATTCTTATACATATTTCCTAATACCAATATTACATTGCGATATAACGGTGTCTTAGTAAAAGTTGTACATCAATACCAACAGCCTCGTGTTATGGTTTACACTAGTCCTTAATTATTAGAAATCCCGGGTTCAGAACAAAAATAATCCTAAAAACGCAAATGTTTATTGCAAGGTCCTGGATATTTTATATTGATACTCATATAATCAAATTAGTTCGCTAAGTATGGTTTCTTAAGCGCTTCTTAATTACAGCTGTTATGTATTTACGCTTATTGAAAATAAATTGAGTGTTAGCTACGCTGTTGGTGGGTGAATTTGGAGACTTCATTTTTTATGAATGTTTCTTTAAAGAACTAGCTTGCCCGGGAACGAACAAATGACCCACTAAACCAAACCTATTATTAAAACAACGGTAATTTCAGTAGAAAATCGTATCCTGGTTTCCAGTAATTCATTTAGGAATGACGTGTACTCGTCGGGAGGGCAAATTGAATCTCCATAGAGAATGATGGATCGATTTGGACAATCAAGAGTGAGACACTGAACTGATGGGATAGGTAGCCATTTGTAGTCATAGTTGGAATTTTTGGTTATGTTATGTATAAATGCTTTAAACTATCAAGGAGATGAGATAGGTGTCGCATAAGTACTATAAGTAGGTACTAACGTTTTAAAGTGAGTGACGCAAAAACCTTATGACTGAAATTTGTTATAGGTTAATAAATAGATATGATGATTTTTCTTGCAAAAAAAGGGAATTTACCGTCATAAAGTAAAAAGAAAAAGCTAGTATGTAGATTAAATTATTATTCAATGTCATCATGCAACCTGGTGATTAATATGCACACTCAACTTTAATAAAATAACAACAATAAAAATAAATAACAAATTATACGTACCAGAAAAATCAATGTCTCATATGCCATGCTGCGGTAATGCGAAAATAATGGCAAATCGAATAACGGCCAGTGCTCCATCAGACAAATCCGATTACGCTCGGATCATATGTCGCGGTACAACTTACTGCAAATCCTGTTCGAGAACTAGCTCCGATTTGATATTAATTGTTTCTCATAATAATCCGGTGTTGTTTTGGTTTTTGATTGCTATGGTTATAATAAATAAATAATATTTTATCCTAATATTTTATTTTGGTATATAATTGGAGAACACAGGTAGCAATTTAGCAGTCTTGTCATTATATGATGAATTGTCAATTATATCAGCAACCGGAAACTGTAAAATGCTGAAAACCATCATCACTTACCATATAAAAATGCATTCTTCGCTTCTTCATATAAAGAATAGTTTTAATTTATAACATGTAAGGTTATTATTTTGACTTGCCAGTTTGTAAGTGGCTGTGGATATAACTGAACAAAGGTATGATTAACATTTTTCAGTTATGATTAAAATTAAATAAGCGAGCTTCTTCTTTTTATTTAAAAGAGCCACAAACCAAAGAAAGATTGCACTTCTGGTAAATTAAGGGGCTTCAATAATTCATAAAAGTAGAATATTTTTGAATTTGGCAGCTTTGTGTGCGAATAATACTTCATCTTTTAATACGAATACGAGTATAAGTAATATTTGGGCAGCATAATTCATTTATTTAATTTATTTCATAAAGTAAAATAAAACACACTATAAATTTGTATAGCAATGTCTTAAAGCAAACCTTTTTCCAAGGTAGCAAAAATTTCGGAAATTATTAAATTTCAGCTAGCCACCTACATACAATGTAAAAAGTTAACCAAATGTTTAAAATCATAAGCTCTTTTTAAGTTTATTATAAAATGTAATGATGTAAATTACTTACAATTTCACTTCTCTGAAATCTTGAAAACCCGCTGGTTTGTACGACATGTAGGTACTGGCAGTTTTGAGGAAGAGTGTTTATCACTTGCATTACTGTTACTTAATACTGAAATGTATTCCCCTTTCTTTATATATATACTTTGATCTAATTATTAACTTTTAAGTTGAGACCTGCGCACTAAAAAAAGCATACTGGGGAAGCAATAATCAGATCATTCCTAATTCAAATACCATATTCTAAATTAGAACGCCTCGTTTGGCGCTTGCACTTCAAATTATCGAATAGAGCGCCACGGCACGTGCTGCCGTACTTAAAAAAAGGGCGCGAATGCTTTTTTAATTTTTTTTGTCCCGGAAAAAAGGGCTTTTTCATGAAGCTTTAGAGTAATAGATTTTCATTATAAGGAAGTATAAAATGCAGAAACTATATTGTCTCGCATACTAGTAAGTATTTCATTTACTTTTCAATCTTATTTTTTTAGTTGGTTTAAAAAAAACCTATTTATTTTTTATAAAATTAAGCTTTATTTTCTTGCAATTGGCTAGTTTTTTTAAATATCTAAAATAAAAATATTTTTTAAATGAAAACCACCTTTATTTAAACTCATCCTATTAAGTTCTATATATCTGCCGCTACAACGCAGCTAACATGGGTGAGATATTGTAAACTCCTTTACAACACTTTTCATCCCTTTGAATTTAAATTATTCATTGATCATGCATTCACCATATTGAATTCTAGTTACGCTTTGAACGATCAGAATTAAGGCTACTAGAGTGATAATAAAAAAATATAACTTTAAAAAAGAAGAAAAATACAATTCTACTCGAAATGAAAATAGTTTGAACAAGGTTGAATATCTGGTTATCTTCAGACGAGGAAACTAAACTTACTTACTGTTATGACAGCCTTATCAATAGCATAATGATACTGTTATGGATAAGAATGACACAGATTATGGGTCGTGCAGTAGTGTAAATATGAAATACTTTCGGTATTAAAAAAAAACATTAAAGGCACTGAGGACATTATAATTTTTGAAAGTTTGTGATGGAAAGTGAGATGATTAAAAAATCAAGAAAGTCCATCGGAAATTTAATTTAGGATAAAAAAGTTATTGATTTCAAATATCGCACTTGAGTAATTTATAAGTAAACTATTAATTCCTATTTTAAAATCACATGGCCTAATTAATAATTAGTCATCCTATGCTCACAGGGCTCAGGCTTCCTTTATTAGGGAGTAGTGAACTCGGTATATTTTGACCAAAAATTTAACTGTAAGTTTAACTGTTTCTGAATACTTGTACTGTATTTATTTGTGTTCTTACTTACTGAAATAAACAATTTATTATTATTATTATTATAGTTTTTACTTTTCTTTCCATAAAAGTATTTTATTCATAAAAAATGTTCACCATGGGTATCGCCTAAAAATAAAGTATAAATGAATAGTACACTTTTTTTATTTTAGTGTGTAGTGGTAGGATCTCTTCTTTGGCGATGTAACAGTCCTTCCTATTTTTTCCAGTTAAAGGGAAGGCACAACAAATGCAAATACTGGAACAAAGACAATTCCAACTGAAGCCTACGGCCGACAACGCATTATTCGTCAAGATAATGGCCACAATCAATAGTAGTAAACAAAACACCAACGATTAATGATGGCCATGGGTTGCGATCCCATTTACCATCAGGTTGCGTGCTCGTTTTCTAGCTATGAAAATATTTAAGAAAAGATCTTGTAGATCTTGTTGATCAATTGAAAGTGAAAAGTAATATATAGAGTTAACCATTAGGATGGATTGGATGTGTGATGAACACATTAATAAAGAAAGAGTTACTTTCTTTATTAATCGATACTGTTAAAATACTGCTAATAAATTGAGGTAAAAACGTTTAAGAATAAATAAATATAAATAAATAAATCCCCAGACAAAAAACACCAACTGTATGGCTCCAAAGTCAGCATAGCTTGTGTTATGGATAACCATACAGCGAACTGGGGGGGAACCCAGAATAGACGTACGTATATAAATATATACAACTATGACCCGAGAACAAATAGCTGTGTTCATCACACAAAGGACTCCGACTAAGAATCAAACCTGGGACCTTCAGCGTATGAGGCAGGGCTTCTACATTCTACGCCACTTAGCCGTAGATGTCGCAGTATTGTTTATGACACAAGTTAGGAAACTTAACGGGCCATACAGACGCCGTATCGGCATTTACCGGAAACAAGACGGCATTTACCTTTTCTGTTGGGATGGGATGGGACTTTCTATACTTAATCAAAAAATGCGCTCATTTTAATATTCTTTAAATTTCATTTACAGCTTAAACACAAAACAAAAAAACATACGCCTTTAAAACTAGGATTGAGAACAAGCTGTGATAAGTCTATTGTATTACATGCTACAATTATAAGAAATCAGACAAGAAACTCAAAATAGGCTCTATGAATATAAACCGATACAACAAAATAAACAAACACAACAAAACACTTAAAAAGTAGAATAAGTAGTCCAACCAGCGGGTATTAAATACTATGACATTTCAAAGCTATCTTCTTACCTTTTGTTTATTGGATTCCCAAACTAAATAAAATTTTAAACAAAACGTGATTTTTAACTCTTTCATTGCAACTGGATTATGTAAAAAGAAAAAAATAAGCATTTTCATTTCACCCCATCCGTTAAGGTTTGATCCGATGAAAATCTACGAACCGGTTTGCGATTTATCAATTCTATTTTTTTCTATAATATATTATTTAACTACTAGTAACTGAAAGAAAGAAATCGTTAAGCTGAAGAGAATATTAGGATATTACCCCATGGAAGTAGTTTCACGTCAAAGCATGAAGAAAAACTATTCCGTTTCTCCCCGCCTCATCGGAATGTCATCCTAATACGTGTCATCCGGGTTTCATAACAGAACTTTTAGTAGATAGAAGTTTTAATATATGAAAGAAATCATTTATGGAAATATTTTAGTTGACTACCGAAATCCAGCTTTTAATCAAATAATTGTAGTATTGTCTTCTTTGTAATGGTTTTTCTTTATTTCTTTTAACTAGTTAGATTGACAGGAAGAAATTACTTTATATAAGTATTATATATAAAGTAATTTCTTCTACTTAAGTACTTTCTATAATGTAATATATATACTTAATATATCTGTAATAACTTTTATGTTAGATTTCGTTTTGTATTTCTGAATTAATTTAGTGCTTATCTAGATAATATGCTGACTTTATGATTACTCTGTAATGTGTTCACATTATAATTAAATTAAGTAACAGGTATCTTTATTAATTTAACAGATACGATATTATTTTTCCAATTTCTCAAACAATCATCAATGTTTCAATTGAATTCGAATTAATGACCTATGTCGGAACCTTAATGCCTCATTTCTACTTAAATAAGGGTGTTAATTAAACAAACTTCTTTTTAATAGCATTATTCACCTCTAAAAATCTACATTGCCTTCTAAATTACAAAGTC
The DNA here is from genome assembly GCA_923062675.1 of Marasmarcha lunaedactyla. NCBI lineage: Eukaryota > Metazoa > Arthropoda > Insecta > Lepidoptera > Pterophoridae > Marasmarcha > Marasmarcha lunaedactyla. Next base: position 19,265,132 of record OV281346.1, on the reverse strand, counting down.
AGCCACAATTTACGAGCGTCTGCACATTACTACCTTAGCCACTAAAAATATGTTGTCGCATTATGTTGTTGCAACAATTTTTTTAATTATCACCCAATTTCGATTATGGCGCTTCGTCGGGTGCTGCGGCACCACGCTCGCTCGGCTCGCGCATGCGATAAAAACCTTACCCAAATTTAACTACTACGCTTTCTATAGAATATTTAGTAGGCGTTGCAAAAATGACAAATTAGTTTATTAGAGGCTATCTCATTTTCCCGTGGCATAGTTATAAAATGAGTTTGATCACGTAGCTAATATTCTGTGGCTTGACTTATAATTTCCCCTTAAATAAGTGTATTAGTAGATAGTTAGGTAGGTATTTTTTTTTCGTAGCCAACGAGCTCGCGATCCACCTGCTGACAAGTGACATTCGCATCCACGGACATCATGTGTCGTAGGTGTTTTATTTATAAATATTGAATGTGGTTGTTTTCGTTGCGGACCGTATAGGTTCAGGTGGAATTGCTCGTGTTCCTGTAGTCGTACTGGATGTTCCTTCCAGCAACAGCAACACAACCAAACGTGAGTATAGTGGCGGGAAAATAGAAAGGACTGCAGAACCGCCTCAACAAGATCCTAATATAGAAAACTACCACCACTAAAATGAATGTAGTTTTCAGATTTCAGAGACGAAACAAAAATCTAAATATTTTTCATTTTATTGATGTGAGTAGAGTTTCATAATGAACTGTAAAATAAACTACTAATCTATCATATTGAATGTATGTGTAATTTAAAATCTTTTGTGAACTCAGATTATTTATCTTCTCATATTCAAACAGATTTTACATCCCATTATTGTTCTTAAAAAAACCCTTTAAAGGTAAAAACGATCACCTTATTTTTGTTCGATTTAAAAAATAGTTTTGTCTAAGTTTGGGCTTACACACACGTCAAGAGTGTCAGAATGACAGCGCGTTTGACAGAAGGTTTCATCGCGTGATCCCGCTAGTTTAGGGTGCTTTGTTCAATTTAAACTAAGAGTATTTTAATCAACACTCAATTTAATGTGATGGAACAGTCCACGAAGGATTTTAGGTGCTTTGGTATAGGATTTTGTTAATGATATTTATTTTTAATTATCGTTGTACAATAAATGTTAATAACTTTATAGTATAAGTTAAATAAATTTGGAACACTCACTAACTTTATCGTGGTTTTTAAGTAGGTACCTAAATGAGTGTGTATTAAGTTCGGTGGTTATAGAATCTGCTTTTGCATGTAGTTATGATACTCTAGCTAATTTTTAACTTAATACGATAGAATTATTATTAATATTTCATAAAAAAATTTCTTCATATTATTCTTAGAATTGATTGATTGCTTTTCTAAGATGAACGTATCTGAATTCTTTCTAATACAATTAGAGGCATCTGTTATTAAACTAATTAGAATTGAAATATGACTAAAAATATAGCCAAAACAAAGTACAAATGTATAAAAAAAATTGTTTTCGCACGAAATTATTATCCTTAAGATTTTAAATACTGTGCTTACCTTTGGGGGTGACAACTCTAAAAGCGCTATTAGTGACTGGTCTCGGCGAGCCCTCGCGCAGGCTGCCCGGCGAGCCGCTCTCGCTGCGCACCATCGAGAAGTCCAGCGGCATCGGCGGCATCGCACTTACTTCCATTTTGCAACAACAACAGAAAATAAACAAAACAGTTCAACTCATATGTTAACCCCTCACTTGCCGTCCGAACAATCCCGACTCCGGCCCAGCGAGCGTCCGACCCGCGCCGGCTACAAGTATGTATTAAGGCACTCGTCGACCGCGCTCGCGTCCGGCCGGCTTCCTACCCAATAAAGCCGAAAATCTAGGGAGTCTTCATACTGATTTCGACCTTATCGCTTTTAGATGTTTTCGAGAAGGCGGGGCTCCACGCAGTCCCGCCTTGCCGAGGATGCCGCCGCCATGTGCTGCAAGTGACAATCATTCTGTATAGGTAACACAATAATATGATTCGTGATGGATTTTATTGTACCACCGATGCATTTATACGTTGGGAAGTGTGATGAAATTTATTCTGTATTAGGTTTTACGTGAGTTTTATGATAAGTAGAAGGATTGAAATGTAGGTAACTTTGAAATTTGATGCTTGGAGTGTGTTGATCGGAAACCAATTTATTTGGAAGATTCGCAAAAACAAGTGAGTGTTAGAATAACGTGCTTAAATTACAAATACAAACCAAAGTTAAAGATATAAACATGTTAACTTGAAATAAAACGTTATTTAAGCAATTTGGTATACTGTGTACCTACATTGAATACCATGTTGTAAAAAAGTTGTAAAATATTTATAAAAAGCAACTCTAAATATTTCTCACAAGTGCCTATAAGGCATTGTAATCACAACAAACTTTAAAATAAATAAAAACAAACACAAATAAAACCAACGCAACTAAAAATTTAATCAAGCTTGCATCCCCCAAAAACAATAACGAAATCCCATCGCCCATATAAAATAAAACGTGCAAATTCGTCAAAAGATCATACAATTAACCCTAGAGATGACAGCGGACGAATTAAACCCCCGGCCTCTGACGTCACGATATTTAAAAAAGCGGAAGCTTCAATTTTTCACCGGTAGAGGTCGTCGGGACAGAGAGCGATAATCCACCTTGGATCATGAGAACTTATTCGTAGCTTTTTTCATTCGGATTCGGAGTACAGGTTTATTTTATTTTTGATATTTTATTATTTATTAGCTGTCATACTTTTACATAAACTAAAATAGGATGAAATTCGTATAGAGTTCAAAGCGAATATTTGTTACCTGTCAAATAATCTGGTTATTTTTTGTTTTTATTTTTGCTTAACCACACAAATTATATTATACTATGTAGGATTCTTGAATTTTTTATTTTGAATATTGTTAAATTAACGAAAGCTTTGCAAATATTCTCCCGTTATTGCACTAATAAGATTTGTGTTTAAACAAGCTAGTCAGATGAAATCATTTAAAATTTAATTTCTTTTACATTTCGGGTTTCGTTATCCATATTAAATGAAATATTGGAATAGATATATGTTTTCAAACGTAAAAATATAAATTTCCTTTTTTGAATAATCTCTTTAAAACATTTTTTTATCCTGAAATAATAAAAAAATAATGCAGAATAAGGACATCTCAGCGAAAACTAATTACAAGGGCGCCTCGCAATGATAAAGCAAAGCCGTCGTATAGGATATTTTTATTTGGCATAAAATGAAATTCCTGGAATGACATGAAGATTATCCTTTATTTCGATATTGTTAAGGTTTCTTTTGGTTTGAAACTCGTTCAAAAGTACCGCCATTTTCACTGAGTAGCGGAAATTTTTAGTAGGTGCTCAGCATAGTATAATCCAGATATAATCTCGCTTGCTAAATCCCATTATTTGGAACATCCCCCTCGATTGTACTGGTCTGAATAGGACTCAGTAGGCGATAAAGGTGAAACAAAAATCGAGAATGCATGAATATTGTTAATACGGTTTGTGGCTTCCAATCGTTTGAACTGTCTGTGATAACGGATTTAACTTTTGAAGTTTGATAGTGTCAGTCTACGAGTTACGAATAAAAAACGTAGTTTTGAACTGATCGATTTTAATTATAAATATTTGCATTTTTTCATTTAAGAAACTATTCATAAATATAATAAATATTTATTGAGAAATTCATTCTAATTAACTTTAAATATTTCCAACCCTTTCTATTCATAAGTATCTTCATTTGAGTAAAAATAATTTTAGTAATAAACAGGAACCTCGTTAAAATTCAGGTACCGTGGATTCCGCTTCTTTAATAGCTCTTATATTTGAGAGATTAAAGGTCGTTTCTAAACAAATGGCCACTCAAAACTGACTGTCAGTTGGAAGGGCAATTTGGCCCGGGCCGTAAACGTGGAAATTAAAATGGTGGTGGCGTTCTGGGGCTTAAAGGATACTTCTGAAATATCATGCAGTTAGTTTTTAGTACACGGAGAGTTTTATTTCTCTTACATTTGTATTATTATTTTTTTTTCTATATGTAAAAGATAAATAAATACTTGCTATTATCTATAGGTACTCACTATAGTATTTATATAGAATCCAAACGGATAACAATTTTATAAATTAATTAAAACTATTTTTGATAATAATATATATTTTCATATAATCCTGTGTTCCCCACAATTTAACTAAACATTTCTATGGCTGCATACAAATTTTCCTTCAATTTGGGTATTTAGCATTTTTACGAGCATTCTGCTCGGCACTGGACCAATTCTGGACCACTTCACTGGAAAACCTGAAAGGCACACATTTGTAGCAACGTTTGAGCACCACGTTAATTATACTGAGTTAATTAATCCAAAACATTTATTTTGGGGCCTCGAGGAGAGCGGTAAATAGAGAAAAGTTCTGTTTATTTTGGTGATGCGTGAAATATTTTGGCAGTTATATGACATTTGTATGGTTAATTGACTGAAGCTTGAGTTTTTACCGCCTTCTTTTCGCTCGGTGTACCTATATACGTTTTAAAGCCGAAGTTTAACCCTCACTCTCATTAGAAGTTTTTGATGTACGAAAAATGAAAATGAAATAATTTTATTATTATTCATTGATTGAAAATTACAATAACAGTCCTTTGCCCTGACTTGTACATGTTCAGAATTAGGTAAGCAAAAAAACTGATTTATATTTTTTCCAAGAAAGTTGGTTCCGTTTTTTGTTCACTTTCAAAATATTTCCTGTTATTGTATGTCTGTTACTCATGGAAGAACAGCTAAATAGATTTAGATAAAAGTCATGAAAAGTAGACAACGAACTGGGATAACACATATCTCAGTAAACTTTTTTCCTAATTTTCTTTGCTCGAACGTTAACTTAACACAATGCTCAATAAGTGGCAGGTTGTTCATAAAACACCAATTAGGTTTTGAATATATTTCTATATCGTTTTCAAATTAATAACGTCCAGTAGTCCAAGATTCACAATTTTGAATTATAAAGCCAAGCTATTGAATATGTGTAGTGAGAGATTTGTTTATTCTAGGTCTAGGCATTATGTCAGTATACTGACACCACAGTCAATTACACAGAACTTCAAAAAGAGAGAAACAGAAATGGTATGCGAACCGGTAGCGTGAGCCTATAGAACTCATCATCATCATCGTGGTTCATCGTGGTTCATCGTGGTAGACATATTAAAAATGACGTGATTAATTGAAATTATTTGCGCGTGTTAGCTATTGTCAAGAAGTAGGGAGCAATGACGCATTAGTGGTAATGCAAGTAAATTCAAAGGTAGGCATTACTATTTTTATCTATCATAAAATCTGTGGTCAATAATAGCTGTATATGATTCTCAAACCTACTTACCTGAGTCACAAGGAGGATCATGCTTTTCAAGAATTTGTGATGTCTGTTGATTACAATTTTTGTTGAACCTCAGATTGTACAGCCTGTCTCTGTCAATCAAAGTGCTCTTTGAATTCTGAATATCGATCTTAATGGCGCGAGTAATATTGTTTTGATATCGGTCGTATGATACAAGCTTTATTGATTAAAATGAAGTCTACTATTACCGCGTTTTTTATATGCTATAGCAAGATTTACGCTTTTTAATTGTCGTCATACTAACATGACGATAAAGCTTTATTTAACGCAATTTTCATGGCCGATTATCTCGTGAAAAGCTTTATAATACAAGCAGAGTTCGCTTTAAAAATCGTTTGTTCTTCAAAAGGTGAGCTTCGCGGAATTACCTGCAAATGTTTACGTTTAATCCGCAGCCAAAATTTCATTTCGACGTTCTGAAGTTTGGAGCGAATGTGCAGCCACCAGTGTTTTTTCAAAGAAAAAAGATCAATAAATAGAAATTGGACTGGGTCTAGCAAACATTGTCGCTGAAATTACTTTCAGGTTTAAACAAAAGCAATTTTTAAAGTTGAAAAATATAACGTTGCATATGTGTGTAGCCACGAAGTTTTTAACAATATAACGGTCTTTTTTTGAAAATAGTTGTTTTAAACGTATTCATTACATCACTTTAGCTGTTAATATTATTGTTTTTAAATCATTGCAAAATATGGCTACGTAGAATCGGAAATTCAACAAATGTTCTTATTAGGTTTAAACAAATTAGCTTTAAATATTTTTAAAGAAGCCTTTGGCTCAAAAAAGAAACAAAAAGTTTCCAAGTTCAAAATTGACATGAAATAAAAGTTAGCGTGTTTTAAAAGAGTTCTAAACAAAATAAAGCGCTTGAAGCGGTACGCCGCCGCCGCTCACCGCTGCGGTATTTACAGAAAATTTGAGTAAAATAAATAGAAGGGCCGAAACAATTTGCATCTAGATGTGACATTAAGCTATTAAGGGTTAAAATGTTAGATCATTTCGTTTGTGGAGATGGGCTCGCTGACCATGCAAATTAAAGAGGAAATGCAGAAATATCACTTATTTAACAATAATGTAGAAGTTTAAGTATCGTGACTGGCTCGATGGCCCACTATTATGGAAGTGTTTAAGTTTTATTGTGAATTTTGAGTTTTCTCGTAGCAGAAACGTAATTTACATATTTATAACAAAAACGAAACCTCAGGTGGTGTGTTTCGAAGTGGGCGGAAAGCATCATGAGTAGAACATTAACATTTTGTATTTCTTTTACAACTAGTCTTGAGACTCGAATTTTTGCAGTAAGATGGATTGGTGTATCTCTTGCACCACAAAACCGGCCCTGGTGATACTTGCCTCTACGAAAAAATCGATTCCGTTCTACGTGTATAAATCATACTTTTTCATAGACCATTTCCAAATATATGGTGGTTAAAATAGGCAAAGCTTTATTATTAAAATACTTTCACAAATAACTACCTAAAAGTAAAATATTTATTGCACAAAATACTTTTATATATTACGTAAAATATTTTGAATATCCTCATTGGTCTAAAAATCATATCACTTATCAACGCTTCCACTCAAAGACCTTTAACAAAAACATTACAAAAAATACTTTCTCAAGTCCACAACTCATCTTTGTTCAATTTCCTGTGTAACAAAAACTCTTCACACTTTCATGACATCATATATTATAACATTAAGCAATTAGCGCTCAAGATAAAGTCTAGATATCCTGCAGAGGTCACTGACCCGAGACATGCCTTGACATGTGACAGTAAGAACTCTGTGAAATTAGTTTTTTTTGGTCAGACTAGTTTTATTGTTACCATGTGCAATATGTTGTATTTGTGGCGAGTGTTATGCTAAGTAAAGAGTATTATTATTTGATTTATTTTTTAATTTAAAACGTGATTGAAACAAAAGCTTGATTAAAAAAAGACAAAGAATACGACGAATTAATATTCTAAGGACGACGTTTTTTATTTCTTTCTCTCAATAAGATGAGGTTTCTCTACAACTGATCGGCTCCATATTCAATTTTTAGTGACGTTCCCTATATTGAGGCTCTTATCCCTGATAATAAGAAAACACAATTTTATAAATCGAGATAATGGATCTCAAAATTGCTTAGGTTTTAAATAATGTATCTTAAATATGCTAAGTTATTTTAAGGAATAGAACCAGCATTCGCCTGCAGAATGCTACATTGGTGATGTCTAGAAGTTAAAATTAATATTACTTATTTCCTAAATAATGCTTCAAAATATGATTAAAGAACAGGTTAAGATTTCTTAGAATTTATATTTATACCTCATTTAACAAAGTTATATATCCAATTCGATTATGAGTAAACAAAATTAACGTTTCCAACTAAACAAATAACAAAACCCCGCCAGTTTACGTCGTCAACATGTCTGCCATCGCCTCATTCAAATATTCATTGAAAAATCTCAATAATTATTTTTGTACTCGTTACATAAGCAAGTGATCGCCAGACAACACACGTGTTCCATTCAACTAATGACTGCTACAAGTGTACGCCACTGGTGGTAAACCAGGATTCGTTTAATTATAGTGTTTATTTCAGAACATCGGTTACATCTTTAGTCGTATAAAAAATTGGTTGATACCACATTACAAGTATTTCCATAAATTTTTGGTATATCTACTGTAATTACTGTAATTTAATGCGGTGACATTCTCATTCATTTGGAAATATGGGGCTATGTACGTAAAATCATAGGTGTATGAATTTAAATTTATGATTTATTACTTTTGATTGTTGTCTTCTATTCCATTGCCGTGTATAACATTTTAAAATTGACCACCTTTAGGGTCAGCTTTGATTTCAATTATATGGAAATAACATAGGTTGATATTTCCGTATTCACTTACTTATCTATAATTATAATATACTACTATATTTATAATAGGTAAAGCAACAAATTCTGTGATTTGGGACAAAAAAATCGATAACACTTGGTACCAAACGACTACGCTACGAACTTATCAGCATACTTACTTTTAGAGTAGAGTTGAAACCGTCGACCTCGAGAGTATGAAAGAAAGCATCATCCACAATACTGCTGAGGTCGAATATTTGAAACAATGCGTATCCTTTAAAAACAAAAGTCCAATTCATACAGTTAATAAAACAAATTACAGAGCTGGTTAAGGCGTTGACAGTACGCGACTCGTAACTCGCGATGCAGACAACGTAGCAAAAATCGGATTTAATTCATATCTTTAGTTAGGTAGTTTTACATTACTTTAGTTTTGATAAATAATTTAATTTTAGTAATTTATATTTTATAAAAACATGGTGGTTTATTTTACCCGCATTTTAAGAACTACCAATAATACTATTATTAAAATGTAACTTCTGGGTGTAGAAGACAGAAGTTTTAAGGGTTTTAGGGTATTAAAAACTTGATACAGAATCTACATTGAGAAGATGTTTTATAGTTTTTGATTGCAAATGTTTGTTACAGTCCACTCTATCATCATCAATTTATTCTCTACATACCTTGCGGTCACACAAATGAAGTGTTTGTTTATATAAATAAAAGAAAGTTTAGGAACATGAGCCACATGAAATGTTCATTACCTCTTTGATATATTTAATCGTCATCCCCTTAACAAAGCATAATGACATCGCGTCTGGGCAAGTAGTCTGCAGTCCACACATATGGAGGTGACATATGACTGAACTTCCGCTCAATTGGCAGTTCTTTGTTTTTGTTGTCGCACTCCGCGTCCATGCTGGAGATTTATTACAGAAATTAATTGATTTTGTTAAATTTTAATACATAGTGCGAATACAGATGTACAAAAAATATGAAAATTTTAAATTTTAAAAGTATTTGTGGATTGCTGACACAATGTACTTTAAAATTAATGTGTTCTTAATATTTTTTCATGAAAAATGCACATAAAACCTTTATTGTTTCAGGGTTTATATCATAACGTGTCAGGGTAGTATTATTAGGTATTCCTTCAATTCATGGTTAAATTATTAATAGATTATATAATGCTTTCATCGTAAAATACTTAGTGACAACTTGATAGTCCTAACCACTAATGTATGGAAGCGTAATCCAAATCATCAGAGTATCTAACATATTCAAGACTTAAAATAATATTGCAAATAGAAACGGGTTGTAATTTGTTTGATAAAAATCACAGTGGGTATATACTGATATAATTTGTCTCACGAACACATGTTTGTTTCCAAGTCAGCTTTTTATGGCATCTTATTTCAAGGTCACTCATGTCATAAACTTTGCATATTATGGTACCACACACTTTGTGTGCTTGTCTTTCAAGGTAATGTATATTAGTAGTTACTCATATACATAAAATCTGTGTAAATTATAATTTGGAAACCATAGATAGAGGACGTAGATCTAGAACTTAGGAAAGTACAAACAAATTATCTATTTTTAACCGTGTACTACAATTCACAAAAGGAAGATTATAAAACAATAAAAAAGAATTCAAAAAGAGTTCCAAAACCGTGTTATTGTCATAAAGAGAGGCAACAGTGCTCGGCGGCGGAGTTTTCATAAAAAGCACAACTTTATTGTGCTTCTGAACGCTCGGGCGGATCCGCGTTTGTAAATTTGTTTCAAACGATGTGTTTTGAAGACAATTTTCCTTTTTGAAGCTTGCTGTTTAGGGAAAGAGGGTTATTAGATATGTTCGGTAAAACTTTGTACAGAATAAAGTTATTGCTTATAATAAAGAATGCACAAACCTGTTTTAAATTTTGTATAAAAGGAGGAATATTATTGTAAAGTAATGTGGACCGAAGGCTATATCCACCTAACACTTCTAAAATAATTTAGAGCTATTAATATAATATTTTAATATAAATCTGATTTGTATTGCGGATCACCCAAGCGTATAACATTTGGTCTGGCTACTTCGGTCGTCGAACGTGCACGTTCGAGTAGCTGGGCTTGGTGGGCAGAGAAAAATGTGAGCAATAGTTTGTGGGGCTGCTCCACCGTCACATTTGTTAGAGTACCAAAAAACTTAAAATAAAACATATTATTTACTAAATATTTTTTTTAAATAATACGTAATTTTTGTACTGCTTTTTCCCACCCGGTGTTTGACGGATTTATTGTGTATAGATTTTTCCACTGTCTGCAGCTCAACCTGCGGTGTAACTTTCCAATAATTCTTTATAAGAGTAAGTAAGATATATCTAGTCGTAAATGTCTACTTTTTTGTAGGAATTCTTAGAAAAATCTTTACTCTTGTGTTCTAAGAGTCGCTTGAATGAAAGTCGCTGATTTCTATACTTACTTACCATCTTTTCTTTGCTGTGTGTACGGATACATTTAATTTACAGTTATTTCAGATGTCACCTAGTAAAACGAAGTGACTATTAATAATTTAGTAATTACCTACAAAAGCCAAACACCGTGTGACATGTGTCTGATGTCTGACAAATACGGGTCATAGAATAGTTTATGTAGAATGTTTGTAGAATGTATTAAATTGTAAGAGAAAGAGAAAGAAAAAAGAAATTCAGATTAAGAATAAAAAAATAAATTAAAATAATATTTTGTCATGCAATATTTGAAAAAAAAAATATCAATAATATAGAATTCTACTTTTTTCCCAGATACGAGATAAATAAATAAATCCACATGTTACAAAGAGTACTCATGTGACTATCTATATTTACCGTTTCTTTATAACTTCTGTGAAAGTGATTTTTTTAACATACTTTATTTAAGGTAATTTTTTATTCTATGACAGGCGACGCGGCGGTTGCGTGCGCGCCGATGCGGGTTCCGTCACAGTTTATCTCCGATCTCCTGTCCGCAGGCAATTGGTAAAAACTCAGTAAATTTACTGTAAATTGCTAAAACGTTAAAGATTTCGTTTAAAAGATTGCTTTTTTGGAATGCGGGCTGTGGGATTTCATGTCTAGTCATTGTTTCACGGGGGATAGAATATGTCTGTGGCGGAAGATGGCTGATCAGTTTATCAAGATAATTAGACTGTTCGTAAGAAACTTGTGATTTATAACGAGATCTATGTTATAAGAACTGATTTTTAAAGCTGTTACTAGAGGGTGTGAAATAAATTACTGAACCAGTTTAGCAAATTTTAATATTTATTTAAAACGCATCCATTACTACGGGATTTCCAATTCTATTGAATCTAACATTTGTGAAAACCAATCATTCAATGATCAAAATTTAATTAAATAACAATCAATAAACAATATCAATAAAACCCCGCCACATGGGCCATACAAATTATAAACAAAAAATTAAATAACCCTACTGTGCTTACCAATCGGTAATATCAATGACATTTAACCCTAAGCATAATTGAGTCTGGATCGAAACTACCTCGGGGCATCAGGGACCCATAGCGTAAAATTGTCGAGTATTTTTTGCAATAAAATTGAGCCCCTGAGTTTGTGGGGACTATCGCGCCCTCGGCGTTTAAGGGTTACGCAAGATACAGATGTTGATATGTTAACATTTGTAAATACCTGTAAGCTGGACTTGCAATAATAAGGCTACATTAGGAGTATTGTGAAGTTTAGTTTTTATCTAAATTATTAACGATTATAATTAAATATATTACCTTACAATTATTAGAAAACTATAACTTACATGCAATGTGTCTTAAAATACATCTTATGTTATTCAAAGGAATGTAAGTACCCAATACCGTAATAGACGAACAGAGAAACAAGCAACAAATCCTACAAAAGCACACTATATTTCACTGTTTTCCAGCGCCGTAACATTACTTTTATTATTTTTATTCCTTTCATCAATAAAGAGCTTGGAGACTCACATTTCAATATATTTAACAAAACGTTTCTTCGAACACAAACAGTTAACCCTTACAGCCGCAGCGTATTTTCCACTCGGCAGCTTTCGCGTGTCGCCTAAAAGACCCCATAATTGATAAGTAAAGGAAAAGAAGAGTGCCGCCTTATACATATTTATGAGACCCAAAATTGCTACGGGACCATGCGAATGGGAGCACTTGTTCGTCATTATGATACTGGGGTACTTTGTTGTCGAGTCTTTGATGTCTGTTGTGGCCTAAGGATTTCCTAGAGCTGATTTTTGGAATAGGTGGGCGTCGAAGGGTTAATGGTAATGTAACGCAGTAATAACATATGGGGTCGTACGGTGTAATTACAGATCTTATGATTGAGATTGGAAAAGAGAAAGAGATGAACTTCGAGTACTCGTATGGTATTTGGTATTTGGTCATAATAGGTCAATAATATGTAAAAATTCAATTGTTGCTTTTATATATATCATAAATTACTACAAAGACAGCAATTGAATTTAGCTTAGAAGGAAAATATAATTTAGTGATTTAAGTCAGTAACATATTGCAGATTCAATAACACTTCCTTTTTACTCAAAAAAAAATGTGCTTTGGATATTTTATTTTTCAAACAAAGTTGTTTTCTCAACATAAAATTAAAAAAAGTTTCATTTTTAATCAAAGAGCTAAAACTAAATTAGTAATCGGTACCACATCGTTATATCCAGCACAGAACGTGTACGATAACTTTTTTATAGTTGAATAGCGATATAGTGATGACACCGGGACTAAGACAAAAAATATCGATTAAAATCGAATGGACACGTTGCGCAACGGACAATAATATCGTGGTAAATACGCGACGCGACGTATCGAAAACAAAGGGGCTTAAATATATTTTATGAAAAAACAAACAACTCTTTAACTACCTATAAACTGCCCGCATATTTTTTTAATAACTCTGGTGATTATAGCATTAATTAAAGTGACGTGTCCTCAGATTCCTTATTACGATTGCTAGATTAGAGTTGATGACTTTTTGTATTTGTGACATAATATAGCTTTGATAGTATGTAGGGGGAGTAAAAACGTTTTAAAATAAGCTCCAAGCTTAAATAAGTAGTTTAATCAGTTTCACTATATAGGGGTGTCTTTAAAAATGTTGTTTATTTTGGTGACAAAAAATTAACTGCCTTTTCAATAATGTGATCATTTTAAGATTATGAGTTTAGGATTTCTCAAGTCTTCCAAAACTGAATAATACTAATGTTACTAATTTACTGACTTTGAAGGCCAGTTAAACTTTTTTTAGTCTTACAGTAATTTGAAAGCTGATATAGGTTAATGCCAGGATTAAAATTATACCTAATTATGGTCTAATTTGCTTCTATCATGTTTTTTCCGTAACAACTTCGAGGTCTGTTAGTGAAATTTTTTAGTTTTTTTCTTTAGTTATCTGTAACTATCTGGTTTTCGTATATACATTCCGGATACATTTTTACTTACTATTTACCTTAATAACACTTTATTGATGTTTATTTTACATAGAACGACACTTTTAGAGGTACATAATATTTTCTAACTAAAATTAGAAAAGAAAAATTTTAATACTCTAATAACGTTGGTATTTATTAAAAATATGTTTTTTTTAATCCCATGGGACCAGGAACAGCACTGTTAACCGCGCACAAAACAATAGTCGATAGAATTTACCGACTTGAACCCACGACAAATTGACAATTCCTGACCATCGTGCTTCTTCCGGCTACTTCGTTCCCATTCGGTCAACTAGTCAAAGAGCCCGACGACAAAGTTGAATCAACTCGGCTCTGGATCAACTAATTACATGTTATTCCTCCTGATTAAAGCACAGCTTGGCTCTAATGAGTGACTCAGATGGATATCGACTTAGGTCACTTTACAAGAGCCGATCTACGTATACCTAAGATAATTTATTTTTTTGCCTGTGTTTTATGGAAATAATTAAAATTAATTTGGTAAAATCTTAATTTGATAGTATTATAAAGGCGAAAGAAATATAAATGCATTTTGAACCAAATTCTTTAAACAAGTTTGTGAAAGAACTCAGTTTGTTTCTTTTCACAAAACACGAGCATAAACTAGCCCTTAGTACATAATGAAGTTTTTATCCTATAATTGGTTTATATAGGTGCTAGTCGTATAATAATATAAAAATAATAAATCGCTAGACTAACACATCAACTGTACGGCCCCAAAGTACGCAGTGTTATTGATGACCAAACAGTGAACTGGGAGGAGCCCAAAATAAACAAAAAATAATTGAATAAAATAATTCGTTCTTAAAGATATTATTTTCTGTATTTTCTGAATCCAAAAAAAAAAATCAAATAAAACTGAATTATAGGTTTAATTAAAATCAAAATAGTAAAAACTAATTATCATTAATAATAAAAAGGTCGTAACGTTTAAAAGCCCCCTATAATCTGGCACATACTACGTTCTCACAACACACTCATCTTTTTCAATCAACAATCGTCGGGCGGCTACATTTTTATTGTTTTCAACCAATTGCTACGGGCCTGACATTTTTTTAATTTTGTACCAAAAAAACGCACGATTTGTTAATTAACTTTACAGCCTCTCTCTATTAAAGATAAACGTTAATAAAGCGCACTAAAATCTTATAACGATGTTTTTCTATTAGGTTATTGTCAATTTCTTTGGAGAGAATAAATTGGGTTTTGTCGGAGTTATCGTATTTTGTGCGAAGATCGTTAAATTGCTTTTTATTAATAAATACAGTGTCGAAGTGGTCAGTTTTATGTCAACGGATATAAAAATAAAATGGTTATCAAGAAAACTGATAGTTATTGTTTTATTGTTAACATTATAACTATAGAGTTTTTGTAGAGTAAGAGTTGATTGTTGTATTCTTTAATATTGAACTCGTAAAAATAATGATAGGTTAGTGAAATACTTTCTTGAAGATTTCAGAAGAAGTAAATTCTAATTTAATTTTTTTTTTATTTTTTATTAAAATTTTAAATGAAAATAAAACAAGCTGTTCCTCCTGTAATGTATAATTGATTGATACCTCAAGTGTTAATTAGCTCTTTTGTAAGCTTTCGTTAAATATCATGAAGTATCTTGTAAAAAGACGTCACTTTCTCAGAAAACGTAAAGTACCAACAGGCAGTCTTACCGCTAAGTAGCGAATTATTTTATACGTAAAAATAGGATCAAATACAGTCCGGCAGCGGGCAGTTAGGCATAACGTTTCTGGACAAAAAAAATATGATTTACATTTTCAAGATTACTTACTGTAGAACATATTTTTTATTATTTTTATCGCTGGCAAAAGAAAACGGGACCCATCAGATGCTAAGTGTCATCCGCAACCATGGCCATATTTCATCAAAGGAGTTTTAGTATTTGTGATTACAATATCGACTAAAAATACGTTGCCGACCGTAGACTGCTCATGAAATTGCCTTTGTTCCAGTAACTGCACCGGGTGTTCCTTCCCTTCGACCGCGTAGACGTGATTATTATGGCAGTTAAAATAGAAAGGAATGTAGTAGGTACAACCCCAGGCGAAACCTTAACGAATACACTCTACTGATATCACATATTTAGTAAATTTAATACTTAAATTAGTATTTACTGAAGTTTTCAAGATTCTTTATATTAAATAAATCATTTGTAACCATATTTTATCGCACTTAATTGTATTTTTACATTTTAACTTGGCATTTCAGTAGGTATATTTACATACACCTTGCTCAGGAGTTGGTGTTTTATTTAATATATATTTATATACATAAACAGATGTGAGAGCAACGCGAGAGTGGTACACATTAGTAAAAGACCCATATTATGTTTTTTCTAAATTATTGCTAAGATATATTTTCTAATATATATCTATAAATGAAGTCAACTTCCTTTCTGTATAATAAAGTGAAAAGTAACAATTTTCATATCTCAAAATTTGTTTTTTTATTTATCTTAAGCAATTTAATACTCAAATTATTATAAGACAGTTCCTGCATAAAATTCCAGTAAGTCTCAATCAAAGAAATAATGCGTATAGATCAAAATTGCAATTAACAAATAAACATACAGTAAAAACGATTAATTAGTTCTCTTTTTTCCAAGCTTATGCTTTTTCATTCTTTTCAGCGCAATGAAGGATGGTTGATTTCCGACAAAAATGTTATTTGAATCTTGACTTATATAAACCTGACCAAGAATGAGTATTATATGAAGAAAATTTCAGGCTGATCCGATATTTGTTCCATATGAAAGCAGACTTTCAAAAAAATGTCTAATTTTTTCTAAGTCTGTCACTAACATCAAGAGCGGTTATACGTTGGGCTCTATCACGTCAAATATTTACAAGTTCAAACAGGGGTGAAATTACACTCCTTTTTTACAGTATTGTGATATATTGCCACTAATAACAGACATCGTTGCCTTTATGGTTCAAATCGCACTAAGTTTGTTTGTTCTAAATGGAAAATTGTGCTTAAGTTGTTTGCGAGTTAACTGTACACTACTTGGGGTTCTCGAAGATAATTTGAGAAATTCATTTCTATAAACTTGTAACACTTAAAAAAAAATATAGTCACGGAGCTGTTAAATGTGAGTAGATGTTTCTTGGATGGACGAGGAACATTCTCGTTTGCATTGTCACTTACCACCGTGCGAGGTAGATAACGTCTTCCAATACAATAAAAATATATTAAGATTTGATAATAATAGAATGGACGATACAATATGCATCTATAATTGTGCCATTTTAAAGAGTGCATCTAAGTCGTGAAAGGAACTTCTCGAATTCAAACGGTTACTAACCTTACTGTTGTAACGTGTACAGTGTAATGTTTAGATTTCAAAATAGCCCTCGTCGAGTGTATTTTTTGTTGGCTTAGTAAATAAACTAAAACTAGCAGTATGTTTGTTACTCCAGTTTATTAACGACACACGCCATTTTTATGGGTATAATTCAAACAAGGTGAGCTATTTATTATTAATGTAATAGGTAAAGCAACGAAAATGATTTCTTCTGTGACGTTTTGTGAGATTTAAAATACTATTTTCTAATCTTTAAAATTATCTATAACACTCAGAGAAGGAAATTACCTAACTTTGGCGTTGGTAGAGAGAAAAACATTTGCGTGAAGAACATATTTTTAAATATAAATACCCTTCGGCCAAAGTTATGCCAAATTGGTGTGGATGCTTCATATAACCTGTTGACCATATTAAATATGGTGTGATTGATCTACTTAGTAATAATAAAATTAGTATTTATTTGTAGAAGTATTAATTCACCTCTCAGTCGTTTCGCATAGAAAGCAGTGAAACAACTGCTCCACCCTCCTATAATTACGCCTAATAACCCCAATGACTCTATTAACCCCCAAATTTTGTTTACTTAATAGAATAATGACCTATCGTATAATAAATTGGAAGATTTCCATACTCGATAGCGCCGTCCGTTTATCATTTTAATACTCCAAAGTGCCTCTAGGGTATCATTCAATGACGTCGTTAGGTAACACGTTTTGGGGTGACCAGGATTATTTTTCTTACTGAATTCAAGTTTGAAATGCAATTCTGAACTCTATACGTAAAGTTACAGGAACTGTTCATTGTATCATTAATAAGTTTGTGATCTGTGTTGTTAGAAGTACAATTTTTGAACGAAAATTTTGATAGACAAGACATGTTATTAAATTGTGATACAAATAGCATGCACGGCGCAATGATTACAAATTTTTATGACATTGTTAGGACGTGAATTATTGTTTAGTGACAAATGGCGTCGTCTAGCGGCAGTGATGATGACAGGATTTTTTTATGTTTCTGATAAGGCGTGTGAAAAACTGATAGTTAACTCACAGAATAATTAAATGGCATGCTTTTTTTGCATATACATTTTTTGTTTGATGTCTATTAAAGGTAAAAATGGTTATTGTTAAGTGTTTTTACATTTATTTAAAATGTAACTTAACATTATTTTTTAATAATACGTTAACGAGAACTATCCGTTAGTATCGTACAGCAAAAGGTATTCTAGGTAAAACGAAATAACACAAACAAATTTTTACTCAGAAAAAATATTGTGTTTGAAGTTTGATAAAAGGAAATCCGTATATATGAGGGCTTTTCGTTTCTTTTTCTTTAAAAAGATATTTCATTCTAAACTAGATGGCGTTGAACAAAACTTAAGAGTCAATGTCAATCTCTCTGTTTGTTGACTGATCGTATGTTTATATAATATATATATATATTATATAAATATATATATATACATATATATTTATACCAGTTACATATTTATCATATATTTATTTTCAGTCACACACACACATTTTATAAAAGATTAATAATATATTGTTCCTTGACGTAGATTAGGTTTTTTTTATATTATTCGTTTTTTTCCTTTACGTAAAGTTTACTGAAATTGATACCTGTGGCACCCGTACACATAGCAAGAACCAGTGACGAATGATTCATATTCAAAAGAAGCCCTTTCGGGCGCATATTTTTTTTGTCTATTACTCACTCAGTCATTGCTGTCATGTCATACTTTTTTGACTCTTGAGTTTTGATCAGCGCCATCTAATGTTGAAAAAGGAACTATTTTTTTATTTATAATCGTAGAATGAAAACCCCTCATTGTATTTACTGATTCAGAAAGAAAAAGCTTTCATACCTTTTTTTACCTTAGGTTACAATTTGTTATTATGTATGTATAAAATGTATTTACACAAATGCTATTAACCTTTACAAGCCTACTGCATTAGAGATTACAAATACCCAAAAAGTAATTTAGGAACCACATGTAACTCAATTTTCCGAGGTGCATATGCAACCAAAAAACTCTTGCTCCATCAGAGAGAAACAGTCTCTACTAAATTGAACTTAATTTTAAAACTGGCCATACTGTGTTTTTGCTCCGGACAATGAGCGCCACGCCTCAAAATATACGGTTGCATAGTTAGCGCGTTTGAGTAGCGAATCCACTTGGGTGAGACGATCATGGAGCTTAAGTTGAACGCGGTTTTCATAGTTTTTATCACTGTAGTCTTAGATTGGACCATTATAAATCTAAGCATAAGCTTCTAAGAAACTAGGCTAGCATTTAGATGTGGTTCTAAACACAGTGCGCTTTATGTTAACCATAAAAGCAATAAAGGGCTGAATTCAAATATAAAACTATTAAATAGACTTATCAAAACTTCTGGTAATAACCTTCGTCTACATTGAGATGAAATACCAGTATTCGAGTTTTATTCAATCAACACTAGCTACCATCACATACATTATTACAAGTTCCTGTAATCTCGATGAATAAATTACTCACAAGAGGGTGTTTAGTTCAACGATTACACTGTTTTAAAAATACTTAAACATTTAACTATTGACAAAAAATGCTTCAAAATGTTTTCAAACTCGTCAAAAACAATTAAGCTTTTAACTTCCTATTATAGAACCGTATATTCCAGCTCAGGGTGTAATTCAATTTTGGGGTGAGTAGCTACTTATTTGTAGTAACAGCATTGTTCAGTCTCATTTCGGAGCCAGTCTCAGTGAGCTTCATGAGTAATTCGGTTAATTGGAACCGTTCTGGCATGTCTGTATGTATGTCCTTAGTTTTTTGGACTGTTAGATATACTGCGTGGGAGCAAGTAAGATCCTAAAAATGGATGATTAAACTTTACCAAATTGGGGTACTAAATTACGAGCAAAATATCAAAGCTTTTGTATTTTTATATTACTGTTGACTTTACCTAAACTATTATTTTAAACTTTTAACCTTATTCAGACCTTTATTTAACAAAACGTATAATACTACACGATTAGTGTATTTTAGATAAAATAGTGATATTTTCTGCTTCTTTCCTCTGGGTACATCACCAGATTGGTTCCCAGGTGTTTCAAGCTGTACATTTTGTGATTTTACCTTATTAAGAGACATAAAACAGCCAATCACTTAGAGCTTCCTTTTATCTGAAGGGGTGGGTACAGTATTCACAAACTATCTGCAACGTTGTGAAGAAAGTCATGTTCCAGTTTTGAATCCGGGTACCCTTTAAGTAATTTGTCCTTTATTTGAAGATTTGTAAGTGATTGGAGATAAAGACCATCGACGTAATAAAATTGAGTTCTAAAAAATCTAGTATAAAAATTGCTATTGATACGATTGGTAACTAATGCATTAAAGTCTTATGCAAAAAAATTTAGTAAGGGCATTTGTAAGTCCAACTATTAAAATCCTGAAACATGGCGTGTAAATTCTATAGATAATAGTAGTTATTGACGCAAATAGATTAATAATGTTTTGTTAGTGCCGTACAATGTTATTTAGAACACGAGGAATGAAATGTAAAAGAGAAAACATGATATCATTTATATCTAGTAAATCTTACTAATATATAACATCCAAGCACAACTATATTCATGTCAAATATGTTAAGAAAGTCTTTAGCTCTTTTACCATTGCTTCAAAACGCAAAAATTCGAAGAACTATAAAATCCTGTGACATCACCACACGAGCACTAATGAGGAAGGAACAATCGGGATGCGAGCAATTAGCGGGATCATAACAAATCCCCAGGAAGCCAAGCAATTAACTCCACGATACAATTGTATGATGTGCAGCTAAATACGGCTGCTTCATTACTTGTATGCGATTGCGCTAATTTTGAAGGTAAGAAAAATATTATGGAGCTCCTACAATGGTAAAGTCCAAAAAAAACTGATAAAGATATTAAATAAATCTTAATACAAATAGGCATCCTTCGCTTGCTCTAGGTCTACGTGCGACAATATAATTATTCTAACAATCATTGGAAAATAATATATAAATTCAGGGTTGAAAAAACCAAATCATTTTATATTGAATGTTTATTGATAAATAGATTAATTATTTCAATAGTTAAAACATTCTTAACCGACGTGGTAGCTCGGTTGGTTCAACCGCGCTCGATCCTCATCAGTGACTTGGTAATTATGATCACAATATGAGACAATGTTCTTGGTAGATTATATTTAATGTGCACAAAGAGAGCACGCGATGGCTTATGGTATATGCTTATTAATTATGAATTATTTTATATTTTTGAGCATAAATCTTGCCCAGGGTTCTTAGGTTTTTTGCCTATTCTGTACCTACCTAAGAATCCTTCTACAGTGCAAAGTGAGGTATAAATATGGGATATTTGGAGATATTCGTATAAAAATGTAAGGTTTCATGTTAACCTGCATGTACTTATTCATAGAACACACAATGTCCCATACATCTATATGCAGAAAACATAAAACAAATAAGAGAAATCCTATCGGGATTTGAACCTGGGACTGTCCTAACCTAACCCGCCATAATAACCAGAGTTATGTGGCTGTGTTTCGGAAAAAGCGAGGCAGTTCCAACTTAAGCCTACGGTCTGCAACACATTATTAATCGATAATCAATAAACAACAATATAATTAAGTCTATGGCTACGGATGTTACTCACCATGTGGATCGCATGCTCGTTTGCGTTTAAATGAATGGCATACACTTTGATACCTACAAGTAGTTAAGTCTGCAGTAGACGCCCTGCGCCATTCGCATTAAAGAAGAGGCTGCGCAAGCTGGGACCTATTTATGATGCTCGGGGGGGATTCGTGGTAGGCTCGGCCTGGGCAGCCAGTACGTTGTCCAGATCGGCCGCAAGCTCTTCCCTAACTGGCTGTCGCTTCAGTTGAACATTTTACGATTTAATATTATATTTTTATAATTTTCATTATTAAATGTTACTCAACTATCGCATTAGTTTTACCTTGTAGTGATAGTTCTAAGGTGTTTTTATTAAATAATTAAAGTCCGTCATATCTTATGAAGTGTTTGAAGTAATTGCTAGTGCCTGGAAATGTCATAGGATGCTTTGGGTATTTTTTGAGAAGAGAGAAGGAGTTTGATAGCCTTCAGTATAATACCAGTGCCCTTGATGCCTTCAGTGGCATCAAGGGCACTGGTCTCAAGGTCTTCATATCTGAGTAGTAGAGTATAAAGGCTGAAGTTGACTATAAAAGGTCATTGGGGTCGGTCGTGTACATTTAAGAACCTCAAGGCTAAATTCTGGGCCCATTTCTTTTTATCTGTGATCTATATAAATAATCTACCTTATATGGTAGGCAAAAATCATGGAATTGTATTATTTGCTGAAAATAAATCACGAATTTTTTAATTAAAGGAAATTTTGACGAATGTTTTCTCGAATGTTGCGCAGTGGTTCAATCTAGCATTTATCCGCACCAAATGTTAAACAAATCGAATCAAATTTGCATTGTAATGGTAACAGGTTGAACCTAGTAGAAATCCTGCTTTACTTGGCATAACTATGGATTCTAAACTTTAACGGGGGGCGCATTTCAAAACTGGCGATTAGACTTTGATCTGCCTGGTTCGCGGTTAAAAGAGTGTGACTGATGTGCATGCAGCCAGGATGGTATATTTTACCTATTTTTATAGTTTAATGTAAGAAACTAAATGGTAAATTATTATATGGTATTCTTCTGTGTAAACGTGGTATATATGAACTTGGAAATAGAGAATCTCTGAGAGAAAAATTCTAAGAGATCGGTGTGTTCAACCTTGCATCACAATATATTTTTGACTTTTTTTGTTTCTTCATAAGAATGTAAATGAGATTAAAAACTAAGAAAAATATCCATCTAAGATGAAGATTATTCTGAAAGTTCTAGGAACCACCATAAGTTACGTTTCCCAAATACAGGCTAGCTAAAAGGAAAAATAATTTATCGGAACGCCAATACGCTGTTGTAACTAAATGTGCAATAAGTTCAAGCCCTGCCCATAACTATATTTATGAAAACTATCAAGGAAACATTATGTCAAAAAGCTTGTTATAAAATCAAAGATTATTTGGATGACAAACGAGCGTGGAAATGAGAAACATGCTGTTTCTATTATTGTTTCTGAAAAAAATATATATATAAATACTGCAGCACAACATTAGCGCACACGATTAGCTGACCCATAATATTTTATGTATTTAACAAATTTGACGAAAGGGTGTCGAAAGGATATTTTTCCGCTGATTTTTACCCTTTCGATCAACATTAAATTTTTCATGAATAAGAGTACACAGTTACAATTTTAAAATGAACTGTCTTGTTCCAAATTCTTCTCTAGGTTTCAAAAGCCTTTTTTTAAAACTTAAATATATTTTTGAATAATGAGCCTACATAATTCGTATTTTACTAAGAACACCTTTAAACCCAGAAAAGGGTTATTATAAACATAATTTCGCGTATTGTAGAACATAGTATATATCAAAACAGTTGCAGTAAGTTAAGAACATATATTTTATACCCATCTTTTGTAGCTTCTACATGTGCACACCATCAAATAATATCACGTATGACACGCGGCAAATGAAGCGTTAGAATATTGCGTAAATTGGACAAAACGGAGGCCAGGAAATCAACGTCTAGAATAGAGCCATCTCTGCAGTAGTGAAAAAGCGTGGATTTTTAAAATTTGTGTTTAGTATCTCTATGTACTAGGGTGGATTGAAAAGTTCGCGGCCTAACGTAGATAGCGTTGTCATATTATTATAAAACTATCCTCATATGAAACTTAGACTCTTTGTCAGTCTCTGTGCAAATTTTCTCTGAGATACATGCGTAATTATTTATTTTTATTGTAATTATATTTTTATTGTATAATTATTGTAAGTTTCATTAATTTTGAAAATGGATAGTTTAGAGCACCGTGCCGTGATCAAATACATCCACAAGAAACACTTAACTCCAAAGCAGATTCATGTAGATATGGTGGCTACTTTAGGAACATCTGCTCCGTCGTATATAATGATAAAAAAGTGGACAGCTGATTTTAAACGTGAACGAGATCAAAGATGACCCCCGCTCTGGCCGGCCTTCTACAGCTACGACGTCGGAAAACATCGAAAAAATATCTGATCTCATCATGAGAGACAGAAGATTGAAGGTACCTGAGGTAGCTGAAGCTTTAGGAATTTCATATGAACGTACGCAAAACATGATCGTTATTGAATTAGGGTTCCACAAGGTGTCTGCAAGATGGGTTCCGCGGCTCCTTTCAGTTCAACAGAGACGAACGCGACTTTCTATTCCTAGAGACTGTTTAGAACTATGTCAACCTGAACTAAACGAATGAAAAATGAAACATGGGTTCATCACCATACTCTTGAATTCAAACAACAATCCAAACAATGGAAGAGACCCGGACTCCCGACCCCCAAGAAAGACAAGGCGTGTTTTTTAGTAAACAAGGTAATAGCATCGATTTTCTGGGATTCTAAGGGTGTCATCTTGGTTGATTACTTAGAAAGAGGTCAAACTATAATTTCTGCATACTACTGCACACTATTACGTCGTTTACACGAAGAAATAAATTCTAAAAGACCAGGATTGTTGACCAAGAAAGTTTTGTTTCATCAGGACAATGCTCGTGTTCACACATGTGCAAAATCGATTGCTCAAATAGTGAATTGTGGTTTCGAATTGCTTACTCACCCCCCTTATTCACCTGACTTTGGTACCTTCTGACTCCCACCTATTCCCGAAACTAAAAAAACACTTAAAGGGAATGAAATTTTCTACCAATGAGGAGGTCAAAGTGGCCGTAGATGCCTTTTATGAAGACCTTGATGAGACCTTCTATTTAGATGGGCTTTAGAAAAATAAATATAAAAAATTGCATTATTCCTGTGTTTTCATATTTAGGACCCGAACTTTTCAATCCACCCTCGTATAAAGCAAATGATGCTCTTGACTAAAGCTAATCTAACGCTTACTCTGCTGCAGACTACACAAACATTTATAAACATTAGTAACTTAACATAATACCTTTACAATTGTTATTGATTAAATTCTTTGAAAAAAAATTAGTGTTTTGTTCTGTCGAAATCAATCATTTATATAGACAAATTTATCAAATACCTTGACCATCTAATTTTCACCATAATAAGCTATTTGATAACATAGAAAATATGCTACAAACTTTGGTTATCCTATCTAGATAAGAAAATATGTATATTTTTGAATATTTAATACAGAACCATGCAATATTTTTTGTAGTTTCATATATGACGAGAGCGCCCTTTGATTGGTCACAATGCTGGTGACATCACACCACGTAATTTTTAAAACGTACTATTTTTATAAGATCTTGTTTACAACATACTATAGGTTATTCAACATGAATTACTTTTTTGGGGCTTACTATTTGGTTATTTTTTAAGTTAAGTCCGTCTATCATTGATCTAATATAAAACCGCAAATTTCATGGCCTAGACCAGTTAACAAAAACGGTATTAACTGTAATATTCAGACCTAAGAATGTTTATCACGGACAACCTGTGTAATTGTGTGGACAGAAAACAGAAGTCTTGGTAAATAATTACGATGACAAGCACATATCTAGAGCGCAAATATTGTTTACTATACTAATGTACGTCTTCAAAGTGAATTGCGTTTAACTGTCCAGTTTGAGCCTATGTCTATAATTGAACGAAATTTAAAGAAATAAAGATTTAAGATGAATATTTTTAGTTTTAAGTAGCGCACAGTTTGTAAGTTTAGGTATATTAAAGTTTGTAACTATTATTTTGAAAGTTTATATTATATGAATTGGCAAACGTTTTTTATCAAATTTTTTCTTTGAAATGTACTATGTCCACTTATTTAGTTTTTTTGGACATGGAATCAAGATTGATAATAATTTTCAGTGTAAGTTTAGAATATGACCCCTTTAAGTTTCAGAATTCTATTGAAATTTTATAACTCAAAAACTACATTGAAATATTATATACGTTTTTTGAATTGTCTATTTTTTAAATTTAACCTTTTCTTTGAAATGTTCTATGTCTACTTCAGCGTGTCTACTACAACGTTTGATTGTGCCGTATTTAATAAAAGAGGTTATTGCACAAACAAACTTGCCGACATTTATGACTGGCAACTTATAAGTCTGTCATTATTTGATTTTATTTGTAAAATGTAAAATATATAGAATATGGAAGATTGTTACATGGCATTCCTTGACGGGATTTCTTTTACGGAATTCTATTGCGGGCTTCGTCCCTAAAATAGTCTAAGAATTATTCTTGTATTGTATTATAAAATAGATTCATCATAAATAAAAGTAACTTAAAGTTAAAAGTGTTTTTTCCTTTGTTGATTAGGAAGACCTTCCTAGGTTAGATTAGGTCCATCCAGGGTACCGACCCCCCAGACTACCTACTTCGATATAATAACTTGAAGTTATCTCCATGTCTTATCAGTTCGATTTAATGATTTCAAGTTATCTCCATGTCTTATCAGTTCGATTTAATGATTTGAAGTTATCTCCATGTCTTATCAGTGTGTTTTTTATTCTTTAGTCATACTTCCAGCGGCAGTACAGTTTCTTTTGTTAAGATCTATTTTGGGGCGATACTACCAATGATCACGTTTATGTGGTTGTATGCCGGTTAAAGGGAATGAACAGCCAATGAAATTTGAAGAATAAAATCAATTCCTATTGAAATCTTTGGTTGGTAACGCATTATTAATCGACACAATATATAATCACAATCAATATTCCTAAATTAAAGCTTACGGTTTATAACCTCCGTTAGTGCGGATGCCACTTATCGTCAGGTGGATATGCAAAGAACATTAAAAAAACAAAATATTTTTTGATTCGGCATTACCTGTATATTACGTTTGTGTAAAAGATAAGAAGGTATCTACCAAAATACTCAAGTAATTTTCACAAAACTTAATATTTATAGCTTCGCAGTCAAAAAGTACACACCCACTCGGACTAGTTGCAATAATGGCCCCTATAACGAACCAACTGATATGCTGTTAGTAAATTCTAGACCTCTAGGGACGTTGCGTGATTCATGCAATCAACGCCCAAAACCCTTTAGTGCCACCAGGGCTTACAAGGGCCAGTTGATTATGCCAATGTAAATGAAGGGCCAACCCTGCTGCAGTGACTGCGTGCGGGCGATATTATGCTGATAATTGTGAATGGTGATAATCATGGTGACGAATATATTGGATATATTGAAGGTATACAAAGTCAGAACGCATCCATGATGTTATTACAATGACGTTGCACAGATGATTGCATTTTTTTTTATTGCTGCCGAGGCACCCTCGCGGGAGGGAGATGGAAGATGCGTCATGCATACCGCCCGCAGGTAAAATCCTCTGCGGGGGGTTATGTGGGACTCACCAGAATGGCACCTACCCACTAAAAACCACCTGTTGGCTGTAGTTATTACCGTTAGCCTTCATCGGAAGCGACACCCGTCGGGAAGTTGGGCGCGCTGGCGGAGACCCGCTAGCGGGTCTTCCGCCTGTAGTGAAAGTTGCACTGAAGGTGCTCAAAGGGACATGAGTTGGTGGCCGTTCTGGGCAGCCTCCGATGAAGCCGGGGCTGCGCAGAGGTCGGCCGAAGCATGATTTAGGGATCAATTCATTTAAATTAACCTATAATGAATTGAGAAGGGAACTATGCTCCGCCAGAGCTAGCAAACGCTCTGTCGGAGAACGTGAAGCCCTAAGTTTACGAGCTAAGACTGCGATTTCACTAACATCGATATTTTTCATAGCGTTGCAGACGATACGCATATCGTCTGCTACGGTGGATTGAGGAGTGGGTTTATATGGGCGAGGAGCCGGGATGGGATTCGATGCGGGGCGTAGCCTCCAGTTTTCTGGAGCAGGCCTGGACTGTGTAGGCTTTGCAGCCGGAGGAACCCGACTACGCAGCGGTGGAAAGTTTTCCTGAGAAAGGGGCGGGGCCTGTTTGGGTGCCGCCCTCTTGGAATTGGAACGCATACAACGGGGTGCACGAGGCCCTGTAATTTGCGGTGTGGCCGGACTGGCCACAAAGCACGCAATCGGGAGGAGAGGGAGTTTCAGGAGTGCGATTGCACTCCTTAGTGAAGTGAGGGACCAGGCACTTGACGCACCTGGGCGGTGCGCGGCAGTTGGCCGCCGCGTGCCCGTACAACTGGCACCGATGGCACTGGCCGGGATGACCGCGGCAATGAGGCGCCTTGATCGAGATCCCAGAGAGGCCGCATATAGTGACTTGGGGACGTTGGCGAGAACCACCAAAGCGAGAGGGTGACGCCTCCCGTACTTGCTGTGCATTTTATGCACCGCGAGTGCCGGGAAGCCTTGGGACTGCAGATCCTCCAGGATAGCCTCGTTCGATAATTCAAACGGGACTCCCCTGAGTACCGCTCTGATCTTACGCTCTTCTGACAGAGCATAAGTGTGATAAGCATATTGCTTATCGGTGAGGAGCTTAGTCAAAGCTCGGAAATCGTCTATCGACGAGACAGTGATTTTAATTGATTCACCCGAGTTGGTCGCTCGGGTGTAAAGGATCTTGTGCTCTTTGCACAAAGTCGAGACCTCGGACCATTTACCCTTTTCCCGAAGGAACACGGGTGGTGGGACCTTGGCCTTGACAGAAGTTGGGGCCGGAGCGGGTGCTGAAGGCACCGGGGCAGCTGGCGTTGAAGACGCCGCAGGGGGTGTAGGGACGGGCGTCGAGGGCGCCGGGGCTTGTTTCGAGCGCTTCTTAGAGCGTTTCTTAACAAGCGTAAAAGAGGGAGACTCAGGGCCAGTTGGGGTGGCGTCCGAGGATGACTCGGTCGCGGGTGCACGCTTGCGGCGCGGAGGGGCGTCTACTTCGCACTCCATGTCACTGGAGGAAGGGGACGCGGGAGGGCCTAAGACCAGAGGGGTCTGGGAGACTGGGATGGCCTGAGGGGCCATTGAGGGAATTAACGCCATGATATGCGGGATAAGAGAGTCCAAGAAACGATACTTATCAGCATTTATAGACATGCCTTCAGCACCGGTACTTTCAAGTAACTTCTTCCTAAACTCATCTGAGCTTAGGGAAGCCATTGCGGAGGGGTTGGGGAGGGACAACAATATATATATATATGCCTAGAGTTCCTAAATAAAACCTAGCGAACCCTAGCGGTTAACCTCCCTACCAGCGGTAGGGGGGCTGGGGAGAATAACTTAAAACTAACAGTAGTACGCCGAAGGCCGCTACCTAGAAACCTAAAAAAAAGGTACGCAGGTAAAGAGTTGACCGTGTTAGGGTCAACCTTTACCGACAGAAAGGACAAATACACACGAAAACACACAGATATGATAAAAATAAATATGAAAGTAGGAGAAAAGAAAAAATAAATAAAATAGAGAAATAAAATAAAAATAAAAGGACTGGTTCAGTACAAATTCGTTGTCACCGTTAAGTATCCTTTGTACTGAAACCAGACTACTTACGCTGGGCACAACAGTGCACTCAGCACAAGCACAACACAACTTAGCACAGCACTTTGAAGACTAAGGGGCTTAGTCGCAAAGAAAAATCGCACTTCGATAGCACTCAGAGGGAGTAGAAAAACCTTGAAAACCGTAGCACGGAACCAACACGCTAAACTGTGACGTCAGTAGACTGAGCACCACGGAATATCGGGAAGGGACCGATCAACGGAGAACGGGGTATTGCACGTCCGCACCGCGTGGCGATCGGAGCGAGAATGAGATGATTGCAAAATAAGTTATTGTGAAGTATACCTACCTAAGGATTGTGTTTGGAACGATAGGTACAAGGCCGGATCCAGGGGGGGGGGTAGTAGCACTATATAGATTTAGGATGTGTATTTGTAAGATGTATTTGTAAAGTGAGTTTTAAAACAATGTTTTGGGTTGCTTTGGTTTTTTGACATAGTGTACACTGCTAAATCTTGTTTTATTTTCCGGGTTTGATTTAAGATTATATTTATTTCTCGGTTTGGACCTGTGACTCTATTCGATACCGCAGTTGGCTGAATGCATCGAAGGCAGATGGTTGAATTAGCCATGTAATTAAACAGCTAGTCGTTTGATTGATCGTTTTCGCCGTTTTAAAGCCTTCTATTTTCTTACTGGTGCTTCGCCGGGCTATCAACAAGTTTGAAAGAAAATAATTAACAAAGCGCATATTCTTTGCTTTATAATTAACTAAGGTAAAGCCAAAGAAACGATATTAAGAATGTAAACAATCTTGCAGACATTTCATACAGCTTAAAAAACTCCTTCCAATCTTACTGACAGCTTTCCTGTACTACGAATCACGCAACGACAACGGTCATCGACCAACTATCCATTTCCATTTCTTTATTTTCTCGAAGACAGTTCAAATTTGATATATTGGTCTCTAGCTCCATCTAATAGCTTCATCCCCATCAGCTTCTCCGACTCTGGTATTATATAACCTTGTACGTGTGTAAACGTCATATTTTTATAAAATAATGCATACATAATGTAAAAAAAACCGCTCGCACAAGGTTACACAGTAGCTGTCATCGAGAAAATAAAGAAATGGAAATAGTTATAACAACATTATTGCGTACGAGCGATAAGGACAGATATATTAATGGCTCGCTGTTGCAACGTAACTGAGTGACGGTCATACTGACGTTGACGTATTTCATCAATTTTCGTTGCTCTTACTTTATTCTACGTTACGGCTACTAGGTTCCAAGTTATTTAAAGATATTCATACAGTTTTGTTGTTGCTATCGTATTGTAATTGTTCTTAAAGAAAGGTTTAGTACGCACATTGCTATTAGATTAGACGAGCAAGGATATTGGTAGATTAATATATACTTTATGACGATAATAAAGAGGTAAGTACCTATATTGCGGTTTGTTGTAAAAAAAAAGAAAAAATAAATTGAAATAGCTACCTTAAAATGGCCTTTGCGGTTGGATGATATACAAGGTTATGCCGCAATGGCATCCGCTAAAATATGGTAACCTGTATAGCAAAAAAATTTTCTAAGCCAAAAACGCGTAATAATCGCCGTTACATAACAAATAAAATTGCAAGACTATCATTGACATTATACGTGAACAGTTCCGACCCTTGTACACTTTCAATATATTATGCGGTTTAGGTAATGTAAAAACTTACTATATGCCTAGTTAAAATCAAACCTCAATAAAACTTCTTCCAAGTTGAAGAATCAATTAAATAAAAATACTACGCTTCGAAGGGTAAGACGGCAGATTTAGTAAGGGCAACCAGGGCAGAATTAATCTAGCTATTTTAACATAAGATTAACCAGACGATGGGCATCATTAATCTGGAACTATTAAGGCGGAGTGTCAAATGTTAAGGACTAGTTGGCAATGGGATTACTTGATTTCTTGGTTCGTTTACGAGCCAGGTCTGCATTAAATACATAGATATTCAATACTAAATGAAATGTTTAAAATCTACCAACAATATTTACTTAATTTAAGCGTGAAAAAATTGTTACTGACGATATTTCTAACAGGATTTAGAAAGTTTTCATGAAACAGCAAGTTCTAACTTTACCATAGAACCTACATGGCCGTGTAACAACCATAAATTTCATGTTACTCTGACTGAACAAGAATAACGTGTTTCCATTGTAAAAAAATAGGTGCTGTGGGCTTCAAACGTTGCCTAAAGCCAAATTATTTGTGTCCTTATTGATGCCACGTTTAGGAAACTAATGGCAAGTTGTTAAAGTATAATCATAAAAAACGGTAACAAGACAATATTCCACAAACCAGGTGGTTGAGTAAAACCATCACGAAAACATAAATAAAAAATATAAGATACTGAAAAAATTTAGGTACGTATTTTCTAACTACGGATTAAAACAATATCGACGTAATACGAGCTACATTTCAGTTAACTCATGGCTTTCTTAACATATGCGTCTTCTTTTAATTAAATTCTTCCGATACTAAATTGGACTTTGGTTAAAAGGCGAACTTTACCGGATATCACCGAACCGTGGAACCCGTCTACAGCATGGACCATAGACTTTTAATCAATCTGCACGAGCGATGCGGGACTGCAAAAATGGCGCAGGTCAGCTTACCCACGACTAATTAAAACCAGGAGGAAAATTTGCTTGGGTCCCTACTAGTTATGTTGCTCTAGCAGGCAAACTCTTCATAGCCCAGCTATTGTATTTCAAAAAAATCTTTGTCGACAACTTTAGAAGAAAATTAAGTTTTGCTTATATGAGAGCAATTGTATTGCGTTTGTAAATTTTTTTTAAATGGTTCTCAGTTCTCAATGGCTCGTTTCGAATGTTTCTTTTGCCAAGAAATTTGTAATCCTAAATTGTAAAAGCCAATTTTGCAAAATTTTTGTTCATATATGTATATATAGATACATATAAAACTCCAAATTGGACTAGACTGGAAAATCTTCAAATATTACAAACATCGGTTATATTGTTATTTTTAGCAACAGTCATACATTTGTATTCGCTTACTATCATTTGGTGAAATAATAATAAATAAATAAATATTTCTAACCATCACACCAATTATCTAGCCCAAATTAAGTATCATTAAGAACTTGTGTATATGTTAATATATAATAACTTAACTAAATATAATAACTTGTGTGTAAATGACACTTAAAAAAATAAACTGTAGCTGGTTAAGTCGTATTTCTATTTCTGAAAATGATAAATGGCTTTTTGTTACTAAATGCGTCTTTTGTGACCCGACTTAAGAAAATAACTAACAAAGAGCTGCTTTAAAAAAGCTTTTTCAAAATCAAAGCTTTTTCAAAATCAAAGCTTTTTCAAAATCGATAATCTCCCTACGTCATTTTCTAAGTTGTCTAAATACGTTAACCTGTTTTTTAAACTTTTTATTTAAGTAAGATCCTGTCATTCAATTTGAAGTTATAGGGCTAAGTTGCGAGGTTTCTACCACTAAGACTTTTAGCTTCTATCGAACCTGTCTCGAAGACGCCCTTAGCGTAAACGCTAACAGAATCCCATCATAAATCATATCCAAAATTTTCATAAACTATTAAAACATTTATAGCCCCTTTGAACCAATAAAACAGAATCTCATGAATTCGGTTGCTATATAAGCATGCGTGGCAGATTACTTTCTGTATCTGTCAGGAATAATATTACCATAACAATATGTGTGTGGGATCCATTCTTGCGATTTCTACCGGAGATTAAATTTGAGCGTTTTAAGCTGGGTTTCGTATAAAAAGGTAATTTACATGAGCACGTGCAGTTCTAACGGTGATATCGCGCAACCACCGTTGCTATTCCAGGAAAATTTTGAAAAATGATATGATAGAAATATAAACGATCTACATCTACAGTAATCTATACAATTTGCGCTACAGCATGTTGCGGGTGACAGTTTCAGTAACGTTTCGTTTCACTCTTGAAAGTTGCCGCGATTTACAAATTATGACATAGTATATTTTGCTCTACCACATTCGTAATATATTAAATCATTAATAACTTTTGTAACTTAAATTGAACCCAACCAGAATGTTCTAGTCTACAAATAAAATCTAATTAAAAGAAAAATTAAGCAGTTTTATGCGTATAACGTGTTGGAGTGTACTTCTACGATGGATATTCGATGTTTTTTATAATAAAAAACGTACATGGTGCGTCGTTCAATTTTTATTGTTAAAAAGTATAGACTTTTAACAATAAAATAAATAATATTAATGAAACAACAGAACATATATAGGGCAAGATTGCCTAAAAGGTTGCTAAGAAAAAACACATTCTATTCGTCCAAACTAAGAGCCAGGAACATCTGCATTGTCACTAAATTCATCATCTGTATCTGTGACGGATATTATTAACGATGACTCCATTATGTTGTCAATATGGATGTCACAATCCCAATCAGACATAATGTCCTTTTTTGTTTTATTCACGACCTTCGACCAGTCTTCAGGTTGAACATTGTTGATGGCCTCTTGCGGGCCAACATCTTATTTGCCGTAAATGGAGTCTAAGTATTATTTCTTGCGGTGAGACCTAAAAATAAACGAACTTATACGTATAAATACGTGTCACATACAAGACGCTAGCACTCGTCCTGACAGCATTGCATGGGTAAACAAAATGACCGCCGTGCTGATGCTCCATACAATGACATATTACATATAGACAGGTTATCCGCTCTCAAAAATGGCAACGCAAATGTAAGGCATTTGCCGGCTATTTAACTCCCAGTGCAGCCCAGTGTCACGGCTAAACATCAAACAGAACTTATTCCCTATTCTGTGTTTTTAAAACCGTGTTTAGACCGTGTTTAGACAGTAGGTATACCTACTAGGTAATTACACACTTACTGTTAAAGATAGAATAAACGTTTATTTTCATGCGTAAGTACTATTTTTTAATAAATAAATAATATATATATATATATATATACATATATAAGATATATATTACAAATATATATCTCTATATTACGGGTAGGTATTTATAGTTACGTTGACGCCGTTTTTTTGTGCGGTAATGTTTGAGTATGACTTGTCTATATGTAATATGTCATTGATTATTTTATATGAGTACAAAGATATGTAGCTATAAATTTTTACATTGACAAGTTTATACACGTAGTTACACTGCACAACTGAACAATACACACATTTTCATAAAATTTTTAAAGAGAACTAGATTAATGCTACGAGTATCATTAGTATAAAAATGAATTGCATAACGTCACATCCCTAGTCATGTGGTACTGGCAGATTTCAATGTCATATAGTCACCCGCACCATGCTACAGCGTAAATAGTTGACATTTGCATTCAGTCCAGCAGTAGGTATATTGTGTTTTTGGTTGAAAATTATATGTGTAGTTATTAACTTTACTAGCCAAATTATTAACTTTTGAATTGTCTGTAGTAAATTTCAAGTTGATATAAAAATATGCTCATATGTACAAAAAGCTAAATTTAGCCAGTAATATACATTTAGATATTTGGATTCAATCTAGAAGTAAAAAACCGAAAATACCATCCCAAGGGGGCAATTCTGCGCCGCTTTCGTTTTCCACATTGTTCCACCACCCTGGGGCTTGAACCAATTTACATTACTAACATACTCGGATATGTATTTTAGTGAATTTATGGCGCGCCAAAACCCATTGCTAAATCAAATAATAAATTTATAAAGATTTCCCTAGCAAAAAAGTAAAAAATTGTTTTTGTAATAAATTATTTGTTAATTTAAAAAACGGTTATGTAATATTTATACAAGATTCACTCTTTCCTAGACTACATACAATAAAAAAGTCTTGAATTTAAAATCTTTTGTCCTAGTTTTGGGGGAAAAATTTTTCAGTTTTTCATCTACTTAAAAATTTTACCCTGAACCATAGTACTTAATCTCCTTCTCCATTACCTATTCTCCGAACCAAGCTATGCATTTCTAAAACTGTGTCAATAATTTTCGGCTCCAAGTGACAACATAGAAATTTAAGGAACTCTTGCTTCATCATAGCTTTTTTAAACGCACTTGGCCAACGACTTGGCCTAATATAGTTGGCCACATTGTAGCACTAGGGCGCCTAGGCATACACGCAAATGTAGGTAGTTAAGTAGTACCACATAGTAGGGTACCACCTATTCTTATGAGATTGATGTCGTTTCTGTGAAACGGGGCGCAGATGGACAATATTGAACTTTAAACCAACATTTGACTACGTTCCAAAGGTTTATAAAAATAATATATATCCGATATCCTATCTACTGCTATCCAAACTTTACAACTGTTCGATAAACAATTTACAAAATTTTTCTTAATTTTAATAAAATCGCACATCATACGTCATCCATATTCAAGCTGAATATAGGAAGAATAGACACAAGTGTTGTCGTAATAAAGTAAATATTTACGGTTGTCACATAAATATAAACACATACATGCAATACACGCCTAAGTACACGCCCAGGTACAAGTTATGATGTACAGTTTTTTGATGGTAACAAAAGACGATTTACGAGTATGATTCGTAGGCACTTCCAGTAGGCAGGTTCTATGAGAGACCTTCATCGAATCAGTATTATTTTTTTAGTGATCTTTGACTATTCTGTTTACGATCAAATTGTTTGATGTTCAATTAAAACAGTGTTTGATACCTATTTAAATATATATTTTTTCAAGTAATCCTAGTTAAATACATAAGATTCAATAAAATTTAATGTTATAACCCTGTCCCGATTCTCGCGTTGTAGACCCTAAATGGGGAAAAACTCTGTTACTCCTTATTTAGTAACCTTTCCTTCCAATTCACTCCTGCCGATACCCGTCCCTGTTACCCCCAAAAAATATCTGGATGTTCCGTGCGAATTAAAAATTACTGAGTGTACAAAGAAAGTAAAGAATATTCCACCTATGTATGAGAATACAAAAAGATCACCAAAATCTTTGTTTTATATCTGTAGTTAATTTATTTATTTATTTAATAATTTATGTACACACACAATGAGTGAGAGCTTATATTATATTCAGAATGGTACATAGGTGCAGCTTATTTCTATTAGAAATCTCTTCCAGCCGACCTGTGACTGGAAATATTGGTGCTGAGCAAAGTTAGTGCGTACTTGAGTAAGTTGTGTAACTATTTACAAAACACATAAATACATAATTAAGCTATAATAAACATGCATAAACATAATATAAATATAACATTCGTATATACATATATAAATAAATATATACATGTGCTATTTCAAAAATTAAATATAAACAAATAATTTGACTGGTGGTACTTTAAAAAGTGCCACGGCCGGCGGCATCCCTATTCGCCAAAATAATTTTGTAGTGACGCCATCTAACAATATTTACAAAATCTGTAGCTACTTTCTTTTAAGTAGCAATGGGGCTATTCTATAAAAAAAGTTCGAGCGTAAAAATATAGGTGGCGCTATTATTAAAATATTTAATCGGTACTTCATGACTAGTGTTCTAAGTAGGTACCTACACTGGAGTAAATATTGAACAAATGAGATCCTTTCATTTGTAGTAAAAGTTCCGTGTTAAGACCTTGTCAATGGCGATACTAGGAACCTACCACGTACTACTGTCCTTCAATAGTCTGTCCTGTTTTGACCGGCATTGTAATCACGGTTATGTGGTTGTTTTCTTGTTGTTGTACGATAGGTGGCTCTAGTAAAAGTTGGTATTTTTCAGTCAACGTTCATTGTATAAGAAACGTTAAGAATTACGCCGTACAGCCTGGTATGTCGTAAATAGGTATTTATTTTGTAATAATTTTACTTTTATTTTATTCGGTATTTAAAGTTATTTTGAGGTATTAGTTTTCTTCCGAAAGATTTAGTTATTTTGGGAAGACAATTTGAATATTTTCTTATTTCTATGCAAAATTTATGTGTGCAATTTTATTATTTTAAAAAAAATTAAATTTAGCATGTTTTCAACTTAGTAATTTAAATCGAATTCACCTTCCAAATTTTTCATTTTACTCTTAATGTCTAGTTTACTGGCCTGTTTATTTTTCATTTGTTTAGGTTTAACTCTTAATGTCTAGTTTACTGGCCTGTTTATTTTTCATTTGTTTAGGTTTTACTCTTAATGTCTAGTTTACTGGCCTGTTTATTTTTCATTTGTTTAGGTTTTACTCTTAATGTCTAGTTTACTGGCCTGTTTATTTTTCATATGTTCACGTTTAACTCTTAATGTCTAGTTTACTGGCCTGTTTATTTTTCAAATGTTCACGTTTAACTCTTAATGTCTAGTTTACTGGCCTGTTTATTTTTCATATGTTCACGTTTAACTCTTAATGTCTAGTTTACTGGCCTGTTTATTTTTCATATGTTCACGTTTAACTCTTAATGTCTAGTTTACTGGCCTGTTTATTTTTCATTTGTTTAGGTTTTACTCTTAATGTCTAGTTTACTGGCCTGTTTATTTTTCATTTGTTTAGGTTTAACTCTTAATGTCTAGTTTACTGGCCTGTTTATTTTTCATATGTTCACGTTTAACTCTTAATGTCTAGTTTACTGGCCTGTTTATTTTTCATATGTTCACGTTTAACTCTTAATGTCTAGTTTACTGGCCTGTTTATTTTTCATTTGTTTAGGTTTTACTCTTAATGTCTAGTTTACTGGCCTGTTTATTTTTCATATGTTCACGTTTAACTCTTAATGTCTAGTTTACTGGCCTGTTTATTTTTCATTTGTTTAGGTTTTACTCTTAATGTCTAGTTTACTGGCCTGTTTATTTTTCATATGTTCACGTTTAACTCTTAATGTCTAGTTTACTGGCCTGTTTATTTTTCATATGTTCACGTTTAACTCTTAATGTCTAGTTTACTGGCCTGTTTATTTTTCATATGTTCACGTTTAACTCTTAATGTCTAGTTTACTGGCCTGTTTATTTTTCATTTGTTCACGTTTAACTCTTAATGTCTAGTTTACTGGCCTGTTTATTTTTCATTTGTTTAGGTTTTACTCTTAATGTCTAGTTTACTGGCCTATTTATTTTTCATATGTTCACGTTTTACTCTTAATGTCTAGTTTACTGGCCTGTTTATTTTTCATATGTTCACGTTTAACTCTTAATGTCTAGTTTACTGGCCTGTTTATTTTTCATTTGTTTAGGTTTTACTCTTAATGTCTAGTTTACTGGCCTGTTTATTTTTCATTTGTTTAGGTTTTACTCTTAATGTCTAGTTTACTGGCCTGTTTATTTTTCATTTGTTTAGGTTTTACTCTTAATGTCTAGTTTACTGGCCTGTTTATTTTTCATATGTTCACGTTTAACTCTTAATGTCTAGTTTACTGGCCTGTTTATTTTTCATTTGTTTAGGTTTTACTCTTAATGTCTAGTTTACTGGCCTGTTTATTTTTCATTTGTTTAGGTTTAACTCTTAATGTCTAGTTTACTGGCCTGTTTATTTTTCATTTGTTTAGGTTTTACTCTTAATGTCTAGTTTACTGGCCTGTTTATTTTTCATTTGTTTAGGTTTTACTCTTAATGTCTAGTTTACTGGCCTGTTTATTTTTCATTTGTTTAGGTTTTACTCTTAATGTCTAGTTTACTGGCCTGTTTATTTTTCATTTGTTTAGGTTTTACTCTTAATGTCTAGTTTACTGGCCTGTTTATTTTTCATATGTTCACGTTTAACTCTTAATGTCTAGTTTACTGGCCTGTTTATTTTTCATTTGTTTAGGTTTTACTCTTAATGTCTAGTTTACTGGCCTGTTTATTTTTCATATGTTCACGTTTAACTCTTAATGTCTAGTTTACTGGCCTGTTTATTTTTCATATGTTCACGTTTAACTATTAATGTCTAGTTTACTGGCCTGTTTATTTTTCATTTGTTTAGGTTTAACTCTTAATGTCTAGTTTACTGGCCTGTTTATTTTTCATATGTTCACGTTTAACTCTTAATGTCTAGTTTACTGGCCTGTTTATTTTTCATTTGTTTAGGTTTAACTCTTAATGTCTAGTTTACTGGCCTGTTTATTTTTCATATGTTCACGTTTAACTCTTAATGTCTAGTTTACTGGCCTGTTTATTTTTCATTTGTTTAGGTTTAACTCTTAATGTCTAGTTTACTGGCCTGTTTATTTTTCATATGTTCACGTTTAACTCTTAATGTCTAGTTTACTGGCCTGTTTATTTTTCATTTGTTTAGGTTTAACTCTTAATGTCTAGTTTACTGGCCTGTTTATTTTTCATATGTTCACGTTTAACTCTTAATGTCTAGTTTACTGGCCTGTTTATTTTTCATTTGTTTAGGTTTAACTCTTAATGTCTAGTTTACTGGCCTGTTTATTTTTCATATGTTCACGTTTAACTCTTAATGTCTAGTTTACTGGCCTGTTTATTTTTCATTTGTTTAGGTTTAACTCTTAATGTCTAGTTTACTGGCCTGTTTATTTTTCATATGTTCACGTTTAACTCTTAATGTCTAGTTTACTGGCCTGTTTATTTTTCATTTGTTTAGGTTTAACTCTTAATGTCTAGTTTACTGGCCTGTTTATTTTTCATATGTTCACGTTTAACTCTTAATGTCTAGTTTACTGGCCTGTTTATTTTTCATTTGTTTAGGTTTAACTCTTAATGTCTAGTTTACTGGCCTGTTTATTTTTCATATGTTCACGTTTAACTCTTAATGTCTAGTTTACTGGCCTGTTTATTTTTCATTTGTTTAGGTTTAACTCTTAATGTCTAGTTTACTGGCCTGTTTATTTTTCATATGTTCACGTTTAACTCTTAATGTCTAGTTTACTGGCCTGTTTATTTTTCATTTGTTTAGGTTTAACTCTTAATGTCTAGTTTACTGGCCTGTTTATTTTTCATATGTTCACGTTTAACTCTTAATGTCTAGTTTACTGGCCTGTTTATTTTTCATTTGTTTAGGTTTAACTCTTAATGTCTAGTTTACT
This sequence comes from Marasmarcha lunaedactyla, assembly GCA_923062675.1. NCBI lineage: Eukaryota > Metazoa > Arthropoda > Insecta > Lepidoptera > Pterophoridae > Marasmarcha > Marasmarcha lunaedactyla. The sequence goes on along the minus strand of OV281346.1, from coordinate 19,224,598 downwards.
GGCCTGTTTATTTTTCATATGTTCACGTTTAACTCTTAATGTCTAGTTTACTGGCCTGTTTATTTTTCATTTGTTTAGGTTTAACTCTTAATGTCTAGTTTACTGGCCTGTTTATTTTTCATATGTTCACGTTTAACTCTTAATGTCTAGTTTACTGGCCTGTTTATTTTTCATTTGTTTAGGTTTAACTCTTAATGTCTAGTTTACTGGCCTGTTTATTTTTCATTTGTTTAGGTTTAACTCTTAATGTCTAGTTTACTGGCCTGTTTATTTTTCATTTGTTTAGGTTTAACTCTTAATGTCTAGTTTACTGGCCTGTTTATTTTTCATATGTTCACGTTTAACTCTTAATGTCTAGTTTACTGGCCTGTTTATTTTTCATATGTTCACGTTTAACTCTTAATGTCTAGTTTACTGGCCTGTTTATTTTTCATATGTTCACGTTTAACTCTTAATGTCTAGTTTACTGGCCTGTTTATTTTTCATTTGTTCACGTTTAACTCTTAATGTCTAGTTTACTGGCCTGTTTATTTTTCATATGTTCACGTTTAACTCTTAATGTCTAGTTTACTGGCCTGTTTATTTTTCATTTGTTCACGTTTAACTCTTAATGTATAGTTTACTGGCCTGTTTATTTTTCATTTGTTCACGTTTAACTCTTAATGTCTAGTTTACTGGCCTGTTTATTTTTCATATGTTCACGTTTAACTCTTAATGTCTAGTTTACTGGCCTGTTTATTTTTCATTTGTTCACGTTTAACTCTTAATGTCTAGTTTACTGGCCTGTTTATTTTTCATATGTTCACGTTTAACTCTTAATGTCTAGTTTACTGGCCTGTTTATTTTTCATTTGTTCACGTTTAACTCTTAATGTATAGTTTATTGGCCTGTTTATTTTTCATTTGTTTAGGTTTTACTCTTAATGTCTAGTTTACTGGCCTATTTATTTTTCATATGTTCACGTTTTACTCTTAATGTCTAGTTTACTGGCCTGTTTATTTTTCATATGTTCACGTTTAACTCTTAATGTCTAGTTAACTGGCCTGTTTATTTTTCATTTGTTTAGGTTTTACTCTTAATGTCTAGTTTACTGGCCTGTTTATTTTTCATTTGTTTAGGTTTTACTCTTAATGTCTAGTTTACTGGCCTGTTTATTTTTCATATGTTCACGTTTTACTCTTAATGTCTAGTTTACTGGCCTATTTATTTTTCATATGTTCACGTTTTACTCTTAATGTCTAGTTTACTGGCCTGTTTATTTTTCATATGTTCACGTTTTACTCTTAATGTCTAGTTTACTGGCCTGTTTATTTTTCATATGTTCACGTTTAACTCTTAATGTCTAGTTTACTGGCCTGTTTATTTTTCATTTGTTTAGGTTTTACTCTTAATGTCTAGTTTACTGGCCTGTTTATTTTTCATTTGTTTAGGTTTTACTCTTAATGTCTAGTTTACTGGCCTGTTTATTTTTCATATGTTCACGTTTAACTCTTAATGTCTAGTTTACTGGCCTGTTTATTTTTCATTTGTTTAGGTTTTACTCTTAATGTCTAGTTTACTGGCCTGTTTATTTTTCATTTGTTTAGGTTTTACTCTTAATGTCTAGTTTACTGGCCTGTTTATTTTTCATATGTTCACGTTTTACTCTTAATGTCTAGTTTACTGGCCTATTTATTTTTCATATGTTCACGTTTTACTCTTAATGTCTAGTTTACTGGCCTGTTTATTTTTCATATGTTCACGTTTAACTCTTAATGTCTAGTTTACTGGCCTGTTTATTTTTCATTTGTTTAGGTTTTACTCTTAATGTCTAGTTTACTGGCCTGTTTATTTTTCATTTGTTTAATTTTTACTCTTAATGTCTAGTTTACTGGCCTGTTTATTTTTCATTTGTTTAGGTTTAACTCTTATTGTCTAGTTTACTGGCCTGTTTATTTTTCATATGTTCACGTTTAACTCTTAATGTCTAGTTTACTGGCCTGTTTATTTTTCATTTGTTTAGGTTTAACTCTTAATGTCTAGTTTACTGGCCTGTTTATTTTTCATATGTTCACGTTTAACTCTTAATGTCTAGTTTACTGGCCTGTTTATTTTTCATATGTTCACGTTTAACTCTTAATGTCTAGTTTACTGGCCTGTTTATTTTTCATATGTTCACGTTTAACTCTTAATGTCTAGTTTACTGGCCTGTTTATTTTTCATATGTTCACGTTTAACTCTTAATGTCTAGTTTACTGGCCTGTTTATTTTTCATTTGTTTAGGTTTTACTCTTAATGTCTAGTTTACTGGCCTGTTTATTTTTCATTTGTTTAGGTTTTACTCTTAATGTCTAGTTTACTGGCCTGTTTATTTTTCATATGTTCACGTTTTACTCTTAATGTCTAGTTTACTGGCCTGTTTATTTTTCATTTGTTTAGGTTTTACTCTTAATGTCTAGTTTACTGGCCTGTTTATTTTTCATTTGTTTAGGTTTTACTCTTAATGTCTAGTTTACTGGCCTGTTTATTTTTCATTTGTTTAGGTTTTACTCTTAATGTCTAGTTTACTGGCCTGTTTATTTTTCATATGTTCACGTTTTACTCTTAATGTCTAGTTTACTGGCCTGTTTATTTTTCATTTGTTTAGGTTTTACTCTTAATGTCTAGTTTACTGGCCTGTTTATTTTTCATTTGTTTAGGTTTTACTCTTAATGTCTAGTTTACTGGCCTGTTTATTTTTCATTTGTTTAGGTTTTACTCTTAATGTCTAGTTTACTGGCCTGTTTATTTTTCATTTGTTTAGGTTTTACTCTTAATGTCTAGTTTACTGGCCTGTTTATTTTTCATATGTTCACGTTTAACTCTTAATGTCTAGTTTACTGGCCTGTTTATTTTTCATATGTTTAGGTTTTACTCTTAATGTCTAGTTTACTGGCCTGTTTATTTTTCATTTGTTTAGGTTTAACTCTTAATGTCTAGTTTACTGGCCTGTTTATTTTTCATATGTTTAGGTTTAACTCTTATTGTCTAGTTTACTGGCCTGTTTATTTTTCATATGTTCACGTTTAACTCTTATTGTCTAGTTTACTGGCCTGTTTATTTTTCATATGTTCACGTTTAACTCTTAATGTCTAGTTTACTGGCCTGTTTATTTTTCATATGTTCACGTTTAACTCTTAATGTCTAGTTTACTGGCCTGTTTATTTTTCATTTGTTTAGGTTTAACTCTTAATGTCTAGTTTACTGGCCTGTTTATTTTTCATTTGTTTAGGTTTAACTCTTAATGTCTAGTTTACTGGCCTGTTTATTTTTCATTTGTTTAGGTTTAACTCTTAATGTCTAGTTTACTGGCCTGTTTATTTTTCATATGTTCACGTTTAACTCTTAATGTCTAGTTTACTGGCCTGTTTATTTTTCATATGTTCACGTTTAACTCTTAATGTCTAGTTTACTGGCCTGTTTATTTTTCATATGTTCACGTTTAACTCTTAATGTCTAGTTTACTGGCCTGTTTATTTTTCATTTGTTCACGTTTAACTCTTAATGTCTAGTTTACTGGCCTGTTTATTTTTCATATGTTCACGTTTAACTCTTAATGTCTAGTTTACTGGCCTGTTTATTTTTCATTTGTTCACGTTTAACTCTTAATGTATAGTTTACTGGCCTGTTTATTTTTCATTTGTTCACGTTTAACTCTTAATGTCTAGTTTACTGGCCTGTTTATTTTTCATATGTTCACGTTTAACTCTTAATGTCTAGTTTACTGGCCTGTTTATTTTTCATTTGTTCACGTTTAACTCTTAATGTCTAGTTTACTGGCCTGTTTATTTTTCATATGTTCACGTTTAACTCTTAATGTCTAGTTTACTGGCCTGTTTATTTTTCATTTGTTCACGTTTAACTCTTAATGTATAGTTTATTGGCCTGTTTATTTTTCATTTGTTTAGGTTTTACTCTTAATGTCTAGTTTACTGGCCTATTTATTTTTCATATGTTCACGTTTTACTCTTAATGTCTAGTTTACTGGCCTGTTTATTTTTCATATGTTCACGTTTAACTCTTAATGTCTAGTTAACTGGCCTGTTTATTTTTCATTTGTTTAGGTTTTACTCTTAATGTCTAGTTTACTGGCCTGTTTATTTTTCATTTGTTTAGGTTTTACTCTTAATGTCTAGTTTACTGGCCTGTTTATTTTTCATATGTTCACGTTTTACTCTTAATGTCTAGTTTACTGGCCTATTTATTTTTCATATGTTCACGTTTTACTCTTAATGTCTAGTTTACTGGCCTGTTTATTTTTCATATGTTCACGTTTTACTCTTAATGTCTAGTTTACTGGCCTGTTTATTTTTCATATGTTCACGTTTAACTCTTAATGTCTAGTTTACTGGCCTGTTTATTTTTCATTTGTTTAGGTTTTACTCTTAATGTCTAGTTTACTGGCCTGTTTATTTTTCATTTGTTTAGGTTTTACTCTTAATGTCTAGTTTACTGGCCTGTTTATTTTTCATATGTTCACGTTTAACTCTTAATGTCTAGTTTACTGGCCTGTTTATTTTTCATTTGTTTAGGTTTTACTCTTAATGTCTAGTTTACTGGCCTGTTTATTTTTCATTTGTTTAGGTTTTACTCTTAATGTCTAGTTTACTGGCCTGTTTATTTTTCATATGTTCACGTTTTACTCTTAATGTCTAGTTTACTGGCCTATTTATTTTTCATATGTTCACGTTTTACTCTTAATGTCTAGTTTACTGGCCTGTTTATTTTTCATATGTTCACGTTTAACTCTTAATGTCTAGTTTACTGGCCTGTTTATTTTTCATTTGTTTAGGTTTTACTCTTAATGTCTAGTTTACTGGCCTGTTTATTTTTCATTTGTTTAATTTTTACTCTTAATGTCTAGTTTACTGGCCTGTTTATTTTTCATTTGTTTAGGTTTAACTCTTATTGTCTAGTTTACTGGCCTGTTTATTTTTCATATGTTCACGTTTAACTCTTAATGTCTAGTTTACTGGCCTGTTTATTTTTCATTTGTTTAGGTTTAACTCTTAATGTCTAGTTTACTGGCCTGTTTATTTTTCATATGTTCACGTTTAACTCTTAATGTCTAGTTTACTGGCCTGTTTATTTTTCATATGTTCACGTTTAACTCTTAATGTCTAGTTTACTGGCCTGTTTATTTTTCATATGTTCACGTTTAACTCTTAATGTCTAGTTTACTGGCCTGTTTATTTTTCATATGTTCACGTTTAACTCTTAATGTCTAGTTTACTGGCCTGTTTATTTTTCATTTGTTTAGGTTTTACTCTTAATGTCTAGTTTACTGGCCTGTTTATTTTTCATATGTTTAGGTTTTACTCTTAATGTCTAGTTTACTGGCCTGTTTATTTTTCATATGTTCACGTTTTACTCTTAATGTCTAGTTTACTGGCCTGTTTATTTTTCATTTGTTTAGGTTTTACTCTTAATGTCTAGTTTACTGGCCTGTTTATTTTTCATTTGTTTAGGTTTTACTCTTAATGTCTAGTTTACTGGCCTGTTTATTTTTCATTTGTTTAGGTTTTACTCTTAATGTCTAGTTTACTGGCCTGTTTATTTTTCATATGTTCACGTTTTACTCTTAATGTCTAGTTTACTGGCCTGTTTATTTTTCATTTGTTTAGGTTTTACTCTTAATGTCTAGTTTACTGGCCTGTTTATTTTTCATTTGTTTAGGTTTTACTCTTAATGTCTAGTTTACTGGCCTGTTTATTTTTCATTTGTTTAGGTTTTACTCTTAATGTCTAGTTTACTGGCCTGTTTATTTTTCATTTGTTTAGGTTTTACTCTTAATGTCTAGTTTACTGGCCTGTTTATTTTTCATATGTTCACGTTTAACTCTTAATGTCTAGTTTACTGGCCTGTTTATTTTTCATATGTTTAGGTTTTACTCTTAATGTCTAGTTTACTGGCCTGTTTATTTTTCATTTGTTTAGGTTTAACTCTTAATGTCTAGTTTACTGGCCTGTTTATTTTTCATATGTTTAGGTTTAACTCTTATTGTCTAGTTTACTGGCCTGTTTATTTTTCATATGTTCACGTTTAACTCTTATTGTCTAGTTTACTGGCCTGTTTATTTTTCATATGTTCACGTTTAACTCTTAATGTCTAGTTTACTGGCCTGTTTATTTTTCATATGTTCACGTTTAACTCTTAATGTCTAGTTTACTGGCCTGTTTATTTTTCATTTGTTTAGGTTTTACTCTTAATGTCTAGTTTACTGGCCTGTTTATTTTTCATTTGTTTAGGTTTTACTCTTAATGTCTAGTTTACTGGCCTGTTTATTTTTCATTTGTTTAGGTTTTACTCTTAATGTCTAGTTTACTGGCCTGTTTATTTTTCATATGTTCACGTTTAACTCTTAATGTCTAGTTTACTGGCCTGTTTATTTTTCATTTGTTTAGGTTTTACTCTTAATGTCTAGTTTACTGGCCTGTTTATTTTTCATTTGTTTAGGTTTTACTCTTAATGTCTAGTTTACTGGCCTGTTTATTTTTCATATGTTCACGTTTTACTCTTAATGTCTAGTTTACTGGCCTGTTTATTTTTCATTTGTTTAGGTTTTACTCTTAATGTCTAGTTTACTGGCCTGTTTATTTTTCATTTGTTTAGGTTTTACTCTTAATGTCTAGTTTACTGGCCTGTTTATTTTTCATTTGTTTAGGTTTAACTCTTATTGACTAGTTTACTGGCCTGTTTATTTTTCATATGTTCACGTTTAACTCTTAATGTCTAGTTTACTGGCCTGTTTATTTTTCATTTGTTTAGGTTTAACTCTTAATGTCTAGTTTACTGGCCTGTTTATTTTTCATATGTTCACGTTTAACTCTTAATGTCTAGTTTACTGGCCTGTTTATTTTTCATATGTTCACGTTTAACTCTTAATGTCTAGTTAACTGGCCTGTTTATTTTTCATATGTTCACGTTTAACTCTTAATGTCTAGTTTACTGGCCTGTTTATTTTTCATATGTTCACGTTTAACTCTTAATGTCTAGTTTACTGGCCTGTTTATTTTTCATTTGTTCACGTTTAACTCTTAATGTCTAGTTTACTGGCCTGTTTATTTTTCATATGTTCACGTTTAACTCTTAATGTCTAGTTTACTGGCCTGTTTATTTTTCATTTGTTCACGTTTAACTCTTAATGTATAGTTTACTGGCCTGTTTATTTTTCATTTGTTTAGGTTTAACTCTTAATGTCTAGTTTACTGGCCTGTTTATTTTTCATTTGTTTAGGTTTAACTCTTATTGTCTAGTTTACTGGCCTGTTTATTTTTCATATGTTCACGTTTAACTCTTTATGTCTAGTTTACTGGCCTGTTTATTTTTCATATGTTCACGTTTAACTCTTAATGTCTAGTTTACTGGCCTGTTTATTTTTCATATGTTCACGTTTAACTCTTAATGTCTAGTTTACTGGCCTGTTTATTTTTCATTTGTTTAGGTTTTACTCTTAATGTCTAGTTTACTGGCCTGTTTATTTTTCATTTGTTTAGGTTTTACTCTTATTGTCTAGTTTACTGGCCTGTTTATTTTTCATTTGTTTAGGTTTTACTCTTAATGTCTAGTTTACTGGCCTGTTTATTTTTCATTTGTTTAGGTTTAACTCTTAATGTCTAGTTTACTGGCCTGTTTATTTTTCATATGTTCACGTTTAACTCTTAATGTCTAGTTTACTGGCCTGTTTATTTTTCATATGTTCACGTTTAACTCTTAATGTCTAGTTTACTGGCCTGTTTATTTTTCATTTGTTTAGGTTTTACTCTTAATGTCTAGTTTACTGGCCTGTTTATTTTTCATTTGTTTAGGTTTTACTCTTAATGTCTAGTTTACTGGCCTGTTTATTTTTCATATGTTCACGTTTAACTCTTAATGTCTAGTTTACTGGCCCGTTTATTTTTCATTTGTTTAGGTTTAACTCTTAATGTCTAGTTTACTGGCCTGTTTATTTTTCATATGTTCACGTTTTACTCTTAATGTCTAGTTTACTGGCCTATTTATTTTTCATATGTTCACGTTTTACTCTTAATGTCTAGTTTACTGGCCTGTTTATTTTTCATATGTTCACGTTTAACTCTTAATGTCTAGTTTACTGGCCTGTTTATTTTTCATATGTTCACGTTTAACTCTTAATGTCTAGTTTACTGGCCTGTTTATTTTTCATATGTTCACGTTTAACTCTTAATGTCTAGTTTACTGGCCTGTTTATTTTTCATATGTTCACGTTTAACTCTTAATGTCTAGTTTACTGGCCTGTTTATTTTTCATTTGTTTAGGTTTAACTCTTAATGTCTAGTTTACTGGCCTGTTTATTTTTCATATGTTCACGTTTAACTCTTAATGTCTAGTTTACTGGCCTGTTTATTTTTCATATGTTCACGTTTAACTCTTAATGTCTAGTTTACTGGCCTGTTTATTTTTCATATGTTCACGTTTAACTCTTAATGTCTAGTTTACTGGCCTGTTTATTTTTCATATGTTCACGTTTAACTCTTAATGTCTAGTTTACTGGCCTGTTTATTTTTCATTTGTTCACGTTTAACTCTTAATGTCTAGTTTACTGGCCTGTTTATTTTTCATTTGTTTAGGTTTTACTCTTAATGTCTAGTTTACTGGCCTATTTATTTTTCATATGTTCACGTTTTACTCTTAATGTCTAGTTTACTGGCCTGTTTATTTTTCATATGTTCACGTTTAACTCTTAATGTCTAGTTTACTGGCCTGTTTATTTTTCATTTGTTTAGGTTTTACTCTTAATGTCTAGTTTACTGGCCTGTTTATTTTTCATTTGTTTAGGTTTTACTCTTAATGTCTAGTTTACTGGCCTGTTTATTTTTCATTTGTTTAGGTTTTACTCTTAATGTCTAGTTTACTGGCCTGTTTATTTTTCATTTGTTTAGGTTTAACTCTTATTGTCTAGTTTACTGGCCTGTTTATTTTTCATATGTTCACGTTTTACTCTTAATGTCTAGTTTACTGGCCTGTTTATTTTTCATTTGTTTAGGTTTTACTCTTAATGTCTAGTTTACTGGCCTGTTTATTTTTCATTTGTTTAGGTTTTACTCTTAATGTCTAGTTTACTGGCCTGTTTATTTTTCATTTGTTTAGGTTTTACTCTTAATGTCTAGTTTACTGGCCTGTTTATTTTTCATTTGTTTAGGTTTAACTCTTAATGTCTAGTTTACTGGCCTGTTTATTTTTCATATGTTTAGGTTTTACTCTTAATGTCTAGTTTACTGGCCTGTTTATTTTTCATTTGTTTAGGTTTAACTCTTAATGTCTAGTTTACTGGCCTGTTTATTTTTCATATGTTTAGGTTTAACTCTTATTGTCTAGTTTACTGGCCTGTTTATTTTTCATATGTTCACGTTTAACTCTTATTGTCTAGTTTACTGGCCTGTTTATTTTTCATATGTTCACGTTTAACTCTTAATGTCTAGTTTACTGGCCTGTTTATTTTTCATATGTTCACGTTTAACTCTTAATGTCTAGTTTACTGGCCTGTTTATTTTTCATTTGTTTAGGTTTTACTCTTAATGTCTAGTTTACTGGCCTGTTTATTTTTCATTTGTTTAGGTTTTACTCTTAATGTCTAGTTTACTGGCCTGTTTATTTTTCATTTGTTTAGGTTTTACTCTTAATGTCTAGTTTACTGGCCTGTTTATTTTTCATTTGTTTAGGTTTTACTCTTAATGTCTAGTTTACTGGCCTGTTTATTTTTCATTTGTTTAGGTTTTACTCTTAATGTCTAGTTTACTGGCCTGTTTATTTTTCATTTGTTTAGGTTTTACTCTTAATGTCTAGTTTACTGGCCTGTTTATTTTTCATTTGTTTAGGTTTTACTCTTAATGTCTAGTTTACTGGCCTGTTTATTTTTCATTTGTTTAGGTTTAACTTTTAATGTCTAGTTTACTGGCCTGTTTATTTTTCATATGTTTAGGTTTTACTCTTAATGTCTAGTTTACTGGCCTGTTTATTTTTCATTTGTTTAGGTTTAACTCTTATTGACTAGTTTACTGGCCTGTTTATTTTTCATATGTTCACGTTTAACTCTTAATGTCTAGTTTACTGGCCTGTTTATTTTTCATTTGTTTAGGTTTAACTCTTAATGTCTAGTTTACTGGCCTGTTTATTTTTCATATGTTCACGTTTAACTCTTAATGTCTAGTTTACTGGCCTGTTTATTTTTCATATGTTCACGTTTAACTCTTAATGTCTAGTTAACTGGCCTGTTTATTTTTCATATGTTCACGTTTAACTCTTAATGTCTAGTTTACTGGCCTGTTTATTTTTCATATGTTCACGTTTAACTCTTAATGTCTAGTTTACTGGCCTGTTTATTTTTCATTTGTTCACGTTTAACTCTTAATGTCTAGTTTACTGGCCTGTTTATTTTTCATATGTTCACGTTTAACTCTTAATGTCTAGTTTACTGGCCTGTTTATTTTTCATTTGTTCACGTTTAACTCTTAATGTATAGTTTACTGGCCTGTTTATTTTTCATTTGTTTAGGTTTAACTCTTAATGTCTAGTTTACTGGCCTGTTTATTTTTCATTTGTTTAGGTTTAACTCTTATTGTCTAGTTTACTGGCCTGTTTATTTTTCATATGTTCACGTTTAACTCTTAATGTCTAGTTTACTGGCCTGTTTATTTTTCATATGTTCACGTTTAACTCTTAATGTCTAGTTTACTGGCCTGTTTATTTTTCATATGTTCACGTTTAACTCTTAATGTCTAGTTTACTGGCCTGTTTATTTTTCATTTGTTTAGGTTTTACTCTTAATGTCTAGTTTACTGGCCTGTTTATTTTTCATTTGTTTAGGTTTTACTCTTATTGTCTAGTTTACTGGCCTGTTTATTTTTCATTTGTTTAGGTTTTACTCTTAATGTCTAGTTTACTGGCCTGTTTATTTTTCATTTGTTTAGGTTTAACTCTTAATGTCTAGTTTACTGGCCTGTTTATTTTTCATATGTTCACGTTTAACTCTTAATGTCTAGTTTACTGGCCTGTTTATTTTTCATATGTTCACGTTTAACTCTTAATGTCTAGTTTACTGGCCTGTTTATTTTTCATTTGTTTAGGTTTTACTCTTAATGTCTAGTTTACTGGCCTGTTTATTTTTCATTTGTTTAGGTTTTACTCTTAATGTCTAGTTTACTGGCCTGTTTATTTTTCATATGTTCACGTTTAACTCTTAATGTCTAGTTTACTGGCCCGTTTATTTTTCATTTGTTTAGGTTTAACTCTTAATGTCTAGTTTACTGGCCTGTTTATTTTTCATATGTTTAGGTTTAACTCTTAATGTCTAGTTTACTGGCCTGTTTATTTTTCATATGTTCACGTTTTACTCTTAATGTCTAGTTTACTGGCCTATTTATTTTTCATATGTTCACGTTTTACTCTTAATGTCTAGTTTACTGGCCTGTTTATTTTTCATATGTTCACGTTTAACTCTTAATGTCTAGTTTACTGGCCTGTTTATTTTTCATATGTTCACGTTTAACTCTTAATGTCTAGTTTACTGGCCTGTTTATTTTTCATATGTTCACGTTTAACTCTTAATGTCTAGTTTACTGGCCTGTTTATTTTTCATTTGTTTAGGTTTAACTCTTAATGTCTAGTTTACTGGCCTGTTTATTTTTCATATGTTCACGTTTAACTCTTAATGTCTAGTTTACTGGCCTGTTTATTTTTCATATGTTCACGTTTAACTCTTAATGTCTAGTTTACTGGCCTGTTTATTTTTCATATGTTCACGTTTAACTCTTAATGTCTAGTTTACTGGCCTGTTTATTTTTCATATGTTCACGTTTAACTCTTAATGTCTAGTTTACTGGCCTGTTTATTTTTCATTTGTTCACGTTTAACTCTTAATGTCTAGTTTACTGGCCTGTTTATTTTTCATTTGTTTAGGTTTTACTCTTAATGTCTAGTTTACTGGCCTATTTATTTTTCATATGTTCACGTTTTACTCTTAATGTCTAGTTTACTGGCCTGTTTATTTTTCATATGTTCACGTTTAACTCTTAATGTCTAGTTTACTGGCCTGTTTATTTTTCATTTGTTTAGGTTTTACTCTTAATGTCTAGTTTACTGGCCTGTTTATTTTTCATTTGTTTAGGTTTTACTCTTAATGTCTAGTTTACTGGCCTGTTTATTTTTCATATGTTCACGTTTTACTCTTAATGTCTAGTTTACTGGCCTATTTATTTTTCATATGTTCACGTTTTACTCTTAATGTCTTGTTTACTGGCCTGTTTATTTTTCATATGTTCACGTTTAACTCTTAATGTCTAGTTTACTGGCCTGTTTATTTTTCATTTGTTTAGGTTTTACTCTTAATGTCTAGTTTACTGGCCTGTTTATTTTTCATTTGTTTAGGTTTAACTCTTATTGTCTAGTTTACTGGCCTGTTTATTTTTCATATGTTCACGTTTAACTCTTAATGTCTAGTTTACTGGCCTGTTTATTTTTCATTTGTTTAGGTTTAACTCTTAATGTCTAGTTTACTTGCCTGTTTATTTTTCATATGTTCACGTTTAACTCTTAATGTCTAGTTTACTGGCCTGTTTATTTTTCATATGTTCACGTTTAACTCTTAATGTCTAGTTTACTGGCCTGTTTATTTTTCATATGTTCACGTTTAACTCTTAATGTCTAGTTTACTGGCCTGTTTATTTTTCATATGTTCACGTTTAACTCTTAATGTCTAGTTTACTGGCCTGTTTATTTTTCATTTGTTCACGTTTAACTCTTAATGTCTAGTTTACTGGCCTGTTTATTTTTCATTTGTTTAGGTTTTACTCTTAATGTCTAGTTTACTGGCCTATTTATTTTTCATATGTTCACGTTTTACTCTTAATGTCTAGTTTACTGGCCTGTTTATTTTTCATATGTTCACGTTTAACTCTTAATGTCTAGTTTACTGGCCTGTTTATTTTTCATTTGTTTAGGTTTTACTCTTAATGTCTAGTTTACTGGCCTGTTTATTTTTCATTTGTTTAGGTTTTACTCTTAATGTCTAGTTTACTGGCCTGTTTATTTTTCATTTGTTTAGGTTTAACTCTTAATGTCTAGTTTACTGGCCTGTTTATTTTTCATTTGTTTAGGTTTAACTCTTATTGTCTAGTTTACTGGCCTGTTTATTTTTCATATGTTCACGTTTTACTCTTAATGTCTAGTTTACTGGCCTGTTTATTTTTCATTTGTTTAGGTTTAACTCTTAATGTCTAGTTTACTGGCCTGTTTATTTTTCATTTGTTTAGGTTTAACTCTTATTGTCTAGTTTACTGGCCTGTTTATTTTTCATATGTTCACGTTTAACTCTTAATGTCTAGTTTACTGGCCTGTTTATTTTTCATATGTTCACGTTTTACTCTTAATGTCTAGTTTACTGGCCTGTTTATTTTTCATATGTTCACGTTTAACTCTTAATGTCTAGTTTACTGGCCTGTTTATTTTTCATATGTTCACGTTTAACTCTTAATGTCTAGTTTACTGGCCTGTTTATTTTTCATATGTTCACGTTTAACTCTTAATGTCTAGTTTACTGGCCTGTTTATTTTTCATATGTTCACGTTTAACTCTTAATGTCTAGTTTACTGGCCTGTTTATTTTTCATTTGTTCACGTTTAACTCTTAATGTCTAGTTTACTGGCCTGTTTATTTTTCATATGTTCACGTTTAACTCTTAATGTCTAGTTTACTGGCCTGTTTATTTTTCATATGTTCACGTTTAACTCTTAATGTCTAGTTTACTGGCCTGTTTATTTTTCATTTGTTCACGTTTAACTCTTAATGTCTAGTTTACTGGCCTGTTTATTTTTCATATGTTCACGTTTAACTCTTAATGTCTAGTTTACTGGCCTGTTTATTTTTCATATGTTCACGTTTAACTCTTAATGTCTAGTTTACTGGCCTGTTTATTTTTCATATGTTCACGTTTAACTCTTAATGTCTAGTTTACTGGCCTGTTTATTTTTCATATGTTCACGTTTAACTCTTAATGTCTAGTTTACTGGCCTGTTTATTTTTCATTTGTTTAGGTTTTACTCTTAATGTCTAGTTTACTGGCCTGTTTATTTTTCATTTGTTTAGGTTTAACTCTTAATGTCTAGTTTACTGGCCTGTTTATTTTTCATATGTTCACGTTTAACTCTTAATGTCTAGTTTACTGGCCTGTTTATTTTTCATTTGTTTAGGTTTAACTCTTAATGTCTAGTTTACTGGCCTGTTTATTTTTCATATGTTCACGTTTAACTCTTAATGTCTAGTTTACTGGCCTGTTTATTTTTCATATGTTCACGTTTAACTCTTAATGTCTAGTTTACTGGCCTGTTTATTTTTCATATGTTCACGTTTAACTCTTAATGTCTAGTTTACTGGCCTGTTTATTTTTCATATGTTCACGTTTAACTCTTAATGTCTAGTTTACTGGCCTGTTTATTTTTCATTTGTTCACGTTTAACTCTTAATGTCTAGTTTACTGGCCTGTTTATTTTTTATTTGTTTAGGTTTTACTCTTAATGTCTAGTTTACTGGCCTATTTATTTTTCATATGTTCACGTTTTACTCTTAATGTCTAGTTTACTGGCCTGTTTATTTTTCATATGTTCACGTTTAACTCTTAATGTCTAGTTTACTGGCCTGTTTATTTTTCATTTGTTTAGGTTTTACTCTTAATGTCTAGTTTACTGGCCTGTTTATTTTTCATTTGTTTAGGTTTTACTCTTAATGTCTAGTTTACTGGCCTGTTTATTTTTCATATGTTCACGTTTTACTCTTAATGTCTAGTTTACTGGCCTATTTATTTTTCATATGTTCACGTTTTACTCTTAATGTCTAGTTTACTGGCCTGTTTATTTTTCATATGTTCACGTTTAACTCTTAATGTCTAGTTTACTGGCCTGTTTATTTTTCATTTGTTTAGGTTTTACTCTTAATGTCTAGTTTACTGGCCTGTTTATTTTTCATTTGTTTAGGTTTAACTCTTATTGTCTAGTTTACTGGCCTGTTTATTTTTCATATGTTCACGTTTAACTCTTAATGTCTAGTTTACTGGCCTGTTTATTTTTCATTTGTTTAGGTTTAACTCTTAATGTCTAGTTTACTGGCCTGTTTATTTTTCATATGTTCACGTTTAACTCTTAATGTCTAGTTTACTGGCCTGTTTATTTTTCATATGTTCACGTTTAACTCTTAATGTCTAGTTTACTGGCCTGTTTATTTTTCATATGTTCACGTTTAACTCTTAATGTCTAGTTTACTGGCCTGTTTATTTTTCATATGTTCACGTTTAACTCTTAATGTCTAGTTTACTGGCCTGTTTATTTTTCATTTGTTCACGTTTAACTCTTAATGTCTAGTTTACTGGCCTGTTTATTTTTCATTTGTTTAGGTTTTACTCTTAATGTCTAGTTTACTGGCCTATTTATTTTTCATATGTTCACGTTTTACTCTTAATGTCTAGTTTACTGGCCTGTTTATTTTTCATATGTTCACGTTTAACTCTTAATGTCTAGTTTACTGGCCTGTTTATTTTTCATTTGTTTAGGTTTTACTCTTAATGTCTAGTTTACTGGCCTGTTTATTTTTCATTTGTTTAGGTTTAACTCTTAATGTCTAGTTTACTGGCCTGTTTATTTTTCATATGTTCACGTTTAACTCTTAATGTCTAGTTTACTGGCCTGTTTATTTTTCATATGTTTAGGTTTTACTCTTAATGTCTAGTTTACTGGCCTGTTTATTTTTCATTTGTTTAGGTTTAACTCTTAATGTCTAGTTTACTGGCCTGTTTATTTTTCATATGTTTAGGTTTAACTCTTATTGTCTAGTTTACTGGCCTGTTTATTTTTCATATGTTCACGTTTAACTCTTAATGTTTAGTTTACTGGCCTGTTTATTTTTCATATGTTCACGTTTAACTCTTAATGTCTAGTTTACTGGCCTGTTTATTTTTCATTTGTTTAGGTTTTACTCTTAATGTCTAGTTTACTGGCCTGTTTATTTTTCATATGTTCACGTTTAACTCTTAATGTCTAGTTTACTGGCCTGTTTATTTTTCATTTGTTTAGGTTTTACTCTTAATGTCTAGTTTACTGGCCTGTTTATTTTTCATATGTTCACGTTTAACTCTTAATGTCTAGTTTACTGGCCTGTTTATTTTTCATATGTTCACGTTTAACTCTTAATGTCTAGTTTACTGGCCTGTTTATTTTTCATTTGTTTAGGTTTTACTCTTAATGTCTAGTTTACTGGCCTGTTTATTTTTCATTTGTTTAGGTTTTACTCTTAATGTCTAGTTTACTGGCCTGTTTATTTTTCATATGTTCACGTTTTACTCTTAATGTCTAGTTTACTGGCCTGTTTATTTTTCATTTGTTTAGGTTTTACTCTTAATGTCTAGTTTACTGGCCTGTTTATTTTTCATTTGTTTAGGTTTTACTCTTAATGTCTAGTTTACTGGCCTGTTTATTTTTCATTTGTTTAGGTTTTACTCTTAATGTCTAGTTTACTGGCCTGTTTATTTTTCATATGTTCACGTTTTACTCTTAATGTCTAGTTTACTGGCCTGTTTATTTTTCATTTGTTTAGGTTTTACTCTTAATGTCTAGTTTACTGGCCTGTTTATTTTTCATTTGTTTAGGTTTTACTCTTAATGTCTAGTTTACTGGCCTGTTTATTTTTCATTTGTTTAGGTTTTACTCTTAATGTCTAGTTTACTGGCCTGTTTATTTTTCATTTGTTTAGGTTTTACTCTTAATGTCTAGTTTACTGGCCTGTTTATTTTTCATTTGTTTAGGTTTAACTTTTAATGTCTAGTTTACTGGCCTGTTTATTTTTCATATGTTTAGGTTTTACTCTTAATGTCTAGTTTACTGGCCTGTTTATTTTTAATTTTTTAGGTTTAACTCTTAATGTCTAGTTTACTGGCCTGTTTATTTTTCATATGTTTAGGTTTAACTCTTATTGTCTAGTTTACTGGCCTGTTTATTTTTCATATGTTCACGTTTAACTCTTATTGTCTAGTTTACTGGCCTGTTTATTTTTCATATGTTCACGTTTAACCCGTCGCGCGATTTATGTACACCATGTGTACGTAAGGAAAAATGCTCCAAGCGCGTTACGTACACATGGTGTACATAACGAGTCGGTTGCAATTGGTCGCTCTTTTCTTCAATATATTTGCACTGGCAATACGAACTAAGTAATGTAATCGATTCATTCATTCATATTTAACCATTTTCGAGTATTATTTTAATGGTAATACTGATATACCGAACGAAAGAACGAAAAAAAAAACTAATGCCGACGCCGAGACGCCATTACAGTTTTGTATGAAAAGTTGAAGTGCGTTGTGTTGTAATTGTGTTATTGAAATATGAATTCAAGAAGAAATCGGTAAGTAATTGTTTATATCATATATATAGAATTACTGAGAAATAAGTGTAGAACCTGTTTTTAGTAATTGTTATATTGAAAATGATTATAATTACAATGATAAAGTAACAAAACTTTTGTAATGCACTAAATTTCGACGCCGTGTCCGCCATATTTTACAATATTTATTATATTAATTTTCTTAAATGTGGTTTAAATTATTTATAAGTTGGTAGTTCATTTATGTAAGAATATAATATAACAAACAGCTATTCATAATATTGCGTAATTTCATCGCAATCATATTTCAAATATGAATTTCCGAACAATCAAAGCAATATTATGATAAAAGTACGAAGTGCAAAAACGTCGGTAAAAGTATCAATCTATCAATCAATTTTTTTATGTTTACTTAACGTAGGAGGTGTCATATAAGGTATTTTATTCTGAATAAAGTTTGCTCTCCGACCAATATTTGGAACCTAAAAAATTTGAAAAGTAAAATTTTTCAATAGTTCGGAATTAATTAATGTTATTTGTTATATGATGTATTTTGGTTTCAATTTGTATGTAATTTTAGGTTTGTACATGCATAACCTTAGTTGTTATTTTCTTGTAAGTCGTGTTTAAAATTTATATTATGAATTTTATGATATAAAATCGAAAATCATATGGGTGTAGTTTGTTGATATGATATATATAATAAATAAATAAATAAATAAATCATCCGCAGAAGACGCTCCACTCTTGCATCCGTTTTTTTTATTACTGTTTATTTTTTTGTGAAAACAAAATAAATATATAATGTGAGATATGGTGTCAAGTTTGTTACAAATAGTTAATTTTGTGATATTTTTTAGTATGGAGAGACTGAGGTCGCGCAGCGTGACCCCTTCTAGGGTCGAGAATGGACCGCATGGACCATCGCGGGAGTGCGTTGCCAGGCGCGCCATAATTATGGGGCTTGTGCACGCAAATCCTCCCCCTGATCCTCAACTGTCCCCTTCGCCTCCGCGGTATGTATTTTTGTACAGCGTACAGACGACCGAGTGGTGTAGTGGTAAGTAGCCTTGCCTCATACGCCGAAGGTCCCAGGTTCGAGTCCCGGCCGGGGCATTCGTTTGTGTGATGAACACAGATGTTTGTTCTCGGGTCATGGTTGTTTGTATTTATATATGTATATTTATTCTGGATTCCCCCCCAGTTCGCTGTATGGTCATCCATAAAACAAGCTCTGCTTACTTTGGGGCCATACAGTTGGTGTGTTTGTCTGGGGATTTACTTTTTTTATTTTTTTTTATTTGTTTAATTTCGGTGCAATAACTTTATTTTTTTTTCTAGCCTCCACGCGTTCCCTGTTCAGGGTACTCCAGGCGGTTCTCTACGTGTTGTACACTCCAGATGTGTACCAATAGAGAGAACTCCTGGAGGACACGTACGATGTACACCGATTGTGCCTATGAGGTAGGTTAGCTCGTCTTCATAATATTACTAATAAATGTTAATATTTGGTAATATTCTTACAATAATGAAATTACTTTTTTTCAGTTTGGATGTAATTGAGCGCGTGGAGGCGATGGACATGTCGGAGGAGGAAGCGGAGGAGTTGCTGGAGGAGCAGCCGTGGCATGTACGTCGATGGCTGAGGAACGTTGGAGCGCCCGATGATACGTTGGTTTCTCCTTCTCCTATCATGCCTAGCGCTACAGCTAATGTAGTTGTCACCACCGAAGTTGATGTTAAACCATCCACTTCGGGGATGACAACAACATCAAGAAGAGCGCCTAGGAATGATGGCAGTGACCTTGACAGCGAGTTCGATGATGAATTCGATGCCACTGAGGTCATGCCAAGTGCCAGGAAAGATATTCCTGACACTGAGGAGTTGGAGGAACAAATCCAACAGTTGGTGAGCGAAGTAATTACGGGGATGGATGACGCAGCCGATCGTTTACTGGGTACATCGGCAAGTTTCAATTGGACGTCTGACTTTGAGTCGTTCAGGGCTGTTCCTGAGAATTTCTCCGGACCAGCTCCTGGACCACTCAAAGATTACGACACGCCCTATGATAGCTTTACCGACATATGGGGTACAGCTATCATAGAGCTGATAGTCCGGGAAACAAACCGATATGCCCAGCAGACGATCGATGCAAAGCGTGCAGCAGGTACCTTAAAAGCAAGATCTCGTCTGCATTCGTGGATTGACACGAATGCAGACGAGATAATGCTTCTTTTCGCGATGTTCATGTATATGGCCATCGTCCCGCGGACGTCACTTGCTGAATATTGGACACAAGATGAAGTTCTCCAACAACCGGGGTTCAGAAGTCTTATGTCCTATAATCGGTATATTTTGCTGAATAAGTTTCTTCACTTTGTCGACAATACCGCTGCCGCAAGTCAGCAATTGCCACAAAATGGAGAAGCTTATTCAGCAAAATCGGCTAAGCTGAGAAAGTTGGCTCCTATAATTGAACATCTCGAAAAGATGTTTAAGGATCTGTACAACCTAGGGTCTGACATTTGCATCGACGAGTCTTTGACCTTATTCAAGGGCCGTTTGTCTTGGGTTCAAACAATAAGGTCAAAGGCTGCAAGATTTGGAATAAAGTCATATGAATTGTGTGAGTCCAGCACAGGTTATATGGCTAGATTCCAAATCTACACCGGTAAGAATGACAGATCTGGTGGTGAGCCATCACTTGGCGTCAATTTGGGGGGGAAAAGCACTGCAGTGGTTCTTGAGCTATTGCAAGGTCTGGAACATCGAGGGCATTGTGTGGTGATGGACAATTTTTACAATTGTCCAGCACTAGCACGATACCTCAAGAGTCTGGGCTTTGATTGCTTAGGAACTCTGCGTGCATGCCGTCGAAACGTGCCTAGTGACATTGCTAAAGTACCGAGGAAGGTGAGCAAGGGGACAATAATAGCTCGCCATTGTGGAGACGTATCCATCATTGCATGGATGGACTCCAAAATGGTGAATATTATATCCACCTATCACGGCCCCGATACTTACGCTGGAACTAAGGCTGGTAAACCGCTTGTGAAACCGATTTGCGTGAAAGATTACAATAGAAACATGGGGGGAGTTGATCTCAAAGATCAAAAACTCTCTATGTATCTATTGGAGCGAAAGAGGGGACTGAAATGGTATGTGAAGATGTTCAAGAGGTTGCTGAATGTGACAATTCACAATGCTCTTGTTATATATGTGGGTTCGCTCAAACGGCGCAATAAATTGCCTATGACGCATCGTGAGTTTCGCTATGATCTTGCTGCATCGCTGGTTAAACGGCATCGTCCCTGTTTATCAGAGATTAGCAGGCCAGTAGGGGCACTCATGAGGCTGAGGCAAGATATTGTCCATAGACCGGAGTATTTGAAAGGACGGAATGAGAGAAAAAGGTGTGTAATGTGTTACCGAAAGGATGTAACAAAATTGGTTCATTCTGGGTGCATTCCGTGTGATGTATATATTTGCTTTGAGGAGGATTGCTGGACTGTATGGCATACTGCAGCAGACCTCCCAGGCAAAGATATACATGGGCGGAAACGGAGGCATCTAGATGAATGAATCTTTGTTGTGTGAACGTGATGGTGAGCCGGGCCCTCAATTGAGGGTCACGTTTCGACGGTAGGGGACGCTTAACCGTATAGAGTCTGGCTATTGAAAAAGGATACGAAAAAATATGGCAAATTTAAGAAATACATACATAGCAACTCTTATATTACTGCAAAATACCTGAGATGTCTTCTATTTATTATTAAAAGGTATTTCAGATATTTTGTACTAACATACGTGTCGCCGTACATGTATTTATTAAGTTTGCCACATTTTTTCAGTGTCTTTTTTCAATAGCCACACCCTATTAGATTTCGTTCACTGCTTCTGTTGTGGAGTGGTGGTGTCATCGGGTGGTGGTGGTGGTGGTGGCGGCGTACAGCGGTGGTGGAAGCGAAGTGGTGAAGGGTCGCTCACTTCCCTCTAATATGGTCGAGGAGGGCGATGCTGGATTCCGCATTAACTCGTGAACGGGTGCTGTTTGAATTTGTTTGCTGTTTGAATGTTTGCTGCTTGATTAAAATACTTTTTTTTTTCTAAAAATGTTGGATTGTAATAATTTTGTACAAGTATTTGTGTTTGTGGTAAAACGTCTTAGTATCACAAATTTGTATATGTCAGTCTGAGTATCAGTGCATTATGAACTAATGTGTCTGTAGGTAAATAAATAGTAATGGTTACGAAGGCTTTATATTTTTTGTACTTGCATGTCAATACAGTTGCATGTTGCATTTCTTCAATATACATTTTTATACAATTTTTTTTATTGCAAAATATAATTCTTAATAAAAATTTATTGTTTTATTTTGAACCTTTCACAGTTAGAAAAAACCATTAGTCTTGCTTTTCACATTACAAATTTCACGCTTCGAGAGAAACGCAAAGTTGAGTTCTCTTGCCAGCTCATGCCTCCAAATGAACCCGCAAGTGAAAATGATTCGCTTGCGAGCCAAGCACTCATTGAAAGCCGTGGCTGGAAAAACGACCCTAAATAATATTGCTGCCCATTTACATTCTCAGACAAAAATAGTCCAGAAACTATCAAAATAAGAGTGAATAGGTACCTTGTTGATAGGCGTGTAACCTCTTTATCTCCATTGTCACTGACCATTAGGTAAGATGGAAATCAAACGCCTACACCATTTATTAAGATCTATAAGACTTAGAGGAACACTGGAGGTAGTTGCAGAATGTCGGTGAATATGGCAAACAGGAGATAGCCTGGTCAAGCCTAAAAATAGGGGTTAAGGTGACATTGATTCGTATTTAGATTAAAACTGGTACGGACGGTCAGAATACCATTATAAATTAAATGCCAATAGTCCCCATTTTTAGCCATACGTTAGCCTTATCTTAAAAAAGCTTCGATAAAATTTGTAGATCATAGAATTACCTCAGCATTTTTCTTGGTAAGAGTCGCTCTATAGAGACACGAAATATGCGTTTAAAGTCAAAAATATATTTATTTCATAGGGATATATTATAAACTTAAAATTGTCACCATACTTTTTAAAACTACCACCAGTTGAAGTGAAGACCTTCGTCAAGAAGAACTGGCAAGAAACTTCACGGAAGCAATTTTTTAAAATTATATTTACAAGTTTGTGTTTGAAACTAGGATTACAAATTCATTTTTTACATGTGACCGTCAATTCGGCAAGGTTTCTACACCAAATATTCTCTAAACAACGGACCTCCGTCTGCCGCAGCCGTTCACGAGTATAACGCGATAGCCTAACCCTAACCTAACCCAACCTTGATAGAGGGATTTGAGCGACCCGTCTCCCGGACGCTACCGCAGATAGGAGTGAAAATGACGCCTTGGACAAATACTTACGCGTTCTAAAATTTCACTAGCTTAGTTTAAATATGTATATACTAGCTGACTTGACGGACTTCGTAGCTACAGCAGCACGGTCTACAGGGTCCAATTAAGTTTTCAAACCATCTAGGAACCCATTAAAATATGCACACAAAATTTCATCCAAACACACGTTTATAATAATTGTATGTATATATTAAGATACTACACTATGTAAGCGAAAGCTCGCGAACAAATCAGGTGTTTTTTGTAGTATACAATAAGTAGGATTGTGTGAAGTTTTTAACGTTCTTTCTAACAGTAATGCAGGATATATTAATAAAATTAACTTTATTATCTACTTAACAATTCTAGAGAATACCATGATATTATTCAACTAACCTACAATTACGTTTTATTGAAATAAAATTCTATTTTAATCACTTGTATTTCTTGTTGTTATATTTATTTAGACATTATTGAGACAAAATTGTTCTATATAGCTGTCACACAATATGATAATAACGATGATAGAAACGGTTTATTATCTTGATTTGAAAAAAAAAACAATAGATACCTATATTATTAAAACAATATTATCGACAAAGTAACAATTAATTTAAAGTAATAATAATAAAATAAGATAAAATTACAATAATATTTATCACTTTGAATAAGAAATTCATTGATTGAAAAGTATTTGCAATCAATGCGTTTTTGTGTTAACGGTACATATAGACAATTATGTTGAGCCGACGGCATTCGCACGCGACAGCCATTACGCGTTGTTTTTTCTTAGTTTAGAAAATAAGTTTTTATTGTGTAAACAGATGGATATGAAGTGAACTTATTAGTGTTTTGACTACATAGATATACAAAGTATAATAATGAAGTGTTGTTTTTGTGAATATTTACGTAAATTTGATATAATGTGCTAAAGTTTCAAGGTTATGTGAAAGAAAGTCATAAAATATGATAAAATAATGCATATTTATGTAACAAGGTCAGTTTGATTTGTTTATTCATTGTTATAATTAGATAGATAAACTCATAACGAATCCAAAAAGGTATCCTATAAACCGTATATACATCTTATTGTTGTCAAATTTTCCGTTTTTCTAAAGGCCCTCCAACAAAAAAATATTGTTAAAAAAACCTGACGCATTCAGGGCATTTTAGGCTTTTGCGAGTCGTCGCGGGAGGGGTTAATTCTTAATGTCTAGTTTACTGGCCTGTTTATTTTTCATATGTTCACGTTTAACTCTTAATGTCTAGTTTACTGGCCTGTTTATTTTTCATTTGTTTAGGTTTTACTCTTAATGTCTAGTTTACTGGCCTGTTTATTTTTCATTTGTTTAGGTTTTACTCTTAATGTCTAGTTTACTGGCCTGTTTATTTTTCATTTGTTTAGGTTTTACTCTTAATGTCTAGTTTACTGGCCTGTTTATTTTTCATATGTTCACGTTTAACTCTTAATGTCTAGTTTACTGGCCTGTTTATTTTTCATTTGTTTAGGTTTTACTCTTAATGTCTAGTTTACTGGCCTGTTTATTTTTCATTTGTTTAGGTTTTACTCTTAATGTCTAGTTTACTGGCCTGTTTATTTTTCATATGTTCACGTTTTACTCTTAATGTCTAGTTTACTGGCCTGTTTATTTTTCATTTGTTTAGGTTTTACTCTTAATGTCTAGTTTACTGGCCTGTTTATTTTTCATATGTTCACGTTTAACTCTTAATGTCTAGTTTACTGGCCTGTTTATTTTTCATATGTTCACGTTTAACTCTTAATGTCTAGTTTACTGGCCTGTTTATTTTTCATATGTTCACGTTTAACTCTTAATGTCTAGTTTACTGGCCTGTTTATTTTTCATATGTTCACGTTTAACTCTTAATGTCTAGTTTACTGGCCTGTTTATTTTTCATATGTTCACGTTTAACTCTTAATGTCTAGTTTACTGGCCTGTTTATTTTTCATATGTTCACGTTTAACTCTTAATGTCTAGTTTACTGGCCTGTTTATTTTTCATTTGTTCACGTTTAACTCTTAATGTCTAGTTTACTGGCCTGTTTATTTTTCATTTGTTTAGGTTTTACTCTTATTGTCTAGTTTACTGGCCTGTTTATTTTTCATTTGTTTAGGTTTTACTCTTAATGTCTAGTTTACTGGCCTGTTTATTTTTCATTTGTTTAGGTTTAACTCTTAATGTCTAGTTTACTGGCCTGTTTATTTTTCATATGTTTACGTTTAACTCTTAATGTCTAGTTTACTGGCCTGTTTATTTTTCATTTGTTTAGGTTTAACTCTTAATGTCTAGTTTACTGGCCTGTTTATTTTTCATTTGTTTAGGTTTAACTCTTAATGTCTAGTTTACTGGCCTGTTTATTTTTCATATGTTCACGTTTAACTCTTAATGACTAGTTTACTGGCCTGTTTATTTTTCATTTGTTTAGGTTTTACTCTTAATGTCTAGTTTACTGGCCTGTTTATTTTTCATATGTTCACGTTTAACTCTTAATGTCTAGTTTACTGGCCTGTTTATTTTTCATTTGTTTAGGTTTTACTCTTAATGTCTAGTTTACTGGCCTGTTTATTTTTCATTTGTTTAGGTTTTACTCTTATTGTCTAGTTTACTGGCCTGTTTATTTTTCATTTGTTTAGGTTTTACTCTTAATGTCTAGTTTACTGGCCTGTTTATTTTTCATTTGTTTAGGTTTAACTCTTAATGTCTAGTTTACTGGCCTGTTTATTTTTCATATGTTCACGTTTAACTCTTAATGTCTAGTTTACTGGCCTGTTTATTTTTCATATGTTCACGTTTAACTCTTAATGTCTAGTTTACTGGCCTGTTTATTTTTCATTTGTTTAGGTTTTACTCTTAATGTCTAGTTTACTGGCCTGTTTATTTTTCATTTGTTTATTTTTTACTCTTATTGTCTAGTTTACTGGCCTGTTTATTTTTCATTTGTTTAGGTTTTACTCTTAATGTCTAGTTTACTGGCCTGTTTATTTTTCATTTGTTTAGGTTTAACTCTTAATGTCTAGTTTACTGGCCTGTTTATTTTTCATATGTTCACGTTTAACTCTTAATGTCTAGTTTACTGGCCTGTTTATTTTTCATTTGTTTAGGTTTTACTCTTAATGTCTAGTTTACTGGCCTGTTAATTTTTCATTTGTTTAGGTTTTACTCTTAATGTCTAGTTTACTGGCCTGTTTATTTTTCATATGTTCACGTTTAACTCTTAATGTCTAGTTTACTGGCCTGTTTATTTTTCATTTGTTTAGGTTTTACTCTTAATGTCTAGTTTACTGGCCTGTTTATTTTTCATATGTTCACGTTTAACTCTTAATGTCTAGTTTACTGGCCTGTTTATTTTTCATATGTTCACGTTTAACTCTTAATGTCTAGTTTACTGGCCTGTTTATTTTTCATATGTTCACGTTTAACTCTTAATGTCTAGTTTACTGGCCTGTTTATTTTTCATATGTTCACGTTTAACTCTTAATGTCTAGTTTACTGGCCTGTTTATTTTTCATATGTTCACGTTTAACTCTTAATGTCTAGTTTACTGGCCTGTTTATTTTTCATATGTTCACGTTTAACTCTTAATGTCTAGTTTACTGGCCTGTTTATTTTTCATTTGTTCACGTTTAACTCTTAATGTCTAGTTTACTGGCCTGTTTATTTTTCATTTGTTTAGGTTTTACTCTTATTGTCTAGTTTACTGGCCTGTTTATTTTTCATTTGTTTAGGTTTTACTCTTAATGTCTAGTTTACTGGCCTGTTTATTTTTCATTTGTTTAGGTTTAACTCTTAATGTCTAGTTTACTGGCCTGTTTATTTTTCATTTGTTTAGGTTTAACTCTTATTGTCTAGTTTACTGGCCTGTTTATTTTTCATTTGTTTAGGTTTAACTCTTAATGTCTAGTTTACTGGCCTGTTTATTTTTCATATGTTCACGTTTAACTCTTAATATCTAGTTTACTGGCCTGTTTATTTTTCATTTGTTTAGGTTTTACTCTTATTGTCTAGTTTACTGGCCTGTTTATTTTTCATATGTTCACGTTTAACTCTTAATGTCTAGTTTACTGGCCTGTTTATTTTTCATTTGTTTAGGTATTACTCTTATTGTCTAGTTTACTGGCCTGTTTATTTTTCATATGTTCACGTTTAACTCTTAATGTCTAGTTTACTGGCCTGTTTATTTTTCATTTGTTTAGGTTTTACTCTTAATGTCTAGTTTACTGGCCTGTTTATTTTTCATATGTTCACGTTTAACTCTTAATGTCTAGTTTACTGGCCTGTTTATTTTTCATATGTTTACGTTTAACTCTTAATGTCTAGTTTACTGGCCTGTTTATTTTTCATTTGTTTAGGTTTAACTCTTATTGTCTAGTTTACTGGCCTGTTTATTTTTCATTTGTTTAGGTTTAACTCTTAATGTCTAGTTTACTGGCCTGTTTATTTTTCATATGTTCACGTTTAACTCTTAATGACTAGTTTACTGGCCTGTTTATTTTTCATTTGTTTAGGTTTTACTCTTAATGTCTAGTTTACTGGCCTGTTTATTTTTCATATGTTCACGTTTAACTCTTAATGTCTAGTTTACTGGCCTGTTTATTTTTCATATGTTCACGTTTAACTCTTAATGTCTAGTTTACTGGCCTGTTTATTTTTCATTTGTTTAGGTTTTACTCTTAATGTCTAGTTTACTGGCCTGTTTATTTTTCATATGTTTACGTTTAACTCTTAATGTCTAGTTTACTGGCCTGTTTATTTTTCATTTGTTTAGGTTTTACTCTTAATGTCTAGTTTACTGGCCTGTTTATTTTTCATATGTTCACGTTTAACTCTTAATGTCTAGTTTACTGGCCTGTTTATTTTTCATTTGTTTAGGTTTTACTCTTAATGTCTAGTTTACTGGCCTGTTTATTTTTCATATGTTCACGTTTAACTCTTAATGTCTAGTTTACTGGCCTGTTTATTTTTCATTTGTTTAGGTTTTACTCTTAATGTCTAGTTTACTGGCCTGTTTATTTTTCATATGTTCACGTTTAACTCTTAATGTCTAGTTTACTGGCCTGTTTATTTTTCATATGTTTAGGTTTAACTCTTAATGTCTAGTTTACTGGCCTGTTTATTTTTCATTTGTTTAGGTTTTACTCTTAATGTCTAGTTTACTGGCCTGTTTATTTTTCATTTGTTTAGGTTTTACTCTTAATGTCTAGTTTACTGGCCTGTTTATTTTTCATATGTTTACGTTTTACTCTTAATGTCTAGTTTACTGGCCTGTTTATTTTTCATATGTTCACGTTTAACTCTTAATGTCTAGTTTACTGGCCTGTTTATTTTTCATATGTTCACGTTTAACTCTTAATGTCTAGTTTACTGGCCTGTTTATTTTTCATTTGTTTAGGTTTTACTCTTAATGTCTAGTTTACTGGCCTGTTTATTTTTCATATGTTCACGTTTAACTCTTAATGTCTAGTTTACTGGCCTGTTTATTTTTCATTTGTTTAGGTTTTACTCTTAATGTCTAGTTTACTGGCCTGTTTATTTTTCATTTGTTTAGGTTTTACTCTTAATGTCTAGTTTACTGGCCTGTTTATTTTTCATTTGTTTAGGTTTTACTCTTAATGTCTAGTTTACTGGCCTGTTTATTTTTCATTTGTTTAGGTTTTACTCTTAATGTCTAGTTTACTGGCCTGTTTATTTTTCATATGTTTAGGTTTTACTCTTAATGTCTAGTTTACTGGCCTGTTTATTTTTCATTTGTTTAGGTTTTACTCTTAATGTCTAGTTTACTGGCCTGTTTATTTTTCATATGTTCACGTTTTACTCTTAATGTCTAGTTTACTGGCCTGTTTATTTTTCATTTGTTTAGGTTTTACTCTTAATGTCTAGTTTACTGGCCTGTTTATTTTTCATTTGTTTAGGTTTAACTCTTAATGTCTAGTTTACTGGCCTGTTTATTTTTCATATGTTCACGTTTTACTCTTAATGTCTAGTTTACTGGCCTGTTTATTTTTCATATGTTCACGTTTAACTCTTAATGTCTAGTTTACTGGCCTGTTTATTTTTCATATGTTTGGGTTTTACTCTTAATGTCTAGTTTACTGGCCTGTTTATTTTTCATATGTTCACGTTTAACTCTTAATGTCTAGTTTACTGGCCTGTTTATTTTTCATTTGTTTAGGTTTTACTCTTAATGTCTAGTTTACTGGCCTGTTTATTTTTCATATGTTCACGTTAAACTCTTAATGTCTAGTTTACTGGCCTGTTTATTTTTCATATGTTCACGTTTAACTCTTAATGTCTAGTTTACTGGCCTGTTTATTTTTCATATGTTTACGTTTAACTCTTAATGTCTAGTTTACTGGCCTGTTTATTTTTCATTTGTTTAGGTTTTACTCTTAATGTCTAGTTTACTGGCCTGTTTATTTTTCATTTGTTTAGGTTTTACTCTTAATGTCTAGTTTACTGGCCTGTTTATTTTTCATATGTTCACGTTTTACTCTTAATGTCTAGTTTACTGGCCTGTTTATTTTTCATATGTTTAGGTTTTACTCTTAATGTCTAGTTTACTGGCCTGTTTATTTTTCATTTGTTTAGGTTTTACTCTTAATGTCTAGTTTACTGGCCTGTTTATTTTTCATTTGTTTAGGTTTTACTCTTAATGTCTAGTTTACTGGCCTGTTTATTTTTCATATGTTCACGTTTAACTCTTAATGTCTAGTTTACTGGCCTGTTTATTTTTCATATGTTCACGTTTAACTCTTAATGTCTAGTTTACTGGCCTGTTTATTTTTCATATGTTTACGTTTAACTCTTAATGTCTAGTTTACTGGCCTGTTTATTTTTCATTTGTTTAGGTTTTACTCTTAATGTCTAGTTTACTGGCCTGTTTATTTTTCATTTGTTTAGGTTTTACTCTTAATGTCTAGTTTACTGGCCTGTTTATTTTTCATTTGTTTAGGTTTTACTCTTAATGTCTAGTTTACTGGCCTGTTTATTTTTCATATGTTCACGTTTTACTCTTAATGTCTAGTTTACTGGCCTGTTTATTTTTCATATGTTTAGGTTTTACTCTTAATGTCTAGTTTACTGGCCTGTTTATTTTTCATTTGTTTAGGTTTAACTCTTAATGTCTAGTTTACTGGCCTGTTTATTTTTCATATGTTCACGTTTTACTCTTAATGTCTAGTTTACTGGCCTGTTTATTTTTCATATGTTCACGTTTTACTCTTAATGTCTAGTTTACTGGCCTGTTTATTTTTCATATGTTTAGGTTTTACTCTTAATGTCTAGTTTACTGGCCTGTTTATTTTTCATTTGTTTAGGTTTTACTCTTAATGTCTAGTTTACTGGCCTGTTTATTTTTCATTTGTTTAGGTTTTACTCTTAATGTCTAGTTTACTGGCCTGTTTATTTTTCATATGTTCACGTTTAACTCTTAATGTCTTGTTTACTGGCCTGTTTATTTTTCATATGTTTACGTTTAACTCTTAATGTCTAGTTTACTGGCCTGTTTATTTTTCATTTGTTCACGTTTAACTCTTAATGTCTAGTTTACTGGCCTGTTTATTTTTCATTTGTTTAGGTTTAACTCTTAATGTCTAGTTTACTGGCCTGTTTATTTTTCATATGTTCACGTTTAACTCTTAATGTCTAGTTTACTGGCCTGTTTATTTTTCATTTGTTTAGGTTTTACTCTTAATGTCTAGTTTACTGGCCTGTTTATTTTTCATTTGTTTAGGTTTAACTCTTAATGTCTAGTTTACTGGCCTGTTTATTTTTCATATGTTCACGTTTAACTCTTAATGTCTAGTTTACTGGCCTGTTTATTTTTCATATGTTCACGTTTAACTCTTAATGTCTAGTTTACTGGCCTGTTTATTTTTCATTTGTTTAGGTTTAACTCTTAATGTCTAGTTTACTGGCCTGTTTATTTTTCATATGTTCACGTTTAACTCTTAATGTCTAGTTTACTGGCCTGTTTATTTTTCATATGTTCACGTTTAACTCTTAATGTCTAGTTTACTGGCCTGTTTATTTTTCATTTGTTTAGGTTTTACTCTTAATGTCTAGTTTACTGGCCTGTTTATTTTTCATTTGTTTAGGTTTTACTCTTAATGTCTAGTTTACTGGCCTGTTTATTTTTCATTTGTTTAGGTTTTACTCTTAATGTCTAGTTTACTGGCCTGTTTATTTTTCATTTGTTTAGGTTTTACTCTTAATGTCTAGTTTACTGGCCTGTTTATTTTTCATTTGTTTAGGTTTTACTCTTAATTTCTAGTTTACTGGCCTGTTTATTTTTCATATGTTTACGTTTTACTCTTAATGTCTAGTTTACTGGCCTGTTTATTTTTCATTTGTTTAGGTTTTACTCTTAATGTCTAGTTTACTGGCCTGTTTATTTTTCATTTGTTTAGGTTTTACTCTTAATGTCTAGTTTACTGGCCTGTTTATTTTTCATTTGTTTAGGTTTTACTCTTAATGTCTAGTTTACTGGCCTGTTTATTTTTCATTTGTTTAGGTTTTACTCTTAATGTCTAGTTTACTGGCCTGTTTATTTTTCATTTGTTTAGGTTTTACTCTTAATGTCTAGTTTACTGGCCTGTTTATTTTTCATATGTTTACGTTTTACTCTTAATGTCTAGTTTACTGGCCTGTTTATTTTTCATTTGTTTAGGTTTTACTCTTAATGTCTAGTTTACTGGCCTGTTTATTTTTCATATGTTCACGTTTAACTCTTAATGTCTAGTTTACTGGCCTGTTTATTTTTCATTTGTTTAGGTTTTACTCTTAATGTCTAGTTTACTGGCCTGTTTATTTTTCATATGTTCACGTTTAACTCTTAATGTCTAGTTTACTGGCCTGTTTATTTTTCATATGTTTAGGTTTAACTCTTAATGTCTAGTTTACTGGCCTGTTTATTTTTCATTTGTTTAGGTTTTACTCTTAATGTCTAGTTTACTGGCCTGTTTATTTTTCATTTGTTTAGGTTTTACTCTTAATGTCTAGTTTACTGGCCTGTTTATTTTTCATATGTTTACGTTTTACTCTTAATGTCTAGTTTACTGGCCTGTTTATTTTTCATATGTTCACGTTTAACTCTTAATGTCTAGTTTACTGGCCTGTTTATTTTTCATATGTTCACGTTTAACTCTTAATGTCTAGTTTACTGGCCTGTTTATTTTTCATTTGTTTAGGTTTTACTCTTAATGTCTAGTTTACTGGCCTGTTTATTTTTCATATGTTCACGTTTAACTCTTAATGTCTAGTTTACTGGCCTGTTTATTTTTCATTTGTTTAGGTTTTACTCTTAATGTCTAGTTTACTGGCCTGTTTATTTTTCATTTGTTTAGGTTTTACTCTTAATGTCTAGTTTACTGGCCTGTTTATTTTTCATTTGTTTAGGTTTTACTCTTAATGTCTAGTTTACTGGCCTGTTTATTTTTCATTTGTTTAGGTTTTACTCTTAATGTCTAGTTTACTGGCCTGTTTATTTTTCATATGTTTAGGTTTTACTCTTAATGTCTAGTTTACTGGCCTGTTTATTTTTCATTTGTTTAGGTTTTACTCTTAATGTCTAGTTTACTGGCCTGTTTATTTTTCATATGTTCACGTTTTACTCTTAATGTCTAGTTTACTGGCCTGTTTATTTTTCATTTGTTTAGGTTTTACTCTTAATGTCTAGTTTACTGGCCTGTTTATTTTTCATTTGTTTAGGTTTAACTCTTAATGTCTAGTTTACTGGCCTGTTTATTTTTCATATGTTCACGTTTTACTCTTAATGTCTAGTTTACTGGCCTGTTTATTTTTCATATGTTCACGTTTAACTCTTAATGTCTAGTTTACTGGCCTGTTTATTTTTCATATGTTTAGGTTTTACTCTTAATGTCTAGTTTACTGGCCTGTTTATTTTTCATATGTTCACGTTTAACTCTTAATGTCTAGTTTACTGGCCTGTTTATTTTTCATTTGTTTAGGTTTTACTCTTAATGTCTAGTTTACTGGCCTGTTTATTTTTCATATGTTCACGTTAAACTCTTAATGTCTAGTTTACTGGCCTGTTTATTTTTCATATGTTCACGTTTAACTCTTAATGTCTAGTTTACTGGCCTGTTTATTTTTCATATGTTTACGTTTAACTCTTAATGTCTAGTTTACTGGCCTGTTTATTTTTCATTTGTTTAGGTTTTACTCTTAATGTCTAGTTTACTGGCCTGTTTATTTTTCATTTGTTTAGGTTTTACTCTTAATGTCTAGTTTACTGGCCTGTTTATTTTTCATATGTTCACGTTTTACTCTTAATGTCTAGTTTACTGGCCTGTTTATTTTTCATATGTTTAGGTTTTACTCTTAATGTCTAGTTTACTGGCCTGTTTATTTTTCATTTGTTTAGGTTTTACTCTTAATGTCTAGTTTACTGGCCTGTTTATTTTTCATTTGTTTAGGTTTTACTCTTAATGTCTAGTTTACTGGCCTGTTTATTTTTCATATGTTCACGTTTAACTCTTAATGTCTAGTTTACTGGCCTGTTTATTTTTCATATGTTCACGTTTAACTCTTAATGTCTAGTTTACTGGCCTGTTTATTTTTCATATGTTTACGTTTAACTCTTAATGTCTAGTTTACTGGCCTGTTTATTTTTCATTTGTTTAGGTTTTACTCTTAATGTCTAGTTTACTGGCCTGTTTATTTTTCATTTGTTTAGGTTTTACTCTTAATGTCTAGTTTACTGGCCTGTTTATTTTTCATTTGTTTAGGTTTTACTCTTAATGTCTAGTTTACTGGCCTGTTTATTTTTCATATGTTCACGTTTTACTCTTAATGTCTAGTTTACTGGCCTGTTTATTTTTCATATGTTTAGGTTTTACTCTTAATGTCTAGTTTACTGGCCTGTTTATTTTTCATTTGTTTAGGTTTAACTCT
Source organism: Marasmarcha lunaedactyla (assembly GCA_923062675.1). Taxonomy (NCBI): domain Eukaryota; kingdom Metazoa; phylum Arthropoda; class Insecta; order Lepidoptera; family Pterophoridae; genus Marasmarcha; species Marasmarcha lunaedactyla. Next base: position 19,190,889 of record OV281346.1, on the reverse strand, counting down.
TAATGTCTAGTTTACTGGCCTGTTTATTTTTCATATGTTCACGTTTTACTCTTAATGTCTAGTTTACTGGCCTGTTTATTTTTCATATGTTCACGTTTTACTCTTAATGTCTAGTTTACTGGCCTGTTTATTTTTCATATGTTTAGGTTTTACTCTTAATGTCTAGTTTACTGGCCTGTTTATTTTTCATTTGTTTAGGTTTTACTCTTAATGTCTAGTTTACTGGCCTGTTTATTTTTCATTTGTTTAGGTTTTACTCTTAATGTCTAGTTTACTGGCCTGTTTATTTTTCATATGTTCACGTTTAACTCTTAATGTCTAGTTTACTGGCCTGTTTATTTTTCATATGTTTACGTTTAACTCTTAATGTCTAGTTTACTGGCCTGTTTATTTTTCATTTGTTCACGTTTAACTCTTAATGTCTAGTTTACTGGCCTGTTTATTTTTCATTTGTTTAGGTTTAACTCTTAATGTCTAGTTTACTGGCCTGTTTATTTTTCATATGTTCACGTTTAACTCTTAATGTCTAGTTTACTGGCCTGTTTATTTTTCATTTGTTTAGGTTTTACTCTTAATGTCTAGTTTACTGGCCTGTTTATTTTTCATTTGTTTAGGTTTAACTCTTAATGTCTAGTTTACTGGCCTGTTTATTTTTCATATGTTCACGTTTAACTCTTAATGTCTAGTTTACTGGCCTGTTTATTTTTCATATGTTCACGTTTAACTCTTAATGTCTAGTTTACTGGCCTGTTTATTTTTCATTTGTTTAGGTTTAACTCTTAATGTCTAGTTTACTGGCCTGTTTATTTTTCATATGTTCACGTTTAACTCTTAATGTCTAGTTTACTGGCCTGTTTATTTTTCATATGTTCACGTTTAACTCTTAATGTCTAGTTTACTGGCCTGTTTATTTTTCATTTGTTTAGGTTTTACTCTTAATGTCTAGTTTACTGGCCTGTTTATTTTTCATTTGTTTAGGTTTTACTCTTAATGTCTAGTTTACTGGCCTGTTTATTTTTCATTTGTTTAGGTTTTACTCTTAATGTCTAGTTTACTGGCCTGTTTATTTTTCATTTGTTTAGGTTTTACTCTTAATGTCTAGTTTACTGGCCTGTTTATTTTTCATTTGTTTAGGTTTTACTCTTAATTTCTAGTTTACTGGCCTGTTTATTTTTCATATGTTTACGTTTTACTCTTAATGTCTAGTTTACTGGCCTGTTTATTTTTCATTTGTTTAGGTTTTACTCTTAATGTCTAGTTTACTGGCCTGTTTATTTTTCATTTGTTTAGGTTTTACTCTTAATGTCTAGTTTACTGGCCTGTTTATTTTTCATTTGTTTAGGTTTTACTCTTAATGTCTAGTTTACTGGCCTGTTTATTTTTCATATGTTTACGTTTTACTCTTAATGTCTAGTTTACTGGCCTGTTTATTTTTCATTTGTTTAGGTTTTACTCTTAATGTCTAGTTTACTGGCCTGTTTATTTTTCATATGTTCACGTTTAACTCTTAATGTCTAGTTTACTGGCCTGTTTATTTTTCATTTGTTTAGGTTTTACTCTTAATGTCTAGTTTACTGGCCTGTTTATTTTTCATATGTTCACGTTTAACTCTTAATGTCTAGTTTACTGGCCTGTTTATTTTTCATTTGTTCACGTTTAACTCTTAATGTCTAGTTTACTGGCCTGTTTATTTTTCATATGTTCACGTTTAACTCTTAATGTCTAGTTTACTGGCCTGTTTATTTTTCATTTGTTTAGGTTTTACTCTTAATGTCTAGTTTACTGGCCTGTTTATTTTTCATTTGTTTAGGTTTAACTCTTAATGTCTAGTTTACTGGCCTGTTTATTTTTCATTTGTTTAGGTTTTACTCTTAATGTCTAGTTTACTGGCCTGTTTATTTTTCATTTGTTTAGGTTTTACTCTTAATGTCTAGTTTACTGGCCTGTTTATTTTTCATTTGTTTAGGTTTTACTCTTATTGTCTAGTTTACTGGCCTGTTTATTTTTCATATGTTCACGTTTAACTCTTAATGTCTAGTTTACTGGCCTGTTTATTTTTCATATGTTCACGTTTAACTCTTAATGTCTAGTTTACTGGCCTGTTTATTTTTCATATGTTCACGTTTAACTCTTAATGTCTAGTTTACTGGCCTGTTTATTTTTCATTTGTTTAGGTTTTACTCTTATTGTCTAGTTTACTGGCCTGTTTATTTTTCATTTGTTTAGGTTTTACTCTTAATGTCTAGTTTACTGGCCTGTTTATTTTTCATATGTTTTCGTTTAACTCTTAATGTCTAGTTTACTGGCCTGTTTATTTTTCATATGTTCACGTTTAACTCTTAATGTCTAGTTTACTGGCCTGTTTATTTTTCATATGTTCACGTTTAACTCTTAATGTCTAGTTTACTGGCCTGTTTATTTTTCATATGTTTAGGTTTAACTCTTATTGTCTAGTTTACTGGCCTGTTTATTTTTCATATGTTCACGTTTAACTCTTAATGTCTAGTTTACTGGCCTGTTTATTTTTCATATGTTCACGTTTAACTCTTAATGTCTAGTTTACTGGCCTGTTTATTTTTCATATGTTCACGTTTAACTCTTAATGTCTAGTTTACTGGCCTGTTTATTTTTCATTTGTTTAGGTTTTACTCTTAATGTCCAGTTTACTGGCCTGTTTATTTTTCATTTGTTTAGGTTTTACTCTTAATGTCTAGTTTACTGGCCTGTTTATTTTTCATTTGTTCACGTTTAACTCTTAATGTCTAGTTTACTGGCCTGTTTATTTTTCATTTGTTTAGGTTTTACTCTTAATGTCTAGTTTACTGGCCTGTTTATTTTTCATTTGTTTAGGTTTTACTCTTAATGTCTAGTTTACTGGCCTGTTTATTTTTCATTTGTTTAGGTTTTACTCTTAATGTCCAGTTTACTGGCCTGTTTATTTTTCATTTGTTTAGGTTTAACTCTTAATGTCTAGTTTACTGGCCTGTTTATTTTTCATATGTTTAGGTTTAACTCTTAATGTCTAGTTTACTGGCCTGTTTATTTTTCATATGTTCACGTTTAACTCTTAATGTCTAGTTTACTGGCCTGTTTATTTTTCATATGTTCACGTTTAACTCTTAATGTCTAGTTTACTGGCCTGTTTATTTTTCATTTGTTTAGGTTTAACTCTTAATGTCTAGTTTACTGGCCTGTTTATTTTTCATTTGTTTAGGTTTTACTCTTAATGTCTAGTTTACTGGCCTGTTTATTTTTCATATGTTCACGTTTAACTCTTAATGTCTAGTTTACTGGCCTGTTTATTTTTCATATGTTCACGTTTAACTCTTAATGTCTAGTTTACTGGCCTGTTTATTTTTCATTTGTTTAGGTTTTACTCTTAATGTCTAGTTTACTGGCCTGTTTATTTTTCATTTGTTTAGGTTTTACTCTTAGTGTCTAGTTTACTGGCCTGTTTATTTTTCATTTGTTTAGGTTTTACTCTTAATGTCTAGTTTACTGGCCTGTTTATTTTTCATATGTTCACGTTTAACTCTTAATGTCTAGTTTACTGGCCTGTTTATTTTTCATATGTTCACGTTTAACTCTTAATGTCTAGTTTACTGGCCTGTTTATTTTTCATTTGTTTAGGTTTTACTCTTAATGTCTAGTTTACTGGCCTGTTTATTTTTCATATGTTCACGTTTAACTCTTAATGTCTAGTTTACTGGCCTGTTTATTTTTCATTTGTTTAGGTTTTACTCTTAATGTCTAGTTTACTGGCCTGTTTATTTTTCATTTGTTTAGGTTTTACTCTTAATGTCTAGTTTACTGGCCTGTTTATTTTTCATTTGTTTAGGTTTTACTCTTAATGTCTAGTTTACTGGCCTGTTTATTTTTCATATGTTTACGTTTAACTCTTAATGTCTAGTTTACTGGCCTGTTTATTTTTCATATGTTCACGTTTAACTCTTAATGTCTAGTTTACTGGCCTGTTTATTTTTCATTTGTTTAGGTTTAACTCTTAATGTCTAGTTTACTGGCCTGTTTATTTTTCATTTGTTTAGGTTTAACTCTTAATGTCTAGTTTACTGGCCTGTTTATTTTTCATTTGTTTAGGTTTTACTCTTAATGTCTAGTTTACTGGCCTGTTTATTTTTCATTTGTTTAGGTTTAACTCTTAATGTCTAGTTTACTGGCCTGTTTATTTTTCATATGTTCACGTTTAACTCTTAATGTCTAGTTTACTGGCCTGTTTATTTTTCATATGTTTACGTTTAACTCTTAATGTCTAGTTTACTGGCCTGTTTATTTTTCATTTGTTTAGGTTTTACTCTTAGTGTCTAGTTTACTGGCCTGTTTATTTTTCATTTGTTTAGGTTTTACTCTTAATGTCTAGTTTACTGGCCTGTTTATTTTTCATATGTTCACGTTTAACTCTTAATGTCTAGTTTACTGGCCTGTTTATTTTTCATATGTTCACGTTTAACTCTTATTGTCTAGTTTACTGGCCTGTTTATTTTTCATTTGTTTAGGTTTAACTCTTAATGTCTAGTTTACTGGCCTGTTTATTTTTCATTTGTTTAGGTTTAACTCTTATTGTCTAGTTTACTGGCCTGTTTATTTTTCATTTGTTTAGGTTTAACTCTTATTGTCTAGTTTACTGGCCTGTTTATTTTTCATATGTTCACGTTTAACTCTTAATGTCTAGTTTACTGGCCTGTTTATTTTTCATATGTTCACGTTTAACTCTTAATGTCTAGTTTACTGGCCTGTTTATTTTTCATATGTTCACGTTTTACTCTTAATGTCTAGTTTACTGGCCTGTTTATTTTTCATATGTTCACGTTTAACTCTTAATGTCTAGTTTACTGGCCTGTTTATTTTTCATATGTTCACGTTTAACTCTTAATGTCTAGTTTACTGGCCTGTTTATTTTTCATATGTTCACGTTTAACTCTTAATGTCTAGTTTACTGGCCTGTTTATTTTTCATTTATTTAGGTTTTACTCTTAATGTCTAGTTTACTGGCCTGTTTATTTTTCATATGTTCACGTTTAACTCTTAATGTCTAGTTTACTGGCCTGTTTATTTTTCATATGTTCACGTTTAACTCTTAATGTCTAGTTTACTGGCCTGTTTATTTTTCATATGTTCACGTTTAACTCTTAATGTCTAGTTTACTGGCCTGTTTATTTTTCATATGTTCACGTTTTACTCTTAATGTCTAGTTTACTGGCCTGTTTATTTTTCATATGTTCACGTTTAATTCTTAATGTCTAGTTTACTGGCCTGTTTATTTTTCATATGTTCACGTTTAACTCTTAATGTCTAGTTTACTGGCCTATTTATTTTTCATTTGTTTAGGTTTTACTCTTAATGTCTAGTTTACTGGCCTGTTTATTTTTCATTTGTTTAGGTTTAACTCTTAATGTCTAGTTTACTGGCCTGTTTATTTTTCATTTGTTTAGGTTTAACTCTTAATGTCTAGTTTACTGGCCTGTTTATTTTTCATATGTTCACGTTTAACTCTTAATGTCTAGTTTACTGGCCTGTTTATTTTTCATTTGTTTAGGTTTTACTCTTAATGTCTAGTTTACTGGCCTGTTTATTTTTCATTTGTTTAGGTTTAACTCTTAATGTCTAGTTTACTGGCCTGTTTATTTTTCATTTGTTTAGGTTTAACTCTTATTGTCTAGTTTACTGGCCTGTTTATTTTTCATTTGTTTAGGTTTAACTCTTAATGTCTAGTTTACTGGCCTGTTTATTTTTCATTTGTTTAGGTTTAACTCTTATTGTCTAGTTTACTGGCCTGTTTATTTTTCATTTGTTTAGGTTTAACTCTTATTGTCTAGTTTACTGGCCTGTTTATTTTTCATATGTTCACGTTTAACTCTTAATGTCTAGTTTACTGGCCTGTTTATTTTTCATATGTTCACGTTTAACTCTTAATGTCTAGTTTACTGGCCTGTTTATTTTTCATATGTTCACGTTTTACTCTTAATGTCTAGTTTACTGGCCTGTTTATTTTTCATATGTTCACGTTTAACTCTTAATGTCTAGTTTACTGGCCTGTTTATTTTTCATATGTTCACGTTTAACTCTTAATGTCTAGTTTACTGGCCTGTTTATTTTTCATATGTTCACGTTTAACTCTTAATGTCTAGTTTACTGGCCTGTTTATTTTTCATATGTTCACGTTTAACTCTTAATGTCTAGTTTACTGGCCTGTTTATTTTTCATATGTTCACGTTTTACTCTTAATGTCTAGTTTACTGGCCTGTTTATTTTTCATATGTTCACGTTTAACTCTTAATGTCTAGTTTACTGGCCTGTTTATTTTTCATATGTTCACGTTTAACTCTTAATGTCTAGTTTACTGGCCTGTTTATTTTTCATATGTTCACGTTTAACTCTTAATGTCTAGTTTACTGGCCTGTTTATTTTTCATTTGTTTAGGTTTTACTCTTAATGTCTAGTTTACTGGCCTGTTTATTTTTCATATGTTCACGTTTAACTCTTAATGTCTAGTTTACTGGCCTGTTTATTTTTCATATGTTCACGTTTAACTCTTAATGTCTAGTTTACTGGCCTGTTTATTTTTCATTTGTTTAGGTTTTACTCTAAATGTCTAGTTTACTGGCCTGTTTATTTTTCATATGTTCACGTTTAACTCTTAATGTCTAGTTTACTGGCCTGTTTATTTTTCATATGTTCACGTTTAACTCTTAATGTCTAGTTTACTGGCCTGTTTATTTTTCATTTGTTTAGGTTTTACTCTTAATGTCTAGTTTACTGGCCTGTTTATTTTTCATATGTTCACGTTTTACTCTTAATGTCTAGTTTACTGGCCTGTTTATTTTTCATTTGTTTAGGTTTTACTCTTAATGTCTAGTTTACTGGCCTGTTTATTTTTCATATGTTCACGTTTTACTCTTAATGTCTAGTTTACTGGCCTGTTTATTTTTCATTTGTTTAGGTTTTACTCTTAATGTCTAGTTTACTGGCCTGTTTATTTTTCATATGTTCACGTTTAACTCTTAATGTCTAGTTTACTGGCCTGTTTATTTTTCATTTGTTTAGGTTTAACTCTTAATGTCTAGTTTACTGGCCTGTTTATTTTTCATTTGTTTAGGTTTTACTCTTAATGTCTAGTTTACTGGCCTGTTTATTTTTCATTTGTTTAGGTTTTACTCTTAATGTCTAGTTTACTGGCCTGTTTATTTTTCATTTGTTTAGGTTTAACTCTTAATGTCTAGTTTACTGGCCTGTTTATTTTTCATTTGTTTAGGTTTTACTCTTAATGTCTAGTTTACTGGCCTGTTTATTTTTCATTTGTTTAGGTTTTACTCTTAATGTCTAGTTTACTGGCCTGTTTATTTTTCATTTGTTTAGGTTTAACTCTTATTGTCTAGTTTACTGGCCTGTTTATTTTTCATTTGTTTAGGTTTAACTCTTAATGTCTAGTTTACTGGCCTGTTTATTTTTCATATGTTTAGGTTTAACTCTTATTGTCTAGTTTACTGGCCTGTTTATTTTTCATTTGTTTAGGTTTAACTCTTATTGTCTAGTTTACTGGCCTGTTTATTTTTCATATGTTCACGTTTAACTCTTAATGTCTAGTTTACTGGCCTGTTTATTTTTCATTTGTTTAGGTTTAACTCTTATTGTCTAGTTTACTGGCCTGTTTATTTTTCATTTGTTTAGGTTTAACTCTTAATGTCTAGTTTACTGGCCTGTTTATTTTTCATATGTTCACGTTTAACTCTTAATGTCTAGTTTACTGGCCTGTTTATTTTTCATATGTTCACGTTTAACTCTTAATGTCTAGTTTACTGGCCTGTTTATTTTTCATATGTTCACGTTTAACTCTTAATGTCTAGTTTACTGGCCTGTTTATTTTTCATTTGTTTAGGTTTTACTCTTAATGTCTAGTTTACTGGCCTGTTTATTTTTCATATGTTCACGTTTAACTCTTAATGTCTAGTTTACTGGCCTGTTTATTTTTCATATGTTCACGTTTAACTCTTAATGTCTAGTTTACTGGCCTGTTTATTTTTCATTTGTTTAGGTTTTACTCTAAATGTCTAGTTTACTGGCCTGTTTATTTTTCATATGTTCACGTTTAACTCTTAATGTCTAGTTTACTGGCCTGTTTATTTTTCATATGTTCACGTTTAACTCTTAATGTCTAGTTTACTGGCCTGTTTATTTTTCATTTGTTTAGGTTTTACTCTTAATGTCTAGTTTACTGGCCTGTTTATTTTTCATATGTTCACGTTTTACTCTTAATGTCTAGTTTACTGGCCTGTTTATTTTTCATTTGTTTAGGTTTTACTCTTAATGTCTAGTTTACTGGCCTGTTTATTTTTCATATGTTCACGTTTTACTCTTAATGTCTAGTTTACTGGCCTGTTTATTTTTCATTTGTTTAGGTTTTACTCTTAATGTCTAGTTTACTGGCCTGTTTATTTTTCATATGTTCACGTTTAACTCTTAATGTCTAGTTTACTGGCCTGTTTATTTTTCATTTGTTTAGGTTTAACTCTTAATGTCTAGTTTACTGGCCTGTTTATTTTTCATTTGTTTAGGTTTTACTCTTAATGTCTAGTTTACTGGCCTGTTTATTTTTCATTTGTTTAGGTTTTACTCTTAATGTCTAGTTTACTGGCCTGTTTATTTTTCATTTGTTTAGGTTTAACTCTTAATGTCTAGTTTACTGGCCTGTTTATTTTTCATTTGTTTAGGTTTTACTCTTAATGTCTAGTTTACTGGCCTGTTTATTTTTCATTTGTTTAGGTTTTACTCTTAATGTCTAGTTTACTGGCCTGTTTATTTTTCATTTGTTTAGGTTTAACTCTTATTGTCTAGTTTACTGGCCTGTTTATTTTTCATTTGTTTAGGTTTAACTCTTAATGTCTAGTTTACTGGCCTGTTTATTTTTCATATGTTTAGGTTTAACTCTTATTGTCTAGTTTACTGGCCTGTTTATTTTTCATTTGTTTAGGTTTAACTCTTATTGTCTAGTTTACTGGCCTGTTTATTTTTCATATGTTCACGTTTAACTCTTAATGTCTAGTTTACTGGCCTGTTTATTTTTCATTTGTTTAGGTTTAACTCTTATTGTCTAGTTTACTGGCCTGTTTATTTTTCATTTGTTTAGGTTTAACTCTTAATGTCTAGTTTACTGGCCTGTTTATTTTTCATATGTTTAGGTTTAACTCTTATTGTCTAGTTTACTGGCCTGTTTATTTTTCATTTGTTTAGGTTTTACTCTTAATGTCTAGTTTACTGGCCTGTTTATTTTTCATATGTTTAGGTTTAACTCTTATTGTCTAGTTTACTGGCCTGTTTATTTTTCATATGTTCACGTTTAACTCTTAATGTCTAGTTTACTGGCCTGTTTATTTTTCATATGTTCACGTTTAACTCTTATTGTCTAGTTTACTGGCCTGTTTATTTTTCATATGTTCACGTTTAACTCTTAATGTCTAGTTTACTGGCCTGTTTATTTTTCATATGTTCACGTTTAACTCTTATTGTCTAGTTTACTGGCCTGTTTATTTTTCATATGTTCACGTTTAACTCTTAATGTCTAGTTTACTGGCCTGTTTATTTTTCATATGTTCACGTTTAACTCTTAATGTCTAGTTTACTGGCCTGTTTATTTTTCATTTGTTTAGGTTTAACTCTTAATGTCTAGTTTACTGGCCTGTTTATTTTTCATTTGTTTAGGTTTAACTCTTATTGTCTAGTTTACTGGCCTGTTTATTTTTCATTTGTTTAGGTTTAACTCTTAATGTCTAGTTTACTGGCCTGTTTATTTTTCATATGTTTAGGTTTAACTCTTATTGTCTTGTTTACTGGCCTGTTTATTTTTCATTTGTTTAGGTTTAACTCTTAATGTCTAGTTTACTGGCCTGTTTATTTTTCATATGTTTAGGTTTAACTCTTATTGTCTAGTTTACTGGCCTGTTTATTTTTCATTTGTTTAGGTTTAACTCTTATTGTCTAGTTTACTGGCCTGTTTATTTTTCATATGTTCACGTTTAACTCTTAATGTCTAGTTTACTGGCCTGTCTTTTTATTATTTGCATTCATTTAGCCTTTACTAATTTAACGAAAGAAGCGTTTATAATGCAGTGAGTCAGTCGCATCGTTCGAGTTAACACGTATCGTCGATAGAAATCGAAACGATAAGCATCATAATTGTTAAAGTTACCTATTAGTATTTGTTAATTAAATAAGTATTATTAAACTTATTTCCTCTTCTACTTAATATGAAGTGTGCAGTGTGTGGTTCAAGTTTTAATGATGGGGTGCAGTGTGGTACGTGCCGTAGGCACCTGGATTTCGGGTGTGCACAAATATCGGAAACTGGGTGGCGCAAACTGGGTGCCGACAGGAGACTACTGTGGAAGTGTTCATCGTGCCGAGGCCTTTCACCTACACCCTCTGCTGCTGCTGTATCAGAACCTACTTCTATAGATCAGATCCTTGAAGAGCTTCGTGACTTGAAGCTCCAGCTAAAGGGTCTTCCAGCCCTTTTTGAGAACGTGAAGGCTATTAGGAACGAGCTAGAGGAACTAAAGACCAGCTGTGAATTCCTAGGATCCCGCCTAGATGGTTTTTCGGCTAAAGTAACTGAGTTGGAGGCAAGAGTTTCTAAAGTCGAAAGTATGCAAGTGACCGTCGATCTCCTGGACAAAGATAATAAGGAACTTAAGTCTCAATTATCTGCTGTCGACCAGAGATCGCGGCTAAATAATGTCGAGATCAAGGGAGTTCCGGTACGAAAAGACGAAAATTTATTCACAATCGTGGAGAATATTAGCAAGCAGCTAGATGTGAATTTGCAGAGAAATCAAATTAATTACCTTTACAGAGTACCGCTCCGCGGATCTAAAGATAAGTCTATTGTTGTGAGTTTTACAAACCGCTACAATAAGGAAGAATTCGTAGCCGCGGCAAGGGCGCGCAAAACTCTGGCTGGCCCCGACATCGGATTCCGGGACTCTGTTCGTCGTGTTTATATCAACGATCATCTAAACACTGAATCGAAAATGCTGCTTAATAAAGCAAAATCCATGGTGAGGGAGAAAGGTTTTAGTTATATTTGGGTAAAGTACGGTAAAATTCATGTCCGTAAAAATGACACATCACCCGTATTTATTATTAGCCAAACGACAGATTTAAACAAAATATTATAGACTGTTTTTATGCTAGTTTTCAAAGTTCATTTCCTGTTTATATCTGCTCAACTCACCTCTTTTCTATAGCACGTTTAATTGCATTCCAATCGCTCATAGAACTCATAATAATCGCTCATCACTTGAATTATATTGCTATTTTTTATTATATTGCTGTCCACCCTACTCGATGTTGTTTACATGCATGGGTCGTCGTTTTTATAATAAACCGGTTATGCTATAGAATCAACGCTCGAATATTTTGCCTATGCGCTTCTCGCGCTTACTATTTTTTCTTATCATCGCTTATCTTAGTTACTAAATATCCACGATTCGAATGGTCATATAATTATTTAAAGTATAATACAACTTTATTTGTTTGGTGGAGTAATATATGCATTTATTATATACAATATTACTGTTATATCTTAATAGAGTGGCGTGTGACACGGTTAATGTTGGGGTATACTTATCAATACGTTAAGTTAGTATATTCATTGTTTAAATTACTTAGCATAGACTCGAAGGGCATTACTTTATTTCTATACATTTTTAATTACATATTCGTTTATTGTCATTTTATTATAATGCTACGTGGTAGGTTCAATTATGAATGTGACAAAGTTAATTAATATAATTATTTACTACCTAAACATCTGGGGTCTGCGTACTAAAACAGCTATTTTCTATCGCGCTTTGTGTCTGAATCCGTATGACGTAATAGGGTATATCTATTGTTTTGTTACGTTAGTTCATTCATTCTTTAAATTACTTATCATGAAATTGAGAGGCTTTATTCTAACAAGAAATATATGTAATAAGATGTTTGTTTATTGTTATTTTATTTTTAATGTTATGTAGTAGGTTAAATGATGACAAATATGACAAAATTAAATTTAAATAAATTAAATATTTACTACCAGAACGTCAGGGGTCTACGTACTAAAACGGCGGTTTTTTTTCGTAACCTGTGTCAGACTTCGTACGACGTAGTTGTTTTGACGGAATCTTGGCTTTTGGATGGTATAGCATCGTCAGAACTTTTTGACGATAGGTACGTAGTATGGCGCCGAGATCGAAACTATACCATAACCAAACAGAAATATGGAGGAGGGGTACTTATTGCTGTACGTAAAGAATTAAATGCTAACTCTCCACTAAGTTTCCAATCATCAGCTGAGGACATATGGGTAACTATATCAATTAAGCAAAACGATAGATCTCATTTAAATATTCATTTATGTTGCTTATATCTTTGCGATGAGAGTTATGGGTTCACATTTTGTCATCAATTGAATAACTATTTGAATAAACTTAATGATTTAGTAATTTTTAACCCATGTGATAAATTTGTAATACTTGGAGACTTCAACTTGTCTAACATAAATTGGTCTAAAGGCTCCGATACGTACTTCTTACCTTCTTATTCTAGCTCAATTGAAACCCAACTGATAGATGACATGAACACACACAATTTCCATCAGTTCAACGGTGTATGCAATGCACATGGCAGATTTCTTGATTTAATTTGGTCAAATGATGAGGTGGTTGTTGTCGAGTGCCATGATCCCCTTGTACCAATTGACCCCCACAACAAAGCCATAATTGTTGATGTTAACTTTGCAAACGTATCATATTTATCGCCAAAGCCCTATCTCAGGTATCTTTACAGTAAGGGCAATTATGATTCTATTAATCTAAAAATAGGGGAAGTGGATTGGAGTGCGCAATTTTCGTCTCGTTCTGTTGATGAAGCAACTGATTACTTTTACTCTGTTATTAATGAGCTTCAAACTCAATTTATACTTACAAAATTAACTACTTCAAATTCATATCCCAAATGGTATCCTAATGCTCTTATTAAAGTTATTAAAGAAAAATACAAATTTTAAAAAAAATTTAAAACATACGGAATGACGTCAGACCTAGAGACATTCAAATTGCTTCGCGACAGAGCTCATTCACTAGAGAGTAGTTGCTACAAAAACTATATGTCCCTCATAGAAACTGGAATCGAAAAACAACCGAAGCAATTTTGGTCATTTATTAAAAGTCGCTCTAAGTCTAACAATATTCCTACATGTCTTAATTATCTAGATTGTAAAGCAACTACCGGAGAGTCGATTTGTGATTTGTTTGCCAACTACTTTAACTCAACGTTTTTACCTACGGTCAATCAGTCGTCTGGCCAAACATCAGATCTCAGTGATTGCAATCTAGCTCATGACATCAGCTCAATCGAGGTGTGTGAGGATGAGGTTCTCAAACTATTGACTAATCTTGATACTTGCAAGTCTGCCGGTCCTGATCACGTACACCCATTGTTTCTTGTAAGTTGCGCTAAAACCATATATGTTCCGATAACTCTTCTTTTTAAGAAATCAATCTCAAATAATATAGTCCCATCCATTTGGAAATCAGCCTTTGTCTCACCTATCCACAAGAAAGGCGCTAAAACCGAAGTTACTAACTACAGGCCAATTTCCAAACTATGTATTATTGCGAAATTTTTGAGAGAATTGTTTATAATCAAATTTACGCAGCTCTTAAGCACTCTTTTAACTTATCCCAACATGGTTTCCTTAAAGGTCGCTCCACTACTTCCAATCTTATTTTATTTAATGATTTTCTTACTGAAGCAATGGATAACGGCCATCAAGTCGATGTTATCTACACAGATTATAGTAAAGCCTTCGACAGAATTGACCATAATCTTTTGGTGACTAAACTTAGTTTCATGGGTATAAGAGGAGATTTGTTGAGGTGGCTTACTTCGTATATTAAAAACAGATCTCAGGCTGTTGTGATTAATAATTATGTTTCAAGTTGGATTACTATCCCCAGTGGTATCCCCCAAGGCTCATTGCTCGGACCGCTATTATTCTTAATTTTTACTAATGACATTTCTAATTGTTTTCATAACAGCCATATTTTATGTTTTGCTGATGATATGAAAATTTATAAAATTATAGATTCTCTCGATGATGTTTCTCAATTGCAAGCTGACTTAAGGAGACTTGATGTCTATTGTTGCCAAAATAAACTAGATCTTAACCCTTTGAAATGCTCATTTGTTACCTTCACTCGTAAACTTAATATAATTCAGTCGTCATACTCACTCAAAAAACACAAACTTCATAAATGTTCCGTTATAAGAGACCTCGGCGTATTTCATGACTCGAAACTACTATTCAAAGACCACATTGATGCAATTGTCACTAAAGCCTCTAAGGCTTTAGGTTTTATTATGAGGAGTTCAGCAAATTTCTATAAAACTAAAACATTTAAGATTCTCTACTGTACCTTTGTCCGTAGTATACTGGAATATGCTTCACAAATATGGAACCCACGTTATGGTATTTATATCAATAGGCTCGAACGTATTCAAACTAAGTTTGTTAAATATCTTTGTTTCCGCTTAAAGGTTCCATATTCGTCCTCTGATTATGAAACCCTTTGCAAAAAATTTCACTTTCTTCCTCTAATCAGAAGACGTCAAATTGCTGACATTACCTTTTTATTAAAAATCACCTCAAGCACCATTAACAGCCCTGACCTACTTGCTAAAATAACCCTAAATACTCCATCGAGATTGCTTAGGTGGAATCCTCCCATTTACACTCCAGTAGTTGGTTCGAATTTTAGACAGAACTCATTCATTTGGCGAGTGGGCAGTGATTTTAATGGGTTGTGTAAGCGATTTGACTTTGACTTGTTTTGTACGAGTGTCAATACAATTAGACAGCAGTTGAGCAAAGAATTCTTTTCTTGTTGAGCTTTTTTACTATTATTAGGTTTAGTAATTATGTTTGTTTGATTTTTTCTGTGTGACTGTGATGTATCGTAAATTTTTTTTCTAAACGTGAAAACCTGTAATTTGCTTGCTGTTACTACTGTAATGTGCTTATACTGTTAATTTCGCTGTTGGTTTTCCTTCGAATAAATAAATAAATAAATAAATAATGACACTTTTCGCAGATTTTTAAAGACAAATTGCTATAGACTTTACGTGATTGTACCTTTCTGCAGGTAGAAATTATAATTTATAATTTTAGCATTCATTACCTCTTCCCATTGAACTCTTGGCTGCGGTTTTTTCTCTCTTAATCCAAAAATTATCTGAAATGACGCAATACTTCAGCTTATGCACTAAACAAATTGTATTCGATATGAACATGACACTCAACATGCTTTACGACATTACACAAGGGATTGCAGCTTTCTACTTTCTATTTTTTCTACTTTCGTAATGGTAGTAGCGATGGGTGACAGAAGTTGCTTCGACGGTTTAGCTGATACGACTTATATTTGCCAATCACGTGTTTCTGGTATTTTTTTTAGGATTTGACACTTATGTATCAAAAATACATAGTTTCACCAAGGCTAAGTAATACTCGAATCTAAAAAAATTCTCTATGTACCTCTTTATATATTTTTTATATTTCGTCAGTATTGTTTCATAATAATTTTTTTAGTAAATATTTGAATGTCAAATTCGAGTTACATTTTATTATTGTACAATTTTAAGTCTCACATTATTCTCTGCACTATCTACACAAAAAGGACACACATAATTGTTCTACAGTTATTATGTACCATACATATATAACTTATGTATGGGCTATAAATTTTCGTGTTTATTTACCATATCAAACTATCTCTCAGCGTAATGCAGCTTTTCATTTAGCGCTTCTTTTAAGTACTGTAGTCCCCTATTTGTATTGTAATAGACCGTTCACATTCCAAAATGGTGTAAAGAGTAAATAGGTTAATTGTATTTTACAGCGGTTAAAACGTTTAAGATGGTAGTTCAACTATCATTAAAATTAGTACCTAATTTATTTTTTTATTAAATATAATAAGCCATACAAAGAATAAACATAGTCCTCGGTTATTTATTTCAGTTTATTTACTCGAATCACACAAGTTTGAACTAAAATGAAATTTCAGTCAGTAATTATGATTCTGAAATTTCAGGGGTAATTGAATGTCACTATTTAGTCAATTATAATCTGACCGCTTTTTCTGAACTGTTTTGACCCAGAATTAGCCATGAAGAAATTGTATTCTTAAATGCTAGTTTTGTTCGTGAATATTCTTCCGTATGCCTTAGTATAAGAATAATTATTGCGTTGCAAACTTAATACCTGACTAAGCAGAAAGAGTGCTTGGAAAAAATTCCCAATAAGTAGTTCCGCTAACCGTTAATTTAGGTGGTTAGGTATTACAACTGGAGTGATTACACTTAAGGACTATCCCGACCGCGTCTTGAAATTGAATTGTAGTGCGGACCCCAAACGAGGTGTAGCTAAAGTGAAAGGTTCAAGAATGTTTTCAGTAGATGTAAACAACTAAATTGCTTTAGATAAGATTTATGACGAGTTGAATATCTTAAGTACTTAAGTTGACCGATAGTTAAATTTAAGATTTTAATATTATTTTTATGACAGCAAAAAAAAGTATTACTTTTTCACGATTGAAAACTACTTGACGAACCTTTACGAAAATAACAAAATAGAGACACTGCACTGCCTTGAATGTCGCCTTTGGGTGGTCGACTGGAATTGATTCCGATGGTACCTACTCAAAATTAAGGTTTTATTATTTCGCTACGCTGAACCCCAAAATATATTAGGGAAAAGACTAGATGTATTCATTGACTTATTAGGTATTAATTTTATTTTTCAGCGTTAGTTTCTATCCCAATTTTTGATAGTAATTTTCGTCCAAATTACGTGATAGTAATGAAGAAAATGCACGGCATGTTCATTCGAATTATGATTTCTATGACATGATGTTGTGTGTTTGCGCTGCTCGTAACCACAGCATTAATGAAGCTCGTGAAATTTTTTCGACGAAAATTTCGACGTACTATTTGGTATGGAGGTAAGTAGCCTTGCCTTCTATGCCAGAGGTCCCGGGTTCGAATCCTGGTAGGACCAGATATTATATTATATTTGCTGTCTAGTCATGGATGTGTATGTATGTTTATTTAAGTTTATTTCTAACATATATATATTACAAAAAAGTCTATGTGTGTTTATATATTTCTTAAGTTTATTTATCCGTTATCTAGTATCCATAACACAAGTTCTTAATGATACTTAATTTGCGTTAGATAATTGGTGTGATTGTTAGAAATATTTATTTATTATTATTATTAATTTACCGCCAGCGGTTTGTGTAGCGCAGACCGCTAGCTGAACGACGAACCTACTCGCGGTTCCTCAATGTTGAAGTGGAAGTAGAGTTCAGAGAGCTGCCAGTCACAGAATATGTGAGTATGATATACCAACGAGACTGATCACCTGCACACTATGATCATGGCGTCTGCGGATACTTGGATGCGATGTATCCCGACGGATGGATAGGCAGAGGTGGCACGATATCTTGGCCAGCACGCTCCCCAGATCTGACTCCGTTAGACTTTTTCTTGTGGGGTTATGTAAAAAGTTACGGGCAAAGGAGAGCGATACACGGGAATGCTTTGTGCATTAAAAAGAAGGTGTGAACATTTTGAGCCTTTTTTCTCATGCTGGCCTAGTGTGTGCAAGAAAAACCATGTCGTCGTGCGCATCCCATCCCATGTCGCAGCTTAAAGCTGTGAATTAGTGAAGTGTTTTTACTTTTTAAGTGTGACATACTTTCCATGGGCCTGTTGTATCGTTTTTCCATCATAGTATGAAAGATATGTGTTGCCTGAAAAAATGTTGATTATTATTATTAAATCTCCAGTGTCCATTAAGTGTCCAGTCGTATCACGTGCTACTCGACAGGTAAGTAACGACGAATCCACTAGTTAGCTGCACTGCCCCCGCGCCGAGCCACCTCGCGCTGTGATATGATAAGGGCCGCGGGCGGTTATTGACCCGGCGCCAGCGTTTATAAACAATAACTTATGGCCGGTTTTTTGTTTTGCCGCCGAAGCAAAACCCTTACGGGAGGGAGGTGGAAGATGCGTCACGCATACCGCCGCAGGAAAATACCGACCTCTGTGGGGGTGATGTGGTACTCACCAGAATGGCACCTACCCACTAAAAACCACCTTGTTGGCTGTGGTAATACTTCACCGTTAGCCCGTTGGGAAGTGGGTGCGCTGGCGGAGAACCGCTAGCGGGTCGTCCACCGGATGTGATAGTTGCACTGAAGGTGCTCAAAGGGACATGAGTTTGGGGCCGTTCTGGGCAGCCTCCGGTGAAGCCGGGGCTGGGCAGAGGTCGGCCGAAGCTTGACTTAGGGATCAATTCATTTAAATGAACCTATAATGAATTGATAAGGGAACTATGCTCCGCCAGAGCTTGCAGTCGCTCTGTAGTAGTACGTTTTTGGCTAGCATCGTCGCGAAGTCTTTTAGACTAGGCCATTGCGGAGGGGTCGGGGAGTTTTTTTTTCCCTTCCACGGAGAGGGCAGGAGGATAAAAAATGCTCTGACGCATACTCCGCGCGCGCGACCGGAGTTATGTGGGACTCGCTCCGAGCCTACCAGAGCCCTACCCACTAAAAAACCCCTGAATGACTCGTTCAATTTTTTGCCACACAGCCTTCATCTGAGCGACGGCCAATTAGAGAAAGAGGCCGCGCTAGCGGGGCCCAGAAGGGGTCACCCGCTGGGATTTACATAGCACTGAAGATGCTTAAAGCACTGGAGGTGAATACATAGCACTGAAGGTGCTCAAAATTAAATTAAAAATTGAATTAATTCGACTTTACGTTAGAATTAAAGCCTGAAGGGCTCCGAAATCTAGTGTTAATTGCGTGGGTTCGCCAGTTGAACTTCGAATCTAAGACAGGAGTAGTATATGAGACTGAATCTCGAACTAGAGGATTGGGATGGGTCTCGGAGCGTTTGAAGAACGATTCTGAGAGTGTTTTGAGGTGCGGTTGCACTGTAGGTAGTTCAAGATCTCTGTGCAGGTCCGCGTTGCGCACGTACTAAGATGCGTTTGTGGCCCTGCGGCAGAAGAGATTTTGAACTACCTGCAGTTTGTACAGGACGGAGGGTTTGGCGTGAGCAAAGATTGGCGAGGCATATGTCATGATGGGTCTAACGCAGACCTTATAAAGCGTACGTTTGTTTCTGAAAGACATTTTTCTTTTCCTACCTAACATACTATATAGGCAGCTTAAGAAAAAACGGGCGAGTTTCGTTACTCTATCGACGTGTGGCTTGAAAGAAAGCGTCTGGTCTAAGGTGACGCCTAAGTATTTAATACTGCGCTTCCAGGGCATGGGAATACCTAACATTCGAATGTGGGGATTGTTGTAGCGATTACGGAGTTTGTGGTCGAAATGAATAGCAAAACTCTTTTCTGGGTTGACATCGATACATCATTTTTGAAACCAAACACCGAGGGCGTTTACGGCCTTTTGGAGTCTGGTGATGTTCTTCGGGACCACGTGACCTTTGGTGTAAAGGGCGGTGTCGTCAGCAAAGAGGGCGAGTTCGACGCCTTTCGGTGGGACGGGAATGTCGTTGGTGTACACGGTGTACAACAGAGGAGCGAGGGCTGAGCCTTGACGGACTCCAGCCTTTATGGGCCGAGGCGCAGAAAGCGTGCCTTCTATTTAAATCGAAACGTACGGTCTTTGAGAAATGACGCGATTATCCTGACGACGCGATCCGCTAAGACTATTTTGTATAGTTTATAAACGAGACGAGAAAGCCTTGGATACGTCGAAGAAGACTGCGACCGCTTTGTAACGTCGCGGATAGAAGCCGTCGAGTATGTACTCGACTATACGGTGTACTTGCTGAGGGCAAGAATGCTTAGCGCGAAAGCCAAACTGATGTGGAATAATGAGAGGATCGCCATCTGTTGGAAACAGATGGTTCCGCATTCGAGAGTATGACTCTTTCGAGAAGTTTAGACGTGGCCTTGAGGAGGCTGATGGGTCTGTGATTAGCCGGGATATTCAGAGGTTTATCCGGCTTAGGAATACCTATGACAGTCAGTTCCTTCCAAGCTTTTGGAAAGTAGCTATGGTCAAAGCAGGCATCGGAGATGATAGCTAACAAGGTAAGCACCCGCTGAGGCAGGTGCTTAAGTGCGTGATTGGAAATTCCATACGCACTCCTTTTTTGATTTTTGATTTCTAATGAGAAGCAAGATTTCATCGTTAGAGACTTTGTAGCGTAGTTTCAATAAAACACAAAATTCTCTCCTGTGTTTATTTTTTCGGTAAAATTTAAAATATACAAAGATGCCTGTAAATACAAACAGAAAAATATAAACAAAATTGAAATAAAAAAATAGTCACACAAAATAGAACAGAAATATTAATACAATTAAATTTGATCTGAAAAGAAAAAATAACAATAAAATAAATTTTAATGAATGAGAATCCTTACCAACAATTTTGGCTACGCACACTCGTGAACGTAAAAAATAAACTTTGATTTTAGATAATAAAATATCTTAACTATATAATTTTGAATGATAAACTCGGAAAAAATAATAAATAAATAGATTCAAGTTGCTTTGATGAATAATTTTTCGTGACTGACTTGTCAAATCAAAACATTGCCGTTCTCCGACACTACGTAATTCCTAGTTTAAAATTACGTCGGGAACAACAAAAAAAATAAAATTAACTGACAAAAAGAGGTCGAAATAGACAACCGTCACAATACCCCGGGGGCCGGGAAAAAAAAAATCTGAAAGATTTTTTTTTAGTAAAATTTCAAATTCAAACCAAATCAAAATAAACCGCATATACATATCGAATTTTAATATTTAATCTGCTAAATGAAAGAACAATCAAAAAAAAATAATAATTAAAAGCAAAATGAAAATTAATATTAACATCCTATAGAAAAATTTTTCTGAAAAAACATCCTGTATATATGAAAAAATAATATTGATATATTGCATATCAACAAATTATTTAATAGAAAAAAAAAACAAAACAGACAAGAGAGAGAAAAAAAAATCCTAAATAATTATCTTAAATTACATGGTTCATGAATGATAAAATTTTAAACATGTTCCTGGAATATACAATGTTAATATACATCGTTCAACTCCATCAACGTACATTATAATTACAACATACATTCTCTTTCATACTAGTCTTATTCCAACTACTGGAAATAAAACATCATGCAGTTAGAGTTGCTTATGAGGAATCGTATCCTAAATAAGTCAACTCAACAGAGTTGAACGCAACGGCAAAAGGCTTTAATAGTTGCCATCCGCTGAAAATATTAATAGCTTATGGCTTCTTTAACGTGTCGCTAACTCCCGCACGGTGATTACTATAAACAAGTTTCAGTTAAAGACTGAAATAAATATGCCGGAAAGAAAAGAAAATCATAGCCAGTCGTGAAACATTGACTTTTAAATAAAATCCAAGGGTCTTTTGTGAAGTAATTAAAATATATATGTAATAAACATATGAAAATAATTCTCACAGGAAAGTGATTCAAGCGTATAAATAATACACATAGGTATGGTTTAGTTTAACGAGTTACCATAATAAACGCTCGTGCAGAAGGCTTAATTTTACAAGTTGCAAACCGCTTGAAAAAAAAAATTGAGAAAAAAAAATTGATAACATTTAACAAATTATACTATAAAGTATAATACAGATATTGAAAATAAGAGTTTACACTCCTAGAATTGCAAATATTAAATAAATTACACAATAAGTTAACCTAATACTACGATGATGATAATTAATTATAAGTTTTGACCAACGTCAATGTTAATGGTATAGCCAAACGATAATGAGGTGCATAGAAAAAAAAATAAGACAAAAAGAATCGGCTTATGCTCGCCGTGAGATAATTAGCAATAATTATATATGAATTCATATAAAGTAATTGGTAACAACCAATCTAGTCACTCAAAGAAGAAGTTAAACGCGGTAGAGGTTTAATGTCTCTGATATGCCAACGACCTAATGGGTTATTATTCATATCCACTAAATCGTAAATTAATGGTGAAACTTTATTTGAAACTTTACATTTAATAAATTTGGGTGCAAACTTAGCACAAAAATGTTTTTTAGAGGAACTTATTACATGGTTTCGCCTCCAAACAATATCACCGTTATTAAATTCTAAATTCTGATGATGTTTGTTATAATAAGTTGCATTATATTGATGTGCATTAAATAACCGTTTCTGTACTTCGGAAAAGATAGGTATTAATTGTCCTATGTTTTCAGCATATACATCCCTAGGACTGAAAATTAGTTCATCTCTGGAATCTTTATTTTTGTAGATAGATCCACATGTAACAGCTTCTCTACCAAATACTAAAAATGATGGAGTGAATTTTGTGGTTTCATTAACCGCAGTATTAATAGCAAATTGTATTTTGTTTATATAGGTATCCCAAGTTCTGTGATCTTTATCTATAAAAGCTGCAATCGCCGTTACAATAGTTTTATTGTAACGCTCAACGGTGTTAACCTGTGGACAGTAACGTGGGGTGTAATGTATTTTTGGTATGTTGTAAAATTTAAATAATTCAGATAATTCTGTACTTATCATTTGAGGACCATTATCTAATATAATAGTTTCTGGAACTCCATAAACCATAAAAACTAAATTGTCCAATATATGGCGAATAATAGAAGCGGTTGCATGTTTTATTGGAAATAACAAACAATATTTGGAAAAACAACAAGTAACTACAAATAGAAATCTATTCTGCTTACGTGAAGTAGGAAGTGGACCTATCAAATCTATGGATAAACATTGGAAAGGGCGTGAACAATGTTTGGGTTTGCCCATTAAACCAATTAAGTTTTGATTTTGGTGCTTGGTAGCTAAACAAGTCTCGCACTTAGCAATAAACATGGCTACGTCTTTATACATGCCAGGCCAAAAATAGAGATTTTTAATTCTATGGTATGTTTTAAAAGTACCAAAATGTGCCGTTTGGGGAGTAGAATGATTTTGTGTAATAACAGATTCCCTAAATTCTAATGGTATTACTTGTTTCCAATTAAATTCAGAGTTAAATAATGTGTTAGATCTACAAAATCTAAACAATTTATTATTATGAATCATGTAATCCGGAGTACTAGAAGGAAATGATAAACATTTATTATAAATTGCTAAATACCAAGTGTCTTTAGTTTGAGAAGTAGAAAAATTAATTAAATCAATTGGTTTTATACGTGATAAAGTATCTGGTACGACATGATCTGAGCCTTTTTTGTGTTTAATTACGAAATTAAACATAGATAAACGAATACTCCATCGAGCTAATCTGCCAGTAGGATTATTTAAATGCATAAACCATTGAAGGGCTGCGTGATCAGTATAAATTGTAAATTGTAATCCATTATCTAAATAACAACGCCAATGTTCTAGTGCCGTAATAACACTTAAAAGTTCACGTTCAGTGACTGAATAATTCTTTTGAGCGCCTGTAAGTGATTTACTCATATAAGCAATAGGTTTCTCAATATTATCGACTTCCTGTGTTAACATTGCGCCAATGCCGTAGGAAGAGGCATCACAATGAACAGCAAATGGTTTAGAGAAATCTGGACATGCCAGAACTGGTGTACTAATTAAAGCTTGCTTAATAGCCTTGAAAGCAATTTCAGCTTCATCAGACCACTTAAATGGAGGTGATTTTTTGCTTGTAGAAGTTAATTTAGTTAACGGTGCTGCAAGAGTGCTTAAATTAGGTACAAAACGTCTGTACCAGCTGGCAGTACCCAAAAAACGTTTGACCTCCTTAGCAGATTTTGGAGTTTGTATATCAAGAATAGCTTGAACTTTTTTAGGATCCGTTTTTAAACCATTTTCATTAACTACATAGCCTAAGTACTTTAATTCTTTCCGGAAAAATGAACATTTTGGAAAATTGACTGTGAGATTGGCATCTGAAAGTTTTTTAAGAATTTTAGTAAGTATATCGACATGTTGTTCAAAGGTTTGAGAGATACAGACTATATCGTCGATAAAATAGAAAACATTATTATCATTTGTAAGATCATTTAGTAGATTTTCAATGAATCTTTGTTGAGTAGCAGGTGCATTAGTTAAACCAAATGGCATAACTTTAAATTGAAACATTCCTCGGCCTGGAACATGGAATGCAGTTTTGAGTTTATCCTCTTTTTTTAAGGGAATATTCCAAAACGCTTTAGCAATGTCAATAGATGATATAAATTTAGCATCTTTAAGGTTATCTAATATATCAGAAATGAAAGGAAGTTTGTAAGCATCTTTTTTTGTGATATCGTTTAATTTACGACTATCAATACAAAATCGCCAAGTACCATCTTTTTTAGGTGTAATAATAATTGGGTTCAGCCATGGGCTGTCACTGGGTTCAATGACATCTAATTGTAACATATCATCAACTTCTTTACAAAGAGCTTTTTGTTTCTCAGGAGAAAGTCTGTAACAGCGTTGACGAATAGGTGGATGGTCTCCAGTGTCGGTGAAATGTTCGACTAAATGAGTACGACCTAAAGGTTTACATTCAGTTGAAATCAACCTAAACTTTTCCATAATTGCATCTGCAATAATTTTTTGTGTGTCTGTTAGAGAATGGTATTCATGTAAATGAAAGTTAGAATCTGTATTAATGAGAAAAGATGAGTTAAAATTTGAAGGTTGTAATGTGATATTACTAAGAATATCCGGAGCAAGATTAAAAGTTTTCCAAAAATCAATACCCAAAATGAGTGATTCAGTGATTTCTGGGATCACATGAGCTGTAATTAACGCAAATTTATTGTTATAAAAAGTAGGAAGAGTAATAATGCCGATAGAAGAAATAATTTGTCCGTTTGCAACATTACCTTTTATTAAACAGCTTTTTTGCATAAAAAGACCATGTTGTGATAAAATTTTATGAGAATTATTACCCAATATAGTGATAGCACTACCACTATCTAAAAGACCATTTAAAATTAAATCGTTTACTTTTATATGTAAATAAGGACGTTCAAAATCTGATGTTTTATTAAAGAGGAGAGCACAAGTGTTATAAGATTTAAAAAAAATTGTTAAAGTTTTTAACCATGTATCCCAATCTTTTTTGTCAAAATTTGATGATTTAACACTATTATTTTTATTTGTACACTCCTCGTAATTTAGTTTTTTGGAATCGACTTATTACAATTAGGACATTTACTAGTAATAAAGTCTTTTTTTCCACAACGAAAACACACTATATTAGTGTTAGTACAGTCTTTTAATAGATGTGTATTAGATCTACAACGTGGGCAAGTGAATTTATAAAAATTCTGATTTTTATTAATTGCAGCTACAGTATTAGGTAATGGATTAGCTACAGCTGCTATGGAATTATATGTACAAGCTTTAAAAGGAAATTCAGGAATATATGGTTGATTATGTGAAAGTAGAGTATCATTATACGATTTGTTATTAGAATTTGATGTAGAAGGAATAGGAAAAGAATGATAATGATCTGGTGGTGATGATGAAGAGTAGTAAGATGTATTATTAGAAACTTGGAGAATGCTTTCTGTAAATTTGCATGATTCCAAGAGGGAATTTACAGTATGTAAATCAGTAGGTGAAAGACGTAATGTGAATTCAGGTTTAAGGTTTCTAACAAGAGTATTAATTTTTTCTTTTTCGGACATTGGTTCCAAGAGCTTTGAAAAAAGAGATTCCATTGTAGCAAAGTAGATGATAATTCTCTCATTATGTTTTTGTTTACGAGCATCGATTACTTTTTTTAGTTTATAATCGTAATCGGTAATAGCAAAATCATTCAACAATGCCGATCGGAAAGATGACCAGTCATTAATAGTCGACTTTCTAGCTCTAAACCAATCAAGAGCAGATCCAGATAAAATATCATAAATATGTGAGAATAAAGATTTTTCAGAAATATTTTTTATTTGTGAAAATTCTTCAAGTTTTTGAATAAAATCCTTTGGACAACCTTCACCTTTATAAATAAATCTTTTTAAATCATTGTTAGTTCGATTTTCTGTAATTTTACTGACCTTATCAGTTAATGCTTCGAAAAAAGAAAGGGGTTGTAGATTAATATTTTGTATCGATTCTGCGGAATGATATGTGGAATGTGTTGGTGATTTTTCCAAATTTTTAAAACGTGAGTCTAATTGAGTTAAATCATTCCAACATGAATTTATTAAATCTAACTGCTCTGAAGATAAATCTGATGTAATGTCAATGAGGCCTAATCTTGTTCTTATATGAGTTAAATAAGGTGAAATTTTTTGTTTCCTAATAGGATAAGAGTTTATACAAGCTTCAACAAGTTTTAAATTTTTTTTAATGGCATTAATATCTTCTGAAAATTCTTCAGGGCTATTTTGTAAAATTTCTGTTTCAGAATCTACATTAATATTTAATAATAATGATCGTAGTTCGTCTACAGATTGCGTCGAAGAAAAATTTATATTTCTGATTTTTAATTCATAAATTATTTCAGGTTTATTTAATTGTGAAAAATTCATTGCAAAATCAAAAAAAAATGTTAAAGTGAAACAAATTTGTTAATAGTCGTTATGCAGAATAGAGCCTTAAAAATATACGTATTTTCAAGTGATGGAAATGAATAGAAAATGTTATTTAAATAGTGAAATTACTGGGTTATAGAATGTTGTGTCTTCAGAAAATTTCTTCAAGGATATTATAACGAAAGAAACTAAAGAAACTTAAATGTCTGAATAATTTAGCAGTATTTTGATATATTATAGTAGATATATTATAGTAGATACATATATAAATATATTATAGTGAATGTTAATGATTGAAAATGGTAACAAATAAAGTTTTATGCCTGACCTCAATAATAATTATAAAAAAATTATTTTTAATGTTGCAATTCTTCTGTTCCTTTTGTTCCTTCTGTTCCTTCTGTTGCAATTTCTCCTCTCATCTCAATAAGCTACGTTTGAATATTCGGGCGCCAGTATGTAGCGTAGTTTCAATAAAACACAAAATTCTCTCCTGTGTTTATTTTTTCGGTAAAATTTAAAATATACAAAGATGCCTGTAAATACAAACAGAAAAATATAAACAAAATTGAAATAAAAAAATAGTCACACAAAATAGAACAGAAATATTAATACAATTAAATTTGATCTGAAAAGAAAAAATAACAATAAAATAAATTTTAATGAATGAGAATCCTTACCAACAATTTTGGCTACGCACACTCGTGAACGTAAAAAATAAACTTTGATTTTAGATAATAAAATATCTTAACTATATAATTTTGAATGATAAACTCGGAAAAAATAATAAATAAATAGATTCAAGTTGCTTTGATGAATAATTTTTCGTGACTGACTTGTCAAATCAAAACATTGCCGTTCTCCGACACTACGTAATTCCTAGTTTAAAATTACGTCGGGAACAACAAAAAAAATAAAATTAACTGACAAAAAGAGGTCGAAATAGACAACCGTCACAACTTTAACGGGGTCAGCGGTGATGGGGAGAGAGTCTCTGCGGAGAACTTTGTCCTCCACCGCTTTGGTGTGAGAGGGATTCGCGGGTTGCGTGCTGAGCGAGCATTGTGAAGCAACGCTGCCAGCGAAGCATTCGGCTTTCTCTTCGACTTCGAAGGCAGTAGTCCCATCGGGACGAGTAAGAGGAGGGACGTGAGAGGCGGTGTCTACGTGTAAGGCTCGGGCCATACTGTAATACGCTTGGTGGGAGATATTCTCCATGAGATCGTTCATTTGAGCGTCTCGGAGTTCCGCGAGGCAAGACCTAACTTTATATGCGGGCGTGGGATATTTCTTGGCTCTCCGTAGAGCCGCGTTCTTAGCTTTAATAAGATTAAAGCTAACGGCTAAGGGAAGCGTGGGTTTGCCTTGCTTAGCAACCTTTTCGTTATCGATGATGGTTGAGTTGATAGCATCAGTGAGTGAATTGACTAATAAATCTATTTTGTCCGGGCTGTCTAATTGATCGGGCGAGATCGCAAGCGGAGAGTTCGGGGCCTTTAAGGCGGAAACTAACGTATTTTTAAAGCCCTTCCAGTTGGTAAAGGTCTTAGGACGTTAAGTGACGTTATCGTTAGGCGGTCCTAGCACGAGGGAGACGGGGCGGTGGTCAGAACCTAGGTCATCGAGCGGTTCGATAGACCTGAGATCGAGGTTCATTTGCTTGACGATTGCAAAGTCGAGGATGTCAGGAGAGTGGTTCGGGTTGTCGGGATAGTGAGTGGGAGTGATGGGGGAGACGACGTCTAAGTCGAGTGAGTTGGTGATGTCGAGGATAGCGATACCGCTTTGGCTGGTTGATAGGCACGTCCAGTCAGTATGTTTGGAGTTAAAGTCTCCGAACATAATGACTGAAGGGCCGAGGGCGAGAATGGTCTCAAAGTCGCTGCGGATAGGTCTGGTGCCACAAGGTATGTAGACTGAAGCTATGATGATGGTCGGATGACCAGTCATAGCCAATCTACATACAGTGGCTTCCATGTTGAGGAGAGGAGGGGTAGGGAGAGGACAGCAATGGAATCCTCTTTTGTACTATATAGCAGTGCCGCCGAAACCGTCGGAGTTGGGCCTATCATTACAAGTAAACGCGAATAGCGAATCCCCTGGAGCGGTTAGGAGTGAGCCATGTCTCCTGGAGAAGTAATAAGTCTGGGTCGTTGTTCTGAAGGAACAGTTTGAGCTCAGGAAGGTTGGTGCTAAGGCTCCGAACGTTAAAAGATACTAGGGATAAGCCCTTGGGTTTGATACGACCGGACGCGGGATTTGCGGGTCTAGACATTATAATTTACTTATTTACGAATTTATACAAAAATAAAATTTATAACGAAGTTAGAAGCGAGTGATGCTCGGATCAGTTAAGTGACAAGTGGTAGCTTAAAATTTATGACGCAAGTGATTAAGTAGATTAGGATTCGTTCTATTTTTCGCATAAGTAGGTGGGCGGAGCTTCTCACTTAATACGTTTGGACGTGATTTTTTAGTTAAGTGCATAAGTTGACAAAGCGGTTGGCAGCAAGAGCTCGTATTTATTTCGCATATTCTCGTTTTTTTCAAAATGTCGGAGTAGAGTTTAGTTTCAACTTTAAAATTTGTTGAAGAATATTTAAAATAGAATAGAACTGTAGAATAAACGAGACAAAAAATGTTGGAAAAAACGTATTCTAGTAATTTCCGAATCAAATTCTTCACTGAATTTGTCCAAAATCACGTTTACCAGATATCTACGTACAGAATTGACGAATTCCTTGACATTCATCACTGCTCATTTTCATTTAACTTATGAACTGAACTACTTGACATGTAGTAACTTAAATTTTTGTTAATAACTTAACTACTTAATACATGTAAACCGCACATTAGGGTTGTCAAAGGTGTTAAAGTAAAAAAATTTAAATAAAAAATTATGGACGTCTTAACCAGCCCCATAATTCAAATTCTTTTACAATATATTCTAACAATGGTATATTTTCTGATACTTAAGTATTATGCTTGCTTTATTTTACACCTATATATTATTAAATCTACTGCTGAAAACAATAAATTTAAAACTGCACTATTAACGCTTGGTTTACTTTAGCCTGACGACCTCTTTTGCGTCGTTTTCTTATGCTTTATTCGGGAATATATATTCCTGAATAAAGCATATTAGAATGAAGTATGTTATTAAGGTCGCAATAGCCACATTATTTTGATTCCTAAATAAAAAGTGATAATGTATTAAGTATTTATTTTTCACCTTTGAATACAATACAATTTAGAGTTCAAGTAATAAATATTCTTTGTGCCCAACAAGTTCACTTAGGGAATTTATCTATTCATTCATCACGTATTCTTGTTATAAAATTAGTACTTAAGTAACAAAATAACAACCATACTGACAATGAATTACGACATGAATAATCAGATTCACTCAAAACGAATTATGTAATCATAATTAAAAAGAATTGTTTGGAACAAACATTCAAATTTCAATAAGTCCACTGTTTTTAACGCTCTGTCAATGCTGGTGAGAAACAACATGTCAGTTTAGCCAAAATTACTCAAAAAATTCGTACAGACATTTTTTTGAAATCTAATTCTGCACACAAGGTCCTCTGATAAATAGAAATTAGGAAACGGTAGTCAATACAACGCTTTTTCAGTCATAAAGCTAGCGCCACCCATCAGCGACAACATAAATCACGTTAAGGTAGTGTTGCAAAAAATTAATATCACAAATCATGATTTAGGCAAAGCGTCGTTTTGTTGTTAGTATAGGCATTTTATTTAATGTGTCTTACATAAAGTTTTTTTTATCTCATTTTAATATTATTCTAACTTGAAATGATACAATTAAAATCTAAATCACAATAAACATTTGTAGACGACATTTATCCGAATTAAATAAACAAATGAAATCTACGTCACGGGAATGTTATATCTACAAATATGGTCGCTTCATTCTTAGTAAAATGAGTTTTTATATGTAGACTTTCATCGTTTCGCACTTCATACTCTGTTTTTAACTCAAGTTCACATTCAAATATGTATTTATTTCTCAACATTGACAATTACTTGTTCTTATTGACGTTAAATAAGAATGACCTTCGTGATGAAGAACTTGCAAAAAATTTCACGGGAATTTTTTTTTCGAAATATATTTACAATGTCTCTTTACATCTTCACAAAATTATTCTTATCTGCATCTGTTAGCTCGGCAAGTCTCCAAGTACCCAAACGACGAAAACCTTCAAACGACACCCGTTTACGAGTTAACACGGGATCCAGCCATCGTCCTCCTCAACTAATACAACCATAACAGGTGGCGTATCTAGGTTTTTTGTCAGCAATAGATATGTCTCTGATTGAATCTCATATTCAGGCAAGAATGTATGTTTGTTTCCTAAGCATCCCTTTTGTTTCCAACCACACAGTTGGTATATTTGTCTGGGGATTATTATTATTATATTATATTATATTATATATATCCCTTACTGTGCCGTTAATATAATTAGCACTGGCGTAGATAGAAATATTAGGTCTCATATGAAATTGGCATTTTGTAAGGGAGGAACATAAAGTCAATAAAAAAAAAATATAACATATTTATTTAATCAAAGTGTGTACCATTGCTATCTATGCAATTTGCCATCTCATAGGTAGTTCATTGATCCCTTTACTAAAAAAGCCATTCGGACGGGAATTAATAAAATCTTTAAAGGCGCTTTGGACTGCCACAGCGGAGTTGAATGTTTTCCCTTGCAAGAAGTTATCCAAATTTTGAAAAAAATTGTTGGTGGAAAACCTGTTGGAGCAAGGTCCGGGGAGTACGGTAGGTGTCTTAGACATGCCAATTGAAGCTACTCTAACTTGGTAGTCGTCTTTTGTGCAGTGTGTGGTCTAGCTTTGTCCTGAAGCAGCAGTGGCCTAGAGAGTCAGCCTCGGTTGTTTAGCAGCTAGCTTTTCCATCATATTTTGCAGTTGCTGACAATAGACATCTGTCTTAATCGTCTAACCATATTTAAGAAAGCTGTAGTGAACGACACCGGCACTAGTCCAAATGTAACTTCACGCTCACAAGTAACTTTTTTTGAGTCAATTTACGCTTGGATTTAGCTGGTTTGCCAGGGTTCAACCATGGCGATGAGCGTTTCCGATTGTCATACAGGATCCACTTTTCTCACATTCAATTTAAAATCCTTTCATTATTGTACCGGTTGAGTAATGTTACACTGCAATCAACGCGCGTTTGTCGGTTTGCTGCACCCATTTCATGAGGTACCCATCTCTCAAGCTTTTTCACGTTACCAATTTGCTTCAAGTGGATTAAAACAGTTTTGTCACTAACACCACAGCCTACAGCTAATTCGGACATGGTTTGCGATTACACACAATAGCCTTCAATTCTTCATTATCAACTTAGGTCTCCAGCCGTCCACGGGGCTTGTTCTGCAGGTCGAAATTTCCAGAACGAAAACGTTGGACCTAAAAACGCACTGTCTTTTCTTTTGCGACACCGCCGCCATACACAGCATTAATAGTTCGAGCCGTTTCTGCAGTACTGGTGCCACGGTTGACTTGTACTCGTAACTAACGTAAACTAAGTGACAAAACAAATGAACTACGGTTGTCGAAACACAAATGCGCGAGTTAATAGCTATATAAGTTTGAAATTGGAATTCTCAACAGGTCAAATTGGCCAGTACGACAAAACGCCAATTTCATATGTAAGGACATATATGACTTGTCTTGCACAAAAATTTTCTAAAAAAGGTATACTGAATTGATTTATGATTGTTATTTTAACCATGACTTTTTTCACCCTACCTAGCCTTGACCACTAGGCATATATTAAAATCGCCTTACTCAGATTCGTTTTCATACCCTTTTGAGTACGCATAACGTTCTGTCCGGTAACTATAGATTGCCAAAACCAAGCCTTGTTTAAGCAATATGAAATTTACTATGAAGTAAAATTAAAATTATATTTCTCTAATATTAAGTTTGCGACGTCTTAATAACGTGTATGTTGGCCGTTAAAGAGATATGTGGCTAATTATACATGAGTATTAATGAAGTGATCGCCTACAAAGAATAAATTCAAGTCCTTTTTAGTACCTTAACAGCCATTTGAACCAAGGTACTTTATCATATATAACAGTTATATGTAACTCTAATTAAAGGGTGTCTCATTAAGAGTGCACTTTTTCATTTTAAAATAAATACAAGTATTTTATGACAGAGTTGTGATATTTTTATTGTATTGTAAAGAAGACTTGTTCCGATTAAGTAGGGAATAAAATAACCGGCAAATGAACCCCACGGCACCGGTGACAGGCCATTTACTCTTTTCATTAAATT
Organism: Marasmarcha lunaedactyla; assembly: GCA_923062675.1. Lineage (NCBI taxonomy): Eukaryota > Metazoa > Arthropoda > Insecta > Lepidoptera > Pterophoridae > Marasmarcha > Marasmarcha lunaedactyla. The sequence goes on along the minus strand of OV281346.1, from coordinate 19,157,953 downwards.
TTCTGTAGACTTTTGCACAGAGATGTGGCTGTATCTCACCGATGACGCGTTGGATTGCCGATTTGAGCTTGGGAATTATTTCGGGTTTATTCGCATAAACCCAAGATTTCACAAAACCAAAAAAAAAAAAAAATAATAATCACATGGCGTTAAATCGCACGATTTTGGTGGCCAGTTAACATCAGAATTTCGTGAGATAATGTGTTCTGGAAATCGTTTGGAAGTCGATTGTTTCATGCGCGATGTGGCAGGTTGCGCTGTCCTGCTGAAACCACATGTTGTCCAGATTCATGCCGTCCAGTTGAGGCCACAGAAGTCCGTTATCATATTCCTGTAACGAATGCCGTTCACAGTAACTGCAATTTCGGCTTCATTTTCAAAAAAGTAAGGTCCAATCACGCCGCCTGACCAAAATCCGCACCAGACAGTTACTCGTTGTGGGTGCATTTCTTTCTCATTGATTGCATGAGAATTTTTTGAGTCCCAAATTCAACAATTTTGTGTATACACGAAGCCATTCATATGGAAATGCGCTTCATCGGAGAAAATGACTTTTTTCGAAAAATTGGCATCGACTTCACTTTGCTCCATTACCCATTGAACGAATTGCCGGCGCTTTCCGTGGTCTGCTGGTTTGAGCTCGTGAGTTAACTGAAACTTGTACGCATGAAGGTGGATGTCTTTAGTCAACATTCACTGCGTAGTGCTTCGTGAAATTTTAAGTTGTTGAGAACGATGTCGAATTGATGTTTTCGGGTTTTCGGCGACACTCTCGTTTACAGCAGCAATGTTTTCAAGAGACCGACCGGTACGTTGACGCATAGGATTCTTATTATCCATAATTGAACCAGTTTCTTCAAATTTTTTGACCACTCTTCGAATGGTTGACACATTTGGTGCACTTTTTCGACTGAAAATTTGGTGAACTTTGCGAGCGGAAAACAGAGGTGATAGCTGTCAAATTTTAGAGTTGCCACATGCATGAAAAGAAACATTTCCAATTTTAAAAAGTGCACTTTTACTGAGACACCCTATACTTCATTACAAAGTAATTAGAGTTACCTCACTACTAAGTTATTACCTATCTTACGCCCATTTTCACCAAATGCCCCTTTATAATCCCATAGTTATGTTTTACATAATATCCCCTTCCCTTTGGACCGTAAAGGCGATTGGACTCGGGCACTCCGTAAATTTATTATTTATTATTTATTTATTTCAAAATTTTTTGTAATTTATTTCAAAATAATCTTCCAGTAATTTTCTGATAAATACCAGAGTTGCATACGATTTAAGTATTTAAACTGCGATGAGTAAACGGGACAGCAAGTAACCAGACAACTACACTCGGCGTCACAAAAATCGCACCTTTCGAAAAAGCAACTTTAAAAAGCTTATAATAAAAAAATCTTAAAAAGGATAAAAGTTACAAAAACTAAATTTAAAAAAACATAAAAAAATCTCAAATCAGGCCTTAAAAATCTAGTGTTTCCTCCCCTTGCTTTGATGACAGCTTCCATCCGATCCTTTATGGACCTCACGAGGGTCACCACTCTCTCTTGGGGTATGTTCTCCCATTCTTCCTTCACGGCATCCTGAAGCTCTTGGAGAGTGGTGGGAGCAGGATCACGTGCTCGTACGTGTCTCTTTACATCGTCCCAGAGATGCTTGATCGGGGTTAGGTCTGGACTTCGTGCTGGTCACTGCATAACAGGAATCTCAACCTCTTCCAAGTAGTCCCACACAGAAAACGCAGTGTGGCAACGGGCGTTATCGTGCATTAACATGAAACCATCGCCAACAAAACCGGCATACGGGACCACATGGTCTTGTAAGATTTCTGTTATGTACCGCCCTGCATTCAGCGACCCTTGCCCGCGACCACCGCCAGTCCGAGAGACGCACACAAGTTCCGTTTTCCCTTCAACGGATATGCCACCCCAGAACATACAGGAACCACCTCCGTATTCGACGGATTCCTCTATACACGCTTGGGTAAAACGTTCCCCTCTTCTTCAGTATACCATTCTGCGTCTATCGTTGCAGAAAAGACATACTCGTGTCTCAGTGTAAAGAGAACGGCCCTCCACTGGTCAAGCGTCCAGTTGACATGCTCCTGAGCAAATTGTAACCGCTCTCTCCGATGTCGCACGGTCAATTTTGGGCCTCTAGCAGCTCTGTGAGCTCTTAATTCCTTTTCTTTCAATCTTCTTCTAATCGTAGAGACACTCACAGACGTTCTACGAGCTGACCGGAGCTCTTGTTGCACCTCAACAGCATTGCTGAAGCGGTGGCGCAACGACGTAGACACAATGAAATGGTCGTCTCTTTCTGATGTACAACGTTTTCTTCCGGATCCACGTCTTCGGGTATAGCCACTAGTCTCACGGAACCGTTGGTATACTCGTCGTACTGCAAATCGGCTAAGGTTCAACTGTCGAGCAACGTCAACCTGTCGCAGTTCTGTTTGCAATAGAGCAACGATTTGAGCGGCTTCTTCAGGGGTTGTATTCATCTTCAGGTACAGTTCTTTTGCATATGTTGTTCCAGTGTGTTCACTCTAAAGTCTGAGTAGCGACTGACCCATTTCTTACCTGGACATAACATTTTATACCCTTTTAAGGTAGCCCAACTAGCGCTCCTTAAGTGAGCATTTTTTCCAATATCTTATTGATTGGTCTCTGGTTAGAAATGGTAATTGATTTTTTAATGATACAGGTAATAAATGTAAAGGTATTGAAGTGCACTTTACAATGATATTTCTTTTTCACGCGTGGTATTTATGGGCCAGATTCTAGAAGCAATTTACTGAAAAAAACATAAAGGTGCGATTTTTGTGACGCCGAGTGTATATTATGCGTGTCACTTTTCATAGTGACGATACTTAACTCTCACCACTCGTACGCAAAACTGCTTGTCCCAAAGGCAAAAGCAATAGCGGATCTTTTAAATTAAGAATCGAAAATGTCGACGCAACGTCTCCCACAGTGACTCGGACATCAATCTATATATACATCTATATACATAAAGAGTCAGTTATCTGACGGAAACTTAAGGTCAATCAAAACGTAGTGATTCTGTGATCTGTTATGATCCAATTTGCAAAATATTTTGTACATTACACATTACAGTTTATCTTGTCTTCGATACCTACTATGTATCTAGTAAAAAATTCTTTCAACAGTTTTCGTGCACGTGCCCTAAGTATCATAGTCTCTAGTGCTGCCGTAAAGTTTGAATTTTGACAAGTAAGTATATTCCTGTCGCAATGCCCTTATAAGCCCTGACGAAAACCATCAGTATTGTAAAAGAACTGAACGTAGTCATTTACGTCCAGTACTTCAGTATGAGATATCCAGTCAGTCTGTGTTAGTGTTCTAATACATTTCTCGTACTCGGTTTTACGAAAGTTAAACTATTCTACTATTTCTTTGGATGAAGTGGAAAATAGAGACAGTGATATCTCGGGAGGGGGATGATGTGCATCAATTCTGCTTATTGGATTGACTTAAGTTACATTAAACTCGTCTGGTCGATTAGTAATTAAGAGATCTAGATCTTTGTGTAGATATTTTGTATAAAATTAATCTGATTTATTGATGTGGAATTAAGAAGACTGCTGTTGATTTGACATAACTTGAATTTAATAGCAAGATTACTAGCACCATTGCAGATCAGAGGGATTGAAGTCCCCTATGATGCAAGTTATTTCGTTGTCGCGATTAAATATAATTTCAAATGTGTTAAAAAACTCCTCCTTCGTAAGTAATTTGGCGTTAGTAAACTACGCATAAGTTTATAACTATTGACTTATTACATTTTATTTGTATCCACACATCCTCAACATACTCGAACTGCTTCATGACAGAGTTTCGTTAATGCCACTAGCACATCTGCGCCATAGATTTTTATATATTATTTCCGGAATGTTTGCTTTGTCTCTATCCCTGCGTATAACACAGTATCTGCTGTCAAAAAATCACTTAATAATACTGAATCATTGTACTTAACCATGTTAACCACGTACTTAAGCACGCTAGTACATAGAATATCGAAATTGCAGCAACATATGTTGTTATAAATGTCTATCGTTGTAGTATTTATGCCACGTACATTCTGATGATAAATTATATAGCCATTAAGAATCAATGAAAAGTAATTGAATAGCAATTGACGGAATTTAATACAAAATCAACAAATGAGACCTAAAATCCTCGTATATTTTAGTAAGGGTATTTTTGGGCCAAAATTTGACCGTTACGGATCCACACTCTATATTAATCCACTTTGTCAGTCGTCCGTCGAAACAGATCTGAAAATTCAAAGTAGTTTTCGAGCTTAAAACACTAGCCGATGACGATACCACATCACATTGTACAGAATTTATTTTGATATGATGATGGGTAAGAAGAGAAAATTACAAGTGCTATTTGGTACTTCAAGCATTCGAAAAATAATCTTGACTAATGGCATGTTCTACGACAAGGTACCGTAAGAATAACGCCGAAACCATTTTATCAGGTTTATACAATTTATGTAGACACCTACTTCTACCTACCTATCTCTCGGAAATAGTAACATCTGTACCATTTATTTATGTTCTACTTCCTAACAAAAGTCAGAACACATGGAAATGTCTAGAAACCGTTCAGCCTGGTTCTTGATAACCGTAAAGGAGTATTAACATGAAATGTTACTACTTCATTAGTCGCACTTGGTTCATTAAATTATAGTGATCATGATTATTATCTCGACTAACGATGCGTTGCTGACCGTAGCCTTCTCGTGTAATTGCACAGGCTGTTCCGTCCCTTTGACCGAAGCACAGCCACGTAAACGGAATTATTTTGGCGGTCAACGTAGGTAGTTTGTGGGATGGTAGATGGATAAAGTGGCAAATCTAGCATAATGCTCGAGAGGGCAAAATTATACGAACATCTCTTTCATTAACGTAGTTTAGTTGAAAATCAAAAACTGGTCTATTGCTTCAATTTATTATACACAATATTAATATCGTCGTGTCAATGACGTTCGTGCATTACAATTACCATTGATTACAAAACTTCTGAAGTAACGACGTATTCTCCAACTAAACAACTAGACTTCGTGCTGAGACGTAAGTAGCCTTGTTCTCCCCAAGCCTCACCCCAGGAGTTTTTGATAAGCCAATAGTCCTCTGAAAAAAAGTTGATAATATATTTTCCACAAATTATTAGATATTTGATAGATTTAGGTATTGCACACATTAGTGTTATTGTCGATTAATCAAAGCAAGCTTTATAATTATCTAAATTGTATAAGTACAATGGTTTCTTTTTTAGTATTAAAACAACATTTGTAAATATATTATATAACTATTTGTCTGTAACTCTTTGCTCCTTATGTTGTTCTTATTTCGTGTTGTAGTGTATATGTTGAATAAATGTGTAAATTTGAATTTGAATTTGAATTTGTTTTGTACGCGAATGCGTTGACGTGTTTCCAACCATCATTACTTCATTTCTTATTCAACTGAACAAATAACTTTCGCTTTTATTTTTCTCTTTCGCTCTCTGTCTGTTTTTATATTTTTTTGTTCGATTTACCTAATGTTTTTTACTGGTTTTAGAAATTTTTAATAAATTGTAGAAACGTTTTACTTACTTGAAACGAATACATTGAACTCTGCTTTATTTTAAAGTCCATTTTGTTTCCTTATATCTATTATTTTTTCTGTTGCCTGACAAAGTGACATCAATGCTAATGTTTGCACTGAGTACCTAATGAAGGTTTGAAAATACGAACGAGTTATCAAACTGAACAAAGAGCTTGATGTTTAGTTCCCCGTCGTTTTAACTAACAGGGTATGGGCAGTGTTCAGATGGATCTTTTCCTGGTTTATTTTCGAACAAGAAGGAAATGACAATCTTAAGTATAATATGATGATCTACCTTCACCCTCTTTGCCGTATCCGACTAGAGTCACTGCATGATTCAATTCAGGGAACATATCACAATCTGTTGGATTTATCACTCCACTTTGGTAATGTTGTAAATCATCAGTAGCATAGATACCTGAAAATAATATAAAATCAATTATTTGGGCCAAGAACATAAACGTCGTATAAACAAACACGAAGATTATTGGGTCCTGGTATCAGAGCTCTCATCAACTGGAACTTGTGATCATAAGGTTTATGTCATTATGTATATACTTATATGGTTATGACTTATATTTCAAGTTTGTGGATTGTGTATCCAGTGTGGCAATTCTACCAGGCCTTTATGGATCGTTTTATTTAAACGTTGTTTTTTTGTTTTAAATCAAATTTTGATTATCTGAACTCATGTTCGTCATGTAGAATTTTTAATAATAGCCTGAGACATGAATCCAAAAACCTATGAAATGTCACGTTTGAAACGATACTGCGCCGACCCATAACAGCAGACGTACCACAGCCTATTCTACTATATCAAAAGAAATGGAAGCCTTTAGATTTTATATAATGAGGACTAGCTTAAAAAAGAAAAGTATTTGAGTAAATCATACGTACAAAACTTTAGGCTTGACGAAGTGGGTAGAGTACATCTTTTGTCACTTCATCTTCACCATCACAGCGTAAATGCATCTTCAGCTTTTAAAAGATATACCGAGATGTAGACCGAGAGGAAAAGTCCGAAGGCTTCTCGGCTCTTATAAGAAATTGTTTATACAATAAATTCAAATAATATTCAGTTTCATGGCTTTTCTTTCATTTTAATCACCATGTTTGTTAGAGAGATTTGATCCTTCTGCTTCACTCTATTGATTAATGCCTTAATAATATAGGTTGTTGTTTTTAGGTTTTTGCCGGTTTGATTGGCGTGCGTGGAATGTTTATTTCTAAATATCTTTGAATACAGTTTTTTTTCTTTTAAATGGAATGTTTCCTAAGAGTAGAACTTGCTATCTCCAGTATTTAGAGTACTTTCCCTCCAGGTGGCACAGCAAAGTTCCACCCTGCAAATATGATCCATTTATCATGGAGGATATGGTTCGAATCGAATGCAATATTGTCCAAGAGTCAGTGACACAATCGGCCCACAGATTCGAACTAACTAGCTAATATCTTAAATGTGTATGTCATTGGCTTACTTGGATTATTTAATAATTGAATAATTTACCATTTCAAATTAAATTCAGTTCAAATTTTGGTAAGTAGTGTCCTATATTAGGAAGTTGAGATTCATTTACCGTATTTTGATGTTTTATTTCTGTAATTGTAATTTTGTATTTATTTGTAGTTTTTTTTTAAATTTTGTATAATTTTATCTTACTTAACCTAGGAAATATTTTCATGTTTCCATATTTTTCGTTCAATATGGTGAGTGATTTGAGAGTCTAGTAGTCTGAACAATTCTGTGATTTTAAATTAAATTTTATTTTATTTTAGTTTTCTCTGTGCTTTTTTATGGTCTACAAATCTTAATTAATTAGTAAATCGTAATTTTATTTATTTTATTGTCTAGTATTTAGTATTAAAGAATAAAACTGTGATGAAAAAGAAAGTATTTTTGAATAAAACACTTTTTACCGGATATTATCGCGTATATTTTAGATAGACTTCTATCGTGACCACGGCAACTGCAAAGATGCCGAAACGTCGAAATAATTTTAAAATTATCTAAAATATACGCGATAATATCCGGTAAAAAGTGTTTTATTTAAAGTATTTTTGAAATTGAATGTTTTTATAAAGTAGTAATAATAATGATGTACCTACGTCCTTATTTCTTTAACGTGAGGATAGGTACCTTTTTTATTGATCAGTATTTAGATAACATTGTGTGAGGCTGTATTGATGCAATCTAACAAAGAGATGTATAGATTCCATACTAGACCGAGATCTATCTGTATTATGAAAACCAGCCATTCTTCATAGCGATGTTAATTACATACTACAACACATCCCATGTTTTAGGATAAAGATTAAAGGTTTTGGGTGTACGAAAAACTTGTAAAAATAAAATTTATATTTAGAATTTATAAAAAGAACTCCACTTCAGCTTTCCCTAATAATAACATACTCCTCTGTGCTGCATAAACGAATTGAACTAGCCAATTTTAAACTTGCATTTTTAAATTATACTTGTTTTGCCTTGAAATTCTCAGGATTTGGTCAACTTTTTTATTTACTTAATACTTGGGTATTTCAAACACTCGGTTCTGGCATCTTTAGGTCAAAGTAATGATGCTATAGCTGCGTGCAGTGAGGTTAAAATCCTTAGGAGCTGCATCAGAATCGTGTGCAGTGCAGTGTCTTCGGCATACGATATGATGTTGCAACTCGGAATGGACATTTGACAGAGACCATTGATGTAAATTTTGAATAATATTACATTGTATTAGAATTCGGGATTGCGCTTTCTCGAGGGACACACTGTATAGTTATCATGCGTATACTCGTACGGTACAGGAGCCTACTGTACTGGGCCGTCACACAATATATTCATATCGTTCCCTTATTTATTTAGATGACGATAAACCGATTCAATAGAGCGACATTAATTCTCACCAGCTTTAGATCCATTGCGGAAGTTTGAGTATGAATTGATTTAATACATACCAATTACGACAGGTCCATGGTCAACTAATACTTTTCGGAGCTGATCAGCGGTTGCTTTGAACTTTTTATAACTTTTCACTTTAGCAACACCTTGTTTGGGGTCCGCATGGCATTTTCTCTTTTGGACGACGTCGGGATAGTCCTTAAGTTCAATCGCCCCAGTTGTATTGGCCAACCACCTAAATTACGAAAGTATATAGAAGTAAGTCGGTACAAAGAGATAGTTGTAGTATTTCTGAAAGATTCTGTTATAGTTTAATGGAAATGGTATATGGGACATGAAATTGTAAAATCATACATTAACTATGCAACGCAATAATTAAATACCTAGAAAGAAAGAAATAATTTGTTTGCAGAATATGGTCTAGGCTATATGTTACAATGAGTGAGTACAGCATATTAAACCGTTGTGACTAAAACCTACCAAACCTACAAAACCATAAGAAAGAAGTTGGATGAACAAAACTAGAATTTAATAAAACACTTACTCCATGACTTTGTGTGGATATCCACCGTTGCAACTAAATGATTCGGAGCAGTCCAATGGATACTGTTCAGAAAAAGCGGTTAGTTTGTGTTTGATTGAATATTGCCCTTCAATTTCACCTGAAATTTTAGAATAATAATTATGACTGAAATGTTGGTTTGGTTCAAATTGTTTGATCAGTAAATAAACTGAAGAAAAAAATAAACTAGGATAAAAATTATTCGACTTCGTCTTAAAACCCTAAATATTTAATGATAAATAAATGTTATGACATTGTTAGGTTCAAGGTAAAGAAACAGAACTGACCAGGCCAATCAAAAAGTTTTGCAATAAATTGTTTTCATGTATGGAACGCTGGCAAGTTGTTATTTATTTTCGAAAATTCGATTATTTATAAAATACATTTGTTCCAAATTAAAATTTCCCTATGAAATTTTTTACCGGCATTATGACACTATTGTGTATCATAGAAATATTGATCAGTGTCGTGAGCATTTTCGTGCATTGGTTTATTACGATGTCAAGTCTAACTAGATACCTGATGAATTATTTAATCGACTTCAATTAGATTTCATGAACAAAGCGCCTTTTAAATCAACCGTGCACCGCTGCTATAACGAGCATAAGTACGATTGCTTAAATTTGAAGGATGAAGAACGAAGTTGTCATCTTTTTACTGTTGTTATCTATGGAAGAAAACGTGCCACAAGTGTAAAATTAGATTCATCAAAACCGAGGAATTCCAGACGAGGAGACCCAGCACAATTTGCAGATTGGATCGGAAAGTGTTCATGATTAAATTTTGAGTTATAATGAACACCGTGAGTTACTCCAACTTTTCCAAATATTGCATTTTATATCACAACCACATTTAAATAATTGTTACTAAAATATTGAGCAGCTTTAATTTTTTTTGACCTAGTAGTTTAGTAGCAGTAGATTCGCTTTTGCTTGTTTTGTCCATAGTTTTGCAACAGTTCTTCCTTCAATAACCGCCATAATATGTAAATGTGTTAGTATTCTGGTTGAAGGGAACAAACAGCCGCTGCAATCATTGTAACAAAGGCAGTTTGAACTGAACAACTGAACCTGAATATTGAGATTACAATAATTAACAGAAATGCTAAATGAAAAGCTGCACAACATATTATACGGGTAGTGAATAAACACTTAACTGTATGGCTTTTAGGTAAGATATGAATGTACGTTCTTTTATAACTGTAGGACAAAACACACTTAGGCCGACCTACGCTGTTCTGTGTTAAAAATTCAAGCTAACCCTGTTTAAAAAATTGCTGTATTTCTCTGTCAGTCCCATAGACATAGACAGTGATGGATGTACATTGTAACCGGACTAACCAGCTAACTCCAAATCGAATTGTTAAGACGGGTCTGCACAATTCGGCCATATATTTTATAATTGGCTTTGGGGTTAGAACGTTTCCGAAACTAAGCTACTAGAACCAATCGCGCAGTATTTAGTTCGCATAAAATCCTTAAAACTTACCAATGGAAGCAAAAATGAAACACGATCCACAAGAGCCTTGGTCTTTCACAGCTGTGACTCTTCCCTTTTTTCTATAATCCAGTTCGTCTGGAATACTATATTCCATATCCGGAAGAACAAGAGGCTCTAGTTCATTCAGGGAATCCGTTGGAATGCACGAAGCCATCGACTTGAATTCATCTTTGGACATATCTGTAAGCGAGTTGATGCCAAGCACGTTCGCTCCGGACTCTTTGTTGTATGCATTTATATACTTCAAGTTCTCTTGAAATACTTTGAAACGATATTTGTATTCTTCATCATCGTATACTTTTTTATGTTCAATTAAGAAGCTTTGGAAAAGATCTTCAGCCAGTTCCAGGTCGTATTGAATTGCATGCGATAGTTGATAGCTGCTTACCAAGACATTTGCAACGAATAAAGGTGACACTATAGCCACCACAAACACGATCAACGAAGTAGACATTGCTCTATGTGTTCGCTGTCCCGTGTGTGTGTAGAGAGTGCAGTGAATATGTGGGACTGGTTCACGTTTTTATAGTCAACGTGTTACCTTATTGTATTTCAAAATTGTAAAATATTAAGATATTTAAGAAACATTCCTGATATTAGAACTATAGAATGTAAGAAGAATTCAACTTTAAAATATTAACTAGTATGAAACAATGTGTCTGGAAAATATGCCGATAAAATTCACAAAATAGTACTTTTTATTTTTTATAAACATTACTTTTTTAATGGTTAATAAGTTAGCACTTTCCGGATCGGTAGTTTTATTTTATTTGATAGCATTTTTTTTAACAAATTTGTGCAAAAACTTGTCAAATCCTGTAAAGCGGTTATCAAAAGGTCGTGATTTGATTTCGTTGGTCGTATCGTGGACAAACACTCAAGTATAGTTTCCTGCACTCTGGATAGAAAGAAAGCCAAAGCCTTCGAGGCTAACTTGTTTCTTGCACATTTTTTGTTTATTTTGTTTAGGATGATAGTTGTCTGGATCATAGCGCAGATAGAAAGCAGACCCTGGAGGTCATACGTACATTAAACATAGTTCAGATTCAACGCTCAACGGTATTCTAGGCATGGACGCCGTACTCGACGTGAATTCCGGTAAATGCTTTTCGCTGAAGAGTCCTATTAGCCACAACATTCAAGTAGTTGACGTCATAGAAGAAAAAAAGTCACTTTGGCTTGAACTTTTAATTTAAGTTAGGTTGATTTAGGTTAATCGATTTATCTAAACGAATCTCAAAGCTAAAAAAATTGCCGAAAGCAAGAAAAACGAGATGAAAAACTTACCCCAATTTTTATTATTGTAAAATAAGTTAGGTGTCTGAACTTATGATCAAGATATCATTGTTAAACGACGTGATGGATTAATTTGCGCGTAGCACAACGTTCAGAGGAATATTTCATCATGGGATCTTGAACTGCCTGGACAAGCTTAGCAAGTTTGCGTTAACGAACATCTTACTTCTTTTAACTGTAAACTTTTTCATGAAGCTAGAGAGATATAGTCTCTGAGAGAAATGGTTCTCAAGTAACCTTTCGAATCGATTTCAAGAGAAGCAGCCATTAGTGCATGCTCGCTTAAGCTATCTCCCTTGAAATCAATACTTGGTTCTCAAAGAAAGGCCGTCTTCTTCTCCTCAGGAAGGTAGAGCGTCCAGCGGAATCCCCATCTGCGTACCGCCCTATAGTGTTGCTCCACAAGGAAACCAAACTCTTTGACTGAGTGGTGTAACTTCGGCCCCCACTTCCAGTTCCTTACGCCTCGGCTGCCGAGGGTGTCTGCTGACAAATCTCGGCGGCCCTGAGACGTCGTGTCGGCGTCTCGCTTGACGCAAATCCAGCAGGTGATTGAGGGCGGTCAGGGTGGTACGGGGTTATCGCACGATCTCGGGTGAGGAATCTTGCACGCTGGCGCGTACTTTTCTCTGGGACCTGGAAGCGAGAGCCCTTGCGTCGCTCTACGAGTGACGCGTGGAGACGCTCCGTAGAACTGGAGGGGCACAGAGCTGAGCTGCGCCAACGGGCTGCCGAAGCGTGGAAGTTCAGGCTGGCGCTTTCGAGCGCCAGACTCTGGACTATCGAGGCCTTTTGTCCGATCTACCAGCAGTGGTTGGGTTGTCGATTCGGTTTTCTGACCTACCGGCTGACCAAGGTGACCAACCCTCGGAACACTGTGAAATGAAATGAAATAAGTGGTGGGAACTTCCTGAAAGGCGAAGAAGGCGGCGGAGAGGGCTAGGGAAGATGCTGCACCCTCCTTTCCACTTCGTCGCTGTCGCACGGGACGCAAGAGGGCGGCTTTCATCGCTGAGAGCTTCCTTCCCCCGCAGCCCCATGAGCCTTCGTTGGTGGTTTCTGGGGATTCTAGGGCTCGAGATGGCGCGTGCGCTTTCTGCGCACCATCTCATGACGGACCACTAGAAAGGGATCCCTCCGTCTCGCTGCACACAGCGCCGACTAACGGCTCTCCGTGCAGCCCTGGCTCTGTGCGAGAGCCGGCGGCTGTGGGGCCGGGAACGGCATGCGCAAGCTCCTCGTGACATGGCTTCGTGTGTCCAGACGGAAGCCGCAGTTCTTAGCAGGTAAGAGTCCAGTATCACCCGACTACGGCCCCGTGTAGCCATGAGGATTTTTCTGCGTCAAGAAAGAAGCGTTAGAAATGTTCGCTGAGACGTGTGGGATGTTTATTTTTTCGTTTAATTTTTAAAATCATGATACAAAGGCTCCATTTTACTTTCCATATATGGTCTGGCTTAAGAATGCCCAACATCTTTCACATAAATGTTTATATTGTCTAGGTTGAACAAGGTACTGGAAATATGATATAAAACATTATTTAGTGGAATAATCAAGTTTGATTTTGAGAGTTCAAAATACATTTGGAATTGAAGACCATTACAAAAGTTAATAATATGTTATTAATTTGTTTCACTACGATTACGTAATCATTAAATTAAGAAAAAAAATACTATTAATTTTAACAATAACATTATTTTATTCCTAACCTAGGCAGCCGAAAGCCAGGATTGAAATGAAGCATTTACTATCAGACGAGAATAAGGTGTTACAAATGATATTATCTAGTAGGTAGGTACGCTATCTAGTGCCTTTAGAAAATTGTGTTTGAAAAAATAGTTACAAATTATATTATAACCTTACTAACATTAGGTATACAGGTGGTTGCAGTCGTAAAATGAATTTGCAGCACTACTTCAAAAAGCTTCACTGGGCGAAGTTTTGAGAGAGTAAGGAAAGTTATTATTTGTAGTCTTTGAGGGTAAATATAAGCCGTAAAATGGGTCATTAATTACTTTAAACACTGTCGTTAATGGAATTGATTTACATTTCGTATCTGGACCACTGTAGATACTAGGAAGAATGCGTTCTTCTTCAGTTGAATCTACAATTTACTGTACGTACTTCATTTACATGTTGAAATATCTTCTTGGCACATGTACCTATATTTATATTTTATTGCAAGTTGCACAATGTTGAAACCTCGACCTATAAAACTTTTCCATTTGATTCATGATCCTTGGAAAGTAAAGAAATTTATCTAGAATATTATAAATTATGGTACCGTATATGGTATTCATGTGCATTACGTTGTTTTACCTGACATATCGGTTAGAGGAGGCCCGAGCCCCCTGGTGGGCTTCTTTAGTTATTTATTTTATGAGCGGTATTCTGAGACAGAAATTATTTTTTACTTGGTAGATAGCGTAAAATATGTATTTTATTTTCTACGCAACATTTCAGGCGTAGCAGTCGGTTTTACTCCTAACAATGGCTAAATAAATGTTAGACTGTTTAACTTAGACTGTTTGTTTTATCTTTAGCAAAAAAGCAGAATTAAAGGGAATCCTGAAAAGTGACTGAGAGAAAGAGAATGAAAGAGAGACTGTAATGCTAAATCAGTAAGTTTCCATAGATAAAGCGTCGTTACATGTTTTGTAGTACTTTACAGTACTTGTGTAATAAAGTAACAGAAGAATTTCGCTTTACGGGCTACCGAATTGTATATAGTATTAGCAAGTTACGAAAAAACAATTTTTAAGTATATATAAATAAATATCTTTTGACACAGGCGCAACACACAGGTAGAGGTTTTGCAGCAATACCAAGAAAAGCACGAACACGCCCAGGTACAGGTAGCCAACCAGGTAGGAGACGGAAGGTAGGGTTTGCTCTTAATAAAATGCTCCCCGGCTCACATTAGAGATGTAAACATTAGAGATAGAACGATGCAAGCCAGGGGTTCGCGAGCAATACCACCATTTTGTTTATATTCGCGTTGTATTGTATATTGCTGGTTCGTTTCGCGTAGCGACTAAACTATTTGATAAGTAAAGTCAGAAGTAAAGGGATCAAGATTTTTGTGGTCTATTTTGAGGAGCTTGTAACATATCTTCCGCTATCTTACTTTACTTAAAGGCATCCAAAAGTTTTGCAAGGCATCAATTGAAATGCCTTGAACAGGCCTGGGATCTCCGACATCCAGCAACTATCCACTTTGCCACTCGTTCGTCGAAGCAGATCTGAAAATTCGAAGTAGTTTTCGAACTGTAAACACTAGCCGATGACGATACCACATCATATTGAACAGGATTTATTTTGATATGATGATTGGTAAGAAGAGAAAATGACAAGTGCTTTTGGTACTTCAAGTGTTCGAGAAATAATCTTGACTAATGGCATGATCTACGACAAGGTACCGTAAGAATAACGCCGAAACTATTTTATCAGGTTTATACAATTTATGTAGACACCTACCTCTACCTACCTATCTCTCGGAAATAGTAACATCTGTACCATTTATTTATGTTCTACTTCCTAACAAAAGTCATAACACATGGAAATGTCTAGAAACCGTTCAGCCTGGTTCTTGATAACCGTAAAGGAGTATTAACGTGAAATGTTACTACATCGTTAGTCGCAGTTGGTTCATTAAATTATAGTGATTATGATTATTATCTCGACTAACGATGCGTTGCTGACCGTAGCCTTCACGTGTTATTGCACAGGCTGTTCCGTCCCTTTGACCGAAGCACAGCCACGTAAACGTAGTTATTTTGGCGGCCAAAGTAGGTAGTGCCGACCCAGACGAGATATTAATAATGCACATGAAACAGATTTTATTAAATACAATTTTAATTCCAGAAGCTGTTTCATATATTTGCAATACAACAATACAAACAGAATTTTTATTTAATTAACGATTATTTGTGGGACGGTAGATGGATAATGTGGCAAATCTGGTATTAGGTTCGAGAGGACCGAATTATACGAGTATCTCTTTCATAAATGTAGTTTACTTGAAAATCAAAAACTGGTCTATTGCTTCAATTTATATATATTATACACAATATTAATATCGTCGCGTCAATGACGTTCGTGCATTACAATTACCATTGAATTACAAAACTTCTGAAGTAACGACGTATTCTCCAACTAAACAACTAGACTTCGTGCTGAGACGTAAGTAGCCTTGTTCTCCCCAAGCCTCACCCCAGGAGTTTTTGATAAGCCAATAGTCCTCTGAAAAAAAATTAATAATATATTTTCCACAAATTATTAGATATTTGATAGGTTTAGGTATTGCACACATTAGTGTTATTGTGTTTCGTACGCGAATGCGTTGACGTGTTTCCAACCATCATTACTTCATTTCTTATTCAACTGAACAAATAACTTTCGCTTTTATTTTTCTCTTTCGCTCTCTGTCTGTTTTTATATTTTTTTGTTCTATTTACCTAATGTTTCTTACTGGTTTTAGAAATTTTTAATAAATCGTAGAAACGTTTTACTCACTCGAAACGAATACATTGAACTTTGCTTTATTTAAAAGTCCATTTTGTTTCCTTACATCTATTATTTTTTCTATTGCCTGACAAAGTGACATCAATGCTAATGCTGCACTGAGTACCTAATGAAGGTTTGAAAATACGAACGAGTTATCAAACTGAACAAAGAGCTTGATGTTTAGTTCCCCGTCGTTTTAACTAACAGAGTATGGGCAGCGTTCAGATGGAACTTTTCCTGGTTTATTTTCGAACAAGCAGGAAATGACCATCGTAAGTATAATATGATAATCTACCTTCATTCTCTTTGCCGTATCCGACTAGAGTCACTGCATGGTTCAATTCTGGGAGTATATCACAATCTGCTGGATTTATCACTCCACTTTGGTAATGTTGTAAATCAGCAGTAGCATAGATAGCTGAAAATAAAATAAAATCAATTTAGATTGAAATTAAATTAAAGATTATTGGGTCCTGGTATCAGAGCTGTCATCAACTGCAACTTGTGATCATAAGGTTCATGTTTGTATGCATATTTTAGGTTATGACTTATGTTTCAAGTTTGTGGATTGTGGATCCAGTGTGACAATTCTACCAGGCTTTTGAGATACCAGGAGAGATATGGTCCTTCTGCTTCACTCTATTGATTAATGCCATAATAATATAGGTTGTTGTTTTTAGGGTTTTTGCCGGTTTGATTGGCGTGCGTAGAATGTTTATTTTTAAATATCTTTGAATACTTTTTTTTTCTTTTAAATGGAGTGTTTTCTAAGATTAGAACTTGCTATCTCCAGTATTTAGAGTACTTTCCCTCCAGGTGGCACAGCAAAGTTCCACTATTTACCGTATTTTGATGTTTTTAGTTTGCTGTGCTATTTTACTGATTGTAATTTTGTATTTATTTGTAATTTTTTTTAAATATTTTATATAATCTTATCTTACTTAACCTAGGAAATATTTTCATGTTTCCATTTTTTTTTATTTGAATATGGTATGTGATTTGAGAGTCTAGTAGTCTGGACAATTCTGTGATTTTAAATTAAATTTAAATTTTATTTTAGTTTTCTCTGTGCTTTTTTATGGTCTACAAATCTTAATTAATTAGTAAATCGCAGTTTTATTTATTTTATTGTCTAGTATTTAGTATTTAAGAATAAAACTGTGATGAAAAAGAAAGTATTTTTGAAATTGAATGTTCTTATAAAGTAGTAATAATAATGATGTACCTACGTCCTTATTTCTTTAACGTGAGGATAGGTACCTTTTTTATTGATCAGTATTTAGATAATATTGTGTTAGGCTGTACTAACAAAGAGATGTATAGATTCCATACTAGACCGAGATCAGTATTATGAAAACCAGCTATTCTTCATGCGATGTTAATTACACACTACAACACGCCCCGTGTTTTAGGATAAAGATTAAAGTTTTTGGGTGTACGAAAAAACTATCAATAAATAAATAAAATGTTTGCATAATACTTGGTGACAAGCAGCAGACTAGAGCCGAGGTTAAGTTGTATTTACGCAATCTTGATGAAGATGAAGAAAATGAAGACTTTACCCAATTGTACATTTGTTTGACCTATCTATGATTAAATAAAAATTTGTATTTAGAATTTGTAATAAGACCTCCACTTCACCTTTCCCTAATAATAAATACTCCTCTGCGCTGCGTAAACCAATTGAATTAGCCAATTTTAAACTTGCATTTTTAAATTATACTTGTTTTGCCTTGAAATTCTCAGTATTTGGTCAACTTTTTTATTTACTTAATACTTGGGTATTTCAAACACTCGGTTCTGGCAACTTTAGGTCAAAGTAATGATACTATAGCTGCGTGCAGTGAGGTTAAAATCCTTAGGAGCTGCATCAGAAGATCTTTTTGAACAAGGTACATATTTAGTTTTGTCAACATTGAGATAGAGAAGACTATTGATCAGAGGTCAGGTCCGTTCTATATAATTATACAGTCACGGCAGTGTCTTTGGCATACGATATGATGTTGCAATTCGGAATGGGCATTTGACAGAGACCATTGATGTAAATTTTTAATAATATTACATTGTATTAGAATTCGGGATTGCGCTTTCTCGAGGGACACACTGTATAGTTATCATGCGTATACTCGTACGGTACAGGAACCTACTGTACTTGGCCGTCACACAATATATTCATATCGTTCCCTTATTTATTTAGATGACGATAAACCGATTCAATAGAGCGACATTAATTCTTACCAGCTTTAGACCCATTGCGGAGGTTTGAGTATGAATTGATTTAATACATACCAATTACGACAGGTCCATGGTCAACTAATACTTTTCGGAGCTGATCAGCAGTTGCTTTGAACTTTTTATAACTTTTCACTTTAGCAACACCTTGTTTGGGGTCCGCATGGCATTTTCTCTTTTGGACGACGTCGGGATAGTCCTTAAGTTCAATCGCCCCAGTTGTATTGGCCAACCACCTAAATTACAAAAATATATAGAAGTAAGTCGGTACAAAGAGATAGTTGTAGTATTTCTGAAAGATTCTGTTATAGTTTAATGGAAATGGTATATGGGACATGAAATTGTAAAATCATACATTAACTATGCAACGCAATAATTATATACCTAGAAAGAAAGAAATAATTTGTTTGCAGAATATGGTCTAGGCTATATGTTACAATTAGCGAGTACAGCATATTAAACCGTTGTGACTAAAACCTACCAAACCTACAAAACTATAAGGAAGAAGTTGGATGAACAAAACTAGAATTTAATAAAACACTTACTCCATGACTTTGTGTGGATATCCACCGTTGCAACTAAATGATTCGGAGCAGTCCAATGGATACTGTTCAGAAAAAGCGGTCAGTTTGTGTTTTATTGAATATTGCCCTTCAATTTCACCTGAAATTTTAGAATAATAATTATGACTGAAATGTTGGTTTGGTTCAAATTGTTTGATCAGTAAATAAACTGAAGAAAAAAATAAACTAGGATAAAAGTTATTCGACTTCGTCTTAAAACCCTAAACATTTAATGATAAATAAATGTTGTGACATTGTTAGGTTCAAGGTAAAGAAACAGAACTGACCAGGCCACTCAAAAAGTTTTGCAATAAATTGTTTTCATGTATGGAACGCTGGCAAGTTGTTGTTTTTTTTTCAAAAATTCGATTATCTATAAAATACATTTGTTCCAAATTAAAATTTTCCTCTACATTTTTTTATCAGCATAATGAAACTATTGTGTACCATAGAAATATGAATCAGCGTCGCGAGCATTTTCGTGCATTGGTTTATTACGATGTCAAGTCTAACTAGATACCTGATGAATTATTTAATCGACTTCAATTAGATTTGATGAACAAATCGCCTTTTAAATCAACCGTGCACCGCTGCTATAACGAGCATAAGTTCGATTGCTTAAATTTGAAGCATGAAGAACGAAGTTGTCATCTTTTTACTGTTGTTATCTATATTATATATGTAAAATTAGATTCATCAAAACCGAGGAATTCCAGACGTGGAGACCCAGCACATTTTGCAGATTGGATCGGAAAGTGTTCATGATATTCCACGCAACCACCTTCGTCCCACGTATATGTAGCAAATCGGAAATAAGAAATATTGTAATAATATATTAAGTAAGGTCTGCGTAGGTAGTAATATTATAGGACTTGACAGCCATCTTTCACGTTTTAGCTGCTATGAATTAAATTGAAGCCACTTAAATTTTGAGTTATAATGAACACCGTGGGTTAATCCAACTTTTTCAAATATTGCATTTTATATCAAAACCACATTTAAATAATTGTTACTAAAATATTGAGCAGCTTTAATTTTTTTTAACCTAGTAGTTTAGTGGCAGTAGATTCGCTTTTGCTTGTTTTGTCCACAGTTTTGCAACAGTTCTTCCTTTAATAGCCGCCATAATATGTAAATGTGTTAGTATTCTGGTTGAAGGGAACAAACAGCCGCTGCAATCATTGTAACAAAGCCAGTTTGAACTGAACCCTACGATCAGCACTGCAACACTAATCGATATGTCAACTTATCAGAGAAGAATTAATGATCATTTTCTTTCACTTATTTTAAATAATAAATCTAATAAAATATTGGAATTACAATAATTAACAGAAGTGCTAAATGAAAAGCTGCACAACATATTACACGGGTAGATGATAAATAAACACTTAACTATATGGTCTTTAGATAAGATATGAATGTACGTTCTTTTATAACTGTTGGACAAAACACACTTAGACCGACCTACGCTGTTCTGTGTTAAAAATTCAAGCTAACCCTGTTTAAAATATTGCTGTATTTCTCTGTCAGTCCCATAGACATTGACAGTGATGGATGTACATTGTAACCGGACTAACCAAGTAACTCCAAATCCAATTGTTAAAACGGGTCTGCAAGTCGGCCTTATATTTTATAATTGGCTTTGGGGTTAGAACGTTTCCGAAACTAAGCTACTAGAACCAATCGCGCAGTATTTAGTTCGCATAAAATCCTTAAAACTTACCAATGGAAGCAAAAATGAAACACGATCCACAAGAGCCTTGGTCTTTCACAGCTGTGACTCTTCCCTTTTTTCTATAATCCAGTTCGTCTGGAATACTATATTCCATATCCGGAAGAACAAGAGGCTCTGGTTCTTTCAGTGAATCCATTGGAATGCACGAAGCCATAGACTCGAATTCATCTTTGGACATATCTGTAAGCGAGTTGATGCCAAGCTTGTTCGCTCCGGACACTTTGTTGTATGCATTTATATACTTCAAGTTCTCTTGAAATACTTTGAAACGATATTTGTATTCTTCATCATCGTATACTTTTTTATGTTCAATTAAGAAGCTTTGGAAAAGATCTTCAGCCAGTTCCAGGTCGTATTGAATTGCATGCGATAGTTGATAGCTGCTTACCAAGACATTTGCAACGAATAAAGGTGACACTATAGCCACCACAAACACGATCAACGAGGTAGACATTGCTCTATGTGTTCGCTGTCCCGTATGTGTGTAGAGAGTGCAGTGAATATTGTGGGACTGGTTAACGATTTTATAGTCAACGTGTTATCTACTGGTATTTCAAAATTGTAAAATATCAAAATATGTAAGAAACTTTTCTGATATTAGAGCTATAAAATGTAAGAAGAATTCGACTTTAAAATATTAACTGGTATGAAACAATGTGTCTGGAAAATATGCCGATAAAATTTACAAAATAGTATTAGAACAATCATTACTTTTTTAATAGTTAATAACTTAGCCTTCGTTGATGTTTTCCTAGATCGTAAGTTTTATTTTATTTGGTAGCTTTTTTGTTGCACCAAACTTTGTGCAAAAACTTGTCGAATCCTGTAAAGAGGTTACAAAAGGTCGTGATTTGATTTCATTGGTCGTATCGTGGACAAACACTCAAGTATAGTTTCCTGCACTCTGGATAGAAAGAAAGCCAAAGCCTCCGAGGCTTACTTGTTTCTTGCACATTTTTTTGTTTAATTTGTTTAGGATGATAGCTTTCTTTCTGGAGCAGAGAGAAAGCAGACCTTGGAGGTCATACGTACATTAAACATAGAATTGCATTGAATTTTTAACATTACATTTTGAAATATGGAGCCTGGGGGCAGTTTCTCTTAACTAAATCAGGTTTTACTAACTGTTATAAATGTAAAATCTTATATTGTCGTATTTGTGTGAGCCTTAATAATGCTACTAATGTCAACAAAGACTGGACTTGTCCATCATGTAAGATTAAGCAACCACGAATACACAACAATTCAGATACAACGCTCAACGGTATTCTAGGCATGGACGCCGTACTCGACGTGAATTCCGGTAAATGCTTTTCGCTGCAGACTCCTATTAGCCACAACATTAAGTAGTTGACGTCATAGAAGAAATAAAGTCACTTTGGCTTGAACTTTTAATTAACTAAGCTTTTTTTTAAAACAAGAAACTGGAAGACTTGTTGGGATAATCTTAGTGTCATAGTTAAGTGGGTTCATCTAAACTACGAATCTTAAGGCTTACAAAAATTGCCGAAAGCAAGAAAAACGAGATGAAAAACTTACCCCAATTTTTATTATTATAAAAAAAGTTAGGTGTCGGACTTTATGGTCAAAATATCATTGTTAAACGGCGTGATGGATTAATATGCGCGTTGCCCAACCAGAAACAAAGCTTAAAAGGAAATGCCGGAGTTCAGCGGAATATTTCGTCATGGGATCATGAACTGCCTGGAGAAGCTCAGAAAGTTTGCGTTAACGAACATCTTACTTATTTCAAAGTTGGCCCCCACTTCGAGTGCCTTACGCCTCGGCTGCTGAGGGTGGCTGCGGCCTTGGGACGACTGCTGCCGACTCTCGGCGGACCTGAGACGTCGCGTCGGCGGCTCGCTTGACGCAAGTCCAGCAGGTGTTGGCGATCAGGGTGGTACAGGGTTATCACACGATCTTGGGTGAGGCATCTTGCGTGCTGGCGGGTACTTTTCACTGGGACCTGGAAGCGAGAGCCCTTGCGTCGCTCTACAAGTGGCACGTAGAGACGCTCAGGGCCAGGGGTCTCCCGCTTGCACTGCAAGAACTGGAGGGGCACAGACCTGAGCTGCGCCAACGGGCTCGCGAAGCGTGGAAGTCCAGGCTGGCGCTTCCGAGCGCCGGACTCTGGACTATCGAGGCAATTCGTCCAGTCTGCCAGCAGTGGTTGGGTAGACGATTCGAATTCCTGACCTAGCGTCTGACCCAGGTGCTCTCGAGACATGGTTGTTTCGGGAGTCACCTGTTTCGGATCGGTCGGGAACTGACTGCCAAGTTCCACCACTGCAACAATTGCCTTGATGAGACGGCCCAGCATACGCTGGAGGTATGCCCGGCGTGTGATGCAGAGCGCAGCGTGCTTCTGGCAGGTGGTGTGAACCTTCTGCGAGGTGAAGAAGGCAGCGGAGAGGCCGAGGGAAGATGCTGCATCCTCTTTTCCGCTTCGTCTCCGTCGCACGGGACGCCGGAGGGCGGCTTTCATCGCTGAGAGCTCCCCTCCCCGGCAGTCCCATGAGCCTTTGGTGGTGGTTTCGTGGGATTCCGTCTCCGGTCCAGGGCTCAAAATGGCGCGTGCGCTTTCTGCTCACCATCTCAGGACGGACCACTACTTGACCCCTCCCTTGCGCCGACTGTCGGGCGGCTGTCGGGACGCGAACGGAATGCGCTAGCTCCTCGTGACTCGGCTTCGTGCGTCCAGATGGAAGCCACGTTCTTTTACCAGACGTTTTTTGATATGGCATTACTTTCCTTTTATTTACATTTGTTCTCAAATAGTGAAAATATCAATCCTTTTTATCATAAAAATAATAATAAAATAATAATAATAATAAATAAAATAATAATAAAACCGTTTATTTTTACACCAATAAGAAAACAAAATTACATAATGGTTTTAAAAAAAATGGCATACATGAAGGTGTTAAAAAAGGCCTCCTTCTCAGCATTAAGCTAACGGACACTCTAAAAGAGTGCACTTTAGCGCTGATTTTCAGAAGGAGCCCGAGCAAAATATCATAACTAAACAAGGCAAAGCAAGCAATACAAGCATACCAAAATAACACGAATTACAGATAATAAATTTTGAATCAAAATACAAGCAACAGAAAAAGAATAGGACAAAAAACAAACATAAATAATAAATATTTAACAAAAAGAAAAGAAGAGAAAAATATGCAAAGCCACAATGAACATATTAATTTAGATCACACTAGCCAATCATCATAAATTACAAGCATAATAAAATAACATGAATAACAAGTTTTGAATCACCATTGAATAAGCAATAAAAATATAATAGGACAAATAAAACACAACATACAATCATAAAATAACAAACATTTTACAAAAAGAAAAATTTCAAAGCCACAATGAACATATTAATTTTGATCATAAAATAAATGAAGTACAATAAAATACAAAAAAAAATATTAATAATAATAATTATATAAGCAAAATATGCCTACGCAGCCAAATATCTCTGTGCCATCAAATAATGTGCCTTTATCTTTGTCACAAAATTAGGTTTACTACTACATGCACGAATTGGCGGTGGTAAGTCATTCCAACAGTTACTAGCTGCGAACTTAAAACTGCCACGAAAAGCTGCTGATTTATGGCGTGGACATTGTATGCGATACGCTGATGCACGCGTTTTATACAAGTTATCATGAGCAGCCCAGCTTAACTTTTCATATAAGTATTTTGGTGTTTTGTACTTCACCACGCCAAACAGCAGAGTAGCAAAGTGTATTCTCCTACGTGCTTCCATTTTTAGACAGTTTGCTTTGTCTAAAAAGGGGCTTATATGTGACCGTTTAGGAACCTGAAAACAAAAACGTGCACAAGCATTCTGCACGCGCTGTATAAGTCTTTTTGACCGACTGAGAATGCAGTTTCCGTATACAGTATCTGCATAATTGAGTCTAGATAGTACAGTGGACTCGCATAATGTCAATCTCAAAGCTGTGCTTAAGTATGGCCTAATTTTATAAAGCAACTTCAGTCTGTAAAAGCAACCTCATGCAGACTCAACAATATGGTTTTCAAACCTTAGACTGTTATCAAACAGCAATCCCAAATTTCGAGTTTCAGTAACATATTGAATCGGTTTGTCCACAATTACCGGTACAGGCCTCAATCTCTGTACTTCTTGAACCTGTTTTGCTGTGCCGATAATCATAAACTTACATTTGTTAGGATTAAGCGTAAGACAATTCCTACTTGACCACTCAGCAATTCTATTTAAGTCCTCATTATGCGCAGTTATGGCTTCCAGAGTATCGCAGGGATTAAAATGTTGCAATATTTGTATATCGTCCGCATAAATGTGGTAACTTTAACCAGCGCTAGTTTACGGACTAGCACCTTGCTGAGTTGCGGCCTGTTTGTGACATCTTTGTTATTTAATTTTTATATTTAACCTTGTTTACTCATATGTGTGTATTTAAATTAGTTTAGTGTGTTTTTACTTTGTGTCACAAATAAACTTTTTTTCATTTTCATTTCATTTCATTCATTCATTCATTTCATTTCATTCATTTCATTTAACTTGAGTTTTCAATGCATGTTGTAATATCAGCAGAATAGAGCGCAAATAGTAAGGGGCCTAATATTAAGCCTTGAGGTACACCACGTAGGACAGCAGTCAGATCAGACACTAGTATTTCACCATCAGATTTCACAACTTTGACATACTGAAATCGGTTAGTTAGGTTAACTATGGAACCAGCGAACTGTATCTGGCTCGAACCCATAGTACACCATTTTGGCTAAAAGTATTGACACATTGATAGTATCAAAAGCTCTGGAAAAATCAAGCAGTGTGAGAACCGTTGCCTTGCCCTGATCTTGAGAGGTAAGAAGATTATCCACCACATCCAATAGAGCAGTTGATGTGCTGTGACCCTTGCGAAATCCAGATTGTGCCTTTGGTAAAATGTTATTATTTTCCAGGAATTTCGTAAGTTGAATACTAACAACCTTTTCAAGTATTTTTGACGGGCAGGAGAGTATGCTTATTGGACGCAACTCATTAATACTAGATGGATTGTTATTTTTTGGAACTGGTGTAACCACTGCAACTTTCCAAATATCAGGATATGTCTTAGTTAAAATTGATCGATTTACGATGGCTGTAAGGTGTGGTAAGGAATGAGGCAAAGTTAATTTGAGCATATCCAGAGAAATGTGGTCCACACCTTGTGCGTTAGATTTAAGACTTTTAATTATGTGTGCCACCAAATCCCTTCCAACAGTTTTTAGTTGGAACATCTCTGTGGTAAACCTATGATCCTCGTAATATGTTAACATCGGGATGTCGATTTTATTCGCACCGGGTAAGTCAATAAAATGATTATTTATCAATATAGGATCATTGCAATTGTCTGGTAGGCTGTTTGTTCGATTCTCAGTTTTAAATACATTATTTTTAAGGTTTTTCCAAAGATGCTTAGGGTTATTAATTTTAGAGTTAATATTATGATTAAAGTAGGCCTTTTTTTCTTCTTGAATTGCAGTATTTACATAACTTTTTAATTGTTTATAATATTGACCGTGAGAAGTTAATTGACTTTTTTTATAACGATCATAAGCTTGATTACGCAAAGACATCATTTTTTTTATCGTGTCAGTGATCCACGGGAAGGACTTACCCTTGAAACTCATATTCTTCATCAGTGCATGCAAATCAAATAGTACCAAAATTGCCTCCTGAAAAGCAGTAACCATGTCATTTCAAGATCAAGTATATTCTCATGCATAAATTTAGGCAGGTCACTATCAAACTTGTCTAAAATAATGTTATTTAGCGGCCTGAACGTTAGTTTCCTAGTTATAACATTAGGTTTTTTTAAAAGAAACTCAGCAGTGACAATAGCGTGCTTGCCAAGATCGGGAATATGAACTACGCCGCTATTTCGAACGGTTGCGTCAGTACATATTAAGTCTATAAGACTTTCACTGTGATCGGTAAAATGAGTTGCTGTTGTAATACACTGCTTAAGTTCAGTGCAGTTTAAAAAATCTGATAGTCGTTTGTAATTCCGATCCAGTTTGTTTAGCATATTAATGTTGAAGTCACCTAGTAATATAATATAATGTGGGGTCGCAATTGATGAAATAGTTGTCGTAAGTGCATCAAAGAAACTGTACACGTTTAACCAAGGAGGTCGGTATGCAGTACCTACGACAACTTTTAATCCATTAATTGTTATGCTTATCCAAAACTGTTCAATAGATGCCATTTCAGGGTGGATTATTTTACGGGCATTAACGCCATTCTTTATGTAAAATCCGACGCCGCCACCACGTCCCTGACATATTGTTCGTGGGCGCGGAGTATGGCGCAATTTATATTCAAACAAAGGTGGAGCGCACCCATCTTGGCCCTGCCTTAGCCAGGTTTCGTTGATAGCTAATATATCCAACGAGAGATTCTCAGTTGCAGCAATAAATTCATCATGCCGGGTTCCTAACGAACCCGCATTAAACAGACCAACCTTTAAGTTTTTGGTATTAACCATTTTTTAGGGAGACGCAAAAATCATACCGACAATTAAAAACAATAACAATGAAATGTATTTTTCGCATGGGAAATGAACACAGAAATACTAAAATTGTATAAATTATACTGTCTTCACAGAAATGTATACATGAAATATATATATAATGTAAAGTACAAAAATATAATAAAATATTGATAGATAACATAATATAATAACTTTCAAAACTTGTATTAAATAAACAAAAGTAATGTATGGAATACGCCGATATGGTTGTTAATAAGTCCAAAGTGATCACTACCCTTTGATTAAGGCAGTAAACTAAAACTTTGCTTATACAATTGTAGACTCCTAAATTAGAATAGAAAAAAGTATGGTAAACTAGTAAGTTTTTACAAATAAAAACCAAAAAAATTAAAACCAAAAATAACTATGTAAATAAAGACCCAGAAATGTGTATTTACACATTTCTAATAGAAAAAACACAAAACAAATTAAATTTAATCAAAAAAAATCGGACGTGGTTTAACGCCCTCGCGTCGAACTCCCATACGCACTGCACTCACTATGTCGCGTTCATCCAGCTTTACACCTAGTTTTGTGCCAATCTCCATGGCCACATGTGTCGTATTCTCTCCTGGTACTTCAGGCAAGTTAGACATCTGGATGTCGTTTGCTATTAATTCTTGATCGCGACTGTGCAGTTGGTTCTGTAAATCCATGATAGCTTTTTCAAATATTGTGGAATCTTTCGAAACGCCATCGATCTCCTTAACTCGTTTCTCAACCAAATCAAGCCTGCGCTCCAGGGAGCAGATACGTTCATCGACGGCGAGGAGCGCTTTTCGCACCTCTGAAAATTCTGTTCGAAACTCAGCTAGCTCCGATCTCACTGCAGCAAGCTCACCCATGAAGAGACGTATATCCGAACTGAGAGTTGCAACATTCTCTTCAGCAGAACTTTTTTCAGTTGAAACTACCAGCTGGTTTGCACCCCTTACAGGCGTTTCAGGTCGGTTATCTCGCGGCGTAGTTCGTCTGCACTCAGGACATTGCCAATCTTTGGATAATGTACTTCCGGCGTTCAGTCCCACACAAGGGCGGTGATATTGTGAGTCGCACTTCCCACAGGTCGCACCATCTGCGCGCGATGAGCAAAATTTGCCACAAGCCGAATACTTCACAGGCATTTTCTTGATCCTTGTTTAAGAACGAAACTCAATTTGAGTGATTGATAAATGTTATGTCAAATGTCACGCGTCAATTAAGCATCGGTCTTGTCAAGCTTCAATCAACGTAACAACAACAGACAGACTACCTGTTATTCTTTCACCAAAACAAAATGTTAAAACATAAAATGTGAATTTATCTTTAAATTTTTTGCACTATTCAACTTA
Source organism: Marasmarcha lunaedactyla (assembly GCA_923062675.1). Taxonomy (NCBI): domain Eukaryota; kingdom Metazoa; phylum Arthropoda; class Insecta; order Lepidoptera; family Pterophoridae; genus Marasmarcha; species Marasmarcha lunaedactyla. The sequence goes on along the minus strand of OV281346.1, from coordinate 19,129,131 downwards.
TTTAGCACTGGTTTTTTAGCACAAATTGTAGCGGATACTTTGTTTAAAAGGATAACACCAATCGCTTTATGTGAAACCAAGAAACACAATATACAACGATTAAAACAGTGGACAGTGACTTGCTTGCTTGCATGTGATATATAGACTGGCACTCTAACTCCATATATTTAGGTATGTTGAAAGTCATAAAATACTTCTTATATATTACGATGATTAAATTTGGCACTTTAATCACATACGTTGAATCGATTATTTTTTGCATGGAATTAAATAAGTTAATCTCTTTCGCTTAATTATTAGAAAATAATTATATTTACTTTATTACTCAATTATTAAAAACCTTTATGTATATTTTATTGTACAATGACTATAGATACATTCCTTAAAATTAGTTTATTCAATGCGTGGTCACTCGGCACTGGTCTCGAGGAGCTACAGGTAGCAGTGGAGCGCATATCTCCTGACATTCTGGCAATAAACGATACCTGGCTTCATTCCGGTGAGCCGTGCACCCGCGCTGGCTATAGATTGCGTCACACGCCGCGCCCTAAGACCTGCAGCCGGACTCGCGGTGGTGGTGTAGGCTTCTACGTCAGACACGGTATGTCAGTGCGTAACTGCCCTTACCCCATCGTTACTAATGATGTTGAGCAGATGTGGTTAATGGTCACCGTAAATGGCAAAAGATTAATCGTAGGTACCGCATATAGACCTCCTTGGTTGAAATCTGCTACATTCTTTGACGCACTTTACGAATCGGTTGCTTCATTTAAAGACTATGATAATATAATAATAACAGGGGACTTCAATATTGATATCCAAAATAAAAATGACATCAACTATTCATATCTACAACAACTTTTGACAAGCTTCAATCTTCAAAATTATATAACTGACCCTACACATTTTACCTTGTATAGTATGACTGCCATTGACCTCATCTGTACGAATGCCATAGTCATTAAAGTTGACATACATCATGTTTTGGACCTGGGAAGACATGCCTTAGTTACTGTACATCTTAAAATATAAAGACATAAGCCTTTAAAGAAAATTATAACATACATGCCGCTAAAACACATTGACAAACAACACATTTCAATAGTGATCTTCAATCAATTGACCTTGATGAAATAGTACATCTAAAGTCAGTAGACCAGATGATAACTGAGTTTAATAAAGTGATTATCCAACTTTTTGACAAACACGCCCCTATAAAAAAATGTCACATAAAAGATCGTAAATCACCATGGCTCACTCCGAATCTTCGCTTTATTATGAAGTTGAGAGATGAAGCCTATAAGAGGTACCGCAAAACCCCAAATGACTCCTTGAAGAAAGAGTATAAACAACTAAAAAGTTTAGTTAATGTCAGTTTGCGAGCAGAAAAACGAGCCTACTTTGATGAAAAAATTAATTGCAATTTGAATCAACCTAAACTACTCTAGAAAAACTTAAAACATAACGTAATTAAAGATCCTAAAAATAATTTACTCCCTTGTCATTTAAATGATCCTGACGTTATTAATGCTCATTTTTTGGACCTCCCGGCAGGAATTCTGTTTGTGTTTCTACTCTCCAAAAGTATACATCTCAGGCCGTACATAAAAATACATTCAAATTAAACACTGTGTCTTCATTGACAGTGGGTAAAATAATCACAGGTTTTAGTACAAACGCTGAAGGTATAGATAATCTGACCTTTGACATGATAATACTTACGTTACCTCACTGTCTTGAGTTAATAACAACTATAATCAATAAATCTATTACCACATGTCGATTTCCAACACTATGGAAAACTGCAATAGTAAAGCCTATCCCAAAAATATCTAATCCAAATGACTTCAAAGACATTCGTCCAATCTGTATTTTGAATTTTTTGTCAAAGGTTCTCGAAAGAGTTATTTACAATCAAGTTACTAAATATTGTGAAAAAAGAAGTATCTTTCCAGAGTTACAGTCAGGGTTTAGGAAAGGTCACAGCACAATAACTGCTCTCCTTGATGTTGTTAATAATATCATTGCATCTAGAGAAAATGGAGAAATCACCATCTTAACTCTGCTTGACTACTCGAAGGCTTTGACTGCATCAATATTCCACTATTGCTCTCAAAATTAACATATCATGGTTTCGATAACAGTGTCGTTGCTTGGTTTGCGAGTTACCTTACGGGGAGATCTCAAAAAGTGGCTATAGATACTAAGGACGGTGAAAAAGTGTTTTCCAAAACTAGTATGGTCTCAAGAGGTGTTCCTCAGAGCTATATTTTAGGTCCACTTCTCTTCATTATTTACACTGCAGACCTCCCAAATGTCATTAAATATAGCAAATATCACCTCTATGCGGATGATTTGCAGATATAAATCTCTGCCAAACCACATAAAATTACCAGGGCCATTAATTTTATAAACCGCGACTTGGATCAAGTTTTAGTTTGGTCAGCTGAAAACTGTTTGGTCCTCTATCCAGATAAAACTAAATTTATAGTTTTTGGCCCTAAGCATCTAGCAGCAATATTTGATCAATATTATATCACGCATAAAATACATTTAATGGGAGTCGATATCGACAGAGTAGAGCAGGCGCGAAACCTTGAAATTTTTTGGACAGTGCATTAAGATTTGAAAATCGTGTTGCGGTAGTGCGTGCGTGTTTTTATAAATCGAAACTTCTGTACAGAGTACGGTGCTATATCTCAACGAGTTTTAGAATAAGGTTGTGTGATATTCTCATACGTCATATATTCTCATACATCTCATTAACGTCTACGGTCCATGTATTTTGGGGAGAACACATAACGTTATAGAAAGAGTCCAGAATGCGTGTGCACGTTTCTGCTTTGAAATCCCTTCTCGCACGCACGTAACACCTTACTTAAACAGGGGAAAGCTGTTAAACATGAAGAATAGGCAACGCTTACTATATGCTTCTATGCTTTTTGGCGTAATAATGTTTAAGATGCCATTTTATCTATACAGCAAACTGTCTTGGAGGTCTTTCAATAGACTTTATGATGTTATTACATATGTGACTGAATTGCTGATACCGCAACACAAAAATGTAGCATTTCGCGGAAGTTTCCGGTACCATGCCACTAAATGCTGGAATAATATCCCCCCACCAGTACGCGCAGCCAGCACATTGTTCAATTTTAAAAATAAATTCAAATCCTTTTTCCCAACAAATTTCGTAAGCACTTGTGGTAAGGTGGCATGCTATCTGAACTGCAATCAACAACAGAATTGTTTAAAGGTTTGCTAGCATCAAATGTGTTTGATTTTATTGCCATTTTTTATTATAATACTCTTTTGTTATTTTCTTTTTGTGTTAATTTGTAGTTGTTTTATTTTTTATTTTTATTTATTCCGTATAAGCATGTATTTGCACGCGAAGTGTGTCTATTCTCCTACGGGTCTTGGCAGAATAAACAGCGTGTGACTGGACTTGCTTCAGCACACATTAAGCTGAGCCAGGGCCTTTTTGCTGACACTATTTTGCTAGTTCTAAGTCATATAATGTAATTTTTATTGTTTTCTCTTCCATGTGTGTGTATTATATCGGTTAGAGGAGGCCCGAGCCCCCCCCCCCCCCGGGGGGGGGATTTATATGGGCTTCTTTATTTATTTGTTTTATCAGTGGTATTCTGAGACCGAAAATATTTTTTACTAGGTAGATAGCGAAAATATGTATTTTTATTTTCTACGCAACATTTCAGGCGTTTCATTCGGTTTGACTCGTTACAATGGCTGGAAAAGTATGCTTAGACTATTTGTTTTATCTTTATCAAAAAAGCAGAATTAAAGAGAATCCTGAAAAGTCTGAGCCAGAGACTGTAATGCTAAATGAGTAAGTTCTGTCTTTACAGTACTTGTCTAATAAAGTTACAGAAGAATTTCGCTTTACGGACTACCGAATTGTATATATTATCATAACATTTAACTTACTTTCATGCATAGATCATTTTAATTACCTATTTACACGTACCTACACACATAAAATGCATTATCGTTTTTTTTGTATGTCACAGATTGGAAAATGCATCACCGATTTGCACAGTATCATCTAAATATATACTGGTGCCCTTTCCACCGCTTGAAAATTCTTCGTGAGAAAATTTATAAAACAATTTAGGTTTTGCAAGTTACGAAAAGACAATTTTTAAGAATATATAAAAAAATATCTTTTAACACAGGCGCGACACAAAGGTAGAGGTTTTGCAGCAATACCAAGAAAAGCACGAACATGTCCAGGTACAGTAATCCAACCAGGTAGAGACGGAAGGTATAGTTTGCTCCTAACAAAATGCTCACCGGCTCACATTAGAGATGTAAAAATTAGAGATAGAACGATGCAAGCCAGGGGTTCGCGAGCAACACCACCATTTTGTTTATATTCGTGTTGTATTGTATATTGCTGGTTCGTTTCGCGTAGCGACTAAACCATTTGACAAGTAAAGTCAGGTAATCGGGATCATGACTCTTGAGGTCCATTTTGAGGAGATTTTTTCATATCTTCCGCTATTTTACTAGTTTGCACAGTAGGAGTCTTACTATGTATATAGAGTTACAATAACAAAACAACAAACAAAACAAAACAAAACAACGACAATAATGTATTTAGAGTCATAAAATGTATTTAATGTATAAGTTTGTATATATACCTTACCTTGTATAAATTTTGCAGTCATATTTTGAGAGGCATATTAGATCTAATAAGGGATTAATTTTGTTATATATGAAGGGAGCAAGAGCCATAATAGGTTTTTGTGCAAAAACAGTGCGACATTTTGGGGTTGCATAGACTTTGTTATTTCCTCTTCTCGACCTGGAGGAAAAATCAGGTATCTTTTCATGTTGGTACATCGCAGCATTTAGAATGTAAAGATGTCGTATAGACAACACTTTCGCGAGGTTATATAAGGCAGTAGTCGATATTGGAAACGTTTTAAAAAACATAATTTTTAAAATTGAACGTTGGGCGCGTTCTAGTGGCAAAAGTATTGTCTTGGCACATCCACCCCAAGCTAATATACCGCTAGTGCACATGGATTGGTGTAGGAGCAAGGCGCTGGTTAGAAAAATTGAAAACTCGCACACTACATAAAAGGTTATTTTATTTAGCAACGTGCACACCACGTACATAAATAACTGTTTGTTTGCACTCGCACACCTTTCTTATTACTAAGTACATTGAACTTAATTATGTTGTAAGAACAATCACTTTTAAATGCACATAAGTAATAAATTGATAATATTTAATATTTGTGGCTATAGCCCACACGCGCTGCAATCAGCGATACATTCGTTAAAAAAAAACAAAAGGAAGTAAAAAAATGGTTAAAGGAAATGTCACATCACAACAGATCTGCCAACATTATAGAAATCTAACAATATTGCCACATGACAAAACTTTATGTTACGTTCAGGACTTAACAATTGGCACAGGGCAAAGTAAATAGATTTGAGCAATATATTATCACAGACATAGCGCAAGTTTCTGAATATATAAAAAAGTTTTCTGATTCTACCTGAGAGCATGTTAATTTGTTCAGTCCATGTTATATGTTGATCAATAAGGACACCAAGATATCTAATAGAAGAAACCATTTCAATCTGATGGCATGCACAGTTATTGCTGTCAGCACAACTATGTGCTTTTACATTGAGCATACCAACCTTGTCAAGTATCAAACTCTACCAAACTACCAAACTGGAAGTATATTTGATCTGATACTAAAAGGCAACATTTTGGATTTTTTCTTATTAAAAGTTAGTAAATTATTATTTAGCCACATAGTTACTATTCTGAAACCATCGTCAGCACGCTTATTTACACCTTGCCAAGTTTTATCAGAAAAGGTGTTAACTGTGTATCACTGTAGGTGATAATTTCTGCATTAGGTATTTTTAGGTTATTTATGTCATCATTATAAACAAGAAACAAAGTGGGCCCTAGTGTAAGGTCGGGCGTTTAGTGAGACAATTGAAACCCACGAAGTCTGAGAATACACTGTGTTTTTTGAATAAGAGATAGCTTACAAAGTATAAGTATAAGTACATACTACATACATCACACCTTCCCATTAATTGATAAAAAAAAAATATAGATATATATATATTTTTTTAATTGTTTTACCTTCACAGAGGTATAAGTCTTATAATAATATTAAACTTACAAAAAAAAAATGCTTAACATCAACTGAAAATAGGGATACACACTAATACAAAAATACAAGGTTCACACATTTTTAAAAAGTTGAGTTCGGTTTTTATGAGTAACATACTCCTTACCGTCTTTTAAAATTTTCACATTACAATCTAAGTCATCAATCACAACATAAGGTCCCAGATAAATAGGATCCATCTTGTTTTCTGAAGGGTTTTTCAATAACAATAAAACACCTTTTTTAAAGTACAAAGGGTTAACATAATTATCATAGTCTTGCTTACGCTTAATTTTACTTAACATTAAATTATTACGTGCATCTCTCTGTGCTATTTGAAGTCTATATTTTAATTCGAGTGCATAATTATCATGAGTGTACAGAGGATCTACAAAATTTTCGATTAAATTACTAGGTAAAATGCAATGTTTTCCGAATACTAATTCGTGTGGAGTGTACTTGGTTTCCGTATGAACTGTATTATTATATGAAAAACACCAATACGGCAACCAAGCACTCCATGCATCCATATTGTTTTGACAGTTTATCCCCAAATAAGCACCCATCGTTTTATGCGTGTTTTCTAATGCGCCGATGCTTTCGTGATGATAAGCTGTTGAGGACATTTGATTAATTTTTAAGACTTGGCATACCTCTTTCATAGTACTAGATATAAACTCTGACCCACGATCGGTCGCTATTTCCTTAGGTATGCCGAATCTTAAAATAAAATTATCAACAAAAGCACGGGCAACGCTTACAGCATCCTTGTTTGATAACGGGTATGCCTCCGTATACTTTGTCAACTCGCATTGCAAGGTTAAAATATAGCTATAATTATGTATACATATCCTTAGGAAGCGGCCCTACTATATCTAAATACACTTTGTCGAAAGAGGAATTCGCAGTGGTTGTTATTTTCATAGGTTGCTTAGTTTGTATACAATATTTTTGTTTCTTACATTGCTCGCACCTAGAAACAAAATCAGGTACATCTTTCTCTATATTAGGCCAAAAGTAATATTTCTTTATGTTATTTGTCATCCGCCTAATGCCCGCGTGGCCACTAGTGGGCAATAGATGGAAGTCATTTAATATCACACGCCTGTTATCTAAATTATCGATTCTTTGAACCTTACTAACAACACAAATCCGTGGTCCGGACCACTTACTACATTTTTTTATTTCCGCTATGAGCCCACTTATAAAATCGCTATTATTATCATTTCGTAATATGCATATTTCGTTTATTAAATACTTAGAACATAAACATGACAAATCTCTCAACAATTCGTCTCGCGTAATTGGAGATCGAGATATTGTCTGCAAATAAATTCTTAATTGACTGGGCACATAAAAAAAATATTTAAACTTATCTATCAAAATATTTTTTCTCAATGAATTATTTAATTGTTTAGCGCTAATTAATAAAAGTTCAGTAATATTTTTCGGTTTTTTAATTATATCCACGACTCTCGGTTGATCAGGCCTCGAGTCAGTGTCAATATTATCCGCCGGTAAAATATCACTGTTCTTATCACTTTGCATTTTCATTTGACGAGATTGCGCTCTAGTAGCTACATTAATAACCTGCTCATTCATCATTTTTAAATCTTCCGACGACATACTAATTCGTGAAAGTGCATCTGCAACACAGTTTAATTGGCCTTTTAGATACTCTATAGTAAAATTATATTCTTCTAATTGTAATCTGAATTTTAAAAGTCTACTGGAGGGGTCTTTCATAGAAAATAAGTAGACGAGTGGACAATGGTCGGTCTGTATCTTAAACTTTCTGCCGTACAAATAAGGCCGAAAATACTTAACACTCCATACTATTGACAAGAGCTCTTTTTCAATAGTTGGATAATTAATTTCAGCTTTATTTAAACTGCGACTAGCATAAGCTACAGGTCGGCCATCCTTATTGCACAACACTGAGCCTATAGCTTTCCCCGATGCGTCAGTTTGAAGAATGAACTCGTTACTTTCAGATAGGTCTGGATACTGTAAAACTGGCGGTTTTATAACGCAGATTTTAATAACTGAAATGCACTTTCACAATCAGTATTCCATGAAAATTTTATATTCTTACAACACAGCTCATTAAGAGGAATTGCTATCTTCGCGAAGTTAGGTATAAATTTCCGATAGTAATTAGCAAAGGCCACAAAACGCTTTACTTCGTCTGAGCTTTGTGGCCTTGGATAATTTTCTAGGACCCTTATTTTTTCTTGATCTGGTAAAATACCTCTACCTGAAACTATATGACCTAAGTAGTTAATTTCTTTCTGTAAAAATATACATTTGGCCGGATTTAACTTTAAATTTACTTTACGTAACCTAGAGAAAATGTCCATTAAATTTTGATTATGATTTTGTAAATTTCAACCAATAACGGCCAGATCATCTTGATACACCATACACTTATCATGATTAAGGCCAGACATTGCTATAGTAATCATTCTACTAAAGCTATTGGGACTGGACTTGAGGCCCATAGGCATACGGGTCATTTGATATTGATTTTTACCCGTTGTAAAGGCTGTGAAGGGTCTACAACTTTTTTCTAATGAAACTTGATAAAAACTTTGTGAAAGGTCTAAATGAGTAAAATACATAGCACCTGACAACGAGTCCAAAATTTCAGTTATATTGGGCAGAGGGAACTCATCCTCCTGAATGACGTTATTTAACTTCCGGTAATCAATCACAACGCGCCATTTTTTGGTACCGGATGCGTCTAGCTTTTTTGGCAATAGTAACAAGGGACTAGACCATGCACTTTGCGATTCTTCAATGATTCCCTGTGATAACATACTTTTGATTTGATTATCAATTTCCGTTTTCTGCGAGTATGGTAAGCGATAAGGCTTTGTATAAATAGGCGTAGTGTGTGGTTTCAGGTCGATAGTTTGTCTATAAATAGGGGTGGTTGTTAATTTATCCCCTGGCAGATGAAAAATGTCGGGAAATTTAGCGCAAATATTTTCTATTGATTTTCGTTCTTCTATATTCAAATCATTTAAGTTTAATAGGGAAAATAACGTTTTTACTCTATCACAAGTAATTGTCGGTTTGCTAAAATGACAAATTAAATATTCACTTAATTTACTAGTGTTTACTTGAAAATAATTTAATCGAACATCTGTCTCACGAGTGTTTAAAATACGAATTGGGATTTTCCCATTTACTGGTTTATTAACACTACTTGCTAAGAAAACGCCATCACATAACTCTTGATTTGAAACCACACATTCCTCCTTCAACTGTGTTTCAATTAAATGTATGGACTCGCTGCGTGCTGGTACCGTCAAATAATTATAATTAGGTACATCAAAGGGTAATTTCACTAGCTGAGAGCTATGCGTTAATAATTGCATCGTATTATTTTCAAAATTTAAAATAGCATTATAACATGATAAAAAATCTTGACCTAAAATTCCATCAGTTGTACACGGTAAATACTTAAATACAAGAAACTTATGAGTAAAAATATGCATTTTAAAATTAAGATTTAAATACACGAAACCTTCCGAATTTAAATAACCACCTATACCTTTAATCTTAACGCTCTCATTATGGTAAGGAATTTGTAAACGTTCTAAACATGCTAACTTTATACCCGATACCGATGCACCAGTGTCGATCAGCCAGTTATGATTAAGTTTCCTAATTTGGAGCGATACTTTGTTCAAACTATTGCACGAGAGAATATTATGCACGAAAAAAATGATCTAAGGACTCACCGTACGAAGAACTTGTTGCAGTTGTTGCAACCTGATTATCGGCAGTCATAGTGTTTATGTTTCTTTGTAACCCGACACCCCGGGTGCGATTACCACGTTGTCTCCTGGGTGGTCGATCATTATTGTAACCTCCGCGATACCTATTATTAGAAAAATGTTGTACCTGCCGAGGCCCTCGCTGAGGTCTATATGCGTTTTGTGTATGACCTCTGGTACCAAAATATCGTTGACCTAGATTTCCTCGTTGACTCCTCCTAGCTGAAAAATTAGGTTGTCGAACTGCGTATAACATTTCGGATGTGCCCTGCGTGGTTATTTCCTCGTCCTGGGCGGCTTGAATAGCATCTGTTAAGGAAGTAAAGTTGCGCGCTGCGACAATCGTACCTAAACGACGATCCCGCAGCCCGTCGGCAAATCGTTTTATCGCTAGTTTTTCATTTAGTGGCTTTAGCACACCATAATTCGCGGAGTTGCCGTCGGCCTGAGAGATGGTCAGATTCACGAAAAGTTCGGAAATCTCCTTACCAAAATCAGTAATACTTTTACCACTTTGTCTACATTGCTGCAACTTACTTTGGATAGCCGTAAAACTTTTCTGCGGTAATAATAATTTACGCATAGCCTTTAAATGATCTTCAACAGTTTTGTAATTTTGAGCCAATAATAACTTCGCACGTTGGGATAATCTACTTTTCAAAACGAATTGAATTTATTTAGTATTACATTCTGGTTTTTCTAATGTAGAACTATAGTACTCGATTCCCTCAATCAATTGTTTCGTGTTATCATCAGTATCATTCATAACAGATATTAAACTCAAAGCCGTCTTTAAATCAAATGAACCCATGTTTATTTTAGAATGGCAATCTTCACTATTTTTAGTACACAAGGAGATAATTTCAGAAAAAATATTATCAAACTGTTCGCAAACCCTCTTAATCAGGCAAATTTCTTCGTAATTCAATTTCGTGTAATTTTTTAAAGTAGCCCTATAAATGTCTAAATACTTGTAATATTTTAGTAATACACCATTTGCTTGTTCTTTCTTTACATCTAAGATCTTACCATGTCTACGTTTAGGACCAATTTTTATCAAATAACTTCTAATGTTCTTTAAATTATTAAGTAAAAAAATTAAATCATCAGCCATAAATTTTGAACAAACCAAATACCTACTAAATACCTATTTAAAAAAAAACAGAAAGATGCACATAATTAGTAAAATAATCCTACTTACGTAATAATATTTCGTTTTATCGAACGTGTAAAGTCTTACCTATAAATTTAATTTTCATTTAAGTAACCTTGTAATTAAAATAAGCATGTAAAACAAATTAAAGAGAGTGTATATCTAATCAACCCGAAAAATAAAACTTACCTCTTACCTAAAGGTTTCCTTAGCAATACCTATTTGCATAATTTAAAATTACAATAAATGTCATCAATATTGAAATGTATTATTATGGTAAGATTATAATATCTAATATAACAAGGCTATAAACGGAAAACACAAACCGAGAGTCACACAACCCGAAATCAATGCATAATTCACTTTTTAACACTCACATAACTGCCGAACTCGTGCTAAATGATCTCTGCATCACCACCGGCCTTAACTCCTTGGAGTGCCTGCTGCCTTCGCAGGATGCTGGAGTACCTTTTCAGCGTCAGCTCGTTGATTTGACGATGTATTTGTTTTTTATGGCATCGTTTATACAGACGATAAACAAATATTAGTAAGCCAATTGCCAAGACTGTGCAAATTATAATCAGAATCGTGTTCGTATTCTCGTGTAATTGCTCTGTATTCGCCGTGTTAGATCCTACCCCAGCGGTTTGCGCGATGATAACTTCTTCTTTAGATTCGGAACTTCCCATTTTTACAAAGTATTACCGAAAAAAGTAATACCCCTACACCGAAAAAGTACATTTTGGTGACGTGCGCGGTGCGAGTTACTTAGATCCTGGCATGGTCGCCATGTAAGGTCGGGCGTTTAGTGAGACAATTGAAACCCACGAAGTCTGAGAATACACTGTGTTTATTGAATAAGAGATAGCTTACAAAGTATAAGTATAAGTACATACTACATACATCACACTAGAATGCTGCCTTGAGGCACGCCGAAGCCTATATTTTCTTCGTCAGAGATGAAATTATCTATTTTTACTTTTTGCCTTCTGTTTACTAGAAAGCTTTCGAAGAGCCTCAGTGGCATATCCCTGATTTCTTTTAGCTCTGATTTGCGTAGAAGGATTGGTAAAGAGACTGTGTCAAAAGCTTCTCAAATTCAAAAAGATTCCCATACTTTTATTCTCATTATCAAGATGTTTTGTAACATTTGAAATAAATTTTACAACTGCATCGTTCGTAGATCTTTTTTTCCTAAATCCGAATTGGTTCTGGGACAAAAGATTGTTTTTCTCAAGATAGTGCATGAGGCGTTCGTTAATAAGTTTTTCAAGAATTTTTGACAGAGCGAAAAGAAGAGATATAGGCCTATAGTTTGAGATATTGCTTTTAAAGTTTTTTAATAAGTTGTTGCATGTATTTCTATACCGTTTGTAAGTAATTTGGAGTATGTGATTATCTTTGTCTTTTTTTAGATTTCGGTTTAGCTTCTACTTTGCATACAACGTATTAGACCAGGAGTTATCCAGGGTTTTAGGGTTTACTTTCGTCGCGAGGTGGGCACCTGAGTTGTGTGTTTGTTTATCGCGTTGTTTATGGACTGTATAAGCAGATTAGTCCTTTCGTTTGGATCTTTACCTGTTAGTTGCTCAGTCCAATTATTTGGGTTAGGTCCTCAAGCATAGCATCATAGTTTGTTTTGGCATAACTTTTAGGCTTTATTTTTGTATTGTTATTTGATTTTTGTTTATTTTTGTCTACGATAACCGGTAAATGATCCGTAACAGTGGTTTTGCATACGACTGTTTTTATACATAGCCTAGTTTTTGCGAAGCTATGATCGAGACATGCATTGTCGTGTGCAATAAACTCAAAACACACCTTGGCGTTCTTGGGGGTCGGAGATCCGCGTCTCTTCCATTGTTTGGATTGTTGTTTGGATTCAGGAGTATAGTGATGAACCCATGTTTCGTTCATAGTAAAAAACATTCGTTTGGTTCAGCTTGAAATCATAAGCGAAGAAAGAAAGAAATCGTGAGCCGAGTTCGTTTCTGTTCAACTGAAAAGAGCCGCGGAACCCATCTTGCAGACACTCTAATTCGTTAACGAATGTTCATCAAATAACGAAAGTTCAGTAAATCATGTTTTGTGTACGTTCATATGAAATTTCTAGAACTTCAGCTATCTCAGATACCTACTATCTTCTGTCTTCTATGATAAGGTCACATATTTTTGGATGTTTTCCGAAGTAGTAGCTGTAGAAGGCCGTCCAGAGCGGAGGTCATCTGTGATGCTCTCTCGTACACGTTTAAATTCAGCTGTCCACTTTTTTATCATTGTATACGACGAAGCAGATGTTCCTAAAGTAGCCACCATATCTTCATGAATCTGCTTTGGAGTTAAGTGTTTCTTGTGGAGGTAGTTGATCACGGCACGGTGCTCTAAACTATCCATTTTCAAAATTAATGAAACTTGCTCTCACTCAATGTTCAATAAAATAAATAATTAAGATTGTATCTCAGAGATAAATTGTATAGAGACTGACAAAGAGTCTAGGTTTCATATGAGGATAGTTTTATAATAAAATTACAACGCTATCTATTATAGGCCGCGAACTTTTCAATCAACCCTCGTTTTATACTATAAAAACCGTACAGTTAATATAAATCACTTTATTTCATATACAACCATTGAAGTGCAAAGACGTAAGAAAAACGTTAAGAAATTGACTAAAACAAGTAAAGATTTCCTCAATGCCTTAGGTTTTAAAGTATGAATATGCTACAGATTACTAAATCACCACACTTCGATACTTCGATTGAAAGTTATAAAGTCCATACCTACAATCCCTATAACATCAGCTTCAGAGAAAATGATGAAATCAGAATACCAATTCACCAGCAAAACATATGCGTGCTACCGTCTGCCAGTTCAATTTGCATCGAAGGTTAGGCAAAACTCTTCGGTTAAGATGGAAATCCAATTAAGAAAACTATAACGTTCAGTAATAACCCTGATATGTTCTTGTTTCAAGATATCAGATACGAAATAAACGGTTTTGAAATAGATGGTGTTAAACATTCTGGAATAACATCAACAATTAAGTCTTATGTGTCATTGAAAGAAGGAGAAAAAAAGTTGCTACCTTATGGGTTTGGAATTTGAATGTAATTCAAAGTGATGGTCGTTTTAGCGCTTTTATACTTCTTAATCAGATTTTAGTGCTCACAGAAGATTACAATAAAACTGTGATAAATTCTAGGCATGAACTTACACTAAATAGAAGTAACTCCTACTTTAACAGCATCATATCCACTGATATTGTTGCTCATTTTCAAATAGATGTATAAAGAGTACAATGGCGTGTACCACACATCAGACCGAGAACGTCTGACACTTCTAAAACATTTAGAAAGAGATAAACCTATTCAGATTGCGTTTAGAAATCGGGATTTATTCGAGAAATCATTACTTCCTAAAACCACTTAGCATTCTTGGTCAGTTAAGACCGCGTCTGAATGGTGTGTCGCCTGTGGACCCGTTGCTTGATATAACTGGTTTCAAAGAAGAGGCTCCTCTCCTCATATACTGCTCAATACAAAACTGATCCCTTAGATATACGGTTGGAAATTGAATGTTCTGCACCGATACCAGATAATACAACTGGATATTGTTTAATCATTAACAATCGGCTTGTGGAATATAAACCTTTGAGTAACATAGTGCGAAAATCGTCATGACTGGTATCTTAGATGTTTAAGGTTTTAAAACAGAAGCAAATGAATTCATAATTAAAGAAATTGCAATATTATCTGATGATAAAATACAAGTGCTTTTCATTAAACCACCGTTTCCATATCACGAATTCACAAAACAGGAAAGGAGGCAAATAAAATGGATTCAGCGTAATAGAAAGATATTTCAAAATGAAGGAATCGTTGTATTCTAATCGTTAAAAAGCGAACTTTGTAAATACAATTTTAATTCCAGAAGCTGGTTCATATATTTACGATATAACAATACAAACAGAAATATTTTTAATTAAATGATTATTGTAGATGGATAAAATGGAAAATCTGGTATTATGTTCGAGAGGGCCAAATTATATGAGCATCTCTTTCGTAAATGTAGTTCACTTAAAAATCAAAAACTGGTCTATTGCTTCAATTTATTATACACAATATTAATATCGTCGCGTCAATGACGTTTGTGCATTACAATTGCCATTGAATTACAAAACTTCTGAAGTAACGACGTATTCTCCAACTAAACAACGAGACTTCGTGCTGAGACGTAAGTAGCCATCTTCTCCCCAATACTTACCCCAGGAATTTTTGATAAGCCAATAGTCCTCTGAAACAAATTTAAATTTTAAAATTAGATCTTTAATAGATTTAGATATTGCACACATAATTAACGTTAAGTGAATTGTTTTAAACATGTTTTTGTTTTTACAAAAACAAACTATGTAAATATACTTTTGATATAAACAAACATTTGCAAGAGATGGTACCGACCCGATTTAGTTATTCTAATTAAAATTAAGTCTGAAGAATGATCTGCATTTCAATAAAGATAAAAGAACCCGAATGAGTTTTTTGTGTAATTGTGTTTTGTACGCTAAGGCGTTGACGTGTTTCGAAGCATCATTACAATAATAATAATAACATATTATTTCCAAAATCAATCATACATTAATACAATATCTATAAACTTCGCACTAGGCACAGCCTGTATCGCGAAGTTCATACCTGTTTTACGTTAGTTAGATATGTTGACGAGATGATATAAATTAAATAAACATTTGATGAATGTTTAAACCTGTATAGGTACAAAGATAATATATATTTTTAAATAATACCATAAGCAATTTAAATAACCTCAACCTAAACCTAAACCTGTGTGTTTGTGTATGTGAGTGTGTGTTTGAGAGAGAAAGTGTGTGTTTGTGTATGATGGTGCTTTTTCTTATTTTTATGACAGTACCTTTAATAGTGCTTCCGTTTCTGTATAGTCTTTCGTAAATAGAAATCTTTGAGATAATAGCTTAGATTCTCTGGTATTCAAGTGTATCAATGTTGGGTGTTTCGTTAAAAAATTATTATAAACTAAGGACGCCAGAGTTTTTAAAACGACACACAAATGCCGTTTTTACTGTTGGTGTTAACACTGCAGGTCTTCGTTTTTTAACTATTTTGTTGTAAAATGGCGAAGTTTATACTATTCTATGCGTAGATATTATTAAGCGTAAGATGTATAGTCTGTGTACACATCAAACTTGTGATTCTACTTAGAAGGAGGTGTCGGGATACCTCGACGAGGCTTTTTAAAAGTACCTTTAAGCACAGCCCTTTGGTAACCGCCCCATACTAGTATGCAGTAATTTATGACAGATTGGCAGAGTTCTAGATCAATGGATTTCAAAAGATTCTTATCAGCGAGGTCACGCAGCAGCTTCATTGTGTCAATAAATTTTGTAGTTCGACATGTTGTGACTGTCATGTGTTTTCGGAAACTCAGGTTATCATCCTTCACGAAGCCCAGATATTTGATTTTATTAGCTCTATCTTAGTATTGTTTCATACTATAATATAAATACTAATAACTTTCGCTTTTATTTTTCTCTTTTGCTGTCTGTCTGTTTTTATATTTTGTTTTATTTACCTAATTTTTCTTAATCGTTTACCTTTAAGCTTTATCCGTAATATGTGTGCCGTCTTTTATGTAAATTAATGCTTTGTATCCTTTGTATAAAAAAAAATTGTGAATGGGGATGAACAACAATTTGAAAACTATGAAGTGCTGCAAACTCAAACTAACTGTCGTGTAAGTTCTGGGACAATACCAACGTCGAAGCTAGGATATGCTTTTAACAATTTGCCGAGCTAGGAACGTTTTACTCACTTGTAACTGATATATTGAAGTCTGTTTTATTTTAAAGTCCATTTTATATCCTTATATCTATATTTTTTTTCTGTTGACTTACAAAGTGACAAAAATTCTTAATGAGTAATTTAATAAAGGTAACTTTTTAACAAAAGTACGAACCAGTTATCAAACTGAACAATGAGCTTGATGTTTAGTTCCCCGTTGTTTTAATTAACAGAGTATGGGCAGAGTTCAGATGGAAATATTTCCTGGTTTTTTTATCCGAACAAGCAGGAAATTACTATCCTAAGTATAATAAGATAAACTACCTTCATCCTCTTTGCCATATCCGACTAGAGTCACTGCATGATTCAAGGAAGCGGATATCATACAACCTGCTGGATTTATCACTCCACCTTGGTAAAATTGCAATGCAAACGGAGCACAGAAAACTGAAAATAAAATAAAATCAATTATTAATCAAATTGGGCCAAGAACATTAACGTCGTAGAAGCAAACATGGAGACTATTAGGCCTGGTATCAGAGCTCTCATCAACTGGAACTTGTGATCATAAGGCTTATGTTATTATGTATATTTTCGGTTATGGTTATGTATTTCAAGTTTGTCGATTGCTATCCAGTGTGGCAATTCTACCAGGCTTTTAATGATCGTTTGAACGTCACGTTTGAAAAGATACTGCGCTGGCCCATAACAGCAGACGTACCACAGCCTATTCTACGAACTATCTTAATACCTGGACCGGTACCAATGGCACAATCAGGTGGCCTATGATATCAATAGAAATTAAAGACCTTTTTGTGAGGACTAGTTTGAAAATTAAAAGTATTTGATTTCATTATATGTACAAAACTTTAGGCTTGACGAAAGTGGGTATAGTACATCTTTTTCACTTTATCTTCACCAATATAGCGTAAATTCATATTTAGCTCTTAAAAGGTATACCGAGAGGAAAAGTCCAAAGGCAAAAACCTCTGGGCTCCTATTTTTAACCGATTTCAAAAAAGAAATGTTATGCTTGTTATTGGCTTTACAAGCCAACAAAAAACCACAAAAACCGATTGTTTTTGCAATCAATTTAAATAGTGTTAATTATATGGTTTTTCTTTCATTTAAATCACCATGTTCGTAAGAGAGATTTGATCCTTTTGGTTGACTCTATTGATGAATGCCATAACAATATAGGTTGTTGTTTTTTGGATTCGAGCCGGTTTGATTGGCGTGCTTGGCAAGCTGAATCAAATATCTTTGAGTGCAGTTTTTTTCTGTTCAAAGGAATGTTTTCTAAGAGTAGAACTCGCTATCTCCAGTATTTAGAATATTTTCTTTCAGGTGGCATGCAAAGTTCCACCCTGTATATATAATCTATGTATCATAGATATGGTTTGAGTCATGTCCCATATAGTCCTAGAGCAAGTGACACAATGGGCCATGGATTTGACCCACTTATATCTTAAATGTGTATCTGGTTGGCTTACCTTATCAATGTATCATCTGTTTTACAATGTATTTAGATAACATTTAAACTGAACTAATGTATTTTTTAAATTTTATTTTAGTTTTATCTGCGCTTAAATGAATTAGTTAATCGTAGTTTTATTTATTTTGTTGTCTAGTTTTTAGTATTAAAGAATAAATTTGAATTTGAATGTACTATTATTAGTAATAGAATGTACTTTACTATTAGTAATAACAATAATATATTTCCTTATTTCTTTAACTTGAGAATAGGTACCTTTTTTTTTTTTTTTTTTTTGTTCCCCTCCGCGGGAAGGGCAGGAGGATAAAAATGCTCTGACGCATACTCCGGCGCGATTCCGAAGTTATGTGGGACTCGTCCCGACGCCTACCAGAACCATACCCACTAAAAACCCCCTGTCGGCTCGTGCATTTTTGCCACTCAGCCTTCATCGGAGCGACGGCCAATTGGAGAAAGAGGCCGCGCTAGCGGGGCCCTTAAGGGGTCACCCGCTGGGATTTACATAGCACTGAAGGTGCTCAAAAATTAAAAGTAAAATAAAACATTAAAAATGAAAAGTAAATAATGAAAACATTAAAAATGGAAAAATTAAATTTGCATTAATTAGAATTAGAATTTACGTTAGAATTAGAATTTGCGGCCAGAAGGGCCTCGAGATCGCGTGACAGTCTGGTGGATGAGTACGTTTGCGCATTTCTAGGCCTAGCGACTTTGAACTTCGAGTCTAACACAGGAGCAGCATATGAGACAGAATCACGAACTAGAGGATTGGGATGGGTTTCGGAGCGTTTGAAGAACGCTTCAGAGAGTGTTTTGAGATATTGTTGTACTGTAGGCAGTTCAAGATCTCTATGCAAGTCCGCGTTACGCACGTACCACGGTGCGCCTGTGGCCCGGCGGCAAAAGAGGTTTTGAACTACCTGCAGTTTGTGCAGGAGGGAGGGTTTGGCGTGGGCAAAGATTGGCGAGGCATACGTCATGACGGGTCTAACGCAGACCTTGTAAAGTGTACGTTTGTTTCTGAGGGACATTTTACTTTTTCTACCTAACATGCTATTTAGGCGGACTAAATAGTGACGAGCGAGTTTCGAAACTCTTTCAACGTGTGGCTTGAAAGAAAGCGTCGGATCTAATGTGACGCCTAAGTATTTAGTACTGCGCTTCCAGGGGATGGGAATGCCTAACATTCGAACGTGGGGATCGCCATCGGGACGACGGCGTTTGTGGTCGAAGCGCATCGCAGAACTCTTTTCAGGGTTCACATCGATGCGCCATTCTTGAAACCATGCACCAAGGGCGTTTACGGCCTTTTGGAGTCTGGTTACAAGGCGCCGAACACCGTGGCCTTTGGTATAGAGTGCGGTGTCGTCAGCGAAGAGGGCGAGTTCGACGCCTTTCGGCGGGATGGGAATGTCGTTGGTGTACACGGTGTACAGCAGAGGGGCGAGGACTGAGCCTTGAGGGACTCCAGCCTTTATGGGACGAGGTGCAGAAAGCGTGCCTTCGTGTTTAAATCGAAACGTACGGTCTTTGAGAAACGACGCTATTATCCTGACTAGGCGATCCGGTAAGCCTATCTTGTAGAGTTTATAAACGAGACCGCTGTGCCAGACTTTATCGAAAGCCTTGGCTACGTCAAAGAAAACCGCGACTGTTTTATAACGACGCGGATAGAAACCGTCAAGTATATACTCGACGATTCGGTGGACTTGCTGAGGGCAGGAGTGTTTAGCGCGAAAGCCGAACTGATGGGGAATAATGAGAGGATCGCCATCCGTTGGAAACAGATGGTTCCGCATTCGAGAAAGTATGACTCTCTCGAGAAGTTTAGACATTGCCTTGAGGAGGCTGATGGGTCTGTGATTAGCCGGGACGTTCAGAGGTTTGCCCGGCTTGGGAATGCCTATGACTGTCGCTTCTTTCCAAGCTTTTGGAAAGTAGCTATGGTCGAAGCAGGCATTGAAAATGATAGCTAACAAGGTAAGCATCTGTTGAGGTAGGTGCTTAAGTGCGTGGTTGGAAATTCCATCCGCACCCGGAGCCTTTTTGGACTTTTGATTTCTAATGAGAAGCAAGATTTCGTCATTAGAGACTGTGACAGGGTCTGCGGTGATGGGGAGAGAGTCTCTGCGAAGGACTTCGTCCTCCACCGCCTGGATGTGCGAGGGATCAGCAGGTTGCGTGCTGGGCGAGCATTGTGCGGCAATGCTGTCGGCGAAGCATTCGGCTTTCTCTTCGACTTCGAAGGCAGTAGTGCCATCGGGACGAGTGAGAGGAGGAACGTGAGAGACGGTGTCTACGCGTAAGGCTCGGGCCATGCTATAGTACGCTTGGTGGGACGGAGAGATATTCGCCATGAGATCGTTCATCTGAGCGTCTCGGAGTTCCGCGAGGCAAGACTTAACTTTACGTTGAAGCTGATTCGCAGCTGTTCTATAGGCGGGCGTGGGATATTTCTTGGCTCTCCGGAGAGCCGCGTTTTTAGCTTTAATAAGATTGCTAACGGCTAAGGGAAGCGTGGGTTTGCCGTGCTTAGCAACCTTTTCGTTGTCACTGATGGCTGAGTTGATAGCATCAGTGAGAGAATTTACTAATGAATCGATTTTATCCGGGCTATCTAGTTGTTCGGGAGAGATCGCGAGTGGAGAGTTCGGAGCCTCTAAGGCTGAAACTAACGTATTTTTAAAACCTTTCCAATTGGTAAAGGTCTTAGGAGATGAGACGTTATCGTTCGGCGGTCCTAGCACGAGGGAAACGGGGCGATGGTCAGAGCCTAGGTCATCGAGCGGTTCGATAGACCTTAGGTCAAGATTGATACGCTTGATAATTGCAAAGTCGAGGATGTCAGGAGAGTAGGACGGGTTGTTGGGATAGTGAGTGGGAGTGACGGGGGATATGACATCTAGGTCAAGGGAGTTAGTGATGTCGAGGAGAGCGATACCGCTGGTGTTAGTCGATAGGCACGTCCAGTCAGTATGTTTGGAGTTAAAGTCTCCGAACATAATGACTGAATGGCCGAGGGCGAGAATGGCCTCAAAGTCGCTGCGGATTGGTCTGGTACCACTAGGTATGTAGATTGAAGCTATGATGATGG
The DNA here is from genome assembly GCA_923062675.1 of Marasmarcha lunaedactyla. NCBI lineage: Eukaryota > Metazoa > Arthropoda > Insecta > Lepidoptera > Pterophoridae > Marasmarcha > Marasmarcha lunaedactyla. The sequence goes on along the minus strand of OV281346.1, from coordinate 19,107,624 downwards.
TCGGATGACCAGTCATAGCCAATCTACACACAGTGGCTTCCATGTTGAGGAGAGGAGGGGTAGGGAGAGGACAGCAGTGGAAGCCTCTTTTGTAATATATAGCGGTGCCGCCGAAACCGTCAGAGTTGGGCCTATCGTTACGAATAAACGCGTACTTAGGTATAGCTAATCCCCTGGAGCGGTTTGGAGTAAGCCATGTCTCCTGGAGAAGGAATAAGTCAGGTTCTTTGTTCTGAAGGAACAGTTTAATCTCGGGAAGGTTGGTATTAAGGCTACGAGCGTTAAAAGATACTAGGGATAAGCCCTTGGGTTTAATACGACTGGACGCGGGATTCGCGGGTCTAGACATTATAATTTATTATTTACGAATTTATAAATTATAAAAGAATTTACAACGAACTAAGGAGCGAGTGATGCTCGGCTAAAGCAAATAAACGCTCTTGAGGAGAGCGGGCGGCACGCAGTTTGCGTGCGAGCTCGGAAATTTCGTTAATATCGACGTTTTGAATAACGTCGAATACGGTCTTCATGTCCTCAGCCAACGACGACTGAGGTGCGGAAGACGGAGAAGGACGCGGCCCTACGGGAGCTGGGATAGGTCGGGAAGGTGCAGGCGGAACGGCCGGACGCTGCCTCCAAGACAGAGCCGGAGTAGGTGTCGGCTGAACGGGCTTTGCTTCCGGGGGACCCCGGTTGCGCAGCGGCGGGAAGTTGGCAGGAGTGAGCGGCGGCGCCGGTTTAGGCGCGACCCTCTTGGTGGTGGAGCGCGGAGCGCGCGGGCAACCCCTGTAGTTAGCTGTGTGGCCGGGCTGGCCGCACAGCACACAGGCAGGGGGGGAAGTGGATTCGGGAGTGCGAGTGCACTCCTTTGTGAAATGTGGATCCAGGCACTTAACGCACCTGGGGGGAGCTGAGCAGTTAGCCGCTGCGTGGCCGTAGAGCTGGCAGCGGTGGCACTGGCCAGGGTGACCACGGGGGTTGGGACGCTCGACGGAGATATTTGAGAGTCCGCAAATTGTGCGAGCCTCTCTAAAGATCTCCCTCGAGTTGGGAGTATTCGACAGGATTACCAACGCTAAGGGAAAACGCCTACCGCGGTTGGAGTGCATCTTGTGCACTGCTGTGACCGGGAAACCCTGAGACTTAAGGTCATCGAGGATGTCCTCGTTGCTGAGTTCGAACGGGACGCCCCGTAGTACTGCGCGGATCTTACGCTCCTCCGGGAGGGCGTAGGTGTGATACGCGATTTGGTTTAATCCGAGTAACCTGGTAAACGCGCGGAATTCGTCGACGGTCGCTATTTGAATCTTGATTGTATCGCCAGCGTTGGCGGCTTTTAAGTAATTGATTTTGTGCACTTTGCACAAGTTGGAAACCGCGGTCCAGCGCGCTTTTTCACGCAGGAATACGGGCGGAGGGAGCTGAGGCTTCGGCGGGACGGGAGCGCAGCGCGTCGCTGGCTTTGATGTGACCGACGGAGACGCGGTTACTACGACTGATTTTAACGGCGCGGGGGCTGGTGTTGAAGACACCGGGGAGGGCTCGGGTATTGAAGATACCGAAGCTTTCTTAGAGCGCTTCTTGGAGCGCTTGGCGACGAGTTGAAACGCGGGCTCAGGAGAGCCGGTTAGGGTGACGGCATCTGACGACGTATCAGACGCGGGTTCGGAGTCGCTCCCGGGAGCGGTACGCTTACGACGCGACGCGTGAGAGGATGCGACCGATTCGCAGTCCATCTCGGACGAGGCAGGAGACGCGGGAGAGCTTAAGACCTGAGGGGTCTCGACGTTGGAGGCCTGAGGGGCCGGGGTTGAGGCCTGAGGGGCCGGGGACGCGATAGTAGCCTGTAAGGCCTGCGTTAGTACGTCATCTGGGATGGGGCAACCGGACGCCGCGAGCGCCTGGGCGAACGACCTAAGAACGTTTACAAGGTCCATTGGAGGGCTTGGGATAATATGAAATATATAAATATATAATGTATGCCTAGGTTCCCTAACAAACCTAGCGCCTATTTATATAACAAATGCCTAGAATTCCTAAATAAAAATCTAGCGAACCCTAGCGGCAAACCTCCCTACCAGCGGTAGGGGGGCTGGGGAGAATAAATTAAAACTAACAATAGTACGCCGAAGGCCGCTACCTAGAAACCTAAAAAAGGGTGCGCAGGTAAAGAGTTGACCGCGTTAGGGTCAACCTTTACCGACAGAAAGGACAAATACACACGAAAACACACAAATATGATAGAAATAAATATGAAAATAGGAGAAAAATAAATAAAATAGAGAAGAGAAATAAATAAAAATAAAAAGGACTGGTTCAGTACAAATTCGTTGTCACCGTTAAGTATCCTTTGCACTGAAACCAGACTACTTACGCCGGGCACAACACTGCACTCAGCACAAGCACAACACAACTTAGCACAGCACTTTGAAGACTAAGAGGCTTAGTCGCAAAGAAAAATCGCACTTCGAAAGCACTCAGACGGAGTAGAAAGACTTAGAAAACCGTAGCACGGAGCCAACACGCTAGACTGTGACGTCAGTAAACTGAGCGCCACGGAATGGCGGGAAGGGACCGATCAACGGAGAGCTGGGTCTTGCACGTCCGAACCGCGTGGCGATCGGAGCGAGAATGCGAGGTACCTTTTGTAATGATCAATATTTATATAACATTGTGTTAGGCTGTATGTATGCAACCTTACAAAGAGACGTATAGATTCCATACTAGAACGAGATCTGTAATATGGAAACCAGCCATTCTTCATGCGGTCTTAATTACACGGAACAACCCATGTATTAGGATTGATATAAAAAGGCGCGTAAGTTTTTTTTTTTAATTTATCAAAAGAGATAAAATGGGAACAAGGTATTGTTCAAAACAGTTAACGCTTACGGAGTTTAAATTATAGTATTTAATTAATTAAAGTTATAGATATTTATGAAAACTCGTAGTGTAGTTTAGTTTTAGTTTATATGGGTACGAAAAAACAATACTTAAATAAATAAATAAAATGTTTGCAAAATACTTAGTGACAAGCAGCAGACTAGAGCCGAGGTTAAGTTGTATTTACGCAATCTTGATGAAGATGAAAAAAAAGAAAACTTTACCCAATTGTACATTTATTTGACTTATCTATGATAAAATAAAAATTTGTATTCAGAATTTATGAAAGGAGCTTCACTTCACCTTTGGCTTATATAAAACGAAGTCTTCTGTGCCGCGTAAACAAATTGAATTATCCAATTTTTAAGTTTTGTTAATAAATTATACTTCTTTGACTTGAAATTCTCAGGATTTAGTCAACTTAGTTATTAATAAAACTGCCTAAAAAAGGAAGTGCCTACTGGCAAATGTTGTCGCACACTGTCCCAGAAGACAGCCTTGTTGACTTCGCGATTGGAGCCACGTATGGCACAATTCGTGTTTACGCAGCACTATCTGATAAATTAACAATTGACAAACAGTGAGAATACAGCACTCTTTACAAAGTTGTTTGTTACCTTACGGTATAACTTTCGAAACTGCTCGTTGTGCCATTTCCAGTTTAGGCACACAACTTCTTCTTCCCTGCTTAAAATGATAGACTTACATAATAATTCATATACCATAAGCAGTTATGATTTGTACGTTGGATACCTCAGTGTTTCATGAATGACATAACCTTTCTCACTCTCAATCATAAATCATCAATGTGTTTGTGCCAGTGTAATGCTTGATCAACACACACACAGAGGTATTTCATACACTAAGTTCTGGCAAATTAAGGTCATAGCTATGATACTATAGCTGCGTGCAGTGAGGTTAAAATCCTTAGGAGCTGCATCAGAAGATCTTTTTGAACAAGGAGAGTGAGAAGACTATTGATCAGCCGTTTAGTATCGTACACTTGTTCGATTCCTGCAAACCGTTTGACAGAGGTCCGGTCCGTTCTATATAATTATACAGTCAAGACAGCGTCTTCGGCATACGATATGATGTTGCAACTCGGAATGGACATTTGACAGAGACCATTGATGTAAATTTTGAATAATATTACATTGTATTAGAATTCGGCATTGCGCTTTCTCGAGGGACACACTGTATAGTTATCATGCGTATACTCGTACGGTACAGGAACCTACTTTACTGGGCCGACACACAATATATTCATAGCGTTCACTTATTTATTTAGGTGACGATGATATCATGATTAGGTAAACCGATGCACTAGAGAAACATTAATTCTTCACCAGCTTTAGACCCATTGCGGAAGTAATGAACTTTGAGTATGAATTTATTTAATACATACCAATTACGACAGGTCCATGGTCAACTAATACTTTTCGGAGCTGATCAGCATTTGCTTTAAACTTTTTATAACTTTTCACCTTAGCAACACCTTGTTTGGGGTCCGCATGGCATTTTGATTTATAGACGTCATCGGGATAGTTCTTAAGTTCAATCGCCCCAGTTGTATTGGCCAACCACCTAAATTACGAATAAATTTAGAGGTAAGTCGGTACAAAGAGACAGTTGTAGTATTTCTGAAAGATTCTGTTATAGTTAATAGAGATGATAAATGGGAAATTAAATTTGGTAAATATTTCCCCAGTCGATTTATGCTAAATCATAAATTAACTATGCAACGCAATAATTACTAGAGTGGATTGATAAGTTCGCGGCCTAACAAAGATTGCGTTGTCTTATTATTATAAAACTATCATCATATGAAACCTAGACCCTTTGTCAGTCTTTATACAATTTTTCTTTGAGATACGTATTTATTGAACATTAAGTGAGAGCAAGTTTCATTAATTTTGAAAATGGATAGTTTAGAGCACCGTGCCATGATCAAATACCTCCACAAGAAACACTTAACTCCAAAGCAGATTCATGAAGATATGGTGGCTAATTTAGGAACTTCTGCTCAGTCGTAAACAATGATAAAAATGTGGACAGCTGAATTTAAACGTGGACGAGAGAGCATCAAAGATGACCCCCGCTCTGGACGGCCTTCTACAGTTACGACACCGGAAAACATCCAAAAAATGTGTGATCTCATCATGGGAGACAGCGTCAATCTTCTCTGGGAATTTCATATGAACGTACAAAAAACATGATCGTTAACGAATTAGGGTTCCACAAGGTGTCTGCAAGATGGGTTCCGCGGCTCCTTTCAGTTGAACAGAAATGAACTCGGCTCACGATTTCTCTCTGTCTTCGTTTACGATTAGAAACTAATCTAAACGAATTTTAGGCAAGGTTTGTTACTATGGACGAAACATGGGTTCATTACTATACTTCTGAACACAAACACCAAACACCAAACAACAACCCAAACAATGGAAGAGGCCCGGATCTCCGACCCCCAAGAAAGCCAAGGTGTGTTTTTCAGAAACAAGGTAATGGCATCCGTTTTCTGAGATTCTAAGGGTGTCATCCTGGTTGATTACTTAAAAAGAGATCAAACTATAAATTCTGCAAACTACTGCAAACTATTACGTCATTTACGCGAAGAAATAAAGTCTAAAATACCAGGATTGTTGACCAAGAAAGTTTTGTTTCATCAGGACTATGCTCGTGTTCACACATCTGTAGAATCGATGGCTCAAATAGTGAATTGTGGTTTCGAATTGCTTACTCATCCCCCTTATTCACCTGACTTGGCACCTTCTGACTTCTACCTATTTCCGAAACTAAAAAAACACTTCGGTGGAATGAAATTTTCTACCAATGAGGAGATCAAAGTGGCCGTAGATGCCTTTTTTGAAGACCTTGACGAGACCTTCTATTGAAATGGGATCAAGGCTTTTCACCCTCGTATATACCTACAAACCATATGGAAATAGTTTGATGAATGAAACTAGAATTGTAGAATACACTTACTCCATGACTTTGTGTGGCCATCCACCCTTGCAATCAAATGATTCGGAGCAGTCCAATGGATACTGTTCAGAAAAAGTGGTCAGGTTGTGTTTGATTGAATATTGCCCTTCAATTTCACCTGAAATTTCAGAATCATAATTATGACTGAAATGTTGGTTTGGTTCAAATTGTGTAATTCAAGTAGGTAAACTGAAAGAAATAAAGAAGGATAAAAGTTATTTTGACTTCGTCTTTGAATACTAAATATTTAATAAAAATAGATGTTGTGAGGAATTCTAAGGTTCAAGGTATAGACACAAACATACCAGGTCCGTCAAAAGTTTTGCGAAAAAATGTTTTTATGTATGGAACTGTTATATACTAGGATTGTTATCCTAAGTGGCAGATGCAGAGCCAATTCAGCATTATCAGTAATCATACCGATACAAGCATCTTTAGTTTGGTTGGTAGTCAGTCTGTTCTGAACTGCTCACGCACGCAGTTGTCAAAAGTCCCCTTTTTATAATTAAGTTCGTTATTGTTTAAACTCGATCATTTATTAAACTGTTTCAGTGACAATTCATTCCTTTTTTTTGAAACCTAACTGAAAGGGACCGGATAACATTTGGTGGCAGAAGTATGATACGAAAATCCCCAGTTCGCCTTAAAACAGACTCTGAACTGAAGTATCCCTCAAGATAAAGTTCAAGATCCAGTTTCGTGTCCTGTGTTTAGTGTTAAAATCTGTGTGAAACAGTGTTCAGTAAAATCTAATATTTGGTTTGCCAATAATCATATCCTACGGCAAATATTAAGTGTTAAAGTTCAAATACCCAGTGAAACAACCAATCTACTACACGTGTCCTGCCTATTCATACGTCCAGTCCAATCAAGTCAACTGGAGTTGGCTTCAGACCCAAAGGAAGGGTTACGCCGAGTCAACGTAACGAAGTCCGTGTCCTTCTTAGTCTTATCAGATTGCGGAGTGTAGCCAACGCGAATCGTATTGATCGCCCACATGCTTTACCTGTAAGTCTTTGGTCATTGTTTAGACTAGTCTATTTTTAGAACTTGGGAACTAAGTTTAGGGTCGTTCCGCTTGCGGACTTATTTAATATTGAATAATTACATTTTTGTTTTGGACTGATTTCATACTTTCTTTTGTGTCCCAATTGTATACTGTGTAATATTTCATCAAGATTTCATTGATAGATAAAGGTAATATGAGAAGCTATATGTATGTCTTAGATAGAAATTAGACCTAGGTTATTTATCGAATACTGATTTGTTTAGATTTGTCATAATTGTAGTAATTTAATGGTTTTTTCATATCAGATTAGTTAGATAATGACAGATATAACGTTATTGTATATAGAATCATACAGTAAAGTACTTACTTGAAGTAATAAATGACAGAATATGGTTAGAGATTTTCTCGTTTAATAACTACGTAATTATATGGTTTATTGTTAAGGTTTTTTGATTATGATGTGTAAATTGCTTTCTTTTATTGAAATGTACTAGTTATTTTCATGGTGTTTCACGTATTTGAAGAGAATAACGAGAAAACCTTTGTTGTTGTATTTGTTCCTAATTGGTAGTTATATCTTGTTTAATTATGTTAAAAACTAATTGTAATTAGAATGTTTCCATATATTAATAATGTAAAATGATAAAATTATGTTTGTAACCGTTTCGCCTTAGGTATAATGTTAGGCTAAGTAAGTAGTTTTCCGGCGCAAACGGTATTTTGAGATAGTCTTTGTTCTAGAAAGTTTTTTGTATTTAATTTTATCAAATTGATATTTGTGTAAACAGATAGGAATCGTTTTGCTCTATTATTTGAATATAATATTGTATTACTTTTGATAAATAGTTTGAAAGATAATTCGATGTAAAAGTTAGAATCAAAGTAAAACCTAAGTGTAATTTGGTGCAAATTGCACAAACGCGCCAGCCATTTAGAGCGCTGGATTAATTACGGCGAAATTCGTATATAAGACGCCGCCGAGCTGCGGAAGTGTATCTTCCAAAATTTTATAGGACCGTCGTTTTCACGACGCATCTTCAACAACCTCGCCAGGAGCCCGTCGTCGCCGATCTGCGTCGCCGTCGCCGCTCCGGCAAGCTCTGCGTTCCAGGACTTCGAGTCTTCGTGTTCGAGTAAGTTCTCCGCGTCGTCCCCAACTCCTACCAGGTGTAGGGAGGTTTTAGGAAGTTAGTCTTCGTTGGTAGGTTCATAGTATATATATTTATATATTGTTGTCCCTCCCCAACCCCTCCGCGATGGATGTAAAAGATTATTTAGAATCTTTTCAACAATTCTCCGCAGGCGTCGCCACCGCAGGCTCCAAAGATCCCCAAGTAATTTACCAGCTACTTGGCACTCATTTCCCCAATCTGGCCCCACTGATCTCTCAGGCCACCTCCGTCCCTCAGACCCCTCTGGTTCTAGGCCCTCCGCGTCTACCTCTTCCAGTGATATGGAGTGCGAAGTAGACGCCCCTTTGCGCCGCAAGCGCGCACCCGCGACCGAGTCATCCTCGGACGCCACCCCATCTGGCTCTGAGGCAACCTCATTCACCCTCGTTAAGAAGCGCTCTAAGAAGCGCTCGAAACAAGCCCTGGCGTCCTCAACGCCCGTCACGGTGTCTTCAATACCCTCTGCGGCGTCTTTAACCCCAGCCACGCCTGCAACACCCGCCCCAGCCCCACTGATGTCACTCAACGTCACTCCACCCCCAACTTATGTTAAGCCTCAGGTCCCACCACCCGAATTTCTTCGGAATAAGGAAAATGGACTGAGGTCTCGAACTTATACAGAGAGCACAAAATCCTCTACACCCGAGCGACCAACTCGAGTGATTCCATTAAAATCCTAGTCTCGTAGTTAGACGATTTCCGAGCCCTAACTAAGCTCCTCACCGGTAAGCAATATGGTTACCACACTTACGCTCTCCCGGAAGAGCGTTAGTTCAGAGCGGTACTCAGGGGAGTCCCGTTCGAATTATCGAACGAGGCTGTCCTAGAGGATCTGCAGTCCCAAGGCTTCCCGGCACTCGCGGTGCATAAAATGCACAGCAAGTACGGAAGGCGTCACCCTCTCGCTTTGGTGGTACTCACCAACGTCCCCAAGTCCAGGACGATCTTCAAAGAGGTCAGCACCATATGCGGCCGAAGAAAGAAACAGTTCGGTGCCTGCAGCGAAGAAAACAACAACTAAGAAGAAAGAAGCAGTCTAATTAGTAGAAAAGTTCAGAAGATTCCAGTTAGAAGAAAGAAAGTGCTGTTCGGTGAATCTGGAGGCCAGTGAAGACCCAAGAAGACGTAAGCGCTGTTCGGTGAATCCGGAGGCTAGTGAAGAGATCTGAAGAAACACAGGGTTATTTATAAGGTTTTGTTTGTAACCGCAATAAACGTTCCTACTTTGAACACGTGTTGTTTTCACTACGCTCCAACCTGCACTCGATCAAGTCGGGTGTCACTCCGTGGTTCGTCAGGTCGTGGTGTCTTCGGGGTTACGAAGGGTACTACAAACCTTCCTAGCCGGCGCAAATAAAATTGGTACAGACTGTGTCCGGGATCCTAACCTGGTCCTGCTTCAAGTTAGACCTTGGGTCCTAACAGTCTCCTGGTCTTTCGCGAAATCGGACGGGACTGATTCTGTTATCGGTTTCCCCCACAGTTTTTCTGGTCCTTCAAGCCGAGATCCTGGATCAAGATGATGCCAACCACACAGTAAACTGGAAGAACGAAGTCCACCACCGCCACGGAGTTTTCGAGGGACTGGAGCGCAGCCACGCTGACAGAGACGTCAGAAACGCTGGGGTCGTCGTCTACGAGGTCGACGTTGACACCAGGGGCACCGACTCACCCCGCCGGAGGAGGGCCAGAAACACGCCACGCCGAAGGTTGCACCGTACCGCCAGCAATGGATGGGGTTGCGTTGAGGGGCGCTGCGGACGAAGAAGCACGGTTCGCGGTACCAGCGCCCGTGGAACCTAGGAGAGTTGGTTCCACCACCAGGTCGAGGGCTTCCAGAAGAAGGGATGCCGAATTGAAAATGGAGATAGCCCAGAGGAAGCGGGATCTCACCGAGACCGAACTGGAGCTCGTGCGGGTCGAGTCCGGCAGTGGAGAAGACTTCGCAGATGAGGAGCGGCAGCACCACGTGGAGGACTGGCTACAGAAGACCGAGAGGAGAGCGAGGGTAATGCCACCCTTGGTGCCGCCGTCGCGACCACCGTCACCACCACCACCACCGCGGCTCCCACAGCCGCCGCCTACATCCGGGAAGACAGACATCCAGGAGTTGGCTGAAGCATTGGGGAAGCTACCTAGAGGCCGGTCGGAAGCTGTCCACATCGAGCTTCCCAACTTCGACGGCGCCGCAGAAGAATGGCCGGCGTTCAAGAGGACGTTCGAAGACATGGCACCCAGCTTCAGTCACGTGCAGAACCTGGCCAGACTACGGAAGGAGCTGCAAGGGAGGGCGCGAGAGGCAGTGAAGAGCCTCTTGATTACGGCGGAGCATCCCAACGAGGTCATGATGGAGCTACAATTGAGGTTCGGAAGACCCGAAGCTCTGGCAACTGCGGAGCTGGAGAAGCTGGAGAACCTGCCACAGGTCAAAGAGGATCCGAACGACGTGAGCACATTCTACAGCCATGTGAGGAACGCCGTGACCTCGATCAAGGCAATGGGAGCAAGGAAGTACCTGGATTCCCTTAGAACCACGAGGACCCTTATTGCGAAGACGCCGACTACGATGAAGCACCGGTAGATCGCGAAGAGGGCGAATCCTGACGACAAACTTCGAGACCTGGAAGTCATGAGCGCATTCCTGGAGGCTGAAAGCGAATGTTACGCGAAAATTGCCGATCCTGAAGTATCCTGGAAGAAAGAAGACCGTAAGCGATCTGCGCCATCGAAGACATCATGGGGCAACGAGCGAAGACCAGTGAAGAAGGTTCACTACGTGCAGGGGAATGAAGAGCACCCCCGCAAGAATCGGTGTCCAGTGTGTAACGGCGAGCACTGGACTTACGAATGCAGGAAGTTCAAAGAAGCAAACCTTAGTCAAAAATATGATATGGCTAAGAAGGCAATTTTATGCTTCAGGTATCTACGGGGAAGACATTCAAGGAAGACCTGCAGATTGCAAGAAGTGAGAAAAATGGCACCACACCAGTCTTCATGAAGTAAGCTGTCCACCAGCAGCTGTTGGGGATAGAGAAGAATCCCGCTGCAATGTCTCCAGTTGCAGAGAAGAGCCCAAGGAAGTCGTCACCTCCGTGCACACTGCCAGTGATGGGCAGGTGTACTTAAAAATGATCCCAGTGGACCTGTACGAACCGAAGGGCGTAGCACGCGAACTGGCTCTTCTGGATGAGGGGTCGACTGTTACCTTACTGGACGCTGGGGTGGCGCAGATGATTGGGGCTGAAGACAAGGCAAGTCCGATAACCATCGAGACAAGTGTAGAACATGGAATCAACAGGTGCGACTCGCAGAAGACAAGCGTCAAGATCAAGGGAGCTCATCGTAAGAAGAAAGAAACAGTCAGTTTGAAGCTCTCAAGACAAGGTGTGGATCGAGGTGTCATCCAAGAATGCTCGCACCTGCAAGGCATTCAAGGTCAACTGCTGTATGAAGATGAAGAGCCAAAACTTCTCATCGGGCAAAACAACTGGGATCTCATGGTCACAAGAAGACTTAAGAAAGGGAAAAGGTCCGATCCAGTTGCATCACTGACGAGTTTGGGATGGGTCCTCCATGGGCGTCACAACGGGAAGACGTCGCCGGTACAGTTTGTGAACCACAGCAGAGTCATCGAAGAAGATGAGACAGAAGCTTTGGTGTGGCGACACTTCGAGATTGAGTCAATCGGAGTGCAGCCTCGCCAACCGAGCAACGACGCAGACTAACGAGCGCTTGAGGTCCCGTCATCGACGACGAAGCGCCTTCCAGAGGGGAGGTTTGAATCCGGGCTGCTGTGAAAGAGTGAAGACGAAACCCTTCCAAACAACTACGTGCAAGCTCATCGACGTCTTATTGGGATCGAAAGGAAATTGGACAAAGATGCAACCCTGAAGACGTCATATGAAGATCAGATGAAGAAGCTAATAGAAAATGGTTATGCAGAGAAGGCTCCAGTATCAACGACCGCTTGAAGAACATTTTATTTGCCGCATTTTGCGGTAATGCATCCCGTGAAGAAGAAGGCAAGGATAGTCCTGGATACTGCTGCCAAATTTGACGGGAAGTGCCTGAACGACGCACTCCTGCCGGGACCAGATCTTCTGCAATCGCTATTTGGTATCGGTTTGGTATCGGTGATATCGGTATTTGGTGCTTGTGAGATTCAGAGAGAAGCCGATCGCTGTCGTCGCTGACATTCAAGACATGTTCCTGAGGGTACGGATGCGCGAAGAGGACCACGACAGCCTGAGGTTCCTGTGGCGCAGCGACGGAAGAAATGGGACACCAGACGAATACCGAATGTGCTCAGTGATGTTCGGTACGGCTTCATCACCGTCTACGGCGATATTCGTAACGAACAAGAACGCAGAAGATTTCAGAAAAGATTACCCGGCGGCAGTGGAAGCCATCGAGAAGAATCACTATATGAATGATTATTTCCAGAGTTTTGCCACAGAAGAAGATGCGAGAAGGATCGCGCATCAAGTGCAGAGCATTCATGCGAAGGCAGGCTTCCACTTAAGGGGATGGAGCAGCAACAGGCCGAAGATCATCGACGGGAGTTGCTGAAGAGAAGACCGTTGGGCTGAGATGGCTGACGGCAGAACACTTGCTGGCCTTCAACGTTAGGTTCTGGAATACCAGCCCGGACATACTCGAAGGCAAGAAGACGCCGATGAAGAGAGAAGTCACCAGCGCCGTGATGTCCACTTTCGACCCCCTGGGCCTTGCTACCCCAGTGTTAATTCAAGAGAATAAGCTGATTCGGGACATATGGCGCGGGGAGATTGGCTAGGACGATGAGATTCTGGAAGACCAGCGAACAGCCTGTGAAGGAAGTGTCCGTATTGAGAGACCTTCGAATACCCAGGTGCATCTCACCGAAGCAAGAAGAGGGCGAGCTGCATAATGTTTGCGATTCGAGCGAAGAAGCGTACGCCACCGCTATCTATTGGAGGACGACGAATGCAGACGGAAGAGTCCAAGTCGCACTAATCGCCGGTAAAGCGCGATTCACACCAGCGAAGCCTATATCGGTCCCGCGGCTAGAACTCCAAGCCGCTGTTTTAGAAAGCAGATAAGCGACGACAACTGCGAGAGAGATGGGACTCAAGATCACCCAGCGGCTATTCTGGACCGATTCAAGCACTGTCCTGCAGTGGATCAAATCAGACCCCCGCAAATTCAAGACGTTTATGGCACATCGTCTCGCAGAAGTAGAAGAGCTGACAAATCCTCAAGACTGGCGTTGGGTCCCAACCAAGGAGTACCCGGCGGACGACGCTACCAGAGGAACTCCAAGTGAAATCGACCACCACGCAAGAGGTTCAACGGTCCCACTTTTCTGCGGGGTGACGAAGAAAACTGGCCAAAGAGAAGACTTGAGGGGAGTGAAGAAGTCACCGGGTGAGAGAAGAACCTCCAAGTGGTCGGCGCGACGCGGGACGTGGTTGATATGGTACCAGACCCAGAACGGTTCTCAAGCTGGACGCGATTATTGAGAACTATGGGATGCGTGTTCCAGTTCATAGAGATAATGAAGAAGCTCGTCCAGAATGAGTCAACAAAAGAGGCAGCAAAAGTGAACGTGCCACGAAGAAAGGAAAAGGATGCATCTTGGAAGCCATAGACCAAGAGAGGGTCAGAAGCGAAGACTCAATCTCCAGTGTCGGTCGAGAAAAGTACCGAGAAAGAATACTTGCACCTGGAAGAAGAACATCTGCAGAGAACTGAAAATGAGCTGATGAAATGAAGCCAGCACGAGAGCTTTGCCAGCAAGATTGCCTGTTCGAAGAATGGAAGAAACCTAGAGAAGTCAAGCCCACTGCGAAAATACGACGTGTACTTGAATGACGATGGCATCCTAAGGCTGAGAGGTCGGGCAAGGAAGATCCGCATCAAGGGCAGAGGGGTCAACCCGATCATCCTACATGGCAAACAGAACATAAGCCGACTGATCATTTAACATTATCATCGGAAGTTCTATCATGGGAATACAATGACAGTCATCAACGAGATACGACAGAGGTATTGGATATTGAGCCATAGGACTACGACGAAGAGGATCGCTGCAAGGTCCACAGAGGCCCACCCATCATCCCACCCGTTGGAGACCTGCCCGTCGAGCGCTTACGGCATCATCAATTACCGTTTAGCTGATCAGCTGTGGATTATTTTGGGCCCATGAATGTCATCGTCGGGAGAAGAACAGAGAAGAAATGGGGTGTCCTGTTCACATGCCTAACAACGCGAGCGGTGCACCTTGAGTTGGCCAATGCGTTAAGCACTGACTCCATGATTATGGCCTGGCGAAAAATGGCTTCAAGAAGGGGAATGCCGAAGATTATCTTCAGCGACAATGGGACCAACTTCGTCGGAGCGCACCGAGAATTGGAAAGGCAGCGAGTCAAGAGGGAATACCACCTGGCTGTCCAAACATGGGTGGTGCTTGGGAAAGGCTCGTACGATCAGTGAAGACGGCTCTGGCGACCGTGCTGGAATCCAGAACATCACGAGAGGAAGTCCTGCACGCGCTGATGACGGAAGTCGAACAAGTGGTGAACTCGAGGCCACTCACCCACGTTAGCGTAGACCCTGACGATGAGGAAGTTCTAACGCCGAACCACTTTTTACTTGGCAGATCTTGGCAGGCGGCGCCTGGGGAGTTTTCAGACGTCGAGCTCGTCGGGAGGTCCTCGTGGAAGACGGCACAACGGCTGACGGATCACTTCTGGAACAGGTGGATCAAGGAATATCTGCCTACCCTGCTGCCTAAGAAGGTCAACGGAGCAGCAACGCAAGATCCGCAAGTTGGCGACATCGTCATGGTCGTCGATGCGACACTGCCGAGGAACACCTGGCCGAGAGGAAGAGTTCACTGAGTCTACCCTGGACCTGATGGGAGAGTTCGAGTTCTGGACCTACAGACACCATGAGCAAGGCAGCGTAACTCGCACATGCGTAGCATGCGCTCGCTCGACCGATTATTATTATTAAAACTGTAAAAGAAAGTGTAATGGAGTGCCAAAAGTGCAAAAAGACGTTGGCTAAGAAAGGGTCACATTTTGTCTGCCAAGGGCAATGCCAAGGTACCTTTCACAGAAGCTGTGTGAAGGGGTTATCGGCCGATTTAAAAAAACGGTATAAATCGCATTTACTGCAATAATTGTGAGGATGAAGGATCGGATGAAGAGGAACAGGAGGAGCCCCTACAAGATTATTCCAAAATTCTTAAGGATATATATAAGAAAGTGGGCGCTATCTCGGGATTAAAGAGTCAATTAAACTCAATCACGCAAAGTTTAAGTTTGTTGTCTGATAAATATGACTCTTTAATAATGGAACACGAGCAGTCTAAAGAAAAAATCACAAGGTTGGAAAAGTCTATGACAAGTGTAAACGATAAATGTGTCTTCCTGGAAAAACAAAACATGGCCATGGAACAAAAGATACAAGACTTCGAGCAGGCATCTCGTAAACGTAACATCGAGATCGTGGGTGTGGAACAACTTCCCGGCGAGAATGTCATGGAGATCGTTCACAAATTAGGCAAGGTACTAAATGTGAGTGGCTCGGATATAGAGTGGGCAAGAAGAACACGACCCACAAAAGACGCCAGCAAACCCTCACCTATCATCGTGGGCTTCAAGACCGCCGGTACTGGAGCCAGAGACAGCTGGCTAGCTCAGCGTCGTAAGCTATCGGATACGATAAGTGATATAATTACTAACGGAACTGCCAAGTACAAACTTTACGTAAACGAAGACCTGACGAAATCTACGCGAACCCTGCTATGGGGTGCAAAAAAACAACTTCATGGCCGATTCAAATACATCTAAGTTTCCAATGGTAAAATCCTAGTCAAGAGGTCTGAAGGCGAAAAAGTGATATGCGTAAGATGTGAAAGTAATATCAGTGCCCTAATTAAATCTAAATAGGTAATTCAGTAAAAACTACCTACTTTTTTAATAAGTTAAAATAAATAGTAACATTCTCGGATTTAAACGATATATATATAATAACATTATTGGTGAACCCATAGACTACACATGTGTAAATAATATAAGTTCGTGGCAAAAAAATGTAAATAATAACAAAGACTTAAGTATTTTGCATGTCAACATTCGCTCAATTAAAAAGAATTTTAATGAATTTCTTGTGTCCATAAATAGCGAACTAAGTAAATTAGATATATTGTGATAACAGAACCAAACATAGACTTATATTATATTACTCCCTTTTGTCATTTTATAAAATTCCGGGCTTCGAGGGCACAGTGCGAGTACGCCAAGGACGAACGTTTGGTGACGTGTTGGTGTATTCGCGGCCGCATCTGTCCGCGGGTGTGAGCGAGACGGCTGCGCTCGGGAATGCCAGCAGCATGCGTTGCGCGGAATGCGTTTCTATTACACTTAGTGTAAACAGAGAGCTAATTTATCTCATAGCAATTTACAGGCCGCCAAAATTTTATAATCAAGACAGGATAAAAGTTTTTATTATCGAATTACGTAATTTGTTAAATAACTTACCAAAACATTCGTAAGTAATATTTTGTGGCGACATTAACATAAACTTGTTGGATTTCCGTAATAAAAACGTTACAATTTTCGAAAATTTTATGGCCGAATATGGTTTTTATAAAAGCATAAATGACGTAACTAGAAAGGTAACTAGAAGGCTTTTTCTGATTTATTCAAAAAAACATATGATGAGTGTTATAAATTAGAAAATGTTAAGATAAATTATAGTGATAGGAATTATACAGGGTGGATAAGTGACAATTTAAAAAAGATGATAATAGAAAGAGATAGATTGTATACAGTATGGTGTAATGAACCAAAAAATATGATAAAAAGACTAGACTACACTAGGTATATAAATAAATGTTTTAAAACAATACTTAAATGTAAGACTGAATACGATAAACTTAGCATAATAAACAGTAATAGAACCATAAGGAAAGTATGGGCTAAGATAAATAGCCTTCTAGGTAATGACAATCATTAGATAAATTAATAACTAGTAATATGAAAAATCAGGGCAGTGTAAAGGATATCTGTGACAAATTTGCAAAAAGCTTCGTAAGCGAAGTAGATCTGGTTAAACATTTATGTTCAAAAATTTTTTTGGAAAGAAGTAGCTACGCCAAGCTGTCAGACGTCTACATGAGATGGCAACCAGCCAGCGATAATAGTGTTAAGCGCGTTATATCAAAAATGAATTTAAAAAAATCTCCTGGGAGCGATCATGTGCGAATGTCTGACTTAAAGTTTCTTATTGAGAAAATAAGCCCAGTCATGGCTAACATGATTAACCTGTCTGTAAAACATCACATAGTTCCACATAAACTAAAAGAGGCAATCATTCGTTCTATCTATAAGAAAGGCAAGCGTGACGTTTACAATAACTACCGGCCTGTAGCCATACTCTCCAGCACTGACAAAGTTATTGAAAAATGCATTACTGATCAATTTAGCAACTTTTTACAATCAAATAACATTTTAAAGGAATGTCAACACGGCTTTCAGAAAGGCAAGAGCACTAATACCTTACTGATCTAATTTTGCCGATGAAATTAATAGTTACCTAAATGAAAAGAAGTTTGTAGTGGCAATATTTTATGATTTTAAAAAAGCATTTCAAACTTTAGATAAAGGTACACTGATAAATGGAATGGACGAATGTGGTGTGGGGCAACCACTAAACCTATGCTTTCGTGATTGCCTCACATCACGCCACTTCGCTGTCAGGGTCGGGGACACGCTCAGTGAGACGACTAGGGTGAAGTACGGAGTACCTAAAGGATCCACGTGTGGGTCCATTTGCTACTTATTACATGTCAACAGCTTATGTAGCGTACTACAGTACTGCACAGCCTACATGTTTGCGGATGATCTCTGCACACTGCGTGCTGGTACTGACCTAGGGAAACGTGTCGCATGGTCCAGAGTGATGTTAACGCAGTAGTCAAATGGTCACATGACAATGGCATCGTATTAAATACAGATGAAACTAAACTGCTTCTCCTACACTCACCTTACCTCCGTCCTGCTGAACCGTGCCCTAATTTGTTTACTCATAGTTTTAACTGCCTCCATAATAATTTTGTTAACTGTCAATGTAAACCTATAGATAAAGTCAATTGTGCTACTTACCTTGGTGTTAAAGTTGCTGATAATTTTTCTTGGTCTCATCATATAGACTATGTTTGTAATAAATTGAGAATATTGTTAAGGAAATTCTACCACCTAAGCTTTAAAGTTCCTTCCTCTGTTAATACAGAGAAAGTAGAGATATTTTAATAAAGTCCCATTCCGCCGAAAGGCGTCGAATTCGCCCTCTTTTCCGACGACACCGCACTCTATACCAAAAGCCACAGTGTTCCGCACCTTGTAACCAAACTCCAAAAGGCCGTAAACGCCCTTGGTGTATGGTTTCAAAAATGGCGCATCAATGTGAACCCTGAAAAGAGTTCTGCGATGCGCTTCGACCACAAACGCCGTCGTCCCGCTGGCGATCCCCACGTTCGAATGTTAGGCATTGAGATCTTGAACTGCCGACAGTACAACAACACCTCAAAACACTCTCTGAAGCGTTCTTCAAACGCTCCGAAACCCATCCCAATCCTCTAGTTCGTGATTCAGTCTCAAATACTACTCCTGTCTTAGATTCGAAGTTCAAAGTCACTAGGCCTAGGAATGCGCAAGCGTACTCTTCCATCAGATTGTCAGCCAATCTCGAAGCCCTTCTGGCCGCAAATTCTAATTCTAATGTAAATTCTAATTCTAACGTAACTCCTAATTCTAACGTAAATCGGAATGAATGCAATTTTATTTTTAAATTTTTCAATTTTTAATGTTTTTAATTATTTACTTTTCATTTTGAGCACCTTCAGTGCTGTGTATTCACCTTCAGTGCTTTGAGCACCTTCAGTGCTATGTAAATCCCAGCGGGTGACCCCTTCTGGGCCCCGCTAGCGCGGCCTCTTACTCCAATTGGCCGTCGCTCAGATGAAGGCTGAGTGGCAAAAAATTGCACGAGCCGACAGGGGGTTTTTTAGTGGGTAGTGCTCATTAGGAGCTAGTCCCGGATGCCTTGTAACGCGCGCGAGACGCATGCGGAAATGCATTTTTTGCCTACTGCCCAAACGGGGAACAAAAAAAAAACTACGGAAGTCAGTTCGGTGCCCACAAGCGAAAAAGTAATTACAAAGAAGAAAGAGACAGTTCGGTGCCTGCAGCGAAGAAAACAACAACTAAGAAGAAAGAAGCAGTCTAATAAGAAGAAAAGTTCAGAAGATTCCGGTTAGAAGAAACAAAGTGCTGTTCGGTGAATCTGGAGGCCAGTGAAGAGGTCTGAAGAAAGAAGCTGAACTCCAGGAACAATTGCGGTTCACAGGGTTATTTATAAGGTTTTATTTGTAACCGCAATAAACGTTCCTACTTTGAAGATGTGTTGTTTTCACTTCGCTCCAACCTGCACTCGATCAAGTCGGGTGCCACTTCGTAGTTCGTCAGGTCGTGGTGTCTTCGGGGCTACGATGGGTACTACGACATCTTCCCAGCCGGCGCAAATAAAATTGGTATAGACTGTGTCCGGGATCCTAACCTGGTCCTGCTTCAAGTTAGACCTTGGGCCCTAACAGTCTCCTGGTCTTGCGCGAAATCGTACTCGGGGCTGACTCTGTTATCGGTTTCCCCCACAAAGGGATTGACCCTGGTGAGCGTGCAAGGCAAACGAATCACGGATTCGAAGTGGACTGTATTTCGATAGGTATTATTAATATTAATGACCGATAAGCTTCCCCAAATGATATCCTAGGTTTTCCCTCACAATCCAAATGTAAAAAGACTGACCTTGGTTCTGGACCTCGTGCTCTCGGCGAACGTCGCTGAAGATGATCAGGCTGTGAGGAACTCCCAGATATCCAAATTTTTAAACGCACGGCGTCATTGAGATGCTCTCGGTTCCGATGTTGAACGGTGAACGCCTTAATGTCAGTCAACGTACTAGATGACGCTTGTTCATTCATCTTTTTAACAGCGACCGCAGGCACAGGAAAATCCATTGGTTCAGCCAATCAAATTACACCCAGAAGGTGATGGGAAAATACTAGGATACGTAACATTACCCCCGGCCGAAACCATATTGAATGGTTTCCCTAAGCAACAATAAATTTAACTAACAAAAAAAAACTTAAAAACCTACGAAGTTATATTAAAATGTTAAACAATTAATTAACATAAGGCAGAGGAGCCAGCTTGTTAACTGGTCTCTGTAAGATATTCTTTTGTGTGCGCAAAGTTACACAACGAACAATGTCGTCTGCGCCAGGATGAAGTTTCTCTACTCTAGCCAAGGGCCAATTACATGGAGGCACATTATCCACTTTAATAATAACTAAATCTCCAACGTGAAGGTTGGCAGATGAAGTAAACCATTTTGCTCTCTGTTGCAAAGTATTTAAATATTCTGTACGCCAGCGGTCCCAGAACAGCTGGGTACATCTTTGCATGTACTGCCAACGTGTCAGCCGATTTAAGGAAACGTTCTCTAAGTCATACTCGGGCACTGACACTAAGGCTTTACCAATTAGAAAATGTCCCGGCGTTAAAATATTAAAATCATTAGGATCGTCACTAGCAGGTAATGGACACAACGGACGGGAGTTTAAAATAGCTTCTACCTTACAAAAGACTGTAGTGAGCTCCTCAAACGTCAACGATTTCTCGCCTACGGACCGCTTAAGGTGGTACTTGGCTGCTTTAATCCCAGCTTCCCAGAGTCCACCCATATGTGGAGCACTTGGTGGATTAAATTTCCAGACCAACTGTTTTGCAACGCAGCCTTCTAAGATTATATTTTGATTTTCTTTATTGCGAAAGAATCTTTGAATATCGTTAAGATGTTTATTTGCTGCCATAAAATTCGTACCACAGTCAGAATACAAGGCAGAACATAGCCCACGCCTGGCTGTGAATCTATCCAAAGCAGCTAAAAAACAGTCAGCTGATAATGACGAAACTACTTCAAGGTGTACTGCCTTGGTAGAGTAACAAATAAACAATGCCACATAAGCGCGCTCTACCCGAGCGTTACGACGCAAATTCTCCTTTACAAAGAAAGGGCCTCCGAGATCCACTCCGACGTGGTCGAAAATTTTATTTGGTAAAAGACGCGTAGCGGGCAAAGGGGCCATTGCCGGCTGTAATAACGTTGGATTATTTTTAAAGCAAATCAAACATTTAGCTAATACTGAGCGAATTAATCGTCGAGCTGAAAGAATCCAAAAATTCTGAATAATAATGTTTTGTAATGCCCGCGGACCTGCATGTAAATATTTTACATGATAGTAAGCGATAAACAGTAATGTTAACCTGCTCTCTTTTGGTAAAAGGCGAGGGTGCTTAGCATTATAAGGTAAGGATGAATAGGAGATACGACCTCCCACCCTAAGGAACCCCTGTTCATCGATAAAGGGGAATAACTTTCTCATAGAAGGTATATATTTAATATTATTATTTAAATCGTTTATCGCTTTAGAAAAATAGGCACACTGTACTGTGCGCACGAGTACATCCTGCGTCTCGTTAAAGTCGACGGTGGTAAAAACTGATCCGCGATTATCGGTTGATTTACGCTTGGAACGTCCGAACCGCAAAACTACCGCAAACGTACGAACTAGTTTTGAATATGAAGAAAATTTTGAAAATAGTCTTTCACAAAATTCTATTTTTGTTTCAGGTATAAAGTTAGTCGAGTCGGTAACAATTAATGTAACTAACTTTTCTTTTTTAAGTTCCGGAGTCTTTTCCAAGTTGCTATTACTTAGTTTTGCTACCGGCCACTGCTCAGAATTGGCGTACATCCACGATGGCCCACACAACCATTGCGAACTGACCGACAACAGTTGACATGGACTTGCTCCACGGGAACAAATATCCGCCATGTTATGTTGACTATCAACATGCTGCCAGCACGCTAAGGGAATGTTGTCAATTATTTGAGTAACACGGTTACTAACAAATGTCTTGAGTTTATAAGCCTCGATTTGTAACCATGACAACACGATAGTTGAGTCAGTGAGAGCAGTAATACGATTAATTTTAACACGATGTAAGTTTTCAATAACGTAGTTTAATAATTTACTCAATAGCAAAGCAGCCATAAGCTCTAGGCGTGGAATAGTCAAAGGTTTAACCGGAGCCACTTTAGATTTTGCTATCGCTAGTCGAACTTTAGTTTGACTTCCGTCGCGACTGATTACATATACACAAGCAGCATAACCACGCGAAGACGCATCGCAGAAACCGACTATCTCACAATCCGACTGTCCTGGTAAAAGTATATGCCGTTCGATCTCCATCTCCGTCAGTCGAGGTAGCTCCGACACGAATGCACTCCATCGTTGGGCTACAAGAGGCGGTAATTGCTCGTCCCATCCTATATTAAGCTTCCAAAGATCTTGCATCAATTCCTTAGCAGTGAATATACAGGGTGATACGAAACCCACGGGGTCGTAAATTGACGCCAACAACTTTAAGACCGAACGTTTTGTATTTACGTTATCAGTTTTGTTAATCACAAAATAAAATTTATCTGACAATGGAAACCACCTTAAACCCAAAACCTTAATCGTACATTCATTTTCATCTTTCATGAAAGTAATAGGTAGCTCCCGATGTTCGTCTGGAACACGCTGTAGTAACTGAGAACTATTACTAGCCCATTTTTTCAGTTCAAATCCACCACAACGAAATAACGCTATAAGTTCGTCCTGCAACGTACAGGCGGCTTCAAAGGTATTCATCGAATACAATATATCATCCATGTAGATACCTTCCTTTACTACCGATGCTGCGGAGGGAAAACGTTTGCCCTCGTCTTTTACTAACTGTAATAATGTACGCATCGCAAGAAATGGAGAACAATTTAGTCCGTAGGTAACGGTTTTAAGTTCAAATAATTTAATTGGTTCGCTAGGTAAATCCCGGTATAAAATATGTTGATAACAGCGATCGCATTCTCTTAATTTTATTGCTCTATACATTTTACATACGTCCGTTACTAACGCATATTGAAACAATCGAAAATTTAAAATAATAGTGCTTATTTGTTGATACAATGTAGGTCCAGTTAATAAAATATCATTTAAAGATACATTATTACTAGTCCGAGAAGAACAATCAAACACTACGCGCAACGGAGTCGACGTACTGTCTGGCCGTAGTATACTGTGGTGAGGTATAATGTACCTACTAGGTACGTCGCCACAATACTCCTCCATATGGTCCAGAGCCTCATATTCGCGCATAAAATCCGCGTAGGTACGTTGTAATACCGAGTCGCGTGACAGTTTACGTTCTGTATAGCGCAATCTACGCTCAGCTATCGAGTACGACTCACCTAGCTGAGGCGGATTAGGTATAAAAGGCAACGGAACGATATATCGTCCTGTACTATCGCGAATATGTGCTTTCATAAATATATCCTCTGCTAGCTGATCGAGCGGATTGGTGGTAGGTTTACACGGTAACTCCTCAACCTCCCAAAACTTACGTAAAGTCTGATCTAACGACTGTTCTTCCTCAAACGAAACAGATAGGTGTAAATTATGTAATTCATTGAAACTACTTGAGTATAACTTACCACTAACAATAAAACCAAAAGCAGTTTGTATAACTTGAGGTACATTGGGAGAAATTGATAACGGTTTATCTTTAATCAACTCCATAACAATATCATTTCCTAGTAAAATATCTACATGAGACCGTCTGTAAAAGTATGGATCGGCTAAGTTATAATTTTGATAAAGGTCTATGACTTCTGAAGTAAAGTTAACATTAGGCATCTCAGATGCAACTTTCGATACAACAATTAAATTAATTGAATACGAATTCAAATCCACATTTCGCGGTTTTATTTCACAATTTATCATACCATGGTTACGAACCAGTTCACCACCTAAACCGGCAATAGTATAGGGGCATTTTTTACGAGGTATACCCAAACGTTGAGCACAGTCCACCGTAATGAATGAGCACTGAGCTCCTGAGTCAATCACTGCACGGCAGTCTAACAATTGACCACATCTATCCAAAGCATGCACTCGTGCAGTACCTAACACTACACCATAGATGCTCTTATCACTCACCGTCGCCTCTTCGCTCACGGAGCGAGACGAGACGAGCGCTTGTTGCGAGTGGGAGTGAGACGGATGCACGGCAGCCGCCTTGTCCTGCGTTGTCGGTACGACCGAGCTCGGCTTAGTAGCATCTATATGCAATAGGTAGTGGTGTGGTGACGCACACACCCCGCAGCACATCGAACTTTTGCACGATAAGGAATCATGATTACCTTTCAGGCAATTAACACAAAGTTTTAATAAATTGACACGGTCAATTCTCTTTTCGACTGGCAGTTTACGAAACTGCTCACATCTATAAATCATGTGATTTTGATTACAATGAGAACACGTTAGCTTATCACTAAACTTACTATAGTTTTTATTTGAAATTGCCGCCGAGGCAGTAAGTGAAGTTTTAGTGAATGACTGACGCGTGAATTGCTTACTGTTGTTACTAAGTTTGTAGGTATTATATTGTTTAGTTGACGACGACGTCGACTGATTCGGAAAGGTGTGATCGAGAACTTTTATTTGTTTATTTACAAACGCTATGAGTTCAGAAAAGGTAGGTATAATAAGCGGATCACGACTTTCCTCGAATAACTTTTTCGTGTGATTGTCTAAGCCACGTAACGCTAAATGACAAAATAAATAATCGCTAAGGTTTTTGATTTTTAGAGCTTCAATCGCTTTTAAAGAATGGTCGAAAGTTTCTATAAAGAGTGTTAAATTTGCTGAGCTATCTTTTGTTAAAGGTGTAAAATTAATCATTTTTTCTAAATACTTATTGACAAGCGCCCTATTGTCTTGATATTTGTCAACTAAACTCTGCCAAACAACTGGATAATTAGCTGCTGAAATCGGTAGCTTTTTAACAATATTTAACGCCTGACCTTTTACACAAGATAATAAATAATGGAACTTATCGATGTTATCGTAATTTCGATCATGAACTAATGAACTAAAGGTGTCGTAAAAGGTAGTCCAATTTTCAAGTTGACCATCGAATTCAAAAAGGGTAAGTTTAGGTAATGAAGGTCGAGACTGCTCACTACTTCTTTCGCTAGTAGAAGTTTCCGGTTGAAATTTTATCGCAACAATTTGGCAGGCCGAGTATAACGCATCAAACGCTTCCAAATCTTTAAATGACATTTTTGCATTAGGATTGATTTGAAGTTCGACTTCAACAATTTGCATGATTGTATCTTCATATCTTAATTTTAAGTTTTCTAATTCAGCAAATTGCGATAAAAAGTCTTTACTAGTTCTTTTTGAAATAGTAGTAGATAAATCGTAAACCTTTTGCAACTTAGTAAACAAATATTCTTTTTTGAAAATTAAAGTTTTTAATTTCGCATTCAATTCTTGCGCCGCCATTTTGGACGCTTCAAATGTGCCTCAATGTAACTTCAACAGAATGTAAGAAAAAATATGTTAGTTTCTGTTACGAACAGAAATTAAAGAGATAAGGTATATAATAAAGTCCTGATATAAATCCAAATCAGGCTCGTAAGGCCAGAAATGAGCGTGCAAGGCAAACGAATCACGGATTCGAAGTGGACTGTATTTCGATAGGTATTATTAATATTAATGACCGATAAGCTTCCCCAAATGATATCCTAGGTTTTCCCTCACAATCCAAATGTAAAAAGACTGACCTTGGTTCTGGACCTCGTGCTCTCGGCGAACGTCGCTGAAGATGATCAGGCTGTGAGGAACTCCCAGATATCCAAATTTTTAAACGCACGGCGTCATTGAGATGCTCTCGGTTCCGATGTTGAACGGTGAACGCCTTAATGTCAGTCAACGTACTAGATGACGCTTGTTCATTCATCTTTTTAACAGCGACCGCAGGCACAGGAAAATCCATTGGTTCAGCCAATCAAATTACACCCAGAAGGTGATGGGAAAATACTAGGATACGTAACACCTGGCAATGAAACGACTCCAACGTAAGGTCATTCCGAAAAAAAAACGACCTAAACATAATCTCCACATTACCTAGGACATAAACTTACCTTATGACGGTGTTATGGGTAAAGATTTCTTAACAAATTTCGGTTGCAAAATCGACTATACTTACGACGTCCTCCATTTACAAGATCTTGAAGTAAGCTTACATTTTAATGTTCCTTTTTATATTATTCCACCTCGATCAGAAACCGTGATTGAGAGTTAAATCCGAAATCCTAGCCGAAAAGAAGGAATCGTAGACCAACATTCAGATTAATTACTCATATCCAACTGCATTATCAAGGTCAAGGAAAACAATCGAATTAATTTAACTATCGCCAACATATCCGAATCCCATGTAAACCTAAATGCTTACTTAAACCTAATCCTTGACCCTCTGCAACCCGAAGCTTACCTAGTAAATGAAGTATTTTCAAACATATCCATACGCACTCACGGAGTTATTCATTCACTATGAACAGATCACCTAAATCCAGAGGACCAAACTGCCCTCATAGAACTTTGTTCACAATATTCAGACATATTTCATCTCCCCAATGATCAATTAACATCTACTTCTATTCTTAAACATCAGATCAAACCAAATAACGACATTTCCATCCACACTCAGTCCTATAGATTTCCGGAGTGTCACAAAAAAGAAGTTGAATCCCAAATTGGTAAAATGCTTGATCAGGGCATTATAGAACCATCATCCTGACCGTGGAGCTCACCAATTTGATAGTACCCAAAAAGGCAGACTCCCAGGTTCAACGCAAATGGCGAATAGTTATCGATTATCGTGCACTGAATCCAACTGCAATGAATATAGCTAGTTTTAACTGCGGTGTAAAATTATTAAAAAGTAATCTAATTATGTTAATCTATCAAAACATAACCTAATGAATAAGCAAGATTTTAGTGCTTAACCTAAGGTTAAAACAAGTTTCGTGGGCACAGGTATACTGACAGTGCCTGATGATTGTATTGCCTACTAAATTATATGAATACCTAAATATAATGTTTTAAATGTTACTTCACCAATCAACCATGTTCCGGATTATGACCTAATTCATGACATATGCTGTAATTTGGCCAAGTTAAACGAAACAATCACGAATAATGTGTCCCATATAAATGATCAAAATATAGATGACGACCACAATACTGACAATAAAATCAAAATCAAAAGCATGCTTAACAACCTAAAGGATTTCGAACATCCTCGCGCTCTTCATATCGTTAAATATGGCACACATTTTACTTTTACTTGTAATTATAATTTTAATACTTTATTTTACATTTAGAGTTTATAAATTATGTAAACCTGGCAACAAACGTAACCGCTTCATAGTATCGTTTAAAACTCGCGAAAATCTAACTACCCTTCCGACCACGGAAGTGGATGACGCTGTTGATGTCAAAAGAGTTACCAATGTCCCATCACCTTCCATTAGAATGAACATCTAATCCTTGTTTCATAAACTTCGAATTGTATGTCGAAGTTTATTAAATATGGGGGGAGGTGTTATATACCAGGATTGTTATCCTAAGTGCAACACTGGCCGATGCTGAGCCGACTCAGCATTATCAGTAATCATACCGATACAAGCATCTTTAGTTCGGTTGGTAGTAAGTCTCTTTTGAACTCCTCACGAGTGCGCTTGTCAAAGGTCCCCTTTTTGTAATTAAGTTCATACATTTTATTAAACTCTTTCAGTGAAAACAAATTCCTTTTTTTTAAACCTAACTGAAAGGGACCGGATAACAGAACGCTATCGAGTTATAATTTATTTTGAAAATTCGATTTTTTAAAAGTTTAAATATCTAAGAGCCAATTTTAAATTTCCCTCCAAATTTTTTAACAGTATCATGAAACTATTTTAAGTTAGAGAAATATGGAACTGAGTCGTGAGTATTTTCATGCAATGGTTTTTTACCACTTCAAGTGCAACTTGAAATCTGATGAATCATTTAATCAACTTCAAATAGCTTTAATGAATAAAGCGCTTTTTAAAGCAACCGTGCACCGCTGCTATAACGAGCATAAGTACGATTGCTTAAATTTGAAGGATGAAGAACGAAGTTGTCATCTTTTTACTGTTGTTATCTATGGAAGAAAACGTGCCACAAGTGTAAAATTAGATTTATCAAAACCGGGGAATCACATATGAGGAGATCCAGCACAATCTGCAGATTGGATCGAAAAGTGTATATGATAATCCACAAAACCACCTTCGTCCCACAGAAATAAGAAATATTGTAATAATATATTAAGTAAGAAGGTCTGCGTAGTTAGTAATATTATGGTACTGGACTACCATCTTTCACTTAAATCTCAGTTTCATATATTATGGACGAAGGAAACGAGCTGTAATATTTGTAATAATAATGAATACCGCGAAAAATATTGCATTATAAATCAAAACAACATTAAAATAAGTGTTACTAAAAATATTAAATGAATTTCATTTTTTTTGACCTAGTAGTTTAGTGGCAGTAGATTCGCTTTTGC
This sequence comes from Marasmarcha lunaedactyla, assembly GCA_923062675.1. Classification (NCBI taxonomy): domain Eukaryota; kingdom Metazoa; phylum Arthropoda; class Insecta; order Lepidoptera; family Pterophoridae; genus Marasmarcha; species Marasmarcha lunaedactyla. Next base: position 19,078,984 of record OV281346.1, on the reverse strand, counting down.
TTGTTTTGTCCACAGTTTTGCAACAGTTCTTCCTTTAAGAACTGCTAAATGAAAAGCTGCACAACATATTACACGGGTAGATGATAAATAAACACTTAACTGTATGGCCTTTAGGTAAGATATGAATGTACGTTCTTTTATAACTGTTGGACAAAACACACTTAGGCCGACCTACGCTGTTCTGTGTTAAAAATTCAAGCTAACCCTGGTTAAAATATTGCTGTACTTCTCTGTCAGTCCCATTGACATTGACAGTGATGGATTCACATTGTAACCTGACTAACCAGCTAACTTCAAATCGAATTGTTAAAACGGGTCTGCACAAATCGATCTTATATTTTATAACTCGCTTTGGGTTTTGAAAGTTTCCATAACCGAAACTTACCAATGGCACCAAAAATGAAACACGATCCACAAAAGCTTTGGTCTTTCACGGCTGTGACTCTTCCCTTTTTTCTATAATCCAGTTCGTCTGGAATACTATATTCCATATCCGGAAGAACAAGAGGCTCTAGTTCATTCAGGGAATCCGTTGGAATGCACGAAGCCATCGACTTGAATTCGTCTTTGGACATATCTGTAAGCGAGTTGATGCCAAGCACGTTCGCTCCGGACTCTTTGTTGTATGCATTTATATACTTCAAGTTCTCTTGAAATACTTTGAAACGATATTTGTATTCTTCATCATCGTATACTTTTTTATGTTCAATTAAGAAGCTTTGGAAAAGGTCTTCAGCCAGTTCCAGGTCGTATTGAATTGCATGCGATAGTTGATAGCTGCTTACCAAGACATTTGCAACGAATAAAGGTGACACTATAGCCACCACAAACACGATCAACGAAGTAGACATTGCTCTATGTGTTCGCTGTCCCGTGTGTGTGTAGAGAGTGCAGTGAATATGTGGGACTGGTTAACGTTTTTATAGTCAACGTGTTATCTACTGGTATTTGAAAATTGTAAAGTATTTTCGGAAATTAGAAATATAAAATGTAAGAAGAATTCGACTTTTAAATATTAACTCATATGAAAAAATGTGTCTGGAAAATAAACCGATAAAATTTACAAAATAGTATCAGAGAAACATAACGTTTTTAAAGGATATATAAGTTACCCTTGGTTGAAATTTTGCCTTTGCCAAAGCCGTCGAGACAACTTTTGTTGCACATTTTTGTTAGTTTTGTTTAGGATGATAGTTGACTGAATCATAGTGCAAAGCAGACCTTGGAAGTCATGCGTACATAAACATAGCATTGCAGTGTTTCAGTATATGCCATTTTGAAAAAGCATTTGTAATTGTGTTAAACCTAATAATACTACTAATGTCAACTAAGACTGGACTTGTCCATCATGTTAAATTAAACAACCATGGATATAAAACAATACGTGCTTTTCGACGTGAATTCCGATTTGCATGCAAAAATAATTTTTGTAATGACCCAAACACGAAAGGGGTACCAAAGAAACGAGATGAAAAATCTACTCCAATTTATATTATTGTAAAAAAAGTAAGGTCTCTGAGACTGTGATTAAAATATCGTTGTTATTCGGCGTAGCGGATTATTTGCACAACCAGAAATAAAGTTTAATACGAAATGCTGGAGTTCAGAGGAATGTTTCGTCATGGGATCATGAACTGCCTGGAGAAGCTCAGAAAGTTTACGTTAATGCACATCTACTTCGTTAAATCGTAAACTTGTTCATGATGCTGGTGGAATATCTCGAGAAAACAAGTGGAAGTTCGCTTTTTGTGAGAAAACAAGTGGGTTTGTCCAGGGGCTGCCACATGAAATGCTTGCAAATTAGCTCTTGTTAGCTCATTGACTCAAAATGAAATCAAAATAACGTGGCTATTGTGACCAAAATAACATACTTTAATTAATGTGAAATTCCCACATATTCCCGAATTAAACATAAGATAACAGCGCAAAAGAGGTTGTCCAGCCAAAGCTAACCAAGCGTTAACAGCGCAGTTTTAAAGTTACTGTTTTCAGCAGCGGGCTTGATCTAACATATATATAAATATAATTTTAAGAAATATATTTTATAATCTAGACAAATGATTTTTCAAGTAAGTCGTGATACTTTGACTGTGAGTGCGTGACAAAAATGTACTGATTGTACATACACGCTCACCAACGGGACTGGAACAGGGTTCGTCTAGGGGCTGCCACGTGAAATGCTTGCAAATTAGCTCTTAAAATTAAAAACTGGTCTATTGTTTCAATTTATTTATACACAATGTTAATATTGTCGGATCCGTAAAATTCATTGTATTACAAAACTTCTGACGTAGCGACATATTCTCCAACTCTACATTTAGCCTTCGTGCTGAGTCGTAGATAGCCTTGTTTTCCCCAACCATCACCCCAGGAATATTTGATGAGCCAATAGTCCTCTGAAAAACAATTAATACTTGTTTTCCAAACATTATCTGATTTTTTATAGTTTTATTAAGTTTATTGTCTTTTTTTGTCACACATTAACAGCAGAAACACAAGAGTATGATCCAACCCAATTCTAGAAAAATTCACATTTGAATAAAAACAAAATGACACGGAAGAAATTAGGTAATAGATTAGGTGTTTAAGTAACGTCAAACTTGCATACTGAAGTTTGTTATTTTTTTTTTTTTTTTTTGCTGCCGAGGCACCCTCGCGGGAGGGAGGTGGAAGATGCGTCATGCATACCCGCCCGCAGGTAAATTCCTCTGCGGGGGGGTTATGTGGGGCTCACCAGAATGGCACCTACCCACTAAAAACCACCTGTTGGCTGTAGTAAGCGTATACTGTTAGCCTTCATCGGAAGCGACACCCGTCGGGAAGTTGGGCGCGCTGGCGGAGACCCGCGAGCGGGTCTTCCGCCTGTAGTGAAAGTTGCACTGAAGGTGCTCAAAGGGACATGAGTTGGTGGCCGTTCGGGGCAGCCTCCGGTGAAGCCGGGGCTGCGCGGAGGTCGGCCGAAGCATAATTTAGGGATCAATTCATTTAAATGAACCTATAATGAATTGAGAAGGGAACTATGTTCCGCCAGAGCTAGCAAACGCTCTGTCGGAGTACGTGAAGCCCTAAGTTTACGGGCTAAGACTGCAATCTCCCTAACATCGACACTTTTGATAGCGTCGCAGACGATACGCATATCGTCTGCTACGGAGGGATGAGGAGTGATGTTGGATGGGCTAGGGGCCGGGATGGGTTTCGCTTGTGTAGCGGGGCGGTGCCTCCAGTTCTCTGGAGCAGGCTTGGGCTGGGTAGGCTTTGCAGCCGGAGGAACCCGGCTACGCAGCGGCGGAAAGTTTTCCTGAGAAAGGGGCGGGGCCTGTTTGGGTGCCGCCCTCTTAGAATTAGTACGCATACAACGGGGTGCACGGGGGCAGCCCCTGTAGTTTGCGGTGTGGCCGGACTGGCCACAAAGCACGCAATCGGGAGGAGAGGGAGTTTCAGGAGTGCGAGTGCACTCCTTTGTGAAATGAGGGACCAGGCACTTGACGCACCTGGGCGGAGCGGCGCAGTTGGCCGCCGCGTGCCCGTACAACTGGCACCGGTGGCACTGGCCGGGATGACCGCGGCGATGAGGCGCCTCGATCGAGATTCCAGAAAGGCCGCAAATGGTGCTAACCCCTTTGAGAATCTCCCTGGATTTGGGGACGTTGGTGAGAACCACCAAGGCGAGAGGGTGCTGCCTCCCGTACTTGCTGTGCATTTTATGCACCGCAAGTGCCGGGAAGCCCTGGGACTGCAGGTCTTCGAGGATAGCCTCGTTCGATAATTCGAACGGGACTCCCCTGAGTACCGCTCTGAACTTACGCTCTTCTGACAGAGCATAAGTGTGATAAGCATATTGCTTATCAGTGAGGAGCTTTATCAAAGCACGGAAATCGTCAATCGACGAGACGGTGATTTTAATAGATTCACCCGAGTTGGTCGCTCGGGTGTAGTGGATCTTGTGCTCTTTGCACAAAGTCGAGACCTCGGACCATTTACCCTTTTCCCGAAGGAACACGGGTGGTGGGACCTTGGCCTTGGCAGAAGAGGCCGGCGCGGGTGTTGTATGCACCGAGGTAGCTGGCGTTGAGGTCGCCGCGGTGGGTGTTGAAGACACCGGGACGGGCGTTGAGGACGCCGGGGCTTGTTTTGAGCGCTTCTTAGAGCGCTTCTTAACTAGGGTGAAGGAGGGTGGCTCAGGGCCAGATGGGGTGGCGTCCGAGGATGACTCGGTCGCGGGTGCGCGCTTGCGGCGCGGAGGGGCGTCTACTTCACACTCCATGTCACTGGAGGTGGGGGACGCGGGAGGGCCTAGGACCAGAGGGACCTGAGGGGCTTGCGTGGCCTGAGGGGCCTGAGGGACGGAGGTGGCTTGAGCAATCAATGGGGCCAACATGGGGAAATGAGAGGCAAGTAGTGGGTAAATTACTTGAGCATCTTCGGAGCCTGCAGCGGCGACGGCTGCGGTGAATTTTTTAAAGGATTCTAATAAACTTTTTGCATCCATTGCGGAGGGGTTGGGGAGGGACAACAATATATAAATATATATACTATGAGCCTAATCAACGACGACTAACTTCCTAAAACCACCCTACACGCAGTAGGGCGGTTGGAAACGACGCGGATAACTTACTCGAACACGAAGACTCGAAGTTCTGGAACGCAGATCTTGCCGGAGCGGCGACGGCGACGCAGTCGGCGACGTCGGGCAGCAGGCGGAACGAAGATTAGTCGTGAAAACGACTTTTCTATGAAATTTAGGAAATACGGTACGAAGCCTGGGTCGTGAAAACGACCCCTGAAATTTGGGGTGCTCAACTAGTGCGGGGACTAGAGAGCGGAAAAAGCGTCTGCGATCGACGTGCGAACGAATCCGCACGCAAACCGAGACTGCGTTGAAGTTTGTTATATTTTTTGTCAATTTTATACACTGTGTAACTAGCAGGTTGAATCAACGGATTTTGAGGGGTGGGGGACCTCAATATCTACCAATTTAACCCCCATGTATGTTCAGCGACATTTATTGGTTCCTGTGATATTTGGGATTTAGTGATTTGATACGAAAAAATCAGATTCTCAGAGAAAACTTGAAAATACAACCTAGCTTTTAAGTCTACGCTCATGAATTTTTGCCTAAAAAAGCTTAATAGTAGGCTTTTTGTATCATCTAACCACAGATAATCGTTGCTTTTTATAAATAGAAATGATAAATCTTAAATGAAAAAATGTTAAATCTATTTGAATCTTCCTAAAATGTTTTTAAAATTAATGAGAATAACAACAACCAGTGCAACTTGTTTAGACAATATCCACTGTGATGTAACTCCAGTAAGTTCGTCAATCATAAATGGATAATGCTTTGATCATAGTGGCCAGTGGCCAGTTTGCTTCATTCAAATACTTGGAAGAAACACAGGTTCAACTCTTGCATAGTTACTACTCAAGAAAAATGTGAATTCATGCGATCTTGGTTTCATCTTTAAACATGTTTTAAATGCATTTAAAAGCATTAAAGTAAAAAATACTGCCGATTTAGATGGAATTTCTGTTAAATTTGCCATTGACTGGGCCATTTAATTTCGTGTTATGTGATGGTCAGATTTTGGATTACCAACTATATTATGTTATCAGTCACTCCTTTCCAGCCAGCCATTCCTCTGCCGTAGATTTGATTTGTTTATTTAATTCGGATAAATGTATGTCTACAAATACTTAATGTCTAAAAATAAGTAATAAATAAAAACCTTATCAATTTTATTTCTACTTATTTTATTCTATTATCCTAAAGAATTTTTAATAATTTAATATATTTATAGTGTAATTGTTAATTAGAATGCATTTCGACGGGTGCCTGGAATAAGACCGCAAAAGGCCAAGTCAATTTTTTTCACAAATTTAAAATAAAAACTGCCTGATTTAGCAAAAGCAGTATGGGCATTACCTCGTTATTCTACGTTCATCATTCGAATTTTGTTTACCGGTATAATATGTGCAACGATAAAAGTTTTTTTCAACCTTGTACAAGTAACGGCCATTGTGGCTTTGTTCCCCGACATAAACTTTGTATGCCGATGCACAATATACATTGCTGTACAAATATTTTGAACTTTTACCAGTAACAGTAATTATAGTTTTCTTCCATAAAATAAAAATGTTCAATATACATTGCTGTTATGTACCCACCAACTATTTTTTAACACAATGTGTAGGTAGAAGTTTTTAGAGTGGTTTACGACTACTAATACTACTAATATTAGTAATAAATAAGAAATTAAATACTTAGATAAAATATTATACGTGTTTTTGCACAAACAAATTTCTTATTTGTTTTTACTAATTACAGTTACATTACAGTAAATACATATATCAGAAAAGCTACACTAAAATGGTTTGGAATGAAATTCTTATTCAAATGTGAAATTCAATGAAAACGGACTACAAAATAGCACAATAAGCGATTTCCCATGCTGTTTCCCGTTACTGATGATCCAGTCCCACTTGTTTCTGAAAGAAGCATGCCTTCTGCCGAGCCGAGCTCTGTTGATGAAGTTATAAATGGCCAACCTTTAGATAACAAATCGGTTCCTACACGTATGTCGTCTTCATGTGTAAGAAGCAATTATGAACCGGACATAATTGCTTCTTACATTGCACTGCGTATACTTGAACCTGAAAATAACTTACCTGAGCAGCTACCACACCCCGCTGAACCTATGAATGATGTAGCTGTAGACGCAGAACTAACACCTTCACTCGCTGTTGAAACTACAAAGAAACGATGAAGAAAACGAAAACTATTAGTGATTAGACCCATGTGCAGCTTCAAAAAGAAGTGTGGTGAGCGTATCACAACTAAAAAGAGAAAGAACATATTTTATAAATATAACAAATTAGGAAATCATTAATATCAATGGCAATGCATAGTTAGAAAGGTTCAAGTTGAAGAAATTAAGAGAACTACAATAAATAGGAAATGTAACAGGACACAAAGGCTGAAGTATTACTTTATAATAATAATAATAAGAAGATAAAATTCAAGAATGTACAACTTTTTTGCCAAGCACTTTGAATATCTCTGATACAGTTTTATTTACTGTTTTGGAAAAGGTACAAAATTACGGCAGCCTCATCGATGAGCGTGGTCATCTCAAAAATAGACCTCATAAAACAATCTCACTGACCGAAGACAGCGTAGGCATATTACCTTATTCCCAACAGGAGAAGCACATAATGTGTGAGAAAAGACTCTTAATATTACCAAAATGTACCACCTGTACAAACATGGTTTGCTTATGAAATTTTGGACTGTCAAATGGTGAGCGCACGACAATAAATGAGGATTTTTGATAACAAGTTTAATTATTATTCCTTTAAACCGAAGAAGAATTTATGTGCCACATGCACACGCTATGCTTAAGCAGACGAAGAAACAAAGATTACGTTGCAAAGTCGCTATGAAAAAGACGTAAAGGATAAAAACAGAGTGCGTGCGATAAACAATGCTGAAAAAGAGAATTCTAGTGACTTGGAGACAATAGCAGTTTAAATTTTGAGAAGGTTCTTTACTTTGAGATTTGATATTGGGATTTTCTATTATTAATGGAAATATCCTATTTATAATTTTACTGTTTTCGATTCAGGACGTGAGCTGGGATATTGTTTTGTGTGGCATTTGAAAATAACAAAGAGAGGGGCTATTGAAGGTGGAAGCATATGCGATCGGTTTCTTAAATTTCATTGTTTTTGGACGGATGTCCTGGAATAAATAAAAATCGATTTATATTTGCTCTGCATTTTTATGTGGCCTCAAAGTTTGAGTTGACGATCAAGCATCGATTTTTTGAAACAGGACAAAATGAGGGTGACTTAATGCATGCTTGCATGGAGCGTGAGCGCTAAAGAAAAAGAAATATTTAAAAATAAATTTACGCATTTGCAATGAATACCAAAGTTAGTGGCGAGAAATATAATATCATAGAGTTAGATCAATCCGACTTTGTCGATGTACAAATGCTTATTGTTAGCGACGCGACATGAAATGGATTCGGCATAATAGGGACATAGCCATACAAATAGTTTTGTAAATAACGCTAGTCCACGCCCTCACTACTTGCGCCCGTCCTCGGATAGGTGGTTATTTTCGAGTGTGACGTAAGCAAGTACTAATAAGATTCTTATAGGAAATTATGATGTTATAGGAACCTAGGTATAGGTAAATTTTGAATTCTATTTTGATAACATTGATTTATAGTTGAATTGATGATGTTTGTGTTTAATAAAGTTCTTAGAGATTTCTTTGGTATAATGTAAGCATAATATGAGAAGCTTTATGTATGTTTTAGATGGAAATTAGACCTAGGTTATTTGTCAAATACTAATTTGTTTAGATTTGTCATAATTATGGTAATTTTATGGTTATTTCGTATCGGATTAGGTAGATAATGGTAGATATAACGTTATCGTATATAGGTTCATATAATACAGTACTCATCTGAAGTAATAAATGACGTAATATGGTTAGATATTTTCTCGTTGAATAACTACGTAATTATATGGTTTATTGTTATGGTTTATTGATAATAATGTGTAAATTGCTTTGTTTTATTGAAATGTAATAATTATTTTCATGGTGTTTTACGTATTTGAAGAGAATAACGAGAAAACCTTTGTCGTTGTATATGTTCCTAATTGGTAGTTATATCTTGTTTGATTATGTTAAAATCTAATTGTAATTAGAATGTTTGCATATTTTAATAATGTAAAATGATAAAATTATGTTTGTAACCGTTTCACCTTAGGTACAATGTTAGGCTAAATAAGTAGTCTGCCGGCGCAAACGGTGTTTTGAGATAGTCTTTGTTCTAGAAAGTTTTTTGTATTTAATTTTATCAAATTGATATTTATGTAAACATATAGGAATCGTTTCGCTCTATTATTTGAATATAATATTGTAATAGTTTTGATTAATAGTTTGAAAGATAATTCGATGTAAAGTTTAGAATCCAAGTAAAACTTAAGTGTAATTAGGTGCAAATTGCACAAACGCGCCAGCCAATCAGAGCGCTGGAATTATTTAGGGCAAAATTTGTATAAAAGGCGCACGCCGAGCTTTGGAAGTCAGTTCGGTGCCTGCAGCGAAGAAAACAACAACTAACAAGAAGAAAGAACAAGTCTAATAAGAAGAAAGAAAAAGTCTAATAAGAAAAATTCAGAAGCTTCCAGCTAGAAGAAAGAAAGTGCTGTTCGGTGAATCCGGAGGCCAGTGAAGACCCAAGAAGACGTAAGCGCTGTTCGGTGTATCCGGAGGCCAGTGAAGAGGTCTGAAGAAAGAAGCTGAACTACAGGAACGATTGCGGTTCATAGGCTTGTTTAAACTTAAGGTTTATTTGTATACGCAATAAACGTTCCTACTTTGAAGACTTGTGTTGTTTTCACTGCGCTCCAACCTGCACTCGATCAAGTCGGGTGTCACTCCGTGGTTCGTCAGGTCGTGGTGTCTTCGGAGCTTCGAAGGGTACACACTACGGCGGCATCTTCTCCAGCCGGCGCAAAACTCCGCAACAGTTTTCCTGGTCCTTCGAGCCGAGATCCTGGATCAAGAAGATGCCTCACACGGTCGACTGGAAGAACGAAGCCCACCACCGCCACGGAGTCTTCGAGGGACTGGAGCGCAGCCACGCCGACAGAGACGACAGACACGATGGGGTCGTCTACGGGGTCGACGTTGACACCAGGGGCACCAACTCACCCCGCCGGAGGAGCGCCTGAAGCACGCCACGCCGAAGGTTGCACCGTACCGCCAGCAATGGATGGGGTTGCGTCGAGGGGCGCTGCGGACGAAGAGGCACGGTTCGCGGTACCAGCGCCCATGGAACCCAGGAGGGTTGGTTCCACCACCAGGGTTCGAGGGCTTCCAGAAGAAGAGAAGCCGAATTGAAAATGGAAATAGCCCAGAGGAAGCTGGATCTCGCCGAGGCCGAACTGGAACTCGTGCGGGTCGAGTCCGGCAGCGAAGAAGACTTTGCAGACGAGGAGCGGCAGCACCACGTGGAGGAGGGGCTACAGAAGACTGAGAGGAGAGCGAGGGTAATGCCACCCTTGGTGCCGCCGTCGCGACCACCGTCACCACCACCACCACCGTGGCTACCACAGCCGCCGCTGCATCTGGGAAGACCGGCATCCAGGAGTTGGCTGAGGCATTGAGGAAGCTACCTACAGGCCGGTTGGAAGCTGTACACATCGAGCTTCCCAACTTCGACGAATGGCTGGCGTTCAAGAGGACGTTCGAAGACACGGCACCCAGCTTCAGTCACGTGCAGAACCTGGCCAGATTACGGAAGGCGCTGCAAGGGAGGGCGCGAGAGGCAGTGAAGAGCCTCTTGTTTACGGCGGAGCATCCCAACGAGGTCATGAGGGGACTACAACTGAGGTTCGGAAGACCCGAAGCTCAGGCAACTGCAGAGCTGGAAAAGCTGGAGAACCTGCCACGGGTCACAGAGGATCCGAACGACGTGAGCACGTTCTACAGCCACGTGAGGAACGCCGTGGCCACGATCAAGGCAATGGGGGCAAGCAAGTACTTAGATGCCCTTAGAACCACGAGGGCCCTCATTGCGAAGATGCCGACTACGATGAAACACCGGTGGATCGCATACAAGAGGGCGAATCCTGACGAAGAACTTCGGGACCTGGAAGTCATGAACGCATTCCTGGAGGCTGAAAGCGAATGGTACGCGGAAATAGCCGACCCTGAAGTATCCTGGAAGAAAGAAGACCTTCAGCGATCTGCACCACCGAAGACATCATGGGGCCACGAGCGAAGACCAGTGAAGAAGGTTCACTACGTGCAGGGGAATGAAGAGCACCCCCGCAAGAATCGGTGTCCAGTGTGTAACGGCGAGCACTGGATTTACGAATGCAGGAAGTTCAAGGAAGCAAACCTTAGTCAAAAGTACGAAATGGCTAAGAAGGCAATTTTATGCTTCAGGTGTCTACGAGGAAGACATTCAAGGAAGACCTGCAGGGCAGCAGACTGCAAGAAGTGCGGAAGATGGCACCACACCAGTCTTCATGATGAAAGCCGTCCACCAGCAGCTGTTGGGGATAGAGAAGAATCCCGCTGCAATGTCTCCAGTCGCAGAGAAGAGCCCAAGGAAGTCGTCACCTCCGTGCACACTGCCAGTGATGGGCAGGTGTATCTGAAGATGATCCCAGTGGACCTGTATGGACCGAAGGGCGCAGCACGCGTACTAGCCCTTCTGGATGAGGGGTCAACAGTCACGTTATTGGATGCTGGGGTGGCGCAGACGATTGGGGCTGAAGGCAAAGCGAGTCCGATAACTATCGAGACAATTGGAGAACATGGAATCAAGAGGTGCGACTCGCAGAAGATAAGCGTCAAGATTAAGGGAGCTCATCGTAAGAAGAAGGAAACGATTGAAGTTCGAACAATCGACAGTTTGAAGCTCTCAAGACAAGGTGTGGATTGAGGTGTCATCCAAGGATGCTCGCACCTGCAAGGCATTCAAGGTCAACTACTATATGAAGATGAAGAGCCAAAACTTCTCATCGGGCAAGACAACTGAGGTCTCATCGTCACGAGAAGACTAAAGAAAGGGAAAAGGTCCGATCCAGTTGCATCACTAACGAGCTTGGGATGGGTCCTCCATGGGCGTCACAACGGGAAGACGTCCCCAGTACAGTTCGTCAACCACAGCAGACTCATCGAAGAAGATGAGACAGAAGCCTTGGTGCGGCGACACTTCGACATCGAATCAATCGGAGTGCAGCCTCGCCGCCCGAGCAACGACGCAGACCAACGAGCGCATGAGGTCCTGCAGTCAACGACGAAGCGCCTTCCAGAGGGGAGGTTTGAATCCGGGCTGCTGTGGAAGAGTGAAGACGAAACCCTCCCAAACAACTACGTGCAAGCTCATCGACGTCTTATTGGGATCGAAAGGAAATTGGACAAGGATGCAACCCTGAAGACGTCATATGAAGACCAGATGAAGAAGCTGATAGAAAATGGTTACGAAGAGAAGGCTCCAGTATCAACGACCGCTGGAAGAACATTTTATTTGCCGCATTTTGCGGTAATGCATCCCGTGAAGAAGAAGCCAAGGATAGTCCTGGATGCTGCTGCAAAATTTGACGGGAAGTGCCTGAACGATGCACTCCTGCCGGGACCAGATCTTCTGCAATCACTATTTGGGGTACTTGTGAGGTTCAGAGAGAAGCCGGTCGCCGTCGTCGCCGACATTCAAGATATGTTCCTGAGGGTACAGATGCGTGAAGAGGACCGCGACAGCCTGAGGTTCCTGTGGCGCGGCGACAGAAGAAATGGTACACCAGACGAATACCGAATGTGCTCAGTGGTGTTTGGTGCGGCTTCATCACCATCTACGGCGATATTTGTTATGAACAAGAACGCAGAAGATTTCAGAGAAGATTACCCGGCGGCAGTGGAAGCTATCGAGAAGAATCATTATATGGATGATTATTTGCAGAGCTTTGCCACAGAGGAAGATGCAAGAAAGATCACGCATCAGGTGCAGAGCATCCATGCAAAGGCAGGCTTTTACTTGAGGGGATGGAGCAGCAACAGGCCGAAGATCCTCGACGGGATAGGTGATCAGCTCAAAGAAGACAGCACAGAACTGGTTGCTGAAGAGAAGACCCTTGGGCTGAGATGGCTGATGGCAGAAGACTTGCTGGCCTTCAACCTTGGGTTCCGGAATACCAGCCCGGACATACTCGAAGGCAAGAAGACGCCGACGAAGAGAGAAGTCACCAGCGCCGTGATGTCCACCTTCGACCCCCTGGGCCTTGCTACCCCAGTGTTAATTCAGGGAAAGAAGCTGATTCAGGACATATGGCGCGGGCAGATCGGCTGGGACGACGAGATTCCCGAAGACCAGCGAGCAGCCTGGGCCAAATACGGGAAGGAAGCGTCCATATTGAGAGACCTTCGAATACCCAGATGCATCTCACCGAAGTTGGAAAAGGCAGCGAGTCAAGAGGGAACCCGGTGGAAGTTCATACCACCTGGCTGTCCAAACATGGGCGGCGCTTGGGAAAGGCTCGTACGATCGGTGAAGACGGCTCTGACGACGGTGCTGCAGTCCAGGACACCACAAGAGGAAGTCCTACACACGCTGATGACTGAAGTCGAACACGTGGTGAACTCGAGGCCACTCACCCACGTTAGCGTAGACCCTGACGACGAGGAAGCTCTAACGCTGAACCACTTTTTACTTGGCAGATCTTCTGGAGCACCGGCGCCTGGGGAGTTTGCAGACGTCGAGCTCGTCGGGAGGGCAACGTGGAAGACGGCACAACGGCTGACGGATCACTTTTGGAACAGGTGGATCAAGGAGTATCTGCCTACCCTGCTGCAGAAGAAGGTCAACGGAGCAGCAACGCAGGATCCGCGCGTTGACGACATTGTCATGGTCGTCGACGCAACACTGCCGAGGAACACTTGGCCGAGAGGAAGAGTTCACCGAGTCTACCCTGGACCTGACGGGAGAGTTCGAGTTCTGGACGTGCAGACACCATGGGGGATCCTGAGGCGGCCAACGAGACGGGTCGTCATCCTGGTTCCAGCTGCAGCGTCGCAACCGCAGGATGGAGTGCTACGCACTGCGGGGGAGACTGTTAGCGACGCGACATGAAATGGATTCGGCATAATAGGGACATAGCCATACAAATAGTTTTGTAAATAACGCTAGTCCACGCCCTCACTACTTGCGCCCGTCCTAGGATAGGTGGTTATTTTCGAGTGTGACGTAAGCAAGTACTAATAAGATTCTTATAGGAAATTATGATGTTATAGGAACCTAGGTATAGGTATATTTTGAATTCTATTTTGATAACATTGATTTATGGTTGAATTGATGATGTTTGTGTTTAATAAAGTTCTTAGAGATTTCTTTGGTATAATGTAAGCATAATATGAGAAGCTTTATGTATGAGGGTAGTTCGACTTTGCTGATATCAATACGTGTTTTTGTCGCCCCCGTATTTTTAATTGATTCGCAAGTTTATAAAGCATTATAAGTACTGTGAACTATTGTAAATGATAAATAGTGAAGTTCTGTGATCGTTTCTGTGCGTTTCTATGAAGTCAAAAGTGTATTTTGTGATCTACAAACACAGTTGAGAATCAGTATCTATTTTAAATTACCGTCTTTACAATATTCACCAATTTGTAAACTATACTAGCTTTGTTTCATCCACTTCGGTAACCATAAGTTGGTCCCGAGGCTTACGGCGCTAGACTTTCTGGCTTTTAAAACTGAGGATCGAATCTCTCGAATGCAAAATTTTTTTAACTTTTTCAATTTTTAATTTGAACATATTCTGTTGAGTTAGAATATATTATGGCACCTTCTACAAAGTGCGGCGCATGTGGGAAGTTTATCTCGACGTCCACTGGTGGCGCTAGTTGCCAAAAATGTTCTATTGTTTATCACAAAAGCTGCGTTAATATAGCAGTGTCATCTGGTGTTAGCAAAGATTGGATATGTCCATTATGTAAGGTGAAATTGCCTAGACAAGCTAATACCTCAGAAACACCAGTAAGAGGCAGAGTGGCTGACGAAACGGAATCGTCGGATCAGATAGACGACTCTGAAAGTACAGATGAGAGTGCACTGGTGACAGAAATGCGGCTGTTTTATCTTTAATTTTAATCTAATTATCGAGACTCTTAATAATACTATGAGCAAGCTAGCATCGAGGGTGGATGCCTGCGAAAATCGTCTGAGCAAACTCGACGACCGCGTCATTGCTCTCGAGAAATGTGCAAGTGATAGGCCTACAAAAGCTGATGCCTCACTACTTGCTACAGTGGAGCAGCTAAAATCGGAAATAAATGATCGTGACCAGGAGCTGTTACATAATGACATCGAAGTCTCATGTGTCGCCAAACAAAAAAAATTAAAGCCTGCCCCACATCATTATAACACTGGCGAGCAAACTAGGTGTTACCCTTGGCGAGCAGGAAATTGTGAGTGCCACTCGGGTGGGGCGACCTCCTAATGAAAAAGAGGTGATGGCGAATTCATCGACGCGGCCACGACTTATAGTGGTGCGGCTAGCTCGCCGCGCCACGCGCGACCAGTTTCTGCAAGCAGCCCGCGTTCGGCGCGGCGCCACCACCGAGGGCACAGGGGTGCCTGGCCCACCATGCCGCTTTTATGTAAACGAGCGGCTTACGAGAACCAACAAAATGGTTTTCAGAAGAGCTCGTGAGGTGGCGGGGCGGCTCAATTGGCGCTACGTGTGGTCACGTGACGGTCGACTGTACGCCCGCCAGCATCAGGGACCCGACGCACCGCGTTTTCGACTCCGGAGTGAAGCAGACATCTGCCGTGTTTTTGGTATTGCCTCAGTTAGCAATTTTTAATTTTACAAATTCTCCACAGTTATTCATAAATTATTCGATGTTATGTGTTCAGTGCCTACTATGTAGAATCTATGCTCATTTACAATTATTAAGTTTCAATATAATTTTAATCTCAGTTTATAATTATATATGTAAAGAATGTCAGGATTATTTAACTACAGAAAAGATTTTTTATCACTTGTTTATGTTTTGTATCAATTATCATTATTGGTCTAATTATTATTTTAATAAGTTGTATTTAATATTGGCTTACATACCATCACTGTTATATATATTTAATAGATATAAAATATGTGAGGATGATAAGAGTTGGTTTATCTTTTTAAATGTTAATTTAAATGATTTTATCTCATCGTTAATATTTTTTATAATGCATGTTTGTTTTTTGGGTTATAATTATTGTCATGCACTGCTTTATATGTATGTGCTTATGATATTTTCTGAAGTCTATTATGAATGTTCTACAAACTATTGCTTAAGTAAATATGTAACCTATTCTATTGGGTATCTTATACTTTTCAGTATTTTATATAATGATAAAATAGATGAAAAAGCTCGTAATGGTTCCTTATTTTGTAATATCTCATATTATAATCTTAATTTCAGTGTAATCCTTTTATTAAATGTTCTGTTCACTTTATTTTTAGATTTTAATTTTTTAGTGGCAATGTATTTTGTCATCATTGTAATATTTTTAATAGTGTATCTCTATAATTTAATTATGTTAAATTTATACGAAGTATACAAGTATTCTCAAACTGAGAAATTGTTCAAGATTAATTATTTGTTATTGTTATATAGCAATAGCCCAAATATGTTTTTGAATGATTCTGGTATTTTTTGTCACTGGTCTTTATGTAATAATATATTCCGTAATCGCAATCCATGTGTAAAATACCGTAACAATGTAATTTTAATTCTGTTTCTATATAATATTATTCATCTTAATTCTTGCTGTATCAGTGCAAGTCGGTCGGTAGTTGAAACGAATTCGAACCCAATAATTCAAACTTATTTATTTTGTTTTATCGAATATTTATCCGCAATTTATTTATACATATTAGTTTCATACTTTACATTTACATATTTTATTTTAATATATATTGAATTTATTACATATACTGTATGTAAAAAGTATAATAAATATTTAGTACACATTTTTTTTATGAATTACACTTATGATATTACTTCTGTTAATATGTTTATATGTAGAAATGGCTCCTAGAACTAAGTATCTAAAGTTAGGACTGTACAATGCGGGTTCTCTAAACACTGGGCATGAGGATTTCCTAGTGGCCATGGATCGTTACAATTCCGACATCATGGCCATCAATGAGACATGGCTTGGCGTGGGTGAGGAAGCATGCGCGCCTGCACCGCCAGGGTACAAGTTGCGATGCGCCCCTCGCCCTCGTCACATGTGTAGCAGTCGGGGTGGGGGTGTTGGTTTTTATGTAAAAACAAATGTTAAGGTCAAGTTTTTAAACAATCCTGATATAGCCATTGAACCAATGTGGCTGAGTACCAAAATTAATGGACATACCATTGTGATTGGTACGGCTTACCGACCACAATGGATGAATACAGATATTTTTATAGATGCGCTTACTGATTCTGTGGCTAGATTTTCTTACCACGACTATATGATCCTGATTGGTGACTTCAATATTAATTTACTGGATAATAGCGATAGTAAAACTGTTAAGTTCAACCAGTTCCTTCACTGTGTCGATTTACAGCAACTGGTTTCGGAGCCAACACATTTACTGCGCAATCAGAGACTATGATCGACTTAGTATGTGTTAATTGTCCGGTTCGTGAACTCCAAGTCAATAACATAACAGGTACATACGGGCATCCTATGATCAACCTGACTTTAAACTTAAAAAAAAGTAAAGTCCCTCCTAAAACTATAATCTTTAGACCTTTACATGATATTAAGATGGATGACTTTAATGCCCATCTCAATTCTATAGACTGGTAGACTGTAATTAGGGAGCCATCGGTTGATGGTATGGTTTCTAAATTTAATGTGTTTATGTTGGAACTGTATGATAAACATGCACCTGTTAAGACTACAGTTATCAAACATCATAAGTCTTTACCGTGGATCACTGACACGATAAAATTTATGATAGATTTGCGAAATGAAGCACGTGAAAGGAAAAGACAATCGACTAATGAATCACATCGACAATATTACACAAATATCAAAAAATTAGTTAAATCTAGCATAAGCTTAGAAAAACGAGCCTACTTTAACCATTGTATAAATTCTAATATAAAAAATAGTGCAAAATTCTGGAAAAATCTAAAAAATAAAATTCTAATCGATCCAAGTAAACATGAGTCCTTGCAAGATCATCTGTCGGATCCGAATAAGATAAATGATCACTTTTTACGGCTCCCTCCTAATAATGTAATGGCAATAAAGTCAGAAATAAAAAAATTCGATGGCTCTTCCTTTGGTGCGGCTTCATTTACCTTGCAACCTGTATCAGAGGCTCAAATTGCGAAGTACATTTTGTCAGTAAAATCAAATGCCACAGGATCTGACAATATTAGCAAAGACATGATCTTATTAACTCTACCTAGAACATTGTCGATCATTACTGCTATAGTTAATAAATCTCTACTTACTTCAACAGTCCCAAAACAATGGAAGGAAGCATTAGTCACTCCTCTGCCTAAGACTGACAACCTTATAGATTTCAATGACTTGAGACCAATTAGCATTTTAACTTTTTTGTCAAAGCTTCTTGAGGAAGCTGTATATGATCAACTAATCAGCCATGCAGAGAAACATAAAATTTTACCATATCGCCAATCAGGCTTCAGAAGAGGACGTGGTACAGTCACTGCTCTCTTAGACGTTGTAGACACTATACTTACGGAACAGGATGTTGGCCGTGGTACTATTCTAGCTTTATTAGATTTTTCCCGTGCGTTCGATAGTATTGATACATCTCTTTTATTGAGTAAGCTCAAATACTATGGACTAGACTCCCAATCTGTGCAGTGGTTTAAAAGCTACCCTAGTGACCGATATCAATCAGTAAAAATCAAAAAGTATGACGGTCACAGCGTTATTTCTGACCCTAACTTGGTGTTGCGTGGAGTTCCTCAGGGTTCCATATTGGGACCCCTTTTATTTATTTTATACAGCGCTGACTTAAGCAACGAAATAAAACAAAGCAATTTTCATATATATGCCGATGATGTGCAGATTTATATTTCAGATACGCCTTCTAACATCTTGCAGTCAGTGGAACTTCTTAATAAAGATCTTGATAGGATAGCTGATTGGTCTATTAGGAACGCACTTGTGCTGAACCCAAAGAAGTCAAAGTTTATGGTGTTGGGTTCTAAGACTCAGATCAATAAAATCAACAATAAACATCCATTAGTTAATATTTTAGGACACAACATTGATAGAGTAATTGAAGCTAAAAATTAAGGAGTTTTGTTGGATAGCCAAATGCGTTTTGAATCCCACGTCAAAAGCTTAGTTAGGAACTGCTTTTTTAGGTTAAAGGTGCTATATAAAATTAGAAATTTACTGACAGAAAAGGTTAGAATTGCTGTTTGTGAATCATTAGTCTTATCAAGACTTAATTATGCGGACATATTATATGGACCACGGTTATTATATAAAACGAGTCGGTTGATACAAAGAATACAGAATGCGTGTTGCCGTTTTATATTTGATGTTCCACCTAGATCTCACATCACCCCATTCCTCAACAGTGCATCCATACTTAATATGGAGTCACGTAGACGGTTACATTTGGCTTCCCTGATGTTTGATATTGTTAATTTTAATAATCCTGAGTACTTATTCTCAAAGTTAAAATTTCCGTATATAAATTCATTGCGTGATTACGAACCCAGATCCGCGAGACCTCCTCTTAGTACGCAACACCACCGGACTGCCGCATTTACCGGCAGTTTTCGCTACAACGCAGCAAAGTGTTGGAACAATATTCCACCACCAGTTAGGATGTTAAAATGCAAACATACCTTCAAAACAAAGGTAAAAATGCTGTTGCTAGAAAGACAAATACTAAAATCACATTAAACACTTTGCAGAGTCTTACAACGTGGTTCTGGACTTCGTAATGGTGTAATCAAATTGAACTGACATACTATTTATTTATCATAAAATCTTATTCAGGTAAAATTCATGGTGACATATTGTATTTGTATTTAAAAAATCTGTTTTTAATAATTTTAAAGTATATATATTTTTTTTTCATATTATTATTTTATTTAGTAATTTAATACGTTTAATATAATATAATGAGTTTGGGTATATATTTATACTTAAACTCTTTTTATATTTGACATGTTTCTAATCCTGTTATGATTCATTTTAATGCAATTTAATCCATTGTAATGTATAATAATATGATCTAATTTAATACAAGACATAATTTAATTTATTTTAATCGTAGTTCAATTTTATAATATTTACATTTAAATTTATTCATTAAGCATCAAGACATTATATATTATATTCAGGTAATTTTATTATGTATATAAATATTAATTAACTTCTGAAATTATGAACTTTTCATTTTTTTTTTAATTATTTTATTTAACACCGCGTATACCCTCGGGTTTAGCTGAAAATCAGCGTTTTGCTCCCAAAGCAAAATAAGGGCGCTGAGCTACGACCCTTTGCACTGCTACAGCATACTTGCTTATTTGTCTCTTTGTTTGTGCCGTCTCTTAGTTTAAGATGTATGTTTGCGGTGTCAATAAACTGATTTCTATTCTATTCTATTCTATTCTATGTTTTAGATGGAAATTAGACCTAGATTATTTGTCAAATACTAATTTGTTTAGATTTGTCATAATTATGGTAATTTTATGGTTATTTCGTATCGGATTAGGTAGATAATGGTAGATATAACGTTATCGTATATAGGTTCATATAATACAGTACTCATCTGAAGTAATAAATGACGTAATATGGTTAGATATTTTCTCGTTGAATAACTACGTAATTATATGGTTTATTGATAATAATGTGTAAATTGCTTTCTTTTATTGAAATGTAATAATTATTTTCATGGTGTTTTACGTATTTGAAGAGAATAACGAGAAAACCTTTGTCGTTGTATATGTTCCTAATTGGTAGTTATATCTTGTTTGATTATGTTAAAATCTAATTGTAATTAGAATGTTTGCATATTTTAATAATGTAAAATGATAAAATTATGTTTGTAACCGTTTCACCTTAGGTACAATGTTAGGCTAAATAAGTAGTCTGCCGGCGCAAACGGTGTTTTGAGATAGTCTTTGTTCTAGAAAGTTTTTTGTATTTAATTTTATCAAATTGATATTTATGTAAACATATAGGAATCGTTTCGCTCTATTATTTGAATATAATATTGTAATAGTTTTGATTAATAGTTTGAAAGATAATTCGATGTAAAGTTTAGAATCCAAGTAAAACTTAAGTGTAATTAGGTGCAAATTGCACAAACGCGCCAGCCAATCAGAGCGCTGGAATTATTTAGGGCAAAATTTGTATAAAAGGCGCACGCCGAGCTTTGGAAGTCAGTTCGGTGCCTGTAGCGAAGAAAACAACAACTAACAAGAAGAAAGAAAAAGTCTAATAAGAAGAAAGAAAAAGTCTAATAAGAAAAAATCAGAAGCTTCCAGCTAGAAGAAAGAAAGTGCTGTTCGGTGAATCCGGAGGCCAGTGAAGACCCAAGAAGACGTAAGCGCTGTTCGGTGTATCCGGAGGCCAGTGAAGAGGTCTGAAGAAAGAAGCTGAACTACAGGAACGATTGCGGTTCATAGGCTTGTTTAAACTTAAGGTTTATTTGTATATGCAATAAACGTTCCTACTTTGAAGACTTGTGTTGTTTTCACTGCGCTCCAACCTGCACTCGATCAAGTCGGGTGTCACTCCGTGGTTCGTCAGGTCGTGGTGTCTTCGGAGCTTCGAAGGGTACACACTACGGCGGCATCTTCTCCAGCCGGCGCAAAACTCCGCAACACTTATTGAATGATGAAATTGGATGCATGACTCAGATGTAAATAAAATTTTGTGGTCCAATAATATAATAAGTAGTAGTCACGTGTCATATTCAAGGGGGCATATAGTTTTAACATAGTTGTAAAGATATTTATGTGGAGTTACACACACATGATCTACCAACCAGATTACTGTCTCAAGGCGCCGGGTGCGAGGTGGGCGAACACCAAGTGGACGTACACGAGGTGCACTAACATTCCGTGCTCCTGCTACTAAAATTTCAGTCGTTACCGAGCTGCAAAGAAATTACTGTCAACCATTCCCTGTGTCTTAAGCCTTGCATTCAGAGTTGTTAAGTCTTTTCAAAAATCAGGACATTCCACGCCACTACCATGATTTTTATGACGTTTCGGTGTATGAAATTTAATAGGATGTAATAGCAGGACATCGTTTCCAAGAAGACACACCACTTCCTTATGAAAAATGTTATTTCTTTATGATACCTACCTACCAAGATTGTAATATTGTTTCTTGGTTTATTTACTTGAGACTTTTATTATGAAAAAGGGTTCCATCGTACAAATCTAATACATGTTAGATCGTAGACACGCTTTCATAACCTAATGATTATGTTATTGTTATATTGTGTTCATTTTCTTATAACTTAATTGTGGAAAGTGTCCAAAATATTAAGTAAAAATATCATTATGTGTGTAATAAACACCATGGGGTTTTCGTTATTAAACTAGTTAAACTTGTTGGTTGCAGTAATTTTTATTCTTTTTACATACCCTTAAATTAGTATAAAAACGTGTATATAATATAATAATATTATGTTTATTTACAAATAAATACACTACATTATTTACAGATATTTACGAAATACTCGATATATTAAATAAAAATGTACTCATTTCATTACTACAATATTCATACAATGTACGCAGCTTTGACGAGTACATTTTCCAAGTCGATCATTAAATTCATGTAATATCCATCCATACATACTTGATGTCCATACATACTTCAGAACAGCGCACAACGTTGCAATAGACTATTGCTGTTTGATAGATTTCGCACTCTTTACCGGACTAACCACAATGGATTCTTACAGAAACAACTTTCTATGTATGAAGCGGCAATGTCTTTTTTTAAGTTTTTTTTAGGTATTTCGTAAGCACTATAACCATGTGAACATTATGTGTTACCCCAAAAAAAAAAACGCATCGCTTGATACACAAACCGTTTTGATACGCCTCGTAGTTTAGAAATTATCCAAGATTTTCACTAAATCTTTTTTCCTGTAAAATTATGTTTTGTCGATTACGGCTTTGTTCCAATAACCCATCGATTTATAATATTAACAATTTACAAAGTTTATAGGCAATGTTTTGTTTACTCAAAATATGTAAAACATGTAGTCTGTACATACTTATGGGGTTACAGGCCATTAAGGTTTCTAAGTGTAGTATTAAGTTAATTCATGTATAACTAACTACTGTAAAACTGTTTTGAACAGCAAATAAATAAAATAAAATATGATAAATGTATATTGTGATTCAGATTTGAATGCTATCATTTTAAGTTAGGATAATTTAAGTAAGCAAAATTAAGATAAGATACATAAAACCATTATGTAAGACACATTAAATTGAATGCATATATAAAAATAAAACAACGCTTTGCTTACATCATGATTTGTGATAACTGTTGTTGGCAACGCTCTAACTTAACGTAGTTTATGGTGTCGCTGATGGGCGGCTAGCTGTTAGGCCTGAAAAGTATTTTTATTTCTGTTTATCAGAGGAACTTGTATGTAGACTTGGATTTAAATTTCTTGAGTAATTTTGGCAAAACTGATAAGTTTTTTCTCACCTGCCTTAACAGATCCTTTAAAAAGGGTAAATTTATTGAAATTGAGATGATTGTTCCACAAGATTTGGGGAGCTTGACGGTCGTATAATTTTTTTTATCTTAATGTAGTTTGGCATAACAGTTTCAGCACAAAGTTTTTTTGCATAAATTGAGATAAGCAGAATATTATACACACAGAATGGTTTCATTGCCATAAGTTTCACTTACTCCAATTTTCTTTATCATAATTTTACACAGCATAAATGTAAAGGACATAACTGTTATACGTCTAAGTATCCACAACCTCTAAATTCATAAATGTAAAGTAATAACAAAACTTTTGGTGCATAATTTATCAAGTACAGATTATATGTACCTACTTTATGTTGTGACTTAGTATCAATAAATAATATTAGGTGCGACGTCGAGTGCAGCGAGGAGAAGCAGGTAAGTCAGTATGTAGGTCATGGCAAAAAGCGACTTGCATGGAATAATAAATATTAATATTTGACCAAGATTATTTTAGAAATGTTGATGATAATATAATCATTTATAATCAAAATCAGAATAATACAGAACCGTATTGGCCAACCCAGAAACCACGCGGTACTTTTCTGTCCCGCCCTAGAGTGTTTTGATAAACCCGGTCGCACGCGGAAGGGAGCCAGCCCCTGCCCGCTGTAATGAAGCGTAGACACCGTGTGAGCCGTAGCGGCTAAGGCTGGACCAGCAAGGCAAAGCTGCGAAGGCAAGCACGAGGCCTGCGCTATGTTACCTTAGGGCAAAGGGGCTGCACATCTCGTAGCGTCGGAGACGTCACATGTCTATCAGTACCCAGAAATACTTGCATGGATGCATGCTGTTTTGTTTACATGCATAAAAATAAATATATCTATTTTATGTTTATGGCAGAAGTAAAATAAATTTGCACGTTGCTTTTGCTACATAAACAAAAAAGGAAAAATAAAAAGCCATAAGGAACTTCGGCGCAGAGATTTGAACTCGGATCGTCTTTATTAGACACGACTCCTTCGGCACGGCTCTAAATTAGATTTCATTGACTTTATGAAATAGCACAATAAACATAAATCCAACCAAACTAATTACAACTTGATTAAATTTCTAACAATGAGCTGTCACGGTTGTAAGAATCTATTGATAGACCAAAATTCTTAAAGTGCAACAGGTGTGGTTTGGAGTACTGCTGTGAATGCCTAAATCTCAGTAATGTCGCAATTGAGGAGTACACTAAAGAACAAGTAGCTAATTTAAACTGTCCTTTTTGCCAGAACGTGACTAAACGCAAAAACAAAAATAATGATTCTACTCTACGCCGTCAACAGCGAAATGAATTCCACAATGATGCTACCTTTGCCACGTCTAGTCAGCAAGCTATGAATAAATCACTAAAACATGAGCCTGTCACTATGGAAAGTATAAGCCAAATGTTTGACCTGAAGCTTGCTCCTGACTCCCCCATAATGATGAACTTAAGAACTGCTCTTAAGAAGGACATTGAGAAGATGGTGACGGAGGTGAATTGCGCAGTTAAAAAGCTTGAGGATGATTTTACTACAACAACTGACTTTATCTCTGAAGAGCAAAAAGAACTAAGATCAGAAATACTCGACAAGGACGCCCGGATCAAACAGCTAGAATCTGAAGTTTCTATTAATATAGGAGCTTTACAAACTCAACAGGTTCGAATGTCTACAATTGATAAAATCTCTCGGAACCTTAACTTAGAAATACATGAAATCCCGGAAAGCAAAAATAAGAACCTTAGAGCCCTATTTGGAAAATTATGCCAGTGTTTAAAAATAAACATTGTTGACAGTGACATAAAAGCGTGTCGCCGTGTTGCTAAGATGAACAATTCTTCGAAGCGTCGACGCAACGTTCTCGTCACGCTTGCTTCTCAAAGACTCCGGGATCTCATCCTCTCATCTGTAACACGCTTTAACAAGACACATTCGAAAGACAAACTTGCTACCATACACTTCTGGCGAAACACGCAGAATATATTTATCAGAGCATCTGTCACTGGAGTCAAAAGAACTTCACTGTGCCACAAGAAAGTTTTGTAAAGACAATAATTTGAAGTTTGTAAGGATACGTTTCGGTGAAATCTACGTGCGTCGAAATTAACAAAGCCTGGCTATTCACGTGAGATCATTAGACTCTTTGACTAAGATTCAGTGACATTATGAATTACTTAATTATTTTGCTTTCTTGTTTAAATGCTCTTGTTTAAATATTACTTTTATGTTTGGTATTTAAAATAAACGGTTATGGTTAATGTTTACTATCAAAACGTTAAAAGAATAAGGAGTAAATTATCGGATTTCTATTTGAATGTATTGAATTCGAAGTATGATATTTTAGGCCTGACTGAAACAAATTTAAACGATAGTGTTTTTGATGGTGAAGTTATTGATTCTCGCTTCAACGTATTTAGGCGTGAGCGTGCAGACACCGCCTTTTCGAAAAAGGAAGGTGGTGGCGTACTGGTTGCGATCAACATAAAATATCAGGTGGTTAGACAAGTAATGTGGGAAAGTGATATGGAGGATCTCTGGATCACCATTATACCAGACAAAACTAACATACCTAATTTTAACATATGTGTTTGCTACTTATCACATAATAAAAGCTATGATAGGTTACATCAGTTTTATACCAAGAACCAAAAGATTATACTAGACCACATCGACGAAAAGTTTTTGGTGATTAGAGATTTTAATACCCCCGACTTTGTTAATATTTATGCTGACAATGACCATCACCTCTCGACGCCAAGCAGAAAGTTGCTCCTTCTGAAAGAATTTATATCTCTTTGTCGCTTACAACAAATGAACCGTGTCAAAAACAGCAGTGATGATGGACCTTGTTCTGACTACAATTAGCTCCACCACTGTTAGTGAAACATTTCCACTTAGTCAGCAAGATAGATATCATCCGCCACTTGGTATATCTATTTCATTACATAATCTTTCCAGAAATATTATAAACAATAAAACCAAACGCTTCAACTTTTTCAAATGCAGCAAACGCAGTTAAAGCAGAATTCGCACAAATAAACTGGCATGACATATTCTATGACCCAAACATTGACATTTGTACTGACATTTTCTATTCTAAAATTTTTGACATAATAACCAGACATACACCTAAAACGACAGCTAAACCACAATCTTACCCTGTTTGGTATAGTAAAGCATTAATAAAATGCAACGAGGAAAAAAACAAATATCACAAACTTTACAAAACATATAAAAACCCTCGTGACTATGATACTTTTTCGTTGCTTAGAGAAAGAGTTAAGAAGATGGCAAATTATTGTTACAAGAACTATATTTCTCTAACAGAAAACTCAATAAAAAAGAATGTAAAGTTGTTCTGGCGATACGTGCACAATAAGAAAGGCCATGTCTCAATGCCAAATGAAATGAAGTTTAGAAATGCGACTTCCTGCTCTGGTCCTGGTATCTGTGAGCTATTTTCTGAGCATTTTAGTTCAGTACTTGTAAATGAACCGTCTCAGGACAACTTTCTTTTCCAGAATGATAAAGACTGCGCTGTAGATATTGATAACAATATTTCTAGCTCGTTAACATCGATTGTACTTACGGAGCGTGATATCATATCTAAAATCATGCAGCTTGATAAAAACAAAGGTGCAGGCCCAGATAAACTACCTCCATTGTTTGTAAAGCGCTGTGGAAAAGAATTATCTGTCCCATTATGTATCATATACAGTAAGTCTCTCTCCAGTGGCATCTTTCCTAAGTGCTGGAAATCTGCATACATTGTCCCTATTTATAAAAACGGTGACAAGTCATGTTGTGAAAACTACAGGCCTATAAGTATTTCATCTTGTCTTGCTAAATTATTTGAATCTTTAGTATACAATTACCTATACAATCATATAAAGCCGATTCTTTCTAACAAGCAACATGGTTTTGTAAAAAATAGGTCGAACGTCACAAATCTCTTAGAATATAAGAATTATATTTGCAAAACCTTTGCTGTCGGTGGCCAAGTCGACTCAATTTACACAGACTTTTCCAAGGCGTTTGATAAGGTCAATCAAGGGTTGCTCTGCAACAAACTTGCATCGTACGGCGTTTATGGTAGTATGTCTCGATGGTTCTTTAAAAGGATACATTTTCACTGCCTTTCCTGTTACCTCGGGAATTCCACAAGGCTCTCATTTGGGGCCCCATTTATTCGTAATATTCACCAATGATCTTATTAACCTTTTTTCATGTCAGAGTCTTTTGTATGCTGACGATCTAAAAATCTTTAATACTGTTGACTCAACAAGTGACTGTGATAGTTTACAAAGGGATTTGGAGGTGTTGTGTGATTGGTGCAAAAATAACAGAATGCACTTAAATGCTGGGAAATGCTTTGTTACAACTTTTACAAATAAGCGTACTAAAATATTATATAATTACATGTTGGGGGGTAAGGCATTGGCACGTTCACACACTGCTAAGGACTTACCTTATATATTATTTGACGACAAGCTATCCTTTAGGCCTCACATACAAGAAACAATAGCTAGAGCAAATCAGTTACTGGGCTTTGTCATACGGTGTACTAAGGATTTTAAGAACCCTCATAGCATGCTGTACCTGTTTTTTGCTTTAGTACGAAGCATATTAGAATATGGAAGTACGATTTGGTGGCCTCATTATAAAGTACACATAGATGACATTGAGCGAGTTCAATAGAAATGCGTGTGAGTTTTATGTTTTCGCCAAAAGTTAGGACGTTGTAATTTAAGTTATGAGGAGAAACTGTCTAAATTTTGTATTCAGTCACTGGAGTCGCGGCGAAAACATGGAGATTTATTGCTGCTTTATAAAATTTTGCATTCCATAACGGGCACCCCTATTTTGCTTTCCAAACTTCTTTGATCCTGTTCCATTTAACTTTTTGTACCCTGATATTTTTGCTCCATACTTTATCACACAGTCGTTTCTTGAAGTCATAAAAGTCATCCTGTGTCATGTTTCGTACTGTGTACGGCGATTCTGAACAGTTTTTAGCCCATCCCACCAAAAGTTGCCATTCATTGGGACTATACACTTTCCTGGTCCTTGAAGCATTCTCAATAATTGAGTGCACTCTATCCCCCTCGTTCTGAGTGTGTCCTTTTCCCATAAAGCGGTGCGTGATTGACATTTTATACTTCATTGCTGCATATATATAAGATGAATATACATACCGATTACGGTTTTGGCCCGTGCAATTATCGGATCAAAATACAAACTCAGTTACGCCCTTGCCAGCATTTGCTTTAATGAAATCAATCAAACAGGTACTTACCTCGTTTGCCCCGCGTTGTGTCACCGCTACCGTCTCATCCCATATACAGCAAACCGCACGTTTTTGCCCATGTCATATATCGTAAAATTGAAACAAGACAGTTTTTTCTTGTAGTAGATAATACTGACTTGTCCAAATCAATATCTCTCTCTAGGACAAGTCAATATCTTTTCAAAGTCAAAAACGGCGCATAATGTATAATAGCCTTCTAAGATAATAGCCTCAGTTGAATTATTTTGTTTTAAATCTCCGGCAACTTTCTTTCTCGTTTGATGCTCCTCAAATAAATTCTTCTGTTCTTGGATGGGATGGGTCATACTACGATATGTGTGACATTGATCGCATTGATCTTTTTTTGGACAAAGCTCAGATTAAAATTTGCTTTTACAATATCACGGTATTGTCTTTCAGTTTTCGCTTGAACTGAATATTTCTCGGTATCACACCACTCCTTGTACATGCTAAATATACGGGCGATACTAATGAACCATCTAAGTAAAGTTTAGATGTCTTTTCTCTGAGGTAGTGTTACTCCACCGGTTGAAAAGCTCTAACAACAGTGTATATTGAGACAGTCGAAAATATCTTCATCTATACGTGAAAGTGGTGAATTTTCGTAACTTATAGTGGATTCTATAGTAAAAGGGGAAGGCTGAGTCTTGCTGCTAGCTGCTGACAGAAGTTTGGGGCGCGTGCTGGGTGTGACATTTAAAACAACGGATGGTTCCATTTGAGCAGGTGAAGGCACTAGGATGGTGTTAGACATGCTTAAATCTTGTGATGCATATGTTGTTGTCAAAAGTGTATTATTTGGAACAGGATTACTTAAATTGATGGCATTACCTCCGTAACATGTCCAGAAATATGTTTCAATTCAGCTGTTGGAATTAGTCAAAGCACGTGAAGAATGAGGGAGAGGTTCTAAAGCGTTACTTGCAGAATTTTCCTCACAGTAGTTATCATCGAAGATATGTTTAAAAGCTTCATAGGTTTCGGCCCCTTCAGGTAATGGTGCCTCACACAGCCGCCGCTCTGCAACAGAAACAATAATAAAAGCTCTTAGGTACCAACCACTAATAAACACTTACCGCAGCACTTAGCTAGAGTTACCAACTTAGACTAGTAGGTATTTATATAAAAAAATAAAAATGAAACCTCCACACAATCACACCAACTACATGGCGCCAAAGTAAGCTAAGGCTAGTGTTATGGGCTATAGAACTAGAGGTGAACCTAGAACACTTACATAAATAGATAAAAAACACCCAGACATGGAAATTTTTTTTTGTTGCTCCATGCGGGAATCGAACCCGCGGCCTCCGGGGCGGCGCACTTCGGTGCAGATAACTGGCGCATTAACCACCGCGTTACAGATTCTCTATATTATTAGTATAGTAATAGCCTTCTCGAAAAACCAAGTTTATGTTTTATATTTTGAAAATATTCTTTTGTAACTTTACAGGTTTAATTTATTAGCTGTGTTTAATATTCGTATGTGAAGATTTATAAAGAAAATCTAAAATACACAAAAAATGTACAAGAAAAGAATTAAAAATTTATTACATACCGCTAAAAAAGAATCTATGTTTACATGTAAGGTCTAATACGATGTACGATTTCCAACATAAATGGTTACGAGAACATGTAACCCTGGCAGAGCTTACCACTCTCAACAAAAAAGCGTATATTACTAGTTAAAACACGTTCTTTCTACATTTTTGTTCTTTTATTACATAGTTTTTTTTCTCCTTATTCCAATAGAGTCAGCGGCAAATTCGATAGATTTGTTGAACACTAAATTTAAAATCTTTTTTGAGCGTTGAGTTTGTATTGCTATAAATTTTGTAAAAAACCATATGGTTTTAATATTATATAATACTTTGAGTAGTGAAATAAAAGCAAAAAATCACTCATACACAGAATTGAACAGAAAGGCGTCGTTCTCCGACGAAAACCAGTGACAAGTGACAATGCGTCGGCTGTGAATCTGCGCGCGCGCCACGTATATGTACCTATGTCTAGCTTGATTCTGTTTTCGTCGTAACCTGGCGATTTATGTCTTTTTAGAACAAATTATCTCATGAACAAAAGTGAATTTGAAAAAATTAAAAATAGGGTTATGTAGCTCAGAAAATGGGTATAACAATAACACAAAAAAACTAATTTCCGTTTATGTTAATATGTAACTCTTTTTGTCGCATAGGTCGATATATAAATATAATTTTAAGAAATATATTTTATAATCTAGATATATGATTTTTCAAGTAAGTCGTGATACTTTGACTGTGAGTGCGTGACAAAAATGTACTGATTGTACATACACGCTCACCAATGGGACTGGAACAGGGTTTGTCTAGGGGCTGCAATGTGAAATGCTTGCAAATCAGCTCTTAAAATTGAACACTGGTCTATTGTTTCAATTTATTTATATAGAATTCTTTTTTCTTCATGTGGGTAGCTGCAGCGTAAACATTGAGCTCTGCATTTTTAATCGATATAAAAGTAAATATTACCATAAATTTAGTTATTTTATCATAATCTTGACAAGAAAGTTATAATTGAAGCAACGAAGTTTAGTGCATTTTCTATAACATTATAACTAACTCTTTGTGTAGTGACAATTTGAGTGAACCTTGGACTGAGGATTGTTTCTTAGACGGTGTGTACATTTAGATAATTCTTTTTGAATATCATTAGTAAAGTATTGAGTGCTTTCTTAAGAGAAGAGACTATTTCGTGAATATTTTATTTATTTAAATTTGTCTCCAATTTCAATAACACCACACAGTGCCACCTAGATAGTTGCAGCCGTACTAATTTGTCTTATCTAATAAAATGAACAAATGTGGAGCGTGTACAAAGTTTGTTGCAAGTGCAAGGCAACATTTCATAAATTATGCGTGGCGCTTAATTTGAATAAACCCGTACCAAAACAATGGTGTTGTCCGGAATGCATTTCTATAATACCTAAGGCCGATAACATGAACACTCCGATCAAGTCTCGTGATGCGAACGAGCTCGGGTGGTCCGCCAGTGAGGCTCTCAGCGACATTTCTTCAAAAATCACTGTACTTGAATCTAAATTTGAAGCTGTACATTTTATTCAAAACGACCTGAAGCAAGTTACTGATGCTATTGCATACCTCAAGTTAGCTCTCAATTCAAGAATGGATAAGATCACGGAGCGAGTTAGCACAATTGAAAGAAGGGTAAAAGCTGTAGAATCATCCAAAACTGATCTTGGTGATTTAAGGAAAGTTGTGAATGGCATCCTGGAAGATAATTACAGAAATGAGCAGTAGGTGTGGCGATCTAACGTTCAAATAAATGGTATTCCTCATGAGGCTGGTGAAAACCTGCTGAAAATAATCCAGAAACTGTCAGAACGTAGTAGTTTCCCGCTGAACTTGTCAACGGATATTGACTTTGTGGCCAGAATTGCGGTAAGAAATGACACGGATAACAACAATAAAAAACCTAAACCAATCATATTAAAGTTTCAATCGAGGTACAAAAAGGATGATTTTTTGGCTGCAATTCGAAAACTTAAAGATCTCAAAGCAATCGATCTAGGATTTGTCAGCGACTATAACCGCATATACATAACTGACCATTTATCAACCCGCAATAAGTTTCTTTTACAACAAGCACGTACTAAAGCGAAGGAGAAGAACTACGCTTATTGCTGGGTGCGCAACTGCACGGTCATGGTGCGGCGCACTGATAATTCCCCGGTACTGCATATTACTTCGGAAGAAGCATTAAAAAAATAGTGTAAGCAATATTCAGTTTCCTAAACAATTTGTATGCTTTTGTTCAAAAAAAATTAAAAAAATACTGTTAAATTTTATTTTGCCATTATCAATATTAATTCAGTGTGATCTTGATGTTAGGTAGACATGTTTTTGAAATTTTTTTCTTACTCCCGGCGCTGCGCGTGTCGTGCACACCTGTGCGTGGGGTCGCCGAGTTGCGGCCCGCACCGCGCGTTATGAGGAGGTACGCCGCGGCCGATAACGTTGCAATAAGGAGTGCTCTAAGTGATATAGATTGGGGGAGTGTTCTTAAGACCGGTGACATTAATGTATCAGTTGAAAAATTCTATTATTTTATTAACCAGATAATAGCTGAGTTTGTCCCTTCAAAAACTGTAGCCAAGAAAAACAAGTATCCGATTTGGTATTCTCCACTTTTAATAAGACTTATTAGAAAAAAAATAAAATACATTAAAAATGGAAATGGTATAATTAGATTAGGTGACTATGAAAAATTTTCTGGACTTCGTAAACAAACCAAAGATTTAATTGAATCATTATATAATTCATTTACATGTAGGACAGAAAATAATATAAATAAGAAGCCAAAGCAGTTTTGGTCGTACGTTAAATCAAAAAAGTCTAACAACATTATCCCCGACACTTTGCATTACGAAGGTAGTACGTCTTCCGACGGTGAATCTATTGCTAATCTTTTTAGTGCATATTTTAAGTCAGTTTTTGAAGAAGACTCGTACTCTGTACCTTTTACGACACAGGAAGCTGATGAAACACATATTACCTCCGTTGATATTTCTCCATATATTGTGGAAAACTATTTAGGTCGCCTCGATGTAAATAAGGGTAGCGGCCCGGATCATCTTCATCCTATTTTTCTAAAAAAATTTTGTAAAGAACTTTCTTACCCTGTAAGTATCCTTTTTGGATTGTCTCTATCCAGTGGTATAATGCCCGTAGTCTGGAAACGCTCCTTTGTGGTACCTATCTTTAAGAGCGGTAATAAACATGATATAACAAATTATAGAGGTATATCCAAACTTTCCGTTTTGCTAGTTATTTGAGAAAATTATTTACGACGCTATCCAGCCGCTGTTAACTACACAACAGCGCGGTTTTGTTAATAAACGTTCCACAGAAACTAACTTATGTGAATTTTTGGATATAATTCTTGAGGCCATGAGTAAAGGTTATCAGTTAATGCCGTGTATACCGACTACTCAAAAGCCTTCGACAAAATTCGCATTCTCTGTTAATAAATAAAATTGAGAAAATTGGTATACACGGTGACCTACTACGTTGGCTCAGATGTTACCTCAGGGATCGATCCCAGGCTGTTGCGGTTAAGGGATATACATCATTTTTTTTTCCTATTACATCGGGCGTGCCTCAGGGCTCTCACCTCGGCCCACTGTTATTTAACGTATTTATTAACGATGTCTTAAACTGCTTTGGTTACTCAAAGGTTTTATTGTTTGCAGATGACACAAACATTTATATTACAATTAAGTCTATTAAGGACTGCTTTGATCTTCAGAAGGATTTAACTACTCTTTACGATTACTGTTTGCGTAACAAATTATATTTAAACATAAAAAAATGTTGTGGTATCTCCTATTCTAGAAAAAAAAAATTCTATTTATCACAATTATACAATAAATACCACATCACTTCATAGAGTGACTGAGGTGAGAGACTTGGGAGTGTTTTTGGATGATCATTTATTATTCCGGTCGCATATTCTTTCAGAAAAGGGCTGTTCGCGCATTCTATCAGCTCGGCCCAAGGGTGTCACTTAGAAGTAAATTTAAGGAAATAAATATTCTTACTTTCCATTCACAATATATTCTAGAAAATTTAATGTATGTAAAAAAGAACATAACCTTGTTCAAAAGAAAAAAAGACCTGCACAATGTTAACACAAGAGGAAGAAATATGCTGGCAGCTCATAATAGTAGGCTTCATAAATTCACTAACTCATTCATGGGTCAATGTATACGCCTTTATAATAAGGTTCCTGAGGATATCCAAGGTCTTCCTATTGACAAATTCAACGAAACTATAAAGCAGAAGTTGTGTGCAAAAGCATATTATAATTCTCCGATTATTTGGATGATAAAAGCTTTTGGGTATAATCCCCTCATTAACAGGATTGTACTAATATTTGTAACAAAACATGTGTATTGTATCTGTATGTTCGTTAAGTTCTTCGTTTCGATGAAAATCTAAAGCGTCATTGTCACTAAAGTACGTCTTCTTATGGTAGCGTCGGGTGACGGGTCGCTCACTTCTCTCTAATATGGTTGAGAAGGGCGATGGCTGGATCCCGCGTTAACTCGTGAATGGGTGCCACTTGAGGGTGTTCGTCGTTTGGATACTTGGGGGGAGGACTTGCCGAGCTAACAGATGCAGATAAGAATAATTTTGTATAAACATAAAGAGACTTTGTAAATTTATTTTGAATAAAAAAATATACCCGTGAAGTTTCTTGCCAGTTCTTCTTCACGAAGGTTTTTCGAACTGGTGGTAGAGTATGCTTTATTTGACGTCATTAAGAACAAGTAATTGTCAATGTTGAGAAATAAATATTTCATTTCATTTAATTTCATTAATAAAATAACTGCGAAAGCCTATAAAATGTTGGGATTTTTATTTCGACAAACAGCAGACTTAAGAAATGTGAATACATTAATAATATGTAATTCCATCGCATCTTGAATACGCCTCTACTGTGTGGAACCCGCGGTATTCGGTATATATGCAATTCAACGTATTCTGGCACACACACAGACCCGATCTGCGTCCGGACCCGTTCGGACGTGTTGAAGGTCGCTCCCGGCTGCCGAGTCACGATTGTTGTCTCACGAGTTCTCTCGTAGCAATACTCA
Source organism: Marasmarcha lunaedactyla (assembly GCA_923062675.1). NCBI lineage: Eukaryota > Metazoa > Arthropoda > Insecta > Lepidoptera > Pterophoridae > Marasmarcha > Marasmarcha lunaedactyla. The sequence goes on along the minus strand of OV281346.1, from coordinate 19,043,752 downwards.
AACGCCACTCTCAGATCCGTTCTGCGTCCGGCCCCGCTCGGACTCGTTCGCGGTCGCTCCAGCTGTTGAGTCACGATTATCGTCTCACGACGACAACTCGTAGCAATACTCATTCGCCGGATTCGTACAAATCTCGCTTCGTCCTCGACGTATTGAGATAGCCTTTGTAGGGCTTACGCTGCGGCCGGTTTCGATCGGCTGCAACTAAGTCCTAAGCAACAACAGAGCTGAGCTTACTACGGTCGATTAAATTCGATAGTGGTTCGCGAGGCTCGGGCTGTTTTTCTGGCTGCGTACTTGACGCTTGGCGCCTGTTACGTAGTCAGAGACTCGCTCTGCGGCCGGCTCCGGCCGGTCGTAACGTAGTCAATCACGCACTTTTAGTGCAACCCAACTTCGTCAGGTCTACGGCCGGTATTTGTTGTCAATTTATTGACAACACACTCCGTAGTAGACTCGCGTTTGATCAGGTGGATACTTAACGGTTACAACAAAGCCTGATAGCGTTGCCCCGAAGCGCTTCCAAGGCCCTTCAGGCCAAGGAGAAACCGGCTTACCCGATCCCATTGCACTTGGGCTTTTCCCAGGGTGACGGTACAGTGCTGTCCGAATTAGGGGCACCACTTCACGTCGTCCCCAGCCCCCCTACCGCGGGTAGGGATGTTTAGGTGCTAGGTTTGTTAGGGAACCTAGGCATATATTATATATTTATATATTACATATTGTAGTTCCAAGCCCTCCAATGGACCAAAGCGTTGTAAACTTTCTTAGGTCGTTCTCAGGTCTACAGCTCTCCCGCGTCTCCCGTCCCGTCCGAGATAGACTGTGAATCGGTCACATCCTCTCAAGCGTTGCGTCACAAGCGTACAGCTCCCGGGAGCGACTCCGAACCCGCGTTTGATGCGTCGTCAGATGCCGTCACCTCAACCGGCTCTCCTGAGCCCGCGTTCCAGTTAGTCGCCAAACGCTCCAAGAAGCGCTCGAAGAAAGCCTAGATATCCTCAATATCCGAGCCCTCCCCGGTGTCCTCAACACCCGCCCCCGCGCCACCAAAATCGATCGAAGTAACCGCGTCTCCGTTGGTCCCATCAAAGCCAGCAACGTGATACGTCCCATCAAAGCCTCAGTTCCCTCCGCCCGTCTTTCTCCGCGCCAAAGCGCGATGGACCGCGATATCTAATCTTTGCAAAGAGCAAAAAATTTACTATCTCAGAGCAACCAACACAGGCGATACAATTAAAATCCAGGTCGCGACCATTGACGACTTTAGAGCGTTCACTAGGTTACTTTCACTAAAACAAATCGCATATCACACCTACGCCCTCCCGGAGGAGCGTAGGATCCACGCAGTACTACGGGGCGTTCCGTTCGAGCTCGCGAACGACGAAATCCTCGAGGACCTTAAGTCCCAGGGTTTTCCGGCCGAAGCAGTGAACAAGATGCACTCCAACCGCGGTAGGCGTTTTCCTTTAGCATTAGTTATCCTATCAAATACTCCCAACTCGAAGGAGATTTTCAAAGAGGCTAACACAATTTGCGGACTCTCGAATATCTCCGTTGAGCGTCCTAACCCCCGCGGTCACCCTGGGCAGTGCCACCGCTGCCAGCTCTATGGCCACGCAGCGGCTAACTGCTCAGCTCCCCCCAGGTGCGTTAAGTGCCTGGTTCCCCACATCACTAAGGAGTGCACTCGCACTCCCGAATCCACTTCCCCCCCTGCCTGTGTGCTTTGCGGCCAGTCTGGCCACACAGCTAACTACAGGGGCTGTCCGCGCACTCCGTGCTCCACCGCTAAGAGGGCCGCGCCTAAACCGGCGCCGCCGCTCACTCCCGCTAACTTCCCGCCGCTGCGCAACCGGGGTCCCCCGGAAGCAAAGCCCGTTCAGCCGACGCCTACTCCGGCTCTGTCTTGGAGGCAGCGTCCGGCCGTTCCGCCTGCACCTTCCCGTCCTATCCCAGCTCCCGTAGCTTCCGTAGGGCCGCGTGCTGCTCCGTCATCTTCACCTCAGGCGTCGTTGGCTGAGGACATGAAGACCGTGTTCGACGTCCTTCAAAACGTCGACATTTACGAAATTACCGTACTCGCAGGCAAACTGCGGGCCGCCCGCTCTCCTCAAGAGTGTTTAATTGCGTTAGCCGAGCATCAATCGCTTCTAAGTTCGTTATAAATTTTATTTTATATAAATTCGTAAATAAGCAAATATAACGCCTTAAATCCCGCGTCCGTTAGATTCGAAATTCAAGTCGTTAGATCGAGAAACACGCACACTGGCGAACCCACGCAATTAACTTTAGATCTCGAAGCCCTTCAGGCCGCAAATTCTTACTTGAACGTAAATTCTAATTCTAACATAAATCCGAATTAATACAATTTTATTTTTCATTTTTAAATGTTTTCAATTATTTACTTTTCATTTTGAGCACCTTCAGTGCTATGTATTCACCTTCAGTGCTTTAAGCACCTTCAGTGCTATGTAAATCCCAGCGGGTGACCCCTTAAGGGCCCCGCTAGCGCGGCCTCTTTCTCCAATTGGCCGTCGCTCAGATGAAGGCTGAGTGGCAAAAATGCACGAGCCGACAGGGGGTTTTTTAGTGGGTATGGTTCTGGTAGGCGTCGGGACGAGTCCCACATAACTTCGAATGCGCGCACGGAGTATGCGTCAGAGCATTTTTTATCCTCCTTCCCTTCCCGTGGAAGGAAAAAAAAAACGTATTCAGGACAAATTCTATAAGCGTCTAGTGTATAGATTTAAGACAATTTCATCCGATGTATTGACAGACCTTGAAACGCGACGTGAACACCGTGATGTTATTTTTCTTTACAAAATACTTAATAACTTTGTTGATTCCTCATATTTACTAAATAACATTGACTTTAAATGTCAGAGCTGCATTCTTCGGTTAAATTTAAGATCTACTTTTGCTCTTCCAGCCTGTAAGACTAATTACAGTAAAAATCGCTTTATTGTTAGAGCCTGTAATTTTTATAACCAGAATTATTAAACCTTAGATATATTTAATCTGAAACCTCACAAATTCTTACCATCAAGCAGCTTAAATAAAAATGGCTTAAAAACTTTCTATTAGATTCTCCATAACGTATTATAACTTTAAATTGTAACTTAACTTCTGTTTAATCTACCCAATATTTATTACAATTAACAGTGAAAACTTAATTGCTACCTGCTTGTAATATTTTTCTATGTATTTATATAATGCTGTATGTTTTCCTAAATAAATAAAAAGAAAACAATATTAATATCGTCGGATCCGTGACATTAATTGTATTACAAAACTTCTGACGTAGCGACATATTCTCCAACTCTACATTTAGCCTTCGTGCTCAGTCGTAGGTAGCCTTGTTCTCCCCAACCATCACCCCAGGAATTTTTGATGAGCCAATAGTCCTCTGAAATACAGTTAATATTTGTTTTCCAAACATTCTCAGATTTTTTACCAGTTTAGTAAGTTTATTGTCTTTTTTTGTCACACATTAACAGCAGAAACACAAGAGTATAATCCAACCCAATTCTAGAAAAATTCACATTTGAATAAAAACAAAATAACCCGGGAGACATCGTTGTGTTATTGCAATTTGTAAGATTAGGTGTTTACGTGAAACTTGCATACTGAAGTTTGTTATATTTTTTTGTCAATTTTATACACGGTGTAACTGGCAGGGTGGATCAACGGACTCTGAAGGTTGGGGGACCTCAATATCTACCAATTTAACCCCCCATGTATGTTCAGCGATATTTAGTAGTTCCTGTGATATTTGGGATTTAGTGATTTTTGTATATGTAATGTAAACGTCACCTTTAAGTGTAAATGTAAAATAATGTCTAAAAATTTCATTTGACTAGCACAAACGCAAAACACGGCAACATGTACAAAAACATACTTGTGTCTAAAAGCAGCCATTTTTATTACTATGCAGCGTCATCTAAATCCGAGAATTGTATACTTGAAAAGCGTTTTGTTCAGGTAATTAGCGTTGCGTTGCTCATTCAGGAACGAAGTCGGTTTATGTTTAAAAAAGGGTAATAATTTCATTATGGTTATGTTATTATGTTTCTTGCAGTGGAATAACGTTACTATTGTTCAGAAGTTGACTTAATTTGTAACTTTTGCATAAATCTTTAGTCGTTTATCGTTTGGCTTCTATATCTTCCCGTGCTCCCTCTGCCTACTTCTGTGTTTTACTCAATCCTACAAATTTGGCTATTTAAACGGACCTCGATTTTAGCTATGTGATTTGGATTATGATTATCCCGGAGCGATAACTCTGCACGATTACCGGACATTGATACTTGATAAGTATCTTGCATAGCTGGCCATAGAACCTGTCAAGTTTACTACCATGCCGTATTCTCAGCGTGATTATGCAGAAATGCATTATTGTTACGGAGCAGCTCAAGGAAACGCCTGAGCTGCTGCTAGAATGTACCGGGAGCAAGTAATTAGAAGAGGTGGTCCTCATCTCGAGGTCTACCCAGAGTAGTGCGTTAATTTGCGTGTTAGTAACTCGTGCATCAATCAACTTTTAGCCGGAGAGGAATTTTCAACATTCATAACTACCATTTTTGAAATTTTGAAAATCCCAATGCAATGATTCGCCATAATTTTCAGCATCAGTTTAGTGTTAATTTGTGGTCTGGTGTATTTTACAAACAACTGGTTGGACCTATTGAGTTGCCAGCATGAGTAAATGGAGAAGCGTATTTAGCATCCCTAAATAATAAGAAAAAAATCAAATTTTATTTATTTCTTCCTTTCTTTTTTATTCAGATGTTTGAAAATTAGTTCAATACCTGCAAAATTGCTTTGTAGAACCTAGCACCGTGGTGTACCGCACTAGGATATTATTTCGTTTATTACATACAACACAAACCGACTTGAATAAGAAACACAAATATCGCTAATTACCTGAACAAAACACTTTTCAAGTATGCAATTTTCGGATTCAGATGACGCTGCATAGTAATAAAAAATGGCTGCTTTTAGGCTCTGGTATGTTTTTGTACATGTTGCCGTGTTGCTAGTCAAATGAAATTTTTAGACATTATTTTATATTAACACTATTATTTTTTTGGATAGGTTTTGCAAAAAATGTTATATGATTTTTTTTTCTAAGACCCCTGTAATTTCACATAAAAAAAATTATTTTGTTTCAATTTCATTTCCATTTTTAAAAAGCAACGATTATTGGCGGTTAGATGATACAAAAGGCCTACTATTAAGCTAATTTGAGGCAAACATTCATGAACGTAGACTTGAAAGTTAGGTTGTATTTTCAAGTTTTCTCCAAGAATCAGATTTTTTCGAAAAAATCACTAAATCCCAAATATCACAAGAACCGCTAAATGTTGCTGAACATACATGGGGGATAATCCCTCAGAGTCCGTTGACCCACCCTGCTAGTTACACCGTGTATAATAACAATAATAGATCCCCAGACAAACACACCAACTATATGGCCCCAAAGTACGCAGTGCTTGTGTTATGGATGGGGTAGATCAGAATAAACATACATGTACAAACATTTATTTTCTTCATTTAAATGAAAGTCCCGACCAGGACTCGAACCTGGGAGCTCCAGCGTTTGAGGCAGGGCTACTAACTACTACGCTACTCGGTCGTCATATCTTTCTATTACTTATTTCTTTTTTATTGTGTTCCTCTTTTCATCTATTAAAAAAACGTTTTACTATGTGAGTGAGCAAATAACTATATTATTAATATAGCTTTCCAGACCATATCTTTAACAATAACAATTCTGCAATCCCAAAGTGAATTCCATGTAATTGTGTAGTGTAATTGTAATTGTAAAGTGAATTCCTTTGTAACCGAATTCGAAAAAAGGGGGGTTCTCATTTACGTATAAACAGTTGTTGCCATTGAAAAACACATAAATATAAACAACAATTCCCGATTTTACGAAGACACTTCGGAAGTTACCTCCGAGTGTTGATGCATCTTATTTTTATGAAGCTTTATGTCAAATTTGCAAATTTTAAAAATTGAATAATTTCACGTAATGTCTAGTTCAGAACTTTCTTAATGAAATATAACATTTATAACAAGTTTTCGTTTTGAAATACTAATTGTATAATATTGCAATAAATAATTCAAATGGTAGGTAGTTTTCTGTTAACAAAGTGACATCTATGCTTACTGAGTAAAAAAGGTTTCAAAAGAAAAAAAGACTTTCAAAACTCGACAACAGCTTGATGTTTAGTCCCCCGACTTTTAACTTAGAAAGTAGTGGTTTCTGGTTTCGGGAAAAACCAGCTATTTTTAGCATAATTTGGTATTGTACCTCCATTCTCCTTGCCATATCCAACAAGCGTCACACCATGATTCATTTGATTGTTTTTATCAGTTTCACATCCTTTTGGATTTGCCACTCCACTCTGGTATAATTGTAGTTCTTCAGGAACATAGAAAGCTGAAAATGAAATAACATCAATCACACCTTTAATTTCAAATACTTATTTCTCAACATAGACAATTACTTTTTTTTTATTAACGTCAAATAAAGCATGACACTACCACCAGTTCGGAGAAACCTTCGTGAAGAATAACTGCCAAGAATTTTTTTTCAAAATAAATGTACAATGTATCTTTATGTTTATACAGGGTGGCCATAAAAGTGACGTCCAAAAATTTATTTTTAGGTGCCTCGTGTTGAGAGCACCTCGTGTTATTTTTGCTACTTAATCTCTATGAACTGTGCGTTTAATAAACAGTGATTTAGTAGCAAAAAAGAAATCCGAAGAGACCTTGTACTTTTTTTTTGAAATTTTTGAAACTGATTCCTTCGCAATTTTGCGGAAATTCATAAAAAAAATCGTTACTCGAAATCTATGAAAAATCGTATAACATACATAGGGATAATTCAGATACCTCTCAACGGGAACACCCAAAAATTCCGAATTATATAATGCCGAATTTGAGTGTTCCGATTTTTAAAATTCCGAATTTCACAATCCCGAAGAGTCTTAATTCCAACTATTCAAAAATATGATTCTTATTTTACCGAAATTCATAAATAATATTATTCATTTTAATTTTCCGACTTTCATTAGTACGAAGAATAAAAAACCCACTGTGTTACTAGTCCGAAATATGGTATACCGAATTTTAATTTTCCGAAAATTCAATGCTAACATTCAGATTTTGTATCTAAAACGGGTATATATTAAATTTTATATTCTAAATCTCCTGTGACAAAAATTAAAATTAATAAGGCACATTTTAAAATTCTACAAATTAGGCGCGACGACGAGCGAAGTGAGGAGGAGCAGTTAGTCTGTACGTAGGTAATGCAGCGCGAGCCGAGCGAGCGCAGCGAGCGTGCCGAACGTATAAATTGATGTGCTCATGCAGGTTTAAAAGGCGTTTGTTATTGCAACTAATATTATTCGGAATTTTGATATTCGGGATTAGTATTTATGATATTGCGGATTATTAATAATTCGGACTTTTTATGGTTCTATACTGGTTATATACTATGTCTATTTTGATGTACACTCTGTTGGTGACCTAATAAATAAAGTAAGAATAATAGAAAATGTTTTAAATGATAATTTTAATGATGAAATATAAAACAATAATATTGCATGCTGATGGACAGCATAGTATGTGGATCTTAATATAATTATGTTACAACTTTTATGTGCGACTAAGAAGCAATAAATTATTTGATTTGATTTAATCATTTCTGCGAAGCGTTCAGCCGGCCCCGATGGCATTCCACCGTACCTGCTGAGGGATTGTAGGTTTTTGCTAGAAATTCCATTGCACTATATCTTTAATCTCTGTTTGGAGCGTTCCACGTTTCCGCAGCAGTGGAAACTTAGTAGAGTAGTGCCAGTACCGAAAGGGAAAGGAGGAGCTGAGGCCAGTGATTACAGGCCTGTAGCCGTACTATGTGCACCGGCAAAGGTGTTCGAGAGCACGGTACAACACTCGCTGTATGCTCAGGTGAGCTCGCAGCTGTCGGACATGCAGCACGGGTTTCGCCCGGGCCGCAGCACCGCCGGCAACCTGCTGCATATGCTGTCTCATGTCGTGCCCTCGGTGGATGCAGGTAGACAGGTAGATGTTGTATATTTCGATTTCAGGAAAGCCTTTGATACGGTGGACAATGACGTACTCCTTAAAAAACTGGGACGATTGGGGTGCACTCCACATACACTTAAGTTCTTTGCTGACTATTTGAAAGATAGGCGTCAGTATGTGGACTGTGGTGGTAGCATATCAGAACCTTATTTCACAAGGTCGGGAGTTAGTCAAGGCAGCAATCTGGGCCCCCTGCTATTTATCATTATGATTAATGACTTGCCTGAAGTGGTCACCAGTTCTGTTTGCCTCCTCTTCGCTGATGATCTCAAGCTAGTGATGGAGGTGACGAGCGAGTCGGACCATCGCCGCCTCCAGGCCGATATAGAAGCCGTAGTGAAGTGGAGTCGCGAAAATAAGTTGTTTTTCAACGTGTCAAAGTGTGCCGTCATTAGTCTGAGTCGAGCGCGAGCCCCGCGACATCATCTATACCTCGTGGACGGGACGCCGATGCAGCGGGTTACAGAAGTCAAAGACTTGGGACTTAATATTACAGCAGATCTACACTTCCGTAAACATATAGAGCTCGTTTGCAAGAAAGCGTATCGCAACCTGGGCTTCTTACTAAGACAGGCTCGAGAGTTTACCAATATCACCGCAATACGGGCCTTGTATGAGGCTTTGGTTCGCAGTCACCTGGAGAACAATGCCATTGTCTGGGCTCCTCATGAAGCTAAATATAGCTTCATGTTGGAGCGTATCCAAAATAAATTTATAAGATTTCTTTATTTAAAACTATATGGAGTATATCCTTGTTACCCTCTGATGTACCCGACCTTGTTTGTCTTGGGCATGGTCGGATACAATAAGTTAGAGGTCAGAAGGAAGTTGGCAATAGCGACATATGTATTTAAATTGTTGCGGGGTAGGGTTCATAACCCTGGAGTGTTGAGCCAGGTGGGGCTGTGCGCAGTGGAAGGGCACGCGCGGCGCCGGCGCCGGCTGCCGCTGCTGGCGGTGCCGGCGGCACGCACCAACCTGCTGAGCGAGGCGCCGCTCACGCGCGCCTTGCGCCTGCTAAACGACGTCGCGGAGATTATCGATTTATTCACTGTTTCCCTGAATGAGTTTACAAAAGTAACTTTGGCTGTATTATGTAGATAGATAAATAAAATGATTTGTTTTGTTTCACTACACTGCTGCATTAGAAAACTATTCTGTAATAGTGGTGTATGTCTTTTGTAATAAATAAATAAATAAAAATAAATAAATAAATTTTTTAAGTAATCTTTAAAGGGTGCTGCGTGTTGCATCGTAAAATTTAGAGAACTGGTTAAAATTTGAACCTACAGTCTTCATGATTAAATTGTAATCTAAAACTCACTATTTTAAAAGAAAAACACGATAGATACAGAAACAAAACAATCAATCTGTTTCATAAAACATTTTAAACTACACCAGCAAAGTAACTTAAACTTAAAGTAAAAAAACACGTAACTTATTTTGACAAGGGTTTTTTCCGATTGTTAGCTCCAGGCAAATGAGAGCGACGCCTGATTTTATTGTTTTCAACAAAAACAGACCAGCGGATACTCGTTATTTAAATGGCGCTGCCGTCGTCGTCGGTCCCTCCTCAAGGCAATGTCTAAACTTCTCGAAAGAGTCATACTCTCTCGAATGCGGAACCATCTGTTTCCAACGGATGGCGACCCTCTCATTATTCCCCACCAGTTCGGCTTTCGCGCTAAGCACTCCTGCAAGTCCATCGAATCGTCGAGTACATACTCGAAGGATTCTATCCGCGGCGCAAAAAAACAATCACGGTTCTCTTTAACGTAGCCAAGGCTTTCGACAAAGTCTGGCACAGCGGTCTCGTTTTTAAACTCTATAAAATAGGCTTACCGGTTCGCCTAGTCAGATTAATCGCGTCGTTTATTAAAGACCGTACGTTTCGATTCAAACATGAAGGCACGCTCTCCGCGCCTCGTCCCATAAAGGCTGGAGTCCCGCCTAAACATGCTATTTAGGCGGCCTAAGTAGTGACGAGTGAGTTTCGAAACTCTTTCGACGTGTGGCTTGAAAGAAAGCGTCGGATCTAATGTGACGCCTAAGTATTTAGTACTGCGCTTCCAGGGGATGGGTATGCCTAGCATTCGAACGTGGGGATCGCCATCGGGACGACGGCGTTTGTGGTCGAAGCGCATCGCAGAACTCTTTTCAGGGTTCACATCGATGCGCCATTTTTGAAACCATACACCAAGGGCGTTTACGGCCTTTTGGAGTCTGGTTACAAGGTGCCGAACACTGTGGCCTTTGGTATAGAGTGCGGTGTCGTCGGCAAAGAGGGCGAGTTCAACGCCTTTCGGTGGGATGGGAATGTCGTTGGTGTACACGGTGTACAGCAGAGGGGCGAGGACTGAGCCTTGAGGGACTCCAGCCTTTATGGGACGAGGCGCAGAAAGCGTGCCTTCGTGTTTAAATCGAAACGTACGGTCTTTGAGAAACGACGCTACTAACTGACTAGGCGATCCGGTAAGCCTATCTTGTAAAGTTTATAGACGAGACCGCTGTGCCAGACTTTATCGAAAGCCTTGGCTACGTCAAAGAAAACCGCGACTGTTTTATAACGACGCGGATAGAAACCGCCAAGTATATACTCGACGATTCGATGGACTTGCTGAGGGGAGGAGTGTTTAGCGCGAAAGCCGAACTGATGGGGAATGATGAGAGGATCGCCATTCGTTGGAAACAGATGGTTCCGCATTCGAGAGAGTATGACTCTCTCGAGAAGTTTAGACATTGCCTTGAGGAGGCTGATGGGTCTGTGATTAGCCGGGACGTTCAGAGGTTTGCCCGGCTTGGGAATGCCTATGACTGTCGCTTCTTTCCAAGCTTTTGGAAAGTAGCTATGGTCGAAGCAGGCATTGAAAATGATAGCTAACAAGGTAAGCATCTGGTGAGGTAGGTGCTTAAGTGCGTGGTTGGAAATTCCATCTGCACCCGGAGCCTTTTTGGACTTTTGATTTCTAATGAGAAGCAAGATTTCGTCATTAGAGACTGTGACAGGGTCGGCGGTGATGGGGAGAGAGTCTCTGCGAAGGACTTCGTCCTCCACCGCCTGGATGTGTGAGGGATCAGCGGGTTGCGTGCTGGGCGAGCATTGTGCGGCAATGCTGTCGGCGAAGCATTCGGCTTTCTCTTCGACTTCAAAGGCAGTAGTGCCGTCGGGATGAGTGAGAGGAGGAACGTGAGAGGCGGTGTCTACGCGTAAGGCTCGGGCCATGCTATAGTACGCTTGGTGGGACGGAGAGATATTCGCCATGAGATCGTTCATCTGAGCGTCTCGGAGTTCCGCGAGGCAAGACCTAACTTTACGTTGAAGCTGATTCGCAGCTGTTCTATAGGCGGGCGTGGGATATTTCTTGGCTCTCCGGAGAGCCGCGTTCTTAGCTTTAATAAGATTGCTAACGGCTAAGGGAAGCGTGGGTTTGCCTTGCTTAGCAACCTTTTCGTTGTCACTGATGGCTGAGTTGATAGCATCAGTGAGAGAATTTACTAATGAATCAATTTTATCCGGGCTATCTAATTGTTCGGGAGAGATCGCGAGTGGAGAGTTCGGAGCCTCTAAGGCTGAAACTAACGTATTTTTAAAGCCTTGCCAGTTCGTAAAAGTCTTAGGAGATGAGACGTTATCGTTCGGCGGTCCTAGCACGAGGGAGACGGGGCGATGGTCGGAGCCTAGGTCATGGAGCGGTTCGATAGACCTTAGATCAAGATTGATTCGCTTGATAATTGCAAAGTCGAGGATGTCAGGAGAGTAGGTCGGGTTGTTGGGATAGTGAGTGGGAGTGATGGGGGATATGACGTCTAAGTCAAGGGAGTTAGTGATGTCGAGGAGAGCGATACCGCTGGTGTTAGTCGATAGGCACGTCCAGTCAGTATGTTTGGAGTTAAAGTCTCCGAACATAATGACTGAATGGCCGAGGGCGAGAATGGCCTCAAAGTCGCTGCGGATTGGTTTGGTACCACTAGGTATGTAGATTGAAGCTATGATAATGGTCGGATGACCAGTCATAGCCAATCTACACACAGTGGCTTCCATGTTGAGGAGAGGAGGGGTAGGGAGAGGACAGCAATGGCTCTTTTGTAATATATAGCGGTGCCGCCGAAACCGTCGGAGTCGGGCCTATCGTTACGAATAAACGCGTACTTAGGTATAGCGAAACCCCTAGAGCGGTTTGGAGTAAGCCATGTCTCCTGGAGAAGGAATAAGTCAGGTTCTTTGTTCTGAAGGAACAGTTTAATCTCAGGAAGGTTGTTGTTAAGGCTACGAGCGTTAAAAGATACTAGGGATAAGCCCTTGGGTTTAATACGACTGGACGCGGGATTCGCGGGTCTAGACATTATAATTTACTTATTTACGATTTTATACAAAAATAAAAAAAAATAAAAAATTTTTTTTACTACGAACTTAGGAGCGAGTGATGCTCGGCTAACGCGAATAAACGCTCTTGAGGAGAGCGGGCGGCTCGCAGTTTGCGTGCGAGAACAGAAATTTCCGTAATGTCGACGTTTTGAATGACGTCGAACACGGTCTTCATGTCCTCAGCCAGTGACGACTGAGGTGAAGATGACAAAGCAGGACGCGGCCCTACGGAAGCTACGGGAGCTGGGATGGGTCGGGAAGGTGCAGGCGGGACAGTCGGACGCTGCCTCCAGGACAGAGCCGGAGTAGGCGTCGGCTGAACGGGCTTTGCTTCCGGGGGACCCCGGTTGCGCAGCGGCGGGAATTTAGCGGGAGTGAGCGGCGGCGCCGGTTTAGGCGCGACCCTCTTGGCGGTGGAGCGTGGAGCGCGCGGGCAACCCCTGTAGTTAGCTGTGTGACCAGACTGGCCGCACAGCACACAGGCAGGGGGGGAAGTATATTCGGGAGTGCGAGTGCACTCCTTCGTAAAATGTGGATCCAGGCACTTAACGCACCTGGGGGGAGCTGAGCAGTTAGCCGCTGCGTGGCCGTAGAGCTGGCAGCGGTGGCACTGCCCAGGGTGACCGCGGGGGTTGGGACGCTCAACAGAGATATTTGAGAGTCCGCAAATTGTGCGAGCCTCTCTAAAGATCTCCCTCGAGTTGGGAGTATTCGACAAGATAACTAAAGCTAACGGAAAGCGCCTACCGCGGTTAGAGTGTATCTTGTGCACTGCTTCGGCCGGGAAACCCTGGGACTTAAGGTCCTCGAGGATTTCTTAATTCGCGAGCTCGAACGGGACGTCCCGTAGTACTGCGCGGATCTTACGCTCCTCCGGGAGGGCGTAGGTGTGATACGCGATTTGATTTAACGAGAGTAACCTGGTAAACGCGCGGAAGTCGTCGACGGTCGCTACTTGAATTTTGATTGTATCGCCAGCGTTGGCGGCTTTTAAGTAATTAATTTTGTGCTCTTTGCACAAGTTAGAAACCGCGGTCCAGCGCGCTTTTTCACGCAGGAAGACGGGCGGAGGGAGCTGAGGTGTGACGGTTGTCTATTTCGACCTCTTTTTGTCAGTAAATTTTATTTTTTTTGTCGTTCCCGACGTAATTTTAAACTAGGAATTACGTAGTGTCGGAGAACGGCAATGTTTTGATTTGACAAGTCAGTCACGAAATATTATCCATCAAAGCAACTTGAATCTATTTATTTATTATTGTTTCCGAGTTTATTATTCAAAATTACATAGTTAAGATATTTTATTATCTACAATCAAAGTTTTTTTTAAGAAACCTATAATTTATTTTTACGTTCACGAGTGTGCGTAGCCAAAATTTTTGGCATTTTTGTATATTTTTAATTTTACCGAAAAAATAAACATAGAAGAGAGTTTTGGTGTTTTACTGGTACTACGTTACAGAGGTTTCGGCGGGACGGGAGCGCAGCGCGTCGCTGGCTTCGATGGGACCGACGGAGACGCGGTCACTTCGAGTGACATGAGCGGCGCGGGGGCGGGTGTAGAAGACACCGGGGTTGGTTCGGGTGTTGAAGACACCGCGGCTTTTTTCGAACGCTTCTTAGAGCGTTTGGCAACTAACTGGAACGCGGGCTCAGGAGAACCGGTTAGGGTGGCGGCGACCGACGAAGCTTCGGACGCGGCGGAGTCTGAATCGCTCCCGGGAGCGGTACGCTTCCTGCGAGATAAGCGCGAGGATGAGACCGACGCGCAGTCCATATCGGATGGAACGGGAGACGCGGGAGAGCTATACACCTGAGGGGTCTGGACATTAGAGGCCTGAGGGGCCGGGGACGCAATAGAAGCCTGTAAGGCCTGCGTTAGTACGTCAGCGGGTATGCTTACGCCGGACGCAGCGAGCGCCTGGGCGAACGACTTAAGAATATTAACAAGGTCCATTGGAGGGCTTGGAATTACAATATGTAATATATAAATATATAATGTATGCCTATAATATATAACAAATGCCTAGGATTCCTAAATAAAAACCTAGCGAACCCTAGCGGCAAACCTCCCTACCAGCGGTAGGGGGGCTGGGGAGAATAACTTAAAACTAACCGTAGTACGCCGAAGGCCGCTACCTAGAAACCTAAAAAAAAGGGTACGCAGGTAAAGAGTTGACCGCGTTAGGGTCAACCTTTACCGACAGAAAGGACAAATACACACGAAGAACACACAGATATGATAAAAATAAATATGAAAATAGGAGAAAAATAAATAAAATAGAGAAGAAAAATAAAATAAAAATAAAAGGACTGGTTCAGTACAAATTCGTTGTCACCGTTAAGTATCCTTTGTACTGAAACCAGACTACTTACGCTGGGCGCAACACTGCACTCAGCACAAGCACAACACAACTTAGCACAGCACTTTGAAGACTAAGGGGCTTAGTCGCAAAGAAAAATCGCACTTCGATAGCACTCAGAGGGAGTAGAAAAACCTTGAAAACCGTAGCACGGAACCAACACGCTAAACTGTGACGTCAGTAGACTGAGCGCCACGGAATATCGGGAAGGGACCGATCAACGGAGAACGGGGTCTTGCACGTCCGCACCGCGTGGCGATCGGAGCGAGAATGATTTGATGAAATATATTCAAGTTGTCATGCTTATATACTCGTACGTTACAGGGACTGGGTGTATTGAGCCATCACACAGTATATTCATTCCATGCCCCTTTTATTAAGAGGAGAATGATATCATAATTAAATAAAAAATTTACTAGAGCGTCCTTCATTCTTATCCTATTTTGGACCCTAATGAACTTTGACTATGAATTTATTTAATACATACCAATTATTTATTTAGATGACGATGAAATCATAATTAAGTAAATCGATTCACTAGAGCGACATTATTTGTTTACCAGCTTTAGACCCATTTCGGAAGTAATGCACTAAGAGTATGAATTTATTTCATACATACCAATTACGACAGGTCCATGATCAACTAAAACTTTTCGGAGCTGATCAACATCTGCTGAAAAGGTTTTGGAACTTATCACTTTAGCTACACCTCGTTTGTGATCCTTTTTGCATATAAATTTAAAGAGGAAGTCGGGATAGTCCTTAAGCGTAATCGCTCCAGTTGTATTGGCTAACCACCTGAATTACGAAAATAAAATTAAGTATGTCTGCACAAAGAGATAGCATATCTGAAAGATTATGTGATGATCAATGGTTAACGGGACATTATTATATTTGGTATCATTTTTCCAAACCTATTTCTGCTAAATCTTTATTTAGGTATGCAAATCTATAATTATTCTCAAAAGTAAGCGTAAGGAAGAATGTTCACAAATAAAACTTGTATACGGTTACCTCATGACTGACTCTGGGTCTCCACCGTCGCAACTGAATGTTGCACAGCAGTCCAATGGATACTGTTCAGAAAAAGCGGTCAGATTGTGTTTGATTGAATATTGCCCTTCAATTTCCCCTGAAAGTTCAGAATCTTAATTATTTACTGAAATTTATTTTTAGTTCAAACTTGTGTAATTCGAGTAAAAAAAACTAAAATAATCAAGGACTATGTTTATTGTTACTTTATCTGAAAATGTAAAGAAATGTCAGAAAATAAGTCTATAATATAAAAGTAGGAAGTAATATTTCGGAACTGAACTGCCATCTTTCATGTTTTAACAGCTGTAAATAAAATTAAACCCGTTTACCCGTTACACCGTTTTCAAATGTGAACGGTCGTTGTCTGTAAGAAAATAAATCAGCTTTTATATTTTAAATGATAATGAATTCCTTTGATTTAATGTAACTGTGAAGAAGTAGAAGTATATTTAAATAAGTGTTGCTAAAAATATTAAATAAACTTTGTTTCTTTCAATGTAGTAGTTTAATATTATCTAGTATGGACTCTTTGGCTTGCTTCGTGTGGGGTTTTACAACAGTTATTCCTTTAATAAACGCCACATTTATTGTAGCTGTAGTCTGGTTAAAAGGAAACTACAGCAAATACGATCACAGAAACAAAGGCTAACTTAACTGCATTCTCCGATCGACAACATACCATTACTTGATACTTCCCCCAATAACAATATATATTAAATAGGGGACTACAGTATTTAAAAGAAGCGCTAAATAAAAAGCGAAATTACGCTGAAATATCGCTTGAACTATACTGTAATAGGTATATATGTATGTTCCTTAAAAACTGTAGGACAAAAACACGTTATTTACTTTTTTTTTTTTGCTGCCGAGGCACCCTCGTGGGAGGGAGGTGGAAGATGCGTCATGCATATCGCCCGCAGGAAAATACCGTCCTCTGCGGGGGGTTATGTGGGACTCACCAGAATGGCACCTACCCACTAAAAACCACCTGTTGGCTGTAGTAAAATTTTACCTTTAACCTTCATCGGAAGCGACACCCGTCGGGAAGTTGGGCGCGCTGGCGGAGGCCCGCTAGCGGGCCTTCCGCCTGGAGTGAAAAATGCACTGAAGGTGCTCAAAGGGACATGAGTTGGTGGCCGTTCTGGGCAGCCTCCGGTGAAGCCGGGGCTGCGCAGAGGTCGGCCGAAGCTTGACTTAGGGATCAATTCATTTAAATGAACCTATAATGAATTGAGAAGGGAACTATGCTCCGCCAGAGCGAGCAGTCGCTCTGTCGGAGAACGTGAAGCCCTAAGTTTACGGGCTAAGACTGCGATTTCACTAACATCGATATTTTTCATAGCGTCGCAGACGATACGCATATCGTCTGCTACGGAGGATTGAGGAGTGGGTTTGTATGGGCGAGGAGCCGGGAGGCGCTGCCTCCAGTTTTCTGGAGCAGGCTTTGGCTGAGCAGGCTTTGCAGCCGGAGGAACCTGGCTACGCAGCGGCCGAAAGTTTTCCTGAGAAAGAGCGGGGCCTGTTTGGGTGCCGCCCTCTTGGAATTGGAACGCATACAACGGGGTGCACGAGGGCAGCTCCTGTAATTTGCGGTGTGGCCGAAATGGCCACAAAGCACGCAATCGGGAGGAGAGGGAGTTTCAGGAGTGCGATTGCACTCCTTAGTGAAGTGAGGGACCAGGCACTGACGCACCTGGGCGGGGCGGCGCAGTTGGCCGCCGCGTGCCCGTACAACTGGCACCGATGGCACTGGCCGGGATGACCGCGGCGATGAGGCGCCTCGATCGAGATCCCAGAGAGGCCGCATATAGTACTAACCCCTTTCAGGATCTCCCTGGACTTGGCGGCGTTGGCGAGAACCACCAAAGCGAGAGGGTGACGCCTCCTGTACTTGCTGTGCATTTTATGCACCGCGAGTGCCGGGAAGCCTTGGGACTGCAGATCCTCCAGGATAGCCTCGTTCGATAATTCGAACGGGACTCCCCTGAGTACCGCTCTATCTTACGCTCTTCTGACAGAGCATAAGTATGATAAGCATATTGCTTATCGGTGAGGAGCTTTGTTAAAGCACGAAAATCGTCTATTGACGACTTCCCTCTAATATGGTTGAGGAGGGCGATGGCTGGATCCCGCGTTAACTCGTGAACGGGTGCCGTTTGAGGGTGTTCATCGTTTGGATACTTGGGGGAGGGAGACTTGCCGAGCTAACAGATGCAGAAAAGAATAATTTTGTACAGACATAAAGAGACTCTGTAAATTTATTTTGAAAAAAAATATACCCGTGAAGTTTCTTGCCAGTTCTTCTTCACGAAGGTTTTTTTCGAACTGGTGGTAGAATCATGTTTTATTTGACGTCAATAAGAACAAGTAATTGTCAATGTTGAGAAATAAATATTTGAATTTGAATTTGAATTTGAATTTGACGAGACTATGATTTTAATAGATTCACCCGAGTTGGCCGCTCGGGTGTAATGGATCTTGTGCTCATTGCACAATGTCGAAACCTCAGTCCATTTACCCTTTTCCCGAAGGAAAACGGGTGGTGGGACCTTGGCCTTGACAGAAGTTGGGGCCGGAGCGGGTGTTGAAGACACCGGGGCAGCTGGCGTTGAAGACGCCGCAGGGGGTGTAGAGACAGGCGTCGAAGGCGCCGGGGCTTGTTTCGAGCGCTTCTTAGAGCGCTTCTTAACAAGCGTAAAAGAGGGAGACTCAGGGCCAGTTGGGGTGGCGTCCGACGATGACTCGGTCGCGGGTGCGCGCTTGCGGCCCGGAGGGGCGTCTACTTCGCACTCCGCGGGGGGCCTAAGACCAGAGTGGTCTGAGGGATGGAGGTGGCCTGAGGGGCCGGTGTGATCAGTGCCATGATTAGAGGGAGAAAGGATTGCAGTGTGCGAATCATATAAGGGGGGCAATGAGTGCCTTGGGCGTCGTAATCAGCGATCAGCTTATTCAGAACCTCCTCGGGGCTTAGGGAAGCCATTGCGGAGGGGTCGGGGAGGGACAACAATATATAAATATTACTATGAACCTATCAACGATGACTAACTTCCTAAAACCACCCTACACGCAGTAGGGCGGTTGGGGACGACGCGGATAACTTACTCGAACACGAAGACTCGAGGCACCTGGAACGACGAATCCCCGTCGACGAAGCTCACGTTCCACGAAGTACGGTTAACAACCCACTATCCGCCGTGAAAACGGCGTTAGAAACTTATTACGGTAATAACCAGTGAAATTGGGGTGCTCGATTAGCGCGGGGGCTAATGGAGCGGTAGGCGTCTGCGATCGACGTGCGCTCGAGAACGCACGCAAACCGAGACTGTTATTTACTTTAACGCATTCATATATTTTATAACTAGCTTTGGAGTTAGAAGTTGCAATGAGTAAGGAACTAGTTCATACCGCGCAGTATTTTATTCGCATGATAGCCGTGAAACTTACCAATAGCACTAAAAATGAAACACGATCCACAAATGCCTTGGTTTTTCACGGCTGTGACTCTTCCCTTTTTTCTATAATCCAGTTCGTCTGGAATACTATATTCCATATCCGGAAGAACAAGAGGCTCTAGTTCATTCAGGGAATCCGTTTGAATGCACGAAGCCATCGACTTGAATTCATCTTTGGACATATCTGTAAGCGAGTTGATGCCAAGCACGGTTACTCCAGACTCTTTGTTGTATGCATTTATATACTTCAAGTTCTCTTGAAATACTTTGAAACGATATTTGTATTCTTCATCATCGTATACTTTTTTATGTTCAATTAAGAAGCTTTGGAAAAGATCTTCAGCCAGTTCCAGGTCGTATTGAATTGCATGCGATAGTTGATAGCTGCTTACCAAGACATTTGCAACGAATAAAGGTGACACTATAGCCACCACAAACACGATCAACGAAGTAGACATTGCTCTATGTGTTCGCTGTCCCGTGTGTGTGTAGAGAGTGCAGTGAATATTGTGGGACTGGTTCACGTTTTTATAGTCAACGTGTTATCTACTTGTATTTCAAAATTGTAAAATATTAAGATATTTATGAATTTTTCCGATATTCGAACAATAAAATGTAACTTGAATATGACATTCACATATTTACTAGTATGAAAAAAATTACTTTGAAACAATACTAAAAAAATAAAAAAGTATTTAAAGAAGTATAGTTTTTTTCAGAATGGCGTATTACTTAGCCTTGGTGAAACAATGTAATTTTCCTGGATCAAAGTGTCAATTTTTATTTTTTATGTTATTTGGTACCATTTTTACAACATACTTGTCAAACCCTGTTAAAAAAGACCAGAAGCGCGTGATTGGAAAACTTTAGTCGGATCACCTAAACCATCGAGGCAACTTCTGTCACCCAGCGCTACTACCATTACAGAAGAATGATAGTTAGATACATCTTAGTGCAAAAGATAAAATAGACATTTTTGTTAATCTTTTGACAGGCGTGTTTTAGTTTAATCTAAAAACCGGCATTGTTTTGAAGTCCTGGAAGTTTGCTTATGTACAAACAGTTCCAAAATCAGGTTTCCGTGCAGATTCGGTAAAATAACTGACTGATCACAAATTTTCAATTTGATGGAACGTGTACTTGACAAGCAACTACTAGCCTAGCTTGAGTCCAACGGACTCCCGAGTCATGATCAATATCGTTTTTGCTTTCGCAGTTGTTACTCACGTATGAAATGAACCATAGAATGACCCAGAAAGGCCAGACATATCTCATTAGATATGGCCAATACCTTTGAGCGTATCGGGCATGAAGCTGTTGTAAGGAAGCTTCCAACATATGTATTTTTGAACGGTCTCAGCAATATATCCTCTTTCTGGAAAAGATTTTATGAGGAAAAGTTCAAGTAGCATGGTAACATAGTAGAAAGCGTCATAAAGCAGCTAGTCATATTTTTTTCCGAATACTATTTGTTTAGTGCATAAGGTGGAGTATTTCGTGATTTTAGATTAGATATAATTAAGGTTAAAATTTTACATGATTGATTTCTACCTACAGAAAGATATAATCACATAAAGTCTATAGCAATTTGTCTGAACAAATCTGCGAAGTGTCATTATAAACGCTTCTTTCTTTAAATCAGTAAAGACTAAATAACGCATTTAGAACATAAACTTATAAAATTTCGATCGGTAAGTTCTAAAATTTCACCTATATTACTGGCGACAAAATAATTTAATTTTACTGGATCTTTCTTTATACAGCACAAGACGACGCTGGAATCACACCAGTGGACGAGTCTAGAGGGACATAACCTAATTGAGGTAAGTACAGACCTCATTAGCTTAGCCGCTAACAGAGCTGAGCCGAATTCTACACGCGCTATAGGTTTCAGAGAAGCAACCTTTGATTTACAATAAAGCCATCTGACAATTACTTTTTTACATACAAGCTCCGTATGTGCTCTTTAAAGCATCACTGGTGAATCTGGTAGATCTGAAGTTGCAGATAAGTTATTTTGAATTTCACTCCACTTATGTCTTCAGAAGCGGGTTGATCCTAATCGAATCGGTTTAGCCGTATTTTCTTGAATAATATTTTAGGTTGACTTATGCAAGGACGAAGGGGGCCGAGGGGATAAAATGTGTAAACAGTTAGACATACTATTTCTTTTAGTTACCTTTCATGAACCTTGTCATGGACAGGGTCCCAACCAACGGGAGTACTAGCTAATCTACTTATAGTAAATAATTCTTTATTAATTTAATTGTACAACCTTTTTTTATTTGCTAAAAGTAACTGTTCCGATTGTTATATCACATTTTATACAATGGGTTTTATAGCTTGGCTTGGAGTTTGAATCTCTAAAAATCTTTAACTTAAAAGGAATGTATCGAACTTTCTTTCACCCTGTACAATGGCTTATTTATACTTATATTTTTATTTTATTTATTAACTTACAAACCCTTTCATAAATACATTTATTTAAGAATGTTAACATTGCAGGTCTGTCTTAATTTGGTATCAGCTGGAATTGTCTTGTTTGTAGTATCTACAGCAAATCAGGACTCAAACATAAAATTAACATTTTTAACGAAAGTTTTTGTTGAAATAGGTAAAAAGTTGAACATTTTGATGAATAATTTAATTAAAATAATTCTATCACAAGGTATTTCAAGTAGTGTTACTTCATACCAGTATTTATGTAATTTAGGTAAATTAATGAGATGCGATTTTACAATAAAACCAACTTATTAGAATATAATATGAGTGCCTCAAAATTAGAAATTTCATAATTACTTCAGAACCAAATAATCTAATTGTACCGGAAAGTACATTCCGGTAATACTACCGGAATGTACGTGGACTGGGAACGTTGAGAACGAAGAGTTTCTATATCTTTATAATAGTTTTTTAAATAACAATTATGACATTTTGTTCTTCACTGAAACATGGCTTCAGAATGATAATTATGTACGGGCGCTATGATGTTTTTCGTTTGGACCAAAATTTAACAATATCTAGAAACAAAACCGGAGGAGGTGCAACGGCATTGTGTTAAGAGCAACTTTGGTGCGCAACAGAAAAGTTTTCTTTCTAACAAGGGAACTGAACTTTATGTATCACAATTCCTTCAAAATACTTAAAAATTAAGGACAAATTATATGGCCTAGAAAACAAATGTGCTAATTACAAAATTTTTATAATGTAACATTTTAATGCCAAATGTATTATTTGAGCACGCTCCACCGATGGCACTTATCCAAATGACAGAATTCCGTCTCTTTCTGTCTAAACTGTATTTGTACATTCATAGTATGTGATGTCTTTTGAAGCCAAAAAAAGTAATGGCAGTTATTTACCATCAGTTTAAACAACAAAAAATGCTCAATAGATTTATAACATTTCGCTTGTGTTTACCATGATTGACATAAGCCAAATATTTTTATAGCTTTCGTCGTTTTGTCACTTTTGATTCCACATTATATTAAAGAATGTTAATATTTTCAAGTGCCGGTACAAAAATGGTTTAAGTGGTCTTAGTACTACTGAACACGCCGTCAGCAAATAGTAAAAAATATTAAGTCCTTTAAAAATAGGTACTAGGCCAGAAAGAATAAAATGTATACAAATGTTGTAAATGATTTAACAACAAAGTTCTAAGTAAACAACGGAAGCCCAAAAGTATTAAATTTATTTAATTTAATTAACCAAGGCATTGACGAATATAAAAGTATATGATTGATATTTTCATATTATAACGTTGCATTTTATGATATCGCATCTTAGTATTGAAAAGAAATGTTTCTATTTTGGAGATTTTGGCGGGAATATCGCGCGGCCAGCCACCGCGGGGCATGACAATACGCAAACTTTGACGAAAGATACCGTTGATTGGTGACACGCTCCGAGTGCCCCCCGGGCCCCTCTCACGGCACACTTTCACTGTTTGTTTACGCAAATACGTCACGGGATTAGAACCAGCAAATTATTTAACTGTTGTGGGTGCTCCTTTCCCGTCACTGTTTTCTTAGTGTTTCAAAAATAATTTACTGATACCTATGAACAATAATAATACTTTATTTGCTGTGAAGAGTGATTCACACACACGTGGATGATGACAGTCATTGAATTGCAACATGGTAAAAAACAAAAATAACGAAACAGTAAAGTGGATGAACATCAATTGGATACAAGTAAGAAAGATGTCTCCGGGATCGGTATTTTACAAATATAAACTAAGTGATACGAGTTCTAAAGAAATTGACATTGCTGCATCTAAAACAAAGAAGAAAAAGGGATCAGGTATTTCTCATTTAAACAAACCGTTAAAAAAAGCATACAATCCCAGATACCAATTTCAGAGGCTAAGAAGAAGGACTTGATGACGCTGTTGAAGGATGGAGCGATCCCACAAGACTATGTTGATTATTACACTAACGTTCCTTCTATTGATGAAGAAAATATAATTAGCGATTGTTCAGACTCCGAGTCTGATGACTGACATTAGAAATTTACAGTTTTTATACTTAAATAATAATACTAACACAATACTTACATGTTTAATTTGTTTGGAAATAAAGAAACTTTTACACTTATTATTTTTTTAGTATATCGGCACTAAATTCTTCAATAAACCCTAAATTAATTTACAAGCACGGAAGTGTTAAGAGAACAATATAATATAACGTTTGTGTACAAACGTACTAAGTGATGCTCTTTTTTGCTATTTTGGTATTTTCATTGAATATTTTTGGATACTGATGTTTAAATTTATGATAAGTAAGTATCAAACCCCTATAAAAAAAAGTATAAAAACCCTAACGTATTAAGTACGGGCAGTTTATACAAATTTTATATCTACAAATTTAAGTGATAGTATCTAGAAGTTTTGAATAATTAAAAACAGCTCTCCTGAAAAATTGGTTGATCTGTAATTAGCATGTTTGTCTTCTAGACCATCGATATATCCCATCTGACCCTCTTAGCATTTCAGTGCACTTATCAGAAATATGTAGCTTTGTAACTAATCTTAATGAATATTACCACAACCATACTAGTATGTTGATTGGCGATTTTAATCTCTCGTTCCTGTCGTGGATTTTTGCATTAATTGAGCGTAGCTTAGTTTAGAGCTGCAAAATTTAACATTAAAATTTGCTAATGATATGACTTACCTCTGTCTTTCACAATATATTAATGTTTATAATTATATAGGGCTATTACTTAACTTGATTTTTTGTAGTATGGATACATCCATTACAAAATGGATCTTGAAAGAGGATCAACACCATCCTTGCCTTTCTATTACAATAAGTGAGTTGTATAAAAAACCATTTGAGAATGTTACTGTTTCAAATGGGAATTTTCATAAAGTAGGCTATAATTGAATAAATCAACATCTGAGCACTATTATTGATTGGGACGGTCGCTTACAGCATTGGTAGCAGCGATGTGCCACAGAAGTTGCCTCGATGGCTTTGGCGAAAGACCTTTCTTACTTTCCGGAGAATAGGAAACATACTTGTCCCCAATGTGACGAATGTCATCAAATCAGGCCCTTTAGATCACCTTTTAACACGATTTTACAACGTTTTTCAAAAATGGTGTTTTTCAAATACTTGTGATCTTGGAAAAGTTCAACTAAGGCTTAGTAAAAAAATTATATTTATTCTTTTATTATTTTGTTTATTTTATCCATGACACACATTTTTCATGCAAGTAAAAATTTTAATGTCGAATTCCACTTACATTTTATTGTTCTAATATCAGAAAAAAATCTTACATTTCTTAATATTTTACATTTTTTTAAAGATATGTACAAGTAGATAACATGTTTACTTTAAATACTTTAGTGATTCCCACAATGTTTGTTATCAAATATAGAGCACTTACAGGACACAAAAAATAATGTCTAATTTTTTTATTGTGTTTGTGGTGGCTTTAGTGTCACCTTTATTCGTTGCTAATGTCTTGGTAAGAAGCTATGAACCATCGCATACGATTCAATACGACCTAGAACTGGCGGATGATCTTTTTCAAAGCTTTTTAATAAAACATAAAAAAGTATACGATGATGAAGAATACAAGTATCGTTTCAAAATATTTCAAGAGAACTTGAAGCGTATAAATGCATTCAACGAAGAACCTAAAGCATACGTGCTTGGCATCAACTCGCTTACAGATATGTCCCCAGATGAATTCAAGTTGATGACTTCGTGCTTTAAAAGAGATTCACTGAATGACGTAGAGCCTCTTGTTCTTCCGGAGAAGGTATTTAATATTCCAGATGAACTGGATTACAGAAAAATGGGAAGAGTCACAGCCGTGAAAGACCAAGGCTTGTGTGGATCGTGTTACATTTTTGGTGCTATTGGTAAGTCTCACGGCTTTCATGTGAACAAATGTTTCATGTGAACTGTGTTATCTGGTCTAGTACCTTATTCACTACAATGTCCAAGCCCTAAATGTAAATTATTATATTATTATGCATATTATGTAAATTATTAGTATGTTTCAAAGCAAATTTCTTTGGTTTCTGTGATAGCGGTGGCTGTTCGTTCCCTTTAGCTGGAACAGAACCACATGAACATAGTTATTAAGGTGGTTAAAATAGGGAAAAAAACATAATTAGACCATACTTACCATAATACCACTAAACTACGGGTCTCCTACCTTACATTGAATGACCAATAGCCGAATAACTGATGACCGAAAACATATGCCCGATTTGTTAATTTATCGAAGCATCAAAAGCCCTATAACTTCAAATCCCGATCGTTCATAAGCCCAAAAACTAAAAAGGCCGACGCACCAAAGCCCGGACACTATTGACCGAAAGATCGCTGAAATTGGCCACTGTGACCCCTAAACTACTAGGTTAAAAGAAATGAAATTTATCATATATATTATTTTTATAAGACTTATATAAGAGTGGAGAAATGATCGTTGGTTTTAAAAATGAGATGAGAGCAGGTTAAATCACCAAAAATGCCAAATATGGATAATAACCCATTGCACTTTATTTACATACAAGATATGCCCGTAGTTTCGCTCGCCTATGTGGAGGAGTGGTATATTTCGTTTTTATGTATAAAAAACAAATATAGTAAAGTATGATTTTAAGTTGAAGAGATATTTCTTTTATCCCCAAAAGTAGGAAATTGTCACTAAAGTTTGAAACAGCTTTGCATTCAACTTAGGGTCAGTAAGTTTGAAAAAGTGTTACTCGTATAAAGGCAATTTTAATCGTCGCAAAATCTCTTCAGTTGAAACTCCGAAGACGGGATTTTACAAAATTCGGGAAGGGTTATTGAACAATGAAAAAAGAGGGAACCGAAATGTCATACAAAAAAAATCTAAATATTTTTTTTCATCATAGGAAAAAGAGGACTATGATGAAATTCCTATGATGAAAAAAAACACTATTGACGAGTGTCTTCTTGTTCTTTTTCTTCATCGTGATTGCGTTACGACTTGACTTTGATTCGTTATAATAATAATATAATTAAAGACTCAATTAACGTGCATGATAAACCTCTAGGCCTTTGGCACATTAAGGATCTTAAATATTAAGAGCCTAACGCTTATGACTTATCTTTCATGTTAATTCTTTATCATGAAGTCACGGCGGGTATGAGCCATTTAGTTATTATAACTTTGTATAGAGCAACCATGACAAACAAAACCGATGCTCTACTCATTTTACAATAATTACTTATAAATATTTTGAATTAACATTTTTGACACAAAATTGTGGGCAGCGTGAATATATTCAAATATCAAATCTTGGACTTCCAATATTAATATGCAGACCTGTTTTTTAGAAGTCAGTTCTTTCCTTTTTTGTTATTCTTATTAAATAACTCGTGTTAATGACCAATCTGATATTTTTTTGGCTTCGCTCAAAAATTCGCCGCGAGCCATAGCAACGTCGTGACGCTCCATCAATATTTTACGTTTGTCCGATTTTTTATAAGAAAATCCAATTTCTTTCAAAACTAAGCTCAATGTCGATTTTTGGCCATGGAACAAACCACATTTACGTAAAGAAACAACAAGTTTTTTAAGTGTTGGAATTTCTTTGCGCAAGTAATAGTCATATATATGACGGCGAATAGCATCAGCGTTGAAGTTGTCAACCGATGTCACACGTCGTGGTTGGCATTTTTTCTTACGTACGAAGCTTATTTTTCTGCATGCCGTTTGTGCCGTAAGCTTCGGTAGTAATTTTTGAAACAGTAGGTCCACTAATACCTAATGCGGTCGCAACACGCTCTCGCACTTGCGACAGTGGTAATAGCGGGCTACCATTTTGATACTCTGCTTCAAAGTTATTACGAACCTTGATCAGCAGTTCTCTCGCCTGCCTTTTCAGAACAGATCCTTTCGGCATTTTGATATTTGACAGCTGGGCAGCAATCAACACGGAGAAACACAAAATACACAACGTAACGTATGGATAATGTGAAAAAACTCAGCGAACAGAAATGTAGTGACTAGCACGACCGTCTTGTTGCTAGTGACAGATTAAAACAAACACAAAATGGCGGTGGGCCATTGAGTGTTCCCACCTTGAAAAAATATATTTGAATGTTTTTGTTGTATTTGTCTTTGTTCAAAATATAATAAATATATGCGATCGATATCATTACTTATTTGGTAACAACACTACATTATATCAAATTAGAACTATTATCGAGAAAATAAAGAAATGGAAATTGTATAATTACCACTACTGGTGACCGTTCGCGGGATTTTTGTATTTAATGAAAAGGCTCGTTGTTTGTATATTTAATAAAGAGATAATTTTTGATCTTTATATTATTAGTGTTCTGAGTGAGTAAATGAATAAAACTGGACATATTGTAGAGGTTGTGTATGCGTGTATTAGTTATGAATGACGATTTTTGAACTGTAAATTATGGTGTTCAAATAGTGTTTTAGTGTGTAAAGAAAGAACAACAAAAAAAATGTTCAAAATTGTGTTACTATTCGCCTATATCAACTAACCAAAGACTTCTATGCATATTACATGCTTAAAAGTCTTTGAACTAACAAATAAATACTTTCAAGTATTTTAAAACCTGGTGTTCGACCCTGGTATTTTTACGTACTCGTACCTTCGAAATCCTGGTATTGAATTTTGCAAGTTTATCTCATAACTAGTGCCACGGTCTCCTCCAAAAGAAAATGGTGTTAGAAAATTTTGCAATACTTAGTGTAAGTAAATCCGGCAATTTTCGGTTAAAATTAGTGTTTTTCTTTCATATTTTCAAAATCTTTCATTGAGCCTTCCCATTTTTTGTTTCAATAGTGTGCTTTTAACTGTCCGCATCGTTCGAGGCATAAACTGCCTTGATCGGACGACAAATACATTGAAATGTCATGAGGTAAGGGAGAGAGGATTTGTTTATAAAACTGTATGTGAGATTTTATCTATTAGTAGCGCCCTCTAGTTTCAAAACAGAAAAATTTTCTTAGTTATTAAGTTCGGGCTTATTTAAACTGTGATATTGACTGTTGTGATTTAAATTCTATGTTAGTATAAGTTATTTTAATTGTTGTGACGTGTTTATTTATTGATGTTAAAGGTCCCCAAGACCTTTACACACCAAGCAAGGAAACATTACTTTTATTAATCCGAATGTTAGTTTCTAGTTTTAACTGTTTTAAGACGTCTTATTCATTAGATAGTTTAAGTAATTTGTATCAGTGTTGTGACGTTGTTTATTTATTGATTGGGGACCTTTACACCTCAATCAAGGCAAATAATATATATTTTAGAAACATAATTTTGGAATTAATGATTTCACATTTTATTATTTTATTCAGACCCTGAGCCATTATATAGCTCTCTAGACCTCAAAAACCGCGATCCTCTTCTTGTCCTCAGAGACGTCCTATCCTGCCACAGTGACGAAGAATTGCTGCAGGCAATAAGGAAACAAAATAAAGATCTTTTTGTCGGTATGGAAGAACGCGTCGCAATGAAGTACCGCATGAAGGCACGTGATCCACTAGCGGGACGCAAAGTGATATCAGCATCACCAACCAATAGGAAAGGGCGACTGAGGCTAGCACGCTGCATAATGATAAGGTAAGGGCGGAAGCTCAGTCGCCCCTAGTACAGTGCACCCGTTGTTTTGAGTACGGCGATTCCAAAAACTACTGCAAAGCTGCACAAGACCGACGCAGTCACTGCGGGGGCCAGCACCTCAGGGCAGCTTGTGAAGAATGGCGGGCAGGAGCAGATCCAACCTGCAGCAATTGTGTGGCCGCAAAATATGAACAACGATACCATTGTGGTAATGGTGTTAGGTACAAGTTCACAACGTATATTATCCAACGAAATGACAACGAAATGCCTAGCCTCGAGCATATGCCTAAAATATTTAATTGCCGCATATATAGAAGAGTTCTCTGTCATAAGGCGAGTACTTGGTTTGTGAAGGGCTCAACTTCCTAGAAAAGAATGCCAGTGGCTGCCATGCGCCATCTTTAAATTGCTGTAGGACTGCACCAATGGCCTTATCCGACGCATCGGTAACTACAGCAAGTTTGGCTGCGCAATCAGGATGAGCTAACAAGGTGGCACCTGATAAGCTGTCTTTACAGGCATCGAACGCTGCTAAGGAATCCCCTGAAAGGTTAATAGGATTTGATCCTTTTACTGAACCTGTTAATAAGGCATGCAGTGGAGCTTGTATCTCAGCTGCCCGTGGAAGAAATCTTCTATAAAAATTTAGCATGCCAAGGAATCCTCTAAGCTGCCGCACGCTCGAGGGAGAAGGAAAATCTCTTATAGCCTGCACTTTTGAATCTAGAGGTCTACAACCACAAAAAAATCCTAATGAAACATATATCTGGGATGTAGTATTTAGAAGGAAACAAAAAAAGCAGTAAAATACAAAGAAGAATGTGGGTTTTGAAATAAAACATTGTATGAACAAAAAGTACACATCGAACATAAATTATAACAAAGTGTAGATTATAATAAGATACACAGCTAAAAAAGAACTGTTGTTTTCAAGTATTGCATATGTTTAATTCTGTTGTGAATTTGTTATAATCGAGCGAATCGGTAAATAGCTATCGTTACCTATAGTTAGAGGTTTTTGAAATATCACCATAAATACCTGTGGCATTTCACAATTTTTATTACAAAAATCGTATATTTGTATATTTAAGAACTTAAAAGAATAATTGCTGTTCTATTAAATCAAGTAAATCAAACAGAAGTGAATTAGACGATAGAAAGAAAGAAAGATGATAGAAATATGAAAAAAATTGCTATTACATGCAATCTTGTTTCTCGTGAATTTTTATTTTAAATCATTTCTGATAACTTGTCAGTACTATTCGCTGCTGAGAGATCATGCCATTCCACACAAAAAAGCTGGCTATAAAATGTTCAAAAGAAAAAAGCGCTTCTGCCATTATCTTATCTTTAAAGTTTTTGCTTTGTTAACACTTTGTAAGATTAACATTTTTGTAAAATCCATAGGGTTTTCATGAAAAAAATGACTGAGTCTGAGTCTCTTTTACCGTGTTGTAGAATAATAGTATATAATGCAACTAGTGAATAAAGGACGGATTTAAAGCAAGGGCCATAGATGAGTCACGAGCAAGTGAAGGATTCTAACGATTGAATCACGAGCGTAGCGAGTGATTTAAGATGATTGAATCACGAGCGCAGCGAGTGATTCAACTGTTAGAATCCTGAGCGACGCGAGTGATTCATGGCCCTCGATATTAATTCGTACTTTATTCAGGAGTTGCATACTATACTTTATACCATGACTACAAGAAAAAGAAATAATAAATGTTACATTAATTGAAATGGACATTAAAATTAGAGCAATGACTGAAATTAAGCGTAATTTTCTTATTATTATCATTAGGGTGGTCAACTTGTGAAACAATATTTATTAATCTAATGCCAAACTCCTTGTCGCAAATATCGACCAATCAAATCTCGAGAATTTATTTGCACCGAAGAGTTTGAATTTTGAATCTTAGCGCAAGGAGTTTGTGTAAGCATTGAAATGGAGATCGGATATATTTTGTGTTCCAAATTCAAACACCAAAACAGTGTAAAAACAAAACAGTGAATAAAATGCCTTTTTATTCACTGTTTTGCGTGAATAAAATAAGCTTTTTGTAGTAGGTATGGTATAAACATTGTTTGCTTTAGAAGAGTTCTATCATTTTCAATGTGCACGCCCCTCCACTAATTGTGATCAGGTAAATGTCTGAAAAGAAATAATGTTTCACTCAATCATGAGTGAGCGTGTGATATTTTTGTTGTAAACTTGGAATCGTCTCCGCACTCATCAGTCAACTATTCGCGCGTTCGATAGTAAGGGCATTGTATAGCGAAGTCATCGCGCTTTGTATGGAATCATAAGTCTGCTCTGCGCCATTTACGCCATAGTTGACCGACGAATCCGGTTATTAAAGTATTGTTTGCGGAGCCAATTATATTCACGTGTTCTCGTGTCTGCATCTATAGCCTATTTTGCATTTTTATGGTGAAGGATCTCTACTATGTATTTTATTGCGTATCATCGTAATTTACTACGTATCACCAAACTTCAGATTCAAAAAATAATATTAAGAAATTAATATGTATGCAAGAAGACAAAGTATTAAAAAAAATTGTTAGTGTATTCTTGTTTGTTTGTAGTGTATGATTCGGAACACCAGTATTTTAAATTCCCATCTTAATTCATGACATGGCGTCAAAATTGAGGTCATTATTTTATACTGAAATTGTCATGCATGCTCCGGGATCATCATATGTTATGCTTTGGGGGTACAGTACAGAGGCACTGGCACTCTTCATAGCTCAAAAAAAACTGATACGTATTTTAGTTAACATAGATCAAACTAGTTTAGACCTAACAACCAACGTAAATTAAATTATACACCAAAATATATTCTACCTAAGTATAACAACGAATATGGTAAACGACGTGGAAATACATGCTTCCCAATATATTAAATACGATCCCGCATGAACTCCATGCAAAATAAATAGAAAATTATAAAATGTGTAAACTCATGCTCAATATATATTATGTAACACAATGTGAAACATGTTTATGATGTAATATAATGCAACTAACTCGCACTTATACAGTGTGGATACCACTCATGGGCAAAAAATGAAACCACAAGTAATAATAGTCCACAGAAGTATAACACAATCGAATATTACACGAAAAACCGCAAATTAAATAACTTTCATTTTCAAACAAAATAAATAGCGAAATAAATGCAGTATCAGTATAACACTCTGTTTGACAACGTACCTTAGCCTCAGCAGAAGAGTGGCAACGATGCACACGCATGGCGCGATAGGCAGCACGGCGCCGCCATCTTCGATTGTTGTTGTACGGTTTGCGACGTAATGAGAAAAAAATCACTTACTTTCATGTTTTTACTGCGCTTATTTATTTCGTCACGATTTAACTGAACTGAAAATAAACCCAATCGTGGCGCACTATCCTATACATTAAAATTATGTATGTATACTCTGCAGCACTGTGAAAATGCTGTTATCGCGGCATTTTGTTAAAACACACACACACACACACACACAAAAGTAAAGTACCTAGTGTCAATTTCACCATAACAAATAAATACTGAATAAATTAAACTACCTAATAACCACAGTTTACAATAATTACTGCACAATGCACGAGCGCGAGCCGAGTATCAAAATCTCTGCAATAAGCACATGCGCAGTGGCCCGGAAGTCTAGCGGTAAACTGACGTGACGAGTGCGAGTGAGTGACAAAAGATGACTTCCCAGTTGGCAAAAAAACATAAGTCATAAATAGTGAAATTGGTGCAATTGTTAGTATTCAATACTTATTTACAATTACGTACCTAAGAAAAGGAACTATGATAATCATCATATGTTTGCGTTATTAGAGTTTTTATTATTATTGTTATTAACAATTAACAAATTATTTTAAGGAAAGGTTTATGTACCTATTATAATGAATGTTTATTCTTTTTGTTTTTACGATTGAATTTATGAATTCTACAGGAGCGATTCGACTCGTCCCGTCTAGGCGTAACACGTAAAAACAATTCATAAGATTTCACTGTCTACTTCTTTATTTATTTTATCTCTAATTACACATAATCATTTTTAATAGGAACGCTTTTAAGTACAGTTATGATAATTTTAAAAACACTATGTACTGAGTGATTAAAGCTAAACATTATACTTAAACATAATCTCGAATCATTTTCTCTTTCAACTTATTTATTAACCGATTATTATTCCCTTTACAAAACAGTGGTAACTAACTGATTATAACATGCTATCTTACATACAACTTTAGAAAACAAGTTTGTCAGGTTATTGTCATTTTTCTCAAAAATATGATTTTGTACTTAGCATCCTTTTACGGTAGGGCGGCAGGTGTGTCCACCCTGCACGCGCCCCGCTCAGGGGGATTCCCGCGCTCGGCAAATAACGCACTACGTGGCAACGTCACATTTCTCCAACTAAGTACCTAAATAATGTTAATTCAAGTTCATTGACTCATTGACCTAGTGTAGCAAATCTAC
Organism: Marasmarcha lunaedactyla; assembly: GCA_923062675.1. Classification (NCBI taxonomy): domain Eukaryota; kingdom Metazoa; phylum Arthropoda; class Insecta; order Lepidoptera; family Pterophoridae; genus Marasmarcha; species Marasmarcha lunaedactyla. The sequence goes on along the minus strand of OV281346.1, from coordinate 19,009,826 downwards.
AGAGTGTGTCTCTACGAATTTGCTCAAAATTAAAACTCTGGTTTTTGACCAAATTACTGGACCGATTTCTTTCATTTTTTGTATACTGTTAGAAAAGGCGATAACAAGTATGAGGTTTCATTTATTGCCCATAAGTGGTATCCATACTGTATAAACCTTATAGGTTTAAGGTTTGTTAGAAATAAGAATTATAGTCTAATAAGTATTGAATAAATGAATTTAAAAAAAAAATGTTGTAGACCACATTTCCGTCAACATAAAATATTAACACTGACATGTCTCTGTATTCTAGCAATCTGTAAATTTGTCCGTAAATACCCACAGATATACACAAAACGCACCTTACGACAGCACAAGTTAACGCTACCTAGATCGAGACTTGAGTCACCTATGTGATGTCTATCCAAATATATAATATATTCTGAGAAATACTACGGATTATAGGCAGTTTGTCAAACAATTAAAACAATTACTTATAGAAAATGTAAGTACTCAGTTCATGAATATTTCGAAGATAAATACGTAACAAAATAAACCATAAAATAAATTGATAAAAAAATTTATTTTCGAAACTCACTAATCGGATTTAATACCATTCCTCAAATAATAACATACAACATAACATTTTATATTAAAATATTTATTTATTAGTAAATTATTGAAATAAACCCCTCTATCACCTTCCATATTGTTGTGCCCAATAGGTTCCATGATGCCTATAAAATTTTGTCATCTGAATTTACTATTGTAGAACGCAATAAAGATTTGAATTTGAATATATTTGTCTGGAAAAACAGACGAAAGCGATTCGTTCCTTAATAAGTGAAATTCATATTCTAGTTACATTTTGGTGTTCGAATATCACAAAAAAATCGTAAATATCTTAATATTTTACAAATTTGTTAGATATGCACTGGTAGATAACACGTTCATTTAAAAAAGTAAGTCATTCTCACAATATTCACCGCACATACTGGACACTTACAATGAATGGTGGTGGCTTTAGTGTCAACTTTATTCGTTGCTAATATCTTGGTCTTCACTACGACATAGAACTTTTTTAAGCTTTTTAATTAAGCATAAAAAAGCATACGTTGGTAAAGAAATACAAATATCGTTTAAAGTATTTCGAGAAAACTTGAAGCTTATAGATGCATTCAACAAAATGTATGGAGCATACGCGCTTGGCATCAACTCGCTTACGGATATGTACCAAGATTAATTCAAGTCGATGACATCGTGCTTTCAAACGGATTCACTGAATGAACTAGATCTCTTGTTCTTCCGGAGACAGAACACAATATTCCAGATGAACTGGATTATAGAAACATGGAGCACAAGACTCACAGCCATGAAAAACCTAAGATTCTAGAAGACTAAAGACTCTGTTTATCGTGTTTAGTGGCACGTTTAAATTCAACTTATGGGAAGGCACTCCTGATAATTCTAAAAAGTTGAGAAATGAGTCATTATATGAAACATTGGGATTCTGTTCTTGTAATCTGTGTAAAATATCATCCGTCATGTCATTTCTATACTTTTCCCACAATTTCTGAGGGTTTGAAACTCCACATGTCGTTGTTAATATAGGGAAAAGCTCTCTCCCCTTAGGCGCAGATTTGCATTGTGCAGCCTCTTCTAGACTATCCCACTAATTATCATTCTCGAACAACCTCAAAAATTCTTGATTATAGAGGTTTTTGATATCTATGAGGTTGGCCCACGCACATGGTGTCAAAGCATTCTTAAAGAAAAGCATTCCATATTACTAACATTGACCGTGTTTACTCGACCTAGAGCATCTCCACATTTGACCAGGCCAATCCTGAACAAGTACTCCTTGAGTTGGGCATTCCTATTATTTCCTTGTTGTATTCCAAATGTAAATATCTCGTACCTCAACATAGAGAAGCGTTCCTGCAAATTCATCTTTTTTACAGAAGTAAAAAAAAGTGTCATTTTTGGAGGAAAAAATAGTCAGAAAATAGTATTTTCAGTAAAATAGACACGTTCACCATTTTCTAGGTGGACATTGAGGTGTGTGACGGTGGGGTGCCTCTCGTGTAACGGGAATCCTAAGAGTCACCACACAGCTTCGTTGCTGCTGACCTAATGACCAGACTTATAGGTACGGACTTTAATACCGCGCACTGAACTGCAAGCCTCGACATTTATATGAGCGTTAAACATTTTTGACAAAATAGATGGCAAATAAGGAACCATCCAACCATTATTTGTAGTAACGTAACTACCGTTTCGGAGTTTTACAGATTCTGTTCTACCTCCGTCTGCTGGCGCCCTTCTACGATACAGTAATAAGCTCTCTTAAATAAGCTTGCGAGGATATTTTCAGTGCATTTCCCATCCTTTATGCAAGGGCATTGGGGAATTTCAGGACCGCATGGACCATGAATTCTATTTTTAACAATAATTTTATGTAGTGACTTGTCATTATCCAGATCCGGTATTTCAGCGCTGATAATTTTATCTATTTGATCAGGCCTCAACTTCTCTTTCAACCACACTAAAATATGTACTTGTGGTAGAACACGCTTTTGGCATTCTATCTAATGCGTAACACACAATACTTCCCTGAATATTTTTCCTTTGTTAATTACAGGAACTGGCTTTTTAAATTTAAATCTAAAAAATCTCGCAACTATATCGTGTTTATCTATTGTCTTTTGTTTAATAATGCGATATTTTTAAAAGTTAAATTTAATCAAGGAATTCATTATTAGTAATAATATAAAAGCTATTCTTTTTTCGCACAAAAATCGTCTACATACGAGAGTGAGTTAAAATACATTATACAGCGGTTAAGACATGAAATATGGTAGTCCGACTGGATTACTGTTTCCAACCGAAACACTATTTCCAACACAGACTCCTTTTCTGATATTTTGTGAGAACTCTAACTAAAAATATCACTTTAGAAAATTATAATTCTTATTAAATATTTAACATTTATAGACATAGATAGAATAAATATTGTCCTTTGTTTATTTATTTCAGTTTACACATATACATACAATGTTCTGATTACATCACTTTAATTATCATTCTAAACTTTCAGGGGAAATTGAAGGGCAATATTCAATCAAACACAATCTGACCGCTTTTTCTGAACAATATCCATTGGACTGCTCCAAAACATTCAATTGCGATGGTGGAGACTCAGGGGACGTCATGAAGTAAGCGTATTCTTAAGTTCTAGTTTTTTATTTATTTATTTATTTATTTTCACAGAACCAACAGCACTTAAAACATATTACACTGATAATCAATTTAAATATACATACTGCCAATAATAGGTTCACAATTTTTTAATTAAACAGTAACGAGCAGAATAATTATACAAAACTATTAAAGGTTTTATAAAATATTTATGAGGAAATGAAAAATGTTTTGAAGTTATATATATATTGAAACTATAGTACGCAATATAGTGTGTGGATAAAGTGCATGTGTTTGTGTATGTGTGAGTTTGTATGAGTGTGTGTGAGAGCGAGAGAAATCAGAAGTGTGGTGCAAATCTTACATTGCAAGCATACCAAACCAAACATACCATATTTATTTGTTATCAGGTGACAGTGTAATTGTGATTTGCTTTTTCAATGACTGTTTTGATAATTGAAACAAATCGAGAGACTGAAATTGTTTATTATAACAACACAGTATTCGACAAATTACAGAGTTTTTAGCATAGTTACAGTGACTAAATGGAACATCAAATAAAGAGCAGTGTCGCGTACGCCTAGTTGGTGTTCTTAGTTGCATGACTAGAGAGGTTAACTCGGGACTATCAATACGGTTGCTGCAGATGTCATGCAGGAACAACATTTGCAACAATATTCGTCTGTCTTTTAGGGGTAATAATTTGTGATTGCGACACAATATATCGTAATTCCCTTTTTTCAGCTGGGCGCGATAGTTTAAGATTTTGAGGAATTTGGATTGGATCTTTTCGATTTCTTGGACGTATAATACATACTGTGGGTTCCAAATTACACAGCAATACTCCAGCATACTCCGAACATATGCATAGTATAACAATTTTATGCAATCAGAGTCTGAGAAAGGCCTAGTCACACGTAAAATAAACCCAAGGTTTTTGTAAGCCTTTGTAACAATGGCGTTGATGTGTTCCGACATTGACAATTTTGAATCTAGCAGGATTCCCAGGTCCCTAACAATATTAGCGGAAGTCAAATTTTCACCGTGCAAAGTGTACTGAGTCAAAAGCTTTTTCTTCTTGTGAGTGAACATTATTTGAAGACATTTTGTTACATTTATATTAATACGGTTGGTCTCATAATACAGACACAAGTTGTTGAGGTCTATTTGAAGTTTAATAGAATCTTCTACTTATTTTATGTTGGCATAGATTTTTGTATCGTCGGCGTACATAAGAAATTTTGCAAAACAGAAGCAGCCACCGACGTCGTACAAATATGCTGCACATAATAAAGGACCTAGTATTGAGCCTTGTGGAACCCCCGATGAGACACTTATGAAATTGGAGCGATGTCCAGCCAGTATCACAGCCTGTGATCGATTACGTAGGTAAGACTCAGTCCACCGAAACAGGTTTCCCCGAATTCCAAGCTCTTGGAGCTTTCGGAGGAGAATGTCATGATCAACGCGATCAAATGCCTTCTCAAGGTCAGTGTAAATGGCGTCTATTTGAAAGCGTCCGTCCATTCCTCGGGGCACATCATTTACAAAGATAGCCAAGTTGGTATTAGTAGAACGGCCCCGCACAAAGCCGTGTTGTTGTGAAGGTATATTGCGTATAATTATTGGGAAAGTGTATTTGTGAACTACCGCTTCCATCACCTTCCCCAAGACATTAAGTTTAGAGATTGGTCTATAATTTTCAACAACTGTCTTTGCTCCTTTCTTATGAACCGGTACAATATAAGCTGTCTTCCATATGACCGGGAAATAGCCCTCGCAAAAACAGCGATTGAAAATCACAGTTAAAGGGGTGGTCAGTGATTCAGCACACCTGAGAAAGAAATAGGGTGGTAAATCATCACATCCTGCACTTTTGGAACTGTCAAGACTATTTAATATTTTATGTATCTCAGAATCTTCTAATTTAATGTCCGCGATGATGTCACTATATACATCCATTTTTTCTTGAAAATCTGGGTAGTTATGAGCTGGAGGATTAAAGTTTGCGCAAAAAAAATTATTAAAGGCATTGCAAATGTCAAATTCATTACAATAATTTGTATCTTTATACTGCATTATGTTAGGATAATTGGATTTGTTATCTCGCTTGGACTTCACATAAGACCACAGCAGCTTCGGACATGATTTTATTGTTTCTTCTGACAACTTTATATAAGCTGAATAACTGATAGGTTCTAATTTTTTTATGCGGGATCTTAGTGTTGTGAAAGATAAATAATCCATAGGATTTTTATGTTTCTTCCACAGTCTGTGATATTTTGCTTTTTCTTTTATTAATTTTATTAAGGTATTCGAGTACCACGGTGGGTAAACATAAGAATGAGATATTCTTACATTTGGTACATATTTGCTTATACCTAAATTCAAAATGTCATACATTGTATCTATAGCTAAATGTAACTTCATTGATATTAAAAATGTCCAGTCATAATTTGAGAAAAAAGTGTTTAATTTGTGATAGTCAGCTTTACGGAATAATTTAATAAGTCTATTGGTCGGTTTTATGCATTTAACTGAGATGTCACTTACACTTATGCCAATCGCGGGGTGATAAATATCCTCTTTTACAAGTGGCGACTCCGACTTTGTAATACACAGTGGTGTATTAGAAAACATCAAGTCTAAAATGTTACTACTCGAGTTTTTAATGTTATTATATTGAGTTAAGCCATAGTATGTAAAAGTGTTTATTAGCTCAGTGGCCATTTTTTGAGTTTCTATTGAACCTTTCTTAAGAATGGTGGGGATACCATTATTCCAGTTTATGTAAGGGAGATTAAAGTCACCGGCTACAATAAAATAATCATTAGGATTCGACACAAAAAAGGTTGTTATTAAATCCAAAAATATTTGAACACGCATCGGTAGCGCGCGGTTTGGCGGAATGTTTGAACAAATAATATTCAAATCTCGCGCCGAACCGAGCGAGCGCGCCGGTATTGTCACCGCGATACATTCTACGTCCGCATGAGTCACGTCGTGGCGGAGTCGAGCGCCGAGGCGGGAGGCGCAGGCGATGAGCGCACCGCATGTTCCGCGCCGCGGTCCGCACGGAACACATCGTACCTGTCGCTGCTACACAGTTCCGTTTGTTAATGAACATTCTTCCTTATGCTTACTTATAAGAATAATTATAGCTTTGCATACCTAAAACAAGATTTAGCAGAAATAGGGTTGGGAAAAAAATACCAAATATCATAATGATCCGTTGACCGCTTCCATTTCCATCACATAATCTTTCAGATATGCTATCTCTTTGTGCAGGCATACTTAATTTTGTTTTCGTTATTTAGGTGGTTAGCTAATACAACTGGAGCGATTACACTTAAGGACTATCCCGACCACTACCTTAAATTCAAATGCCAAGCGGACCCCAAACTAGGTTAGGTTTGGGGTCGTAAACTAAACTAGGTTCTAGAGTTTTTTCAGCAGATGTTGATCAGCTCCGAAAAGTTTTGGTTGACCATGGACCTATGACAATATGTATGTATTTATAAATTCAAAGTCAAAGTTCATTAAGTTCAAAATGGGTCCAAAGTAGGATAAGAATGAGTATAGTTCTACTTAATTGTTTACTTAATAATGATGACATCGTCCTCTAAAAAAATAAATTGTGTGATGGCTCAGTACATTTAGTACCTGTACCTTAGGAGTAACCGTGGCAACTACTATATTTTTCATAAGTGGCTTTTTACGTAAATAACAAATCTACCTAAATTGCGATAAAATATTATTATTATTATATAAATTATTATCGGAACATTACATACAACAGATACATTGAACTATACGAAGAGTATCGAACGCATTGAATTTTTTTTATCAAATATTTTACCAAAAATCGTTTTTCCAAATGAAGCATTATAACCATTTGGTTGGTTTTGCCCAACAGTTTGGATCATTCCAATTAGTCGCCAAACGCTCTAAGAAGCGTTCGAAAAAAGCAGCGGTGTCTTCAACACCCAAGCTCTCCCCGGTGTCCTCAACACCCGCCCCCGCGCCGCTTATGTCACTCGAAGTGACCGCGTCTCCGCCGGTCCCGTCGAAGCCAGCGACGCGCTGCGCTCCCATCCCACCTGAGCTTCAGCTCCCCCCACCCGTCCTCCTCCGCGAAAAAGCGCGTTGGACCGCGGTTTCTAACTTGTGCAAAGAGCTCAAAATTAACTACTTAAAAGCCGCCAACGCAGGCGAATCAACTAAAATTCAAGTCGCGACCATCGACGACTTGCGGTCTTTTACTAGGCTTCTATCGATCAAACAAATCGTGTATCATACTTACGCCCTCCCGAAGGAGCGCAAGGTCCGCGCAAATTACGGGGCGTCCCGTTCAAACTCAGTAACGACGACATTCTCGAGGACCTTAAGTCCCAGGGCTTCCCGGCTGAAGCAGTGCACAAGATACACTCCAACCGCGGCAAACGTTTTCCGTTATCATTAGTAATCCTAACCAATACTCGCAACTCGAGGGAGATTTTCAGAGAGGCTCGCACAATCAGCGGACTTACCGTCGTGGGCACCCTGGGCAATGCGACCGTTGCCAGCTTTACGGCCACGCAGCAGCAAACTGCTCTACCCCTCCCAGGTGCGTAAAGTGCCTAGATCCCCATATTACGAAGGAGTGCACTCGAACTCCCGGCTCCACTTCCCCCCCCTGCATGTATGTTGTGCGGCCAGTCCGGCCACACAGCTAACTACAGGGGTTGTCTGTGCGCTCCGCACTCCTCCGCTAAGAGGGCCACGCCTAAATCAGCGCCGCCGCTCACTCCTGCCAACTTCCCGCCGCTGCGCAACCGGGGCCCCCTGGAAAAAAGCCCGTGCAGGCGACGCCTACTCCGGCTCTGTCCTGGAGACAGCGTCCGGCCGCTCCACATGCACCTTGCCGTTCTATCCCAGCTCCCGTAGCTCCCGTAGGCCCGCGTCCCACTCCGTCGTCTTCACCTCAGTCGTCGTTGGCTGAAGACATGAAGACCGTGTTCGACGTCATTCAAAACGTCGACATTAAGGAAATCTCCGTACTCGCACGCAAACTGCGAGCCGCCCGCTCTCCTAAAGAGCGTCTATTTGCGTAAGCCGAGCATCACTCGCTACTTAGCTATATATAAATTCAATTTTTCGTAGAAATTCGTTAATAAATAAATATAATGTCTAGACCCGCACATCCCGCTTCCTGTCGTATCAAACCCAAGGGCTTATCCCTAGTTTCTTTTAATGTTCGTAGCCTTAGTACTAACCTTCCTGAGCTTAAACTGTTCCTTCAGAACAACGAGCCAGACTTATTGCTTCTTCAAGTGACTTGGCTCACTCCAAACCGCTCTAGGGGATTCTCTATTGCCAAATACGCGTTCACAGGTAACAATAGGCCCAACCCCGACGGTTTTGGCGGCACCGCTATCTATTACAAAAGAGGTTTCCATTGCTCTCCTCTCCCTACCTCTCCTCTCCTCAACATGGAAGCCATTGTGTGTAGATTGGCTATGACTGGTCATCCAACCATCATCATAGCTTCAATCTACATACCTAGTGGCAACAGACCAATCCGCAGCGATTTTGAGGCCATTTTCGCCCTCGGCCATTCAGTCATTATGTTCGGAGACTATAACTCCAAACATACTGACTGGACGTGCCTATCGACTAACGCCAGCGGTATCGCTCTCCTTAACATCACTGAGCAACTTGATTTAGACGTCATCTCTCCTGTCACTCCCACTCACTATCCCGACAACCCAAACCACTCTCCTGATATCCTTGATTTTGCGATCATCAAACGAATCAACCTCGACCTCAGGTCTATCGAACCGCTCGATGACCTAGGCTCCGATCACCACCCCGTCTCCCTAGTGCTAGGGCCGCCTAACGATAACGTCGCCTAAGACCTTTACCAACTGGGAAGGTTTTAAAAATACGTTAATTTCAGAGGTCCCGAACTCTCCGCTCGCGATCTCGCCCGACTCAATGCTCGCCCAGCACGCAACCCGCGAATCCTTCCCACATCCAGGCGGTGGAGGACGAAGTCCTCCGCAGGGACTCTCTCCCCATCACCGCTGACCCCGTCACAGTGTCTAATGACGAAATCTCTCTTCTCATTAGACGTCAAAAATCCAAAAAGGCTCCGGGTGCGGATTGAATCTCCAGCCATGCACTTAAGCATCTGCCGCAACAGGTGCAGTCTACCACACGCAGCTCTCAAACAATCAGTGCTAAATAAATATTTACAAAATTCCAAGAAAAATGATAAAACTCCGATTGTGTGGACTCAAGAGACCGAATAAGCTTTCAAGTCATGTAAAGAAAATATTCGAAATGCTGTGACGCTGTCCTATCCAGCAACAAATATAAAAGAATTCCCTGTAGAAATTCTACTTTCGTACATCCCGAACTTTCTATGTGTTCACACATGTTCGTTAGATGCCACCGCCTTAAGCGTAGTTTGATACCGCCATACGAAGGCCCTTATAAAGTTCTAGAAAGAAACGATAAATATTTCAAGATACAATTGAACAATAGGCAATCGTAAATTTCTATTGACCGTATTAAACCAGCACTTTTCGCAGACAATGACGATGTCTCAAATAATTTTAAAGCACGCAGTGAGAGAAAATATGACGAGAAATTATCAACATCACGTAGACTACGTAAAAAACCAGTCAGATTTGTTTGCGCTAACATAATATGGCCTTAACTGTTATTTAGTATTTAATATTAGAGTAAAAATGTTGAAATGTCATTTCTATGTTTACATTTTTTTTAAGGGGGGAGTATCTGTGGCGTCCCTGGGTGACTTACAGAGAATCAGTTTATTTAATTAGGAACAAACGTGATAAAAGTAAGATCATGAGATGATTAAATATTTCTGTATTTCACACGTTTATATCTAGTATATAAGCTCATTATTTTAACAAATAAATTGTCATTCAACATGTGATCGTGTCTTAATTAACAAGCCTTTTCCTGGTCGTAATACCTTGTTAGCTATCATCTTCAATGCCTGCTTCGACCTTAGCTACTCTCCAAAATCTTGGAAAGAAGCGACAGTCATAGGCATTCCCAAGCCGGGTAAACCTCTAAATATCGCGGCTAATCACAGACCCATCAGCTTCCTCAAGTCTTTTGCTTAACTTCTCGAAAGAGTCATACTCTCTCTCGAATGAGGAACCATCTGTTTCCAACGGATGGCGATCCCCTCATCATTCCCCATCAGTTCGGCTTTCGCGCTAAGCACTCTTGCCCTCAGCAAGTACACCGTATAGTCGAGTACATACTCGACGGCTTCTATCCGCGACGTTACAAAGCGGTCGCAGTCTTCTTCGACGTAGCCAAGGCTTTCGATAAAGTCTGGCACAGCGGTCTCGTTTATAAACTCTACAAAATAGGCTTACTGGATCGCGTCGTCAGGATAATCGCGTCGTTTCTCAAAGACCGTACGTTTCCACGCCTCGGCCCATAAAGGCTGAAGTCCCTCAAGGCTCAGCCCTCGCCCCTCTGGTGTACACCAATGACATTCCCATCCCGCCGAAAGGCGTCGAACTCGCCCTCTTTGCCGACGACACCGCCCTTTACACCAAAAGTCACAGTATCCCAGCTCGTCACCAGACTCCAAAAGGCCGTAAACGCCTTCCGTGTATGGTTTCAAAAATGGCGCATCGATGTGAACCCTGAAAAGAGTTCTACGATTCGCTTCGACCCCAAACACCGTCATCCCGCTGGCGATCCCCACGTTCGAATGTTAGGCATTCCCATTACATCCGACGCTTTCTTTCAAGCCACACGTCGATAGAGTATCGAAACTCGCCTGTCTTTACCTACGCCGCCTAAATATATGTTATGTTGTTGTTGTATGTTAGGTAGGAAAAGTAAAATGTCTTTTAGAAACAAACGTACACTTTATAAGGTCTGCGTTAGACCCGTCATGACATATGCCTCGCAAATCTTTGCTCACGCCAAACCCTCCCTCCTGCACAAACTGCAGATGGTTCAAAATATCTTCTGCTGCAGGGCCACAAACGCACCATGGTACGTGCGTAACACGGACCTGCACAGAGATCTTGAATTAACGACAGTGCAACAGCATCTCAAAACGCTCTCGGAAGCGTTCTTTACACGCTCCGAAACCCACCCCAATCCCTTAGTTCGAGCTTCAGCCTCGTATATTTCCCCTGTTTTCGATTTGAAGTTCAAAGTCGCTAGACCTAGGAATGCGCAAGCGTACTCTTCCACCAGACTGTCAGCCGATCTCGATCTCGCCTTCTGGCCGCAACTTCTAATTCTAACGTAAATTCGATTAAAGTTAAGTTAAACTTTATTAATGTAATTTAATTTAACTTCTCTTTGCCATTTTGAGCACCTTCAGTGCTATGAATTCACCATCACTACTTTGAGCACCTTCAGCGCTATGTAAAACCCACCGGGTGACCCCTTCTGGGCCCCGCTAGCGCGGCCTCTCTCTCCAATTGGCCGTAGCTTCAGATGAAGGCTGTGAGGCAAAAAATTGCACGAGTCATTCAGGGGGGTTTTTAGTGGGGAGTTTTTTTTTCTGGTAGGCTCGGAGCGAGTCCCACATAACTTCGATCGCGCGCGCGGAGTATGCGTCAGAGCATTTTTATCCTCCTGCCCTCTCCGTGGAGGGAAACAAAAAAAAAGGTTAGTCATACTACTGAAAAGCTTATGTTTTTTTTTCTTATGGCTGGTTTAAATGTATTAGTAATTAAGTTGGTCACTAAATTTATAAAAAAAATTGACGTAAAAACTGTAAACTTTTAACAAAATTAAGCACGCAAGCGAATAAATGGATTAGAATTCGTTCTATTTTTCTGGTAAGTCGGTTGCTCACTAAACACGTTTGGATATGAATTTTTTAGTTAAGTGCTTCAATTGATAAGCCGGTTGGCGGCAAGAATGCCTAGGTATTTTGCATATTCGCCTCTTTTTTCAAACTGTCAAAGTGGAGCTAAGACTCAAATTTAAAATTTGTCGAAAATGGTATGGTAAGAATGCTTGTGGAACATACAAAGTCAAAACTTCAGAAATTAACGTATAATGCAAGAGATTTTAATCTACGAAACAAATTCTTCTCTGACCTCTTCCGAAATCTCGCTAAACACAAATTAAAGTTATTAACTAACGAATTCGTTAAGTTATTGACCTTATATCTTTATTAAACTAGTGAGCTTACTACTAAATGCGCTTGGACACACAAGTTATTTAAAATTTAGTGAGTACTTAACTACTTAATACCTGTAAACGGTGCATTAGTCCTACGAAGCCCATAATTCCTTAAATAAAGTTTCATTCAAAACCTCAAACTCGCAGCTCTCACAGTTTCACTCTACTCAACATTTCTCAGACTCATAACGGTATTTTTGAAACGCTCGTATATACTTAAAGGTAGAAGAAATATGGGACAAACTATAGGTAGATAAATAAGGCTTTATTTATCTACCTTTACCTACTTAAATATAAGTGAAAAAACATATTTGACGACCGAGTGGCGTAGTGGTTAGTAACCCTGCCTCATACGCCGGAGGTCCCAGGTTCGTGTCCTGGCCGGGGCATTCATTTGTACGATAAATATAGATGTTTTTGTTCGGGTCATCGTTGTTTGTGTTAATAAATGTATGTTTATTCTGGGTTCCCCCCAGTTCGCTGTATGGTCATCCATAACACAACCTCTGCTTACTTCAGAGCCATACAGTTGGTGTGTCTGTGTGGGGGATTTATTTATATTTGCAAAAAGAATACAAAACTTAAATAACATTATACACAGGGCTAAAAGACCAAAAATCGGGTACAATTGCCACTTTGGATCTCTATCGACAAACCTGAAATATAAGCCGGAACTTTAGTGTCAAAACTTTCGTTTACTATTTTGGACCCATTTTTTTTTCATCCATATTAGTTTTTTTAACGTTACTGATTGACCTAAGGTATTTTGATTTTATATCATTTTCAGCTCTCTATGTACCTGAGGAACTACAACTTTACAAGGGTGGAGTGGCAAATCCAAAACAATGTGAAACCGACAATAAGAATGACACTAATCATGCAGTGACTCTAGTCGGATATGGCAAGGAGGACGGAGGTACATTACCATATTATGCTAAGAATAGCTGGCTTTTCTCGGGTAAAGAAACCAGTATAACCTGAACTCTGGCACTACTTTGTAATTTAAAAGTCGGGGAACTAAACATCAAGCTTGTTGTTGAGTTTTGAAAGTCTTTTTTTTACACCTTTTTTACTCAGTAAGCATAGATATCACTTTGTCACTCAAACTACCTATCAATTTAATTGTTTATTGTAATATTATACAAGCATTAGTAATTCAATACGAACGCTTATTATAAATGTTCTATTTCACTAAAACAGTTCTAAACTAGGCATTGCGTGAAATTATTTCAATTTTAAAAATTTTCAAATTTGACATAAAGTTTCATAAAAAGTTAACTTCAGAACTGTCTCCGTGAAATCGGGAATCGTAGTTCGTATTTATGTTGTTTGCAATGGTAACAACTGTAAATACGTTATCAAATGAGAAACTCCTCCTTTTTTTTAAGTCGATTACAAGGTAGCATGGAAGTCTCTTAGAGATTGCCGAATTGTTATTGTTACAGATAAGTGTTCTGAAAAGTAGAAACCTATTTACTCACTCACTCAGACAAAAATATTTACATATGTAATAATAGGAGCACAATAAAAACAAATAATATATATAAGGATATAGCTACAATGGACTAAGAAATAAAACAGACTTCAATATGAAAGTTTCACATGAGTTAAATAATCGGCACCAACTCAGCATAGTGTTGAAAGCTAGATATTCTGCCAGAATAATTTTTGACGTTTAAATTTTTAATCTCTAACCACTTTTTTTTAGTCATACATAACGAACCAATACATTTTTTTTCTACTTTCATGTTATACAAATTAATACAAAGGCTTAAAGATAAACGATTAAGAACCAAAAGGCAAATGGAACAAAACAACAATTGAAATAAAACACAACAAATTTATTTCTTGTTCATTTATCTTTATTAAAATGTGAGTTTTTCTTGATTTAGAACTTGGTCGTTTCAAACTCTTGTTTTTCTATCGTTAATGTACGACAAAAAGGTGCATGGAAACTCAGAAATTTATGAGAAAAAGAAAGTTCTGTAGGTTATATTTTTTACAACAACTTTTCAAAGAACTCTCCACCAACGTCTATACAAAGTTTCATGCATCTGAACGAATTTTCAAAGCGCATTTTCCAAAGGCCAATGCTGGAAGGCCAAAGAGGAACGCGGGCGAGTTCCAAAGTAACTCGCCAGCGTTCATCAGATATAACCTTTTTTTTTCGCCAAACCTTCTGAGTGGCCTAGTCCATATCGAAAAGTTTGCAATTAATCCATTAAAAATCTAAGAATTTTTAAATACAACTACGAATGGTGTTTCAGAGGACTATTGGCTCTTCAAAAATTCCTGGAATGTTTATTGGGGAGAACAAGGCTACTTCCGTCTCAGCACAAAGGCTAAATGTTTAGTTGGAACACACGTCGTCATTTCAGAAGTTTTGTAATCAATGACTATTTTTAGGCACGAACGTCATGGATTCGATGATATTAATATTGTGTTTAAATAAATTGAAGCGATACAGTAGATTTTTTTTATTTTTAACTGAACTTCATTTCCCGTCTCGAGTATAATCCCAGATTTACCATTTTATCCATTTCTTGTCCCACAAATAATCTTTGATTTAAAAAAGTGTCAATTTATGTTCCTATATTGCTAATAAACGAAAAGCGTATGAGATTATTTTTTTGTAATATAACACCAAAAATGTGCAAATCCTAAAAATTCGCCGTTCTTCGCTTTCCTCAAATATTCAGAATCTTCGGATCAAGATTCTAAATGTCAGAAATGTTAAAAAATCTTTGAGCATTTGCGAATCTGGTATTTTGAGAATCTAGTTTGCGGCGATTCTGGTATAAAGCTCTCAAGCGAAAAACTGATGTTTTTCGACGAGTCCAAACTAGATCCAGTGACTGAGAAAGACAGAGTCAATGAGCTAACAGGAGCTAATTTGCAAGCATTTCATGTGGCAGCCCCTGGACAAACCCTGTGGCAGTCCCATTGGTGAGCATGTTTTTTTTTTTTTTTTTTTTGTTCGCCTCCGCGGGAAGGGCAGGAGGATAAAAATGCCCTGACGCATACTCTGGCGCGATTCCAAAGTTATGTGGGACTCGTCCCGACGCCTACCAGGACCATACCCACTAAAAACCCCCTGTCGGCTCGTGCATTTTTGCCACTCAGCCTTCATCTGAGCGACGGCCAATTGGAGAAAGAGGCCGCGCTAGCGGGGCCCAGAAGGGGTCACCCGCTGGGATTACATAGCACTGAAGGTGCTCAAAGCACTGAAGGTGAATACATAGCACTGAAGGTGCTCAAAATGAAAATCAATAATTAAAACAAAAATTAAAAAATTGCAAAATAAAATTGAATTAATTCGCATTAACGTTAGAATTAGGATTTACGTTAGAATTAGAATTTACGTTAGAATTAGAATTTGCGGCCAGAAGGGCTTCGAGATCGGCTGACAGTCTGGTGGATGAGTACGCTTGCGCATTCCTAGGCCTAGCGACTTTGAACTTCGAATCTAACACAGGAGTAATATATGAGACTGAATCACGAACTAGAGGATTGGGATGGGTTTCGGAGCGTTTGAAGAACGCTTCAGAGAGTGTTTTGAGATGTTGTTGTACTGTAGGCAGTTCAAGATCTCTATGCAAGTCCGCGTTACGCACGTACCACGGTGCGTTTGTGGCCCGGCGGCAAAAGAGGTTTTGAACTACCTGCAGTTTGTGCAGGAGGGAGGGTTTGGCGTGGGCAAAGATTGGCGAGGCATACGTCATGACGGGTCTAACGCAGACCTTGTAAAGTGTACGTTTGTTTTTGAAGGACATTTTACTTTTTCTACCTAACATGCTATTTAGGCGGACTAAATAGTGACGAGCGAGTTTCGAAACTCTTTCGACGTGTGGCTTGAAAGAAAGCGTCGGATCTAGTGTGACGCCTAAGTATTTAGTACTGCGCTTCCAGGGGATGGGAATGCCTAACATTCGAACGTGGGGATCGCCATCGGGACGACGGCGTTTGTGGTCGAAGCGCATCGCAGAACTCTTTTCAGGGTTCACATCGATGCGCCATTGTTGAAACCATGCACCAAGGGCGTTTACGGCCTTTTGGAGTCTGGTTACAAGGTGCCGAACACTGTGGCCTTTGGTATAGAGTGCGGTGTCGTCAGCAAAGAGGGCGAGTTTGACGCCTTTCGGCGGGATGGGAATGTCGTTGGTGTACACGGTGTACAGCAGAGGGGCGAGGACTGAGCCTTGAGGGACTCCAGCCTTTATGGGACGAGGCGCAGAAAGCGTGCCTTCGTGTTTAAATCGAAACGTACGGTCTTTGAGAAACGACGCTATTAACCTGACTAGGCGATCCGGTAAGCCTATCTTGTAGAGTTTATAAACGAGACCGCTGTGCCAGACTTTATCGAAAGCCTTGGCTACGTCAAAGAAAACCGCGACTGTTTTATAACGACGCGGATAGAACCCGTCAAGTATATACTCGACGATTCGGTGGACTTGCTGAGGGCAGGAGTGTTTAGCGCGAAAGCCGAACTGATGGGGAATAATGAGAGGATCGCCATCCGTTGGAAACAGATGGTTCCGCATTCGAGAGAGTATGACTCTCTCGAGAAGTTTAGACATTGCCTTGAGGAGGCTGATGGGTCTGTGATTAGCCGGGACGTTCAGAGGTTTGCCCGGCTTGGAAATGCCTATGACTGTCGCTTCTTTCCAAGCTTTTGGAAAGTAGCTATGGTCGAAGCAGGCATTGAAAATGATAGCTAACAAGGTAAGCATCTGTTGAGGTAGGTGCTTAAGTGCGTGGTTGGAAATTCCATCCGCACCCGGAGCCTTTTTGGACTTTTGATTTCTAATGAGAAGCAAGATTTCGTCATTAGAGACTGTGACAGGGTCGGCGGTGATGGGGAGAGAGTCTCTGCGAAGGACTTCGTCCTCCACCGCCTGGATGTGTGAGGGATTAGCAGGTTGCGTACTGGGCGAGCATTGTGCGGCAATGCTGTCGGCGAAGCATTCGGCTTTCTCATCGACTTCGAAGGCAGTAGTGCCATCGGGACGAGTGAGAGGAGGAACGTGAGAGACGGTGTCTACGCGTAAGGCTCGGGCCATGCTATAGTACGCTTGGTGGGAGGGAGAGATATTCGCCATGAGATCGTTCATCTGAGCGTCTCGGAGTTCCGCGAGGCAAGACCTAACTTTACGTTGAAGCTGATTCGCAGCTGTTCTATAGGCGGGCGTGGGATATTTCTTGGCTCTCCGGAGAGCCGCGTTTTTAGCTTTAATAAGATTGCTAACGGCTAAGGGAAGCGTGGGTTTGCCTTGCTTAGCAATCTTTTCGTTGTCACTGATGGCTGAGTTGATAGCATCAGTGAGAGAATTTACTAATGAATCGATTTTATCCGGGCTATCTAATTGTTCGGGAGAGATCGCGAGTGGAGAGTTCGGAGCCTCTAAGGCTGAAACTAACGTATTTTTAAAACCTTTCCAGTTGGTAAAGGTCTTAGGAGATGAGACGTTATCGTTCGGCGGTCCTAGCACGAGGGAAACGGGGCGATGGTCGGAGCCTAGGTCATCGAGCGGTTCAATAGACCTTAGATCAAGATTGATTCGCTTGATAATTGCAAAGTCGAGGATGTCAGGAGAGTAGGACGGGTTGTTGGGATAGTGAGTGGGAGTGATGGGGGATATGACGTCTAGGTCAAGGGAGTTAGTGATGTCGAGGAGAGCGATACCGCTGGTGTTAGTCGATAGGCACGTCCAGTCAGTATGTTTGGAGTTAAAGTCTCCGAACATAATGACTGAATGGCCGAGGGCGAGAATGGCCTCAAAGTCGCTGCGGATTGGTCTGGTATGGTACCCCTAGGTACCTACCTACCTACCTACCCCTAGCTACCACTAGGTATGTAGATTGAAGCTATGATGATGGTCGGATGACCGGTCATAGCCAATCTACACACAGTGGCTTCCATGTTGAAGAGAGGAGGAGTAGGGAGAGGACAGCAGTGGAAGCCTCTTTTGTAATATATAGCGGTGCCGCCGAAACCGTCGGAGTTGGGCCTATCGTTACGAATAAACGCGTACTTAGGTATAGCGAATCCCCTGGAGTGGTTTGGAGTAAGCCATGTCTCCTGGAGAAGGAATAAGTCAGGTTCTTTGTTCTGAAGGAACAGTTTGATTTCGGGAAGGTTGGTGTTAAGGCTACGGGCGTTAAAAGATACTAGGGATAAGCCCTTGGGTTTAATACGACTGGACGCGGGATTCGCGGGTCTAGACATTATAATTTATTATTTACGAATTTATACAAATATAAAAGAATTTACAACGAACTTAGGAGCGAGTGATGCTCGGCTAAAGCAAATAAACGCTCTTGAGGAGAGCGGGCGGCTCGCAGTTTGCGTGCGAGCACGGAAATTTCGTTAATATCGACGTTTTGAATAACGTCGAACACGGTCTTCATGTCCTCAGCCAACGACGACTGAGGTGCGGATGACGGAGAAGGACGCGGCCCTACGGAAGCTACGGGAGCTGGGATGGGTCTGGAAGGTGCAGGCGGAACGTCCGGACGCTGCCTCCAAGACAGAGCCGGAGTAGGCGTCGGCTGAGCGGGCTTTGCTTCCGGGGGACCCCGGTTGCGCAGCGGCGGGAAGTTAGCGTGAGTGAGCGGCGGCGCTGGTTTAGGCGCGACCCTCTTAGCGGTGGAACGCGGAGCACGCGGGCAGCCCCTGTAGTTAGCTGTGTGACCAGACTGGCCGCACAGCACACAGGCAGGGGGGGAAGTGGATTCGGGAGTGCGAGTGCACTCCTTCGTTATGTGCGGATCCAGGCACTTAACGCACCTGGGTGGAGCTGAGCAGTTAGCCGCTGCGTGGCCGTAGAGCTGGCAGCGGTGGCACTGCCCAGGGTGACCGCGGGGGTTGGGACGCTCAACAGAAATATTTGAGAGTCCGCAAATTGTGCGAGCCTCTCTAAAGATCTCCCTCGAGTTGGGAGTATTCGACAAGATAACTAAAGCTAACGGAAAGCGCCTACCGCGGTTAGAGTGCATCTTGTGCACTGCTTCGGCCGGGAAACCCTGGGACTTAAGGTCCTCGAGGATTTCTTTATTCGCGAGCTCGAACGGGACGCCCCGTAGTACTGCGCGGATCTTACGCTCCTCCGGGAGGGCGTAGGTGTGGTACGCGATTTTATTTAACCCGAGCAACCTGGTAAACGCGCGGAAGTCGTCGACGGTCGCTACTTGGATTTTGATTGTATCGCCAGCGTTGACGGCTTTTAAGTAATTAATTTTGTGCTCTTTGCACAAGTTAGAAACCGCGGTCCAGCGCGTTTTTTCACGCAGGAAGACGGGCGGAGGGAGCTGAGGTTTCGGTGGGACGGGAGCGCAGCGCGTCGCTGGCTTCGATGGGACCGACGGAGACGCGGTCACTTCGAGTGACATGAGCGGCGCGGGGGCGGGTGTAGAAGACACCGGGGTTGGCTCGGGTGTTGAAGACACCGCGGCTTTTTTCGAACGCTTCCTGGAGCGTTTGGTAACTAATTGGAAGGCGGGCTCAGGAGAGCCGGTTAAGGTGGCGGCGACCGACGAAGCTTCGGACGCGGCGGAGTCTGAATCGCTCCCGGGAGCGGTACGCTTCCTACGAGATGATCGCGAGGATGAGACCGACGCGCAGTCCATATCGGATGGAACGGGAGACGCGGGAGAGCTATAGACCTGAGGGGTCTGGACGTTAGAGGCCTGAGAGGCTGGGGTTGGGGCCTGAGGGGCCGGGGACGCGTTAAGCGCTAGTACAGCTTGCGTAAATATGTCGTCAGAAATTGAAACACCCGACGCGGCGAGTGCTTGGGCGAACGCCTTCGCAATGTTAATGACGATTTGCTTATCCATTTGGGAAGGGGTTGGGACAATAATATGTAAAAATATAAGTATAATAAAAGATGCCTAGTTCCTAAAAACCTAGCAAAATCCAAACCTCCCTACCAGCGGTAGGGGGGCTGGGGAGAATAACTTAAAACTAACCGTAGTACGCCGAAGGCCGCTACCTAGAAACCTAAAAAAGGGTGCGCAGGTAAAGAGTTGACCGCGTTAGGGTCAACCTTTACCGACAGAAAGGACAGATACACACGAAAACACACAAATATGATAAAAATAAATATGAAAATAGGAGAAAAATAAATAAAATAGAGAAGAGAAATAAATAAAAATAAAAAGGACTGGTTCAGTACAAATTCGTTGTCACCGTTAAGTATCCTTTGCACTGAAACCAGACTACTTACGCTGGGCACAACACTGCACTCAGCACAAGCACAACACAACTTAGCACAGCACTTTGAAGACTAAGGGGCTTAGTCGCAAAGAAAAATCGCACTTCGAAAGCACTCAGACGGAGTAGAAAGACCTTGAAAACCGTAGCACGGAACCAGCACGCTAGACTGTGACGTCAGTAGACTGAGCGCCACGGAATATCGGGAAGGGACCAGACAACGGAGAACGGGGTCTTGCACGTCCGCACTGGGCGGCGGTCGGAGCGAGAATGGGGGTGAGCATGCACAATCAGTAACTAAATGTACTCACGCACGCAGTCACAGTTTACATAAGCTTAACGCACGCATAGGGCCGCGAACATATCATGTGAAAGTATCACACATTTCTGCAAGAACATTCAAATAATGTTTATGCTAACAGCTGCCTATTCATTGAAAAAATAAATTGTCCCTTTCATCAACACGCCTAATAATATCACGTTTTTTTTGAAAAATTATTTATCCAGATTATAAAACATATTTCTTAAATTATATTTATATATATGTTAGATCAAGCCCGCTGCTGAAAACAGTAACTTTAACTCTGCGCTATTAACGCTTGGTTAGCTTTGGCTGGACAACCTCTTTTGCGTTGTTTTCTTATGTTTAATTCGGGGATATGTTCAAATTCCACATTTATTAAAGTATGTTATTAAGGTCGCAATAGCCACATTATTTTGATTCCAAAATAAAAGGTTATGATTTATTGAGGGTTTACTTTTCACCCTTGAACACAATACAATTTAGTTGCCAAGTAATGAATATTACTTGTGCCCACAAATCTGACTTTAGGAAATTTATCGATTACTAAATAAGTAATGTTACATTCAGCCTCAGAATCCTCGTATACATAATTCTAAAACAAGTACTTTAGTAATAAAATAACAACCATATAGGCAATGAATTACGAATTCCGAATAATTGAATTTCGACATGAATAATCGGATTCACTCAAAACTTAATCTACTCGTAAAATCATAAAAGTATAAGGACTGGTGCTCACAAATCTTTTGGCAGAATCATCCCCATTTCAATAAATCCACCCTTTTTAAAGGATCTGTCAATGCTGGTGAGAAACAACTTAATTTTTTCAGTACCAGTGACGTATCTTTAAAGGTGCGGTAATTATACTTACTCCGTCTCCTTAAAATCACCAAATTACACGGGTCCACATTTTTTGAAGTCGGTTAAAAATATGAAATCTGAGTATGATTCAAAATCTATGCATTTTTGTTGAGCGCGCTTAAGATGTACTAAATGTCTGCATGAGGATGAGAGAGCCTTAAGACTAGTTTTTATTTTTTTACGATCAAATTTACTGTGCAATGTGTGAAAAGTCATTGCTTATAATGGAATTCAATTTATAAAATCCCAATAAAGGGGTTTTCTAAATTCCACTCGTTCAATTAATAGAGGCTCTCGCTACGGCTACTGATGAAATAATATCGGAATTTACTTCAGTTCGGCATAGCACCGGTGGGTCTTCAGTTATCTAATTAGTACGGAAGCGGGTCGCGTGAATTCTATACCGACAGTTGAATGGAATGTACGGGCAACACAACAAAGTATATTGTCTTTTAATAGTAAAAAAATCGTAATGAACCAGTTTAAATTCCCTACATTATTAATAGTATTTCTTTACAATTTTAAATTCAATGATGTAAGTTTGTTTGTATACATTTTTGTAAGATATTTTAATTAATTGTGTTTACGTTATGGGTATATTTTATAGGCACGACAATTTAGAATTACGGATCAAGTGTTCCTCGACGTGAACAGAGAAGACAAACTCCTGGGAAGAGTAGTGATTGGGTTGTTTGGAGATTTGGCGCCAAAAGCTGTGAAAAATTTCAAAGTTCTCGCTACTAAAGGTGTAAAGGGAAAAACTTACAAGGGGACGCATTTTAACAGGATTGTTAAAAGGTTCATGGTGCAAGGCAAGTAAAGTTAAAATAAATATAATCAATATATTTGTCTTAAGGATATTTTTGATCTCAATTTATTTAGATATTACATAACATTGGGACTATTTAACCAGGGTCCTCAGAATTTTGGATGTAATAAAGGTTTTTGTTATAACTATCAGTTGTCCGATATAATATTGTCATAATATATTGACACATAATACATAGGTACTAAATGTTACAATATTGCTGATTGAGACTTCAACAATACAAGTCAATTATATGATATCGATGCGCATACTCCTTTTTCAGATAGTTTCGCCACACGCACACATAAAAAGTCCTTGACCAAATAAAACACTTTTTAACCGGCTTTATTACGTTTATATATATTTCTATTAGACTTAAACCGTTTGGGTGTCTTTACAGACACCGAGGTCACAAAGAGGTGATCCGGTATAAAGTGTTTTATTTAATATAATAGTGAAAACTTAAAGGAATATTAACTGCTAGATCGTTTTAAAATCAGTAAAAGTTATTTTTCAATTAAATCTTCAATAAAATAAATAATAAATACCCAGACAAACACACCAACTGTATGGCCCCAAGGTAAGCAAAGCTTGTGTTATGGATGACCATACAGCGAACTAGGGGGAACCCTGAATAAACATACATATATAAATACCAATACAAAAACTATGACCAGAAAAAAAACATCTGTATTCATTACACAAAAGAATGCCCCGGCCAGGACTCCAACCTGAGACCTTCGGCGTATGAGGCAGGGCTACTAGCCACTACATCACTCGGTCGTCAATTAAATGTCATCGCAATACCCGAAACAGTTTAAAAACTGTTTTCATCTTGGTTTTAAAACATATGGTAAAGTTTATAAGAAGCTTGGTGTGGGTTTTGATTCACGGACAATAACTTTTCAGAGACAAAAGGGTATCCCGAATTTGTCACCACTACTTTATTATTGTTTAGAAATAATACGCATTATTACCGTGCTATGTTACAATTAGGAAAACAATTACTTATTTTATAATAATTAAACATTTTAGGTGGTGACGTAGCATCTGATGATGGCACCGGCTCTATAAGCATTTACGGAGACACCTTTCCTGATGAGAATCTTGATACTCTACATTCTGTAGCAGGATTTGTTTCAATGGCGAACAAGGGTAATAAGTTTACCATAGTTATTTAAACATCTAACATTGGTTATCCCACTTTAATTATAGTGTCTTTCACAGGAAAAGATACGAACGGATGCCAGTTTCTAATAACACTTACGCCAACACCATGGCTGGACAATTTGCATACGGTCATTGGTAAAGTGAGTAATTTATGTACTTACAAAATTATCAAGATATTTCGTCGATATATCGAAGCTAATTGCAAGCAATGACAACCTTTACTAATAGTCTGTTCTTATTCTCATTGTTTTGTGATCATTTGATTTAAGTTTAAACTTTAAGTTTCCCATCTTTATTTAGAGCGTGAATTTTTTTCTTTTTGATATGTAGTTAACTCCAATTCTCATCGAGTGATAAGCACATTTAGTCGCGCTTGTAGCAAATAAAGAGATTACCGTATATGAATATTAGCAATTAAGAATAGATTGTACCACGACTACAATCTATTCTTAATTGCGATAGTGCGGATCCATCTTACACTGATAACATTTTTATAAACTCCTACTGACTTCCACCGCCAGGTACTGCAAGGTCAGAACGTGGTGCATATGTTGGAGCAAACGCCAGTGGACGTAGACTACCATCCCACGCAGCGCGTCTACATCGCAGACTGCGGCGTCGTTCCCACGCCCTCGCCTTTCTACATTTCTGATGACCCGCATGAGTAAGTGGGACATTATGTCCAATTTCCAGTACATCCGAATAACCTTGTGTGTTTAAGAGTATGATGAAATCTTGAACAGCGCTCAAAAGCTGGGTCTTTTCCCGGAGTCAAAAGGGAAAGACTAAACATTTATTATTTAAGCATGTATTTGTTGTATTTACAACTACGCCTGCGAACTTTAAAGTATTCTAAGAATTCTGTTTTATACCCAGTTGATATTCAACCACATCATACAATAATATGGATTCAAATTCATTCGGAATCGTGTTTCAACTGTAACTCTACTGCCAACATAGTATCATGACGCCGCAATCTTTTTTTCTGTTTTCAGATACCTATTGAAGCTAGTATGTTTGGTTATTGATAACTCAGCAACAAGATTTTTTTTTTTAATTTCAGAAGCCTTTTTACTCGTAATTCCAATAAGATGTATTTATCGTCTGAAAATATTTACAAATGATTATGTTATGATTTATTGTAATCGTTAGTAAATGAATTATGTACTTACCTAATCTTTTGAATTCGAATAATCTTATAAATTGTTACATTACTAGATAATTATTATAAATATTTTCACGCCTGTTAAGGTTGAATATGATTGCATTTCCAAATTATTTAAGACCATTTTAGTTATATTTTGACCGTGTTCAGCGTATAAAGTTTGTTTCTTTCTTCTTCTTTCTTAGACTAACGTGTGCCAAACTTCGTAAAGGACACATTTTTATGTTTGTTTTCAATATATTTTTTAACTTTGTCGGCAAACGAGCACGGGTTCCACCTGGTGCCCATAGAAACCATTAATCGTAGATGTTATTTATTAATTATATAGTTATTTATTGATGATCGTTTTATCGACATTGTCGACTATAGGCTTAAGTTGTAATTCCTTTGATCCAGTGACTACGCTGGCTATTCCCGCCCTTTGCCTGGGACACAACCACGCAAACGTGGCATACATTTAAACATACTGTGAGATTACTGACTGAACCTTTTGTGTTCTTTCAACTCATAATTTCGCTTTCAAAATCCTATGAAAACGGTGCGGACTTATAGCATTGTGTAATCCGTACTTTTGAACTTTGAGTTTGCAACTTTCATGTTTAACCGAAAAAATAAGATATATAAAATTATATGGTTAACATATCTTTAAAATATGGCGTAATCTGAAAGAAACCTAATTTATTTAGACCAATAATGTATACATGATCAGCAATTTTCAGCAGATTCAATTTAGCCTAAGGTTGATTTTTTTTGTACCTTACCTTTACTGATGCTAATGAAATCCAACTAAAGCAAGTGAAGTCGCGCCCCGTTTTTGGGTTTTGTTTTTTTTTCTCTTCTTTTTAGAGGCTTTTATCCTTGTGGATATATCAGCCCCATCATACCCTAATTCTTAATATTATCTAAAAAACGAAGAGATAATGATGATATTACCATGTTTTTGGTTTACACATCGTAGTGTGCGAGTACAGGCAAAAAATTTGCGACTATAACGCCTATTGAAATATAAAGCAACTAAAAGGGGCTATTAAGGATTATTAGGGATTATTCTTCATTTGTATGTTTATGGTCAGGTGGTACCTAACTGAAAAATTTGTACTTTTTCCAGCTTGTGGTCCTGGATCAAAGCGTCTGCGGTGCCCCTGACGATGTCCTTCTCAATACTCGGCTTCTTCCATTGGATGATAAGGAAGATGGATATTTAACACATTAAGTTTTTTTGAAACATAATTACTATTAACTGTAAGTTGTGTAACCATGGGAGATGAAATAACAGATGTCGAACTCATTGGGTAAATTGTTTAATAATCTTTATTCGTATAAGTTAATTATTACAATATTTACAGTTTTATTATAAAAATAATAGATTAAATTGTTAATTACCTTATACATGTATTTTTATTTTGAGCGAAAAACATAGTTATGTTAATTGCTTATGAGCTAAAGAAAAAGTAAGTATTTTAAAAAGGTACGTTAAAATATCACATTTTAGTAACTAATAATAAATTCAAGTTTATAAAAACGACTATTATTAAATAAGTGCAGATCTCACTCACAATCATACACAAAGTCACAAGGTGTACATCATTCTAAAGTATGGACCAGCATCGATTTCAACTGTGTTCATATTGTTGATACTTTCCAAGTAAAGTACTTATGAATCTTAAGGCAGAGTGCTTTTATAAAAAATTGCATTAATTCTGTATTCAAATATTACTTTCGCTTAGTTTCTGAAACCAGCGAGTACTCTATTTAAGGATTTCATTCTACTTGCCTTAGGGCACTTAAGGAATAATATACCATTAGAACAAAAGCTACTCCTGATGAGGTTCACGGTTAACAATATGAAAAAGAAGGTATCTTTTAAACAACGACCAATCTTTCACTAAAAACACACAGTCACGTTTAAAACCATTTGTAACTTTCAAAAACATATCTCTATCCACCATGAAGCAGTCATTTTAACATCAGAACAACAGCGACAACAGCCGCTAACACCCCGGCTCTGCAGTCACTGGCGCGGCCAGCAGCCGGGGTGTCGGCGGCGGGCAGCTGCGGGGATGTGCGGCCGCATGCGCGCGCGCAAGACGCCCACGCGCGGCACACGTCGCATGCCGTGGACGGGATGGCGGAATAGAATACGCGGGCGCGGTGACCTGGAGTAAGAGTGAACAATACAATTTCCAGATGATTATAAACTAAGTTAAGCTTGAGAAATGGATAAAGGTTCCAGATTCACTCTGGAATAATACAAATACTTTAACTGGGTCTCCCAGGCAAGACCATAAAACGGCAGTTCGAAGGTATAATACTCTTCGGGGAATCCATTCTTTTGAAATTTATGAAGCTTTTTCTGACTTTTTAACAATTTTCGACCGCTGAGCTTATTTTGGCGATAAAATAATAACTAAGTCAGATAAATACTTTTCTTATTACCCAGCTAATAATAATTAATAATCTTATGCCAGTAACCAAGGTTCATAGTGTCAAATTCCTTAAAGTTTCGCAGTAACTTGTAATTGACAATATCATTCCAAAATGCGAGTTTCAAAATTTTAAGTTTTTAGGTTCTGTACCATTTGAACCAAAATTTAGGTTTGATGCATCTGTGATAGGTCAGTTAATTTACGGTAAACAGCGGATAACTAAGGAAGTTTTAAATAATTTTGGTACAAGATGTTATTAAAAATTGTTTTATTGCTAAAACACCTTTAAAACTTTTTAAACTAAGTTAAGATGTAATAAGTTTATGAGGTAAGGCGTGTTGGTCGTAAACACCAGTTTGTTAGCTTCTGCTAGACCCGGCTAAGCTCTGTTGACATCTCGCTAACAAAGCGTTATTTTCAAAATGTTAATATCGATCGATCGATAACCCAGTTTAGTAAGAAGAGGTAATTTCTCAACGATGTACTCACTGGAGTCAGCCAGGTCCGTGAGCGTGACGGCGGCGGGGCGCGGGCGCGCGGCCGGTATCGCACGGGGCGCCGCCAGCGTGGCGCAACGCTCGCCGCGGCCCACCAGCAGCCACGCCAGCACGCGCGACCCGCCGTGCGACAGCCGCGCGGAAACCACGTGTCGCAGGGACTGTGGGGCAGGGGACGGTGTAAGTGGTAACGCAATAAAATATACTAGTAAAGGTTGTTTTAAAAGCGAATTGGGGAAAATGACAAGTTTTTCAACACAAATGCATTAAAACTAAACAAAATGCTTGTGTTAATATGTTATTGCTCCATAAAAGGACTCGTCCACTGACCCAGGGCGGAAATTTTCTCCGAATTTTGACTTCTTACTTTTAATTTAAAATACTGTTATTTATTTAAGCGAAAACTATTACTTTAGATAAGACTAGCAGTTCATTTTTCATATCCTGTATATTGTTGTTCATTTAAAGATTTATTTTTAGAACTTCAATTACAAATATGAATTTATTGCATAATTTGATGTTTGTTATTCTGAAAACTTACCGCCAACTCAGTAACAGTATGTATATCGGCGAGGTAGCCGGACGGCAAGTCCACTGTCATCAGCGAGAGTCCGCTCTGCGTGTCGTTGCCTTGTGGCACAAATCTTGAAATATAAGAAAAACAATTGATGTTAGCTTGAATAATAATAGAAATATGCTTCTAATTAAGCAATCACTAAAAAAGAAAGGAAGTAAAGATGAGGAATAAACTTAGTGATTAAGATTTATTAAATACGACCTCTATGCCTGTATTTATTTGAATCATAATTGTATTTTACTATAATAGTATTCGCCCAATCCAAATAGAAAATCGCAGCATGGGTGCGGCTGGTGTAACCATTGCCTAATAGTTCTAGGATGGAGATTGTTCATTTGTTTCCCCTAATAATATACATGCAGTCGTCGCTTACCCAATACAAATAGAAAGCTGCAGCCTGTCTTTGGTTGACACCTGATCGACTCTAGGATCGAGGATATATCTTGGCCACGCCGCCGTCACGTTGGTGTATCCTTTAGCCTGCAGTCCCAGGATCGCCATCCCGCGCCCTTCCGTGGTGGCGAATGCTGAACGCGCGTTGCGGATCTGTAAT
Organism: Marasmarcha lunaedactyla; assembly: GCA_923062675.1. NCBI lineage: Eukaryota > Metazoa > Arthropoda > Insecta > Lepidoptera > Pterophoridae > Marasmarcha > Marasmarcha lunaedactyla. The sequence goes on along the minus strand of OV281346.1, from coordinate 18,980,893 downwards.
TGAATATATTTTTGTAAACGATTCTAGAAATGGGATGAAGTGTTGGTCATTTGTTGTTGCTCTTGAATGATTTGAAATTAGTATTAAAAAACGTTTTTCAGGAGTCTTTTAGACTTATAGTCCTATACTAATTTTCTTACGACCACAGGCTCTTCTTTAACAGAATCATTAACGAAATATATGTTTTGCGAAGAAAATAACTCCTCGAGTATTTGGTGCAGTTACTTTAATTTGTTAAACCAAATTACATATTTATATACAGTTGCGCAACAAGTAATATTCTGATAAAGTAATAAAACAAATCGTACATCAATCAAGTTTCCACAATTAATAACGAAACACGGAACTATGAAACACGCATCAAATAATTAATAACGACAATACAAAAAAATACATAATAGAATCAACAACACAACAAAAGTAAACAATTTAAAAAATAAGCTGCTGTTCAACTTATCAATATTACTCTTATTTTTTTTCTGTAGATATTTAAGTCAATAGAGAACTTTTGGTTATTATTGTCACAGACTCTATAAAAATGTATTAACAGTACAGTTTGTTTTTAACAAGGGGAACACTCAATAAATGTTTACTCCTTAAGCTTATACGAGGACACCTTATTGTACATTTCTTAAGAGAAAGGGTGAATGTAATTATTGACAGTTTTAAATAAGAAGATCTGGTCTCTGTCGCTGCGACGGTTTCGCAAAGACTAGTTTGTAACAATCTTATCATAATGATTTTTACAATGTAAACATCTAAACGACATAAATTTGAAAAACTATACTACCAGACCTAGCTTTGGTAACTGTTAAACACCGATTAGATTTGTATTGTATTGTACCTATTAATATTTTTAATACAATTCACAAATCAATAATTTGCCAAATTGTATTAAAAAAATATTTAATGACTATTTTTGATTATTTCAATGACAAGTTGGTACCTGTGTAATTATAGTTGTATTAATTTAAGATGGAAATTTTATTGTAAAATGTGATGCTACTAACATAATAATATGTAAAAGACGATTATTTGGTAAATTGATATTTTTATAGGTCCTTACATATGAAATTGGCGGTTTGTCGTACTGGCCACTTTGATCTGTTTCTTTCTTTGGTTAAGAATTCTAATTTCAAATTTATACAGCTATTTACTCACGCATTTGTGTTTGGAAATCCGTAATTCATTTGTTTTTCCTTTTTTTGGTTGCGGATCCATCGCAAACCACGTCCGAGTTAGCTGTAAGCTACGGTGTTAGTGACAAAACTGTTTTAATCCACTTGAAAAAGCTTGATAGGTGGGTACTCCATGAATTGAGTGCAGCAAACCGACAAACGTGCGTCGACTGCTGCGTTACATAACTCAACCGGCACAATAATGAAAGGATTATAAATCTAATCATTACCTGTGATGAAAAGTTGATCCTGTACGACAATCGGAAACGCTCATCGGAATGATTGAACCCTGGCGAACCAGCCAAATCCTGCCCCAAGCGAAAATTGACTCAAAAAAAGTTACTTGTGAGCGTTTGGTGGACTAGTGCCGGTGTCGTTCACTACAGCTTTCTTAAACCTGTAGTGCTTGATTACCGCAGATGTCTATTGTCAGCAACTGCAAACCATGATGAAAAAGCTAGCTGTGAAACAACCGAGGCTGGTCAATCACTCTAGGCCACTGCTGCTTTAGGACAACGCTAGACCACAACAGACGGCTACTTTACGGATACTTTACTTTACTTTCCTTATTATAATAACATTTGAATAGTAGATTCTGCATCTTAGTTCTAATTCTTAAATTTTTTTCCGAAACCTTCCTTTTATTCAATTTAGACTCAGTGGTTGCAATTAGTAAGTCAACAAGTTTTATTCCCCCAACAGTAATGTGATTTTTGATGAAAAATAAATTGCTACCTTTATTTTTCCGCTTTGAGCTTAATCTCCGTATTTGTAACTGTGGGGGAATAAAGCTGCCCTCTACGAGTCCAATGCAGAGCCCAAAGCCAGTCCTGGCAGACCTGTCGGCACCAATTTATTTGGAGTGAGTCGGCATCGGTTTCGGCTTCCCCATCTCCAAGAGATGAGGCCGTTCCGACCATACCGTCATCTCTACTACCTTTGTTTTGATATTTTTGGCCTGCCAGACGTTTTATCTTTGCGCCTCCACATCGGACGTGATTGTCCAAAATTTCCGCTGATGATTTAAAGCTACCTGACTCGAAGTTTTGTAATCCATATAAAAATTTGGGGGCAATATGCAAAGCTTTTAAGACCAAAGAGACCTTAGCAGTACGCTATTGATGCCCTAGCTAGTGCGTCCCATCGCTTGCGCACCGGGCATATCTGGCGGGTGTGGTGGGCCAGAAACTACAATTTCTACCGTCCGATTTCAGCTGGGGAGGCCTTAAAAGACGCGGACTGAGTGTCAAAAGGTGACCAATGTGAGAAAACACCGGGTGTCTACAAACATTTTGAAATTTCAGTCAAAAACCGAAGTTTATGATAAAAAGTCGAAAAGTTAAGTAAATATTGCAAAAATCTCAACGGTTTACCAACCGATTCGCGTGAAAAAGGTGTCAAACGACGCGTCTAGTGGTCAGAAAGGTAAAACAGTCGAGATACACTACCAAGTTAGTATAAAAATTTCTGAGCAAAAATTAAAAACTGTATTTTTAACAAAAATTTAACTATTTTTATTTATTTTCAGGTACCGGTTTCAGCAGCCTCAAGACTTTAGACGCTATTGATAGCTTGTAATAAGCGCACCAACAGGACGAGCAAAGAGAAATTTAAACGACGGCGATATTATGGAAAACAAAATTTCAGTCAAATTTTGTTGTATGAAGACTATGGAAACCCAGTACTGGGTATATCAACTTTTTAGTGAGAATTTAAAGAGTTTATTTAAAAAAACTAAAATTTTTACAGTGATTTTTGGAAGGTGACCGATATGCGAAAACACCGGGTATCTACAATCCACCGTACTTCCCGGACCTCCAAAAGATTACCATTTTTTTACAAATTTGGATAACTTCTTGCAAGGAAAAAAATTCAACTCCGATGGGGCAGTCCAAAGCGTCTTTAAAGATTTTATTGATTCCCGTCCGAATGGCTTTTTTAGTAAAGGTATCAATGAACTACCTATGAGATGGCAAAAGTGCATAAATAGCTATGGCACATACTTCGATTGAATAAATATATTATTATTATTTTTTTAATAATTTTTTGTTCCTCCCTTACAAAACGCCAATTTCATATGTAATGACTTAACATGTGTGTAATATTTTCTATAAGTATTGTACATACCTTCTAAGTTAGATATGGATTGAACTGTACCTATTATAATCCAACATTTGTAAAGTTGTGCAAAAAATTAACCCATATTTGTACAAATAAATTGATTTTGATTTTTGATTTTGATTCAAACAAGAGACAAGTCAGATCAAGCTAGCCGCGCAGTAAAGGGCGGCTATTCTTTCTACAAGTTTCACTTCGGTTTAGTCACCGTGGCATGGTGCGATGGCTCCGTACTTACTAATTTAGTGTTTATAATAAGTGACTTGTCATCTTCGATGGTGAACTGCCGCAGCTCTTCAGAACCCGTGACGTTGACTGAGATGCGCAGTTTGCTAGATGTTCGAGTTGCCTCCGCGTACTGGGCTAGAGCGTCCAGCTGAAATTAATATTAAACATTAGATCAATAAGAAACAATAAAAAGGTCAAAGAATGCTATTGATAAGAAATGATAATAATGTATAACTAAAGGTCTTTCAATAAAAAGCCAGCTGGTCTGGATCAAGAAAGTTAAAAAAATTAGGCATTGTCACAGATGGCATTGATTACATGTATAAATTAAAACAAATTATATGCCTTCGCCGTTAAATGCTGCGTAATACCTATGCATTTTAAATTCAATATATTTAAAAAAGAATACATTCTTAAAATTTCACGATTCAATCTATTAAATAAAAAACTTTTTAACCGTGACTACAGTACCTGTAAGTACCGAAACGTCGAGTTATAAAACTAATTATACGCGACAAAATCCGGTTAAAAAGTGTTTTTATTTAATATTACATAAATATTTATTTTTAACTTTCAAAATTTAGATGTACCTACAAGACATAGTACCCAAAGTATGCTCTAACAAGAACTAAATTTAAACGCATCATACCACTTCAGGATCCTGATCAGCCAGCTGATTGGCTTGCAGCAGGAAGTTAGCCACGGGTGCCGCCTGGTCCGTCAGCCGCAAGGTCACCATGGTTCTGAGAGCGAAGGCCGCGGTGGAAGCTTCCAGAGTGTTGTCTCGCAGCCAGGGGTTACGCCATTCTGAGCCTGATAGCTTGCGGGACCAGAACACGCTGGTTTCTGGGAGAGTAGCATAAAGGAAAATCACGATGGATTTCGCTTTTATTTGAATTTTGAAAAATATTTTGGTCTGACTATTTAACATGATTTATGCATAGTTCAGTAAATTTTTCAATACGATAACGTTCTACTTATGTAAACTACTTGAATTGTAACTTGAAATGTGTAAATAACCGTATCAGGCCATTAAAAGGAAAACACGCAATGTAACACTTGAAGGATTTTACGAAGCTCAATGTACGATATTTACGAAATTGATGACACTATCTGCCCTTGTTTGCCATAATTTTGATGGAAACCTTCGCCAAAAAGTAATTAAGTTCTTTATCGGCCAGTTGCTGAATCTCTTCCAAATTTCGTAGGTAACAGTATGCTGGTATGAGAGGCCTTAGTTTTTCCATATATTAACAATTTACATATGGAAAAATATATATCTCAGATACCAGCTACACATAAGTGCTGAAGTTTAGAAAGAATGTTTGTATTTAATTACTATAAGGTTTTAGTTTCAAATGCCCTATTTTTGAACCACTTTTTTATTTATTTTTAACTTTACCTGTAGTATTAGCAAACTTGTCCATCATTTGCAAGACGTCCTGCGCTAACGGGTGCCTGGCCGCAGCTAACGCGTAACTCGCCACAGCGAGGGTGTAGGGATCTTTCATATCGGTGACGCTTCGGGCGAGGAAGTCGATCGCCTTGTTTACTGCGTTCGTGTAGAGGTTTCCCTGAGAAATACGTTAATTATGTGACTGTTTGTTGGCCATTGATTCATGGGAACAAAAAGATTCGTGGAATTATACATAATTCTGTTTTTAATTTTTAATTGAATGATGGTAATTACAGTAAAATCGGAACTTCTTAATATTTTTAAATCATACAATATATTTTGTGTAAACATATATTTTCTGAAATAATTTTAGGCGATTTTGCACACCTAATGACGTTCTCAATTGATTAAAACCCAAACAGAATCTTTTCGCAACTGACGCAAAAAATTATCTCACCTTTTGCGCCCTCAAGGCTAAACTAACATGTGCCACCAGAGCAACCCTGGCCTGCGCATGCGGATCCACCACGACCTTCGGGCTCCCCCAATCCCCGGCCGCGAGCTGAGTTCTCTGCAACCAGCGCGCTGCATCGGCCGCTGCCACTGGAGATACCTGGACGTAGCGCAACCCGCGGCTAAGCCATTTGCAGGAGACGGCTGTCATCCTAGGAAGGGAGGAATAGAGTAAACTGAAGTGAGGTTACTAGGAAGTTTTGTTTAAAAGAGACGTTATCACATGAGTTTGGCATTTAGGTGGTATTTTTTAATAAGACATATAACTGTGATTTTTAGCACTGGTCACGTGCCACTTACCACACATCGCCTTCAGAGCCACTGGTATCAATGGAGAAGGAACCGTCTGGTCTCCGGTACGCCACGAGGCGCTGGTAGCCCAGCGACGCCTGCTCGCGCAACTCTTTGTTCAGAGCTGCTTGATTTTGATCTGTTGCCTACAAATTATAATCGTTACTGTATAGTTATCAGACAAGACATAAAGAAAAAAGATGGACTGTACTTAGAAAACTAATTGCTTTTTCATTTATATTTTGATTATAAGTACATTTATGACGCATGTCCCACAAGACTGTTTTCTTTATTAAATTCATATTGATTAGTTGCCAAATTATTAAGACTTTCATTACAATAAATAATCGCTACTAACATCTAATAGGCAGTGTTGCGAAGAAACAATCAGAAAACAAACCTGCAAATAATCCAACAGCACGGCCGCCCTCGCCAGCGGCCTCACAGCTCTCACAGGCGTCACCGCGGGCGGAGGAGGAGCCCGTGCGGCCTGCACCGCCGGCGCTAGCACGTCCCCGGCCGCCTTGAGCGTGGCCCCGGACAGCCGTGTCCCCGCCGGCGCCCACAGCGTCAGGTTGCTGTGCGCCACGTTACGCCGAGCGTCGAGGAGACCCCATGAGTAGAAGTCTTCTTCGTAACCTTCCTGTATATAATTAAAATTTTGGTATCTTAAACATTTTTATTTGTTTTGGTTAGAAGATAAACATTATGAAGGAAAAGATTTGCAACTTAAATATATTTCTAGACATCACAGAAACGGACACAGACGGTCTTGAACCGTCAACCGTCAAAAAAAAACGTTGCTTTTTTGTTGTGACCAGGTATTTTTCGTTTTAAGACGTAACTAGTTAAAATCTTAATGTTTACATCAGTGAAATTAACTATCGGAGTGTTCGTACTTATAGTGAATTAATATTTAATGAACCTTATTGTCTACAACAGTGCTGATTTCTCCAAAAAAAGTTCATGTTCTGTGATTCTAAAAGTGTTTTATAATTGAGCGTAAGCGCCGCGTATTCTGTGGCGCATAAGCCCTTTTCGAAGAGACTGTGACGCACGCAACGTAGTTGCGTGGAGACTTTACCATACCCCGCAAATACAATAAGGAAACATTCGGACTATTAAGTATTTTTCTAATTCTCGCACTATACACAAGACATTCTGCCGCGATATGGCAGCTAAATGCGCTGGATGTCCTAATCAATTAAGAGGGATTCATTTTTTAAACTGCTCTAGATGCAATGACAAGTATCATTATTCCTGCATGAACTTTAGTGAGGAGGAGTATTGTGGATTCTCGAAAAGCTTTAAAGATCACTGGATGTGTCCTTCTTGTCGGTGTAAAGAAATACTCCCGTGCGCACTACCGCTACCCCTTGCACCTCTACGATAGCAATCTGCACGGACTCTGCATTGCCTCACGACAACGTCACTTTACGAACTAAGCCGCGAACTACTGTATCTACGAATAATTGTAACTGTGTTTCAGCCGAAAACATCAGAGAAATCATAAGAGAAGAGCTTAGTAGACAATTCAATAATCAAATAAGTGATATACAAACTAAAGTAACTAACTAAAGTGAGCCGCTGTCTTACTTCAACGCGGAGTTTGACAGAATTAAAACGGATAACGATAATCTTAACGCTGCAATTAGTGAGTTAAAGCAGATAATCAACAACTACGTGCTGATATTCAATATTGTAGTAGAATAGCTAAAATAGACACCAATAGCCCTATTCCTTCGTTATATATTAGTACGGTTTAGTAGGCGCCGCTTGAGGGATACCTACATCGCCACAGTCGCTAAATATAATAAAAACAATCCAGCGAACAAACTAAACACTAGCCACCTCGGCATCGGAGGTAACAAAAAATCAGCAGTGTACGTCAGCGAGCACCTGACCCCGGAGGTGAAGTCTCTGCAGGCCGCGACGCGCCGCAGAGCCAAGGAGCTGCAGAACAAGTATGTGTGGGTGCGCGACGGGAAGGTGTTTGTCAGAAATCAGAAACCACCAGCCACATCCACGTCGAAAACGACGAGGTTTTAAAAAATACTTCCTTGGGTATGCTCTGTTTCCTTCCAGTAATATAATTTAACATAATTTGAATTAGTAATCACAGCTACCTTTACTCATTCGACCTTTTGTTCGACCTTGTGATTTATATTGCAAATTTTACTTAATAATTCGATGTGTAAGCTCTCTCAAACACTCTCTCAAATTGCTATTTTTGATTATTGAGGATTTTTTACTTTTCTATTATTAACGTTGTTTTTGATTGTAAAATTAGTTAACATAGTATTTTCAAATGGTAGCATTGTACATACTTTATGAAATTTAACAGCTAACATCTTTCAACTGTTATTAATTTTCAAAGAAATAATTATTCTACTTCTAATTACCTCTCGCTACTTTTATTTGACATTCTATTGACGAGATGTATTTGCATTTAATGTTTTTTGTTGGGTGACGATTTGAATTTGAGTCCTTGCTTTATTTCATTAAAAAATCACTTTTTACTCTTAATAATTGTATTATATTTTCTTTAACTATAAACTAGGTCTCTTTATTATTATGATAAATATCTACTATCGGAATGTTAGAGCTCTAAGAACTAAAACAGTTGATTTTTTTAATAATATGGTTTGTATTTTTATTTTTATTTCATTTTTATTGGATAACAAAAAGTGTACATAGTTATACAGTTTTACTACAGAAGACATAGTTAACCTAACACCATTTATATGCTATCACATATAAGTAATAAAGCGCTTGTTTTATGTCACAAACAATAGAGGAAAATCCCAAATCCCAAAAAAAAAAGAAAACACAATGCACAAATCCACATTATAACTAGCCGGGTGTATGCATCACTTTCGTGGTCAGTTCTTCAAACGAGAGCTCAATATCGAAAACAGAACGATAAAGAAGCTCACAATATTAGTTAAGCCAGTAGAATACAAATGTTATTCCAGGAATCGCCCAAAAACGCTTCGAGAAAACAGAAAAGAATGTATATTATTTGGAGTCAAACCATTTGGAGGATATTACCCGTTTAAATGTTAATGGACTGGAATTGAATAAATCCAAATCTACAGAATCCGCGAGTGCATTTAGGTAATTACACGCTCTGACAAAAAAAGAAAATTTCCTATAATTGGTATTACTGTACTGTACGTGCAAAAATACTGGAAGTCTAACGGATTTTGTGGGTACACGAAGATTGATGTTAGAAAGAAGATATGGCGAATCTACTTTTGACTGTGCTATTTTAACTAAGAGCGAAACATCTGCTATCTTACGTCTTTCTGCAAGAGGCAAAATATTATATGATGTCGCTTACACCTCGACTCATACAGTTTATCATAGGTTTTGCTCTTAAACTGTAAGTACCTTAAGAACTTTCGCTGGATTGTTTCGAGTCTGCTGACGTATACGTCATATTGTGGATTCCAGATCTGAGAACAATACTCGAGAGTGCTACGCACTAAACTACAAAATAGTATTTTAACAATTTTGACACTTTTGAACTGCGAACACGTTCTTATTATGAATCCCATAGATTTATTGGCTTTCTTGGCAACATGGTCTATATGTTTTTCAAATGTTAATTTAGAGTCAAGAATTACGCCGAGATCCATTATATCATTGACTCGTTGAAGATTCTGTTCTTTGATATTGTAGCAAAATAAAATATACTGTAATTTGCGAGAAAAAGTTATTAAGTGATATTTCGAAACATTTAAATCCAAATTATTCTGGAAACTGTATTTCTGAAATCTTGTTAAATCTTCTTGAAGGTGCATGCAATCGTCCACTGACCTTATTTTTCGATTAATTTTCATGTCGACAGCATATAGAAGAAATTTTGAATTACGGAAACACGAAATGACATCATTAATGAAGATATTAAATAATAACGGGCTGAGTAATGATCCGTGTGGGACTCCAGAGGGGATCGAGCGCCACAAAGATTGCTACCCATTTAGTACAGTAGTAGTAGTAGTAGTACATTTAGAACAGATTGGGATCGAATGTCTATATACGACGCAAACCATCTAAAAAGATTACCATGGATACCGGCGTATAATAGTTTATCAAGCAAGATTTTATTATCTATACGGTCAAATGCCTTACTAAAATCGGTATAAATACAATAGACCTGTGCACCAGAGTCCATAGAGGATGTAACATTATTGACAAAGGACAGGACATTTGTAGCAGTAGATCTATTTATTAGAAATCCATGTTGTTCAGCGATAAATGAACATGACAAGGAGCTATAGACTTGATTAAAAATAATTCTCTCAAATATTTTTGCGAAAAGGGATAGTTTTGAGATTGGCCTATAATTTTTGATCTCGTCTTTGTTACCGTTTTTGTGAACGGGAGTGATAAATGCACACTTCCATACTCCGGGTACAATTCCTTCATTTAGTGAGCGTTGGAATCATATGAAGAGAGGCTTTGTTAAAACTTTGGCACATTTAGTTATAAATATGGCAGGTATGTCATCTGGATCAGCTCCCTTAGTTAAGTCTAATGATTTCAGCAACTTGAAAATCTATTTCATCTATTTCAACATAAATATTAGATATCGTTTGTTTAAAATTCGACGGTTCAGTTCTGGAATCAACGCACTGGGTTGTTGTGGAGAGAAAAGTTGTTTGAAAGTAATTCGCAAAGAGGTTGCATATACTTTGTCCAGAGCTGGCAGTTTCGCCCTCGTATGATATTATTGAAAGGAGGGAATTAAAACCTTTCTTATTCGATTTTATAAATGACCAAAATAATTTTAGATTATCTATAATTGAGCTTTCAACTGTCTGGATTGATAATTGATTGATAATTGATTGATAATCTTTTTGTTCTAAAACTTTAGCTCTTTTTTGTAGCAAGGAAAAACAAGCATAATCTGAAGCGTTGACGTAAACATGATATTTTGAAAGGTATTTCCGTTTCTCTTTAAGAAGTTTTTTCAGACATGAGTTATACCAGGGTGGAAAATTATCAGGAGTGACAAATTTGAAAGGCACAAACCTATCTCTGACGTCATAGAGGCATTGGTAGAAAAAATCAACGACGTCATCCAGTAAACCGTTACACAAGTTATTTTTTCCAGCTGAGCCAAAATTTTCCCATATTCACCACGATTGTAAATGATTTTTTTTATTTTATTAGCCTTAAGTGTTTTGGCACATGTCAAATTCAATTTAATGTTTAAAGACCTGTGATGGGCATCCTCAGGAGCTAAAGGATTGGAACAAGCGCATACAGAGAGATTGGCGTTACTGAATACTAGGTCTAATAATCTATTGTTCACGTTGCGACAGTGGTCGAACTGCGTTAAATTACACTCACAAAGCGTATCAAAGAAGTTTATTTGAGAGTCACCTACCATACCTAAGGGCTGAAGTATTGACTCTTCATTTGACCATTCGACATTGCTGAGATTGAAATCACCTAAAATTATAAAAATGTCATTGGGGTATGAGTTAACTAAAAAAGATAGCCTATCTGTAAAATTTTGTAACTGCACATTAAATGAATTACCATGCCTTTCATTGCACAAGTAGATAGTACATATATGGATATAACGAGATATAAGATCTATGGTTTTATGCGTGACCGTGAGCCAAATATCCTCTGCCGAAGATGTCCACTCAGTGTGGTCAGTGACTGACAATTCCCGGCGCACAGCCAGCAACACTCCTCCACCGTACATTTGTTGCGTATTTGTATAGTTCCTATCCCTACGCCACACTAGGTATCGGTCGTCGAAAAGCAAGAAGCCAAGTTTCAGTCAAAGAAATAATGTCGTAAGAGTTCAAAAGTAAATTACGTTTAAAATCATAAGTTTTAGTACGCAGACCCCTTGTGTTCTGATAATACATGTTCAAATTAGACATCATTATTTTTATTTAAATAAATTCTCTTGCGAATCAATACAATATTAAAATAAATCCAGATCGAGTAGATATTCACAACATAACGCACACAACACACACAAAGCAAAACAGCCAGCACTAGGTCTGCAACAAATTTTCTAATCACTAACAAATAGTTGCAAGGACTTTTTGTAAATGCACAATCATTAAAACTTATTATACTATTACAATAATCAATCACTAACAGGTTGAACGTATTGAATGCTGAAGTGTATTTTGAATATATGCATGGAACAATAAATACGAGTAAATATAATAAACACCTTACTGTAGCAACTATTTTACCTAGCTTAGAGATATATTTATGTACTAAGCAAGTATTAATAAAGATATTTTTACAGTAAAACACAAGCGTATCAACATTCACTTTATAAATGCAAGCATTTAAAGGGTGTAAAAGATTGTGTTCAGTATTAAAATATATATTTGAAATAAGAATGCTAGAAGCTAGGACGACATTTGAGTTCTATATATAGAACAAGATCACATGTTCTATGGACCTACACAAAAAAGACTAAATTGACTTTTCACGGTTACTACGACTACACACAAATATAAGCATAGCACAACAACAGACCAATAGTATTTCTCCTGCATCAAAAAGGTATTTATACGAAATAAAAATCTTATGATTTTCATAAAAAACACGTTAACCACGAAGAAGACGTATAATGCTTTAGTAGCAACTGTGACATTTATGTGTTGACAAAAACGTGGCTGAAAAGTGGTGTGTGAACTATTCGACAATCGCTATGTAGTCTATAGAAGAGACACGGGAACGAGTGGCTTTCATAGTAAAAAAAACTGGTGGCGGAGTCCTTATCGCTGTAGCTAAGCATCTTCAATCTCGACGCATTCTAAACTTTGAATCTAGCTGTGAGGATCTCTGGATAAGTGTAAAAGTGCGTAATAAAAATTTTAAAATGCAGCAGTTCTAGATTTGCGGAGTTTATCTGCCATTCAAAAACATATTCTTAAAGAATTTATAAGTAGTGCTAACAAAGTGTTTGACTCCAGCTCGGATCAAAATATTGCTATCGCTGAGGATTTTAATACGAGCGCTATAGACTGGAAACTCAAATCACATTCTAATGAGCCCGGTCCCATCACAGGCTTTAGTACTACTAGCTTATATACTAATTTTGACTACTACTTTTACTAAAAAATTTGATTTTGGATTTTGCTGCAGTTAATGTGCTTAAGCAATACAATTGTATTCCTAGCAACAAGAATAAGCAACTGGACTTGATATTTAGCACCTTACATATTGATAATTTATTAGAATGTCTATCGCCTATTTCAGTGATTGATCCATTACATCCGCCCCTTCAGTTTTCACTACATGAGGACTCCCACTCGACTTTACCAGCCCACGAAGGTGTTATGCCTTTGTTTTCACAAAACTGATTACGCTAAGTTGTCAGAACACTTACAAAATATAAATTGGAAAACTGAGTTCTCTATGTGCACCTCAGTGGATGAAATGGCAACAAAATTTTATCAGCATATCAACGACGTAAATCGTCGACGTAAACGTTCCAAAATCCAAGCCACGTTCAAAGAAATGTCCCATTTCGTTATCTAGAGAGCTATGAAATCTCCTAAAAGAAAAAAATAAATTCCGTGCAAAGCTTCAAAAGCACAATAATAATCCACGTGACAGGCTATGTTTTGAATTGGCTAAAAAGAGGTGCTCGAAACTCATGGCGCTTTGCTACCTTGGAAGAAAATCTGCGATATAATCCAAAACTTTTTTGGCCTTATGTCAAAAACAAGAAAAAGGGCAACAGTAACTTTTCTTCCCAAATGCTTCTTGATGACAAAACGGCCTCTTCTGGTGAAGATGTCTCCGATCTGTTTGCTGAAAGCTTTGCCTCTGTATATGGCCAAAATAGAGATGAGCCTTCTATTCCATTGAATTCCAGCAATAGTACTGAACAGGTTAATTATTATTTGACTTTTATAAAAATTCAGAGATGAACAAGTTTATAAGACTTTAAAAAGACTTGACCATTTTAAGTGCGCGGGAGTGGAAGGAATCCCATCTGTCTTTGCAGCGAAATGCGCATCAGCGTTGGCACATCCGCTCTGCTTAAATTTCAATAAGTCTGTGTCGACCGGTTCATTTCCTAAAATCTGGAAAAAAGCTCTTATCGTACCTTTACACAAAAACGGAGACTCTCCTGGCACTTCAAATGTCTTTTTACTTCCAATCAGCATGGATTTGATCAACTACTACGAATCTGGTTTCCTTTGTTACGGAGGTCTTGACAATTCTTGATCGACGTTCTTCTGCTAGAGCAATCTATACAACAAAACTTTTGACAAGATAAACCATTCCGTCCTCATTCAAAAACTTGCCTTACATGGCATTGCCGAACCATTTCTAAGTTGGTGCAAGGCTTATCTCAGTGACAGACAATCGTCAGTGGTGGTAAATGGTTCTAGGTCTGAGTTTTTGTTCGGGTTCGGGTCAGTTTGTTCGGGTGTGCCACGGGCTCGCATCTTGGTCCGCTGTTCTTTAACATTTTTATAAACGATATCGGCCAATGCTTTAAAAACAGCAATAACTTTCTATTTGCAGAGGATCTGAAATTTTACAGGCCTGTCGAAACGAGCCAAGATGTTGTACTCTTACAGGACGATCTGAACAGACTGGATGCATGGTGTGCAAACAATGACATGAACCCCAATGTAACTAAATGTACAAAAATTTTTTTCACACGTAAAAAGAACTTTATCAATCCGGCACATTGTAAAAAATAACATTTTTGACTATGAAAGAAGTAATTATGTTTTTATGTAGTTTAGCTATTATAAATAATGCAGATTTAGTTTTGTAAGTCTTAATTTTCACTCAGATGATGTCACTACGTTGCATAATCTGGCACACATTTTTGAATTCTATTCTATTTGGTATTTTAAGTCAAATTGAATGATGTCTTCGCCTATAATTATAATTTCACTTATTGTTTGCCCTGTGCCATTTGTCTTTATATTTTTTGTGGTGTTAATTATAAATAAACGTAATAATTACAACTAACTGAGTGCGATATTTGCGCCATATGATCATTGCTTCTTATCAACTCAATAGGTGATTCAGGGGCTGACAACGTTTACGCCTTGCTTTTCAACGAGGAAAATAAAGCATTTAGCTAATGAGTATTTTTTTTTATTAATTAGTGGCCATTGTTTCTTTCTTATTCTTATTTCTTATTTCAGTGAGCGTATATATTTATTATATATATTAGATGTCTACTTATAGGAAAAATATACTTATGTAGTCAAAACAGACGTGTATAATAAGCCACTGATCACAGTTACACGCAGATACGTCATTTATATTTTAAATAGTAGTTTTCAATTAATTGAAAAAAATATTAATATAACAATAATAAATAATAAACCTTCACAAAATTTCCTATAAAGCTGCAGTATACTCGTGAACTCACCGTAACATAAATAGTCTGCAGGTATGAGGCAGACACGCCATTGCCGTGCGCCTCTACTATCACGGGCGCGTCTCCGCTCTTCACCGCTGTCACTAGAAACGCGGTGCTGGCCTGTCCTTTGGCAGGCACCGTCAGCTTCAGACGACGGTATAGCTCGATTTCTGGAATATACGTTATAGAGTCAAATGAATTCGACCTATTCAAATCTCCGTTTGAATAGGTCGAAACGCACTGTTTTTGTGCTATAAAAACTCTTTCGGAAATCACACAATTACCCCAAAGCAAAATTCCATAACTCAATATAGACGCTACATATCCTTGATGGGTGAATTTCCCAAACAACTTTTTTTTTTGTCTTCGTTGAAATTCGTTTTTTAAAATAAAAATTTTGCAGTGAATTATTTATTTTAGAATAGAATAAGTAGTAATTGGGTTGTGGCAAAAATATATTTTTTAATTAGGTTATAATAAAGGGTAGAAATAAATACATAAACTCCAAATTTTCCCGTATCGGTGCTGTCCCACAACTTTTTTTACAGACGTAAAAGCTTATAGGTCTATAAACATAACAAAATCAAGTTTAAAACCTATTCTATTTTATGGAATAATAGTTTTTTTATTGAAAAATAATTTATTTTGTTCTATAAATTAACGTTTATTTTTATAAGAGGCACAAACGTACTTGTCCTGGAAAATGCTGTCTTGTCGGTGACCCAAAGTAATTTAGATCTAATTTGGCATAGACGAGTCCCACAGTGTCCCCGCCCCCAAATTTATTTTACGTTAGCAACGTGCTACTACGCAGTCAGGAAGGATGCGAGCCAAATAGCTGCATATTCCCTCCAAACACGTAAGTACGCCTTTTTATTTGCTCGCGGACATTTTTTTTATAATATCGGTGATAGCTTTATCTAGTCTAATGAGTAGTTATTTTGTGGCTTTTTGCTTTTTATAAAGGTAATTAGTGGATAAGTTTGATTAACTGTTATTGAATTTATCCTAGATATTGTGGTTTTTTTGTAATATTTGAAAAAGTGTGTCTTTTATCAAGACGGTGTTTTCAAATCGGTGAAATCGGTGGTCGTTTATTGCCACCGTTGTGATAATTTTCACCGATTCTGTCAGAAAAATCGAATCGGTGACTTATTTCTCATATCGCTGTCTCACTTCATGGTTCAACAGACAGTTTTATCACATCGGTGGATTGCTTTATAGTAACGGTGACTCTTTTTATCAGTTCGGTGAGTCGTTTTATCATATTGGTGGTTCCCGTCGTTTCGTTGCGGAATATGTATGCCAAATTTCATCAGTGTATGTATGTTTGTTTGTTTTACTATATCCCAGGAAATACTTTCCTACTATATACTACATTCTTTTACTATTAGTTTGAGTACCTATCTCAACTTAGGGAATGGTAGATAGATAGATAGATAAAATCTTTATTGGTACTGCAAACTCACATACATATTACGTTACATTATTATTTGAACACCTTATTATTATTAAAAAAATAAAATAAATAAAAACAAACAACAACAATGGCATATTACACGACGTGTGTTAAGTACGTGTGCTGTAGCAGCGCACAAGGAGGCAGCTCAGCGATGACATTTGCTCGGAGGAGCAAAACGCTGATTTTCAACCGCATCGTACAAGTTTTATTGATATCGGTGCACTTTATCAAAAGTTTATAACTAAAAATAGTGAAATAAAAATGTTTAAATAAAACATCTAACCGACTTCAATGAAGTCAGAGCCCTGATGATCGTAAAATAGCGAAGACTTTATTCAAATCGGTTATGTTAAACATTCGTAATGTTATTGACTTTACATTAAACCAGTAATTTATATTGACAGATGTATGCACAAACTCGTCATACACGCCCGCGTTCCATAGCTATCTCTTTAAATACAACACACGTGCATGTCATTTGGGGAGGTATCTATTCAATAAAGCTAACATAATGGTGAGCTATTTTTTATTTCATTGAAGCCAGCAAACGAACACTGGATCCATCTGATGGTAAGTAGCATCCAGGATATCGTTAAAGGGACGTGCAATGCTTAACGATGCGTTGCCGACCCAACATTTAAGATGGTCAAGTCTTATGTTCCTGTCATTTCACTGGCTGGCCCTCCCCTTCATCCGGAACACAACTACGCTTACACGTAGTTATTTAGCGGCTAAAATAGTGAGGATGGTACCTACCCTGGCATTTCTGAATATGTATAGCAAATATATATTTTAACTAAAGATTTTTAGAGGAATTTTGTTTAAGAATGCCGAGGCAAAAACTAGACGAGGAGGAGAAAAAAAGGGAAGAGGTTAAGCGAAACAAGAAGAAAAGCTAGAATCAAAAGCGCCCCAATTTTGAGAGAAGAGTTTTTACGGAAAGACAGAGGACGTTTAACTAGACGAAAAGCAGCTGGACTTATCCTATCACGAAGCCAAATGACTACACATGCTCGTCGGCTCGCACAAAAATAAGACCAAATTTCTGCCCACGCATATTATCAAAGGAAAAAAGCTAAGGCGGCTGCTGCCCGAAACAAAAATAGTGAAATAAGTGTTCCAGAGGCCAATGATGTAGTAACAGAATTACTACCGAAGCATTACGAATTACTTAGTGTGTAAGTTTAGACCAGTTGAGGAGTGTATTTCCATTGTGATTAAAGTTTAATTTAAAGTCTGATTAACTTTAAAACTAAAATAATTATGCTGATCAGTAACGGTTATTATTTTTTTATTTAAATAAGTAAGTTTAATTAAAATAATTATATACTGTTACATTAATAAATACAAATATGTCAAGTTCTAACACTGATAAATGTTCGCGCTACAATAGGTGGACTTTACTTATTTTAAATAAAGACAATGATAATAAAAATAACCATATTTTTTTTTCTTTGTAGTATAAAACACTTGAATTGGATTACTAAGAACTCAGTTCTCGTTAGATCAGAAGGTCTTATGTAAAAAGATCACATCTAAGTTTCTGTTGTCAAAATACATAGGTACCACCTATGTTTTTACACCGTTTTGGTACATTAAGGTGCATGGTTTAATGATATCGGTGGGTCAAAATATCATTTCGGTGGAAAAACTTATCACCTCGGTGGTCACCCTTCTCATATCGGTGCCCAGAAAAATTAATCGGTGGTTGGTTTATCAGATCGTTGGCAACCAAAATTCAATTTTAATTTTCTCCTTGGTCTTTAATTGTAGGTTGATATCCATAAATCTGGAAATATATAATGTCCTAAAGAATACATAAAAACTAAAAAATACACAAAAAACACATAAATGAAGAAGTTCACCGATACGATAAAAAAAACACCAGTTGTTGAAATTCACCCTGATATTTGATATTTACTATTTCTGTTATAGAATCCTTTGAAAACGGGAGTCTAATTAAAATAAACACGGGGTTAGTATGATAATAGATCACCAAACTTACTTTTCGGTGCATCAATAGAATTATCAAGTGGCTCGAACTCATAAAACTGTTCTGTGTTATGGAAGGTTATCTCAACGGCCGTGTCCACCGTCAGAGAACTCTTCAGAATCACAACTATGGCCAAAGTCTCTCCTTTTTGTAGCGTGGGTGGTAGTTCTGCGGTGATGGACAAAGGTACTGAAGTGGAGAAGACTTGGGGTTCGGCTAACGTGAGGCCGAGTTGAGGATGAACAGCAAAAGCACCGATTTTCCATTGGCCTGAAGCCTGCGGTGATCTACGGACTTCTACGCCTCTGCCGTCAGAGCTGTGTAAATATCAAAATAATGTTGAATATGTATAAAAGCATAACAAGATTTTAATGAAGTTCATTACTTTAAAGCAATTTTATTACTTTTTAAAGATAGAAAATTAAGATTAAACTCTAAACCTAACAATATTGCAAAATACGCAAAAGACTCTAATGAAGCTGGAAGCACGACCTCTTGTGAACGAATCGCTGTCGAATCGGCGAGCTCCTTAACTGCATGAGACATAGGAAATTAAGGCTTAGTCAAAAGCTAGACTGTTTCATTTACATCTAAAATATAGGTAAAACACGGTTGCAATGCTAGAATAGCAGCTTAATGGCTATTTAATCCGTTCGACAACACTCACTCTAATGTAAAGTTGGCGAGCATCCACGTGGCTTGCGGGGCCACCGTGAGATAGTAGCGCGGAGACGGCGGCGGCGGCAGGCGACTGAACGCGTACGGTCCAGCCAGAGGCGGCCGGGTACCCGTCTCGGGAAGCTGCTTCAAATCTTCACCTGATCCTAAAATATAAAAAAAAATTAAATAATTATTGGTTTGATTTGAAAATAACTACTCATTTTAATTAGTGTCACATAATAGGTACTATTTTTTGCATAAAACAATTCATCACCCTATGAAGTGTTAACTTCTACGCAACTTCGTATTCATATTCTTTCTTTACATTTTCATATCTTATCGGTTTGGATATTTTTGAATGCCGATGTGAAGTCCGTTTAATGTACATAGCAACAAGCAAACATTTGTCACAAGCAAGCAAGTATGAATAAATGTCTAGCATAGCAATAAGTTGTAAAAATGTCAACTGTCCTTGTATTTATTTAATAGACCTCTAAGCGATAGAATACTCCAAATATTAAACATACCTTCATTGTTACTGCGTCTTATATTACTGTCAGTCAATATAACGACTCCAGCGTTCTGTAAATAAAAATAAATTGTAAGTAATTACGACAAAAGACAGAAATTTAGACCCACAATTTTTTTTTATTAGTTTGTTTTATTTACATGTACTTAAATAATTCGATAAAATACGTAAATTATTATCATTATTATTATTTGAAAAAAATATTTTTCTGGGAGATTCTTTTTATGTTCTGTTTATTATCACCAAAGAAAAAAAAGATACAATTAATCATTTCCACTTATTCAAAGACTAAAGTGCATTGTTGTATTTTACAAGCGTCATGGTTGTTTTTAGTATTCAGTATTCCGATTTTTCAGTATAACAGGTATTACCGCAATACTGTACAGATTAATAAAAATAAATGAACATCGTTTGAGAAGTTAACACAAGTACGTGCAGCGATTAACACTCACATCAAATACGTCAGCGGTGCTATAGCCGCCTAAATCCACGCCCATGGTCGGTAAATCATCTTCGTTTTTAAATAAAGAGTGTTTCAAACCATTGAAGCTCTCTGCTTCCCTTTGGATCTGGAATGATTTATTATTTTTAATTACATTTTCTGCAACCCTGATTACAATAATTATTATCTAATAATAATAAATATAATCCTCGCTGAATAATTCGTTTAAATGACTTAATGAAAATGGTTTCAAGAAAACTTGACGAAGGATGGTTGGATCCTGCGTCAACCACGTCAACGGGTGCTGTCACCATTTAAAAAAAAATTCCAAATGAATGGTAATTATAGGAAAAATACAAATAATTTGATTTAATTAGTAGTTAGAAGGTAAGAAAATAAAAAAGTCAACGTTATTTGTGTTCGTTTTAGCGGGCAACATTGACAATGAGTCTTTTCTATGGCGGAAATTGTCAAGTGAAGTTACTTCACTAAGCAGGGGGGACAGCCACCTCACTCACAGCACAATCACTCACATCACATTGATAGTTGTCTGTTTGTGTGTTTGATTGTTTGTTGCGATTGAATTCTTTCTTTCGGTTTACAACTGTTAAATAAGCTAAAAATACACATAACAATTCAATTCAACCAACCAGCCATCGATACTACTCGATACACAAAACTAAAAGCTGTAAGTAAACCTTAGCTGTCAAAATGACATTATTTCCGCCATGATGTTTTTTGTTTGTGTTGCACACTAATAATGCTCAATTTCATTTCCTACCAATAAACAAAGTGTTTTAATAACAATTTAACAATCAAAAAGTGTTCTTAGCATCTTAAACTATTTTTTGATAAAGTGTACAAAGACCTGGCCCAGACTCTTTGCATTTCGGGACATTTCTTTTACCATATAGTGTAGAGTACCGAAACGCTTAAAATAAACTTAGGTTTAAGGCTTGTGGTTACTCTCTAGAATGGGTAATCTTACCGCCTGAAGATTTAGTCCTGAACCTAATCCTTCGTCTCCGGCTAACCCTGCTGCAATAGCGTTAAGATCTTCTCCTGTCAAAGCCACGTGAGCTCCAGGTTCGCCAGATACTCGCAGTTCTATTGTGCTGTTAAGACGGTAGGAAGAACTTGAGGTAAGTACCACCACCTACGGCAAAATTAAAATTCATTACAGAAGCCTGTCTATACGAAAACTCTGACGATACGTACAAAACCGCTCGGTTCAAGCAGTGAAAACAAAAACAGTACATTCGTAAAGCTAAAAAATATTGTGGACTAAAAATTAATCTTCAGGTAATAAAAAACAAATTTCACAAGTAAAAAAAAACAGTTTATACATTAGATATTTTCGTGTCTTACCTTATGTTGATAAGTATGTTTATGTGGGGCAAACACGGCAGCCGTGGGTAATTCGTTGTTCTGCGATAGTCCAGGGTACCAAGCAAGGATGACTGCTCCGGGACTCATATTTTTGGTGACTGAAACCGAAATGTCCACGCTTCTCCGTGGAGGATTCAGCTGGAAAGTATTTGTAGAATTTTTAAAGCAATTTCAAGGTAAGTTTTTTTTGACCTGAAAATTGACAAATTCTTTAACTTCGTTATAAAAGTGAGAATTATTGTTGCACATTCTATAACTTTTATACAAAATTAAGTTTTGTGCGTTTTCAGTGTGACTGAATTGCAAACTTGCTAACCAACGTCCACCATGGCAGCCTTGATATTAGCCTCACCCAACTAAGGGGTGGTATCAGGCAAGTTACCACTACGTTCGCCTACTACGAGTTGGCACGCCTTATTATTTTATTTTATAACATAATTTCTTTCCTTAAGACATTTTTTCTTTACTGTTAGAGCAGTCGGTTTTATGTACTAAAATTGTAAAAACTCATTGGCCCACCAACAATACTTAAATCACGAAACAATCGAATCATTTTAAACAGGTTTAATTTTAATCTGTTTTTGTTCCGTTTTCCAATGTAGAAACTCATAATTTAAGGTTTTATGAACAGCGTTTCCAACTCACTTCCAACGTTTTAGCAATAACAATATCTCCTCTAGCTATGACGACATAATGCACCAGATCCATTGGTTCAGTGGCAGAGATGCGCGCTCTCATTTCGTCTCCTACGTTCGTGTCTCTGGTGAGAACTTCTACTGTCAGGAACTGTCCGCCTGCGATGTCACTTCTTTGAACGTTTACAACTCTTTCAGTAACGTCTTTGTATTTTATCTGAAACATAAATATAAAGCTTCGCTAACAAATACTATCATACTAATGTAATCATACCAAGGTAATCAGAGTAATGCTAGAGCTGAGAAATTATTAAAATAAGGATTTTCTCTCAAGACAGGTATAAATTTGTTAAAACGTTATTAACAATGACAGTTTATTTTTTATTGCAATAACAAATAAACTTATACAATTATTGTAGCTCGTGGGATAAGCCCATTCTTTCATTCTAATACTAAAAATTATCATCTTATAATAAAAATAAGCCTACCAATAGTAACAATAATTATACTAATTTGACTGAAAGTATAAATAAAAAGGACCTTTCAGCTTTATTTCACTAGCATTGCGACTTGAGTGTACGTAATTGAAATCATCACTACATAGTATAAAACATAGTCGCTTCCCGCTGTTTGTCTGTCCCTAGTAATTATATAAACTAAAAGAAATATTATAGCCATTTATTGACAGGCTACTGCTAAAAATTCTAGGAAATATCTTACAACCATAAATTTTTTATTTGAATAAATGTTAACTTACCAACAAATTAAGTGTAGAATTTGTGTGCGCCTTATCCGGCACCAAAGAATAAGTAGCAAGGCCTTTGTTCAAAGGAACAGTGGTCACATTGAGCGGCGCCCCGTCGTCCCACAGCCGCTCTACCGTGACTTCTCCGTCGCTGTCCATGACCTGCCCTGAGGGCTCCACCAACTCTATCTACAATTTACAATTATTTATCAATCCTCATGTTTTTTTGCAAATGCCACAAAACATTTAGTTTTTATGCATACCTGCACATTATAAGGCAAAGTTGGCTTGAAATAATCGGGCGCGCTAACTTTAAGCCTATAAGGCGCTCGTAGTAACAATATTCTAGATGAAACATTCTGCTTTATCAGCGTATTTGTTTCTTCTAAAACTGCTTCAACCACCAGAGGTCTCGCTGCGTCTTCCGCTAAGTCTAAATCAGTTTTGAGATCATAGATGACGTTGCTTTGTCCCTTGAAGTCTATTACTTTTCGAGCCGGAGAGGAGAATACAGGTTGCAGTAAGTTAGAAAAGAATACAGCATATGCGGATATTGTTAGCTCGCCTTCAACTGGTTGTCCGTTGAAATGCCTAAAATAAAATAATTAAGTAATTTTCAACTGAAAGTTTCATTTGTATGATGAACATTTATATCAATCATCGATGTTTTCTATTTATAACTATATATTTATTCCAATCTTCTGTCTTGTTTTTCCGACTCTAGCACTCTTAAGTTTGTGATGACTCATGTGAATCATATATTACGGTAATAAAGCAATCCGAGTTCTTAAAGATCGGCTTGTTTTCCATTTCAGCCGTGCATAATTTCCGTGGATAATTACATATTATGTATGAAAAACATTCTCGATATATTAGAGTAAAAAAAAGATCGTAATAGTCCACAACCCAAAATTTTATTTAAATAAAAAATGACTATTTATCGGTTAACAGGTTTTTTTAAATATCACCTGAGTTTAAAACGCCCTCGCCAATCCAATACCAAAGATTATATCTCTTACTAGCGACCCGCCCGCCCCGGCTTCGCACGGGTCTATGTCATTGCATTTTAAATCTGTAATATCTTCGAAAGTATTCATTTAAATTACACGCTGCAAAGGGCCACATTTATCTATACTACATGCACAATTTATCTAAGGTACGTAATTGGATAAGGATTAATGCTTGTATTGCTTAAAATCGATTCGTAAATAAGCCATTATTTCGCGTAAAAAGTAAAGGATAAGAAATGGTTATTGTGGGTTATCTCTAATAGATAGACATATACCATCGCCGACTTTTTTCTAGACCTTTTTAAGGTGTACAATACTGTAGCATATTATTTTGATCTATCTAGTATGGTTCAGCCAGCGTTTGCAATGTAAGCGCAGAAAAATGTGTTTATTTACGACATCACATTAGAAACCTCTAAGATTATCAATGTTCCTCTACTATATTATGCATGTATTATACATTTAAAGCTTCCTCTTGAACCACTCTATTTATTAAAAAAAACCGCATCAAAATCTGTTGTGTAGTTTTAAATATCTAAGCATACATAGGGACATACATACAGCGGGGAGCGACTTTGTTTTAAACTATGTAGTGATTTTATGACAATCGAAATGTACTCCTATATGCACATCGATATAAAACAGGTACACATATAAAGAAACTCTTAAGGTGGTTCGATGAGCCTACAAAAAGCTAAAGTCCCGCTAGATGGCGCTAGTTCCACAAATTTCTGGTTTTTATTTATTTGTGAATTCAGCTTTAAAATTTTTTGACTTTAAAGATGTTTCGCGACATCTTTATATAAATACAGAATTGCCAAAAATTACTTTACACGTTTTGTTGTATTGTACTATCCACATATGTTAATTATGTATTCCTTTACGTAGTTTAAGCATATCGCACACCAGCAAACAAAACTCCTACAAGTGCGATAGAGAGCGCAACAGACGGCGTCCTTTTTACATGTATTATGGCCTCCTCGTAGCGAGTGTTTGATATTTAGTTTACGTACTATTACGTAGTAATACGACACAAATATAGCATGCTGGCGTTTTATGCGTGCGCCTAGATTCTAAGCGGCAAGTTGTTAGTTCGAACCCCGAAGTATTTTTTTTTCGTTGGGATAGAAATATAAGTACCTAACTATAATATAGCCTATTTTTAAACCAGATTATAAAAAAAAGGCGGCCAAGTTCTGGTGTTCTTTAAAAATTATTCTTTTTGCGTGTATATTACTGTTATAATATCCCCAAAGTAGTAATCCATGGCGCCTAAGAAAGCCAAGGTTTGTGTTATGGATTATCATATGTATAGCCAACAAGCAGGTATTTTTTACATATATACCTAGAACCAGGACCTCTTGATCAACAGCTTGGTGAGTTAGCCTCTGCACTATGGAGGCCGTGAAAACCCGATGTTTGTGGTGTTATGGGTCCCTATCCAACGCAATATCTTTGTGACAGAAGGGGTACCAAATAATTTTTCTTTTATTGGATCACACTGAGATGTTAGCCTAAAGTGCTAGCCGTAAGATCATGAGGTCGCGGTTTCGATCCTCGCACGGAACAAGAATGAATAAAAAACAAAAAAAACCAGGTCTTGGATGTTATACCTTTATTTATTAAAATTCTAGGTTGCCTCCCCCCTAGTTCGCTACTTGGTAACACAAGTCTTGGGGCCCAGTAGGCAAGGCAGTGTGATTGTCTGGGGACTTTATTTATATTGTAATAAATAAATTAGGTGTAAGTATGAAAAAATATGCAGCAGAAAATGTTTGTACATTTGTTTATGTAGGAAGTAGGATTTTTGGGATAAGAGGTCTTGTCAATAATAAAAATCAAGAAACACACAATAGGTTGAATGGGTTTTTATTTTATGCACTTATTCTAGATCAATACATTTAGCTCCCTTTTGTATTATTTCTGGCAATGTGGAGTTTTTATAAAAGTAAACCAATTTATGGATCATTTTCTTAATAAATGGTTCATTTTTTTGTACTTCAATTACAGTTATTGGCGTAGTTGAATTCACAAAACCAATGGTATAACATTTTTTCATTCTTGTAATCCTTAGTTGCCCTGAACCTAAAAGAAAACCATAATTAGTACCTGGTAGAATACAAACAATATATAACAATTTAGCATACATGTTGTTCATAGCCCGGATTTACTATATTATATCTATAAAATAGCCATGCCAGTGCACCCTTGGGTGGAATGAAACCGGTAACATGATATAATTAAATTTGAAGATGAAGCCAAGTTTCAGTTCCCTATTTCAACCACCATAATAAAAATGTGTGAAGGAGTTGTCTTTCAGATAAAAGGGAAGACCAATCAGGGAAATTACACATTTGAATTTGAACATTTAAATCTTGGGTCACTAATGCATTATTAATAATTTCATTTCATTTCAATAATTTCACCTTTGATTAGCATAGATACATAGAGATATATGTTGGCCTGGATTGTTTTTTACCATCAGATGGAGCCAGTGTTTGTTTGCTGGCTTTACTAAAATAAAAATAAAGTTTACAAAATAAGTGTGATGCGATAATATCATGTTTTACTTGGTAGTAGTAATTGTGATTTTCATTCAATGGTAAAACTCCATTCTTTTCAATGACGGGAAAATTCTTCTCATCTCTCACAGAGCAGTCAGGATGTCTATTGATTTTCTTGCTAGTGAAGGAAAACATTGTATTTCAATAATTGCCTCCTCATTTAGCACTACACCTGAAATAAAATACAGTTTTAAAACATATCATCCAAAATATGGTATTCGCTATGACATGTACACATAACATGTATTGTAGGTATAGGATACTAAAACTAACCTTGTACTTCTTCACTTTCTACTATAGCTATATTCTCTTTTGTATGCCATACCTCCACACGACTGAAAGAACAAAATATGTAGAATATTTTGTGACTGGTACTATGTAAAAGGAGAAAGAAACCAAGTATTTATATATCATCAAACCCTAGCTACCCAAATGCTGGCCAAATGACAGAAAAGATAGGTAGGTACCTAATCAAGAAGTAAAACAGATAATTACTTACGATACATCATCCCCGTAATGGCATTTTAGTTGAGCTCGAACCCTTTTTTTAGATTTCGGTGGGCCAGAATATTTGTGTTTTCTATAAAGTGCCTTTGAAGTTCCTTCCATGATTAATTTGACTTTCACGACGGCTGATTGGCGTATAAACGACACAGTAAATGCATAAGGGATTCAAAAACAAATTATGAATCTAAAGACGCGTTGTTGATATTATTTGTAAGAAAGAAATAACCAACAAAACAAAGTGTCAACCAAGGAACATATAGCAGACAGACAGTAAGAACGGCAACATAGCGCACGAGCAACCATCCCCGAGCGTTTGTCTTTTTCGGTGATCGCACGAAGAGGCAACGTCGCATATATCGTGTTATTGTCACACACACATTCGTAAATTAGATGAAAATTTTCAGTTATTAATTTTGATTTCTAAATGAAAAGTATGGTTTTTTATTCATTTCGCGACAAATTTAACTAGAAAATAGTTTGTAGAACTCGTAATTAAAGGTTTATTCTAAATCCTGTATCAGTGAATACCGATTGTTTTTTCTATGGAAATCGAACCACCTTAAGCAATAATTAATAAAGCATGGTATGTGACGCAATATTTTTTTCTACTTAGGTAGATGAAACCAATAATAATGTATCTAATTTCTATCAGCATAACAATAACATCATTACGCCTCAAACGCGTCCAATAATGAGATTTACATCGCTCGTAATAAGAAACGACAGCTTTCGACGAGAAAAACATTTTGTTTTGAATCAAAAGAAAATTATTTTCTGGTATGTTCATTGTTCTATTATTGTAAAATTGATTTACTTGGAAATTGTTCTTACTTGGCAGTTACGTTGATGTTGAAACGTCCGTCAGTAAAAAGTATTTGTTTAGGCATTTGAATCTCCATATTAAACTTGGGCATCACGTAGTTGGCGACCAAAATGTTTCGCGAGTATTTTTGTCCTCGAGATTCCACCTGTTAAAACATTAACGTTAGCAGTTGAAAAGTACAAGGCTGTTCGAAATGTTAAGTGAGCAATTTAATTAAAAATTATTATACTACAAGTAAGTTACGTAAAAAAACAAATATAAAAGCTTATAAATTACATAAACTCTTTATTTTAATAGGTCGAAACGATTCTGTCTTTATAAGTTTTATTTATCATCGAAAATCAATATGTAAATCTTTGATATTTTTCTCTTATACAAACCTCTATAGTCCACTCTCCTAAACCTGGCTCATCAGCTATGACAAATTCATTAGATACGATTCCCCGATCAATTTCAACGCCAGCCCACTGCCGGACTGGAGAGCCACCATTGTCCAAAATGCTGACATCGACCGTCCCGGGCAGCGGCAGCAAGAACCTGCAACATTGAACAGGTTCAACGACCCACGCAGACGTAACTACACGTAACCTCTCGAATACACTTCGTAACGCGGACGACATCGAAATCGAAAGTGCTTTTACTTTGTTCGATATCACGGATTCGTCTCGATATACTTAAGTAAGAGCTCACTTGTCCAAGGCGACGATTCGGAATCGAATCGTATCCCCAGGTTGGTATATCCTTTTATCTGTTTGTATAAAAATACAAAAGCTTCGGGGCTGGTAAACAAGTCGGGCTGTTGATGAGAATTGCGGCCCAGACGTTGATCTAGCAACTAGCGTATACTGTCCAGGTCCTGGATCTCCAATCTGTATTCAGACAATACAATAATAAATACAAAGGTATAGTTTAGAATATGTTTTATGTGTAATTGAACTGCCTTACTTCAAGGTCTATAATCCTAGAAGAAGCTGGCTGCACTTGCACCTCCCGGCCCTGAGAGTACTGTTCGCCATTACCCTGTCGACCTTCCACCGCCACGTATAAAGTCTGTGCTCTAGGGCCTCCAGATACGGCAACTTTGTAGCTTCCAAATGGTCGCAGAACTCTTGGACCTACTACTGATATGCTGAAAAGGATTACAACTGTGTATATAAAAACTCAATATTTTATTTTAAATGAAATGGCTGAACGCATTCATCGTCAAAATCAAGTGGGTATCAATTTATGCTTTCTAATTTTGGATACACTCCATATCTAATACATGTAGCAATATGAAATATTATTACTTAAAAACTATGAGGTAACTATTGTATTGCAGTAAACTATTGAAATGACCATAGTGTGGAACGAGAAAGCAAGACTTAAATATAAATTTACAACTGTATTATACGTTTAGCTCTGAATATCGAGGCTCATTTACACCCAATCCAATCAATATAATAAGTAAATTATAACGTGGCACTAAACATGACTATTATGTTACTAACATTATATTACAGTATAATCGTAACTTAGCGTTACTTCAAACAAATCTTAAGTCAATGATAAGTTCTTATCTTAGTTTTTAATTAATACTTACGACTCTATCCTTGACGGTATTAAAATGGTCAATAAACACACCCATAACGCCACATTATTGTGATTTTCTACCATTTTTCTGTAAATTAATAAATTACAACTGTATTTGTCATCGTACAAGAATAAATTAATGCTTCATTCTCAAGTAGCTGTATAAATAAGTGATTACGGATTGTTTGCGTGCAATTTCCATATTTTAAATTCAATTGGCGTAAATGAGATAGAGTTTAGGTTTCTCAATGCTTCAACTAAAGAAGTTGTATGTTGTTTTAATTTTATAAGCACCTTCTCATTAAAGGCAACTTATCCACCCGCTCGACATTTTTTTTAACGCCATTCACATTATCCGTAGATACGTTTCTTTATACAGAGATATGTTAGTGAATGGCCAGTTCAATTTGTACATAAAATACAAGAGCGTTTTATTTTAAATACTATCATCAGCCGGCAAACGAGCGGGCGATCCACCTGATGGTACGTTGCATCGACATAGTTAATCGTAGGTGATGAGTTATTTAATATTGGTACTGAAACAACGATTAATGACAAGTTAGGGCTGTACACTTCAGTTGGTATTGCCTCCGTTACATCACTGGCTGTTCGTTATTACGACGGTTTAATTAGGGAGGACTATTGTACCTAAAGGGGCGGTAGTCCCACACGAAAGTACACAACATAGACTCTACTACCAATAGGTAAGGGTCAGCTCTTTCTTCAAAATAATAAGCAATAGTAACTTGGATGACTCATAATGAGGCAAGATGTACTTGTTACTAGACAAGTAGGTAAAACCCATGGCTTGACTACGTTATAAAATTCAAAATACTTTCAATATGTTAACGCCCAAGGATAATCATTACAAATAAAAATTATAATTAGCGTATCTAGTTTGACTAAAATAAATCGTAAAGATTGAATGTGTTCTTGTCGTGGGTGAGCTATTACTATGTATTGAATTCACATGTTTACCGTATTGAGCTCATCGTCCTTGTGTCACAGACTATCTGACTCACTTAAATACATTATGTGTTGGCGGTACAGCCTTAAAACTTATATGGTAATGTAAACTTGAGGGAAATTCTTTGTTGACTACTGTTTCGAGAAGTAAATAAGTATTTACTATTAAATTAATAGGCATTTAAAAATAGTAAAGCTTGGCAAACTATACAAGTGAAAT
Organism: Marasmarcha lunaedactyla; assembly: GCA_923062675.1. Lineage (NCBI taxonomy): Eukaryota > Metazoa > Arthropoda > Insecta > Lepidoptera > Pterophoridae > Marasmarcha > Marasmarcha lunaedactyla. Next base: position 18,950,261 of record OV281346.1, on the reverse strand, counting down.
TTATATAATCAAAACTTTGTATCAAATAGCTTGTAAACAATAAGACTTCCATTTAACCCTGTCATGAGAGTAAAGTGCAGATAAAGACTTTCTCCAAGCATATACTGGTACAATCACTGCGCGCACGCCAAGCATTGTTTACTTCGTGAGTAGGTAAAAAAATAGTTTCTAATGGCGATAAATCTCGAGAATATCAACAGATTAAATTAAATTTATTGTATACAAAAGCCTTACCTTAATATAAATAGAGCGGATAAACTATCCTAAATATCACAGTTCCTTGACTGTGCGCAGATTCACCCATAGGATCCAAAAAGATGTAAGTAATATCTGCCACAGATCATATCACTGTACGTTTTGATGGCCGCGTGTTTCACTATAACTTCGTATTTCGTTTATGGTTGGTTTAATTCCTGTGCGCGCGCGACGAGCGGCAGTTGCTCGAGGTGCAGTGGTACTGGCTGCGGCGCCTACGCACAGGTGGGGCGGCGGCAGCGACGCGACGGCGCAGAGAAGCCTTGCGAAAACGCGCTCCACATCCCGCTAACTAACGATAGGCAGGAAATATTAACAGATTTGGAGGTCCACTGAATATCATTTTAACTACAGTGGGTGTTATAATATATTCGAGGCATGCTATTAGTTTTTAATGGCATATTTAAATGTATTATAGAAATTTTGATATCTTATTGACAAAATTACAAAAAAAAACATTGATTTTACTAGAAGTATCAACTATTTTACTTATTTAGACTGTGTGCAACAAAAAAACATTCGTTATTACCTACTAAATTTGTTTAAAATAAGTAACAATTCATAATCCTGTAATATTGGAATACTTTTTATAACTTATTTATTATCTTTCGTAAGCATTTTAATACCTCAGTCTTTCCCAAGTAAATAAAACTCGCAACGTAAACTACAACAACTTGTAGGCGCTCAGACATGTCCGATTCATTCCTTACAACTCTTTATCAATAGCGAGCATCTACTCGTTACAAAAGCATTAAGTTAGCAAGCAACTGGTTTATATGCACGTATCGTGGTTGCATATCTCTCAACGCATTGGTTTGACGTTCGAATGGACGACCGACGCAAAACGGGGCATTCCTAGGAACAAGTTCTAGCGAAAAGCGGCACAATGCCTTAAACACTGGATAAATATCTTTCCACTAGATACAAACATTACAGACAGTGTGAATAGACAGTTTAAAAGAGCCGACAGAATAACCACTAGCAGTTAGTTGCGGTTATAGCATGAGAAAACCATTAGACTTGGCATGCGAGGGCGTGCTTCCGCTCGGATTTATTTGCAATTTTCATTCCGCCATGTCTACGTCGCAAATGACGAAATATCTCTACTTTGGAGAATTACGTCACGATATGCCATCAGCGGTGAAGCAAAAACCAGTTTCGGAAATTCGTATTATGTGAATTTGTAATGATGTAAGAAACTCGCCCACAGATTCTTGCCCTTAAAAGATTTGAATTTGGTTTTGTACGCCGATTCAAAGCTGTTTGGTGATTAAATAAAAAACTTTCGTTTATGTGTATGTTTTATTAATACTTATCAAGTTTCTAGAGCAAAGATATAAGTATAGAAATTTTAATAACATCGAAACTAATCAGCTAAAAAGGATTCCAGTGGCCCAGCAGCAACTCCCGATTCGACTTTAGGTGGAGTGGCCACAGCTTGAGATTCATTAACATTATGGTCGGCGCTATTCAGTTGAGCAGCTAAAGTTGCGTTATCAGATAATGCAGCAGCTAAGGCTTTTTCTAGACGAGCCGATCCAGCCCTTTCTGCCTCTAAAGCCGCGCGAACTTCGGATAGAGTCTCACTGGTTGGGTCTGCATTGTCAATGCTTTTGGAAAACTTCTCTTGAGTAGATAACCGAAGGTGAAGTTCAGCTACGAGGGCCAGGAGTCGACTTATTTCAGCTAAAAGAGAAAAAATGTAAGGATATTCAGTCGTCCAATCAAGGTGTTTTGGCAGACTAGATAAATAAGTATGTTTTCGAAACTTTATTTATAACTTTATTTTAATTATACTAAAATAGTGGTTTATATACTGTTCTTAGTTCTGGGACAACTTGATCATATATACATTTTATGTACAAAGGTACGTATTTATAACAAAAATATAAAGTACTTTCTTTTTTTTTTTTTTTTGTTCCCCTCCGCGGGAAGGGCAGGAGGATAAAAATGCTCTGACGCATACTCTGGCGCGATTCCAAAGTTATGTGGGACTCGTCCCGACGCCTACCAGAACCATACCCACTAAAAACCCCCTGTCGGCTCGTGCATTTTTGCCACTCAGCCTTCATCGGAGCGACGGCCAATTGGAGAAAGAGGCCGCGCTAGCGGGGCCCTTAAGGGGTCACCCGCTGGGATTAACATAGCACTGAAGGTGCTCAAAAATTAAAAGTAAAATAAAAAAATAAAAACATTAAAAATGAAAAGTAAGTAATGAAAACATTAAAAATTGAAAATTAAATTTGCATTAATTCGAATTTACGTTAGAATTAGAATTTGCGGCCTGAAGGGCCTCGAGATCTACGGTTATCTTCGAACGTTCGCTTGTGTGCGCGTTTCTCGGTCTAGCGATTTTGTATGCCGAATCTAGGACAGGAGCAGTATATGAGACTGATTTTCGAACAAGAGGATTGGGATGGGATTCGGCGCGTTTGAAGAACGATTCTGAGAGTGTTTTTAGATACTGTTGTACTGTAGGCAGTTCAAGATCTCTGTGCAGGTCCGCGTTGCGCACGTACCAAGGTGCGTTTGTGGCCCTGCGGCAGAAGAGGTTTTGAACTACCTGCAGTTTGTGCAGGACGGAGGGTTTGGCGTGAGCAAAGACTGGCGAAGCATATGACATGACTGGTCTAACGCAGACCTTATAAAGCGTACGTTTGTTTCTGAAGGACATTTTACTTTTTCTACCTAACATACTGTAAAGCCGGCCTAGGTAAAAACGTGCGAGTTTCGTTACTCTATCGACGTGAGGATTGAATGAAAGCGTCTGGTCTAATATGACGCCTAAATATTTAGTACTGCGCTTCCAGGGGATGGGAGTGCCTTGCATTCTCAATTGGAGATTGTCGGGGATACGACTGCGTCTGTAGTCGAAGTAAACCGCAGAGCTCTTCTCTGGGTTCACATCGATACGCCATTTTTTAAACCAAGCACCGAGGGTGTTATTAGCCTTTTGAAGTCTGGTGACGAGACCCGAGGCTCTGCGACCTTTGGTGTAAAGGGCAGTGTCGTCGGCAAAGAGAGCGAGTTCGACGACTTTAGCTGGGATGGGAATGTCGTTAGTGTATACGGTATACAAAAGAGGGGCGAGGACTGAGCCTTGAGGGACTCCAGCCTTTATGGGACGAGGCGCGGAGAGCGTGCCTTCATGTTTGAAACGAAACGTGCGGTCTTTGAGAAACGACGCGATTATCCTAACTAGGCGAGCCGGTAAGCCTATTTTATAGAGTTTATAAACGAGACCGCTGTGCCAGACTTTGTCGAAAGCCTTGGCTACGTCAAAGAAAACTGCGATCGTTTTCTTTCGTTTCGGATAGAAGCCGTCGAGTATGTACTCGACGATTCGATGGACTTGCTGAGGGCAGGAGTGCTTAGCGCGAAAGCCGAACTGGTGGGGAATTATGAGAGGATCGCCGTCTGTTGGAAACAGATGGTTCCGCATTCGAGAGAGTATGACTCTCTCGAGAAGTTTAGACATTGCCTTGAGGAGGCTGATGGGTCTGTGATTAGCCGGGACATTAAGAGGTTTACCCGGCTTGGGTATGCCTATGACTGTCGCTTCTTTCCAAGCTTTTGGAAAGTAGCTAAGGTCGAAGCAGGCATTGAAAATGATAGCTAACAAGGTAAGCACCTGTTGAGGCAGGTGCTTAAGTGCGTGGTTGGAAATACCATCCGCACCCGGAGCCTTTCTGGACTTTTGACTTTTGATGTGAAGCGAGATTTCATCATTAGAGACTGTGACGGGGTCGGCGGTGATGGGGAGAGAGTTTCTACGGAGGACTTCGGCCTCCACCGCTTTGATGTGATTGGGATTCGCGGGTTGCGTGCTGGGCGAGCATTGAGACGCAACGCTGTCAGCGAAGCATTCGGATTTCTCTTCGTCTTCGAAGGCGATAGAGCCATCGGGACGAGTGAGAGGAGGGACGTGAGAGGCGGCGTCTACGCATAAGGCTCGGGCCATTCGATAATACGCTTGGTGGGACGGGGAGATATTCGCCATGAGATCGTTCATCTGGGCGTCTCGGAGTTCCGCGAGGCGAGATCTAACTTTGCGTTGTAGCTGATTCGCAGCTGTTCTATAGGCGGGCGTGGGATATTTCTTGGCTCTCCGGAGAGCCGCGTTCTTAGCTTTAATAAGATTGCTAATGGCTAAGGGAAGCGTGGGTTTGCCTTTCTTAGCAACCTTTTCGTTTACACTGATGGCTGAGTTGATAGCATCAGTGAGAGAATTTACTAACGAGTCTATTTTATCCGGGCTATCTAATTGATCGGGCGAGATCGCGAGCGGAGAGTTTGGGGCTTCTAAGGCAGAAACTATCGTATTTTTAAACCCTTTCCAGTCGGTAAAGGTCTTAGGAGAATTGACGTTAACGTTAGGCGGTCCTAGCACGAGGGAGACGGGGCGGTGGTCAGAACCTAGGTCATCGAGCGGTTCGATAGACCTGAGGTCGAGGTTGATATGCTTGACGATTGCAAAGTCGAGGATGTCAGGGGAGTGGTTCGGGTTGTCGGGATAGTGAGTGGGAGTGATAGGGGAGACGACGTCTAAGTCGAGTAAGTTGGTGATGTCGAGGAGAGCTATACCGCTTTGGTTGGTTGATAGGCACGTTCAGTCAGTATGTTTGGAGTTAAAGTCTCCGAACATAATGACTGAACGGCCGAGGGCGAGAATGGTCTCAAAGTCGCTGCGGATAGGTTTGGTGCCACAAGGTATGTAGACTGAGGCTATGATGATGGTCGGATGACCAGTCATAGCCAATCTACACACGGTGGCTTCCATGTTAAGGAGAGGATGGGTTGGGAGAGGACAGCAATGGAATCCTCTTTTGTAGTAGATAGCAGTGCCGCCGAAACCGTCGCAGTTAGGCCTATCGTTACGTGTAAACGCGTATTTAGGAATCGCGAATCCCCTGGAGCGATTAGGAGTGAGCCATGTCTCCTGGAGAAGAAAAAGATCTGGGTCGTTGTTCTGAAGGAACAGTTTAATCTCGGGAAGGTTAGAGCTAAGGCTACGAGCGTTAAAAGATACTAGGGATAAGCCCTTAGGTTTAATACGACTGGAGGCGAGATTCGCGGGTCTAGACATTAAAATTTATTTATTTGAAATTTACAAAAATAAAGTAATTTACAACGAACTTAGGAGCGAGTGATGCTCGGCTAACGCGAATAAACGCTCTTGAGGAGAGCGGGCGGCTCGCAGTTTGCGTGCGAGTACGGAAATTTCGTTAATGTCGACGTTTTGGATGACGTCGAACACGGTCTTCATGTCCTCAGCCAACGACGACTGAGGGGAAGATGACAACGCGGGACGCGGCCCTACTGGAGCTACGGGAGCTGGGATGGGTCGGTAAGGTGCAGGCGGGACGGCCGGACGCTGCCTCCAAGACAGAGCCGGAGTAGGCGTCGGCTGAACGGGCTTTGCTTCCGGGGGACCCCGGTTGCGCAGCGGCGGGAAGTTAGCAGGAGTGAGTGGCGGCGCTGGTTTAGGCGCGACCCTCTTGGTGGTGGAGCGCGGAGCGCGCGGGCAACCCCTGTAGTTTGCTGTGTGGCCGGACTGGCCGCACAGCACACAGGCAGGGGGGGAAGTGGATTCGGGAGTGCGAGTGCACTCCTTAGTGAAGTGAGGATCCAGGCACTTTACGCACCTGGGGGGAGCTGAACAGTTAGCCGCTGCGTGGCCATATAGCTGGCAGCGGTGGCACTGCCCAAGGTGACCACGGGGGTTGGGACGCTCGACGGAGATGTTCGAGAGTCCGCAGATTGTGCGAGCCTCTTTAAAAATCTCCTTCGAGTCGGGAGTATTGGACAGGATTACTAGCGCTAACGGAAAACGCCTACCGCGGTTGGAGTGCATCTTGTGCACTGCTGTGACCGGGAAACCCTGAGACTTAAGGTCCTCGAGAATGTCTTCGTTGCTGAGTTCGAACGGGACGCCCCGTAGTACTGCGCGGATCTTACGCTCCTCCGGGAGGGCGTAGGTGTAATACGCGATTTGGTTTAATCCGAGTAACCTGGTAAACGCGCGGAAGTCGTCGACGGTCGCTAATTGGATTTTGATTGTATCGCCAGCGTTGGCGGCTTTTAAGTAATTAATTTTGTGCACTTTGCACAAGTTGGAAACCGCGGTCCAGCGCGGTTTTTCACGCAGGAATACGGGCGGAGGGAGCTGAGGCTTCGGCGGGACGGGAGCGCAGCGCGTCGCTGGCTTCGATGTGACCGACGGAGACGCGGTTACTTCGAGCGATTTTAACGGCGCGGGGGCTGGTGTTGAAGACACCGGGGAGGGCTCGGGTATTGAAGATACCGAAGCTTTCTTAGAGCGCTTTTTGGAGCGCTTGGCGACAAGTTGGAACGCGGGCTCAGGAGAGCCGGTTAAGGTGACGGCATCTGACGACGTATCAGACGCGGGTTCGGAGTCGCTCCCGGGAGCGGTACGCTTACGACGCGACGCGTGAGAGGATGCGACCGATTCGCAGTCCATCTCGGACGAGGCGGGAGACGCGGGAGAGCTTAAGACCTGAGGGGTCTCGACGTTGGAGGCCTGAGGGGCCGGGGTTGAGGCCTGAGGGGCCGGGGTTGAGGCCTGAGGGGCCGGGGACGCGATAGATGCCTGTAAGGCCTGCGTTAGTATGTCATCGGGTATGCTGTAGCCAGACGCGGCGAGTACCTGGGCGAACGACCTAAGTACGTTGACAAGGTCCATTGGAGGGCTTGGTCCTACGATATATAATATATAAATATATAAAAATGCCTAGGTTCCCTAGCAAACCTAGCACCTAAACCTCCCTACCCGCGGTAGGGGGGCTGGGGAGAATAACTTAAAACTAACCGTAGTATGCGGAAGGCCACTACCTAGAAAGCTAAAAAGGGTGCGCAGGTAAAGAGTTGACCGCGTTAGGGTCAACCTCTACCGACAGAAAGGACAAATACACACGAAAACACACAGATATGATAAAAATAAATATGAAAAATAGAAAAAATAAATAAAATAGAGAAGAGAAATAAATAAAAATAAAAAGGACTGGTTCAGTACAAATTCGTTGTCACCGTTAAGTATCCTTTGCACTGAAACCAGACTACTTACGCTGGGCACAACACTGCACTCAGCACAAGCACAACACTACTTAGCACAGCACTTTGAAGACTAAGGGGCTTAGTCGCAAAGAAAAATCGCACTTCGATAGCACTCAGAGGGAGTAGAAAGAACCTTGAAAACCGTAGCACGGAACCAACACGCTAAACCGTGACGTCAGTAGACTGAGCGCCACGGAGTATCGGGAAGGGACCAAACAACGGAGAACGGGGTCTTGCACGTCCGCACTGGGCGGCGATCGGAGCGAGAATGTGTTTCGGCGAAGTACCTTCTCTGAAAAATCTGCACTTACCATTAGCAGCCTGCAGTTCACGCGCAGTGTGCTTCAATTCGGCAGCGTTGAGGCGCTTCTCCCGCGCATGCGCGTTGGCAGCCAACCGCGCGCGTTCCCTAATCTCTGCGCCACCACTTGCGCAACGCTCTACTCGACGCAGTTCCGCTTCCAAGCGACATGCTTCACTGTGTGTAAGAAAAATATAGCAACTGAAAATTGGTACCATTAAAACTTAGTGGAAATGGAAGAAACGCAGTTGCTGTATTTATTTGTATAGCTTATTTACCCTGCTTGCGTACATCGTACTGGAGTTCATTTACTGGACTCATTTGGCCTATTTTCTTGCATTAGCACAGTAATACGCTTAAGTATTACAGATACCTGTCTCAGGTATGATGACAAAAAGGTACATTTACATGTTACAAACGTAACGTAAATAGCTAAGTATTCGTATTAAGAACTAGATTTTATTCGTGGCTTTGCTCCTGTTAAATTATAGGGGTAGTAAATATAATTGTACGTATATTATCAACACTTTCTACTTTTCAAGGCAATATTATTAATTAATGTTGGTTTTTCGTGTAATTCTACCGGTCAGACACTGTTTATAAGAAAAGTAATATTACAGGAAAAGGCTTTTGCAAAGAAGAAAGCTCCGAAACTGCTTTACTATAATGTTTGCTTATACTTATAGGCATTGTCCTTTGGGAAATTCAAAAGGGCTTAAATCATCAAGTCGATCAACAAATCAAATTTCTTAATGTAGCGTCCTTGTTTGACTCTGCACACTTTATTACTTGATAAGGTGATTACTTGATAAATAAATGAAATTAAACCCGAATTAAATTAGTTAAATAAACGGATTTATTGATCTCTTGATTGATCAATGAGGATGATATTGATGATGAGTGTGAGCACGCGCGACCGCCTTGATAAGTCTTAACGCACTTAAATTTAGTTTAAATTAATAAACTGCGTGTCGCAGAATGCTGATGCATAGCCTACTTAAAATGTTCGATTTGCATCGTACATGCTCCCACACCGAAAAAGATGAGAAGTTAGTAATGATGAGATGATATAAGGTGATATCAATTTGTCCTTAACCTACACTTGTTAGTAAGTATGGAAAATAAAGATGATATTAGATATTAAATAGAATTAAACTTGACACTATCGTCACCGACCACGTAAACCGCGCGGAAAGTCGGTGACGTACGTTTGTTTTGTTTGTAATGCGATACATGATTTTTGTTTACGTTACACTGACCACTGTTAACACCAATGTTTTGATAGCTTTTATAACGCGAGACCCTACTTTCACACTTAACACTTGCATTACACACACACTGATTGTCAATGTTCCGCGTAGAGGAGGCCGGCAGCTGCCTTGCCGCGGCAGGTTCCCTCGCCACGCGCTCCGTCGCAGCAGCCTCTGCTGCTGGTCCTGGCCTCGCCGCTGCTGACAGTGTCCGCCGGATCCGTCGTGTCGCCCAAACCGCTGTTGCCACGATAATAACGCTAACGATAATGTACGTTACCGTGTAATGATGAATATCGTGGCTGCTTACGCTGTCATACAGAGGGACAGCCTTCTTCATCTCCTCAATCCTTTCCTGTAGCTGAATCAGCTGTTTTGAATTATCACTGACATCTTCTGAGCTGTTATTAACGAGATTTGGTACTGATAAGTTGAAAAGTTGGTTTATCGGAGATAGCCTCGGAGCAATAAGATCGGCTTCGACATGCAGATTACTCATCTCTTGCTTATGAGTGTAAACAGTGAAGTCCTTGAACCTAAGTAAACAACCTTGATTCGTTGTTATTAGACCAGCGTTTAATAACTGCAACGATGAAACTTGATCGTCACAAAGTACTTTCACGTTCTGTTGGTGACAATAAAAGTAAAAGTAGGTATTTACTTGAGTTAATTCATGCCATTGTGATAAGCATGATTCTTGATAAAGCTTGCACCTTCCGGTAGCCAGGTCCTGTTCACATAGGCTTTCATCGTCCTTTAGTGAGTAAACCGGCGACCTTGATGTACATAAAATCGTATCTGTATCTTGATGCAAACACGCATTTAAATCACTTTCTGTCATAGGCAACAGAGCGTCTTTTCTTAGGTTAATAGCTAGGTAACTAGATACGGGTTTGAAATAAATCATCATATTATTTTTTAAACGTGGTACGGCGATGATTTTATAAACTTCGTATATCTCTCGGTGAACTAGAGGTATTTTAGTTTCGAATAATAAATAATTTGCAGACATTCTTGCTTTAACTTTCAATAAGTGGTATATTTTTGGTAAATTAATATGATCAAATGGAACCGATAAATCCTTGGATATTTTACCGGAAATAAAGTTTAGCTCACGGCGTAATTGGTCAGGTGTTAGGAGATGTAAACTTAATTGGCCATTGTAGATGTTAGTCAGAGTATCTAACAAAGTGTTCTGCATGTCCTTGAGATGTGCTAATATGTTGTTTGCTATCATTGCAGAGAGAATAAAATCATTATTTTCTACGTTTTCAAATCTTACGACATTTACTTCCTTCTCTAATTGATGCATGCGTTGGTTGATGAGCTTATGCTGCTTCGTCATAATATTTTCCGTGCGTTTCAATAAATTAAATTCCGCTTCCACTACTGAGGTCTGGTTCTTCCAGAGTGCAGCGAGATGCTCTTGATTTTTGTTTATAAGATGGATGTCTTGCTCATATTTTTCAGCGAAATTACTATCTAAAATTCCGAATAAACTATTTGCTAAAGAACCAACTCCATTTATCAATCCTCGTCGCGTGCGCGAGATTTGCTTGTTCATCAAAACCTTATTATAATGAATAAATTGTTCGTAACCATGTTGTAATTGTAACATGATCGCTCCGCACTGGTTATGATCTTGTTTACTATTACAAACGTTGTTTAGATAGTCTAAGTACTTATTGAGTGCTAATGAGCCCTCCCAGTAGGGACTCATCTCATAGTAGACTACTAGGCGCCACTCGTCTCTGATAAGACCCATATTTGTAATTTTATCAAAATAAAAACTTTGATTGTTTTGCAGTGGCGTGCTATTGTATGAACCTTCTATGCTTGATATAAGGGTCATTATGAACAATAGTATTGTAAATACCATCTTTGAAAAACTGTAGGTATTTTTCTTTCTTGTTTGAGAAACGTGACATACTTGTTTTACGTCATCGTGTTTGCTATTTTTAGAACTTGCTTTTTGTTCATGAACCGGTAAGATTGATAGTTTGACGACCGGGCGCTTCATAATGCCATTTTTTGTTCTTAGGGTGACAACTCTTACATAGCCATCGCTCCCTGGGTGTAGCTCTACGACGCGGCCGAGTGGCCACCTCCCGGCCGGCAGGTTGGTATCTTGAATAAGCACTACGTCGTTGATTTTGATACTCTCTTGGGGTTGCCGCCACTTGCTGCGGGCTGATAGTTGCGTAAGATATTCAAGTCGCCATCTTTTCCAGATATCTTCGAACAGTCTTTGTGTTTGGTACCACCGAGTACGTAAATCTGTCTCTGTATTAAAAATTGCCAATGATGGGCCGCTTGTTAGAAAATGAGACGGTGTTAGGCAATTAAGGTCGTCGGGGTCTTCAGTCATAGTACATAAAGGTCTTTGATTTATGCAGGCTTCGAGCTGGGAAAGTAAAGTTGTATATTCTTCAAAGGTGAGCCTTTGTTCGCCTATAACTCGTTTCATGTGATATTTAAGGCTTTTGACTGAAGCTTCCCACAGGCCACCTGCTGAAGGCCAGGAAGGAGCATTAAAGTGCCACTTAATACCTATCGCCGTGATTTCATGAAGAAAATCGCTATTTTCAAAAATGTTAAGTATTTGTTGGTATTCTTCTTGCAGAGCTTTGTTTGCTCCGATGAACGTGGTACCTTGGTCACTATACATATGTTTCGGCACACCTCGCCTGGCCGTCATTCGGCGCAAAGCTGCTAAAAATGCCGATGTCGTTAAGTCTGAGACTAATTCCAAATGTATAGCTTTAGTCACCATACAGACAAATACAGCCACGTAGCCCTTTGACGTGACGATACCTCGGCCCTTGTTGGCCTTTACGAACACGTGACCTGTATAATCTACCCCTGTGTGGCAGAATGGTCGAGATGGGTTAACCCTTGCTGTAGGTAAATCTCCCATTATTTGATGGTGTTGACTAGGACTATGTTTTCTGCATTTAACACATTGAAAGATACGCTTTTTCGTGGCCTTGAGCCCACCTACCAACCAATACTTTTGACGCATAAATCCGGATGTTAACTTTGCCCCACCGTGATATGTGAGTTCATGACATTGATCGATAATTAATTCTGATAATCGACTATTTTTGGGTATTATGATGGGGTGTTTCATATCTAGAATAATGTTGGCGTGCTTCAGACGCCCACCTACTCTTAGAACTTGTTCTTCGTCGAGTATAGGATTGAGCATGCAAATCTTGCTTTTCGATAAGATTTTATTTCCCTTTTGTAAGTCGTGTAACTCTTTATTAAAATATTCTTGCTGACACTGTTGAATGATTTTCGTTTTAGCTCGCTTTAATTCGCCTAATGTTAGGTATTGTTTTCTTTCTTGCTTATTATTAATTATTCTATATACCCACGCTAAAACTCTTGTTATCTTACTTAACGAACTGTATTTATTAAGTAAATAATTGATAATATTCTCATCTTGATTATGAGTAACAATAGAGACTACTTGTTTAGCCCTTTTCACTTCTTGATCTGTGTAATAATTTGTTTGTTGGTTTATTAGCTTCGTTGAGTCAAATGTGTTTAGCCAAGTTGGCCCATTCCACCATAGTTCATGATCTCGTAACTGTGCGGCGGTTAGACCGCGGCTAGCACAGTCCGCTGGGTTTTCCTCTGACTTGACGTAATTCCAGCTGTTTGATGGCACAACTTTCGTAATTTGCTTTACCCTATTCGCTACAAATGGCTTCCAGCGCTCTGGTAATCCATTAATCCATCCTAGTACAACCATGGAGTCGACCCAGCAGTAGGTTTTGATCTGGTAACTCTCGAGGCAACTATAGATTTTAGCCAACAGTTTTATAAGTAACAGTGCACCGCATAACTCTAATTTTGGTAAAGTTATTTCCTTCTTTACTGGCACCAACTTTGATTTTCCTGCGATCATAGAAATAGATGTATGTTCTTTTGAGGTCACCTTACAATAAACAACGCAGGCATAACATTTTGTTGATGCATCTGAAAACCCATGAAGTTCAATGACATCATGTTCTATAATTCCTAACCATCTAGGTATATTAAAATTCTTGATACTTTTTAATTCACTCTTCATGCTTAACCACTCTGTCTTGATATTTTCAGGTAGCGGATCGTCCCATTTTATTTCTGATTGCCAAACTTGTTGAAATAAGAATTTTATTTTTGTTGAAACTGGAGACAACCAGCCTAGGGGGTCAAATAACTTTGAAATATCTGATAGCAAAGTGCGTTTGGTAGGTATTTTAGATGAATATTCAATTTTTGATGTAAAAGTGAATCTATCTTGATGGGGATTCCAACTTAGACCTAAAGTTTTTGATGACTCAACGTTCTTAAAGTTATAATCTATTTGTTCTTGATTTAAATCGACAGAGTTAATTATTTCTTGATTATTGCACTTCCATTTACGTAAGTTAAAGCCACCTGATTTTAAAATGGAAACGATGTCTTGTATTAGATGTTTTGCAGACTCAACAGAATGACTTCCGTAGACTAAATCATCCATATAAAATGATGTTTCAATGACCTTCGGCGCTGAACTGTCTTGATAGTTCTTGGTCTCATCTTCAGCCAACCTTCGAAGTGTCATCATAGCCAGGAATGGCGCGGCCTTGGTGCCGTATGTTACTGTGGCTAACTGGAACACGTTTAAAATATCTAACGGTGATTCTCTCCAGACAATCCTTTGATAGTTTTGGTCGTCTTGATGTAACCAAACCATCCTAAACATCTTTTCGATATCTGCAGTAAAACCATATCTATATTGTCTCCACTTGATAAGGAGACTCTGCAGATCTTGTTGTAAATTAGGACCTCTTTCCATTAAATCGTTTAGACTCAAACCGGAACTTGATGGAGCGGAAGCGTTAAAAACCACCCTTAGCTTGGTCGTGGTTGATTCATCACGAATAACACAATGATGAGGTAAGTAATAACATGATGATTCGGAAGTATTTGCTTTAACCATATGACCTAGTTGCATGTATTCATTTATAAACAATCTGTATTCCCGGGCTATATTTATATTTTTATCAAATTTTCTTTCTAACTGCTTGAACTGTGCTACCGCTTTAGAATTTGATTGACCTAATTTTTCTTTTATATCTTTTTTCAGAGGGAGGCGTACTTGATACCTGCCATCCGCTCGACGTACAGTGGTTTCGTTGTAAAAATCTATAACCTGTTGATCGCTAAGTGACATATCAGATTGCTCTGAGATATCTTCTGTTTGCCAAAACCTACAAATGTCATCAATGTCATGTATAATGATATTACATTTCAAACTTTCGCTTACACATCCGCTTAAAATCCAACCTAGGCGCGTATTTTGTGCCATAGGTAGTGCCGGTCCGGCTTTATAAATTCCGTCTAAAAGCAAATTACAAAAAACATCCGCTCCGAGCAAGAGGTCTACCGGGCCTTTAATATTAAAATAAGGATCAGCCAGAGGTAAGTTCTCGACTAAAGGCCATACTGGTTTCGGGAAGCTGTGAGAAGGAAGATTCTTGATTAAAGTTTTCATGATGTATGCCTCTGTTTCAAAGGAAAAGTCTTCTTGATTAGACTTACACTTGATTCTTATAGTCCCTCTGCAGTTACTTTGCTTTTCACCTATACCCGTTATAGTTCCTTGGCACCGTTTGCGTGGTAAGCCTAAAATGTGTGCTATTCTCTCTGATATAAGTGTAGTTTGAGACCCTTGATCCAAAAGTGCACGGATATTATGGTAGGTACCATCTTGAGCCTGTACCATAACCATGGCTGTGGCCAGCAAGATTTCGGGGTCTTTGCCCTTCACTGAAACGTGTGTGTTACCTACGTCAGATTTTGTAATATTTGACTCGACATTATTCGATGTCAATGACTTATTATAAAACGCGTCGTGCAAAATAGAATTATGATTACCATTGCACTCTCGACAACGTGATTCCGAATAACAGTTTTTGCCCTGGTGATCAAAAAGACAATTTTTACACAAATTATTGTCGATAATTGTTTTTCGTTTTAGATGATTAGGTAGTTCAAGAAACTTTGTGCAATAATATAAGCCGTGTCCGCGATTTGCGCAAACGGGGCACGTTAATTTAACCGGATGTGCTGGTTTATTGACTTTGCTACCTGAAACCTTTGTTGATTGTGTAAAATATGTAGGCTTTTTATAATTCGTGTTATTCTTTGAATTTGTATTATTAAAATTATTTTTGAAACTAGGCTTTGGTCCCGGATGTTCGTGCTTTTTCCGCGAAGTTTCAAGCGCAGTGAATTTACTCTCTAGAAAGTCTAGGAAATCTTTTAGGGTAGGTAATTCCCTAGGCTGCTTTAATGATGAAACATACTCGTTGTAGGTGTCTGCATCTAGTTTTTGGCTTAAGATATGTACAAGTAGAGGGTCCCAAGTGCTTATCTCTACACCCAGGTTCTTTATTGCATTAAGCGATTCCAGTGACGTATCGTGGAGCCTTTTGATCTGTCCAAATGATGGTTGTTGTGACACTGTAATGTTCATTAAAGTATTGATGTGCGACGTAAAAATCAACTTCCTATTATTATACCTATTGCTAAGGATCTCCCAGCAGGTGACGTAGTTGTCTGAGCTAATATGCAGGTGTTGAACTAATCGCTCAGCTTCCCCCCGGAGCTTGCTCTTCAGGAATTGCATCTTCTGCGCACTTGATAGCGATGCGTTGCTATGGATTGTCTCCGTAAAAAGATCTTTGAAAGACGTCCATTGTTGGAAGTTGCCACTAAATGTAGGCAACTCCATCTGTGGAGTAGATTTTTCCCTATGACACACAGACCATATTTTCTTGTTTATCACTCTTTTAATATTTTCATACATTTGCTCATAATGGTAAAAAGCCGTATCGTATTCTTGATTTTTACCCTCTAGTTCACTATCTATCTCTAAATGTAAAGAATCTATCGCCGACCAACGAGATTGTAAAGTTTTAAGTATATCATCAAACTCCCATTTCTCTAACACCGTATCTAAATTAACACTAGTTACCTTTCTCTGAAGAGCTCTGAAGTTGCTTGCTTGCTTCCTTAGCAACTCATCTGTCCTGCTATTGACGCCCTGCGCCCTGAAAGTAACCTGACGTGACGAGGCTGCTTCTTCTTCGACCGTGGCTGGTTGCGGCGTCGAGGCAGCTCCCAGTGGCGTCGCCGCCCGAAGCAAAGGAGTCGACGGCTTGGTATCTCGTACTCGATAGTTCACGATGACTGACCTGACGTGCTCGTAACGCTCCTTAGTTACCTCGAATTGCTCAGTCACAAAATAATCATGAGACCGGGTACCATAACCACACAACTTGAAGTGGTTGTTTTGAAACTCCTGCCAATATTGATCGAGAGTCTCGAGTCTCCTCTTAATATAATCACCGGTCTTGCGCTCCGGTCCATCTTTCTTAAAGTTGGAGTAAAGTTGCTCTATGGCTCCAATCAACTGCTGCTGCGTCGAAAGTAGATCTTCCATTCTTGATATATGGTAAGAGATTTAAGAAAGATACTTTGGCTGCTATTGTTTCTTGATAAGGTTGGTGGGCCTTGCTTGCTCACCAATGCAGATACTCCTGATAATGTACTGCAATCCAATTAACACTGAGTGTTCAAAGTTCACTTCACGAAATACTACAATATGAGCACTTGCGAAGCCCTTTTTCGAAGGACCAAAAAAGTATGTAGCGTCCTTGTTTGACTCTGCACACTTTATTACTTGATAAGGTGATTACTTGATAAATAAATGAAATTAAACCCGAATTAAATTAGTTAAATAAACGGATTTATTGATCTCTTGATTGATCAATGAGGATGATATTGATGATGAGTGTGAGCACGCGCGACCGCCTTGATAAGTCTTAACGCACTTAAATTTAGTTTAAATTAATAAACTGCGTGTCGCAGAATGCTGATGCATAGCCTACTTAAAATGTTCGATTTGCATCGTACACTTAACGCGTCTAAATCTTAAGCTTATTATTTGTAGTGTTGCTCAATGCTTGCCTCAAAATGTTCACCTCAAAGTTTTTTATTTACTCAATCAAGATATAGGACGATATCCTAAATTTAATCAAATACTTGATTTAGTTTAGTTTAAACAATTTCAAACCAATTAAAATTTTTGGAAGTAAGCTTTTTTTTTTTTTTTTGCTGCCGAGGCACCACCCTCGCGGGAGGGAGGGAGGTGGAAGATGCGTCATGCATACCGCCCGCAGGTAAAGTCCTCTGCGGGGGGTTATGTGGGACTCACCAGAATGGCACCTACCCACTAAAAACCACCTGTTGGCTGTAGTTATTACCGTTAGCCTTCATCGGAAGCGACACCCGTCGGGAAGTTGGGCGCGCTGGCGGAGACCCGCAAATTGACATGATTTGGTGGCCGTTCTGGGCAGCCTCCGGTGAAGCCGGGGCTGGGCAGAGGTCGGCCGAAGCATGATTTAGGGATCAATTCATTTAAATGAACCTATAATGAATTGAGAAGGGAACTATGCTCCGCCAGAGCGAGCAGTCGCTCTGTCAGAGATCGTGAAGCCCTAAGTTTACGGGCTAAGACTGCGATTTCACTAACATCGATATTGTTCATAGCGTCGCAGACGATACGCATATCGTCTGCTACGGAGGATTGAGGAGTGGGTTTGTATGGGCGAGGAGCCGGGATGGGATTCGATGCGGGACGCTGCCTCCAGTTTTCTGGAGCAGGCTTTGGCTGAGCAGGCTTTGCAGCCGGAGGAACCTGGCTACGCAGCGGTGGAAAGTTTTCCTGAGAAAGGGGCGGGGCCTGTTTGGGTGCCGCCCTCTTGGAATTGGAACGCATACAACGGGGTGCACGAGGGCAGCCCCTGTAATTTGCGGTGTGGCCGGACTGGCCACAAAGCATGCAATCGGGAGGAGAGGGAGCTTCAGGAGTGCGATTGCACTCCTTAGTGAAGTGAGGGACCAGGCACTTGACGCACCTGGGCGGTGCGAGGCAGTTGGCCGCCGCGTGCCCGTACAACTGGCACCGATGGCTCTGGCCGGGATGACCGCGGCGATGAGGCACCTCGATCGAGATCCCAAAGAGGCCGCATATGGTGCTAACCCCTTTGAGGATCTCCCTGGACTTAGGGACGTTGGTGAGTACCACCAAAGCGAGAGGGCGACGCCTCCCGTACCTGCTGTGCATTTTATGCACGGCGAGTGCCGGGAAGCCTTGGGACTGCAGATCCTCCAGGATAGCCTCGTTCGATAATTCGAACGGGACTCCCCTGAGTACCGCTCTGATCTTACGCTCTTCTGACAGAGCATAAGTATGATAAGCATATTGCTTATCGGTGAGGAGCTTTGTTAAAGCACGAAAGTCGTCTATCGACGAGACTAAGATTTTAATAGATTCACCCGAGTTGGCCGCTCGGGTGTAATGGATCTTGTGCTCATTGCACAATGTCGAGACCTCAGTCCATTTACCCTTTTCCCGAAGGAAAACGGGTAGTGGGACCTTGGCCTTGACAGAAGTTGGGGCCGGAGCGGGTGTTGAAGACATCGGGGCAGCTGGCGTTGAAGACGCCGCAGGGGGTGTAGGGACGGGCGTCGAGGGCGCCGGGTCTTGTTAGGGTGAAAGAGGGAGGCTCAGGGCCAGTTGGGGTGGCGTCCGAGGATGACTCCGTCGCGGGTGCGCGCTTGCGGCGCGGAGGGGCGTCTACTTCGCACTCCATGTCACTGGAGGAAGGGGACGCGGGAGGGCCTAAGACCAGAGGGGTCTGGGGGACTGGGGTGGCCTGAGGGGCCATTAAGGGCATTAACGCCATGATATGCGGGATAAGAGAGTCCAAGAAACGATACTTATCAGCATTTATAGACATGCCTTCAGTACTTTCAAGTAACTTTTTCCTAAACTCGTTAAAGCTTAGGGAAGCCATTGCGGAGAGGTTAGGGAGGGACAACAATATATAAATATATATACTATGAACCTATCAACGATGACTAACTTCCTAAAACCACCCTACACGCAGTAGGGCGGTTAAGGACGACGCGGATAACTTACTCGAACACGAAGACTCGAGGCACCTGGAACGACGAATTCCCGTCGACGAAGCTCACGTTCCACGAAGTACGGTTAACAACCCACTAGAAGTAAGCTTGTTTCATTGTTTATTTATTTGTTTCTTACGCTTTCACGGCTGAATTACGCGACTGTCAGTCATGATATTTTGTTTTGTATGCATGACGGCAGGTGTATAAAGCACTACGAAAGGTACCTTTTATCCAGAAGTATGAGGGATACAGGAGCTAAATCGAGGGTATTACCTGGTACTAATATAATTTTAAAGTAACTTGGCCTTCCTTTGACACATTGAAAACTTGCATGTCATTTCGTATTTGAACGATTTTACCTATATGTATTTTGATTAGATACGCCCTTTATACTAATTAATGTTTTTGAAAGCTTCACCGACAATAGTAAATCTTAAAAATTTTCTTAATATCCGTACGTTGTGCAGTACCTACTAAGTTTTTTTTTTGCTATATACCTATGCATAGTTTTACGAAAAGGTGGTACAAAAGTCCTTCCTATTTTGACCGCCATAATAATCAAGTTTACCTGGTTATCTTCCGGTCACCGGGAAGGAACAGCCAGTGCAATTACTAGAATAAAGGCTTTTTCATTAAATTCCTACGGCCGGCAATGCATTATTAGTCGCGATAATAATCACAATCACTTAACAATTGAATGCCACTTACCATCAGGTGGGTCGCTTAATCCTTTGCCGGATATGCAAATAGTAAAAAAATCCTGTGTGAAACAGGTATACCGATTTATGACATTGTATGAACTGTGTTGAATTAGCGTGCTAGTGGTAGTAATCATACAATGGACTCTTCTAACCTTATTACTATTTAGTAGAAATATTTTCAGAAATTCCCACTCCGTTATACGATAGGTATATACCATGATAGTTATAAGAAAGGTTTTTCATTTACTAAAGTTCTAAATCTTTTTTTTTAATTAGGTTATCTTTTTTTTTAATGCTGGTCGAAAACGTTTGAAACACGGCATGGGCCGAACACCTACCAAGCGCCCTCCCAACAACGCCGACTGGCCCTAACAGTCTTAGTAAAATTTAGGGAATAAAAAAAAAAATTTATACGTATAAAGATGGTGTAAAATAAAGGAAGCATAATACTTAAGGATCAGTAAATATAATTTATTATTTGAGGAATGGTTATATATATATACAATAACATTTTTATATAAGTAATTGTTTTGTTTGAGAAACTTCCTATAATAATCCGTAGTATTTCTCAAAATATCAGGTCTCGATTTAAGTAGCGTTAACTTGTGCTGTCGTAAGGTGCGTTTTGTGTATAGCTCTGGGACAAATTTACGGACAACTTTATACGATTTCTAGAATATAGAGACATGTCAGTGTTAATATTTTATGTTGACGGAAATGTGGTCTACAACGAATTTTTTTTTAATTCATTTATTCAATACTTATTAGACATACAATTCTCATTTCTAACAAACCTTAAGGAGGCGACCAACAAGCTTCCTGGCCTGACTGGCCTGACCCAAAACAGTTTTTTTCTATGCTTAGGCATGGTAATAACAACAAACTTTAACAAATAACAATTTAACGAAAATTAAAACAATTGTTTATTCTTTTTTGATGCGTGGAAGATGCGTCATTCATACCACCGCAGGAAAATACCGACATCTGCGGGAGTGATGTGGGACTCACCAGAATGGCACCTACCCACTAAAAACCACCTTGTTGGCTGTGGCGATATTTTACCGTTAGCCTTCATCTTGGTAATGATGACGTCGACTTTCATGCCCTTGACGTATAGGGCGGTATTGGCGGCAAAGAGGGAGAGTTGAAAGAGGGAATGTCATTGATGTAGGTGGTGTATAATAAAGGGTGTGGAGAGCTTACCTACGTGTTTAAAACGAAAGGTGCGATACCAAGATGAAATCGAAATGAATACATGTCACATACAAGGCGCTCGCACTACTGACAGCATCACACGGGAAAAAAAAATTGCCGCCTCGCTAATGCGCCTTAGAGCAAAACTGTTGTCTCGAAAAAAAATCTTAAACCCGATTTTGATAATTTTATATAAGTGCAAAGATATATAGCCATAAAATATTTATATTGACAAGTTTATACATGTAGTTTCACAGCACAACTAAATAACACACTAATTTTCATAACAATATTATAGAGATCTAGATTTATGCCGCGAGTATCGTTAGCGAAAAAAATGAATTGCATAACGTCACATCCCTAGTCATGTGGTACTGACAGATATGTCAACCTCATACAGGCAACTGTGACCCGCACCATGCTATAGCGCAAATAATATAATATTTTATTAATTTTGTTTTCAAGTTAATTGAGGTCACTCAAAAAATCTCTGTTGCTACGTTCAGATCAGTGGTATATATATTCAATATATTTTATGTATTATATTTATTTTAATGGAATAAAATTTAATTTATTAAATTATTCTAGTATATTTTTATACTTCTAATTATTATTATTTGAGAAACTTATATGTATTTTTTGCAATTGTAAATATTTTTGTAAGTTTTAGTATTTTGAATTTGACATTGATGCACTTTAGGCAGTAGTTGTTGCATATAGCTCATCTGATTGTAAATTTACCAATATTGGAAGAGATCCATTGTAAATCACATTTGCGCTTTTATTCAATGAAAGATGTTATTATTTACTAAATAGAATTTGTCTCGAATTGATACGTTCAACTATTTTTTTTATCTGGATATATAGTAAACAGCATTAAATATTTCATCTACTTATGTTGAGCGTTCGAGATTGCTCATTTCGGATATCCAGCCTAAATTGAACCTTATGTAGCATGCTCAACGGTATGTTGCGAGGTCAACCTAGCTAGGTTACTTTATTTTGAAAACAGTCCAATTAAAAAAAAAACATTACTATGCCACGGCTTTGTTCTCATTTTTCTTGAGGACAGTAATTTTTCTGGTTGGTAGATAACCTACGAAGTAAATTTTAAAAATAAATGTATATATTTTGACAAATCATGAAGAACAATATTATTCATAATAACAGTTAGATGTTATTACCAATCTAGTTATTGTATGATGGCTTTCTGACTTAACTTGATACCGAACTAGAAAGAAAGGTGCGTGGGGGCGCAGTTCTTTGAGAGAAAATGCAACGATCTTGAACTTCAAAGGTTTATTCCAATCGCAATTTTGACATTAATTATTAGGTTAGGTTACAGTAGTAGCAGTTCGTTCCGACAGAGACACATAGTAATGTTGTATGATGCGGGTGACGCGAGCGAATGCGCTTGCGATGGCGGGCGGAAGTGAAGACGAATGAATGAGTTGACCATTGAGTGAGCACACCATCGAGTGAGCAAATCATAGATGCGGCGTTAACAGTGCGTGTCAAAGAGATTTCAAACTAAAATAAAACTAATATTACTATGCTATAATAATAATAACAGGACGCTAGCAGTAAAAATTTTCTTTAACAAAAATCCGATTTGTGATAACAGAGCTGTAGTCGCACCGTAGAGTCGGACCTTTATTCAAAACCAGTTTTCAGTATTCATAAAATAGTTAGAGGCCACATTCTTTTTATGTCCAAACAACTATACACTTACTTTTTATATAAAATAAACTTAATTACAAATTCTTAGAACCACAGGAATTTTTTTTTAATAACAATATCATTTTGTTTGTATCATTAGTGCACCCTTTCCATGCGGCTGGCGTGATATCACGTCCGACCAAAATCCGTTTACCATACGGTGGGCGTATTATTCCGTTGAAACAAAATTGCCGCCATAAACGAGCAGATCAACGACAAAGACAGCACTCCTGTGCGTAGGTTATAGGACGCAACAGCGCTACTGAAACGGTGGAAAAATACTCACTTATTATACATATATATGACATGTTACAAGTGTTCCAAGTTTCAGGATTATTCAAGTATAATAAAGTATAAAAAATATGAATGGTTAGTAGTTGTTTATATTTGTTCTTAATTTTTGTTATAACTTTTATTATTTTTACTAGGTCCAGCAACATTTATTTCACTCTGTAAATCCATTAAATCCATGCCGAAAAGGATAAACATGAAACACCTATTCACTACACGAAAATGTCGAACTTTAACTTTATTTATCTTACCCACCCTGATAACAGTATTTTCCTTCCCGCTTTTTATTGTTTTAAATAACCATCGATAATTTTTTTTATAATCATAAATTTTTAATAAATAAGAGCGATTAATGTTTTAGTTGTTTTTTAAATTTAATAGCAAAAAATATAGCAGTTTTATTGCTATTAAATTTAAAAAAAAAAACTAAAAAATTAATTGCTCTTATTTACCAAAAAAAATATGAGAGTATAAAAAAATATATATCTTTAGTTATATACAATAATAAAACACCTATTTTTTTTAGCAAAAATAATAGTTGGGTTATATTTATTACAATGGGCAACACCGATGTTGTCTATATAATTTGGGAAACGTAATAATACGCCAACCGCGTCTGGTGATAGATTTGGGTAGACGTAATATTACGCCCTTCGTACAGATGGAGCATATTGGTTAGGACGTAATATCTCGACCATCGTTCTTTTTTTTTTTTTTTTTTTTTTGTTCCCCTCCGCGGGAAGGGCAGGAGGATAAAAATGCCCTGACGCATACTCTGGCGCGATTCCAAAGTTATGTGGGACTCGTCCCGACGCCTACCAGGACCATACCCACTAAAAACCCCCTGTCGGCTCGTGCATTTTTGCCACTCAGCCTTCATCGGAGCGACGGCCAATTGGAGAAAGAGGCCGCGCTAGCGGGGCCCAGAAGGGGTCACCCGCTGGGATTACATAGCACTGAAGGTGCTCAGAAATTAAAAGTAAAATAAAAACATTAAAAATGAAAAGTAAATAATGAGAACATTAAAAATTGAAAAATTAAATATGCATTAATTCGGATTTACGTTAGAATTAGAATTTACGTTAGAATTAGAATTTGCGGCCAGAAGGGCCTCGAGATCGCGTGACAGTCTGGTGGATGAGTACGTTTGCGCATTTCTAGGCCTAGCGACTTTGAACTTCGAGTCTAACACAGGAGCAGCATATGAGACAGAATCACGAACTAGAGGATTGGGATGGGTTTCGGAGCGTTTGAAGAACGCTTCAGAGAGTGTTTTGAGATATTGTTGTACTGTAGGCAGTTCAAGATCTCTATGCAAGTCCGCGTTACGCACGTACCACGGTGCGCCTGTGGCCCGGCGGCAAAAGAGGTTTTGAACTACCTGCAGTTTGTGCAGGAGGGATCCATCGTTCTAGAGAAGCGATCTTATAAAAGGTCGTCCGTACAGAGACGGCGATATTAAAAGTAAGATCCCGCATGGAAAGGGTTAAATATCCCTAGATAAGCATGCGATTTGCTCACTAATGAGGTGTTTCTGTGTTATTTACGTACTATCTCCAGTTATAAATCCAGTCAAAAAGCTCGATACTCTTAGAACTTGTTTCCCGGCAAATTCCCAGGGTCATTACGATGCAGTTACTTCGCGTGTATAAGCGTGTCTGTAGTATAAGACCTAAATTGCCAAGTTTTACAAGTTGTACAGGGTATCATTTAAGACATAAAGTAGATTTAAAAATAAGAGTAACCTTATTTTTTTTACTTCCGGGTATCGGTTTTATTAACCTTTAGGAGAATTTGCTTATCAAAATTCACATTACACCTACATGAAAGCTATAATTTCCGTTATTGAAATTTATGCAAAATGAATTGCGTCTGTTTTGACCAGACTTAATCTTTCCGAAAATAAATCGGTATAAACTTATTTTTGAAAGTATCTGTAGGTATTGTTGTTATGAAGAGGAGAGATGAATTTGTTAATTTTTAATCGATACATTCTGAAAGTACTGAAAGAATTTAAAAACGTATTTCGTCATTAGAATGCTTTATTATTTAAAATAACTATAGCTTACAAGTTTCCATTCTCGATATTTTCCAGGTGAGGTCAATCTCCATACAACAAAATTGAGACCTTATTACTCCTCCCAACTAATTACCACCTACCTGCGTGCATCCTGAGTAGCAGAACGTATCCTCTCCTGCAGGTCGTTGTACTGGCGCTGCAGGGCGGCAAGCGACGCCTGTGCCGGTCGCAGCTGTTGCACCTCGCGCTCCAACGTCGTCGCACGAGCGGACAGCTCCGAGCAACGCTCCTCGAAGTGTTTTTGTTGACGCTCCTGTAGAAAATGATTGCAACTGGCTCTGTTTTGTTTTGACAAGCACTGCATCGCCTTATGTTACATAATAATGTAAACTCGGGAGGAATTCAGGATTATACATAACTCGATATGTATAAATACAAAACATTAATAACTTGTGAAGGGACAGCAGACAAACGGATCTACCAGGGCTCAACCAACAGAATCTGCACCTTTCCTTGTAATCTAAGCAACCTTTTATTAATTTCAAATTACAAAACTAACAGTCAACTCAAGCTGCATCTTCACCGCAGTGTGTTCTTCCTGCAGCTTGGCAAGCGCGGCCGCGGCCTGCGTGGCGCCGGCGGCGGCGGCGGCGGCTCCGTTGCGTGCCTCCACTGCCGCCCGCTCTGCCGCGTCCCGCCCTGCCTCTGCTGCCTCGGCGCGAGTCGCCTCTGAGCGAATCGATTCGCGGAGACTAGTTTCAGAAGTCTAGTTAATACAAACAAATTAAAATTTCCATATGAGTTTCTCTAACAGATATTTTGTCCCTAGTTTGGCATCACCAACAAAATTCATGTTATACGGATTATGCACTGTAGGTTCTATTATTTTCTACTGCTCTATCTATTCCGCATCCTATCTAATTTTTTAAGGTGTAGCTCACTGATTTTAAAGTCTTATAGGAATTATTCACTTTAATACGTATTTTTTTTGAAAACTATGATGATTGATCGTAAGAAACGATGATTTTAAACATAAAAATTTCGTACATAATCAAAAAATATGTTTTTTGATAGAATTAATTTTTACTTACACTTAAAGTTTGAAACTCTCCGATGAGATCCAGAAACTGTTGTTCGAAAGTATCAAATTCATTAGCGTTTACACCCATAGTATCAAATTTTTTTCAAGCAAGAACCATCATATAACTAAATGTAACATGTATACCTTAATTATCTATATGCATGTATAAATAAAATGGCAACTAAATTTCCCGCTAAGTCACGCCAACTCTTTTTTTTTTAAATCTTTTACCCTACACGCCAACTCTTTTTTCTTGTTTTTTTTTTTATTTTAGGACAAAGGCAAAAGTTCTAAAATTATGTTGTAGATATTTTTGAAAAAAATATGACATTCCATTGTTCGAATTTTCAACAATAGTTTAATGGGTCTTATTTTTTATGAATTTGGATGAGCCCCTACGTAGCTAATTAAACAATAGATATTTAAACACATAAATAACCTATTGCCCTTTACCTATCAATTTGACGCCTGCTGGAATAAGGTACTTTATAAAAATAGCCACATAAATTGAAGCTTATTTACCACTAGATAATAATTGAAATATGTCAATTCTTGTTTCAGCGCTTAAAGCAACAAAGAAACGCGGGGAATATTAAAACAGGGGAAAATTTTCCTTTGAAAATACATTGAAAATAGCCTTATAAAAGGCGCCAGACGTGTTTGTTTAGTTCATTTTTAGAGGGACCGTTGCTGTGAAGGAGTTTCATATTTTGTCGCTCGAAACTAAGCAAATTCGGTATAATCTTAATACTACATCATTTAAAGTGAGAAGTTTATAATCAAGGATTATTGTAATTATTTCTATTTTACGCTTGGTTTTAGACCGAATATGCGCGTCGTAACGTGTGTAACTTTGGCCCTGTTGGCTTCATTGGGTATCCTGCTGCAGTGCGAGGGTGCCGGTCTTCGGAACCTGGTGGAAGAGGAGCTGGAGTACCGTCCTCGACGCGTCTATAGAGACTACGGCATGATCCAGCGGGTGGCGCGGGCGGAGGATACTTTTGATGATTACGGCCATATGAGGTACAGTGCTAGTTTAAGGTTGAAATATGTTGTCTTAATTATAAAGTGGAACTATTATATATTTGTGCTTTCCATTTTCTACTACAAATAAATTTGAAGATTTTAATATAAAAGAGATTATTGTGCCAGCCAGAGTTTTTACTATTTCTCACCGTTTTACAGCTACAGGACCTACAATTTATTCATCAGAAATATTAAATACCAGTCTAGTCTTATCACTTTGCTTCACAAATTTTAATCAAGACGAGAACAGACACGAGTTTTTTTTTATATATTAAAATTTCTTATGGAAAATATATTTTAGCTATCGTTGTTTCAGATTCGGTCGATCGGATGAATGACAGTCATACAATGTTCGGAACCCTCGCCGTAGTCACAAGCGATCTCGGCCCAAACATTAACTGAAGTTGATTTGAAAATCTAATCCTAAAACCTATTAACATTCATTAGTTTAAGACCTACTGCCAGTTTTGTTTTCAGACAATAGACACAGAACTTCTAATAAAGAGAAATAGAAATGGTAGCGCGAGCCAAGCATAAGTCATTTAGGACTCATACTCGATGTAAGCAACGAATCATCGTCCACCGTACCTCTTGGTACACGTGTTAAATAATTGGTGTGATTGGTTGCAATTATTTGCGCGTGGTAGCTATTGGCAAGAAGTAGAGAGCAATGTGGCATCAGTGCCACTGCAAGTAAATTCAAAGAAAGGCATTTATATTTATTTCTATTATAAGTTCTGTGTAGTAATTTACTTATATCATGACCAGGGCTGTATTTCCTGTATTCTTTAAATGTTTTATTTTACAAAACCTATTTGTATACGTAATATTAATATTTCATATTTACATATAATTTGAATGAGGCTTAAAATATTTTTAAGCTGGTGGGTATATTTTGAGCCTCGTCAATGTATGTCACTAGGTATTTGTATTTAGATTTAGATTTAGATACCTACTTTAAGATTTTGGCTGGCATAATATAAATACTAATTTCCAAAAATAAATGAAAATTAAGTTATATACTTTTATTCCACCTCAATAATAAAATAAATAAAAAATAATAATTGGACTTAGGAAACTACAACGATGGAATGCAGATTTTATACTCTGGACGTACTCGTATGATTGAGTATGACATTCAGAAATTATTGAGAAAGAATAAAAATGTTCAAAGAACTCTCCAAGAAGAACCAACCATGAAGTTTCATAACGCTGGTAAAAAAAAATACAGTGAAATTTCAATTTGGAGCAAATATATTTTGACATTAAATAATAGAATTTTCAAAATTAATTATAACTCGCTAGCGTTCCATAAATAAATTTATTTTTTCGCAAAACTTTCCGGTGGCCTGGTATATTTGAGCACAGTACAAGCGACACGATTACGAGACTTCAGTTAATAATAGAATCGTGGAAAGAATAGTGACCCTTTAAGTTATGGTTTAAATAGCAAGGAGAAACTAAAATAAAATAATATCGCAATGTAATATGTAGTTACCACTATTTCGGAGTTCAATATTTCCAGAGCTATGGTATTTTTTACTTTATGAGCGCTCCACTTACGCGTGTTATTTTATCGTAGTCATGACAAAGTCGAGTGATTTTGCATGATTGAAAAGTTAAAGATTCTTCGTCACTACTACTGTTCTTGTAGATTTTTCGGGCCTCAAAAACCCTCAAAAATTTTGATTGCCGCTTACAACTCTGTAGATTGTCCTAAGGTAAGTAAATGTAGAGACTGGCGTCAGTTATCACTGTTGTTGTGTAAAATTCCTTAACACCCGATGGAAAGCGAAGATGAGCTGAGATGTTATACGGATACACGTGCCTATTAAATCTACTCTCGAAGATTCCAGAACTATGCGTATTAGACGCAAGGTTTGAATCAAATTTTCAGGGATTAGGGGATAAAAGACGCAAAAACACAGAGATATTAATAATACATTTATTTTAATGAATGTAACCAATAAATACAACATTACAATAGTATATGTATTTAAATTATTATATTATATTACTAAATATATTTTTCACTGGGCATCGTCAATACATTAAAATATTTTATTTTGATGTTACATCGTTGTAAGGCATGGATTTTCGTGTATTTTATAGGCATTTTACTTTTAACTTCATTGAATAAGCCAAAAAGTTAACTCAAGCAAGTTAGTGGTAGTAAATTAATTAAGATGTTTTCCAGTTTATTTTTAATTTAAAACTTTTTCGTTGTGTTAATATTTTTTATAAATAGCCTTTCAAACAGTTTTGAATCCAGTTTCAAAAAATAACATGTATCTATTAGTTTAATTAACTATTCTTCTAACTATTTATAGGCACGCATGATATCACTACATAATAATTATATATTAAATTAATTAATAATGAGACTAGTTAGTTCCTTCCTAACCTAAATATTAATGTAGTTCTTAATGAATGTTAACTAATATTTAACCTGAAATTGGTTAATTTTACTTGGTGAAATATAAAGCGTATTGGAAAGAATATCTTTGAACATAATTTAGGCACTATCTACATATTACAACGGCAAGGTGTCCGTTTTGTGTTTAGATATTTAACAGCACGTTTGAAGAGGTGTTATAAATTAGTTTGATTTGCTTATTACGCATTAATTTAGGCATTTAGTTTCTTTATATCGTTGCTCCGAATGTTATAACTCGTTTTCTTCAAAAAAGATCTTCTTCTGAGTATTTGGCGCTTTAGTTTTGTTTGATAATTATTTTTCAACTTCATTTGTAGTGTAACTGACAAAACATTCCATCGGAGGTAAGTTACTTGTAAATTAGATTATGTCCTTCTTCTGCGTGTTTCCCAGCAGGGCCTGGAAAAAAATCTTTTATTATGTGATAACATAGTTTCAAAAAACTAAAATTTTACTTAGATTAAATAAATCCCCAACTCTACGGCTCTAAAGTAAGCATAGCTTGTGTTATTGATGACCATACAGTGAACTGAGGAGGCTAAAATAAAATAAAATGTGCTTATAAAATGGCAATAGTTATGGCTATTAATGGGTTAATGACACTTTGAATTTTTTAAGCAGGTGCATTAAAAAGGCCTAAGTCCTAAACAGCAAAAGATAAGGAAATGGTAACATCACATTCATAAAGTATAAGCATTTAAATACCCAACATTTCTAATTCTACCCCTCGAAAATTTTTTAAGAGCACTCAAACTTGGGTCTGCTTTGTGCAAAACGTAGCTAATAGTAATTTATCTTTATTTAAATAATTATCCAAATATTTCAATCGACCTTGTTGATAAAGTTAACGATGGCCGTGGCGGGCTGCTCGGCTTCCAGCTCGGCGAACACGTGGCACTGGTTGTCGGAGCTCGGGCCCTGGCGAGCCACGAACGCGAAGATACGTCTGTCAAAGAAGAGATATTTTTGTTACGATGTTGACAAATTAGTAGCTACGAAGTCGTAAAACGAAAGTGCCTCTGAAATTTTGTGAAAGTACAATAAGCTACAATTGGTATTTATTTTTAGTACAAATATTTTGAATGCGTTATTTTATTATACTCAAACGTAGTGTATTACTTTTTATAGAATAAACAATTAAAGTACAAAGTTAATTCCTGCTATCAGACGCTTCTATCTCAAAAATATAGTAAAATTTAGGAGAGAATATCTCGTAACAGTACCTATTTTAACTTTAACGGGAAACATCCATGGTTCATTAACAAACATTTGCTCCTGTATTATCTATCTTTACAATGCTTAATGTAGTAGGCAGGTAGGACTAACACAACATTCGACATGAAGCTCTCTAAGCCATAAAATACCTAATTTCCTAAACTCCATAGAAATCCTCAAAAAACAAACCGACACTTACTTCTCACTAACTTTCCCGCTATCATCGACATAAGCGAACTTCCTCTCGTCGGGGTCGAGGCCCGCGTACGACACTCCGCCGGCCGGGTAGTGTCTTCTGAAGAACTGCTTCCGCGCGGAGTCCGTCAGCGTGATGCCGCCGCCGAACACTTTGAAGTGCACTACTATTGGTTGCGCCTGGGGAGAAGCAGAATTTGTTTTATTTCTAAGAACTATTTACAGGTTTATATGTTTATTTTATGAAAATGGAATGGCCTAGAAAGACAGATAGCAGGTGAGATAGTAAAGTTCTCGGCTTATTAGGCTTTATTATTAGCTTATTAGGTAACTAATTAGGCGCGTCTGTGAAGTGTAGGATATATGAGGGGCAAACCGCTTAACATCTGTTACCCACCTTGTTGGCGATAATGCTGGCTGCGGCGCGGCGCACGGCGAGCGGGCCGGTGAGCGCCTCGGTGTTGTCGCTGCCCAGCAGCAGCACGTGCGTGGCCGCGCCCGCCGCCAGCAGCGCCCGCGCCGCGCCGCTACTCGCGCTTGCCGGCCACGGATCTCTGAAATAATGACAACGTTTAGACATTAGTTCGCGTGTTCGTTTGCCGGCTATGAAAATAGTGAACAAAAGGAACTTGTAACGCAGCGACTGCAAGTAAGGGTTGTGTGATTTGCAAACCAAACCAACCTAAAGTATATGATGGAGAAATAATTGAATCGCTGTATCTTAGCTTCAGCATACTTTTTGGGTCCTTAAAGCTAGGTCAGCCAGCGGATACAGTAAACAATATTATTTTAAAAAACTAATATTTAACTCTTGATATGCTTCATGTTTATTGCAGTAAACGAATTTTGAGTTTTTGTATTTTTGGTCTCCCGTCTTACACCAGAGCCCACTCACCTGTCAGGCAGCTTGAGCGGTACGGGCAGCGCCAGTGGCGTGACGGTGTGCTGGTACACGAGAGCCGACAGTGAGGTGAAGGCGGGCTCATCGGGGCAGCCGCGCAGGCGCACGCCGCCCGCCGTCGGCTCCACCAGGAAGTGGCGCACGCCGCCACCGGCGCGCACCGCCAGCCCGAACGCGCCCGGGAACGAGTTCGAGTCGCGAACTATGAACGAGCCTTCGGGGAGGGATTGTAGAGCGGTGATCGCTGGAATAGTGCAAAATGAAATATTAGTTTCTTTCTCATTTCTACGAAATGAAATATAAGTCTTGGTATGTTAATCCAATACAATCCGATTCATAGTTTCCGTCTATAACTAAAGGAATTAAAAAACATATATATCAACAGATGCCTACATCATCAATAGATCTTCAAATTATGGCAAAAGTACTAATAAAAAACCATTTTACTATTAATAGATTTAATACTCGCATTCTGTCTATCACAATCTTTATTTTACATTATTAAAGATTAAGTTTCCTCACCATCATCTCTAGAAATCATCGGCTTGTACCAGTAGTGGCTGGTGTCCCTGGCGAAGCGAACGAAGTCGGGAGCGACGTGTTGTGGCTCTGCGCTCGAGCTGCCGACGACGCCGTTGTACGTGCGGTACTCCGACTCAGGACTCGTTTCGCGCTCTTTTCTGAAGATTACATTTTAAATAGGTAAGTTTCACATTAATGACTATTCAACGCAAGAAAGATTTCTATAATGCAATGAATTACTGTCTTAATAATGTAAATATTTGCAAGCACCACGGCTGCCTTGTCTAGTATAAACATTTTTATCATAATTCGTATGGATGGGTACCTATGTGAAAGTGCCGGCGCGGCCATCTGCGGCGTCGGCGTGGGCGGGTACGGCGTGCGCGGGTGGGTGGGGAACAGCGGCGTGCCAGCGCGGGATTCGCTACGAGACCAGCTTCTTTCTGTGCTCTGTACAGGGAACGAATACATTTGAATTTGATAGTTATTTGGATATCAATGTTAAGTAAAAACTATGTTCTATTGTATCAGAAACAATACATTAATAAGAGGTAAATTACAAATAGCATGAAGCTAAAAATAATGTATATTTTAATATAGTAAGAATCTCGGTAAATGTTTACTGAGTCAATACATATTACAATATCAACAGTTCTCAAATATTTCTCACTACCTACCAAAGTTTCATTGCCAGGTTCAGCCAGAGACAGCAGGCCGGGCGCGGGCGCGCTGCTCGCGCTCCACTCGCGCACCGTCATCTTCTCGTACATGAACTTTCTGGATGACGTCCTGCAAGTACAAGCGATTGTGAGGCTCAACAATAAGGCATAAAAGCGATAAGGTTGGAAATCGAACTAGGAATCAAGTTGGTAAAGACGCTTATGTAGACGCGAGACATTGTATTAGTTAGGAGTTTGAACTGTATATACGGATGAGCGCTTGTTATGAATCTATACCAATATTTCTTAGTAATTACATAAATGTTGACAAAGTGTTGATTGCGAGTCTTGTAATTAACTAAAGTGAACGTAATAGAGTATAAAATAATGTTTCTTTAGTATAGGGTGTTTCTCATAAGCAAGTCAAGCCGACGGCAGATGGTAGGAGACTACCATACCTCTATTGAACCCCATTTATGTTCACCGATTATTGGTAGTTTCCGAGATATAGTGTTGACATTTCTCTGTATGTTTCCTCTCTGATGTGTTAAAAAAGAGAGAAACTAGTTCACTACGTCATACAATCCAAAAAAAATTGGAATAAATCAAATCTTGGAAACTACTGAAAATCGCTGAACGTATATGGGGGTTCAATAGATAGGTATGGTGGATACTTACCACCTGGCTTCCGCTTGATCAGTTACGGGAAACACCCTGTACATAACAACAACTATTTCCATATTTTAATTAGACGTAAGTTATACCTGTCTGGAGCTTGCGGACTAATACTTTCATGTCGAAGCGGCGTCCTTGTGTTCACATGCAAAGGTACGGTGAAGTCATCGTCGTCGTCCGCAAATGCCGTAGTATCGCTCGTGTAGCCATCGATCCTAAAAAAAACCACATGTCAGCTGACTCATTCAAATAAGCAAAACGCAATATTAGCTAGGATATGTATCAATACTGTACCGATGACTAGCTGAGCGGCGCACGTGGCGAGAAGGAGCGTCCCATTCCAGAGGTAACCTCGCCACGCGCTCTCTGGCTTCCCGTTTTTCTCGAAGCTTCTGTTGTTGCCGTTGCAGCCAGGTGAGCCCTGTGTTACCATCGGCACTTGATTCCGATCTTCGTGGTTCTCTTCTTGTTGTGTCTTGCCATCCTAGGGTACTCGTAGATCGCCAGGTGTTCGTGTTAGATTCAGGTGCGCTTTTCCGCGCACTGCTTGGAGGTCGATCGATCCACTCCGCGTCTCCATTTGTCCATCTGTAGATACAGAATAAACGTTTAGAGGTCTCGACTCAGCTGTACTTAATTTTTATTCTTAAGTAAATTAGCTTTCTTGCAAGTAAATGTCTATAGCAAACATAATTTTATCTGTTGTTTGTTTAGTTGTTATCGTACGTAGGACTTGAGACAAGAGCTTGTTATATAAGAATGGAATGCACATAATTTATTCCTATGTTACATACAGATGCTAAGTGGGCGAAGGTTTCGAATATAAAGAAACTATTTATGTGAATATTAATGTTCTTCCGTATTCAATTATGAATGTCGCATTCATTAATAGATAACGCAAATGTAGGTTGGATAAACACATCCTTCATGGATAAAAATCTACATTATTTATTTATGTCTGAATGAGTCGATGCAGAATTTCTGTTTACACCTACCTTCGGTAACTAGGTAGGTAGGGTTGCGTACATTTACCTCCGGTTGACATCTCGGCCATTTATGGTAAACTTAACTCGAAATAGCAACTTGATTGGGTCACACAAACTACGAACGCAACAAACATACCGTACCGCTTAATACGCTTGTAAGGTTTACCTGTATTCCTGGTTAAAACATTAAATAATGTTTTATTTATTTTCTTGATCATCTATAATAATCGATTTTTGTACCTGTAATTAAATAGTAGGTAGCTACTGGTCTTGAAATATTTCATTTGTTTGCATAGATATTATAAAAAAGGCCCTACTTAGGAAATTTAAAATCTCTTTTAAGTAACTTGATAAGAAGCCATACAAATACGCAGACAGTTTATAGCCCTGGAGACCACCGCACGCGCACATGTGCCAAGTGCGGTGGAACCAATCTACTTAGCGAGTCTTGCCCACGCCTTCTCACTACGGAATGATCGTTATTTCCGCAGGACTTCATTAAAGCTGTAAAGGCATCAAAAACTTCGAGTTATTCATAAAGAGCTTTGTTAGAACCATCGATTAGAATAAATTTTTTCTTGATCAAATGCGGCTACTAATTTCCATTGACTACATTACAGCTATTGTCTAGTTGTTTACATCTCATAAAGTAAACCGCACAATATAACTGACACCTGCCATACAACAAAGCATTTAATGGACTCGTACGCAGAGAATTTAATAACAAGGCTGCGCTCACAATGAGTGCCGTGATTACAATGCAATATGGCGACTTGATTGACAAGGAGATAATCGCAATCGAACCATTTATCTGCTTGTCGATCAACTTGGACATGTATGTAGCAAACCCGTGTTTATGTAACGGCTGCGATTTGTAATGTCGCGTCCTAAATATTACCAAGGCGGAATAATAACTTGCCATATTTTGTGACTGTAATTTTTTATTCGCGATGATTTTAAAAGAATACCCGTGCGTTGTGTAAATTATTTTCTTACAAACTTTTATTAAATTTATTCATAAAGCAAACGGTCACAATACAAATGTTAAACATTTATGCTATTTAGTAATGACCTATTGTTGATAAACTGCGATATAATTATAGTTATAAAAAAAAGCGTTAAACTTTCAACCAAATGACTAGCTGAATTAAATGGCTAATTCAACCATCGGCCTTCGACATATGCTTTAATACCAATAAGATTTTTACGCATTTTTATTTGTTTGATTTCACATAATGCTGCCTGATGTTTTCAATCTTTAATACCTTGTAAAGTGGACTAAATGCATTAAGTTGCACTTGGTTAGATAGAGATATTTTGTTTGTGCAACTGGATAAATAAATTTGATGTCTAAAATCATGCCAGCTCTCGATACTGAATGTGATCAGACATAATATGTATTTTTCAATTACTACTAAGTGTTGATTTGATTGAATTTGATATTGTAGCACAAATAATTTGTCTGAAACATTATGTGACGCGTTTCAAAAGAACGTCGTCTTTTTTATTGAAACAAAAAAGCTTATGTCAGTACCTCAACAAAGCAAAAACAATGAAAAATTGCTCCGTTTGTTACAGTCTTTGTTGGAGTACCGCCCACTACTGGCTCGCTGTCCTACGCATAAAAGTACGGCAAGTGCCATTTACTTCAATTGATCAACAAACCAATTACATCAATATTTTACTTGGACTTGATCAGAATCGGACTAGTTGCCGACTTTGAGGAATCGATTACTGAACGGTTTACTCTGTATTTACTATCTACATTTAGCGTCGGCGTGAAAAGATAGTTTATATTAAGCTCCGAAGCTGTACACAATAGAAATGGTATGGACATAGGCACAGCTTGGTTACATTGTGGTAGATTTTATTACTCGCGTTCATTGAGTAACTGGGTCAGCCGGAACGAGAGCGGGCCCCGTACTGCTTTCGGTAATACGTTCGATTACATGGACGGTTTAACTAGGCCTTATTTTTAATGAGCCATGTTTAACTTATTTCCAATTCTTATAAGTAAAAAAAGAAGTATGGCTTAAAGAAAGTAATTGTCACGTCTTCTTATTGACATCACGGAATGACTATATTTTTACACTGTTATAACATCGTATTAACATGCAATATATTAGTCATGGGCAATAAAATAATATTCCAATCTAGCTCTTTGTGAAACCCGTGTGCACAAGCCATGTGCCAAGACTACATCCATGTATAGAGCAAGCTGTTTATTAATTTAACAACATTAAAATTTATGTTACTAAATATAAATACGTTTATTTGGGCATATGACTTATACCAAATCGTAACCTTTACGAAATATGAAACAAAAACGGTATAAAATACTTGGTATAACGCTAAAAATATTGTTTAAATAAATACGAAGGTAATGAACGTAAACAAAGTAAGATATTAGTGTAGGCCGCGGCCTCCACACCCACTACACAGGAACACATGTTTACTGTACCACTACCACTAACCCATCACATCTGGTTTTTAAGAATTTTGTTCAAATAATCACAAAAGGCTCATTAAAATAACCACGAAGGTGAACTTTTCAAAGGCGATATCTACAAAGTACTCAAAGTAACGTTGATATTGAAGTATTTCTTCATTTAATTACATATTGTATGACTTATTGAGTGTACTTAATTAATAATCGTTTATAAAAAAACAAAGGTTAACCGCTGTTTAATTGTCGCTCCAAAATTTATTTATTTTTCGAAATAAAAAGGAAACAAAACAAAATGTTGATATCCGATGTAATTTTATTTATTACATTTATGAACTGACAAAGATGTTTGTGGTTCCTCCCGCGTAAATCCTGACACGTTGGTATATCGGGACAAAAAGCCTCAGTTATTTCAGGATCATGTGCTTTAATGTTTCAGCTTTTATCGTTTACCTTACTGATTATTTAAGGAAAACCTTACTGGTACTAGTCTATAAAAAGATTAATTTTAAAAGATAAACACTTCATTTTGTTCGAGTATATAAAGAAGATTAATGTATACGTTTAATCTATAAAACTGATTTCTGATTAGGATGCATTGAAGTATTGGTTTTAATCTCTTTGTTTCGTTCTAATTTCTTAACGCTAGGTTAGAGCGACACATTTTTAAACACCCAACTAGGAGATTCCCAACTGTTTCATAATTTTGCTTTTTTATATAACTAAGATTTTATTAATAATATGATGATAGTACAATTACATAATTCCAAATGGTTTTACAGTGTTTAATTTTTTTGTTGTAACTGATATGCTTAATATAAATATTTGTATAAATACGTGTTGGACCCATAGACTTGTATATTATAACAAAAAAAAATAAGTATGAGTGGTTTGTATCATTTAAGTTTTAAAAATATATTATATTTGTACAAAACAAAACAAATTAATGAGTTCAGGAAAAATATTATTATTTTTATTGGTTTATAAGCTTATTTCTGATAGAACTGGTTCGTATTCTTACGATTTTGAATTCCTCGAAAGCTGCTTCCATTTTTTGAGCCTGCCTTACAAAATTAAATTAAAATGGAACTTACTTGGTTCCGCCGTTGAGGGTGCGCTCCGGGGAGGGCTGCAGGTTGGTGGTGGTGGTGGTAACGTCCTCGTGCGTGAGCTTGCGCAGAGTGCGAGGTGAAAGCGGGGTGCGCGGTGGCGGCGAGGTGACGCGGCCAGCTGCGGCGTCGGGCTCATCGTCGTCGATAGCCAGATAGGGCCGCGGCGACGTCAGCGCACGCCGCACCAGCTCGGGGCTAGCCAGCCGGTTCGAAGCGCGCAGCATGCCGGGCTGCAGGCCAGGCGCGCCGTACGTGAAGGGCGCAGAGTCCGCGCGCGCGTGGTACGGGATGTCTTGTGCGCGGCCGGCGCGAGACTGAGGCGCGTCGGGCAGCTCGCGCACTGTGCGCAGCATGTCACCCAGCAGCGTGTCCAGCTCATCGGGTGGGCTAGGTGCCGCGCGCCGTCCCGCTGACGAGATGCCTGAGTCCATGGACGCACTCAGCGGCGACCCCGCGCCGCCGCGCACCACCGTGGCGTAAATGGACCCGTCCAGCGGTCCGAACGTGTGCGCTGCCTCGCCGTTCGACGCCGCTTCACCCCCCGAACCTTCGGTGCTGCCGTTGTTTTCCCCTAGGAACAAAATGAAAATTTCTTAAAACTTATCGAGACCTTTAAGATTGCCATATTTTAACATTAATTAACATTAAAATGATTCATTAATAGAGGTCATTTAGGCATGAATTTATTCTTGCCTGCATAACAGACACCTCGATGCTTAATTACAGAATCAGCTTTTAAATTGAATCTGTTGCGCTCCAATAATCTAACGAACCTATTCACGACCTCACATCTGCTCGGGCACGTGTACTTCTCTCTTGTGCAAGCGCAAGGCAAGAACCTAATTAGTGGAACTGCTATTGGTGCTAAGTAATGCAATAAGTAGAATTTTCATACATATGAGATGCATCGCGAATATGAGCGACGCGGGCGCAATGATTGCGAGATGCACTGACGAGTGTTCATTAACCGTTGGTTCCTTGTAGCGAGCACGTGCAGTTACGTGCGACCTCGACCGCCGTCACCGTAAAAGGATCTGGTCCTCTCCCGTTATCCCGCTGCAGGATGCCATCGCAGTAATGAGGAACTCTACTAACCGCTCAAGGATGCATTTTCATCTGTCAGCTAAATGCAGACGAAATAAATTAAAATTAAAAGTAAATATTTCAAGTTTGACTTTGTAATTACTTAGTTCAATCTACAATCGCTTATCTAAGCTAATCAATCGTGCCGATTTCATCCGATGAAACTGGCAACCAAGCTAACTACTCCACGATGCCGAGCAATATAAATATAGCTACGGTACTGTCACTGAAACTGTATTCGAAGCCGGAAACATCCTACATTGCCTACAGGTGCAAGCACTTACGACACTACAGGAGTTGCAAAATGTGCTCAAATCTATGAATGGTGGCATTATGGGTATAATGACGCAATGGCCAACGAGTGACCTCGATGTCACAGTCAGAATCGCGCGGCAGTTCAAGGTGAGGTGTCATCGGATTTCCTAACAAGGAAGCAGAGGTCACTAGAGTATCTCCTCCAACGAAACATAACATTTTATCACACCTACAGACAATTTTTTATTGATCGGATCGATTAATAAAAGCCTGAAGCTATGATTAATAAAAAAATAAGGTTGCCAAAAGTTTCAAGGAATTCGTCTACGCTTATCTTTTTTTCTCATCCAGTTTCGTTTTATTATGTTGTAATAAAATAAAACACGTTGTTGGGTATTTAAATGGGATTATAAAATTGTTATTCAATTTGAATGTTACGTGATACGTTGGCCACAACAAACTACACGAACGGGTTACATTTATTGGAGTGTCTTAAAAGTTGGAGAGTGGAGTTGGTATTGTAAGGTGTGTTGTCAATATAGCAATTAGCGTGAAGATGTCAACGTCAGCGGGAACAGAGCGGGGCGGCGGCGGCAGCGCGACGTGCTGCGGAAGACGCGGTTATTTCTGTTGTGGCAACCAAAATAACGCAAACCGCGGGTTACGAAACTGCGCCCGCAGGAAGAGGATGTGCCCTACGAGGCGGCCCTCGCGTAATCTATTGTACACATTGCAGCTTTCTGTTGTATTTTTGTCGTCAATCGTTTTGCTTAGTTATTCGATTGTCTGCCTACCTATTTGACCAAAACTTTTAATATTATTAAAAGATGAAATAGGACGAAAATAAATTTTCTTATTTGTGGGCCATTAAAAATAATTTAAAACACAAGCATATAATTTTTATGTCTTATTTATGACTTATCGTAATAAAGTCACACAACTTAGTACTAACACCATCCAAATGACTAAAACAAAACAATACAGTCCATTTAATGGACATAAAGATTCGTTTGATAGTATAAAACAAATTTTCGTACAAGAAATTGTTTTTATTTTACTATTCGATACGTTATGTTTGCTTACTAATGGAAAATAGCGTGTCCGTGAAACGAAACCTTAGTTAGATAATGGCAGGTCACACGCCCACCTTCATTATAGGATGGACATCCGATGCTTTTTGAAACTCGAGCTTTAGTTAACATGCCATAACCATAAAAATATTATGACAGGTGACAGAATAAATTATATTTTAAGAACTGTAAGTTGTTTCATTCGCTGCTCTTTCTTTAGTTACTTTCGAGGCCTTTTAAAGTTACGTGATCTAGTAACGAAGGTAAGGTCGTGACAGACGGGTACAAACACACGTATTCGTCGCTTGCAATAAATTTAATGATGTCATTTGACCGATCTAGCTTCCAATTCTGCGAAACATTAAGCTTCGAATTATTATTCCAAGTTACCTGCCACGCTATCCGCGTTCGTTATTTGGGCCGCACATTTGGAATTTCAATCTATTTTAATTATTTTAAACGTATTTGTTGAATAAGAGAAACACTTCGTAAAACACTCGAGTGCAAAGTTTTAATAGCTACTGTTTATCATTGAACAAACACTGACGAGGTGATGTGTTTAGAAATCCGCGGCACAGATAAGATCACACGTCCACTCTAGTTGACCCGAGGTATTGACTGTTCACCGCAACTCACACCCGCTGAAAGCTCGTGCGATAACGCACTAACGCTGATCCAGTACCAACGGTCACAGCACACCATTAAAATTCGCTACATTAGAAAGTCATCTCTTTATTAATAATCGGGAAGCGATTGATTGCGATCGACAGCGATCGAGCTCGTGTAACAACTAATTAGCATACTAGAGTGATTTCGTTACATTTCACTGACCTGGTGTTTATATATAATTGAGAAAAATGGCTCTATTAGCTTTATTAACATGAGATTAATCACTTGCTTGGACATGTCTTTAAAAGGAAAATTATGCATCGGTGATAAAAAAAACGAGCGCAGCGTGGGCCTAAACGAGTTATGACATTGATTTCGTTCAATATTTTATCGGCAATTTACCAACACGAAAAAATATTGCATTAAAAAAATAACCAAGTAGGTAAGTACAATTTCGGTCTCCATAATTTGGCTCTTAATAATAAATCTAGGTCACGAATTATAACTAATATTGACTTTGTGATATGATCTAATAACATGTATCTTTTAGCATTTTATTGCCAGTTTAAAATTATTAAGAAAAGTTAAAACGACCCGACTTGACACAAATTCTAGTCTCGTTGTGAGAATTGAAGCTCGGCCAGCGGACACATTATCGAACGCTTGAAATAGGCCGCCATTAAAAAGTTAACTAATTTTTCACAATAGCTCAGTTAACTCTTCTTATTTAGCTTCAAATGCGTTCATTAAGTCGGATAAATTTTGTCATTTTGGGATGAGTTCTGTGGGATTATAATGCGCTACATTAACGCTGACAAGACAAAAATGATTCAGCGATCAGTGTCGAGTATATCGAATGGGGTTTGAGTGTGACGAATGAGTTGCAGTCCGTGAGTGCAGCGGACATTCGTCAGCATTCACCACGCCGCTCAATTAACTACACGGACTACACTCGATCTCGTTTCAACCATTCATAACATATCATGTTGAGTCTATTGTAAATTATTTTCACAGCATCGAAAACTTGTTAAAAACCGCCTTTTCGTCAGCTAATCGAAAATATTTTCACATTTGTGATTCTTTTTGAAAGGGAGTAAGCCTTTACGGAATCAAACAAGTAGGCGTTAATTATGTTTAAATGATACGCTGTAGTGCAAACATGAAACGTCCCACTCACCTCAATTTGTCTGTTAATGGCAAGTTCTCCGAAAGCTTGTTTTAATTAACATATGTTTTGAACTTTTTGCGTTTACTTTAATACATAATGGGGGTTTCTGTGTTATGAACGTGTGTGTAAGGGGAAATATACGCAAGTAGCAGTTGTGCGTACGAGCAGCGCGGTGGTACTGGCTTCGGGCGGCGGCGGCGGCGGCTGAGACAGAAATAGCGACACACCTGCAGGCGCCCGCGCCGCCGCTGTCGCCGACGCTGCTCACCGGCAATTAACTTGCATCTTACTTTGTGACGCTACGATGTGTAACCTAGGCACTGCAACGCATCTCCATTAATTTACTAAATTAATTTCTCACTTGGGTAGCCCCTTTGATGTTTCGTTTCAAGAAACGTTTTTACCAGCGTAACATATACGCATTTACAAATATAATTTGTATTTCTGAACAATCGAGTTCTACACAAATAACATGACATATGTTTCATATTTCATAGTTAAAAATATGGTACTGCCGGCAGATTACCGCGACCATAAGTAAAAGCAACGACAAGTTGTTGTATAGTAGACAAATTCGGTCTATTTATAGTTGAACTACGCCGATAAATAACATTGTAACTGCTTATAAGGATGCAGATGTCCTGTTACCAGATTTTTATGTTCCGTTGATATAAATCTTTTCTGGGTACCGCATTGAGTTTTAGAGGGTGAGTGGTTGAAGTTCAGTTTTTATAAGCAATTATGTGAGCAATTGTTTTCGAGGATCTAACACAAACAGTAAAAAAAAATTCTTTAAAACCTTTTTGATTACATAATAAAATTTTGTTTGCACCAAACGTAGAGCGATATTAAAAATATTGGTATTTCAAAGCAATATAATAAAATCGATCAACTCATGTCGTTATTTTAAGTTGCGGGTAATAAAAACTTAAATGATGTTCACTACGTAATAACAAAAATATATTTTTTAATTAAAAACCGTACAGAAACCAGTTTCCATATTTATGATATCCTACGCGCCTGATTAAACTAATATTAATTAGTCTTGGGTGGCAAAAAATGTTCGGATACAGATTGAATACCTATATGAATATGAATAGCTATTCATATGATTCCTAGAAGTTTAATAACCACTTAATACAATACCAGCCTTCCCAATGTTCGGACGGCGCTCGCAAGATCGTTTTTCATTTAAAAGTTTATTACGTAGTTTTAAAATTTCCTTTTTTTTAAATCTTCTTTTCCTTGCCTTTTTGTATGTATTATGTTTATGTTATTGTATCACTGTTTTCTTTCATTTGTAGCCTAGCTGCATTAGCTACAACTAAAAGTGAAAACTTGTAATTAGCCGTAACATATCTATTTTCCATAATTATGTATAAGTTAGCTGTAAGTTATCCAAAAAGTGTCAAATAAAATAAAATAAATAAACATTTTATCCCACAGTGGAATATACTTTAAATGTTAAAACGTCAACGTGAGATCACTGGTAGTATGCAAGTTTTTCATTAAACCTCAGCAAAAGTACGATCTCTTGACGGCGGTAATTTCGCTATTCTCGCCCAAACAAATATTTGTACATTCCACAGAGTTGCTTCAAATTACGTTGTATTGGGACGATAAGCCTTCAATTATAATCGATAAGCCCAGAATTAATTAACTGGCAAAGCTGATATTCTGCACGTCTTGAAGAGATTACGATGTCTCCTCGATAATATGGCATTGGAATTCAAAAATTGTTTTAATAGTTATATTTATGTTCTAGTATTAGATGTTTGACAAATTAAACAATAGTTAAATATAATTTGAATAAAGACAATGTGACTGTGGTGGCTGCGGACCCGGGATAAAGGGTATTCATAATTAAGCTTTTCAAAAGGTCGTCAACATTCTCGCTCCGATCGCCGCCCGGTACGTCCGTGCAAGACGACTCCGATTGATCGGTCTCTTCCCGTTATTCAGTGGCGCTCAGTTTCCTGACGTCGCAGTATAGCGTATTGGTTACGTGACTTTCTGTGTTTTCTTACTCCCTCCAAGCGCTGTCAAAGTGATTATTTTTCTTTGCGACTAAGTATCTTAGTCTTCAAAGTGCTGTGCTGAGTTGTGTTGTGCTTGTGCTGAGTGCTGTGTTGTGCCAAGCGTGAGAAGTCTGGTCTCAGCACAAAGGATACTTAACAGTGACAACGAATTTGTACTGATCCAGTCCTTTTATTTTTATTTTATTCCTTTCTTCTATTTTATTTATTTTTCCTATATTTTCATATTTATTTTATATCATATCTGTGTGTTTTCGTGTGCATTCGCCCTTTCTGTCGGTAAAGGTTGACCCTTACGCGGTCAACTCTTTACCTGCATACCCTTTTTAGGATTCTAGATAGCGGCCTTCGGCGAACTACGCCAGCCCCCCTGCCGCTGGTAGGGTGGTTAGCCGCTAGGGTTCGCTAGGTTACTAGGAATTCTAGGCATACTTTATATAATTACATATTTAAAGTCCCAACCCTCCATTATGGATTCGCAGAATTTAGTAAACTTTGCGAAAGCCTTCGCCCAGGCGCT
Organism: Marasmarcha lunaedactyla; assembly: GCA_923062675.1. NCBI lineage: Eukaryota > Metazoa > Arthropoda > Insecta > Lepidoptera > Pterophoridae > Marasmarcha > Marasmarcha lunaedactyla. The sequence continues at coordinate 18,905,443 of OV281346.1, read as the reverse complement.
CGTAACGTCCGGCGCCAACATATCTGACGATGTTCTAACGCAGGCCTTACAGGCAACAATCGCATCCCCAGCCCTTCAGGCCCCAACCCCGGGCCCTCTGGATACCCACGCCCAGACCCCTCAGGTCTTTAGCTCTCCCGTGCCCTCCGACATGGACTGTGTGTCGGACACGTCCTCGCGCACATCACGTAGGGAGCGTACCGCTCCCTGGAGCGATTCTGACTCCGCCGCGTCCGAAGCTTCGTCGGTCGCCGCCACTTTAACCGGCTCTCCTGAGCCGCCATTTCAATTAGTCGCCAAACGCTCTAAGAAGCGTTTGAAAAAATCAGCAGTTTCTTCAACACCCGCATCCGCGCCGCTTATGTCACTCGAAGTGACCGCGTCTCCGTCGGTCCCGTCGAAGCCAGCGACGCGCTGCGCTCCCGTCCCACCTAAGCCTCAGCTCCCTCCGCCCGTCTTCCTCCACGAAATAGCGCGTTGGACCACGGTTGCTAACTTGTGCAAAGAGCACAAAATTAACTATTTAAAAGCCGCCAACGCAGGCGAATCAATTAAAATTTAAGTCGCGACAATCGACGACTTCCGGTTTTTTACTAGGCTTCTATCGATCAAATAAATCGCGTCCCGTTCGAACTCAGTAACGACGACATTCTCGAGAACCTTAAGTCCCAGGGCTTCCCGGCTGAAGCAGTGCCCAAGATGCACCCCAACCGCGGCAAACGTTTTCCGTTAGCATTAGTAATCCTAACCAATACTCGCAACTCGAGGGAGATTTTCAGAGAGGCTCACACAATCTGCGGACTCTCGAACATCTCCGTCGAGCGTCCTAACCGTCGTGGGCACCCTGGGCAATGCGACCGTTGCCAGCTTTACGGCCACGCAGCGGCAAACTGTTCTGCCCCTCCCAGGCGCGTAAAGTGCCTTATTACAAAGGAGTGCACTCGCACTCCTGACTCTACTTCCCCCCTGCATGTGTGCTGTGCGGCTAGTCCGGCCACACAGCAAACTACAGGGGTTGTCCGCGCGCTCCGTGCTCCTCCGCTAACAGGCCCGCGCCTAAACCGGCGCCGCCGCTCACTTCTGCCAACTTCCCGCCGCTGCGCAACCGGGGTCCCCCGGAATCAAAGCCCGTGCAGCCGACGCCTACTCTGGCTCTGTCCTGGAGACAGCGTCCGGCCACACCACCTTCCTGTCCTATCCAGCTATCTATCCCAGCTCCCGTAGCTCCCGTAGGCCCATCCCACTCCGTCGTCTTCACCTCAGTCGTCGTTGGCTGAAGACATGAAGACCGTATTCGTTGTCATTCAAAACGTCGACATTAAGGAAATCTCCGTACTCGCTCGCAAACTGCGAGCCGCCCGCTCTCCTCAAGAGCGTCTATTTGCGTTAGCCGAGCATCACTTGCTACTTAGTTCTTTATAAATTCCATTTTTCGTATAAATTCATTAAAAAAGTAAATATAATGTCTGCACCCGCATATCCCGCGTCCTGTCGTATCAAACCCAAGGGCTTATCCCTAGTTTCTTTTAATGTTCGTAGCCTTAGTACTAACCTCCCTGAGCTCAAACTGTTCCTTCAGAATAACGAGCCAGAGTTGTTGCTTCTTCAAGAGACTTGGCTCACTCCAAACCGCTCCAGGGGATTCTCTATTCCCAAATATGCGTTCACCCGTAACGATAGGACCAACCCCGACGGTTTTGGCGGCACCGCTATCTATTACAAAAGAGGTTTCCATTGCTCTCCTCTCCCTACCCCTCCTCTCCTCAACACGGAAGCCACTGTGTGTAGATTGACTATGACTGGTCATCCGACCATCATCATAGCTTTAATCTACATACCTAGTAGCACCAGACCAATCCGCAGCGATTTTGAGGCCATTCTCGCCCTCGGCCATTCAGTCATTATGTTTGGAGATTTTAACTCTGTCTGTTTGTCTGTCTGTCTGTCTGTCTGGACGTGCCTATCGACTAACACCAGCGGTATCGCTCTCCTTAACATCACTGAGCAACTTGACTTAGACGTCATCTCTCCCGTCACTCCAACTCACTATCCCGACAACCCAAACCACTCTCCTGATATCCTCGATTTTGCGATCATCAAACGAATCAACCTCGATCTCAGGTCTATCGAACCACTCGATGACCTAGGCTTCGATCACCGCCCCGTCTCCCTAGTGCTAGAGCCGCTTAACGATAACGTCACCTCTCCTAAGGCCTTTACCAACTGGAAAGGTTTTAAAAATACGTTAATTTCAGCCTTAGAAGCCCCGAATTCTCCGCTCGCGATCTCGCCCGACCAATTAGATAGCCCGTATAAAATAGACTCCGTAGCCGATTCCCTCACTGATGCTATCAACTAAGCCATCAGTGACAACGACAAGGTTGCTAAGCAAGGCAAACCCACGCTTCCCTTAGCCATTAGGAATCTTATTAAAGCTAAGAACGCGGCTTTCAGGAGAGACAGCTGCGAATCAGCTTCAACGTAAAGTTAGGTCTTGCCTCGCGGATTTCCGAGACGCTCAACTGAACGATCTCATGGAGAATATCTCCTCTTCCCACCAAGCGTATTATAGCATGGCCCGAGCCCTACGTATAGACGCCGCCACTCACGTTCCTCCTCTCATTCGTCCCGACGGCACTACCGCGTATGAAAATGAAGAGAAATCCGAATGCTTCGCTTATAGCGTTGCCTCTCAATGCTCGCACAGCACGCAACCCGCGAATCTCTCCCACATCAAGGCGGTGGAAGACGAAGTCCTCCGCAGAGACTCTCTCCCCATCACCGCCAACCCCATCACAGTGTCTAATGACGAAATCTCTCTTCTCATTAAACGTCAAGAATCCAAAAAGGCTCCGGATGCGAATGGAATCTCCAACCATGCACTTAAGCATCTGCCGCAGCAACAGGTGCGTCAACCATAGCTACTTTCCAAAAGCTTGGAAAGAAGCGACAGTCATAAGCATTCCCAAGCCGGGTAAACCTCTGAATATACTGGCTAATCATAGACCCATCAGCCTCCTAGAGTCTTTGGCTAAACTTCTCGAAAAAGTCATACTCTCTCCAATGAGGAACCATCTGTTTCCAACGGATGGCAATACCCTCATCATTCCCCATCAGTTCAGCTTTCGCGCTAAGCAGTCTTGCCCTCAGCAAGTACATCGTATAGTCGAGTACATACTCAACTGCTTATATCTGCGACGTTATAAGGCGGTCGCAGTCTTCTTCGACGTAGCCAAGGCTTTCGATAAAGTCTTGGCACAGCGGTCTCGTTTACAAACTCTACAAAATAGGCTTACCGGATCGCGTCGTCAGGATAATCGCGTCGTTTCTCAAAGACCGTATGTTTCGATTTAAACATGAAGGCAAGCTTTCCGCGCCTCGGCCCATAAAGGCTGGAGTCCCTCAAGGCTCAGCCCTTGCTCCTCTGTTGTACACCGTATACCAACGTAAACCGTAAACAAACGTACACTTTGCACTGTCATGACATATGCCTCGCCAATCTTTGCCCACGCCAAACCCTCCCTCCTGCACAAACTGCAAATGGTTCAAAATCTCTTCTGCCGCAAGGCCACAAACGCACCACGGTACCTGCGTAACGCGGACCTTCACAGAGATCTTGAATTACCTACAGTGCAACAGCACCTCCAAATGCTCTCGGAAGCGTTCTTTACACGCTCCGAAACACACCCCAATCCCTTAGTTCGAGCTTCAGCCTCGTATATTACCCCTGTTCTCGATTCGAAGTTCAAAGTCGCTAGGCCTAGGAGTGTGCAAGCGTACTCTCCCACCAGACTGTCATCAGATCTCGAAGCCCTTCTGGCCGCTACTTCTAATTATAACGTAATTTTGAATTAACTTAACTTCTATTAATGTAATTTAATTTAACATCTCTTTGCAATTTTTGAGCACCTTCAGTGCTATGAATTCACCATCAGTGCTTTGAGCACCTTCAGTCTTCAGTGCTATGTAAAACCTAGTGGGTGTCCCCTTCTGGGCCCCGTTAGCGCGGCCTCTCTCTCCAACTGGCCGTCGCTTCAGATGAAGGTTGTGAAAAAAAAAATTGCACCAGTCATTCAGGGGGTTTTAGTGGGTAGGGCTCTGGTAGGCTCGAGTCCTATCTGTCCCATCGCGAGTCCGATCGCACGCGGAGTATGCGTCAGAGCATTTTTTATCTTCCTGGCCTCTCCGTGGAGGGGAACCAAAAAAAAGGTCGTCAGCATATTTCATTCAAAAGGATTACAAGACTTTTTGTTAATGTGATGTAAAGAGTTCATGATAAAACGTTTTATATAAAATTAAGATTTAAATAAGCCCAATGAATATAAAAATGCAACTTTATTTATTTAAAAAATATTGTATTTATTTATTACTTATAAAGTAAAATATACGAACACAGGATCATAAAAAAAATGTTTCGTCAGAAAATGTTCAGTAACTAAGTATTGCAAGGTTTCGTGTACACGAATATTTAATACCAATTCGAAAAAAATACAAAATTATTTACAACTCATTCGGTAAATTACCACAATCTCAGACTCAATACTGCAAATCAATACGTTCCAACAACCTCAACTTCAGCTGGTCAACTTTGTTTTGGGGGGAATACAATTCTAACAAAAATCAATAGATTCGAATGAGTAAATGGAATCATTATGCTTTATTTACGTAAGGAGCCTTTGGGTGAGAACAAATACGCTGCAGCTTACGTCTACGCTAAATAACCTTTTAATGATGAGAAATGGTTACTTAATGTCAACCAATCTATAAACTAGTAAACGAGCCAATACATGAACCGCTTTAGTTAGCGCATAAATATATTATTTTAGTTCCCTTGTGTTACAAAGTATTTCAAAATACGCACTATTTTAAGTACAACAACAATAGATATTTAAAAAGATTGGTTTTTGTCTTCATTAGCTGATGGAAAATTACATTGAAGACGGATTTATGTTAGTTCAAATAATAAAGCTTGTTTGTATCATGTTTATCTAATTACGAGTATTAGAAACACTTTTCAAGATTCCAACAAAATCTAATTCCATACCTGGTATGCTGACGCAGACCAAAAATAAGCCGAGAAATATACCAGGTATACCTGTCAGTTATTTTTAAAATACAGAGTATCTACTATAGTATATATTTAGACGAAAGACCTATTTTAAGGCCAACAATGTAAGTTACGTTATTTTTGACTATTTAAATAGTAAACTTAAGCCTTTTTGTAGATGCTCGCAAAGCATCCTGTAGAAAATTAATAAAATGTTGATACTGTAATTTACTCTAGATGAAATGTTCTTTTGTGATTCATAGAATACAGCGTAATATGCAGTTATGTCACACCTGTGATAACCTGTGATCTTAATTGCATCATAAGGCTATCCCAGTAGATTCACCGACTCCTATAAATAGGAAATAAATGCGTACGGTGTGAACAACACGAGTGTGATCTTTCAGCATTTATTTTTATTCTTACAATAAGAAAGTACAAGGATAATATTTGCATTTTATGGTATATCGATACCTTGGACAATAAAATGCAAAAATTCAAGTCACGAAAATCTTATCAATCTTCGATAAACAATACTGTACAGCAACACTTTCAATGACATAATTCTTCAGTTCATGAAGTGGCAATATGCTGAAGTAATATGCATTACTAACTAACATCAATATATACTTTTAATGGTTTAACTTAGCACAATCCAACCCAGTCTACTTTACATAGCGTTTATAATTAATACAACGACTATAAGTGGAAAACCCTGCAGATACAATGAAGTGCGGCGCAATTATTTAGAGTGACGTATAATTTACAAAACCTTTTAATTGTTACCTAATAATTTACCCAATAGTTTAAGTGACCACATCCGCTTCATCCTCACTTTCAATCAGTTGAGATAATCAGAGATAGATAATTATACTCCAACCCACACAGTTAACGAAATAAACTCTACAATATCACATTTGACACAAAGAGCCAAAAAATGCTGAAATGAGTCTTTTCTAACTTCAAAGTCAGGGGCAGCTAGAGTGGGTTTATATATACATAGTTCTTAACTGCAGATACTTGCCTTCAGTTGAATGACTGACGACAGTGGCCTACGGTGATGTAAGGAGTCTGCTCTAGCTTTAGCATCAGGGACGGCGCTAGGGGCGCCACAAGTATCGATAGTTTTCAGCGGACCTCATGTTTCTCAGTAAAAAGCAATTGTCCTACAGTGAGGACTATCAGTTTCGTCATCAGGCACTGGAATTGAGGTCTGCAAGTATTTTGCTCCGGCTATGTCATCGGGAGCAGCGATGGAGCTGAACACGCATATGTCTCAATGAACCACATGATTCTCAACAGAGCAAACTTTCCTACATTTGACCTCAGTTGGCAAACGACAGCAACCTTACGTGCTGCATATAATCTGCTCTGGATATGTCGTCGGAAAATTATCAATACATTCCAAAGCAAATAGTTTTCACCGAACCACATGTTTCTCAACAAAATAAACTCGCCTACAGTTCTACAATTAACATACCAAGTTTGTAGGGGCCGTTGCATAGCACGCACACCTTTCAAGTTGAAATTAAAGTAGTCTTCCTGGCCGGTGGCGGTAGTTCGTTGGAGTTGAGACCGTTGAATAGAAAGAACGCACAGTAACATTCAAAATTATATAGTAAAAGTACAAGTAGTATAGTTTGGCAATTTCTGGAATAGTTAACAGTAAGGTGGTTATCGACGATCTGTCCGATAGTTAAACATTAATCAATAAGGTAAATTAAATGTGCAAATGAAACTAAAACGTGCAGCCTAATTAAGCCAAAATGTACCTATGTCTGATAGTGAGACCATACAAAGGTACCGACATAGGTCTCAATCGTGTGGAGGAAGCCAACACAAGCTATGGTATCAGGGGCAGTTTTAAGTGGGGCTGCTGGCATATTTTTACCTACATTTCAAACCGCTTGGTTCTTACAAAAAGCTCCACTACATTTTGGCTGTTTTAAAGGAGACTTACCAGGTTCATCATCAGTCACTGATGACAGCGGCCGCAGATGCTGCAATGAGTCCGCCCTAGCAATAGCATCAGGAGCCGCTCTCAATGGAGCCGCAGGAGTCGGCGCGGGCGCGGACCCGGCTGAGCCATCGCCGCGCGCGAACACTAATTCCACGGCGCCATCGCTTGGGAACGTTGGGTCTGTGGAGAAATGGGGTGGATTATAACGTGGTAGAAGGTGGGAAAGCGGTTGTGATGTTTATGTTATTATTCAAATTGGGTGGATCATCACGTCACGACAGCGTTAATGATCCCACTGCGGGGACATCAGCCTCACACGACTAAGGGGTGGTATTAGGCAATTTATAGTCCACCACGCTTGTCCAGTGCGGGTGGACCTAGACTTGTACACAGACCTTCGAAGTAATCCCTTAGGTTAATGGATATTAACCTTACTTTAACGTACATGAGTGGAAATTAACCTTAAATAAATTAAGTAAATAATGAAATATTTTTGTAGCCCTGACATGTCTCAGCCATCGATGCCGTTGAGACGCTGTAACAATTTTTGCTGTATAATTGTTTTGCGAAAGTTCTAAGGACTTCAATGTTAGTCAAATTACTGTCAACCTTACTAACTTCATTCCAACCCTGAACGAATGACGTACAACCAATGGACCTAGAAACATGAAATTTTGAAAGGATTCATGACAATTCATCGTCTAAAAGTATCTATGAGCATCACAAGTCGCACAAAGGACACAAAATTCATATGCACTGCAACTTATGTTAGAAGACCTCGTAATCTAGAGGGCCAAATAAAAGCACAGAAGTATATCTACCTGTAGTTGAGGTTATTAGTTTAAGTATGTATTTCTAATTTGAGCAAAGAGTCTCATTCATTATGTTATCAATACATAATAAGGTTGATATGAACATGGTGCGGTGCTTTTTTATGGAAAGTTCCGATTTTAAGGCGTAGAGATAAAAGAACAAAAGTTTATCCGATGAGTTAAGTTGAAGTGAGGTTTAGGTAATAAGAATGCACTTCTTAGTCAAGAAAACGTTACCAAAGCAAAAAGCAGATTTATATTTTGAGGGCTACATTCTTCGTTGACAGTCGGAAATATGGGGAACAACACCTTTCTTAAAAATAAAATTACCTCCTACCGGTTTATACTTAACCCTGTTTTAAATACTATTCTCCATGTGTATTAATTGTTCAGTCAATAAGATACCTACTTAAGTCTCAAAGAAACGCCTTTCTTGTTTCTACACTTTGTTGATGCAAGTTCGTGGTAATGATTTTTACACATACAATGTACTTACATTAAAATGATCTCTACAACATCGCAAGACAGATTTTGGAGAAGGTGAATGTCGTCATCTACTTAACTACTTTCATCCACTTTTCTCTAAGTATAGCACGGTTAAAAACACTTTGTCAGGAAACTTGATAGAATTGTATGAACACATAGCTACATACAGTAGATCAATGCACACTGTTTTGTGAGATTTATCTTTACTTGTTGAAGGGTTATCCATGGGGGATACAGGATAAACCTTGGGTGAGAGAGACTTGCCGAGCTAGCAGATGCAGTTAAGAATAATTTTGTGTAGACATAAAGAGTCTCTGTTAATTTATTTTGAAAAAAATATACCCGTGAAGTTATTTACGGGTATATTTTGGGTATATTATTACGGGTACGAATTGCCAGTTCTTCTTCACGAAGGTTTTTTCGTACTGGTGGTAGAGTCATGTTCTATTTGACGTCAATAAAAACAAGTAATTGTCAATGTTTAGAAATAAATATTTGAATTTGAATTTGAGTTGTCGTAAAAAATTTGAAATGTCAATTTTTGATTTGCAATCAATAAATTATTTGAGCATATTTAAACTTTTTTGTGTTTGGTATTGTTATGTATTCCTTAAATCTTTTAGATAAATTAAAAAAAAATGAAATATGCAAGTTCCCTATTAAAGATTTGCTAACGGGAAAAAGACAAAGCTAATTTGAATTTGGGTATTTGACTTTAAAAAAGGACATTATTTCAATGTATTTACAAAATCTAAGTCATTTTGCCCATACACGTGTTGAAAAATAAAGTTTGTAATTAAATGTCGAAATTAATAAAAAAATATAATAAATGTTAAATTATTAGAAAACTTAAAAAAACCAAAAAAACTAATCATAAAATATGTTAAATTATAAACATAAATAAATAGTAAACATACTGTTACTTATGCAATATTTCTTTATAGGTGATAAACTTTTTAAATATGTAATAAACAAAAAAATTTGTTCAAATACCCTAATATTGTGTTAAAGGCAATTAGAGTAAAATGATATTTGAAATTGTACTGCGACACACTTTGTTATAGAGTAAGAAGATAACTGAAACTAGTATTAAAACAAGTGTATCTATTGTATCTATATAATTCTCTAAGTGTATCTTTATAATTATCTGAGTGTATCTATATAATTATCTGGTTTCAGGAATAGGCTGACCCTTGTGAACTACATTTTGTAAATGTTTGGTAGTGCATAGCGATTTTATCCGCTGGAATTTATGTAGAAGATCATGCTACAAGTGTGTTGAGGTTAAATACACAATAGAACTGTTTTTATAAAAAAATTTATCGTTACGCTATACCGATCCATGTGACAGTTTTTTCGAAGGGATGACAAAATAATGTGCATGCCAGTAAAATGTGAATGCTAGTGTGTATGATTTACAACAAATATTCAAGCTACATTTGCCCGCTCCCCATTACTAGGAAACCACTTTTACACTTGTATTAAACATGCTTAAAACGGCACGCATGGAAGTTGTGATATTATAATTTTTTAAATTTCTTTATTTATTAAGGTTTAAAGTGTGAAGAGCAAGATTATCAATGGTCTAGTAACTTGACGCCCAACTTAGTTCTCAATTCCTTATTTCAATTGATTTCAACTGGGCCCTTTTTTCTTGCTTACATTTTTGATTTGAGTAAAATAGTTACTCATCGTATGACCTCTTTAGAGATGGCGGTGCAAGCCTTCCGAGGATATGGCTTATTTAATAAAATATCGTGACTACCGTGAAAACGGTAGGGTCATTGGGGGTTACCGGCATGATATACCGGTGATATATTGATTAGCGAGCTATCCTTGAAGCTGACGAGCGCAGCGGCGTACCTCGGTAAAGTCTTTACGTTTAGAGTGGTCACTTAAAGGCAAGAACAAAACAGCATTAGTTCAGCAAAGCATTACCATGCGCCGCGTGATCTAGCTGCTGCTTAGTGAGCGAGAGCGTGTGCTCAGCGACGGCGCACGTGTGGAACTGACAGGCGAAGACCAGCGTGCGAGGGGTACGCGAGGGGGGCGCAGGGGTCGCGGGGCGGCGGTAGGCGCGCACGAGGATGTCACCGCGGAGGGAGAGGCGACCCACGCCGACCGTCCAGCCGCCGCCGCTGACGATGTACAGGCCTGGAATTGAGGGAGTAGAGTCAGTAATGTATTTTTTAAGCATGGATAAGAAAGTATAAGCCTCTTTAAGGCTTTAGTATGAGGCTTAAACTGCTAATGAGTTTTTAATACCCGGGTATACCTTAGGATGGTAGCTCCGAAATCATATCAACTAATATGATATTTTGAAGGCATGTGTGAACTCTGCCGAACTGCAGTAGCTTAGCGTGGTAGCCTAAACATTGCCTGAACCACACCTTAGTATAAAAAGGCGAATGTTCATGTAATGGCATTGAGATGAAACAAAGCTATATTCTTTAGAGGAGCTATAAGGCTTGGTATTAACTTTATTAGTTAGTTATACTCTTATGTTGATTACACGACATAATAATCCCATTTCTGATATCCCATCAGCCCCAACTAAGGGGGGTGGTTTCAGGTTATTTATAATCCACCACGTTTGCAAACTACGGGTTGGTAGACTTTACACATACCTTCGAAATCATTTGTATGGTTTCCGATAAGGTTTTCCTTTACTTTTAGAGTAATCGGCTTTATTTACTTAAGTTGTAAAAACTCTTAGGATTCACGGGATCGAAGCCGGGAACATAAGATTTTCCTTTGTAAGTAGAGTTTATTTTGTTATAATTTCATCTGAGACAGTTTAATCGCCATAAAGTGGAAAGAAAAATCAGTAAAATTACAGAAACGAAGGCAATTCCAACTGTAGCCGCTGATTGGCAACGCATTTTTATCCAAAATTCTAACAATATTTCCATTAATATTTTTGTACCAAAACAACTGCACCGCCGAAGTTGGTTACTGATGAAATAAGTGCTGCGATTTGTAGTAGTGGGGTTTGTTTTTCATACTTTACAGAATCACATTAGAACGTTATTGTGCAGTCAAAATAGATTATCTTAAAGCAAAAGAGCTCTAACACCTGATGATGCAAGCTGTATAATTCTATGTGTATTGATAGTCTGTGATAATTTCTGACCTGAAGTATAAACGCAGACAAAGTTCTCATAAATCTTCAGGAAGGCGATATTCTGCGTCGTATTACTGGAGGTGAGCGATCCCGCTACGCTGATATGTGTCAAATACAGCGGCGCCGCGTTCACTCGGATCTGCCCCGCGAGTAGACCCGCAAACGTGTCGATGTAGCTGGAATGTAAGATAATATTTAGTTAATATGATGGATTTAGAGAGAGAGTTAAGAAGTTGTCGGAGGACGCCTTGCAAATGTGAGGGATAGAAAGTTTTTTGTATTGAAATTCTGCATGGCGTTTGACAAATAATAGATGTTTCACATAGAATGAACAACTTTAACATTAGTTAGGAGAAATGGATTGCGTTTCCTTTCATGTTTCGTAAACAAAGTAAATTTTGTTGTAATTCATAGACAAGCAGTCAAACTCCATGGCACCAAATTAATTAAAGCTCGTGTTATGGATAAATTAATAGGAGAGCCGATTATATTCAAACATGATTAAGAACACCCGATATTCTTAGCATTTAAACAATAAGACAAACCCGTGTCAAGTCGGTTCATTTGTAGAAGGTCACTATGCCACAGACAGAAACACAAAAATGCAGACAAAATTAATTAAACTTACAAAGCCCCTCTTTTTGCGCCAGAAGGAAATCAAAATTGTTCAATATATACAGTATACTCATAGAATACTCATTCTCGCTCCGATCGCCGCCCAGTGCGGACGTGCAAGACCCCGTTCTCCGTTGTTTGGTCCCTTCCCGATACTCCGTGGCGCTCAGTCTACTGACGTCACGGTTTAGCGTGTTGGTTCCGTGCTACGGTTTTCAAGGCTCTTTCTACTCCCTCTGAGTGCTATCGAAGTGCGATTTTTCTTTGCGACTAAGCCCCTTAGTCTTCAAAATGCTGTGCTAAGTAGTATTGTGCTTGTGCTGAGTGCAGTGTTGTGCCCAGCGTAAGTAGTCTGGTTTCAGTGCAAAGGATACTTAACGGTGACAACGAATTTGTACTGAACCAGTCCTTTTTATTTTTATTTATTTCTCTTCTCTATTTTATTTATTTTTCTCCTATTTTCATATTTATTTTTATCATATTTGTGTGTTTTCGTGTGTATTTGTCCTTTCTGTCGGTAAAGGTTGACCCTAACGCGGTCAACTCTTTACCTGCGTACCCTTTTTTAGGTTTCTAGGTAGCGGCCTTCGGCGTACTACGGTTAGTTTTAAGTTATTCTCCCCAGCCCCCCTACCGCTGGTAGGGAGGTTTGCCGCTAGGGTTCGCTAGGTTTTTATTTAGGAATCCTAGGCATTTGTTTTATACTATAGGCATACATTATATATTTATATATAACATATTGTAATTCCAAGTCCTCCAATGGACCTTGTTAATATTCTTAAGTCGTTCGCCCAGGCGCTCGCTGCGTCCGGCGTAAGCATACCCGCTGACGCACTAACGCAGGCCTTACAGGCATCTATTGCGTCCCCGGCCCCTCAGGCCTCAACCCCGGCCCCTCAGGCCTCTAATGTCCAGACCCCTCAGGTCTATAGCTCTCCCGCGTCTCCCGTTCCATCCGATATGGACTGCGCGTCGGTCTCATCCTCGCGCTCATCTCGCAGGAAGCGTACCGCTCCCGGGAGCGATTCAGACTCCGCCGCGTCCGAAGCTTCGTCGGTCGCCGCCACCCTAACCGGTTCTCCTGAGCCCGCGTTTCAGTTAGTTGCCAAACGCTCTAAGAAGCGTTCGAAAAAAGCCGCGGTGTCTTCAACACCTGAGCCAACCCCGGTGTCTTCAACACCAGCCCCCGCGCCGTTAAAATCGCTCGAAGTAACCGCGTCTCCGTCGGTCACATCGAAGCCAGCGACGCGCTGCGCTCCCGTCCCGCCGAAGCCTCAGCTCCCTCCGCCCGTCTTCCTGCGTGAAAAAGCGCGCTGGACCGCGGTTTCAAACTTGTGCAAAGTGCACAAAATTAATTACTTAAAAGCCGCCAACGCTGGCGATACAATCAAGATTCAAATAGCGACCGTCGACGACTTCCGCGCGTTTACCAGGTTACTCGGATTAAACCAAATCGCGTATCACACCTACGCCCTCCCGGAGGAGCGTAAGATCCGCGCAGTACTACGGGGCGTCCCGTTCGAACTCAGCAACGAAGATATTCTCGAGGACCTTAAGTCCCAGGGTTTCCCGGTCACAGCAGTGCACAAGATGCACTCCAACCGCGGTAGGCGTTTTCCCTTAGCTTTGGTAATCCTGTCGAATACTCCCAACTCGAGGGAGATCTTTAGGGAGGCTCGCACAATTTGCGGACTCTCAAATATCTCCGTCGAGCGTCCCAACCCCCGTGGTCACCCTGGGCAGTGCCACCGCTGCCAGCTATATGGCCACGCAGCGGCTAACTGCTCAGCTCCCCCCAGGTGCGTTAAGTGCCTGGATCCACACTTCACAAAGGAGTGCACTCGCACTCCTGAATCCACTTATCCCCCTGCCTGTGTGCTGTGCGGCCAGTCCGGCCACACAGCTAACTACAGGGGTTGCCCGCGCGCTCCGCGCTCCACCACCATGAGGGTCGCGCCTAAACCGGCGCCGCCGCTCACTCCTGCCAACTTCCCGCCGCTGCGCAACCGGGGTCCCCCGGAAGCAAAGCCCGTTCAGCCGACATCTACTCCGGCTCTGTCTTGGAGGCAGCGTCCGGCCGTCCCGCCTGCACCTTCCCGACCCATCCCAGCTCCCGTAGCTCCCGTAGGGCCGCGTCCTTCTCCGTCATCCGCACCTCAGTCATCGTTGGCTGAGGACATGAAGACCGTATTCGACGTTATTCAAAACGTCGATATTAACGAAATTTCCGTGCTCGCACGCAAACTGCGAGCCGCCCGCTCTCCTCAAGAGCGTTTATTTGCTTTAGCCGAGCATCACTCGCTCCTAAGTTCGTTGTAAATTCTTTTATAATTTATAAATTCGTAAATAATAAATTTTAATGTCTAGACCCGCGAATCCCGCGTCCAGTCGTATTAAACCCAAGGGCTTATCCCTAGTATCTTTTAACGCTCGTAGCCTTAACACCAACCTTCCCGAAATCAAACTGTTCCTTCAGAACAAAGAACCTGACTTATTCCTTCTCCAGGAGACATGGCTTACTCCAAACCGCTCCAGGGGATTCGCTATACCTAAGTACGCGTTTATTCGTAACGATAGGCCCAACTCCGACGGTTTCGGCGGCACCGCTATATATTTCAAAAGAGGCTTCCACTGCTGTCCTCTCCCTACTCCTCCTCTCCTCAACATGGAAGCCACTGTGTGTAGATTGGCTATGACTGGTCATCCGACCATCATCATAGCTTCAATCTACATACCTAGTGGTACCAGACCAATCCGCAGCGACTTTGAGGCCATTCTCGCCCTCGGCCATTCAGTCATTATGTTCGGAGACTTTAACTCCAAACATACTGACTGGACGTGCCTATCGACTAACACCAGCGGTATCGCTCTCCTCGACATCACTAACTCCCTTGACCTAGACGTCATATCCCCCATCACTCCCACTCACTATCCCAACAACCCGTCCTACTCTCCTGACATCCTCGACTTTGCAATTATCAAGCGTATCAATCTTGACCTAAGGTCTATCGAACCGCTCGATGACCTAGGCTCCGACCATCGCCCCGTTTCCCTCGTGCTAGGACCGCCGAACGATAACGCCTCATCTCCTAAGACCTTTACCAACTGGAAAGGTTTTAAAAATACGTTAGTTTCAGCCTTAGAGGCTCCGAACTCTCCACTCGCGATCTCTCCCGAACAATTAGATAGCCCGGATAAAATCGATTCATTAGTAAATTCTCTCACTGATGCTATCAACTCAGCCATCAGTGACAACGAAAAGGTTGCTAAGCAAGGCAAACCCACGCTTCCCTTAGCCGTTAGCAATCTTATTAAAGCTAAAAACGCGGCTCTCCGGAGAGCCAAGAAATATCCCACGCCCGCCTATAGAACAGCTGCGAATCAGCTTCAACGTAAAGTTAGGTCTTGCCTCGCGGAACTCCGAGACGCTCAGATGAACGATCTCATGGCGAATATCTCTCCGTCCCACCAAGCGTACTATAGCATGGCCCGAGCCTTACGCGTAGACACCGTCTCTCACATTCCTCCTCTCACTCGTCCCGATGGCACTACTGCCTTCGAAGTCGAAGAGAAAGCCGAATGCTTCGCCGACAGCATTGCCGCACAATGCTCGCCCAGCACGCAACCCGCGAATCCCACTCACATCAAAGCGGTGGAGGACGAAGTCCTTCGCAGAGACTCTCTCCCCATCACCGCCGACCCTGTCACAGTCTCTAATGACGAAATCTTGCTTCTCATTAGAAATCAAAAGTCCAAAAAGGCTCCGGGTGCGGATGGAATTTCCAACCACGCACTTAAGCACCTACTTCAACAGATGCTTACCTTGTTAGCTATCATTTTCAATACCTGCTTCGACCATAGCTACTTTCCAAAAGCTTGGAAAGAAGCGACAGTCATAGGCATTCCCAAGCCGGGCAAACCTCTGAACGTCCCGGCTAATCACAGACCCATCAGCCTCCTCAAGGCAATGTCTAAACTTCTCGAGAGAGTCATACTCTCTCGAATGCGGAACCATCTGTTTCCAACGGATGGCGATCCTCTCATTATTCCCCATCAGTTCGGCTTTCGCGCTAAACACTCCTGCCCTCAGCAAGTCCACCGAATCGTCGAGTATATACTTGACGGGTTCTATCCGCGTCGTTATAAAACAGTCGCGGTTTTCTTTGACGTAGCCAAGGCTTTCGATAAAGTCTGGCACAGCGGTCTCGTTTATAAACTCTACAACATAGGCTTACCGGATCGCCTAGTCAGGTTAATAGCGTCGTTTCTCAAAGACCGTACGTTTCGATTTAAACACGAAGGCACGCTTTCTGCACCTCGTCCCATAAAGGCTGGAGTCCCTCAAGGCTCAGTCCTCGCCCCTCTGCTGTACACCGTGTACACCAACGACATTCCCATCCCGCCGAAAGGCGTCGAACTCGCCCTCTTTGCTGACGACACCGCACTCTATACCAGGGGCCACAGTGTTCGGCACCTTGTAACCAGACTCCAAAGGGCCGTAAACGCCCTTGGTGCATGGTTTCAAGAATGGCGCATCGATGTGAACCCTGAAAAGAGTTCTGCGATGCGCTTCGACCACAAACGCCATCGTCCCGATGGCGATCCCCACGTTCGAATGTTAGGCATTCCCATCCCCTGGAAGCGCAGTACTAAATACTTAGGCGTCACATTAGATCCGACGCTTTCTTTCAAGCCACACGTCGAAAGAGTTTCGAAACTCGCTCGTCACTATTTAGTCCGCCTAAATAGCATGTTAGGTAGAAAAAGTAAAATGTCCTTCAGAAACAAACGTACACTTTACAAGGTCTGCGTTAGACCCGTCATGACGTATGCCTCGCCAATCTTTGCCCACGCCAAACCCTCCCTCCTGCACAAACTGCAGGTAGTTCAAAACCTCTTTTGCCGCCGGGCCACAGGCGCACCGTGGTACGTGCGCAACGCGGACTTGCATAGAGATCTTGAACTGCCTACAGTACAACAATATCTCAAAACACTCTCTGAAGCGTTCTTCAAACGCTCCGAAACCCATCCCAATCCTCTAGTTCGTGATTCTGTCTCATATACTACTCCTGTGTTAGACTCTAAGTTCAAAGTCGCTAGGCCTAGAAATGCGCAAGCGCACTCATCCACCAGACTGTCACGCGATCTCGAGGCCCTTCTGGCCGCAAATTCTAATTCTAACGTAAATTCTAATTCTAACGTAAATCCTAATTCTAACGTAAATGCGAATTAACTCAATTTTATTTTGCAATTTTTTAATTATTGATTTTCATTTTGAGCACCTTCAGTGCTATGTATTAACCTTCAGTGCTTTGAGCACCTTCAGTGCTATGTAATCCCAGCGGGTGACCCCTTCTGGGCCCCGCTAGCGCGGCCTCTTTCTCCAATTGGCCGTCGCTCCGATGA
Source organism: Marasmarcha lunaedactyla (assembly GCA_923062675.1). Lineage (NCBI taxonomy): Eukaryota > Metazoa > Arthropoda > Insecta > Lepidoptera > Pterophoridae > Marasmarcha > Marasmarcha lunaedactyla. The sequence continues at coordinate 18,887,993 of OV281346.1, read as the reverse complement.
AGGCTGAGTGGCAAAAATGCACGAGCCGACAGGGGGTTTTTAGTGGGTATGGTCCTGGTAGGCGTCGGGACGAGTCCCACATAACTTTGGAATCGCGCCAGAGTATGCGTCAGGGCATTTTTATCCTCCTGCCCTTCCCGCGGAGGGGAACAAAAAAAAAAAAAAAAAAAGAATACTCATAAATGTCTTAACTTTTTACAATTTTGATAGTAATATTTACCGTTTATTAGAAGGTAGTTGGAAAATCGGCACTCTGTCGTCGAGGTAGCGCCGCATCGCATATCGGTCGAGGGCGTTCTCAGGCGCGCCGCAGATCGCCGAGTAGTGCATGTACGCCGCGACTAGCACGCCTAGTCGCTCGCGACTGCCCCTGGAAATTGAAGCACTTTGATTTGGTTTGCTGTTATGAAGACGAGTATACTCAATTGCAAACATATTCATCCATAAATAAAAGATTGATAAAGTCATAGCTAAAAAAACAAAAAGACATAAAAACCATAATTGTATTACACGGCCCACTTTTTACTCTTTTTGTAGCGATTTGCTTCTTTATTTGACCCATCAGGCCGCTGCTCACACTGGCCAGGCTACTTTCTTCGATTACCTTTCTCTAGTACAACACTCACCAGGCCAACAACTCAGCCACATTCTTGGGGTGCTCGGCCAGCCAGCTCTCGATGTGCTTGCAAGCGGCGCAGAGCCGTTCGAGCGGCGGCGCGCAGTCACCGGGCCAGCCCACAATGCTTAACGCTATACCTAGCTACAGTAGTCCACAACACTCACCAGGCCAACAACACAGCCACATTCTTGGGGTGCTCGGCCAGCCAGCTCTCTATGTGCTTGCAAGCGGCGCAGAGCCGTTCGAGCGGCGGCGCGCAGTCACCGGGCCAGCCCACAATGCTTAACGCTATACCTAGCTACAGTAGTCCACAACACTCACCAGGCCAACAACACAGCCACATTCTTGGGGTGCTCGGCCAGCCAGCTCTCGATGTGCTTGCAAGCGGCGCAGAGCCGTTCGAGCGGCGGCGCGCAGTCACCGGGCCAGCCCACAATGCTTAACGCTATACCTAGCTACAGTAGTCCACAACACTCACCAGGCCAACAACACAGCCACATTCTTGGGGTGCTCGGCCAGCCAGCTCTCGATGTGCTTGCAAGCGGCGCAGAGCCGTTCGAGCGGCGGCGCGCGATCACCGGGCCAACCCACACTGCTTAACGCTATACCTGGCTACAGTAGTACACATCACTCACCAGGCCAACAACACAGCCACATTCTTGGGGTGCTCGGCCAGCCAGCTCTCGATGTGCTTGCAAGCGGCGCAGAGCCGTTCGAGCGGCGGCGCGCAGTCACCGGGCCAGCCCACAATGCTTAACGCTATACCTAGCTACAGTAGTCCACAACACTCACCAGGCCAACAACACAGCCACATTCTTGGGGTGCTCGGCCAGCCAGCTCTCTATGTGCTTGCAAGCGGCGCAGAGCCGTTCGAGCGGCGGCGCGCAGTCACCGGGCCAGCCCACAATGCTTAACGCTATACCTAGCTACAGTAGTCCACAACACTCACCAGGCCAACAACACAGCCACATTCTTGGGGTGCTCGGCCAGCCAGCTCTCTATGTGCTTGCAAGCGGCGCAGAGCCGTTCGAGCGGCGGCGCGCAATCACCGGGCCAGCCCACACTGCTTAACGCTATACCTGGCTACAGTAGTCCACAACACTCACCAGGCCAACAACACAGCCACATTCTTGGGGTGCTCGGCCAGCCAGCTCTCGATGTGCTTGCAAGCGGCGCAAAGCCGTTCGAGTGGCGGCGCGCAGTCACCGGGCCAGCCCACAATGCGTAACGCTATACCTGGCTACAGTAGTCCACAACACTCACCAGGCCAACAACACAGCCACATTCTTGGGGTGCTCGGCCAGCCAGCTCTCGATGTGCTTGCAAGCGGCGCAGAGCCGTTCGAGCGGCGGCGCGCGATCACCGGGCCAACCCACACTGCTTAACGCTATACCTGGCTACAGTAGTACACATCACTCACCAGGCCAACAACACAGCCACATTCTTGGGGTGCTCGGCCAGCCAGCTCTCGATGTGCTTGCAAGCGGCGCAGAGCCGTTCGAGCGGCGGCGCGCGGTCACCGGGCCAGCCCACAATGCTTAACGCTATACCTGGCTACAGTAGTCCACAACACTCACCAGGCCAACAACACAGCCACATTCTTGGGGTGCTCGGCCAGCCAGCTCTCGATGTGCTTGCAAGCGGCGCAGAGCCGTTCGAGCGGCGGCGCGCGATCACCGGGCCAACCCACACTGCTTAACGCTATACCTGGCTACAGTAGTCCACATCACTTACCAGGCCAACAACACAGCCACATTCTTGGGGTGCTCGGCCAGCCAGCTCTCGATGTGCTTGCAAGCGGCGCAGAGCCGTTCGAGCGGCGGCGCGCGGTCACCGGGCCAGCCCACAATGCTTAACGCTATACCTGGCTACAGTAGTCCACAACACTCACCAGGCCAACAACACAGCCACATTCTTGGGGTGCTCAGCCAGCCAGCTCTCGATGTGCTTGCAAGCGGCGCAGAGCCGTTCGAGCGGCGGAGCAAGGTCACCGGGCCAGCCCAGTGAGTGCGCGCGCCCGAACACGCTGCGCGCCACTCGCCCGTCGCCCAGCCCGTCCATGCTGCTTACTTCGAATACCTGGGGAAGGAAAGAAAACATGTTTATTTACATAAAATCTGTACAAAATGTAATTTCAACTGATGAGATGAGATGAGATTTCAATTTACACAAGACAGATACTGATATGTATATAAAAAAGTTCGATTCACTCAGAATGTAATCAGATGCCACTTATAATACAGCAAATTTTGATATAGTAAATGTGGCTCAATATTAACAAAAGTACAGGTTAAATTAAGATGATAACGATATAAAAATGTGAATAAAATTCTAAATAAAAGCTTAGACATTTAAACCATCATTCAAGTATAATTCCTACTGTCAAAAACATATAAATTATTTTTTTGGCTGTTTTTCCTTTCGCTGTTCGCAACAGTTTCATTGAAGACGAGTACCTAGTGGCGTTTGTGGTATTTATGTGGCTTACGAGATAAACGTGGCATAAACGAGAGGTCCTTTATCAAATTCTGATAAGGAATTATTGCAATTTTCGCAGACTTTATGATATGACTGACAGATGTTTGTCTAGGGGCTGATTGTTCAATGCTCCGACAACTTTTATCTGTAGAATAATTTTGAGCACTTGACACATTCGAAGTTATTCTGAAGATAAAAGTTATCTGAACATTGAACGGAGAGCCCTTAGAGTGATGCTATTTTTTTTTTTTCATTTTTGATAAATGTTTGTTCAGCGTATAAGTACCCTAGTTCGCTGAATTATCGTGCACAACACAAGCTTTGGTTACTTTTAAGATTAAAGCAATATGTATTTATGTTGTGATTTTATTATTTATCATAAAGACCAATCATTAAAAACAATAGGTATTATTAATACAATGAGTTTGATTATCTCATTGTATTATGAGGTTGAAATTATTAAAAGCGTTGTGTAACTAAGGACATGAAAGTTCACAGCTGGGAATAGCGAACTAGTTCAGTTTGCATCCAGATTATCAAATTTCTTCATATTGTTTCGCAAGATCTTTACCTGAATTTCATAACGGCAATCAGTTGGAGTTCAAACTTACGAAATGCTTCGTACAACCAATTTAGTTCTTCATTATTTGTGATTCGAAAGGTCCATTGATGGATCTGTCTTTTTAATTTAAATGAATGAAAAAAATATTAGTTAAGATAAAAAGATTAATGTACATACACAGCAACATTATAATAGATTGTTCAAACGTTCTTTTAACCATTATTAAAAGTAGTCATTCAAAAGTCAAGCACAATTAAATTGCATTGATAAAAAAACGCAAAGTGTAATAAACAAAGAATATTTGAATTCACTACTTACCATAAAATGCTGATGATGCTTGCTGGCCAGCATATGCGCGGCTTGGGCCTCGGCATGGGCGTCTCTCTCGGCAAGGTGCAACGCCAGCATTCGCTCGGCCACGTAGCAAAGGTCCAGTCGCGAACTGGGCGTGCCGGCCCCCGTGCCCGGAAAGCTGACAGATCGGCTGCCATTCTGAAGAGAAAGGATTATTTTCAAATGAAAGAAAATATTCGACCACAGTTAACCGGTCAACCGCGAAGGCGATTTAGGTAGCCCGCTAGAATTCAATATACCAAATAGAAAAATATGAAAAAATAGCATTATTTTTACGCACCAAGGGCAAACTTAAGCGCTTCGGTCGCAGCACAAGTAAATTATTTACTAAAAATCTGCAGTTTTGTAGCTCTGGAAGAAGTGCGTATTGATATTGACAAAAGCGTGACCGTAAAAATCGACAACTTAATCGATACTGAATCTGTTGCGGCAGAAGAAGAAATAATTAAAATAAAATACGACATATTTTTGAAAGCTAGAGCCTTTGGTATAGTAGTACTAATTTTCGGACACTGATAGAGATAGATAGATATGCAAAGAAAAGATTCTATGTCTAAGCAAGGTAGCTTTATTGAACTTCGTTATTTAACTCTAACTGTCTTTGTGAATCAACAGGTTCTAGTATTAATGCAATGAAAACCAAACTTAGTTCTCGTTTAACAGACGCCCCCTTAACTTCCTGTTTGTGCAGCGCAGTTATTCTTATATTTACAATTATGAAAAACTTAGAGAGTATGAATTGCCAAATATCCACCCATAAACGTATTTGTTGTTAACTCCACCTTACAGTCGACCGCAAGAAATATTTTTGAATACAATTAGACCTCACAGGTAAAAATCTTCTTTTCAATCTATGAAGTACCTAGTTAACTTTCATAAAAAGCCATTTTTAAGTTTTGAACAATATTCCTTTTTTGGCTATACACGCACTTGCTAACAAAACGGGTAGCTTCCATATTTCGATTAAAAGGATTTTAGGTAATACAAATTTTTTTATGTCCTTATTAAGAGATAAGTAAAGTAATAAAAAAGCTTTTTGTTCAGCTTACTTAAACAGCTCTACAAAAGGTTTACTTCCCCAACTACGTAAGATTTCAAAACGATTTAAAAGTCGTAATATTCGAATGTTTTTATTTAAAACACATTAAAATATGACAAGCTGTCAACTGTGTCAGCCATTAAGAGCAGATCACAGATATATTTTAAGATAAATAAAACAGGTTTGGTTTGATGAGCCGCATAAATACAAACAACTGAGGCTGAAGATAATCCCCGTAATGACTCTTTTATTCATAACTTAGAAACACAATCTATGAAAGTGACAAAGGCACAACCGCTGCGTGGGCGCACCGTGGCCGCCGCCGGCGCAGTCGCCGCGCATTAATCCGATTACCCTCACTCCAGCAAAGTCTCTACTTACGTTGAACATAAATAAAATCCTTAACTATAACCACGTATTATTATTACCTTACTTGCATATCAAACTAATTGCCTATCAGCAATCCAACGAAGCCTGGAATTTCCTAACTAGTAATAATTTGCGCGTAACTTATGTTTATTATAGACTAACTATTCATGCAAATGATCGATGTCGGTCAGGGTTCAAAGTATTGATACTCCGTCGAGAAGTCAATCGATCTGTGCCGGCGAACTTATAGTTCCATTCTCTTTGATGTCTACTTACACAGGGCAGCTAAGGGCACCATGTGTAATGATAATTTACCTGGGTTTCTCTAGACTTCAATAACATTGCAAACAAATTAATGTACTATTTGATTTTATCAACAGGAAGGCAGCTAATATTTAAACATTTGGTATGGCTGGTTGGATTTACTAACGAGTACATTATTTAATTTAATTAAATTTATAAATTAACAAAAGGCTAAACAAACAAGAATAATGAAAAATTAACAAAAGGAAAAAGAAAACAAGAAAAGAAAACTTATGTCACAGCTATAAGAATTTGAATTGTCGTTTAAAATGGTGTTCTAATAACAAAAATCTACCAAAATTTCTCAAAATTTCAACAAATGGTTATATTTTTCGGTATTTTAATACAAAAATTTGATCAGTGAAGTAAGATAATTTAAAATAAGTGAAACGACGACTTGTACGTCTTTAATTTAAAAAGCCGTAAAATTTTGTTTTTGCTTAAATTTTTTTACTTTTATTTTGGTATCACATATGTTTGACAAGTTCCAATACACAGTATGTTAAATAATCCAAAAACACATGTACATGGATTTGATAGTTTTTCTACTTTTCCTTATACATGGGCTGGCAATCAAGCTCCACCATCTGATGGTAAGCTGTATTCCGAATTTTTTGCCAGCTTAAGTTCGTACAACCTTAAGATTCCGCAGTTTGTTTTTTTTTTTTTTTCATTCTATATTTTCAAGTTTTAATAACTCTACTTTGACATTGTCAAATTTCGTAAAACTTACGATAATGAGTTATTGATGTCATAACTCTCTGTAGACAAAAGAAAAATAATTTAGTTTGTGTTTCCTTTTTAACTTATTCTGCATATTATTTAAGTTCATATTGAACGATTTCAATTTACCTATTTATATAAATAGAAAATCGGTACATACAATATAGATGCAATACTTAAGTAATTTAATATGACCATTAGTATTAAAGTCGATTTCTTGGTCTTTTATAGCTTGGTACAATTTAACTGAGCAGTCAAAATGATATGATTTATTCTAACCATAAAAGCATGAGTATAGTCCATAAACTGACCTGGTCTCTGCCGAAGTTGACGGCTGGCGTCGCAGGCGCACTCACCGCTCGGCTCTGAAACAATCAACATAATTCTGTTCAAAACCACGCCAATCATAAATCACATAAACTCGTTAAGTGTATTATACATCTGGCAAAATAAATCATAGCTACGTTCCGCAGCACCGCCATTAAAATGAAATCAAAAGTTGAAATTTGACTCTCGATCTTTTTTCCACATGTCGACGACACGCATCAAAGTGACAGCGATTATAGATTTCATTTCGGAGACGTAATACCGCTTTAATCCACCGATATTTGGTTTCAAGCTAGCATTTCAGATTGCTAAAAATATAAAGACATAGAAATGTAACTTCATATCACCGTCGAGGATGTCTTACTTTCAACCGTTACACTTGTTTGTGCAGACAAACAAGTGTAATTTGAGATAAGTTTATATTTAGAATTTTTCTTCATCAGGTATATTTAATGACGAGCTGGCGACGGCACAGATCCGGGTCATGAGAGCCCTATCATCAGCAAGATCGATTGCTATCACCCGATCGAACTTAATAGAGATTAATGTGTTCCGCAGGCGTGGTTAAGTGATTACCTGCACATTTAAAACCAATATCGAAATTGTTTTATTACTATAAACCGGTAAAATAAACATATTAAGGCAACATTACAAGACGTAGATAAGTTAATTAGCTCGATAACCTTGATCTACAGCTCAGTGTCTGTCGCTTGTGTCTGCTTATGTTTGAATTAAAATACTTTGAAAGGCGAATTGAGTTATTTCTTATAAAAATGACTTCAAGGTCTTTGGTGGTTCAAAATTCGAGCAAATGCAATTCAAGAAGAAGTGACTTTAGAATAATATACAATTGTTTGCTGCTAACAGTAACAGTGTGAAATGAGAAAGTGATAATGGCGATAAAAGGTACAACACGCCTACTCAATGCATTCACCATTCACTCTACTTTTGTGTGGGTACGACATTTAAGCTGTCGAAAATCAATGAAACATTTAAATTAACCTAGCAAATATTGAGAGATTACTGGAGCTAGAACATACACACTTCAAGATAGGATCTACCAAATAGAGGCTGTATTATAGTGCCTGATTAGATACTGAGTTTCCGGTAGTCACTTAAATTATGAAAAATGGAATGATAGTCAAAGAAAATGTTTTCGAAGATGTCACACCATATTCTTCTTTTGCGTTCTAGAAGGTTGACTGCGTGATCTCCTCGCTGGTTTACCGCCTCTCTGGACATAGAAGGCGGCTCGCCACAGCGCGAAGGCCAGGCGGTGCAGCGCGCGCGCCACCTCCGCACCAGCCGCCGCCGCCGGCACACGCCCTCGCATCCTCACCGACACTCACTTACACTTTCACTCATTTACAAAATTAAAACACCAGCCCAGCACATTACCTAACCCCTACCCACACATAATTATTAAACACATTAGAAGGTTACATCATGTTGAAAGCGACAGAACCTTCCTCGTACGACGGCACGTGGGACAGGAATCTCGGGATGCCGGCGGGCATGCGCCCCTGCACTGCGGTATCCACACACAAGTTACACATACTTTCTTTGACGAAAAAGATAATTGAGCCAAGTGTTGTAATTTTAAATTTTTTTATTCAACTATATATTTTATGGTTTCTTGATCGTTACGTTTACTTAATCATACTTATAGGAGGTATAATTTTTATTATATGTAACACCAATTAAACAGAATCCTAAAAAAAAGAAGAAAAAGCTTTTGTAAAGATCAAGTTCAGTATTTAAGAATAGCTCATTATGGTGTTACTCTTAACCCTGACCTCGTAAAAAGCTTGCTCGGTCGTCGCCCCAAGGGGTGGCCCTCGTATAAATAAAAGATCGTCACATCTCACTGCGAGACGCGCCCTTTCAGACTCAGATAGCAGTTTTTATTCGAACAATACAAACATGGAAAAATAGCAGGCATTCCAAAGATACGTACTGTTGTAGTACAATACTGGCTTTTTGTATACAATGATAGAATGGAAGTGGCTAAGTTTTACATTTAATAATATAAACATAAACAGTCAATTATAATTAAATAGGAGTAGTTGTTATTTTGAAGCTCTTATGAAGAACAGGTTGTTTCTTATCAGCAACCTATATTAATTTTAATGATGCCCAAGCACATTAAAGATTATTTTATCTAATCTAAATAGACAATTCGTACCGGTTTGTATATTTTGTAAACTATTTAACTGCGTCTTTAGTTACAGTTGCAACATTTTTATTTATATCCTGAATTATTGCTTCATTTTGTTCTCTGTATTAGGTATAATTAACAATTTTATACTTTTAATAGACCTTAATGAATACCAACTACGTGAATGCGGAAACAAATTTTGACGGTCAAATTTTGTATAATTGACAAATAATTAATTAACACGTATTATCACTACACGAATGATGATCAAAAAACATCACATTTTTATCACTGTTATAAAACTATACTTTTTAACAAAACTTGATTTCATTCTTTGTACAGAATTTCATAGAAAACGCACAACGATAACGTAGTTTTCAGGCGCACCGCACGCTACGCGCATTTTCGACAACTGGCTGAAGAGATGTAGCGGCGACGAGTCGCAGCCCGCTGGCGTCGCGGCGGCGGCGGCGGCTGCGTTGCTAGGCGACGGGACGCTGCGTCTAGCTGCAGCGCCATTCATAACATAGGGGGGACGAAAGACCCACTTCAATGAATTTACTGAGATGCCTGTGGTGAACTGAGTGTTCGATTTGCGTCTTGTCGACTTATTTTTAAAAGATGGTGACAGCTATTATTGTTAGTAAAATTGTAAGTAATTTTTTTTATTTGCTTTTTTATTTTATAAGTAATTTACCGCTTTTTAATTATCTATTGTTCTGTATATATGAATACTTTTTTGAAAGGCAAAAAATTAATTCTTATTTATTATTACGAATTAATCATTTCACTGTTAATGCTAAACATTTTCGTACATAACATTATTTATAATTTGAAACATCGTTAAAAAATTAAACTTGAACCAAAAAAAGTTGTCCATTTACTCGATAAACAGTCATCCATAACCGCCAGCTTCCGAGGCAAGTAACATAATTTTTTTATACAAATCGTAGTCCTGTTTACGCGATATGTTATTTTTACCGGGGCGCACCGTGTAACCTGCTGTATTACAACACGTACTATTAATAAAATAAGTTCATTGATGCGCGTGCGTGCCGGCCGTAGTCGCTTTTGTGCGTTCTCAACTGAGCCTTGCCGTTTATGGACACTGAGAGGCTTTAATGTTTGTTTTAACCTTTATTTATATCAATTATATAACAATGTAAATTATTTAACTATCTGAAATTGTTAAATAATATCTTTTAAGATCGGAAACCTATTCTTAACTTTTAAGTTTAATTTAACAAGTACCGATAGATAATTAAATTTAAATAAACATTGTCACAACTTCGTATTACATCAACTATCATTCCTCCGCTGAAGACAGTTGAGAACTTTGCTGATTTGAAAACAATCGTGTTTAAGCTAAGAACATAAGGAAACAGTGTATACAACAGATAGTAAAAATCATGTATCCACACAGTACTTATTTAAAAGAGCGCGTCTGAGTGTACAACAACCCTGGTTGGTTGCAGAGTACGCATAGTACTCGCGGACGCCGGCGTGGGCGCGACGCGGCTTCCGACAACACGCGCCCGCGGTACCGCTGCTTCTATACACGGTTTCATTGGCTGACCGAATGCAACTGTGTAGTTCAGGAACTAACCTACGTGGATAAACATTTGGCTTTACTAAGAATATTCAGTAGAATATTCTATTCGATCCGAGTTTTTTACAGTATTGTTAATTTAGTTACCGGTATTTATATCGAAATGATGCAATTAAATTTTTAAAATTAATTTAGGTAAATAGTTAGGTACTTAATCTTTTTTTTTTATCTTTATTTATTTAAAAGGGTCTTTATCCACAATGGATATGTCGACCCCATCGTATATATAAATAACTAAAAACAACAACAAAAAAAAATACACAGCAAATAAAACAATAATAATAACACTATAACTAAGTATATTAAGGTTGAGAGAGCATTATCATTGCAGAACCAATTGGCTCAGCTTCTTTGCTAATTCAGACCCTGGTTCTGAAAGAATTGTCTGAATCAGACCTACGTCCATTACGTTTAAGTTGTATTCTGCAAATAACAATGCTCTCTCATTCTTATTTTTGACACAATCCATCAGCAGATGTTGTACATCCTCAATTTTATCACAAGTTAAACATTTATCTGTTTGTGTCTTTTTCATGAGGAATGTAAACTTCGCCGATGGATAGTGTCCCGATCTAAGTCTTAGGAGTAGTTTTATACAATTTCTGCCTAAAGTCTTATTCTCAAACCAAAGTAAACGAGGAGGATGATTCTGGATGGATTTGTACCATATTCCTTTATCTTTACTTAGTGTATTAAAATGCCCAATTGTTTCTAACTTTAATTTTGAATTTTGATATAAAATCTGTATAATCTGGTAAAAAATTATAGCAGGTACCCTCTGTTGCTGCTAGTTTAGACAATCGGTCGGCCTCCTCGTTTCCTGCTAATCCTACGTGTCCCGGAACCCATTGCAATCTCACATCTATATTTTTATTACAGCCATGAGAATTATTTTATAACACAACAAAACTGCTTCCTAAATAATTATGAACTTATTTCCTCATTGCTAAACATTATTATCAAAAAAATTGCCGCAACTCAAATTTAGAGTTCATAATTTCACGAAGATTGCTAGATAAACAAGTTTGGTGAAATTTGTTTTCTGTAAATATAATGAAGACAGTAAGTTCTCACGGCACCTGTCGACTGCCGAACAGAGTTAAGGGCCAACTCGTGCTTGCCAATCACGTGCGATCAGTTGCCCTGCGGCGGCGCCGGCGCGCCCGCGGATAAACGTCAAATCATATTTACTGCGATCTGTAACGAACCATGTGAAGAAAACTTTCACAAATACTCCCCTTACGCTGATAGCTATCGAAGCAGAGGTCAAAGCATAGCTCCGACAACCCGCCGACTCATGTAACGAATCGGCACGGATCGATTTAACTTACAAGAATTTAATATCATCGACAATTTCCATAAAGCTCGAACCCAAATGTAGGCGAGATAAATAATTCTGTTTGTATCGGGTCGACTCAGGAATTCTCGAGTACATAATCGAACGCGAGCTTAACTTGGTAAAAGGTGGCAGTGTCTGTAAATATTAAACCTCAGCAAAGCGAAAGCGAAACGCTAAGCTATTTGGTGAAGCAATATTTGTATTATATAGAGTTTGCATAACTCTAACGCGTAGATAATATCCAGAACATACTTTGCCTGTAGACCAGTAATCACACATTTACAAACAAGTTTAAACGTTTTTTAACATTCTTGTAGTTTAAAACACGGAACAACATGACATTTAACATCTTAAGTAGTAAATCATCATCAAGGCCTCCGACCTTACCTATTAATAAGCGATCATGGCGTAAACATCGTTCGATCTGGTAGATTCATAGATTACTGTCACATAATAATGCGTCAAGTATAGATTATTATGATTATGGGTATTATCTAGCTGCGAGGTATCTACATTTTAATAACGGCAGTCTACCTGGAAGTGGAGGTACGCCGCAGGCGCGGCGCGAGTGGTATCGCCAGGCTTATCGTGAGAGTTTCGCGACCGCGCGCCCTAATACTGCCCAGCGGTCCCTTTGACTGCCTCTTACGGTCTAAAGCAATTTGTATTAATCACACTATCGACTCGTATCGAATGCTTGGAATTTAATTCTGGTAAAATTTTCAATCTGAGTGCTCAGTTATATCAGGTTTGATAGCGATCGCTGTGATCAAGTCATTACGTTATTGTACGTTTTATTGATATCTAAGATATCGGATTTCAAATGGGCAGCATTATCATATTCTCGGTTGTAATGTTTTTATTTGAAATATCGATACATTCGATTTGGTCAAAGAAGACAAGTGAGCATTGTCTCATGTCGAACGTTATTTACGAGTGTGCGGGAGACACCTGACGACTGTGAGGGCTTCGCGCGGTCATAGATACGTCGCTCGGGTGGTCGCGCCTCGATTTAATAGAAAGCGGACTATTCAATCTTATACATAAAAGAAATACTGATAGACATTAAAATAAACAAGCATCCTACGCATACATCACGTCGCAAATAACATATTTTTTGGCTTATATTATTCAACATATCCTTTGTTTTGTATAATCTATCCTTGTACAAACGAGAAACCGGTTAGCACTCAAGAGTGTCTGCAACGTTTACAAGAGCTAGAGTCTATTATGTGCAAAAGGAAACCTTTTTATCAAATGACATCATTTTAGCAAATAAATGTAAATGATACTCGCAATACGATCCCACGTATGTTTTAAATTTAGCTTATCTAAGTAGTAAATTGTTCAATAAAATGTGTAGATTTAATAGAAGAGGTTTTGTTAGTAGCGGTCTTATAGTTTACTTAACAAATGAGATAACGTCTCAAAATGGCGATGTGTTCTAGTGTTGTGCATATCAATGATCTCGTGACGCGATGCCGCCGCACTTATTACATCATTCCTATTTCCAAGCTGAATACCGATGTACTAAACTTTGTATGCAACTGGCCAATTCGATATATCTAGATATTAAATAGCATATGTAAAGCTGACGTATAGAGAAGCACCGTCTCATTTACAACTACGGAATTTATGTCATTATAAATCAGTGACAAGATCAAAGCCAATGCTCAAAATTTGGTTTCCGAGAAATGCTAACAATCTGGCGAATTCTTCTTTAACAAACTGTTCAAAATATATAAAACAAGAGCTCTGCCGCTGCGGCGGACGATATCGCGTCTCAGTATCTAAGGCTACACGGCTTCGTATTCTAATTTACACAGTTTCAAATCCAGTTGCGAAATGCGGCTCTCATTTTCGCATCCTTTTCTAAGAATGCATGAATTATTTATGAAGACACTTTTTCTAGAAATAAATCCTAAAAGCCCTCGCTGAAGGTTGAAGTGGTGGCACGTTAACATACGATCAGTCAGCAACTTGAAACACAAAGTTATAAGCTCTATTCAAAATGAATTACTTTTTAACATTTTAAGCAAGTTATTGATATAATTATGAACTATGAAATGCAAAGATAATTGAATGAATGTTACACTAGCAGCTAAGAAGGTAAAAAAAACATCCTCAGAAGGAAATCCAGTGCCTTTCATTCAACTAGAAAACATATTCTGTTCGCGGCTGAAGCCATACGATAGATATCAAGGGTCTTTATTTTTTACATTGTATATACCTAGAGCTTATTTAGTTTAGAGCAGCTTTAACATAAACTAATTTGATTGGTTTCGAAATTATGGAACTAAAAATTAATAGGAGAAACTGTCATGAAACTTTTCCGTGCTCAAACTATAAAAATTAACTCTAATTTTCCGTCTCAATATCAAATGATCATAAATCTTAGCTCTTTACGAGGCTATCACAGGCACGTTACGACATAATAGGTACGAATAAAGGGATTAAGAGCAGTGGCTTGCGCACGCTCCTGGTGAAACTGACTCCAAAGGAAGCGTGGGCGCAGCCAGGCTTGCTCCGGTAACAAATGGTCGTGTTCTTTACTCTCCATGAATCTAAGCTCGGTACTATTGAAAATTGACTTTACATCCGTTCCGGGTTGCGTTTTAACTGTTTAGCAATAAGTGAAACAATTTATATGCTATCATAAATCATGCATAGTTTGAGACATTAGGAAACACCGAAGGCTAAATGCATTATGGAATAACAGTGATTACCCACACTAAAAGACATGAAGTATTGTAGTTTTGCTAACTGTAACGTCATGTTTCCTTTAAGAAAACTGAAATAGATCTAACCTTGGTTATTGACTGCGGACTGGAGTGCCGCAAGTGGTCCGCGGCCGATAACCCTCATTTTACGAGGCAGGACAAAGGCACATTAGCAAAACACAGGAACTGTTAACTCACGAGAGCGGTGCGGCGCGGCTAGGATCGACGGTCCCATGATTTATGACCAGCTAATGCAAATATACGACTCGAAAGTCGCAGTTCCGCTGTCGGTGCCGCGTGCGCGTACGCCGCTTGACGGGTTAATACCCACCGTGCGGGGTTATTTCATTCAATATCTATGAGAATTCCAAAGGGAAATCGTATACGTCAAACTGCGTTTATAAAGTCTAGCTGTTATTAACAGAATTTATGTGACACGGCTTGAAAGTTATTCTCTATTTGGTAATGTACTTATGGTTTGGTTAAGGTGCGCGTAAATTTGTTGACATAGATACGCAGCTTTTAGACAGCCGTTTCTGGGTACAATAAATAAACAATAATAGACCATTTGCTTTACGCTATACATGACCTCATATTTGACCAGTTAATTTATACAAAGCCCTAATAACAGAACAAAAAAATTAATAAAATTTACGTCACAAACTTCATCTAGTTCATAAAATGAAATATTTCTTTTGGTGCGAAATTTGTTAAAATTAAGCTCCAAATAATTTACATTAAGGCTTACCTTGATAGTATCATAAATGCCGTTCTCAGTTCGCTTAGGGAGCGCGGTGACAAGCGGAGCGGGCAGCGGCGCGGGCGTCGCACGACCATTGGGCGGCGACGTCGCCAGCAACGGGTCGGCGCGCGACCAGGACCGGTGGATCTGCCAGCTCGTGTCCGTGAACCTTGCTCTATCCTGTGAAAGGAATAATGTGGTTAAAATGATGTTAAAGTCCCAAACAAATAAAAAAGTTAGAAGCCATATTTAGATATGTAGTTGAAAACCAATTACGAAATCTCACCAAATATTTATAATATTACAAAAACAACAAAAGGTCGGTGGACGCCAACTAATACACAATACACAAAGCTTCTACAACTCACAAACCTTAGCTTACAAACATAAATTAATAGGTCAGAAAGTTCCCTACTACAAATACACTCCAAAGGTTATTTTAGAACCCAAATATATAAAATTATATTGGGATAGAACTATTTTAACGGACAAAACAGTTAAATGCAATAGACCAGATATGACATTACATGATACACAAAACAAAATGGTTTACCTAATAGACATAGTCATTCCGAACACACATAATAGGTACCCAATCCACCTATTCAGAAAACATCTTGCCACTGAAATTAAGAACCAAATAGCATGCAGCTATAGTTAAAACTGTCCCAATTATAGTTTCTTCCGCAGGCATAATTCCGAATTCTTTAAAAAAAATGCATTGTGCATTATAGACTACCTTTATCTACTTCAAAAAGCATCAATAATCGTTCAAATCGCACCTGCAGAATCGTAAATAAATTCCAAAATTAAGCATCTAAATATCCAAGACGTTACAACTATTTACGTCTTTGTTTGGTTAAACACCCGCAAGGTCTAATAAATCCTACATAATTGGTGAAAACTAAAAAATCTATAATAAAAATACATTTCTTTTTCTATAAAACATGATTTTGTATTACATGGGTTCTGTTAAAATATATGTTACACAAAAACAAAATGTTTATAAATTAGCATCTGCTGCTGAACTAAACTCGTCTCCAACTATCGGAATCAACCAATTCACATTTAATTAAATTATTTTTTAAATGTTAACATTACTTATAAAAAGGGGACAAAATTATAACTGTAACATATATGTTTTGTGTCCTCTCTGTGTATAAAATGAAACTGTCAGTATGTGTGTGTGTGAGGGTAACGCGAAATTTTAATTTAATATTCTAGTAGAATATTAACCTCATGAACAATTATTAAAATAGTGCACTTAAAGTCATATTGATATAGTAAACTCAAAAGAAACTACTTTCTACAACAGAACATTATTTATTATCTCCATTAATAACTTACTTATAATATAACTCTTTATTAAGTTAAACCTATTAGTATTACAAACTTTTATAGCCTCATATTATGACTACCTAGATCATACTGTTTATGACTCTATCAGCTAAGCAAACTATATTGACATTTATAATTGCTGCATAAAGTATAGCATACCTAACAACAGTTGAAAGCAAAAAGCATTACGAAATATTCTATTATTGCGTCAGCAATGTATCTTTGTAAGCCCTGGGGCTCTTCAAGTAACAATGCTGTTGAGATCCGTCTCCATAATGGATGTTTTGTTACGTGTCGCTTAGAAACGCTAAGCCTTTTCTAGACTACCTACATTATGCAATTTAACACTAAACAGCGGAATCTGCGCCGAAATCGCGTATTTTCGCTTTGCAGCGAACCGGAGACACGCAACAGCTCCTTTGAAACTTATCTCCTTCTTACAAGAATGGGGAAATAAATGTCTTTTGTAAAGTAGGCACTATTGTACTGGAGTCAATTTCACAAATGAACGCTTACTAAAATGTACATAGAATGAACGAATGTAATCATTCCATCTTTCGCAGAAACCAAACAAGTGTCAAATTATTTTTTACTTCGCACCAATTCAGCCCATTTCGTTTCTATTATGCGAATTTCTAAACATTTTGTTCGTCTTAGTGCTTAGTATTCCCCTTGCGTTCAGAAATTGGAAACAAGCCTTCTTTATAACCAGCCCGCATGTAGTCCAGCCTTGGTACAGGATATATTGGCTATAAATTCATCCTTAAAAGTAAAGTTCGTGATCAGGTGACCCAATATCGCAAGTTTGTATGATGTGACTTACTTAGTAAAACATTTTGTAATACACGAGGTAAAACACACTTTTTCTAACCTAATTATGGTTTTATGATAAACTGAATTAGGTGCACAGCGATCCATATTATATTGAGCTCCATATTTTTGTACACACGTTTGACTGTATTAGATCAAAGACCGAGATGGACTAAGTTGTACTTTAATGAAAATGAATAGTTAAGTTTTAGGGTAAGTGAGGTACCAGCGATAAATACCATTACAAAGAGCTTAATGATGAAAAAATAATGTTACTGATTTATTTTACGTGAGTAGTTTTCGCATTTTCTGCGAACTGTTTTAGTATTAATTTATAATGTGGAGATACAATCAATAACACAAAATATCAAATTAGTTAAAACTTAGCGATCTAGATGGCCGACTAATTCAAAACCTAACTACAATAAATGTATATTACATGTACTATCCATAATGACTCAATACGTATAGTTTTAAACCTAGTACGTGTTTTATTTTTATTTTGTATTCAACGAACGACGATAACAATATAATAAAAATTTTATATTGCACATTATATATATTGATAGAATAAAAGGTATACTAACCTTAATTGAAATAGTCTTACAATTCGGTATGTAAAATAATTTTGAAGTATTATTTTTTATATCTTTTCCCGAAAGCATGAGGTTTTTAGAAAAACAAATTTGAATATTTCTGATTTGTGTACAGTATTTCATTTTAAATAAATTTAAAGAATTTCGTATGATGAAATCATGGAGCAGTTTAAAATCGAATTAAAATAACTAAATTAAATTTTAATTTTAATTAAAATTTTTATTAAAAGAACACTTAAACATTTAAAAAAATCGAATTACAAAGTTTATTATTACACCTGAAATGAACAATTCTAGTTTGATTCGAGTTGTGACAGACAAAATTATAGAAAAGATTATAGACAAGTGATTTCTCCAAATTATTTTTCGAATTAGAACCGGAGTTTTTTTCCATTTTGCCATTAACGTGTTATAAATGTTTTAGTATCGTTCATTTTGTATTATATTGATCACTAATCTAATATAATAATTCAATCCAAGATGATTGAAATGATTCACATCGAAAATCGATGTTTTGCAATGCAATTGATTAGAATGTTACCTACACTTGTCAATCAATGCATGTGATTCATACAAACTACACAAGTATACCTATATATTAGCATTACACATTGCCAAGCCGCAGCCACAAGAATAGTAAGAAGTCGTTTAAATTAGTAGCACGCGCAACAAGAACGCACCAAAGGTGTTAACAGCGCGTTACAAAATCACTGCGCCGTATTGTCAGAATATGGGACATCGGATTAGCTGGCAGATAAGATAACAAACAATAACACGGCCGGAGAAGCACTGACTTTATAACATCTTCCGCGACAGACTTACACGAGAGTTTTTTCTTTCTATTGTGTCGAAGTTGTTAATTGAAATGGAATTTTGGATGTAGCTCGGATAGAGTATTAAATTTTAAATAAACATGACATGTAAAACTTTTCTTGTATTGTAGAGGACATTTAAGGTAATTTGGGTTATCAAAGTAATGTAAGTTTTTATAGAAATATTACTTCAAAATGTAGCATTATACGAGCACATGGAAAATTATGAACTAGGCATTTTCTAATGCGGACACTAAGACCTCTCATTTATTTACTCGTTATGTATTTATTCGTATCCGGCAGGTAGGCTAGTAGAGCGAATATCCAGAACTGCCAAAAAAAGCAGCCTGAAAAATTGCCACTTTAGCGTTCATACAAAAAGGTCCCTACTTCGTTTTTTCAAAAACAAAAAGAACTGACCCTGAACTACAACTAACATTTCATTGACTTTTTGTGACCTAGACAATTTACAACCTTCCTAACTTTATTTAAGATATTGTCGCTCCGTAGAGTTGGAAGTTATAACTGCTGTTTTAAGTAGTTGGGTTCCCAGGGAGTAGCCCCTTCGAGGGAAGTGGTCGATGAAAAGATAATAGTGTCGAGAAGATACGCTTAGAAGTAACTCTGATGATTGTGTGACCAGTTTATGCGGTTACCCACTGCAAATCCGTCAACGCTAGGCGTATAAACATAAGTTGAGTTTTAGGCACTATAGTTTTATCTACAAATTTTTACTTTCATACTTTTTCGTTTTGCGTGTTATGTATGCACCATATTTGACATGTCAATAACAAAATCAACCTTTTTTCGGATGGTCAATAAAGTTTTCTTATGCGTTTTCTTGCGTACCATATGTGAAGTTTCCAAAATCACTACATTCAAATTTCCTCATTTCAAAATTGTGACATCGATTTTGCCACTTCTTTTTTACTCGGATCCGAATCAGTCTTGGTGCGTAACCTCTTTAACAGTTTAATAAAGATATCGACGCGACGCCTGCGCAGCGCACGACTGATACGGTCAAATTAATTTGTTTCACTTTAGCAACGAGCGCGGTCCACGGGTACTTGAGAGGTTTTCTATTGGACATAATCTTTCTGAGAATCGATTAAAAGAAATGCGCAATTCTAGTAGCTGGCTGGGAATTTCCAGTTTGAGTTGTACTTTTTATAGGTAAGAGTATTTTACTATGATACAATCACTAATAAATTTTAAAATATAATTTTAAAATATGTTTTGCGCGAAATCTAGTCACCTTGTTAGTTACAGTTAGTTATAACCTTGAACGAAAAATGTCCTTGATGTAACAACTAATAAATTAATTTTCATTATTTGTTACACAAAACACCATTTTTACCGACATACTATATTTACGTTTTATCTATCTTTCTGAAGTTGTACTTTGAATTCTTCTCATGTAAACAACAAATAACAAAAGAAACCTCACTTTACTCTTGAACAATCATATTTTACTTAATAAGCGTTATTTTCTAACTACATGACCATGGACTCTCATATGCTGAGCTATTTTAAAACTTCTAAGTCCAATCTTACATTTTCCATTCTGGTCATAATTCATCAAGATTGGAAAACTAACAAGTTTGTGCAAGTTCACCTCTTACATTATGTATTTCTTGCTTTCGTTGTCCGAGAAAGGTCAGAGAGAGCCAAAATACTGAATTACTCGAACACTACTTGACAATTACGTAAAAGACTGTAGAGAATACTTATTTTAGTACTATTTAAAAGACACTCGCGGTTTCTTCCTGTTACTAACTAAATATTCGATATTTTCTCAATATATTTCATACACGAAATTTAATACACTATTAGACAATAAACTATAAGGATGCGGCGAAAGAAGTTTATACTACCTATACACAGTGAGGTACTGCTAGAGCAAAAGTATTCATGTACAAGTTGGACTTGATTTTACTTACTGTTGTTTAAGAAAAATTTTTTAAAATCTATACCATTTTATATGTTATCTTACCTATTTTCACTTTGAAGGCAGTGTCTCAGGCTTTCTCCTAGAAAATAATTATTCTTGACTTAAACCGAAGCTGTTACTTTTATGTTCACCGCTTTTGTACGTAGAAGATTGTTAGAAAATCATAAAATTATCTTACAACGAGTTGCCACAATCTACTCGTGAATGGACTGTAAATTATTTAGGGCTTCGCTAATAAACTACAATATAGGTTACAGCCAGTAACACCTCTGTGTTTATGTCGTAAACTACCGTCGCGTCGTCAGTAAAACAAATAATAATAACTTGTAAACTACGTTTACGTAACGCTTGTAACACCTGTAAATATTTATAAAATAGTTTCCTTGTATTTTTTAACCAAAGTTAACCAAAACATGAGAATAAATTATTCTTTAACTTGAAAATAACTTTTTCTAATCATTTGAACCCTTAACTTAAATCTTAACTGAATTTAAATGGCACGTAAAATAAGCATGCCTTAGAAACCGTTTGTTATTCATGAGGCATTGTGTGAGCATATGGTTTAGAAATTTGCAGGTAATTAATAATGCGTTAATAAATTATTCATTTATTCATAGCTAATAGATCTCCAACACGGCTGAGGTCCAAGGACGGCAATTATCCGGCGATTATGCAGCAGATAGAGACCCGCACGGCTTCGCTCGGAGCTCCTTATCCCCGAGTCATCTCACTGCGACCTTTGCTTTACGACCGCGGCGGAACCAGCGACACTCATTACACTCGTTCCATTTGTATTAACTTCCATAGAAGCCAGAAGCAGAACAACTGATGTGAGGATTTAAGTGACACTGCTTACGTAACTCGTTTTATTGATGTTTGGCATTGATGGACGAGTAAATACGCATTAAAACTCCATCTATTCACAGCAGTGAAACCCAATATTTGCATTAGCAAAGTACTTGACCCATTTATTTTTTTATAGCCAATTTTCATAAATGTAATTTAAGCCCATTTGAAACTCGAGTTCGAATTTCGCTAATGTAGTTTAATTAATAGAAAAAATACATTGGATTAGCTATCAATCACGTTAATTAAAGTGTAATCTAACCGTTTAATAAATTACTTGGAGCTTGTATCAGCAATATGGTAATATGTTTTGGCGCACGCGAAACGCCCGGGAAGTGAAGCGGCGCGGCCTCCGTCTGATAAGATAACCTTGCCTTTCAATTTACTTCACTGACGAATACCTCGCCAGCTCTAGAAATACTTGGGCTGTAAAACTTATCACTATCGCTATACCTACTGTTGATGTACCTACCTTAATCTACTCTACTCGAAAGAAATCAATATTTACAATATATTTCCTGTTCAGTTGAACCTAGAGACTAGGTATATCGAATCGTACTGAAACCTTACGCGTAGGTTTTGCTATAGGTTACGTAAATGTAAAGTCAACCTTTCAGTAGGCATGTACAGCAAAAATAATCACTACAGAATAACAATATAGGTATTAGGTGCAAAATAACAAGGTGAACTTGTCTTGCGGAGAAAGCCGATAATGTACTTATACCGGAAAAGGGCCGGATATTGTTTGAAGGTGTAAAACGTGCACTTGTGAAGGTACCTCGTGCTCAAAGGGATCGTCTTTGATGGGAACTCGTTTCTGTTTATCTCCGTTGAACGACAGCCCTCTCTTGAACAACTTCATCGCGCCGTGTCCGCCTGGAGCGCTGCTTCGGAGGCGGCTTTTCGTCGTGTGTTTTTGTGCTTTACAAGTTGGTTTTCAGATTTAATGCACATTTATTTTCACATTAATATTTCACTTGGGCACTGTTTTTAAGCACATGTTTTGTGAGTTAGACGCATTTTTTTGCAAAAGCGCGTAAACTGGTGGTTTTGTAGTCGTTGCGGCTTTGGCGGGAAGAGATCGCGGCGGCCACGTAGCGGCGGCACGGCTGCTGCACGTGGCTGCTCGCGCGCGGTGTGCGGTCGGCGTGCTGGCTCGGCGCGCACTGTAGCCGCGACGCGGCGGCGTCGCGCCGCTAACTCCTGCGCCGCACACGCGGCCATACACACAATATTTATCTCGTTAAACACCACAACACCCACACTTTTCCCACCGATCCCTTGGGGAATCTACCGTCTTGGTGTTTTATTGACGCAGAACAACACAGTCATCAAAGCTATTTCTTAAGTACCAGGATAGTTTGTTTCATTTATGATTATTAACTTGAGTCTTGTAAACATTGTAGCTATATGTCTTGTAAAATAATTAACACATCAAACTTTAATGGAGATTCTGAACTTTACGTACGTATACGCAATATGTTCCTTTTTTTTAATAATTAGCAGGCGTTTGTCTTCCATCTCCACCTGATGGAAAGTGACGATGAAGACGAGGATCATACACGGCCGTCCAAGAGGTACCTATTCACTCTACACTTAAAAGCTCCAGGGTTATATTTGTCTGGAAAAACAGACGCAGGCAAATCGTTCCACTGTTTGGCAACACGAACCAAAACGAGCTATCGAACCGTTTAGTTCGTCTCTTCGGCACGCTAACCACAAACGGGTGAAACTTCTGTCTGCGTCTGGTTGATCGGTGGAGAAAAGGGGAGGGTTCGATCAGCTGAAAAAGAGCATTTGCACACTCTCCAAAGTGCAATCTGTAAAAAACCGATAGACTAGCAACTTTTCGACGATGTTAAGTAAGTTTGTAAGTAAGTAAGTTTTTTTTCCTTCCCAGAAACTAGAAATGTATAACTTTCCAGCGTAATTTCTAAGCGCAGCCGATCTACGCTGCAAACAGCATATCCGTGACTCACGTAAACAGTTCTAAAACCAGAGCGGTCGTGGACTGTGTTTGACATACGCCAAATACTGCAGCGCGCCAACCTTCTCTACAATGTTATTGGCAGGAGCATCATAATGCGGCCTTACTTGGACATATTCAACTCTGCACCGAATTATTGATTTAAGCAGGTATAATTGAAACTTCTATCTCAGTTCATTTTATTTTACCAACAATTGTGTGGTGGTGTGATGGTAATTGTGGTAAATGTAGGTCTATATTAATTTATTACAGTTGCAATAATATAAAATAGCAATTCTTATTTGAAAATTTCTTAATTTCTAAGTTGATTTTTTTTATCTTGAATGGTTTATTTATTTATTTAGAAGGACTCTACTATCACTTTTGAAGAGCGGAACAAAATAACTTACTTTATTTTAGAAACTTTTTAGAAATATCCGTTTCATTAATTTTGTTTAGCAATGCAATTCACACGAATAGAACAATAAACATGCAATAATTAAGTTTATAACCAAGCAATATATCAATTTCACGGAATCAATATGGGAATGCAAGATTTAACATTCGCGAGACCTTGGGTAACATATCATTTATTGCCAGCTAAAAGCAATATTGTATAATTGGTTGCGATTCCCGAGACCTCGGGCGAGCCGTCGTTTATTTCAATTACAAACATTAAAGCTTAATAAAATAATGACCAGTTTAAACGATTTGTAATTCAAACAAAATTATAACCACTTTTGAACTCTCTGCTCACTGCTACCACATTCTGTTTATAATTTTAATGAAAATAATTATTAATTGTAGAATTATTAAGAATAAATGGTATGTGTATCTAAACGAATTTTAACCTAGTGAAGTTTTTAGTTTAATCTATTATATTACTTTTATTTCACTAAGAAAACCTACAGTTATATAAATATGTATTATCTAAACGATGAGGCGTCCATCAACTACAAGTGGTTATTTTAATTCACAGTCGAAGTTACTGATATAAAAGATTGCCCGTAGAAATATAAAAAGCAGGAGTTAAAATTTTATTTGGCATTTAAATTATATCTCTACATTATTTGTCAAAATAAAATACGCAAGACATTCTCAGCATGAACTTAAAATTTAAAGGCTTTTTAAGGAATCTAATTGGATTCAATTTGGATTTAACATTAAATTATCATACCTATAAAGTTTTAAGGTTCCAGATATGTAAATGTGTATATTTTTCATCAATATAAAACAAAAATATTTGAACATTGGTAAATATGCAAAACACTT
Organism: Marasmarcha lunaedactyla; assembly: GCA_923062675.1. Lineage (NCBI taxonomy): Eukaryota > Metazoa > Arthropoda > Insecta > Lepidoptera > Pterophoridae > Marasmarcha > Marasmarcha lunaedactyla. The sequence continues at coordinate 18,863,060 of OV281346.1, read as the reverse complement.
GTCCTTTGTTTTAGTGTTTGTATAAATAATTGTTTTTATATTAACCGACGTATACTTATTTCGCCAACATAAAAACCTAATTTGCGAAGACTCAAGGTTATATCAGAAGAACAAGATAGAGTACCTATGTATTTTTATTTCTCATACATCTACTGTTGCCTGAAGAAGACGTTGCTTGCCAAACACAAAACATCTCACACGTTCATAGGTTACAAATACTGGGACGAAAGAAATGCCGAACATTTGTATTATATATTACTTTGGAGTAATTCCTTAATTAGTTTAAACTTTAATGGTTACTGAAAAGTGTGTAATTAACGAAAAAATCAACTTAAACAATGCTTGCAGATTACCTACTTCAATAGTGCAAACAAGTTTACTCACATTTTTTCGTGTCCTCTAATAAAGGTCGTAATGAAAATCGTAGTAATGTTTTATCGCCGTTTGTTTATTTAAGTTAAACCTTCTAACTACACATCAGGTTTTTTTAAACAAGTAACACCGCATTACTTTTTTCAACATTACATTCTAAACAGAAAAAATCTCTGGAAAAACTTGGCGCCAGTATCTATATATTTTTTTTTAATCTTTACCCTTAGGGGAAGGCAAAGGAATTTAGCCCATGCAGCCTAATCCATTATCTATCTATCTTTTCTTTTTAGGGGGGGGGAAAGCGCCAAGCAAAGGCACTTCGCCTTACAGCCAGTTCGTCAGCTAAACAAAATATACCGCTATGTATCTTTTGATGCATTGCAAATGAAGAAAGAAAATATTTTTATTTATAATTTGAATAATGATTTTCTTACGAATGTTGTTATAATGTTTATGGATAGAGTGACTTCATTTTGTTTCTGAGTTTACTTTAATACTCATTACAAATGTTATAATTTATAAGTACACGTATAAGGTGATCAAGGTCTATTGTTTTTTTAATTTTACACACAGATGTACAAAAAGTAAATTCCTTAGATTTTAAAAATATTATAGGAATGGACGAAGCGTTTTTAACTCAGCTCCAATAACAATAAAGTCGGTAGATAACTAAAATGTAGCTACTGAAATGTTAATAAAACAAATTGTTTCCTGATCATCAACATCTTTTTTTACATTGTTGATACGAATTTTGTTCGATTTGTAACTTTTTTAGTTTATCTCATTTTAAAAAATACAGTGATTCTCGTAAGTTAGGAGCAAAAGAGCTGGAATGTACGCCGTGTTCGATCCGGTCACTGTTTGATCTGTTGTTAGCACTTTCTACAGAAACTTTGACTAAACGCCTCTACGTTGGTTATCCAAGCAATATTCAGCAATATTCATTTAAATAAATCCCTTTTTACGTTCTTTTAGGATAGAATATTACTAAAAAAGTTAAGCTTTTATAAATATCATCATAAAATTTCGCGATTATCACCTGAGTAAAATTGGAATTCCTTCAAAAGTGTGAAAATAATATTGACATCCGAAGGTGCCACGATTTGACCCCATCGCGCCGCTTTCTGTTCGCGTCCCATACTCTTAATAATAATGGGAAATAACACCGCACCGGCAATTTCCAGCTGAGAACGGCTCCTTATATCGACAGACATAACTAGCTGGCGACTCTTTTCACTTTACGCAGTAAAGTCAACTTTATGTCAATGCTATAAAGAACACCTGAATCGGTGTGCCGAAGATTTTACCGATGAAAATATTCAAAAGCCACGCGAAAGTTAACGAGAGGCTCGAAAATTATTGTAGTAAATTCATTTATATATTACATCCTTCAGATAATTATCGCATAAACGGCCGTATACGGACGCCTTTAAAATATGACACGTGTATATGTTTTTTTCATTATAGTTATAAAGTTTTATTAGTATTTGATAAGGCATGTTTAATAAAACAGCTATGGGTACTAAAGGTAAAAATTCCTCTTAACGTGAAGCAATGTATTTAATTGCTAAACTACAGTAATTTTTCAATTACAATTGTATGTATTTAGAAATGTAAGATGCGCATCGTTTTTATTTAAAATGTAGAAACAAATTATATAAATATTGTAATACCTAATAAACACTTAATCGAAAGTGGTTGCCTATACTATGCCTGGGTGTTTTATCACTGTGCATAACGATACAAAATAATAATTAATACACAATCTCTAGAGACGAGCGTCTGCCAATCTCAATTATCTATTCCATCATAAAACTTCTAATAGCAGCTGAGAGACGATACACTTAACTACTTAGACGACGTAGTAAAAAACTGAACCTTATAAGTTACACAATAAGAGAGCCACTTACAGCATTCTGGAGTTGCTCTATCATGTGCTGCGTATTGGCGTGGTCCGAGAGCTCAATTGCACCCGACACCTGAAACAACAAACTGTCGTTAACTGGGACTGTGGGGGCAGTGAGGCACTGAGAGCAGGGGGCACTGGGAGGCAGTGGCTCGGGGGCACGGCTCAGGGCGGCATGGGTAACTGCGTCCTCTGTTTGCCTGGTCTGGAGGACGACCTGCCGGCAAGGTCAGGGTCGTTAGGCATCGGCCGACCCTGTATGAGCTCCCGTTGGTTTAAAATCTTATTTTATGTTTAATTCAATAGCGTTGTTGATATTTTCTTTGTTAATCAGCATATAATATTTTTATAGAAAGATAATGATTGTGTATTTTAAAAAGTATTCCGAAAATATATCAAGTTTTAAAATAATTAGGAAAACATTTAAATATATTGGATAAAAAAACCCAGGCCAAATATAAGAAAAAATAAGTATTAACCTTGGCAGGAATCGAACAGAACCAAGCGGGTTTATCAAAGAAGTGTTCTGAAAAAATATTCAATGTGATATCGTAAAGCAGATATATAGTTATTTATCGATTATTTCAGTTGTGACAAACTAAACAACTTATATTTACTACAGAATAATCATACTCATAAATCAAAAGCTTTTCATTCGGAATGTAATTGGTTTGAAAGTGAAAATTTACAAATATGTAGAACTGCAAATTTCTCTGGATCCTGCATTCCGCACGCCGCCGCTGGCATTAGTGCTCTAAGGGTATTTCGTTGTATTTGTCACGGACTGGAGTCAGCGCGGTAAATACTGCTAATGAAGTTTAAATTATCTACCAACCGCAGGAGCACAGATTTTATAGACACTAACTTGGGCCCGTTGTTGTCGGCCCTAAACATTATATTTTCAAAAATAACAAACAACTTGAAGACAGTTCCTTTGTAAACGACAACAGCTTCGCATATCTAACCTTAACTTAAATTGTAGGTTCTCTTACGGTCCTACTGTACAAAAGCTTGATTTTATATACGGTAAGTATATGTTTTGACGCAAACAATGGCTATAAATTTCGCATACCAACGGCAACCAGATTATAATGTTCCACTATCTTAGAAATCTAAGTGTACCGCCGTTTTAGAAACAGTCAAGACTATGTTGTTGTCCAACAACAATCCCTCCTACTTTCCTTCAGTTCAATTATTGATTTCCACGAAAAAAACAATCTTAAACAGGTTACAAATTATATAATCGCTGGGAGCCAGAAGAAACTGTAAGAAACACGTAATGAATTATTTAAGTGAACGATAACCTGACTGGTGATTATGGGTAATCCAGGCCTGACAACACAATTCTTTAATTCTTGACAAGATGATGTTCACGCGGCTTTAAGTGGAAACGCAGTAAGAACGAAAATAAAGCAAGGTACTTCGCCGTAATGGCGTCATGCGCCGTACAACTTTACTGTAATTTGTATATTTCTGGAATTGTACACTTATGAGACTGCTCATATTGAAGCCCACACTCGCGACTTAAATACATATTTTACGCGATCTACCGTCTGAATACTGGAATCAAAATGTATATACACACATGGCTTACATATGCTCGGTCCATTAATGTGGACGACATTTCCAGAATTAACTATTGCTATATAGATGTGTTTTCTTTGAAACACAAGGGAAAAGTAAAAAAGCGTAGCTTTTGTGTGTCGATTGTAAGCTCTGGGTAAATCTCCGTGCAAGTACGTGATCCGTCTCGCTGGAGGTTAATTTGACGAGCGTCACAATGAGGCATTGTCCCTTGCCGCCATCCATCAGGTGGACTTGTCCGTGGGAATCCTTCTCTTGTCTACAGTATAACTTATTGAACGAAATCATTCAACGACATGCACGTATTCTTTATTGTAGAAAGTTGCTCATACGGAGTTTATTTGTTTATCATGAACGATTTTTAAGTTACTCAATGCATAGCTACAATAGACAAACTAAGGGTAAAATGTGTATGTGTTACTATAAATCGTGTACGCAAATGCGTCGCCATATATAGCAAACAAAGTTCGCAATTATTATGTATATACAATTTTTTTCCATCAAGAATATTACAGCAATTAATAATAAATAATAAATCCCCAAACAAACACACCAACTGTATGGACCCAATTTGAGCAGAGCTTGTGCTATGGATGACCATACAGCGAAATGGGAAAGGAACCTGGAATAGACATACATATAGGAATATAAATAATTGTGATCTGAGAACAAACATCTGTGAACTAATTCGAACCCGGGACCTCCGACGCATGAGGCAAGGTTACTACCCACTGCGTCACCCCGCCGTCAATTAAAATAAATCTTATCATAATAAACATAAGTCCCGAATCATGAAAATATCGCTAAAATATTTAATGTAAAAACATTACGTAGAAATAAATAGTTTTTTGACAAATAAATAAGTCAACTAGTTTCAAAGACGGCTATCAGCATTTTTTGTCAAAAATGAGTTAATGGTATGGCCACACAGAAAATAACGAATAAAAACGTTTTTTATTCCATTAGATACAAAGCCAGCATTCTAACATAGAAAATGCTCGTTAAAGTTTCAAGTTAGTTTCAATCAAATCTAACATTCTGCAAAAAATCATATTCAAAATGGCTATCTCAAGTCATCGAACAATCAGAAGCGAGAATTCTTATGCGTCCTGTAACTGTAGTCGGAACATTGCTCGCTGAGTATTTTGTTTTGAGAAAAGAATTAACAATTAAAAGCCAAAAATATTATCATGGAGGCTAGTCCCAGTGTTGTTGATAATAATTTTACCCGAAAACGCAAGAGAAATGTTGAAAATTGGTCAAGAAACAAAGCTAAGGTTTTGAGGTTAGTATGGTACTAGGGTTGTCACATTGTTATATTTTATATTAGTTTTCGTATTGTAAATTATTGTTGATTTTTTTTAGATACTCGCCAAAGGCCTTACAAAAAAAGGCGCGCGAGCATAATTCAAAGTCACTGCAATGTTGTTCATTAACGATTACACAACTAAGAAAATTATATGAAATATTTTATAGTCACAGAAACAAAAAAGACCAAGATTCTATTATAATAAACTCTATTGAACCCAGAGCAGAGCGGGGTTTAAAGGAAAAAAGAATACTACAATTAAGTATGCAGAGTATTTGCGTAATAAAAAATTCCAATATGTTGGAAACAATTTTTGACCTTATTTGGTATAACCAAACATGAGTGCAATATGTGATGAATAGATATTTTTATGCTGGACATATTATAATTACTGAACATCGAGGTAAATATTATTATTTTTTGAATAAATAAGTACATTGTAAAACACTACGTCATTAAAAGAGCACTAGCCCGGATTGTGAATGGCAGACACTTAAATGCTTCTGTTAAAAAGTCATACTTTCGCAACATTTTATTTTTCAATATAACACCAGCTACAACCTTGGATGTGGCTTTCCAAAAACAGATGCATGTTCTAAATGCTTAGAGCTTACCTCAAAAATTGCTTCCGAAACTGTTGCTCAAAAGAAAAGTTTACTTTTAATAGAGAAAAGGGTGCACTCATTGGGAGCCAAAGCTTTTTATGAGAAACTTAAAGAAGTATCTGGTGGCCTTAAAATATTCTCGTGTGATTTTCGGAAAAACCTTCCCTTGCTGAAAGTCCTAGATCAAAAGCTTACTATTCCCGTCAGCTATATTTTTTTAATTTCGCTCTGGTGAAGGGGCTAACATTTACCTCGATAAAACACGCGTATTTACTTACTACTGCACGGAAAATGAATTTAATAAAGACTCCAATTTTGTTGCTTCAGCTATTGTACACAGGTTTAACAATGCCGATTTTTCCAATATCACGAATATCCGTTTGGTCGCAGATGGAAGCGGTGGTCAAAACAAGAATTGCGTTCTGGTAGGCGAACGTTCTAAATGGTTGTTGGAGCATAAAAACATAAATTCGATAGAGTTGGTATTTCCAGTGACAGGCCACTCATTTATGCCTGCTGACACAGACAGTGTAGTTGAAAAAAAGTGGAAGAAAGATGTCATTTTATATCATTGACAGAGGCACCCTGACGTAATAAAAGATGTATGTGGGTAAGCTTCGACTTGGTCAGGTTAGGAAGTGACTGGCCTGTTTTCAACTGGAGAGACGCCGTTTAAACGGTTATTAAACCTACTACATTTTTAAATGATGACATTTAGAGAATGCAAAATATTTATTCTGAGGCGCTCAAAACACGAGGCAATGTTTTATAGTGAATTGTGAATTGTTAGAGGTGAATTATATTACAAAACCAATATAGCCAAAGCCCAAACCGTATGTCAACGCAATAAAAATATTAAAGATATAAGCCCCCTATAACTACCAAATATAGTGCCCGTTAATAAAAATAAATAGTCCGATATTTACTTTTTTCGAGAACAAGAAACTCTTATTGCTCCACAAATTGAAGAAAATTAATGTGAAGAGGCAATGGAAGAGGTCCAAGATCTTCGTAAATAATTTTTGTTTGTGATGGTTATCTTTTAATTATTACTTTGAAATAAAATAAAATAAATTTTATTTAAAAAAAAAGTTATTGTTGATGTCTTTGTGACAGCCCTGATTATATGAAAAGGAATTTAGAATCAAAAACGGAAATCTGCACACTGATTAATTTCAAATGCGGCATTCTCGAAAAATAGGTTTCAAATTCGGCAGTCTGCAAAATTAAAATGCAATTTATGGCTCATTCATAATGAACCACTGCAAAATCTACTTTTTAATTGTCGTCTTAGCAATTTGAGATTAGATAAAAACTCTGTAACCTTATGAGCTTGAAATAACAAATAAAATGTATTTTCTTATTTACCAAAAAATCGCTAAAAGTCAGATTTACATCTTTGAAACTAGTCGACTCAAATTAAACATGAAACAACACTGTCGGTGCCACATTTAACAAAAGGTAAGCGACTAATTTGCAGTAATATGTGGAAATAACAGTGGAAATAACATGTCGTAAGGAAGCAAATGCCACAAAAGATACATGCAAAAGCTCCTCTAATTACTGCTGGTAATGTGCCTCGCGATTAGTCTTCTTATTGTTGGTAGGTAGGTCGTACTCCTACGTTTTATCAAGTACCTTTAATATGAATTAATGAAACAAAATACACTTTATTGCCAAACCAGTTTCAAAAATTAAACTTTAGTCTTCAAAAACGAGAATGGCAATTTGGGCGTGTTACTTAAGATGTGTGTGTGATGAAACAAATATCTGTCTCTTTCCGAATTAGATACTCTCTGATGTAGAGGACGTAATGCAGTGGGCCGTTATCACCACGAGACCATCAACAATGTTCAAAAATTTACACAAAATGTGTGTAAGTAGATGGGTAAATTTGTTAACTAACTAAAATAGCAAATAGAAAAAAGCGAGAAAAAATATAATCACAGAAAGAACCAAATTAAAATTATTACAGAATGCAATTTACATTTAACATATGGCAAAATGGCCAAAGGGCTGACGGAATCACCACGTAGGATCACTATCGACACAAGTTGTGCAATTAAGTTTCAGCTTTGAGGTCGCGCATTTCACTCAGCCATCGTAAAATAAACTAATGCTTTCAAGAACAAGAAACTCAGGAACTAACATTTTGCTCCGAATATTTTTTTAAATCTAAGTAACTGGCGAGCCCTCTTGGAATGGGCACATAAAACAGGCCGAAACATTAGTTTTCCAAGAACCTCTAACATAATTGTACCTTATAATAGATAAATACGCTAGCTAATGTAAGAATAATGACGAATTAAATTCGAAAAGCTAGATTTGATAGCCCAATTAATGTTGAATTAGTTCGGTAAGAAAACATGAAATCTTAAACATTTATAAGACATTAGGGGAACTAACGTGCCGCATTGCCGTAAAAATATCAGGAGCCGCTCCCAGAACCTGGCCTCATTCACCGCGACTCCACACACCGCACTGTGTTTATTAGGTCAATCAGGAAATCGCGAGCTAATACTCAATCGTTTATTTTCATAGTTCTCAAAGCTTTTACGATTAAAACTGTTACACATAAAACACTCTTGATAGAACAGACGCGAGCTTCTGACGAAAGCATTACGTTTGTAAAAGGGCCTGCTCTCCGTCTATCTTCAGCTGCGATCGGGAATCGCTGTCAATATCTCGACTTTCGATGATAAACACAGATATTTACTCATAAAGTGCCGAATCACATTCTCAAGTTAATACATTAAGAGATACCTGAGCATATATTTCGGAAAGCATTACTATATTTGTTATTCGGAAGGCAATTATAAAGTGTTATCACGAAAAGTACACCTATATTTTAACATTTATCTCATTTCGGTACTTTTGAGAAATTTCGAAAAGAAGTTTTAAACCGAAGCCATAATTAAAGAGAACTCTGACGCGGCATTACTCGGAGCTTTAAATTTTAACACGCAATTGTGATATTTAATAAGCAATAACTGGCATTGGGCAGCCCAAGGGAATGTCTCAATTAGCCAATTTGGCGGCGACTGCTACAAACTGCCGAATATAAAACGAAGCCGAGCTGAAAGATTCAACTCCAAGCCCGGAGATGTGAAGGGAGAAATATTTACCGTGAAATGAAAAGGCACAAAAAATACGCAGATCGTAAATAATACCGCTATCGGGTGTTGCACGAGCCGAGCCAAAATAAAAATACAAATTACAAAGTTATGCGGGGGAACCTGTTAGCGTTGTTATTGCCTCCATCAAATGAGATAACGACCAATACATTTTTACTTATAAAGAAACATTAACGATTTTCAATTAAACAGCGATGTAAAATTATCATAGAATTTATGAAATTTTGGGAAATCCGATAACATGAAGCCCTAAACATTGTGTAGACAAAGCCAATTTGACAGCTAAAAAAAGGACACTTGTACACGATGACGTGACAAGTTTCTTTTTCCTAACGTGAGATCCCAAAACATAAGTCCTGTCTCTTTAACATCAATTCAAGAAATTTGTAAGACTTGCAGATTGCGTTGCAATACCTGAGGAACACTAATGCACACTCACAAAATTTGTTGACATTTCTTGCAAAACTACTGAACGGATTAGGATGTGATCGAGTAAGTATACAGTTATCGAAGCTTTTGATAATTACGAATTCAGATTGCATTTATTATAATTTAATGAAAATGTTCCTCAGAACAATTGATTGGGAAAGTTAAACTCGCTGAACTCATTACGCTCCGTCCCGAAATTGCCTTTGCTCTGTCTAAAACTATAATTATGAACATTTTCTATGTAAAATTTCCATGCAAACATAAAGTTACAAATGTTTCTCTAGTGTGTTTGCCCTGAGAGTTTCTAAGACTTATAATTAGCAACCAACATTTAAGTTCAAAATTAATAAATTCTTAGTAAACATTAGATTGAGAAGAACATTCATAAACATCTTGCAGGTTTTCTCTTTGATAATTACTTATTTTTTGTTTTCCGATAAGTAAATGTCTTGTGTAAATGTATATATATATATATATATATATATATATATATATATATATATATGTATGTAATAAATAAATCGTACATAAATGTAATAAATACCTTTTGGTCTTATTAATTTTCATATAGATTTTTTATGGAATGCATTCCGTTTAATTTTTTGTGTTACAAAATAGTTCAAATATTTTATTTATTTAAAGAAGTTTTGTTCCTCTTTTAAGTATGTATACATCTATGTTTTGTTTTGTATATTTGAATGAAACCCTAATCCTAACTTGTAAATAATAATTACCTAAGGACAGCAATTGCTTTCAAAAATCTATCATTGCTCTCAACTACGTATCATATTTTTATGTAAAATGAAACGACATGAAATAAAGTTCATCCTTCCTTTGATTCTAGACCGTAAACAAATTATTTGTTCCGTTTTTGGTCTTGCTTTTCATAATGTTTGTCTACAGATTATTAACTTTAAACCTTGGTGTATTCATGTTTTTTTAAACTATACACAATTATATCAGTACAAGATCTAAACTCATGGATGCTAATAGGAATTGATTATCATCATCGCTCAATCTCACGTATTATCGAGATGAGATTCAACAAAAACAAACCGCTTGTCATGACTCGATTAGCGAATCGAATACGTAACTTTAAAAAACGGTCCAGGTAATCCTTAGATGATCGCAACTGATGAACCATCTGTACCTACCTACCTCCGTTGTAATTTCAAGATTTTAAGTGACGAAGGAATTTAAGGAATTGTTCTAGTAATTGCTGTTCCTTTCCTTTATCCTTATTACTACTAAATTATGAAGATATTGAAATACCACCTAACTGCGTGTATGGTGTCAGAGAAAAATTGATTATATGTGGTTTCATTTTAAGTACAGTGTGCTTAATCACTCTGCCGTGAAAATATTTGACGTGCGTGGAGGCAAACGGTCACAATGACAAAAAGAAATTGGTACATATGTTGCTATACTAACAATAAACAACAGGAATTTGGAAAGAATTATTTTAATAAAGTTTTGACAGATTGTTCATCACAAACAATTCAGGATTCATCAAGTATTCAGGATCGAAAACCTTCAGGATTCGGACCCAGGGCCTCCGGTTCAAAAAGTAGGGCTTCGACCATCGAGACCATCAAATGAGCAGTTCTTTATTACTTTGCTGTGTGGTAGGCACGCTATCGTTCTCAATATTATTATTATAACTAAGAATACAAAATTTAATATTTTTTCTTAGAAAGGATAGTAATGCAGAACCAACTTAGGTTTATATTTAATCTCGTTAGTCGCACAGGATTAGATGTAAGGCGGTCGAAACCACAAAGGGACCTCAACATTTTTTATAATTTTCTTTTACTCAGTCAACGATCGCGAACTTGTTTAAATATCATGTTACACGATAACACCAAAACATCTCTAAAAACAAATAAAAATATTTAATCAAATAACTTTCAGACGTGTATTTCCTTAAAACTAATGTTTGCTTTCTCACAAACGTACATCACATAATTAAGGATAACTTCTTACTCAGTTTTAATTTAAATGGAATCGCTCCACAAAAAAACAAACAAACAAACCGATTTACTTCTTGTCAGAGCTGACATGTTGAAAAAAACTGCGCACGAGTTGATGAACTATAACTTCCGGGTCAGGCGGCGTCTTCAGATAGTTTGCCTATCACATAGTTAATTAAGCAATATTGATCTGCATAGATATTTGTTTAAAATTAATATTAAGGGAAAATGGTATGAAAACGAATGTCAAATAGTCTGCTTATTTTAGATTAAAGTAGAAATAAAACTAAGTAGATGGGTCATTCTGATAGATTTAAATGTGATACAAATAATGTCACTTCTTAACACGAAAATAAGGATATATTCATTTTATGCTTTATAAAATTGTGTATGAAAATGTGTATATTAGTAGTTTTCTTTTGGAGTTTTTTACAATCCTCAACCACAGAAGTTGCACTATTAGCGTTTTATTTAACTTAAAGAATACGTCGTTTCATTGTGGTGTAGAATTCGAATTGAATATGTGATACATTATGGTGCCTTTGTAAACTGGTACAAATGATATAAATTTTACATTTTTCGAAAGGAGGATTTAAGGGTTTGTTAAAGTGGAATCTAAATTGACATGTAGATTTTTAGGAACTCAAGCATTTGGAGTTATAGTTGCTCTAATGCATACTAAGCTATTGTTCAACTTAGTTTGGTTTGCGATAGTATGAAACAAAATGAAAGTATTAAATTGACCATATGAAAGACTAATGGTACTATGTGGACTAAATGGTGGTAGGTACTAATGGCTGAACACCACATCACAATGTAATGTAGTGCATATTCCAGATTAGTCTACTTAATTAGTAATTAGTTAAATAAATCTAAGAAGCGCTTAAGAAGACCAATGAAGAAGAACGAAAATCCCAGCATTCCTGAGAGTCCTGCGTCGACCGCGAAGCTATAAATACGCGCGTGCATGCGCGCCGTTTGCGCAGACTATTGTCCTTTTATTGTCATTCCTCAGTCATTACAAGGACAGAATTTGTCTTTTTAACTAGACACAACTTTTTTATCTCGTAATGAAACGTAAGTAATATTTATGTAGCAATATATAGTTATTGTGACTTGTAATTTATCACCCACTCCGGTATTCACCCACAGACAACACAGCCACTGTCTCAGAGGAGGTAGACCTACTACAATACACAGTATTATTGTTTTTGAAATCTCATTCTCGCTCCGATCGCCACCCAGTTCGGACGTGCAAGCCCCGTTCTCCGTCGATCGGTCCTTTCCCGCTATTCCGTGGCGCTCAGTCTACTGACGTCACAGTCTAGCGTGCTGGTTCCGTGCTACGGTTTTCAAGGTTTTCTACTCCGTCTGAGTGCTATCGAAGTGCGTATTTTTTCTTTGCGACTAAGCCCCTTAGTCTTCAAAGTGCTGTGCTAAGTTGTGTTGTGCTTGTGCTGAGTGCAGTGTTGTGCCCGGCGTAAGTAGTCTGGTTTCAGTGCAAAGGATACTTAACGGTGACAACGAATTTGTACTGAACCAGTCCTTTTTATTTTTATTTATTTCTCTTCTCTATTTTATTTATTTTTCTCCTATTTTCATATTTATTTCTATCATATTTTTGTGTTTTCGTGTGTATTTGTCCTTTCTGTCGGTAAAGGTTGACCCTAACGCGGTCAACTCTTTACCTGCGCACCCTTTTTCAGGTTTCTAGGTAGCGGCCTTCGGCGTACTACTGTTAGTTTTAAGTTTTTCCTCCCCAGCCCCCCTACCGCTGGTAGGGAGGTTAGCCGCTAGGATTTGCTAGGTTTTTTTTAGGAACTAGGCATCTTTTATTATACTTATTTTTATTAATATTACTGTCCCAACTTTCCCTTATGGATCCGCTAAGCGTTATTAACGCGTTCACCCAGGCACTTGCTGCGGTAGGCGTCTACATCCCGAATGACATCATAACGCAGGCCTTGCAGGCATCAATCGCGTCCCCGGCCTCTCAGGCCTCAAACCCGGCCCCTCAGGCCTCAACCCCGGCCCCTCAGGCCTCAAACCCGGCCCCTCAGGCCTCCGACGTCGAGACCCCTCAGGTCATAAGCTCTCCCGCGTCTCCCGCCTCGTCCGAGATGGACTGCGAATCGGTCGCATCCTCTCACGCGTCGCGTCGTAAGCGTACCGCTCCCGGGAGCGACTCCGAACCCGCGTCTGATACGTCGTCAGATGCCGTCACCCTAACCGGCTCTCCTGAGCCCGCGTTTCAACTCGTCGCCAAGCGCTCCAAGAAGCGCTCTAAGAAAGCTTCGGTATCTTCAATACCCGAGCCCTCCCCGGTGTCTTCAACACCAGCCCCCGCGCCGTTAAAATCGCTCGTAGTAACCGCGTCTCCGTCGGTCACATCGAAGCCAGCGACGCGCTGCGCTCCCGTCCCGCCGAAGCCTCAGCTCCCTCCGCCCGTATTCCTGCGTGAAAAAGCGCGCTGGACCGCGGTTTCCAACTTGTGCAAAGTGCACAAAATCAATTACTTAAAAGCCGCCAACGCTGGCGATACAATCAAAATCCAGTTAGCGACCGTCGTCGACTTCCGCGCGTTTACCAGGATACTCGGATTAAACCAAATCGCTTATCACACCTACGCCCTCCCGGAGGAGCGTAAGATCCGCGCAGTACTACGGGGCGTCCCGTTCGAACTCAGCAACGAAGATATTCTCGAGGACCTTAAGTCTCAGGGTTTTCCGGTCACAGCAGTGCACAAGATGCACTCCAACCGCGGTAGGCGTTTTCCGTTAGCGCTAGTAATCCTGTCCAATACTCCCGACTCGAAGGAGATTTTCAAAGAGGCTCGCACAATCTGCGGACTCTCGAACATCTCCGTCGAGCGTCCCAACCCCCGCGGTCACCCTGGGCAGTGCCACCGCTGCCAGCTATATGGCCACGCAGCGGCTAACTGTTCAGCTCCCCCCAGGTGCGTTAAGTGCCTGAATCCCCACTTCACTAAGGAGTGCACTCGCACTCCCGAATCCACTTCCCCCCCTGCCTGTGTGCTGTGCGGCCAGTCCGGCCACACAGCAAACTACAGGGGTTGCCCGCGCGCTCCGCGCTCCACCGTCAAGAGGGTCGCGCCTAAACAGGCGCCGCCGCTCACCTCCGCTAACTTCCCGCCGCTGCGCAACCGGGGTCCCCCGGAAGCAATGCCCGTTCAGCCGACGCCTACTCCGGCTCTGTCTTGGAGGCAGCGTCCGGCCGTCCCGCCTGCACCTTCCCGACCCATCCCAGCTCCCGTAGCTCCCGTAGGGCCGCGTCCCGCGTTGTCATCTTCCCCTCAGTCGTCGCTGGCTGAGGACATGAAGACCGTGTTCGACGTCATCCAAAACGTCGACATTAACGAAATCTCCGTACTCGCACGCAAACTGCGAGCCGCCCGCTCTCCTCAAGAGCGTTTATTCGCGTTAGCCGAGCATCACTCGCTCCTAAGTTCGTTGTAAATTCTTTTATATTTGTATAAATTCGTAAATAAATTAATTTAATGTCTAGACCCGCGAATCCCGCGTCCAGTCGTATTAAACCTAAGGGCTTATCCCTAGTATCTTTTAACGCTCGTAGCCTTAATACCAACCTTCCCGAGATTAAACTGTTCCTTCAGAACAAAGAACCTGACCTATTCCTTCTCCAGGAGACATGGCTTACTCCAAACCGCTCCAGGGGATTCGCTATACCTAAGTACGCGTTTACTCGCAACGATAGGCCCAACTCCGACGGTTACGGCGGCACCGCTATATATTACAAAAGAGGCTTCCATTGCTGTCCTCTCCCTACCCCTCCTCTCCTCAACATGGAGGCCACTGTGTGTAGATTGGCTATGACTGGTCATCCGACCATCATCATAGCTTCAGTCTACATACCTAGTGGTACCAGACCAATCCGCAGCGACTTTGAGGCCATTCTCGCCCTCGGCCATTCAGTCATTATGTTCGGAGACTTTAACTCCAAACATACTGACTGGACGTGCCTATCGACCAACACCAGC
Organism: Marasmarcha lunaedactyla; assembly: GCA_923062675.1. Lineage (NCBI taxonomy): Eukaryota > Metazoa > Arthropoda > Insecta > Lepidoptera > Pterophoridae > Marasmarcha > Marasmarcha lunaedactyla. The sequence goes on along the minus strand of OV281346.1, from coordinate 18,847,733 downwards.
GGTATCGCTCTCCTCGACATCACTAACTCCCTTGACTTAGACGTCATATCCCCCATCACTCCCACTCACTATCCCAACAACCCGACCTATTCTCCTGACATCCTCGACTTTGCAATTATCAAGCGAATCAATCTTGATCTCAGGTCCATCGAACCGCTCGATGACCTAGGCTCCGACCATCGCCCCGTCTCCCTCGTGCTAGGCGCGCCTAACGTTAACGTCACACCGCCAAAGACCTTTACCAACTGGAAAGGCTTTAAAAATACGTTAGTTTCAGCCTTAGAGGCACCGAACTCTCCGCTCGCGATTTCGCCCGACCAATTAGACAGCCCGATTAAAATAGATTCGATAGTCGATAATCTCACTGATGCTATCAACTCAGCCATCAGCGACAACGTAATCATTGCTAAGCAAGGCAAACCCGCGCTTCCCTTAGCCGTTAGCAATCTCATTAAAGCTAAGAACGCGGCTCTCCGGAGAGCCAAGAAATATCCCACGCCCGCATATAGAACAGCTGCGAATCAGCTTCAACGTAAAGTTAGGTCTCGCCTCGCGGAACTCCGTGACACTCAGTTTAACGATCTCATGGAGAATATCTCCCCGTCCCACCAAGCGTATTATCGAATGGCCCGAGCTTTACGCGTAGACACCGCCTCTCACGTTCCTCCTCTCACTCGCCCCGACGGCACCATTGCCTTCGAAGTCGAAGAGAAAGCCGAATGCTTCGCCGACAGCATAGCGGCACAATGTTCGCCCAGCACGCAACCCGCGGATCCCTCCCACATCCAGGCGGTGGAGGACGAAGTTCTCCGCAGAGAATCTCTCCCTATCACCGACGACCCCGTCACAGTCTCTAATGATGAAATCTTGCTTCTCATTAGAAAACAAAAGTCCAAAAAGGCTCCGGGTGCGGATGGAATTTCCAACCACGCACTTAAGCACCTGCCACAGCAGGTGCTTACCTTGTTAGCTATCATCTTCAATGCCTGCTTCGACCATAGCTACTTTCCAAAAGCCTGGAAAGAAGCGACAGTCATAGGCATTCCCAAGCCGGGTAAACCTCTGAACATCCCGGCTAATCACAGACCCATCAGCCTCCTCAAGGCAATGTCTAAACTTCTCGAAAGAGTCATACTCTCTCGAATGCGGAACCATCTGTTTCCAACGGATGGCGACCCTCTCATTATTCCCCACCAGTTCGGCTTTCGCGCTAAGCACTCCTGCCCTCAGCAAGTCCATCGAATCGTCGAGTACATTCTCGAAGGATTCTATCCGCATCGTAAAAAATCAATCGCGGTTCTCTTTGACGTAGCCAAGGCTTTCGACAAAGTCTGGCACAGCGGTCTCGTTTTTAAACTCTATAAAATAGGCTTACCGGTTCGCCTAGTCAGATTAATCGCGTCGTTTCTTAAAGACTGTACGTTTCGATTCAAACATGAAGGCACGCTCTCCGCGCCTCGTCCCATAAAGGCTGGAGTCCCGCAAGGCTCAGTCCTCGCCCCTCTGCTGTACACCGTGTACACTAATGACATGCCCATCCCGCCGAAAGGCGTCGAACTCGCCCTCTTTGCAGACGATACCGCCCTTTACACTAAAGGTAAAATAATCCCGTATAACATCACCAGACTCCAAAAGGCCGTAAACGCCCTCGGTGTTTGGTTTCAAAAATGGCGTATCGATGTCAACCCAGAAAAGAGTTCTGCCATTCTATTCGACCACAAACGTCGTAATCGCCGCAACGATCCCCACATTCGAATGTTAGGTATTCCCATCCCCTGGAAGCGCAGTATCAAATACTTAGGCGTCACCTTAGATCAGACGCTTTCTTTTAAGCCACACGTCGATAGAGTAACGAAACTCGCGCGTTTCTACTTAAGCCGCTTAAATAGTATGATAGGTAGAAAAAGTAAAATGTCTTTTAGAAATAAACGTACGCTTTATAAGGTCTGCGTTAGACCCGTCATGTCATATGCTTCGCCAGTCTTTGCCCACGCCAATCCCTCCGTCCTGTATAAGCTGCAGGTAGTTCAAAATCTCTTCTGCCGCAGGGCCACAGACGCACCTTGGTATGTGCGCAACGCGGACCTGCACAGAGATCTTGAACTGCCTACAGTGCAACAGCACTTCAAAACACTCTCAGAATCGTTCTTCAAACGCGCCGAATCCCATCCCAATCATCTTGTTCGAGATTCAGTCTCATATACTGCTCCTGTGTTAGATTCGAAATTCAAAGTCGCTAGGCCGAGAAACGCGCACACGGGCGAACCTTCGCAGTTAACTTTAGCTCTCGAGGCCCTTCAGGCCGCAAATCCTAATTCTAACGTAAATTCTAATTCTAACGTAAATTCTAATTCTAACGTAAATCCGAATTAATGCAATTTTTATTTTTCATTTTTAATGTTTTTATTTTTACTTTTCATTTTTGAGCACCTTCAGTGCTATGTGAATCTCAGCGGGTGACCCCTTAAGGGCCCCGCTGGCGAGGCCTCTTTCTCCAATTGGCCGTCGTTCAGATGAAGGCTGAGTGGCAAAAATGCACGAGCCGACAGGGGGTTTTTTAGTGGGTATGGTTCTGGTAGGCGTCGGGACGAGTCCCACATAACTCCGATCGCGCGCGCGGAGTATGCGTCAGAGCATTTTTTATGTCCTCCTGCCCTTCCCGTGGAGGGGAACCAAAAAAAAAAAAAAAAAAAAAAAATTTTTGAAATCAAATGTCAATTATCAAGTCGTGTGAAATTATAATGGCATCTAGCTCGACCTAATTTGGTGAGCCAGCACATACCGAAAGATCAAATTCACTTAATTAAAATCCTTAATTACCTAAGAAAATATTTGACACAACTGTAATCAGATGCTCTTAACGATATTTTGATACCTTATTGTATCATACATTTATAATATAGGTATACCCACAGTACTACAACTCTAGGGTATAATAAACAAATGGAAATCATATTTACAAAATGTCATTCTTTTTATCAGACAAATTGACAATAACGTAAAGAAAGTTCATAAAAAATTCATTTTATACATCAACATATACATAAATAAGTAAATTGCAGACAATTTGATGCAGCAGGATAGCAGTAATATTAATGTAAACAAGCACAATTGAATTTATCTTTACTGCCGATCGCGGCGGAATGCCGTCGCATACTTCTTGACCCGTCAACCGCGGATTCACCAAAACCCGCGGCCTTGCATTGTGCCGCACCCGGCCCCGGCACACCGAAATACACAGTAATCATTATGACAATCCACTACTTTCACGAACCAAAGGATGCTATACCTTCAGTTGTAAAATATTGTAAAATTTAACCACTCAGAGAAATTTTATGTAAATCAGAATCATACTTTACAAGAAACAGCTCCTGAATGAATTTTGTTTAAAATTACCATCTTAAATTACAAGTTTTGGTCTGTCACGAATTTGTAAGTTACGTACATAATTGAGATACGCTGTGGGAAATCCCGTGCTATGCTATCAGCCAAATTGTTAACCATAAGGGAGAAAATACTCTGTCGCAAAATGATTGGATGTACGCTGGTTAGGCTTTTAACCGGTGTTAGAACACGAGGTGGCGCGGCGTCTCTGGACCGGTTGACGTCGTTAATCTGCGAGGCAGCGAACCCGGAAACTAGGTGACATTTAAAATATCGACCGCCCGATCGGAATAGAAATAAGACCACAACTTAATACAATTCGCGTTGTCACCAGCGTTATTAAATGAACCACTCTGACAACCCGATTATCTATTGGCGCAGTAATCGCCTGCTCTAGCGGGTGTCACGTCAAATACTGTTAGGTAATCTCGGCTCGGACAGCTTAACAAACATAAATCCAATATTAAACTAATCTACAAATAGCAAGTTGTTAAATACTTGAAAGTAAATTATTGTGCAGTTAAATTAAATATAAGTATATAGAAGTAATCAATATATTTCAATTAAGTCCGGTAGCGCTACGCCATGTTAACTTACAACTGTCGTAACTTACAAAAACTCATAACTTTCTTATTTTTTGCCAGATGGTATCTAAAGAGCTTGTTATTTAGTATTGTATGACATTCTTCGATTGCGTTTTGAGTAATCCATTGCTCAAATCATTAATATTCCATAGCAAAAAAATTACACAAAAGTTAAAAATAGTTTTGTTGCTCTATAATGATAATAAAAAAGTACACTCAAATAACTTAAATCTTCTTTTATGGCTTTTACAGAGTGATCACAGAAATATAAAACCAAATGCTTAAAATGCCATTAATGAATTTGGCACAAAAGATTCTGAATAATATAGATTCTGATCTACTACCAATGATCTAAAACATGTATATAAATAAATTTAAAAATAGCCTTATTTTTATTTAATGAAGGTAATTTCACAAATTGCTCAATAACATCAATCACTACTTCCTTATTAAGATGTAAGAAAAATTTTCAATCCTAATTTTATTTTTATCCGATACGGTTCAAAGATAAAAATACCTTATTTCCTACCTAAGCATGAAACTATGATGCCATAAAATAATGCATTAGTAAGGGCAAAAGATGAAAACTGAAAACCGTACGCAAGAAACAAAAAAGTGTAATATTTGTTTAACCTGAAAGTCTAGCGCTACCGGACTAAATTGGACTATATGGACAACATGGATGTTTGATTTTAAATTAATAAAAAAAATGTTACCGTAAGTCCTTTTAGCAAGGCTGTTCGTGACAACACTGAAACATTATAAAAGCAAAATTATAATATGACATCCAGAATTACCTAAATTCTGTAGCTAATATTTCATTTTTATTGCCCGTGTAATTAGATGTAGAGTCTGCGCGTGAGGAAGAGCGCGGCTCATCATCTAAATGTTCACCGCGATTTGGAGGAATGAAAGAGCGGAAGCTTTAATTTGCCAAAACAAGTTGCGATCACATGGAAAATTATTATTGAGCTCTTCCTCCAATTTCGTACGTAGGAGATTGCTTGCCAAAATTATGTTTCCGGTGGGGACAATGTATACGAAAATAAACATTTCATGTCGACTTGCGAAACATATCCAAGCTGGAATATTTGCCGACACAAAGAGACTGACCGTCAAAAATGAGAAATGTATTAATTTTCAGGTCCCAGCGGAGACATTTTGAGATATGATTTTGGAGCGAAACTCTGCGTCGGCGTGGAATCGAAGAAATGCTGCGATCGTGAATAATAAATTACTATATAGTTTGTCGGATTTATCAAAGTATTGGGTTATCATGCAGGCAATTATTCATTAAAATGGTTGGGTGAACCGATTATTAAACGGGCAGTATTAAACGCGTGCGTTATTGCGATGACGCCGCCGGCGCAGGCCCAGCGTTGCATTGCATTCCACTCCCGCGTATGCCCGGCGCCGCAGTCACCAGAATGAATCAGTTCCCCGGGGTATTCTAGGATCCATTTTGTCTTTTTAAAGAATGTCTGGACTCTGTTAATTAAGTTTACATCAACGTTTCAGTCGCCAGAACCTACCATCTTTATAAGCATAAGGCGCTCTAAAAAGCGCTCAACTGTCCTCTTACTGAAATACGAAACAAAGCAGTATTGACAGGATTTACTTGGACGGAAAATGACGGAGAAACCTCCCCGCTACGTTGTTGTTACTTCATAAATGTATAGGGTCCAAATTAACTCAGCAGTTCCGAATCCTTAGAAATTGCCTACTGCATTGTAAGATGAGCTTTATTCTGAAATCTATTAAAGCTGTGTTTTATAACGGCGTTTAACACACATTCAGGCGAACACATAATATCTTGTTAGCATTTTTAATCAAGTGAAATAAATAACGTAAAATAATGACTAAAAGTCTTGACAGTTGATACCAAGGAAGTTCTAATAAAATAAATTTAAATACTTTCATAAAATTTTTTTTTACCTATAATTATAGGAATTTAAAATAAAATACTTTTAAAAACATATAAATATACTATAACACTTGGAAATATTGTTACGAGGATTGGTTGTCCTTACAATGGGTAAAATGTTAATATGTATACCTTCTTGCTTGAAAGTTTCTTTCGCTCTGAAACAATAGTACGGAAATTGCTCTGTTCACATTTTGTGGGCAAAGACCTCTACACTTCAAGCCATTATATGTCGCAATGTTTTTGGTCGTATAAACACTATTATTGTTACACTGTTATATGTTGGCTGTGCATTCAATATCAAGATTGTTGATAAGTTGATAAGGTTCAAACGAAATACAAAGCTGAGTAATAAAAAATTCGACCCTCGATCAACCTACATTGGTTTCCTATCAATTAAACCCGTAATGACGTGAAGAGCTTTTTTTCATACTTATTCAAATTTTCTTTCAAAATATTTAAAATGATTGATTACCCTTAAGTCGGAGCTTCCCGAGGACGTCGACGTGCTGCTGGTACTGCGCAGACGACTCCCATTACTTCGGTACATGTTCACTGCACCAAGGTCCAACACCGCACTTCACAATTACTTCATTCTTAGGAAATATTAAATAAATAATATTGCTACACTGTAAGTTTTAATTCTTATCCAATTACCACTTCAACTCACTAACACTCCTAGTTAAAGTTCGCAACTTTACGCGGTAAATAAATTATAAACTTTAATTTAGAAACAAAAGCCCGCGACGGGAAATGGGTCTAATCACTTAGTTACTTTCGTCGAAGTGGCTCGCCTGAGGACGCCGGTAGTTGGGCAATGCCTACGTGACTCAAATCAAGGGTTATCAATGAAAACACTAAAATACAGAACACTGTTATCGCTCTATCGCAATTCCATTTTTGCTTGATAACCAATCTTTCACCTTGAACATTATATTTTGGCTAAACAAATAAAAAATTCAATCTGCTGTATCAAGGGCTACTTAACTGTCGTTTCATTCGGGTAAATAATTTTCATAAATAGGAAAACTTTAAATATCAAAAGCAGAAAAGTTTAACGAATTAATTACCGCTGGAAAAACGCCCGTTTATTCAAAATCCAAATTAGGTTTCATGAATACCTTTACATTGAGCCTCGTATTTTACTGCGGTATTATTATTGTATTTAACAAAATTAGAATAATAATATCGTGACGTCGCCTGGCAGCAAGTTCGGGCCTCGTTGACTCAGAGTTCTAATACGGTCCAATATCTCGAGTTTGTGAACGATAATATTTGCACAGTTCGCGCCGGCCCCCGCTGAGCGGTTATTTACGAGTGAGATTTGGTTCTTTTGATTCGGACGAGAAGAATATAAGGTGAAGTGAGTTCGTGGCTGATATATGCGAGCGTTTCGCGAGACTGCGCGAAAAAGCGCGAATCTGCGCGTGGGCCCGGGGCGGTAGGCGCGCGCGCACTGCCGCACCTGCGCCCGCGCAGCCTGCAGCCTCCCGCTGCACCACGCTCACGCACAACCACCATTCATGAAGCAAAGCCTCCGTCCGGTAAAAAACTTAATCCGGTAACTCTGAGGTACATTTTTAATTTTAAAAATACTCACCAATAATTACTTCTGACATAAACAGAGCTTAAAAGATTGTTCACTACCTATATGAACTACGTGAAATTTTTAGAAACATAAACATATGAACTACAACTTTTAATTTCAGAGCTAAGTTGTATTAATTTCAAAGGTTTAAATTCTCAGTCTGTGTCGCCGGCGCTCGTGAAGTTGGTAACGATCCTCAGCAGGCGGCTTATAAGGAAAGTTCCGTGTTCCACGGTAGTTTAATACAGAAGTGCATTAAGTGCATTAATACCGGTACAGAGGCTCCCGCGGCTCTATCCTGGTAATTAACACGCGGAACGCTGCAGCCGGGCGGCGGCGGCGCGGAGTTCATTTGCATCCGGCACCCACTTTTCATTTCATGATTTAACTTTAGATTGGCGCTGCATTTATTTAATCTCGATTTCTTAGCTAAATGTTATAGATACGTGCAGTGAAATGGTATATTTTTATATTGCAATGGTAATACATTTTCGATCTTTACTCTTAATAAAGTTTCTAAAGGGACGCTTAACTCAAGTCTGCCATAAAATTACTCTGTTGAGCTTCACCGCAAGCACACGAATTTACTTATAACAATGCTCCCATTTTTTTAAAGTCAGAACATAAACAGGTCATCGAAATTACACATCTCGTAAATGAATGAAGCATTTGTTAGCATCAACATGAAAGTTTACTTACTCATTAAGTAGCACACGTTCAATGAAATCAGCACTTTACGAAAGTTATTTAAGTATACTTACGAAGCAAAGTTCTAAACAACAGATTGGCTGTGTGTGTTGCGTGGTGACATATGGTGCAAATATCTGAATATTTGCACAAGTGGCGGTTGGGTCTCGGCTGGCGTCATCGCTACATTTGGTCCGCGATGTTGTTCCAGTTAACGGCACTGCCGCACTGTGACACCCTTGTTTGAGCAAATTTTACGATCGACTTTAAGAATATAATTGTTGACTTTACGGATTCCGCTAGGATGATGAGCAAGGTTCGCAAAGTATTAATTCTGCTGTTGGTTGATTGCGTGGTTGAAATTGTATTGCCCTTTTTTGATGTTATTACGGTTGGAACTGTAATCGTCACTGTAATAATGTGTAATGATATTTCTATAATAGAATTGGCAGGTTTATTTCGACAGAAACAAAGGATTACGGAAACCAAAAATCTGCATTTATGTCACTGTATGTTTTTAGCAAATAAGTAAGTAAATAGATAATCTTGCGTAATCTATACCTGTGTACTGATATTCTAATAACTACTAAACAAATATCCATACCTTGCGGTGTTCGACATTTTAAAACAAACTGTAGAATTTGACAAATAAAAAGACCCAAATCCTAAAGTTATTTTACACCCGCGTAGTCCCTGTTCTCATGTCATCAACTCACTTTCACAGCTAAGGCGAATCTTAAGACATCTCCATTATTCGTTGAAAACCGTCAAAAGGTTTTGGCTGTAGAGCGTTCCAAAGAAATATGCATTCGTATATATATTCGAAAGAAGTAACCGTCCTTCTGAAAGTATGGTAAAAAAAGGTTACAGGTAACATTTTATTTAGAAATACCGCATAACTGCTGGAGCTTGGTATATAGGTTATATATAAGTATTATATACATAGTTAGTTACAAATAACATTTTAAGAGAATCTCTTTGCCTTATGCAAGTAGGTGCAAACCATAAAAATTAAGAGTATTTTATATAAAATATGATTATGTGATACCCAATTATAAAGAACTAATGAGACCCGAGGAAGAGAAAGATAGACTAGATCTGTGGTGCCCAACGTTTTTGTGGCCAGAGACCACTGAAATTTCATTATTACATATCATGTTGAACCACAAAGATAAAAAAATAACTTTTTTAAATAACTTTTATTCATTAATAGTGTTTTAAGTGAAACCTATCATTTTCAAAGATAATTAAAGAGATTTTTGAGCTCACGTATTTTGTTCTTGGGTAGATTATTTAAGCATATTATCACTCTAATAGATTCCTTGTCCACATAATTAAGGACGCAAAGAACCCGGAGATACGCGCTTGCGTCCGCGGACGACTGATTGCGAACTCAGTAGTAGTAAGACTAAAGATATAATACTCTGTATATCTCATATATCTTAATTTTAACGCTCAGATTTAACGAAGCTCAAAAAACATCAGCTCTCTTTCACATAAGGTCTTTGACGCTACTTCTGTAAATATGAACGATACGGGAACACCCAAAAATTCCGAATTATGTAATTCCGATTTTTAAAATTCCGAATTTCACAATCCCGAAGAGTCTTAATTCCGACTATTCAAAAACACGATTCTTATTTTACCGAAATTCATAAACACGAAATTTTAATTTTCCGATCTATCATTAGTACGAAGAATTAAAAACCCGCGGTATTACTAGTCCGAAATGTGGGATTCCGAATTTTAATTTCCCGAAAATTCAATGCTAACATTCAGATTTTGTATCTAAAACGGGTATATATTAAAAATTATAATCTGAATCTCCTGTGACACAAATGAAAATTAATAAGGCACAGTTTGAAATTATACAAATTAGGCGCGACGACGAGCGAAGCGAGGAGGAGCAGTTAGTCTGTGTGTAGATAATGCAGCGCGAGCCGAGCGAGCGCAGCAAGCGTGCCGCGGCAGCGGCCGGCGAAGCTCCAAAAAGGGATTTGCATTTCAGTACATAAACTACATACTCAAGAAATAACTCGATACAAAAAACTAAATAAACTTTCTCATTTCCAGCTGACTACTTGAATGCTCGAACGTACAAATTGATGTGCTCATGCAGTTTTACAAGGTGTTCGTTATTGCAACTAATATTATTCGGAATTTTGATATTCGGGATTTATATTTATGATATTGTGGATTATTAATAATTCGGATTTTTTATGGTTCAGTATTTTCAAATTCGGCATATTGATTTTCGTAATTATAAACGTTCGGAATTTTGAAGTTTCGAAGAAGAAAAATTCGGAATTATGAAACACGGAATTTTCATTTTCGGAATTATGAACCATTCGGTGTTATAAAATTCGGAATTTTGAAATTCGTGATTATGACTATCGGACTTAAGTTTTTCGTATTTATGTAGTGTACCAGAACGATACTCAAGGATTTTTTTACATAAACACTCTTTGCGCAATCTAAAAATGGCTGTTGTTTCTGTTTTATTTTTACTTACGTACATATCTTAACGTAAAACATAAGTATTCTTGCTATCTGGGTCATTATGTTAAGATTACTTAATAAACAAACTGGGTTATAACACTATGTCTTATCAGCGCGGTCGGTTAAGGCGCACAGTTTGTGTGTGTATGTAGTAAAACTATATATGTGAGTATTTATTTAAAATCTTAACACTTCAGTTCGTTGGTAACAAAAACGACTATTTTAAGTTAGGGTATGATTCTGCGTCAAATCTGACTTTGTTACTTAGGTAGAATTGACTTAGTTTGAAGAGACGATGAAATGCTTTGATTAAAGTAAAGCGGAAGATTGGTTACGTTCTTGCATTACCTACCTATCATATGGTTGCTTCGATATAGGCTATGGCCAAGTGAAACAGCCACTAGATATTTAAGTACTTTTTGTTAACGATGTTTCTGGCAAAATAAATATTTTTCATTTTTCATTTTTCATTTTCACCTAAAAAGTTGCTCTGATACTCGTACTACCACAGATACATTTGCTTACACAAACTCAATTACCTGTATAGCTTTCCGGCATAAAAGACATAGAATGATGCAAAACATTGGCTTGCGAGCAAGACAAAATATTTCTTGTCCGTATAATTTCATTTAGATTAATGTCATGTTGTATACTGTCGTTTCGGTCCGCGTAGTAAATAAACTATATGACAGGTACAATCAGGCGACCGGGAACAAGATTTTTAAGGTCCGTGCCTAAGGAGCTTGTCGCTTATCTTCCGCTGCTTTACTTTACATAATCAAAAAAGGAATGACATGAGCGATACCAAATTTAACCCGGAGTTAGCCGATAAGTTGGTGTAAATGTCACTCCATTATTGTCGATGTCTATGTGTTTTTACGCTATGGTCGGTAAGGTTGCAATTTCGTCCGACATAAAATGTATTAAAGAAGCATACATAACAACTTATATTTGAGTTTTTATTTCAAATAACTAGACCAGCCTCCTCAACTGTTGCTACATTAAAAGGTCCTTTTTAAATCTTTAGCCCTTAGAAAATTCCTTACCAAATAATGATGAATCAAAAGGCACAACTCAAAAACTTACAAAATGCAATATATGCGGTTACATTGTTAAATTAAAGATCTTTGTACCGTACAAGTTTTAATGCAATAAATCACCCGGTCCGGACCAGGCTGGCTTGTTTATATCTCCAGTCAACACACAGTAATTACCTACCAGTTCGCACTTCATTAGCAGATAAAATATATCAATTAACGTAAAAGAAAGCTCGCAGACAAACGCAATTAAAAAAATAATTTATTTTAAAAGATTCTGCGGGAAATGGCAGGGTAAAGGAGAAAAGGGGAGTAAAGTATACTTATAAAATGATTTGGTTTGGTTATCGGACTCTTTGTTGGGTAATTTAAAGTTCTTGCTAAAGAACGCTTTGCTAAGAACGCTTTGATTTATCTTATTCAATTCGGTATTAAAGAATATATATGATGACTCAAATTAAAAAAAGTAGTTCTTAAATCGAAAGCTTTTTAATTTAATGCCGAGTTCATTAAACCTGATAAAAGTAAGCATATTTTATTCGGAACAATCCCAACTGCTCAAGTTAAGTTTTGTTAAACTTCTGGAAATTTATTCCACAAATGTTCCATAAGTCATTTTAACAAAATATTTTTTGGAAATGTTATTTAAATGTATCAGACGTGAATCAATCTTCCGGCGGACGCGTGAGACGTCCGTAACTAACTCGATAAAGCTTTCCCGCCAAAAAAGGATTAAAATACATGCATTCGTGTTACCACACCTGTAACACCGCCGGGAATATTCTCATTATTAACCAAAGAATGAATCGACCTACCGCAGTCTCTGCCGAAAAGAAATGAATTTGATTCCAAAGCAAATTTAATATTGAATCTGTATCTTATTGCGGAGAAATATTGTTTAGGACAAATATTTATCTTCATGATAAATATTTAATAATACTCGGGCATTTTCGGCGATCACCCATGACGCAATACGCCAACATACCGCAGCTTAACATTTTCAAAATTGCGAGAGCATTCGAAAATTTTGGCGTTAATTAAAACGTTGCATTCCAAAATAACGGTAGTTACACATTGTTTTTTTTTCATGCAAATCCACTAAAGATACGGGTTGCATCAAATTAATGACTTCGGAAACATGGAATGCGTTCGAAATTCGGATGAAGGATCGTGATGCGGTGGAAAGCGTGTCAAACTGCCTAGATTTATCTGACGATAAGTCCACAGATCTGTGGAGGAATTTATGTCGCCTTGTATGTAGGTTCCGGAACCTGATTATTGATCAATTTGTACTTAACAAAACGTTTTCATGTAAAATGCGACGGCAATAAATCATTCATAAAGATTTTATCTTTCGGCAAAAGCGTCCGACGCCTCATTATGAGTTCTTACTTGCTTACTTTATTTTGCATATTACGTCTTAACCCCTTTGTAACCAGATTACACTTTATGAGGGATCATTTTATACGAATTTTAAAGTAATTTATTTGGATATTAAGTACGTCTTCTTTTGCAAGTCGTTTATTGCTTTCAACGTAATTACTGTTACAATAAGGTACTTATGTACATATACAAGATACGTCTGTGATAAATGTTTTATAATCAAAGATTTTTATATATTTTTCAATAATTGGTTGGGGAAAATAAATTATTAACTTTACAAAACAATAAGTGCTTTCTGCAAATTAGTGCTTTGATAGCAAGAAGACTCAGTGATTTTTATTATTAACAATTGGGTAGACGTCTCAAAAATATTTTTTCATATGTGTGTACCTACTATATGAAATAATATTGTTCAATACATAAAATTTGACCACAGAACAATAGGTCCAATCTCAGTCCTTCACAGGATACATTGATGTCGACGCGAAGCATTTGCAAGTCACATATCTTTTTATATCATTACAACTACTCTACTTTTCAAGTATTTTGTATCACCTAGTGATAAAAAGGTGCATTTTCACATATAAATATCAATATTTTGTGGGTTCGATTGTTGTCACTAATACCATTGCAAGGCGACCTGAGAACATCTATTATTTATATTTACCTCACCTAAGGTAACAAAATTTCATATTTCTTTAAGATAACAATTACAAGTACCAATGACACTATATGGAACTTAGTACAAATAGAACAGCTGAAATAGTCCAATTTCGGCCAGCCATGGTAACAATGGAAGCGTGACCGACGTCGACTTGCCGATTCATATCATACCGTGGTATGGACATAACTACAAATGGAATTATTGTCTACTTTACTGTCTAAGTTATGCATAACATTTAAATAACTCATAACATTTAAGTTAGTTGTCACGACTGTGAAGTGAAAATGTTGGCACTCTAGCCAATTTCAGAGTTTACCCAAGTGCAAGCGGTTTGAAAATGTTTGGGCTGGATTTCTGATATTATTTAACCAGATTTCTCTGTGTACACAACTTTTTTACTTAAGAAGTAATTTCAGAAAATAACATAAATAAATTGTCTTTTTAGTGTCGTATTTTAAACATTGAAAAATAAAAAATAACAATACATCAATCAACAATAACAATCTTGGCACGTTGATACAAAATTACCACTTGGTTTGCCATAAATTGGTAAATAAAATCTTCAAATATTATATACTGCTGTTAACTTTAAAGCTTTCTCAGACAAGTTTTTTCGTGGCGCCATCTGCACTATGCACTAAGAAACCATTCCGTAAGTATATGAAGTATCGATATATCGACTTGTGTGTGTCACATGTGTTATTGACTATGCCCGGAGATAGATGGCGCTGTGTGTTAGAAATGAATCGCTGGAAGTGGTGGGAAAAGAAAATATCTTACCTTCGTTTCACAAGCTTTGTGGCAGACATATTTGCACACTGAAACAAAATAAAATAGTAAGTTACAATAAGTTGTGGTGTTTGAAGGTTATTGTTAAGTACGAAAACATTTTACAACTCGTTAACTACGTAAAAAGTGCATACCTACTTATTCTCTTTTCCCTAACTAAAAGAAAACTCTTCGATAAAATTTTAGGAAATATAGAAAATGTTGATTACAATCCTTCACATTATTCCTTAATAAGGTAAGATCCAAGTAGCTACTAGCGAACATGAGTAAGAGTTTCATACACGGTGTGGTAAAAATGTGAGGTAACATAAATGAATTATACTAAGCTGAAAAAAATTTGACGTTTGTCGACACTTAACCAATACTGGATATTTTTCCCAGGGCATTAGCTCGTCAAGCACAACGTAATTCAATTTGAAAACGTGACATTTAGTTTAAACATTTCTCGTTATTCTGACAAGACGGTCGACAATGACCTTTGAATGCCATACCAATGAAATAAACAAATTATTATTGTTCCCGGCTTACCACCTAGCATTTAAGCTAACATTCCATTCAATAAGTGTTACGCTAGCTTCATAAATATTAATCGAAGTAGCATTTTCAAAATAACTTCATCTGGCTGCAAAGAAATGGCTACTTAACAAATTGAGTTCAATGACTTGGCTCGGGTAATAAACGAAAAACAAATCTTGGGTTTTATGATGAGCTTAATTAAAATGATAACGTTAAAAGAGAAGCGATAGCTAAAATAGAAGTGAACTAATTAAAAAAAGGATATCTCAAAACTTATTGTAGGCACAGATTGACTCGCGTCAAATACTTATAAACCATTCCTTTTGGTCTTCACGACTCCGCTGAAAACAGCTCATCAAGTTCCATCACGGTTGGATACAGTGCTAAGCAACACATAGAGGATAAACCTACAAATATTAATTTTTATTTACATTAGACAGATAAATAGGTATCACACTATGTAAGTTACCTAACAAAAACACTGAACGCTTTTGCCTAAGCTACAGTGAGGCCCACAGGTACAGGAAGTGTGCCGCCTCGACTAGTATACTAATTACGTGCATATATTACTGCATGAATTCAAGGTATGATATCAAGGAGTGGGTACCTCGGCAGCAGGAGGCCTGTTGGTGCACGGGCAGGTGACACCAGTGGCACGGCCGCGGCTTGCGTAGCGCCTTGCTGCGGAACGCGTGCGCGCGCGCAACGCCCTCCTTCTGCAAATGGAATGAAATTGTCAAGTTACTATAATGGTTGTATGTAAATGAAACAGTGTAAGGATTAAAAAAGTCGTATCACGTTTGGGCCACATCGGTTTAGCGGTAAACGTTTAATCATTACTCCAAATTCGCTGTGAAGTTCGTCGCTAGTAATCCAACCTACTACCTATAGCTATAGTTTATTTATCGCTTTCACTAAGTACCTCAAACTTGAATAATTCGTATATTGCCTATAGGTATATTGCAAGAAGAAATGTATTATTTCAGAAAATAAGCATTATATCTGTAGATATGTTCTTTGCCTGCCAAATTTGCTCTATTTTTTAAATCATTACATTCCCTTTCAGAGTAAATGCAGTTGAGGAACATGATCCCAGGTTAGTGGTACTTGGCTGACCGCAGGGCGCGGAATCCCCTGGGCGCGGCACAATGCAGCGCCGGAGGCCGCGCGCCTTGTAGCACCATACAACTTGTTTGTTTAGCTCACCACTACCCGCGTCGAAGCTATTGAAGTTAGAACAATGTTTAAGTACTTAGTTCACAAGCCTTAATCATGCAAATCCACCGCGGATCACAATGCCTCAAGTCGATCACGAGTTTTGTACTATTTGTAACTATCGTAGAAAGCAACACGGGCTCGCGTAATACAAACCGCATTTACGAAAGTGATTTCTCTGATTAGCGAGTCGACTATCGTTGACAGGACAATACGTGAGTAAATAATTAGTTACCATTCAGTGGAAGTTCGCGAGCACCAGCCGGAGCGGTCCTGCGCAGAATTTGCATTCAATAATACGACCCGCAGTTCCGATCTCTATCTCTGTGAGCACGACATGTTTTGCACTCTTTAGCAAATTGTAACTGACAGCAATAAATCTGATCCTTGTCACACATATACTGTTTAGCAGACGGGAAAGGAAATAAGCTATTTCTTCGAGTCTTCCCTAATTGTTATGCATAGTCTGCTATTAGGAGCTTTGATGCTACCATGTGCGCAATTTGAAATGAGATTCATGTTACAATTTGCGAGCTTGAATAGCCATTATGCGAGATGAAGTCACGGGCCGGGCTGCGCGGGCGCTGGCGCCGGTCTTGGCGCCACATTTGCTGGGCACATGATAGATGCCCATTCTGCCACAAATGTAATGAAAGTTCAAAATAAATCACTTTGCTCTCTTATCAGCCAGACAGCATTGAGCTTCTGAATCTCAAGTGCTATTAATGCGGAGCAGACTATTATTACATGCTTCATACACGCATACAAGCATTTTGAGTCGATTAGTAATTCTGTAACATCTGTTTAGCACCCGCTAAATATAAATGATGAAAGCAAATCCCCGTGCTGGGTTTGTGCTGCAAAAAATGAAAGGTGTTTTGTATTCCGCGAGTGTTACATGGCGCTTCCCGAAGTGTCTGTCACAGCACGGTGGCCGCCCCGGGTAGGCACGTGGCCGCCGCCACCTGCTCCCGCGCAACAATAAACCACGCGAGGACGGTGTCTATGTATGCGTACACACACATAGCCTCCTCTTCTGGCATACATTTAATAAAGCTATCAATCTCGCTCCATTTAACTAGTAGAATCAAATTTCGGCAAACAGCTGGTTCATAGTACTATTCCAAACAATGCAGGAATCCCAACCGTCCAATTGAATAAATACTCCGATGTTCTCTGTAGCGATAGAGATCTAGAGTAAATGCAGCTTTTGAACTACAAGCGTATCATTCGGCAGTAAATAAAGCGCGGTAATCAATAACAATAGGGTGACAATGACCGGGTCCGATGGTCATGTTGTAATGTAACAACTCGCGTGGGCTTAGTTCCAGTTACCTTTGCGTAATGGGAAACAACGTGAAAGGAAAACAATAAAATAAGGTTGTTTAAATGAAAAGAAATTAAGCTTAAAAGCCCAGCAGTTGTAGAATTCTACTTTCAAAATTAATTTTACGATTCAATTGACTTTGAAATTGTATCCTGTACCTACTGCCGTTTTGTTTTAATACTGTAAATTTACATTTAATTAAACCAGTTACTAAGGCACGTGTTAGGGTGGTGTTACGAGGGTTACTTCCGAACACGGTAAGCGCACATCCGGGGTGGAATAATCTGCCGAAATATTAATGTAATGTTTATTTTCATAATAACGAACTTTACAAATCTCACGAGGAAATTACACGTGTATAAACGTGCGGTCCCGGTATTGTTGTGCCATGAATATTTTATGAAAAAGATAAAAATAAATATTCTATAATGCCGGAAACATTATCCAACCAAAGCATCCGATCTCAGATGCGTAACTTGAGTTGGCAAAAAACAGATTATATTTTTGTTACTCTAGACCGCATCAAGAAGGTCCAGTTACAATATTTTGTTTTATTACCTCACGTGAGGCTGTCTGACGAGAGGATTATTAATTAACAAGCAGATGTTTTTTAACAAAGTGTAACTTATTAAGACTGTAATACATATCGAGTTTTCTTTCATATACTGAATGTTTTAGAGCAAAAACTTACAAATGAAGCTTTCACTGAAAACCTTTAAGTCCGTAACATTTTTCAGACTTTTCAAAAATACATGGAGCTGTGTACAAAAAATAAACTGATTTCACATTGTGGAACGACGAAATACCGCTTTACTTTCGAAATATAAACGAATTTCTTTAACCTTTTGACCTGTGAATGCGGCGCGTTCTTCTTTAATTAATTTCCATGTCAGACACGGAAACGCGGCTAGAAGGGGCAGTGACAGCTATTGTAGGTTGTCAGTTTATAAGTCTGGAACAAAAGCGGGCAAGTGACGGGAGCATAAATCACCGGATCGGGAACCGTCGCGGCCGCGCTTTGATGCCTCCCTCCATTGTTTGGTAATGGCGATACAAAATAATTAATGTCCGACTAAACTTTTATACGATGCACGTCTTTGATTCAAAGAAATTAATTGTGGCTAGGAATAACAAATGGCGTATTTCACGTGAGCTGATGTGTGGCTTGTGAATGAGTCGAGGTTGAAAATGTTACCTATGTTTTTAAGTAACGTACCTAGTTGGTACGTAGATCTACGTTGCATAGAGTGGTTTTGTATGTTGATTTACACGAAACCTATCAACATAAGTTGGTATCATGAATTCTTTTTAGATCACATCTCCAATAATCTAACAATCATAACCTTATGAAAATATCATAACATGAAGTCCACATAAACACATCGACAGCTAAATAAACAAACTTCCATCTTACTTATAAAAGTGACCCCAATCTCGGGGTAGTTTGGGGTAAGAAATAACCCAATAACGCGGGTCCTTTAGCTGCGGACGCGGGTCTTCGAGACCTCTCAACTATGCGAATGGAACGTGACTTCCGTCCCACCGACGAAATAAGGACGCTCTATGTGACACCTAGCGGCTTCTTTCACATTTAATACAATGTTTGGTTTTTATATTTGATTCTTAAAAACGAGAACATTATTTGATGCTTCACTGCTCAGAAATGCATAAGTATGAGTTGTACCTACCTATATATTTAGATAAAATCATCTTTGCAGTTGCCGTGGCCACGGCACCTGCAAAGATGCCGAAACGTCGAAATAATTTTAAAATTAACTAAAATATACGCGATAATATCCGGTAAAAAGTGTTTTATTTAAAGTATGTATCGTGAAAACTTAAGAAAAGGCTCTATATATTTAGAGTCGTAAGTTTTATTTCAACTAGCGATGGGCGATAATTACTAAAAACAATCGAATTAGTCGATCGTTCAGTTCAGTCGATGAAAGTCGATAACTATGGATGTCAGTCGATTGTTAGCGACTTTGGACGCGCGCAGGCCGCAGTGCGCACTTATACTAACTGTTTCTACTGAATTAGTAGTTAAAAAGACGACGCGTGCGCTGCGCTTAAAATCAACTTACTTACGGGTGCAGTTGTTTATGCGATGCTATTGATTAAGGAAAACATTCATTCGTATTTTAGTTCACACTTACCTACATTATGAATAGATGGATAATTGAGGAGTTTCTAAGTAAAACAAAAGACTAGAAAACAAAAATTGTTAAAAAATATAATAATGCGAATTATGTTATAACTCTAAAAGAGATCAATTAGTTACTTCTCATAATTAAATTAACAAAAAAACGCTATATGAGTAGTTAGTCGAACAAAAAACAAATGGTTTCCTCTTATTAATTCATTTAAAAAAATATATTTTTTTCGTTTTATGTTACGAGTCTAGAAAAGATTAATGACTTAGTTAAAATAAAAAATAATTTCGTATAATGTTACGAGTCTAAAAGAGATCAATGACTTAGTTACTTACTCTAATTTGCTTTACCAAACAAAAATATATACTTAATTGGTACAAAAGTATTCAGTTAAGCAAAAAATAAATGCTCTTCTCTTTTTAACTAACAATTAATCCACATCACGCATCTGAATTATTTCACAGATCATTTACAGTGCGTGCTGTAGGTTTGTGGAATTCCCTGCCTCCTCATTTACATACTGCTAGGACTGTCACTTCTTTTAAGTTTAATTTAAAAAAGTACTATCTATCTAATATTTATCCAACATAACATTTCATATTCATTTATATATTAACTTTTTTTTTTACGTAGTGTTTATGTATAGCTACTTAATATGTATGTGTAAAATTATGGTTTTTATTCATTATAGTATACTATATTTATATATACATTCTCAAGTCTTTAAAAACTCTGCCCAATTATGTTTCACTTGTTACTCTGTTCTCATAGTTTATAGAGGGTTGCCTGGTAGAAATCGCTTTAAGCGATAAGGCCACCCAAATTGTCAGTTTCTTTAATTAATTTATTTTTATTGTACTTTGTTTTGTTTTGTTACTGGCAATAAAGAGTTTTTATTATTATTATTATTATTAAGCAAAAAAATAATAATTCTTTGGAACCAGGAAAATATACCTATTAATTCCTTAAAAACAATCGAACCTCCGACTCGCACTGCAGCGCAGGGTAACACGCAATTCGCTTTCGAACAATATTAGTATTTAGTTGTACAGATAGTAGTTTGTTGCTGTTATTCGAATAATCAGTAGTTCCGAACTACTGAATCGACAATCGAATACGCAACTGCACAACTTTCGATTCAGTCGATTGCTTTTTTTGGAACAATTGCCCATCGCTAGTTTCAACTAACTAATGTGGAAACAGTTGAATGGACGGCCTAGTGGCTTAGTGAACAGTAGCCCTGCCTTCTTGGCTCATGGTGGTTGATATTTATATATGTATTTTTATTTTGGATTCTCCCCCAATTGCTGTATGTTTATCCATAACACGAGTTGTGCTTACTTTGGGACCACATAGTTTTTAGAATTTTTTTTTTAATCCCCAAACCAATACATTTGGGGATTAAAAAAAAAATTCAAAATTCTTTATTAGGTAAAATTCAGTAACAAATGTTGAAGGACACTCCTTTTAGGTAAGCAGACCTGTGTTAGGAGTAAACACTCTTCCTGTATTACACAATATTTTACCTAGTACTAAGTATTGTAAAAAATATTTTTGTATTTATGAAGTAACAAACAATTTAAAGTAGGTAGGCAGAAATACATGAAAACAAAAACGTTTACTTATTAAAAATGCCAGAAGGGTATTCGAAAATATGTTTTATAAAAGTTAGTCTGACATCACAAAGATGTTCAAAGATGAAAGTCATAAGCTTATAGCGTTTATTATAATAGTTTTGAATTATTTTAAACTTGAAACATCAATTGCTTGAATAGTTATAGTATATTAGATATATAATCATTTTAACACATTTTTAGTAGGTAATCATATAAGATACACAGTACACTACAAGATAAAATTTATTAGGATAATTATTAAGTAAGTACATTTTTTTTCCTTCTTTTTTTACATTTCTTTAAGTTTTATTTTTTGTAGGTTAATTCAATTAGTAGAATTCTGTTAATCATTATTATTTAAATAATGTTAAATTCGTACATTATAATTTATTATAATCTTTTTTATTATATTTGAATACGGAATTTGTGTTGAAGTCCTAGAATTTATTTGTTTATAGATACGTAAACGAATGAAATATAAATATATATTAAGTATATTTCTAATTAACACAATATTATATATATTTGTTACATTTCTTTCGTTGTTATTTTCCGCATGTTACCGCAGAACTCTTGTCCGGGTTCCGTATTTATTTTCTATTTTTTTTTGTATAAATATTATAATAACCAATAAATTTATACATTTATATATTTAATGCAAACTTATATGTAGACTTTTCCTTTTTGAACTAAGTAATGAAAATGTAATTGTCAAATGACTGATTCTAGTAGATTTTCAGTTTGTTCATAATTTTGTGTTTTGAGCTATTTAGTCACAGTCATTTTACATTGTTTCAAGGTCAAAGAATAAATTTTGAAATTTCTATTAATAACATTATACAATCTAGCAGATTGTGCGTAGAACTGTTTAGAGGCGAATTCCGTGTTTACTTTGTTTATTTTAATGACAGAGTAGGGGTTTCGTTTATTTACCAATCCTTTTTCTAACACTTTCTGTTTGTGAATTTTTAAGATACTTTTTAGTATATACAATTGTCTTACCGTTAAAAGATCTGTATCTTGATAAAACTGAGTTGCTCCATAGTATTTATTTTTAAAGGACATTATTTTAAGAATTTTCCGTGGTGCTCGTTCGATGCTGATAAATCGTGACTTAAAAGTTCCACCCCAAATATTGATACAGTATAGAAGAATAGATTGAACTAAATATCTAATAAGATTATCATCACAGACATGTCGTGACCTTTTGAATTTATAAATCATTTTTCTAGCTCTAGAAGCAACAGTCTTACTCTTTCAATTCGTGTACATGAGCAGCCAGCAGACAGGAGCATATCACATGAATGAGCTTTAATTGTACAGTTTAAGGAGGGCTGAGTAAAGTTACGAATCGAAAAAGTGGCATAGTTGGTTTTATTTAAATTAAGAGATAATTGGTTTATATTTAGCCATTTTATGACCTTTTGAAATCCAATCTCAGCACTAGTAAACACAGGTTCCCAACTGTTGCCATGAAATAGCAAGGCAGTGTCATCCACATACGAGAATACTTGACCCTTGACGAGATGTACAGATGTCAGGTCAATAATAAAAATCAAAAAGAGTGTTGGGCCAAGTACACTGCCTTGAGGTATACCGTAGTTAGTGCAGAACGTGTCTCTGCTGAGTGTATAATTTATTTGGACACTTTGAATGCGGTTATTCAAATAGTCTGATATAAGACGTAAAGGGATATGTTTATTGTTTATTTATTGATTGACATAATATATTTTAAGCTAAACTTTCAATAGCTTAAATATTAGTTAAGATGCCACTATTGACTACAGTGGTTCGTGGTCAATATATAATGACATCGTTGTCTTAAAATCTCCTTTCTTTTCAATCCAATCATTCCAAAGAATTGGTTTTCATTGTAGGATTTACTTGCTTTGACATAATTCAGTTCATTCAGTTTAATTAATTGTAGAATTCCAATTACAATGATACGTAGACATCCGTCGAAAAGGTCGGGTCCCTTTAAAATCCAGCCACCTTATATATTCAGTGGCAAAATCTGGAACGAAATGATTTGAATCACCGGCAGGTTTAAAAACTGATAAGCACACAGAAAGTGGCGCCGCTCTAGACCGCAGAGATAAGGTTGTAGGACAGAAACTGACGGACGCCCACAACCGTCACGCTAAACCCGCCTTAGAGTTGTAACAGAAATTGCCTCATCGACTCTATGGTTATTTTCAACTAAAAATGTCATAAAAAATGTTTAGATTTTTAATTAGTGAAAAATACGAGCCTTAATTAAGAGATAGAATCTACATCGGATGGTAAACGGGTCGTTTGAGATGATGTCTGTTATAATAAATATATGGATGAATAGATAGTATTAATAAATAGCGGAAATACAGCGATAATATCAAAGAAAATGACCGAGATAATTTGCTTTGATGACATTTTTTTACATCAGGTAGGTATTTAACCATTCATAACTTTTTGATTAACACGTCTTGTGTTCAATGATAAGGATAAAAATGATTTCACACCGACTTATATAGATGCTAACGATTGTGAATAGTAATCATTAGCTACTTAAAATATCTTTAATTAGTTGTTCAGAACGAAAAGTTAGGGGCGCTACCCACATTCGGGTCGGCATTTAACCGGCGCTGCCGGGCGTTGTTGCCAAGTTGAACATGTGTAGAAACTTTCGAGAAAAAGGTCGCCCAGCCAAAGCCGTTCGGGTTTTTACTTATTTCTGCAATAAGATCAAATTTCGCATTTGAAAAAAAAATTTGTGACATTCTAAAATCGAATGTAAAACACCTAAAGGGCTGTAGTGGAAACATTCAGTTACGTTGAAAAAGTAATCAACAATATAAACGTATTAAATTCGCAAACAATTTGCATAAAAACTCTGCTATTGGCAACACACACGAGTTTTGTAGGACCGATACGTTATCAGCATTTATACGGTAATTTCAATTTCAGCATCCGTAGCAGAGTGGCGCAGTGGAAGCGTGCTGGGCCCATAACCCAGAGGTCCGTGGATCGAAACCACGCTCTGCTAACGGATCGTAAAATGTCTTTTATACTTTTAAACTTTTTTATTATTTAGATAATATGTTTTTATCATTATTTACTTCATTTTTAGTCCAGCTGGCATCGAAAACGTTTTTAACAAAATTGCTTTAAGTTGTATGAATATTGCCCTCTGACTTTTTGAACGATGATGATGACCGAACACTCCCTTTTTTATTGCAATATAAGGGAAGACCCTTCGTTATTTTGTTACTACTTATATGGGCGAGGCAAAAAGGAAAGGTTTTTAATGAATCCATTATTTTCGTAATTCTGTTACAACGGTATTGACCAATTTAACCATTGTACCTACTGCAACATATGCGTTAACTTCGATAAACTATGAACCCATTTATCATGCGTTTATTGGTTGGCCGATAGTTTGTAAACATCGTAATAATGAGTAAGATGCGCCAAAGTCATATCTAATTGAATTATAAGATTTGCATAAGTATTTACCAAAAAAAATAACAATTTGTGTACATAGAAATGTAGGTTAAGATCATGCTGTCACTCTCTTTGAAAACTTTGTGAAATCTGATGTTTTACTCGTAAATTCTAATAATGTGCCAACTTTTGCAAAAATTGTCAATTTGTCGAGGGTCAACGGCCGTTAGAGACGACGATTTAAGTCTATAGTTGCAAAGCAAAATCTATAATTAGAAGCACCTAAAGTAGCTATTTGCTGTCCTTTACTACGGCCGTAACGGCCTACTTTTGACTATTATTATGATCCTTATTCAAAACAATGAAAATATAGCATCCGAATTTTTGAATTTTATATAAATAAATTCAATACTTTTTTAATGCATCGACAAAACACAAAAGTAAAGCTTAATAAACGTCGGCATTAATAAACCATTAATATATCGTTTTCTACAAAACTACTGTAGTGCATTCCCTGCCATGATATAAATGACCAAATAAATTTTAATAAACGCACATTACACGCAACCTGTAATATACGTTTACCCTCGATTTTATGCACGTGTTTTAAAAGCATTTTCTGAGTTCTTCATCGTGTAGGGTGATTCATCGAGATGGGTCAGTATGGGGTAGTGAGAAAGACTCCCTTCTATTATATTTATTTGAGTTAATGTTTAAAATATCCTTTTTAAAAACAATTATTTATGCTTTTTGGTAACGATTTTATATTTCCAATTAGTAAATTTGTGTTATAATGGTATCTACGCTACTGCTACCAAAAATAATTAAGAAGGAGGTACCTTAATAATTAATCATTAAAAAGCAGTTATTAAGGCTGTTCTGGTTAGAAATAGTAATTAAAAAATATCTTTTAATTGTAGACACAGAAAAATTTGTGTTTTATAACGTACACAATGCTTTTCATAAAAAAATAAAATACAATTTTTTTGGAATACCCAGATAGGGTTGGATTCCCGGCTAGTGTACGAGTTTTTTTAAATGTTTAACACAGTTTTTCTACTTCTTTCTAAAATCGATGACATGGTTCGTGGGATACAACAATATCTCTAAGTATTTCTCATAGTTTCGGAGTCTACAGTACTGACCCATCTCAAAGGATCACCCTGTATATTGTTTTGTTGCACTGAACGGTCTGCCACAGGAGAGAGATGGTTTATTCTCAAATGTACCTATTCTATCTTCTTTATTTTTTTTGCATTTTACCATAAAACATTAGCTGAATTATACAAGAAGGTATATGAAACACAATAAAATATATTTAAATGCACAAAAAAATGCATAAAGTACAGTTAAATTACCCATAAAATTACCGAACAAAGGGCAAAACTAGGCGTAATAAAAAATAATTACAAAATTATTCGTAATTATTTTTGATTAAGCATTACGTTTGTACACTAAGGGCAAACAGTACCGTTTAAATGTAACTATTGTTTATAACAATTATGTGGGTAAACAGTTATTCCTAACACAACCTTAGTTGGGCGTCGCGATGGTGGACCAAAGCATGGTAGGTACGTTATCTCCGACCGAAGAACGGCGGCATGCGCGGACTTGTATGGATAATTAGTTTTTATGTTTGACACACGCTCTTGATAAGAACCCCGTGTTTCGTATATCTGCTGCATGAAACAAGGATTCCAATACGTTTTGTTTGTAACTGTACCTACAGCAACGAGTTTTTTTTTTCAATGTTTGAAATAAGACAATGTAACAAAATTACATTAACACAAAAATTTCTTACACATATTTAAAGTTTATTATACTCGAAGTGCAGATTCCAAGAAAAACGATCGACATAAAAATGAAATCCTTCGCATTGGAGTGTTAAAATAATATTTATTGTAAGAATACGGAACATTTGGGGTTATGGCTGTGGAACACCAGTTAATAATTTCTTAATTATTCGTTCCCAGTGCGGG
Source organism: Marasmarcha lunaedactyla (assembly GCA_923062675.1). NCBI lineage: Eukaryota > Metazoa > Arthropoda > Insecta > Lepidoptera > Pterophoridae > Marasmarcha > Marasmarcha lunaedactyla. The sequence goes on along the minus strand of OV281346.1, from coordinate 18,820,968 downwards.
CAACTTTCGGCCACCCACAAAGCTTCTTTGATTAAACTAAAGTTCTCCACTTGACGTGAGTCATGAAGACGTTACTTGCGTGTCAGTTCAGGAATATTAATGAGTAATAACCACTTGCTAGCCTGTAGCAAGTTGTATTTTCCGTTAGATAGGACCAGAACTTAAAAAGCTCAGATCTTTATATTTGTGTTTAAACCATCAAAAATATGAAAATATTTATATTAGGATCTCTTCGCAGTAATAAGCGGTCTTACTGCAAAAAAAATCTTTTATTTGTTGGCATTGTCTAAATATACAACACAGCAGGACGTTTTGTCTAGCTGGCTGGGTTATTAGACGGGCTTAAATAATTGTTTATAAGAACCGACATTGTCTGAGTATGAAACCAAAGTACATACTTGTTTAAAAAAAATGCAATGCGGTAAATGTATATAAGAATTTAGAATTTATTTATTTGCCAGATCGTGGTATAACAAGCTCTTAATATACAATATTATTCTAAAGTACGAAAACACATTCACTCAGTCTGAGCATGCAAACATATTTTATAAAAAAAAATTAATAATTATTATTTATTTTATTTCATTTATTTTTTTTTTCATTTGAAGTCAAAATTTATAATAAAATAAAATTTTAAATGTCGAGTACAATTAATTATACCTATATATATATAGATGACCATGTTTATATTTGTGAAAGTTACCAATCATCTATAACTGGCTATTATCAAATATGGAACAATCGGCTTAAGGCTTATGGTCCGGATGTCGTAGGGCCGTGCGCGTGCGTTTGCAAATAGCTTCAAATGAAGTGCACCCGCGCCGCCACTCGGACTGCCGTACTATTGCCGCATTCCAACGAACATAGTAGCCCTTTTGAGGTTTACTCGCAACTGTAGTTATTATAATTTGTTCCGCTTTGAGCCCGTTCTACCTGTATAATTTTAAATTCTTCGTGCAATATATACCAACGTCAATCTTAATTTATTTAATAGCTGAGAAAGTGAAAGTTTAAAATGCACAATTATGGCTACAAATTCCTAGTCAATTAGTTGGAGATTTGACTTGCTTGTTTACAATTAAAATTATCGATTCTCATCATTGAGATTCCTCACACTTTATCTGAATAATTGATTAGAGACACGGTCAACTCTGCCTGGTTAGAATCAAACAACTATTTATCTTCGTTAACGAATACTTATCAAGACGAGATTCAATTAAATTAAATCTTAACATACGGGCACATGGATGCTCAACTGTTAATCATTCGTGGTTCATGAGGCTCGATAAGTGGTCCCCCATTCGTATTGGAGAGACCCCTGATTAGAGGAACGCAAGACAGTCAAAGTCTGTAGGTACCTATCATTATTAATCTTACTCTTCTTTATGCTAATTTAGTTTGTAAGCCTAATTATTTTACAGTTAGTTTAAACATATTGTACTATACATTGGTGTTTGTTCAAGAAACGGGAACAGATTGTTTGCTCGTGATGAAACCTTGTTGATTCAACCCGCGCGTGACGTCACGGCACACACAAATATTTCGCCACTGCACTAATCCTGCAAGCACGCCTATAAAGTACGAGATAGGCAGACCTATTTCGGGTTTTCTTGTTTTACATCATGTTAGCAAGGTGCGGTTACGAAACCCGAGTAAGCAAAACGTTTCAGCCGTAGAAATTGTAATTTATTTGTTTTTTAAACGTAAATGCTTTTAAAATAAGTGCACGTGTTTTTATTTGTAATGTTTATTTTATAAATACAGTAGGTTTTTAAACTACCAGCTACAGTGTATGTAAAGTTTCTGCCTGGAGTAGGTAGTCAGAGCGCCTGCTGTCATCTACTTGAGAAGCTAGCTGGCTTGTTTAGTTAGTTGACTTGTTTAGTTGTAACGTCAATCTTATGAGATATGTGGTAAATGGATGAGACCCACTTATTTTTATTCTGCGGGGTTACAGTTTCGGGCTTTACATGTTGAATTAGACCCCAAATGTAAAGCATTATTATACTGGGCACTGCCATTACATTAAATTGAAAAGAGTAAATAAAGTTATTATTATTATTATATTATTATTATTACCGTTTTATACAAAATCCAACATTAGGCACCAAGTTTTGTTTACAACCTTAATTCAATCAATTATTTTGATCTTCGTGAGTATTTATGTATTGTACCGTTTCATTTTATGCTCAATAAGTAATCTTCCTTCATATTATGTCTCGAATATAATTAAATGTGACCACCAATATAGCATGTAATTTAAAACTGGATAAACTATAATAATACTATATTAATAAAAACTCAACTTTAGTTTATTTGGTTAGTCATACTTATACAAACATAATCTACTTTACCTATTTTGTGATCCTCTCAAAAACTTCAATCTCACGTGTTCGTTACATATTTTTTCATAATCCTTCTGGCCCAAATACCTGGCAGCGTGAAGCCGACGCGACACGGCGCGGGGCGGCGCAATATTGTTGCGAACGTAAAAAAAGCCTACGACGCCTCTAAGGAACTCTTGCCTGCGTTAATTTATTGCCCAGCCTTGTCACTGCATTCTCTACCAATATATATTTTATGTAGCGTTCCTAATTAACTCGTTGTTTGCGTCTTGTATAATGATGGTAATTATAAAAAGCCCCGTTAATTTATTACCACAAGATTTATACTGGTTTACGAGTTTTTAATTTTACAACTTCGCTCTAAAATTTAGATCTATCTAGATCAAGCAATAAAGCTGTTCACTATGATATCAAAGTATATTTTAGTGTTATTCGGTTTATGTAATACAAATAAACTGACAATAATGAAATAACCTAATTATAAGCGCTTTTCGATAGTGACGCCTGGAACTCATATGCGTGACCGAACGCACTAAATAAGGGAAATGTTTGAATTTGGAAGATAGCGTGACGTCATGTGCGCGGGCGCTTGAGTGACAGTTTGACGGACGACTCGAGGGTCGGACATGCTGTGCACGACCCCTATACTGCAGTTGATTACTCTATTTTGTTATTCATGCATTGTTTCGTCCCAGACCGAGTAATATTGCTATTAGTTCTACAGACGTCATGGAGTTTATCGAAGTAAATATTAATAAATCTCTATACAAACGCAATTGCTACCAAAATAAGAAAATATTGCAGTATCTTGAATAAATATTCACGATCCACGACTCGTAAACAAACTCTTTATCCACCACACATAGGCCGTCTGTACAAGATTTCGACCTGTGTATAACCTAGCCATTGGACCTTCGAAACTAAGAACTATTTAAGGACAATTCATTTAAGTCATCATAGTTTTCAATTTTATATTTTCTATCTATATTTATATATCATATATTTGACGGCCGCATAGCGTAGTGGTTAGTTGCCCTGGCTCATACGCCAGGGGTCCGAGGTTCGAGTCCTGGCCGGAGTATTCATTTGTGTGATGAACAGATGTTTGTTCTCGGGTCATGGTTTTTGATATTTGTATAAGTATGTTTATTCTGGGTTCCCCCCCCCCCCAGTTCACTGTATAGTCATCCATAACACAAGCTCTGCTTACTTTGGGGCAATACTATGTGTGTGTTTGTCTGGGGATTATTATTATTATTATTATTACTATCCCTTTTTTAAGGGTTTTATCCCTGTCATGAGGCAGGCTCACGCGTCACGGTGTGTCTTACCCTCGCTCGCTAAGCGGTCACCGCTGACACTTCGACAAAGTCCGTAGACCGAGAAATGCATTCTCACTCCGATCGCCGCCCGGTACGGACGTGCAAGACCCCGTTCTCCGTTGATCGGTCCCTTCCAGATATTCCGTGGCGCTCAGTCTACTGACTTCACAGTTTAGCGTGTTGGTTCCGTGCTACGGTTTTCAAGGTCTTTCTACTCCGTCTGAGTGCTATCGAAGTGCGATTTTTCTTCGCGACTAAGCCCCTTAGTCTTCAAAGTGGTATGCTAAGTTGTGTTGTGCTTGTGCTGAGTGCAGTGTTGTGCCCAGCGTAAGTAGTCTGGTCTCAGTACAAAGGATACTTAACGGTGACAAAGAATTTGTACTGAACCAGTCCTTTTATTTTTATTTTATTTCTCTTCTCTATTTTATTTATTTTTCTCTTATTTTCATATTTATTTTTATCATATCTGTGTGTTTTCGTGTGTATTTGTCCTTTCTGTCGGTAAAGGTTGACCCTAACGCGGTCAACTCTTTACCTGCGTACCCTTTTTTAGGTTTCTAGGTAGCGGCCTTCGGCGTACTACGGTTAGTTTTAAGTTATTCTCCCCAGCCCCCCTACCGCTGGTAGGGAGGTTAGCCGCTAGGGTTTTGCTAGGTTTTTAGGAACTAAGCATCTTTTAATATACTTAATTATACATATTATTGTCCCAACCCTCCCTAATGGATTCGCTAAGCTTTATTAACTTCGCGAACGCGTTCACCCAGGCGCTTGCTACGGCAGGCGTCTCCATCCCGAAAGACATCCTAACGCAGGCCTTGCAGGCATCAATCGCGTCCCCGGCCCCTCAGGCCCCAACCCCAGCCCCTCAGGCCTCCAACATCCAGACCCCTCAGGTCTATAGCTCTCCCGCGTCTCCCGTTCCATCCGATATGGATTGCGCGTCGGTCTCATCCTCGCACTCATCTCGTAGGAAGCGTACCGCTCCCGGGAGCGATTCAGACTCCGCCGCGTCCGAAGCTTCGTCGGTCGCCGCCACCTTAACCGGCTCTCTTGAGCCCGCGTTTCAGTTAGTTGCCAAACGCTCTAAGAAGCGTTCGAAAAAAGCCGCGGTGTCTTCAACACCCGAGCCAACCCCGGTGTCTTCTACACCCGCCCCCCGCGCCGCTCATGTCACTCGAAGTGACCGCGTCTCCGTCGGTTCCGTTGAAGCCAGCGACGCTCTGCGCTCCCGTGCCACCGGAGCCTCAGCTCCCTCCGCCCGTCTTCCTCCGCGAAAAAGCGCGCTGAACCGCGGTTTCTAACTTGTGCAAAGAGCACAAAATCAATTATCTCAAGGCAAATAACGCAGGCGATACTATAAAAATCCAAGTCGCGACTATCGACGACTTCCGCGCGATCACCTGTTTACTCTCGCTTAAACAAATCGCGTACCACACTTACGCCCTCCCGGAGGAGCGTAAGATCCGCGCAGTATTACGGGGCGTCCCATTCGAGCTCGCGAACGAAGATATCCTCGAGGACCTTAAGTCCCAGGGTTTCCCGGCTGAAGCAGTGCACAAGATGAACTCAAACCGTGGTAAGCGTTTTCCGTTAGCTTTACTTATCTTGTCTAATACTTCCAACTCGAGGGAGATCTTCAGAGAGGCTCGCACAATCTGCGGACTCTCGAATATCTCCGTCGAGCGTACCAACCCCCGTGGTCACCCTGGGCAGTGCCACCGCTGCCAGCTCTACAACCACGCAGCGGCTAACTGCTCAGCTCCTCCCAGGTGCGTCAAGGGCCTGGACCCTCACATAACAAAGGAGTGCACTCGCACTCCCGAATCCACTTCCCCCCTGCCTGTGTGCTGTGCGGCCAGTCTGGCCCCACAGCTAACTACAGGGGTTGCCCGCGCGCTCCGCGCTCCTCAGCCAAGAGGGCTGCGACTAAACCGGCGCCGCCCCTCACTTCTGCCAACTTCCCGCCGCTGCGCAACCGGGTTCCCCCGGAAGCAAAGCCCGTGCAGCCGACGCCTACTCCGGCTCTGTCCTGGAGGCAGCGTCCGGCTGTTCCACCTGCACCTTCCCGTCCTATCCCAGCTCCCGTAACTCCCGTAGGGCTGCGTCCTGCTCCGTCGTCTTCACCTCAGTCGTCGTTGGCTAAGGACATGAAGACCGTGTTCGACGTCATTCAAAACGTCGACATTAATGAAATTTCCGTACTCACTCGCAAACTGCGAGCCGCCCGCTCTCCTCAAGAGCATTTATTTGCGTTAGCTGAGCATCACTCGTTACTAAGCTCGTTATAAATTTTTATTTATTTTATTTTTATCGTTTTTGTAACTACAATATAAAATACATAATAAAACTTATAGATATTGTACAAAGGTACAGCTTATTTCTAACAGAAATCTCTTCCAGCAGACCTGAGACTGGAGAGTGTGTAAAAAGAGCAAATTTAGTGTACTAGTAGTACTAAATAAAAATACACATGTAAAACAAAAACAATAAATACATACACATAGGAAATAAATCCATATAAAATACAATAAACATACATACATACATACATAAATATATACATACCTACATAAATATAAAACGATAACTTGTAAATAAACTAGTGAAATAGTGACAGAAACTTAAATATTCGACAAGTAATGTTCTCTTACTCGTTTCTTGAATGAGGATAGAGTTTTGGATTCCCGAATTTCGTAGGGTAATGAGTTCCACAACCTTACCGCATGTATTGTGAAAGAGTAGGAAAAAAACTCTGTTTTATGTAATTTTAAATTTAATAAAGTTCGCTTATTCACTCTGCAATGCTCATCTTCATTGTGCGCAAAGGAAAAACGGTCACTCAGGTAACGTGGAGAGCATGGGTTATACAGGACGTTAAAGAGTACATTTAGGATGCGGGCGTTTCTACGATGTCTTATGGGAAGCCATCGGAGTCTTCTACGGTATTCAGAGACATGATCAAATTTCTTGAGACCAAAGATAAATCGAATACACAGATTCTGTAATCGTTCTAGTTTATTTTGGAGATCCTCAGTAATATCCAAGTAACAGACGTCTGCGTATTCGATAATTGATTGGATGAGGGTTTGAGCAAGAGAAATCTTGGTCTGAAACGGCAGAAAACTGCGAAGGCACTTGAGCTTGTGATAAGAATAATATACTTTTCTACTGATTTCACTGACATTTGCATTCCAAGTGAGACAAGAATCAAATGTAACCCCTAAGTTTTTAGCTGTGTCAGTGAACTCAATAGGAGTACTATCAAGGACAACAGAGGGCAAGTTGGTCAAATCGATGCAGCCACGCATATGCCGACTGCCAATAACCATGGCTTTTGATTTGCTCGGATTTACACACAAGCCGTATGACTTAGCCCAGTTACTGATGCAACTAAGATCTTTATTTATAGCAGCAATAGTTGCTGAACAATCTGGGACAGCAAAATGGCGGTAAATCTGCAAATCATCAGCGTAAAGGTGGAAATTACACGAAAGAACTGTGGTAATAGAGTCAATAAATACTAAGAAGAGCAGAGGGGAGAGAACGCCACCCTGAGGCACGCCCGCTACAAGATCACACCAGTTAGAGTGAGACTCACCATGGCGAACCCGCTGCGACCGGCCTCGAAGATAAGAGTTGAACCAGGCCACTGCAGAAGTAGAGACGTTTAGAGATGTTAAAGTGCCAAGGAGAATGTCAAAGTCGACAGAATTGAATGCACTACTAAAGTCTAGTAGTACTAATAGTGTAAGGGATTTATTTTCCATGGCCCATCGAATGTCATCGGTGACATTTATAAGCGCAGAAGTTGTACTGTGCCCTGGTCGGAAGCCGGATTGAAAGCTACTAATAAGGTTATTGTCTACAAGGAACTTTGAAAGTTGAGCGTGTACGATATGCTCAAGCACTTTGGAGAGAAAAGGTAGGATGGATATTGGACGAAAATGGGAAAGAGAACTAGGGTTAGGAATCTTGGGTAACGGAATAACATGAGCATGTTTCCAGGAAGTAGGGAAAGTGCTGGTTGTAAGGGAGAAATTAAAAATATGTGTGAGTACTGGTAGCAGAATCGGTAATATCAAAGTAATCATTTTTGAACACAGCTTATCCTCACCGATAGCTGGAGATGTTATGGAGAGAATGGACTTCTTAACGTTATCTTCTGTTACAGTTTTTAACACAAAAGCAGAATGAGTCGAAGGAATATTCGATAACGATACTAAAGTATTATCTTTAATGGCAGAACTAACAACAACAGGAGGTTGGGAAAACAGTTGGTTCAGTGAATCTAAATTGAAGTTGTGAAGTTTAGTAGATGGAGATCTGCCAATGCCTACGGACTTGAGAAATTTCCAGACTTCTGCAGGGCTACGGTTTATAAGGGAATCATGGAAGTGGCGCTTTTTGGCATCGCGACATAGACGGCTGCATCGGTTTCTTAGATATTTATAAGAAATCAAGTTATGTTCAGTTGGAGTGCGTTTGTACCTGCGTTTGGCCTTATCTCTGAGACACATGGCGTCTTTAATAGTCACTGACAACCAGGGAGCTGGATTATGCTTAATTTTAACTCTTTTAAGCGGGGCATGTCTATCATACAATTCCAAAAGTAGCAAGTTAAAGTTTTCGACTTTGCCATCGATGTCGTCGCATAATACCACTGGCGACCAATCTATGGTTTCAGCGTCAAGCTGTAGGGATTCAATATTGATGTTATTAAAGCTCCGGAGTAGTAAGGACGGTGGTTTCTGTTTGGGGAGACGTACACAAAAAGATAAATAAATTAAATCATGGTAAGAGAAAGGTGCATTGAGTTGCCCGTGGTTCACTATATAATGTGGGGATGATACTAACATGAGGTCTATAAGAGAGGGAACACAACCAGGGAAATGATGGGTGGGAGATAAAGGTAACGTGGATAGATTATAGGAAGAGAGGATGGATTGTAATCTGCGAGATCGTGAGTTGTTTTTAATCATGCAAGTGTTAAAATCACCTAATACAAGAACGTGATCATAGGTGGAACAAAAATTATGGAAATAGTTATCAAGAGTCTCGAAATAATTGATGTACATATTGGGACTGTAAAAAACTGTAAGTAAAATCTTAACATGATGAACAATTATTTCGATCCCAAGATACTCTGCAGATTCTGAATAAGGAGAAGGAGAGGAGCTTGCTATTGTATAAGGTATGTCGGCGCGGAGATAGATGGCCACTCCACCACCGCCTTTTCCGGTACGATCATTGCGAATAAGTTTGAATCCAGGAAGAGAATACTGTGTAGAAGGAAGGGATGGCTTGAGAAACGTCTCTGATATAAGTATGGCATCGGCATTGCTAGTAGAAAAGGTAGCCACAAGGTCAGAGTAGTGACTAGGTACGCTTTGTGCATTAATGTGGACAATTTTTAATTTATGTGGATGGTTTGAGAAGGAGGAAGATATTTGTTCATGCAGAGTTGGTGATAGGGAAGAAGAACTATCTGCACTTGCGAAACTGCAAGAAGAAGTCGAGCAAGAGAAGAAACTGTCATCAATTTCATCAATAGAGTCCATGAAAACAATTTAATATAATTTAATAAATAAACAATACAATAATATATATATATATATATATATATATATATATATATCAGTAATATAATATACGTACAAAATTAACTGGGCTATAAATACATCCACAACTCACCACTCACAGGTTGCTGAAAATGATACCACTATAGGTGCTATAAATGTTGGCACGTATACAAATTATGCATGAACGTGACGTTTCCTCAGTGAATTGAGCAATCTGTCAAAATTTAAGAACTGTTGCAAACGTCACACAACAGGCAACAGAACAATGTAAACAAAGAAAAATAACCTAAAAACAGAATTGAGTTATACATACATGCAAAACTTGTAAAAGATGTACAGACAATTTAAAAATACCGACGTAAAAATCTCAAAAGATTTATAAGTATAAGTCGGCCAAGTTAAGAAGTTTGGTTAAGTTATGAATACATAATTTTTGAGAAATATTGAAAAGTATAAAATGGAGACATACTTATTGACGGCGGCGCGTCTTCCTTGGCGATTTTTCTGTAATTTTAGGAGCTGAAGCTTGGGCAGCAGGTTCAGGAACACCAACAGCCGGAAACTGTGTAATAATTTCGTCAAGTGCGCACTGCGTTTCGATCTTTTGCCACGACTTGTCTGGTAGATTGATAATAATTCTCCCTTCAGCTGTCCAGCAGTTCTTTATTCCAAAATGTTGACGCGCCGAGACAAAAAGTCGCTGCCTTGTCTTCGTCAAGAACTCTGAGATTACTATCCCAGTGCCCTTCAAACTGGTTTTGGCATCCCAAACCAGATGTCGAGACTCCATGTCTTGAAATCGCACTAGAATTGGCCTCATTTTATCCTGAGAAAAGCGTCCCAGACGATGACATACTTCAATATTTTTATTTTATTTTTTTTATTTTATTTTATTCGGAAAACAAACAGTGTTCCATAACTAAAAATAACAAACTAAATACATTTCTATGCACAAATTAAAAGTTTTCGCATATAAATATCAATAATTACGATTATTAAGTTGAAAAAGCTTACATGTTTTTATAGCATACAACAAAAACAACCTTCAAGAAACAAATAACATAACATTCAGAACCGCTTCAATGACAATAAAACATTATAGTTGATTACTGTAAAAACAAACCTCTAAGAAACAAACAATATTGACACACAAAATATACATACAAAACCAAACAGACAAGGACAGGATCAGCTAAATATAAACAATATTTGTGTTTAAACAGATTTTGCAGATATAATGAAAGTTGTCTGAATACAATTAGGTAATAGAATCAAACCAAGTCTTAGAGATAGCTTTTCTAACTTGGGCTGTGGAAGAATTGAAAAGGTCGAATTGTGGTAAGTTAAGTTTGTTGATTTGATTAGGGGACCTGATAAAAAATGAATTTTGCCTGTAATTGGTAGAGCTGTTGGTAAAGTGTAGGGGAACATGCAGCCTGCAGGACCTAGTTTGCACTTTAAGCCTTATATTAGCTAGAAGATGCGGGGAATCCACAGAATTTTGTGCTATCTTCATAAGCGTTATTATATCTGTAACTTTACGTCTTTCATGCAAGGGCATCAAGTGGTGTCGCTTACACCGTTGTACGTACTCTGTATCAAATACTTTGCACTTAAATTGCAGATACCTCACAAACTTGCGTTGTATGGATTCAAGCCTATCCTTGTAAACTTCATATATTGGATTCCATATTTGAGAACAATACTCGAGTGTACTACGCACGTATGAGCAATAAAGAATTTTAATAGCTTTTATACTGGTGAATTGTGAACTAGCTCGGATGACAAATCCTAACGCCTTGTTGGCTCGACTAGATATGTTATCGATGTGTCTTTCATAGGTTAACTTCGAGTCAAGTATGATGCCTAAATCGCGTATTTCGTTTGCTCTTCTTAGATCTGTTCCTTTAACGTTGTATGCAAACTGAGTTGGTTTACTTTTACGAGTAAAAGTAACCGTATAGCATTTTGCAACATTTATGTCTAACATGTTTTTGTTACAGTAATTTTCAAATGCAAGTAAGTCGCGCTGCAGCAAAATACAATCATTAACGTTACGAATTTTAGAAAATATTTTCATATCGTCTGCGTATAGTAAAAATTTAGAGTGTTGAAAACACTGATTAATGTCATTGATGAAAATATTGAAAAGTAATGGCCCTAATAATGAGCCTTGGGGTACTCCTGAGGGCACTACGTTAAATGCAGACGAAAATCCATTTAGAGCCACGGCCTGGGATCTGTTTTCTATGTACGATTTAAACCATCGGAAAAGGTTTCCGTGGATCCCGGCATTATATAGTTTTTCTAAAAGCAGAGTGTGATCTATCCGATCAAAGCATTTTGAATAGTCTGTAAATATAGTATCGACTTGACCACCTGAATCCATGCTGAAAGTTGTATAGTCTATAAAAGTTAATAAGTTGGTCATTGTAGAACGATGTTTTAGGAAACCATGCTGTTCAGGAATGAAAAAGTCTGATAGGGTGCTATATACCTGAGTATAGACTACACGTTCAAGTATTTTTGCAAAACAGCATAATTTCGAAATAGGTCTATAATTTTGTACATCGCTCTTATTTCCTCCCTTGTGAATTGGGGTAATGTAAGCGGATTTCCAAATTTCTGGAAATAAGCCTTCACTTATAGATCGTTGATATAGTATCGATAACGGTTTTGTCAAAGTATTAGCACACTTAATAATAAACAACGGTGATATATTATCCGGTCCTGCTCCTTTATAAGGATCTAGCGATTTTAGCTGTTTGTTTATTACATCGTGTATTATTTCTATATTGCCTATAGTGTTAGAATAATAGGAGTGGGAACTGTGGCTATGAGTTTGTGATCGAGCGGAGTTATTAAACGAAAGAAAATTTGATTGAAAGTACGCAGCAAAAAGACGACAAGCATCCTGTCCCGTGTTCACAACTTCACCTTGATACTCCAGGTTAGAGGGAAGAGTATTATTACCGTTTTTGTTTTGCTTTACAAATGACCAAAACATTTTAGGATTTTTTACAATTGCATCTTCACAATTTTTAACGTAAGCTGTGTAACATTCCGATTCTACTACTTTAGCTCTGTGACGTAAAAGAGAAAAGGTACGATAATCCGTGGTATTGCCGTAGTTATGAAATTTACGGAGAAATTTGAATTTTTCTTTTAAAATCTTCTTTAAGGAAGAATTGTACCACGGTGGATACTTAGCAAAGGTTAAAAGTTTCCGGGGTATATATTTTTCGATCACTTCATTTAGTTTTTCATAGAAAAAACGGACAGCTTGTTCCAGTGGAATATTGTGTAAGCATTCTTCCCACTTTATCTGATTTAAGAAATGTGTTATTTTATCATAATCCCCTGATTCATAGTAATATTTGTACCGTTTATTGACCTCTAATGTTTTGTAGTTCTCAATATTTAGCATAATAGAAAGAGCTTTATGATGAAAATCTTCAGGTACTAATGGGTCGTCAGATGCTGATACTTGTAGGGCAGTGTTGCCAAGAATTAAATCTAATATTTTGTTATTGATATTGTGGCAAAAATTAAATTGATTAAAATTACATTCTGATAAAGCATCAAATAGGCAAATTTGTGTTTCACCTGTTACTCCTGAGTAATTTAGGTGAGTGCTACCAGCTGATGCCCATTGAATGTTGCTTAAATTAAAATCCCCCATAATTACGAAAAGGTCACTAGGACATGAATTAACTATAGATGAAAGGTTATTTGTAAAATTAATTAGTTGATTGTTATAGGAGTTACCAAGGTTTTCCTTGCAGAGGTAAATAGTACAAAAGTGCACTTTAGTCGAGACAGATTTTACGCGGCTTTTGAGAGTGACTGTTACCCATATGTCCTCAGCGGATGATGACCATTCCGGACGATAAATCGACGACAGCTCCTGACGCACTGCCAGGAGCACACCACCGCCAAACTTCACATGCGTAGTTTGATAATCTCTGTCTCTTCTCCAAACCACGTACCTATCATCAAAAAGCTCGCCATCATTGATACCATCAAGAAGCCATGTTTCCGTTAACGATACCACATCAAACGACTGTAGCAATAGATTTCTTTTAAATAAGTGAGTTTTCGTGCGTAGCCCTCGAGTATTTTGGTAATATATATTGAGTCTATCGTTGGAAGCCATTGGAAATTTTTAATCTATAACTAAAGTAGAAGTAATATAAATTTAAATTGAATAGGCAAGCTCCACACAAGGCAGAGATTGCAATGCTGAAGGGGTTTTTCAATAAATAACAAAGTATCGATGAATTAGTAAAAGGTTTGTAAAAAGTGCGTCCCTGAATGTCTGGTTTCGTGAAAAAAAATGCATTTGAGTAGAAAGTTACACTATTTTGACAAGATCGTTCTCGTCCCGTATAAAAAACACAGGTGATGTATCTGATTTTCTAGCCATTATTTTACAATACTTCACCCAGATGTATTTGTAGTTTTTTTCTTTCGCCAGCGACTTGGCCTTTCCAAGAAGAATTTTATTTCGCTGAGTCAGATGGTCGTTTATATATATATTTCCATCTCCAGTAAAACCCAGGTTCGGTAGTGACAATTTTTTACTTTTGCGCGACCGTGCCACGAGCTCCTCTTTGGTGTACCGGTTGTTAAAAGCTATCAGTATAGATTTTTCTCCTCTGGGGATACGGGTAGGTAGCCGAGCGATGTAATTTATATCTTCTTTTTTGATTGTTAAGTCACATAAGTTTCCTATCTGCTGAGCAATATCGTACAAATTCTCGTTATTTTTGAGTGGAATACCTTTTATTTCGATATTGTTTGCTCTGGCCCATTGATCTTTATCATCCATTTCTGTTTTGAGTTTCACAATTTCGGCCTTTAGAGCAGGAACTTCTTATGGTTAGTATGTGTCTTGTTCAATTTCATCTGATCACAAATAACATGCTGTATTACTTCATGTACCTTTTCCTTTTGCTTTTCAGAGACTCCATGGAACAACAAAACTTTTCTGCGTGAAGCAGTCTCCAGCCGGTCTTGTGATAAACTGAGAGACTCAAGTTCCAACTTTAACTGCTTGAACATTTGCCACATCAGGTTCTTAAAGGACAAGAAGTCTTTGGATAATGTTGCAAGATCCACATGTGCTGTGGGATTAGCAGCAACTTTCTCCAGCTTGCTTTCATACTCAGTGAATCGTGCCTCGAACATTTTAGCAAGTGCTTCCATTGTTGTGTAAATAATTTGTTGTTGTACTTACTAGTTACTGGGAAGTTTAGTGAGAAAACTTTGTGTTAAGTGAGTGCAGGTGAGTGTGGCTGCAAGTCACCACATTTATTTGTTCAAAATTACTATAAAAACTATTTTAAAATAAATAAAACTTGGGAGCACACTAAAAATGCGTGTTTATTTCACGACTACCCGCGAATTATCAATGTTGCAATTTTTTATTTTTTATTAATATTATATTAATTTATATTTTTTACTTAATTTTTATTTTTTTATATAAATTCGTTAAATAAGTAAATATAATGTCTAGCCCCGCAAATCCCGCGTCCGGTGTATTAAACCTAGGGCTTATCCCTAATTTCCTTTAACGTTCGTAGCCTTAGCACCAATCTTCCTGAGCTCAAACTGTTCCTTCAGAACAACGAACCAGACTTATTGCTTCTTCAAGAGACGTGGCTCACTCCTAACCGCTCCAGGGGATTCGCGATTCCCAAGTACGCGTTTACTCGTATTGATAGGCCCAACTTCGACGGTTTCGGCGGCACTGCCAAGAAATATCCCACGCCCGCCTATAGAACAGCTGCGAATCAGCTACAACGCAAAGTTAGGTCTTGCCTCGCGGAACTCCGAGATGCTCAGATGAACGATCTCATGGCGAATATCTCCCCGTCCCACCAAGCGTATTATAGTATGGCCCGAGCCTTACGCGTAGACGCCGCCTCTCACGTCCCTCCTCTCACTCTCACACGAAGACGAAGAGAAAGCCGAATGCTTCGCTGACAGCGTTGCGTCTCAATGCTCGCCCAGCACGCAACCCGCGAATCCCTCTCACATCAAAGCGGTGGAGGACGAAGTTCTCCGTACAGACTCTCTCCCCATAACCGCCGACCCCGTCACAGTCTCTAAATCTCGCTTCTCATTAGAAGTCAAAAGTCCAAAAAGGCTCCGGGTGCGGATGGTATTTCCAACCACGCACTTAAGCACCTGCCTCAACAGGTGCTTACCTTGTTAGCTATCATTTTCAATGCCTGCTTCGACCTTAGCTACTTTCCAAAAACTTAGAAAGAAGCGACAGTCATAGGCATTCCCAAGCCGGGTAAACCTCTGAATATCCCGGCTAACCACAGACCCATCAGCCTCCTCAAGGCAATGTCTAAACTTCTCGAGAGAGTCATACTCTCTCGAATGCGGAACCATCTGTTTCCAACGGATGGCGATCCTCTCATAATTCCCCATCAGTTCAGCTTTCGCGCTAAGCACTCCTGCCCTCAGCAAGTCCATCGAATCGTCGAGTACATACTCGAAAGTTTCTACCCGCTGCGTTTTAAAATGATCGCAGTTCTCTTTGACGTAGCCAAGGCTTTCGACAAAGTCTGGCATAGCGGTCTCGTTTATAAACTCTACAAAATAGGCTTACCGGTTCGCCTAGTCAGATTAATCACGTCGTTTCTAAAAGACGTTTCGATTCAAACATGAAGGCACGCTCTCCGCGCTCCTCCCATAAAGGCTGGAGTCCCGCAAGGCTCAGTCCTCGCCCCTCTGCTGTACACTGTGTACACTAACGACATCCCCATCCCGCCGAAAGGCGTCGAACTCGCCCTCTTTGCAGACGACACCGCCCTTTACACTAAAGGTCACTCGGTCCCGTATAACATCACCAGACTCCAAAAGGCCGTAAACGCCCTCAGTGTTTGGTTTCAAAAATGGCGTATCGATGTCAACCCAGAAAAGAGTTCTGCTATTCATTCCGACTACAAACTCTGTAATCGCTACAACGATCCCAACATTCGAACGTTAGGTATTCCCATCCCCTGGAAGCGCAGTATTGAATACTTAGGCGTCACCTTAGATCAGACGCTTTCTTTCAAGCCACACGTCGATAGAGTAACGAAACTCGCGCGTTTTTACTTAAGCCGCCTATATAGTATGATAGGAAGAAAAAGTAAAATGTCTTTCAGAAATAAACGTACGCTTTATAAGGTCTGCGTTAGACCCGTCATGTCATATGCTTCGCCAGTCTTTGCCCACGCCCATCCCTCCGTCCTGTATAAACTGCAGGTGGTTCAAAATCTTTTCTGCCGCAGGGCCACAAACGCACCTTGGTACGTGCGTAACGTGGACCTGCACAGAGAGCTTGAACTACCTGCAGTGCAACAGCACCTCAAAACTCTCTCAGAATCGTTCTTCAAACGCGCTGAAACCCATCCCAATCATCTTGTTCGAGATTCAGTCTCATATACTGCTCCTGTCTTAGATTCGAAATTCAAAGTCGCTAGACCGAGAAACGCGCACACTGGCGAACCCACGCAATTAACTTTAGATCTCGAAGCCCTTCAGGCCGCAAATTCTAATTCTAACGTAAATTCTAATTCTAACGTAAATCCGAATTAATGCAATTTTATTTTTCAATTTTTTAAATGTTTTTAATTATTTACTTTTCATTTTGAGCACCTTCAGTGCCATGTAAATACCAGCGAGTGACCCCTTAAGGGCCCCGCTAGCGCGGCCTCTTTCTCCAATTGGCCGTCGCTCAGATGAAGGCTGAGTGGCAAAAATGCACGAGCCAACAGGGGGTTTTTTAGTGGGTAGAGGTTCTGGTAGGCGACGGGACGAGTCCCACATAACTCTGGATCGCGCGCGCCAGAGTATGCGTCAGAGCATTTTTTATCCTCCTGCCCTTCCCGTGGAGGGGAACAAAAAAAAATGATAGTTGAAGCTCAGAGGAGATTGTTGATGACATGGGTATGTACGAGGGAAGTGTTAAGTAGAACATATTCTTAAATTATACACAATTCTAGCGTAGGAGGGATATTGAATAATTTTTTTTAAATTTTGAATGTGTATTTGAAAAATTATACTAATCAAAATATATATATGTTAGAAAGACGAAGTAAAATGTTTCAGAATGACTTCTAATTCTTACAAAAATATGATTTGGTATTATTGTGACTTTTATGTCATTATTAGCAAGATACTGTAGCTTCTTATTCTTTGTGGAGTTTTAATAATGCCATGTATGACTGTACATTCTTTTATACAATTTTTTAAAGTTTCGTATCTCAATTGTTCTCATCGCAATAACAATCTAAATTTATAAATATTTTTGTAAACATTTTCATAAAACAATATCCATTTGAAACCATCGCCTCGTTTGTAAATAGTACAAAAAATATCTCGAATCATAACTCGTTCGTTTATCTGTCGTAGACCGACCACAAAACCACAAAAAAGCCATCCACTAGCCCTTGAACTAAAATCAGCTGGCCAACCCCGGCGTCTCAGTCTACTGAAACAGAAAGATGGTAATCTCTTTAAATTGATGATCGATTTAATTCACTAACAATCGATACGTGTCTAAGGAGACCTCCCACGTGGCACATCTAAGATATTCCAACAGCTCCGTACCGTCCCACTAGTTATACCAAAATGGGCATTTAGAATAATTGCCCTCCATTCGCCCGTGAATGTCTTGAATACAATTAACCACATTAAACTTCCCGTTTAGAGTAATGCTCGTTATTTGAAGAAAATCATTTTTTGTTAACATTTTTAGTCCTTATCTAATAATTTAAACAGGAATGTGTCTAATTTGTTTACATTGTCGCCCTTGCGGGTTGGGTTTAAAAAAATAATACAAAAGACACATAATCCTCTAAGTGGCTCCCAGTGCACATTCCCAAATTTCTTTTGAATGTGTATAATGGGTCGCTTGTTCCCGGGTATTGGTCTCACATTCGGGACCATGATAATTAATTTATTGCTACCGGGAGCCGCAGGGGTCGCGCTGTGAGCCGTTGTTCACTCCGGTACCACTTCAAAATACACTGTTGTTGTTTACTAGAAATGCACGGAGTCAAGGGTTATTCTGCGGTCGCATTGTACACAGTTTAAAGTAAAATAAATTACACTCCCTGCACTGTAAGCAGGAGCTGTGCTCCAGGTGGTCGGAACTATTTTTAGATTTTGCACAAATAAGAACGTAAGTTACTTTTATGGTTTGCAGTTGCATATTGCTTTCTATGAATATAAGGGGCCATAAATCACGAATGTTTACTACTCTTAAACTAACATATTGTTGAGCTGAGGTTTTTATGAATGTGAAGTCATAGACTCAATTAAAGTTCCTTTCTATTTCTAGCTGAAAGCGTCAAGATTCAACAGAATCAAATTTAAAATATGTCAAACGACAAAGTCTTTGTTGTTATTTTTAAAAACAAAGTGTTTCCTCGACACTTTCGTAAAACACCACGTTATTGTAATAACAACAGTGAGTATAAAATTTTATGAGCTATATTGAATTTGAAAAAGCGTATAGATAAAAATAATATTCTCGTTACAAAAGCTTGTTCATTTTCGCAAGGAAGCAGACAGCACGTCGCGTCGACATCGAGGCGGTAGCGGCGGCTCGGAAGCCCACGGAGCGTGGCGGTTCTCCGTGTTCGCCGGATATTCGGCTAATGTAATACTATCCACAATTCCCGCCACGTAATATAACCTAACTGCTTTCTCCAAAACTTTTTTGGTTGTCTTCAGTACATTTGCTAAACTGGATTACGATGTAAATAAAGTTGAGTAGATTGAGCGTTTCATTAACTTTAAGCTTGATTTAATTTCTTTTGACTGTTACCGAATTAAACACATATTAAAAAATGTTTAAATAATAAAAAATACCGAACATTTTAAAGGATTTCACAATTGTATTTGTTCTTGTCAAATAGGTACGTTCCCTAAATACTTACTCCGACAACATTGCTTTTTGTTATCAATATTAATGGCTGGACTGTTCGTGAATGCACCGAATACATTACAGTCGTTCCCAAGCTTCGGTTTATAGAAGACCTGAATTTATTTTATGACATGGTGTTTGACTTTATCACGATGAGTAGAGTCGATGCTTTAGAGGAGACTAATATGCATATTACAGCTTGCATATAGTCTGAATAGATTAATCTCCGTGCTCTAATTACAGCTCGCTCGTTAGTCCTACCTGTGAATGAGTGCGGGTACATGGGCCTACTTCCGGTCGGCAAATGCTTCAGGAAGTGGCACTTTTGCGCAATATCCGCTCGTGAGTTCCAATTACAAATTCGAACCGGGAACATGAATGTATGCGTTTGTTAATGTGTTTAACGGTCACATGAAACTTGATACCGATTTGTTTCGTTGGACCAGCTGTTACCTACACTGTTAACATTTTAGTTTTAAAGTCGATATCAGATTATTTATTACGCTTCATTTTAAAAAGGTTAGTTCGATGTTGATTAAAGTAATGCGGTCTCGATTTCAATATTTGAAGCTAATACAAAAATACCAAAATTAAAATCACTAACAGACATATGCGTTGCTGTCATCGGCTTAGTATGAGTAATCTCGTTCACAACCATGTGCGCCTGCGCTGCGCCAGCGCAGGCACTCAGTCCCCACAGGAATGCGCAATATATCATGTACAATACACAACTAAAGTTTACATTTCGCTTTTAACAACATATAATTGTGTTCCACAGCTTGGGAACACCGTACTCCGATTATGATCGACCTTACCACGGTGACGATCAGAGTAGTTCATAAGATTTTATTTGCGATAACTCTGTGAGGCAAATGGGGTCTTTGTTAAACGTTATTACAGATTATGTACAGACGTCAACAGCTGGTTGGTCATCTGCAGTCAGACAGCTCTCTTTCGTGGTGATCTATTTGAATCGTACCTACTCTATATTTGGGAAATCGTATCAGTTTGAAATAAGTTTGTCGTAAACTTTTAGGTGTTTTCTGAAGGTAAAAAGTGAAGCGAGTGTACCAATAATCCAGGTCCATTGTTTCTTACATGGCCTAGTATGACATGAACACAGAAAATCTATCAAATTATTTCAAAAGATAATAAGAACATTGCTTTGTAAGTAGAGTAAACGAAACCACCCTAATACGAGTAAATTAACAAACACCATGTGACCGTTTAAATAAAATCCCAATAAGAACGAAGGCATGTATCAAGAAAGAAACAATATTACATTTACATAAAACGCGCGCTTATCTCTTTCGCTGCAGCCTCTAGGTAAACAAGCGTCTAGAGACTGAACCGTTTACTCGCAAATATTGTTTAATTGTTCATGCAACTACCAGCAACATGGCGGCTGCAACTATTTATCTTGAACACGTACTTTATCTCAATGACCGAGGCTACACGGCGCTGGCAGCCGCTGCCTCTTCAACTCAGTTTCATCTATATCTGCGCAGTATGTTTGCTGCGGAGAATATTGTTGAACTTATTTGAGGGTCTCGTTTTGTAGCTTATTAGATTAGTATCAATAGAGTTTTGACAAAAAAATTTTTTATTACATATTTAAATGGTTTATCAAAAGTTAAGCAATATTGCAGAAATAACAGTATGTTTACAATCAATGGTTTCAATCAAATCAAATCAAAGGGTTCCAAGCTGTGACGTCACAGCGTGTTAATCATACTAAAAATTGTATGGGCGTTTGGATAAAATATATAATAGCTACGTAGATAATGCGTTTACATGCTTACTGTCATAATAAAAAGTGTTATATTTAATGTCAGTAAACTTATAATATGTATAAATTTAACATCTTTTTATACTAAGTAGGTATGTAGCTTCTGTTTTAAGCTTCGATATTGTATTATAAACTTTATTTTTAAAATATTTTTTGGGTCAAAATAACTTATGTTTTCTTATTAATTTATTATTATTTATTATTGTATGTTGTCAAATACCCAATTACAATACAGTTGTAGGATTTGCAAGGAACTACACCTAACTCCAGGCGACGAAACTCTTCAAGGGTCAAGGAAATTTTTGATAAAATGCCTCGTAAATATTTATTTCTATTAATTTATTTTAGTGATCGTAACGAACGGACCTCCACATAAAGTTAGATATACATTTACTCGTGAGTAGGCTTAAACCCAGGAAGTAAACAATTCTTCAACGATAAGCCCACAAAGCCAACGGACACCTATTTATTTATCGGTCCCAGAGTGAGCCTGATCCACGTTTCTACAACAAATGTATCAAAGAGATCAATAGCTCATTGATGTCCCGCTGTAATTGTGTCAAACTACAATAACTGATACGGATGGCTTAATTAAAAGCCAAAGGCGCCGCCCTTCAAAGCCTCATTGTACGAGCGACTGATCCGAATTATCTTGTAATTACGACATGCTACATAGATAACATAACTGAATACATAAATACAAAGAACGCTTATTTCGTCGCGGGAAGCATGGACAAATACAAAACATGTACGGTAATAGCCGGTACCCGGAAAATAAGACGCAGATGTTGTTGAAGGTTTCTTTCGTGGAGCGTTTTAACCTATTTATTTAATCAAGCTAAGTACTCGTCCAACACGGACACATCTCCACTTTAAGTACATATAAAAGTAGCTCAGGTTAAATATTTGTGAAATTAAGTGACAATGAACTTGAGTGTTTGCTTGCGGGGGCGTCGCGGACCGTGGGCGCAGCTTGCGCAAGCGCCGGGAGCTGGCGATGCGACACCGAGCACCGCATTAGCATTCTACCGTTACCTCTGCTGTGCCATCAAGGCGCCCACTGCGCTGCAAACCATACAAACGCCACAACTGTTGTGCCAGCGTGGATCACTTTAGTTTTGGTGTTTGTTACACTGGTTCATATGAACAAGGGATTGCTACAGGAACAGGAAACTGTTATTACTCTTATGACTATTTCAAATAGTTATTTCACCTGAAATATTATAATTTTGTGTTAAAACTAAGTAACAACAAAAAAAACCAGTCAAGTCTTAAAATTCATCAGTATCAACACTTGATGTCAAGTTCATCACTAAATATCTAAATAAATATCATTTAAAAAATGTCCAATACCAGTTTAATCATTCCCTTCGTTATCTGGTGACACACTGTAAAATGAAAACACGTTTGTTTTGAAAAAGTCAGGAAGGACAAACAGAGAACCTTGAATTTTTTTAAAAACCTACTTATGTCCTGCTTATATTAATATAATGCATTCTCCTATATAAATATTAAGAAGAACAACAACAACATTTAAAAAAACAAATAATGTCCCTCGCCCTTGTCATCGCACGTATTACTTAGAAAAATGTTTTAATATTCGACGATCACGCGGCGCAATTTTCCCATGTAGCGATTACCTTATTATTATATAGAATGACTGCGATGTTGTGCAGTATTACAGCGACGCATGCAGCGCGCATGCCGATGCAGCAGATTAGATCGCTTGCTGCGCTTGCGCCGCCGCGCTGTCACTCCCGCTCATTTACTTACACAGCATTGTCCACCCGATGGAGGCTACTAGTGCGACAGACACGGGACGCTATCATCATACAGAACACTCCGTTTTTATACAGATACAATTAATATGCTGTTATGTTGACATGCTTTACAACCTATCATTATCAAGAAGATATGACGGAGAAATATTTCTAGAAACAGTATTCTGCAAACAGCTGTTAATACTTTTCAAAAGACGATTATATAACCTACAGTACGTAATTTGAAAAACAAAATTCGGTGTTAGATTAAATTCAAAACAAGCTGGAGACGCTCACAAAGAGTTGTTTGTTATTCGAAGTTACTTTACATAAATTCGTAAAACCATCAACCAGACCTTGTACAAAATCAATAATACCATGAGAAAACAAATTCGGTGTTAGATTAAATTCAAAACAAGTGTTAGATTAAATTCAAAACAAGCTGGAGACGCTCACAAAGAGTTGTTTGTTATTCGAAGTTACTTTACATAAATTCGTAAAACCATCAACCAGACCTTGTACAAAATCAATAATACCATGAGAAAACATTTGCATGGCTGAAAAGGTAGCTTAAATGAATCCAATTCACATTATAAAAAGCATCGTCAGTTATCGAAAATAAGTGTAGGTAACAACACTTATGCGTTTGCCAGCTAATTCTTCAATTGCCCTCTATGCATGAAAAATAACATAGACCTATGTAGGTAATAAAAAAAATATGGATTAGTACCTAGTAGGTAAAGGTAAACCAACC
This sequence comes from Marasmarcha lunaedactyla, assembly GCA_923062675.1. Classification (NCBI taxonomy): domain Eukaryota; kingdom Metazoa; phylum Arthropoda; class Insecta; order Lepidoptera; family Pterophoridae; genus Marasmarcha; species Marasmarcha lunaedactyla. Next base: position 18,797,485 of record OV281346.1, on the reverse strand, counting down.
CGCATCACATATTAATTACATGGCCAAACGATTGTAACCTCCAGGTCGTACCTACACGCTTCCCAAAATACCCAACATTGTTTCCAAGTGACAATAACTTAGTTTGAGCTGCGTCGTAGTCGGTTACCTGAGTGCTCGTATGAAATACCCGATACACTGACTTTAGTCCACATATGCAGACAAGGAGAAACCACAGCCCCTTTCACGTAACCAGAACTCGCCGCAAACACGCCTAAACTCTTGTCGCCTAACTTTAATATGTCCATAAAAGAGCACTGTTCAGCTACAATATTACACATAATAAAATATGAAAAGCGCTTAAAATCATTAAAGCTAGACGTTGAAATAATTTTATGGCTAATTAGATAATTTCCTGTTCGCATGTCTATCAGTCTAGAATTACATATCTGGTTAAAGGCATGTTCTTGTCTTAAAGAACATTTGCTTTCATTAATCATGTGCGGGTATTTTGTGATGAAACATGATCTTCGAAAAGAAAAAACGTAGTTTCCCTCAATCCATGTTGAAGTGCAGCTGTAGAAAAACCGCGCGGTCGGCAGTTGAACGAGCGCTGTGATCCAGCCGCGCGCTGCGGCAGCGGCAATTACTCCTCATTGAGCTCATTACCAGCGCTATGCCCGTGGGAATCAGCATCCTTACTAGGAACCTACCTAGCCGTTAAGTAATGCTTATGAGAGCAAATCGAAAACAACAGTAATTGAAGGAACTTTCGTTACGTCGTTACAGAAACAATTATGACTTTGTAGGTATTTATTCCTACGTAGGTAACGTTAGTAACGTGGATAGGGTTCGTAAAAATGTTTTCTTCGTGTATGCTTTCAATTAATGAATATATTATATTATTTTCTTACTCATTTTTTATTTTAATTAAACCTCGTACTGAAAATCGTACTGAAGTTTTATAAAAAAAATAATATTATGAACCTAAAATACCTTTTCATAAATTAGCTTTGACTATGCATACACATGCATGGTCCTGAATAAAAAAAAACACATTTTTCTTTTCATACTGCAAAACTCATTAATAGTCTAGTATAATACTCATTAGGTCTTATAGCGAATATACTTAAAATAATTCGTTTTAATATTTACTAAGTATATTTAAATGAACATGCCGTTTACATCCTCAAAACAAGCTGAAACAATAAACAGATTGTCTAGAGTTTTCCGGTATAATTTTCCATTTAGAACGAATTGTTATTGTCGTAATTTATTATCAAACTAAGTTCGGGGTAACGCGAACGAGCCGCAAATAGTACGCACGTTTCCAAAGGATCCTGATTCCGAGTGAATCCGTATTGGAATCCGAATCATCCAAACTCGATGGCGCGCTGCCAACTTTTTTAAATTGGAGCAGTGGGTCAAGCGAGCCAAACAAAAGTTTAAAAATCTAACCCGTCCTCTGGAAGAGTGCCTTAGAAACACAGAAGTAACCATACATGTTATTGCAGTGAAGCTTTAAGTTAGGTTATGTAAGAACCAGAGCAAAAACATTTTATATCTACGTGTTTATGATTTTGATGTTGAAAATTGAAAATAAAAAATGTAAAATGGTGGATATTACAAAACATGCCTCATCATGTTAAATAATATATTCACTGAGCTAAAAGCTTTTACTATTTACATATCAATACAAACTTATTTACCTACCTATAGTAACGTCAATTTAATACGCATCAGAAAAATAAGATATCACAAAACTCAAGTAGAAATGTAAATAATTTAAATGGTGTATTTGAAAAGTCCACCAGCAAACAGTTCAGTTCAGTTCAAGCCGAATGAGTATGAATGAGTAAATATGTCTCGGTAAGTAAAATTCGGTCTTTTATCAGAATAATCTTAAATATGCAAAGAAAAAAACTAAAGGGATTCAATGAATTAGCTGGTTGGTCCAAACTTGTATAATGTTAAAATCCATTCACTAAATTGCACTCTCCAAGGTAGAGAAAAAAGGTCCTAAATTATTACCTTTACAGAACTAGGTAGATTGTCCGTTCGAAATCGAAAGGGATCGTAAACAAAAAAATACCTGCAGCATGACTTGTATGGGTCCGCTGATGCGGCAGGCCGGCGCAGGGGGCTCGTAGCCCCAGAAACAATTCCAAGGCATTTTTTATCATTTCTCGAAAATGTAAAACACATGTGCGCGGTCACGGTTGCTGAATTATCGATAAGTGTGCGCACTACATGATTACGTTTTATTTTCCACGATAAAGTTCGCCGCGTGTACCGCGCGAAGAGGCTCTGCGGAGGCAGCGTGTAGCGCGCCTCAACGTCCACCGCCGACTAACGACGCCGAGTCTACCAGCTGATCCACGCTCCTGGATACCTGCCTGTTATCGACACAACAGATGACATTCACACTAGGTATCTATTGTGTTCTACTACTACTACTTCACCCAAATCCCAAAATATATAAATTAAAGTTTTCAAATACGTTGACTGTACAATCAGCGGCTGCACGATTGTAGAACCCAAACAGACGTTCGCAGGCCGGGTATGGCACAACGTGCACCGGAACTTCCCGTCGATATTAATGAATGCGTATCATTATCAGCAAAAAGGCCTAAAAGCTGCCCATTTCAGGTGCTTCCGTCACGCGCCGAACCCTCATAAATAACCATCCTTTGTCACCTTCAAATGAAATTGTAACTTTTATGGATGACTTCGCGCACTTTATTGCTTACAATTATTGTTGTTGAAAACATAGCCGGCGTTCGAACCGACGACGTAAAACATTCGAGTTTATCGACAACAAAACTCAGTTCAAACTTAACAGCATTTTTAATGCACGGTATATGGTCTCTTTATGTTTCGTGCACTATTTTAATGGGTATGACACTTTGGATCCATTAAACTTGAATTCTGTCGGATTACAGCCGGACTACCGCACCACAAAAGTTATCTTTTAACGATTGTCCCGCTATAACTTTCAAACCCGTAGGACAGAGCTAACCCCGAACCCATTTATTGATATAATTTAGTAATGAGTTCGTTGACTATCCATATCTTTATACATTCTCATAAAATACTAGAACTTTTTATAATTTAATGCACTGTATGCAAACGATGCAGCGGCTCTCAAGATAATTACAGTACTGCAGGGCTTTTAGTAAACACTACAAGACGGGAAATAGTTTGTTTGTACAAGTAGGTAGGTGGGTACTAAACTCATTTCAAAGAAATAACCATGTGACGATTTGAATTAAATGTGGTTCAGTGGGTAAAAATCAAGTTCGATTCCTGATAACCTAGGGAATTTACGTTAGTGACTACGAAAAGTAAATACAGCGCATACTTTTTTTTACGATCAGATACTCTAGAAATGTATTTTCAATTATTAGATAGATGTAAAGCAAACCAAATTAATTAATAAATATTACAATAAATAACAAAATTAACAAAGCAAATAAATAAAAACGTAGAATAATAGGTACAGGTATTTCTATTATACTTAATTTAAAAAAGTTCCAAATATGTGGGACATACCTGGTGCAGCTGCAGCGGCTCACTAATTTGCGGCGCCGGGGCCGGACGCTCCCGAGACCACGGACACCCCCACGGCATTCTTGAGCTAACACTACTGTTCCTTAAAGCACAACATCACCAACTATTCGGTCACTTAATAACTCATTAAAATTTACAACATCCAATCACATTAAAAAATCACGTTCGATCAAAAGCGTCATTGTTCTCAGTAGTTGACCGGTAATATTATCGTAAGTGTGACCCCACGGCGCGTGAACTGTCGGCCGCCGCCGGCGGGAAGGACGAAGGATCGGGCAGAGCGTGCGTTCGTTCGGGCGCACGCCTCGTCACTAGGCAGCCCGCTATACAGTTACGCTGTTACGCACCTATCTCCCAACACTCTCACAAAGCGATCCCAAAAATTCCCGATCCGAGTTTAGGGACGTCGCCGCCCCCCGTACCCCGCCGGGATTGTGCGTAAATATGGCGCGTAAATCAAAACAGGATTCAGTTAAGCAGTTACCACGTAGGTTTGCTGCCTTAATAATTTTATTATTTTTTTATAATTGTGTGATTTGGATTATTGTGAGTTTAAAAAAACCCTTTAATTCAAGAATATTTTGTAGGTATTTAAGTATATTTGACGGCATATTTTGTTCAAATTTTTTCAGAAAAATTCATAGTTTTTGACATTAGCCAATTTTTCATAGCTTATTTAAGACATTGTAAAGACTTAAACTTACCTGAAATTAGCAAGAATAAAGCTTCATAATTAAATTAATACTCTTAAACTCATTTCGAAATCGATTAAAATTTACTTACCACTACTTTACTACTACCATAAAAATACCTAGAATTTACTTAGTAAAAATAGGCTCTACATAAACTAAAAACTGATATCTTAACTAAGGTTTTAAAAAGGTTGTAAAAGTGTTGTTTCTTAATGTACAGAAAAAAACGTCTGATGCGCGATTAATATTACTAACAGCTCATGTGTAATATAGCCTCGAGTGTGAACTGGCTGTTTGCATTATAAGATGGCTAAACTAAGTTTCAAAGGTGCTGTTGTGTAGGTATATAGATTTAGTAGGTATATAGATTCCCATCTAGCACAGACCTAATTTGTTCCTGCCAGATTTTTTTTTGTTGTAGGAAATACGTTTGTCATTATATTATGCTGCTTAAATTCTGTGGATTCGCCTAAGTTACTGTGCAAAACAGCCATATAATAAATAAATATATATTAAAATAAAAAAGTATTCAGATTTGCCCGACAGCGTAGTACAGGGGTCGGCACTCGAAGTGTTACCAACTTTCAGTTGCTATAGCAACCAAACTGTTTACAATATGGCGCCCATTTTTCGCAGTCGTAAGTCTATTGTATTGTTTACTAGGTCGGAATGCGTTGGTCCTCTGGACCTAACCATGCCATAATCGGAGCGAAGCGATATTTTCCTTATCAATTGTTTTAGTCTAACGGACTTTTTTGGGTTGATCAAAAATTCAATTTTGGCGCCAATTGTTTGTTTACAAAATTTTTCAATGCTATTTCAATGTAAAAGTTTTTCGGTGATTTTTTCTCAATGGTACAAGATATCGAAAAAATTTTTTCGTACTGACCTTGCTATGGTCACTCTAGACTTGTGTGCAAAATCTGGTTTCAATCGGTCAAACGGTGTGAGAGGAGTTCGCGGTGAACGATTATACATTTTGAGTCCATAAGGAGCTTCGCTCCAATAAACTTACAGAAGCTAATTGTTTTTCGTCGCTGTTAAAAGAGTAATCCAGATGGAATTCAAACGCAACTGTGTCATTGCTTTGTATTTGGCTGGAAAATCGCAACCAGCCATTGTTAATGAGCTACGACATTTACATCTAAACAAAATGTATGTGTATCGGACCATCACGCGTTACAATAATACGGGTAGCATCAAAAAACGCCATGGAGGTGGACATCCTCCAACAGCAACATGATCAGAAATGGTTCGAAAGGTAAAGGCTAGAATTGAACGAAATCCACGACAAAGCGCAGTTAAATTAGCGAAAAGCCTTAATGTATCTGCCCAGAGCATAGGGCGCGTATTAAAAAAATAAACTACAACTGAAGCCGTACAAAATACAAAAAGTGCAAGACTTGGCACTTGCACAAAACGCAGTTCGCGTAGAAAGAGCTAAGGAGTTAAAGCACTCGCACGTTCGTAGCGAGCTTGAAAATTTGGTATTTTCCGATGAAAAAATGTTTACGGTTCAGCAATATGTGAACAAACAAAACGATCGCGTATGGTTAAAGTGTACATCAAACGACAATTTAGACCAACGAATTGCTCTGCGAAAGCAAGCACCAGCATCAGTGATGGTTTGGGCTGTGGTAACTGCTACAGGACGTTCACCTCTCGTTTTCATAGAACAGGGTGCAAAGATAAACTAGCAAATCTACCGCGAAAAGATTTTAAACGATGCTTTGTTACCTTGGACACGTAAGCAATTCGGTAGAAACCATTGGACGTTTCAACAAGACTCGGCACCATCCCACAAAGCCCGTGAAACCCAAATTTTTTTTCAAGAAAAAGTTCCGAGCTCCATTTCTTTGCAACAATGGCCACCATATTCCCCGGACTTTAACCATATGGATTTTTCCATATGGTCAATCCTGGAGGCCAAATAGACTGTGCTGTCACGTACCTAAATAACTTCATTAGTTATTGAATGAATCTTCTTCTTCTTCACTGAGTAATTCCCCTTTACAATTTATTTGATTTCTTTGATGTAGTGTGGTGTATGCCTCAAGCTCACAGGTCACAAATTTTACACCTTACAGTCCGAGTAAAATACCTACTGTTATTAAATTTTATAGTGATAATAAAATTTGATAAGGATTATAATTCGAAAGAAAGGATTTGCTGACATATACAATATACGCTTGCGCCGTTTTAATGTTTTTGTAGAGTATACTGAGATATAGTTTTTGTGCAGTTCTCTACTTCTACCTTCATTTATTTATAACCGTAGCGTTAAACAGCAGATAAGCTACGTGGGTAACAAAAAATAATTATGTCAGAAGCCTGAAGGGGTCCGTATTGGGATGAATAAATTAAATTGGCATATTATAAGGCTGCGTAACGTTTTTGGCATTCTGTTTATTTCATATAACGTTCATACAGAATAAATCATAAGACATACTTTATTTCCCCATTACTTCATTTATAATAATAATATATTAACATAAAATGTTCATGCATAAATGGTTTTACAACAACGATTACTTATCATAACATTCATTGGCATCTCACGCTATGGCATAAAGTTGACAAATCATACATATAGAATACCATAATTTGACAAAAATAAATGGACTGTAAAATTAATAACCTAAAAATGTTTACACTTCTTTGGTTGTTACAGACGATATAGCAAAGTGGTTTAATCAGTATTACGTATGGGTAAATGCAACATCGCCACCTATTTTCACACCTAAAGTTTTAAGTACATTCGAATTAGATGAAGAAAACCCTCTCATCTCATAATAACAACTTCGCAAAATGCCAACCGCTCGCAAAGTGACAACTTCTCAGAATGCCAACTTCTCGAAATGCCAACTTCTCAGAAGGCCAACTTCTCAGAAAGCAAATTTCTCACAATGCCAACTTCGCATAATCCCAACTTCTCACAATGACAACTTCTGAAGGGACAGACATGATGTTTGTTTGAACCAAATTGAACCGAAGTCACTTTTCGTGAAAAGCTGGAAATGGTACCTTAATTTGGTCCTGGCGCTTCGCCGGGTGCTGTCGCACCGCGCTCGCTTCGCTCGCTCGGCTCGCGCGTGTATTAACTACATACAAACCTAACCTAACCCAATGGGGTGCCTCTCATTTCGTAGTTTCCCTCCCTCCACGCCTCTGGGTTTATAAAAACACTCTAGGATGGGACAGAAAAGTTGCGTGGTTCCAATTCGGTTCTGTATTATTGTGTTATATATTTTGATTATAGTGACATGATTATTTACAATTCATCATCATCATCTCTTAAATAATCTTGGTCAAATGTTATTATTTATTATTCACGTGCAAGTCACATTTTGGCATGACCTACATACTGACTAACCTGCTCCACCTCGCTGCACTCGACGTCACACCTAATATCATTTATTGTTACTTTCAAGACTCAACATATGATCTATACTTGATAAATTAGGCACCAAAAGTTTTTTTCTTACTTTACGTTTATGACTTTAGAGGTTATGGATACTTCTATTATGCGTTTTGTATTTTATGAAAATTTATCTTTAGACGTATAACAGTTATGTCCTTTACATTTATGCTGTATACAATTATGATAAAGAAAATTAGAGTAAGTGAAACTTATGGCAATGAAACCATTCTGCGTGTATAATATTCTGCTTATCTCAATTTACTACATTATGATTAAAAAAATTATGCGTCCGAAAGGGCTCCCAGCCTGAAGCTATGAGCACAATTAAAAAAACAGTTTTCCAGAGCCATTTAACTCAAATATTAGGTTGTTTGGTTAATTGCGCATTCATCCCGACTCTACTAATTAACGCAATTTACATACAGTTGGTAAATAACAATGCGAGGTCGTCTGAAGTTAAGCAGCTTACCTACAAACTCGTTATTTTAGGGAATTAGCATTGTGTCCACGGACAATTTGGTAATCGTACCTACCTTACAGTTGGCGTCATTTAACTCTGTAGGCAGTAAGTAACATAACGAAACATAAATGATGGAATAAACATGAGATCTTTACCATAAATTACACGGCTACTTTATATCACAATAATAACAAATTCTGGCAAGTTTAGACAAAAGTTAAAGACATGTTTCAGATATCTAAGAGAAAAAAAATTTTAAATTTTTTTTTAAAACGGACTGTTTCTTTATGGGCCTTTTAAATTTCACCGGACTTTGTAGCTTAGCGCTGACGGCGCTTAGCTTAAACTACTTTTACATACGATACGCCTTAGGGCGCCCGAGAGGGCATGGTCCTCGGGCTTAGGACGTCGTATATTGAAACTATCACTGGTTCAGAAGGGTCATCTACTGCCAAAGAACTAGCAAGAAACTCAGTAGGAACCAGCAAGAAACTCAGTAAGAAAAAAATTTAACCTTTACGCGTGGAGGTATAGAGGTTTAAACGCGATCGAGCGGTCGATCCATTACACGACCACCACGTACGTGAAAAAGTTCAGCTACTAGATATCTCCATTTTCTGTAAATGTTTACAAAAAATAATCAAAAATGTAATAGTATTACGTAGTCGAAACGTAATGCTATTAAAAAATCGTTTACCATCGTAAGCGATAGAAAAAACAACCTAATATTGAAAATATAAATAGAAACTTATACAATATAAACTCACCACAAGCGGCCTCCAAACTATATTTTAGAAGATTTTCACGTAGTAATTTGCAAATACAATGATAACAACAACATATATTTCCAGATTATGTATAGTATAAACATAGTAAAACAATGTTATCTTAATAATTTGATAAATAAAAGATCATCTCTGTATAATAATTATTATCTACTTCTTCTTTTATTTCCAAACCAGCAATATCAATTTTTTCCACAAATAGCATTTTAATCGCGCCATGTTTTCGGGAAGTTTGGCAACAAAGTGCAATTACAATACTAGCAAAAGCCCATAGAAAATTAGCTTCAAAAATTACTATTTGTAGTAAAACTAGCAACATCCAAGTCAGTGTAGTCCAAAAGTAGCAATATCCGAAACAGCCAATCAGAGCGCGCCTCCCAACATAAAATTGATATGGTGATTAGTTGTTGTAAACTCTTCAGGCGATCTGTTTTAGCGTTCTTTGGTGAATTTAAGACGTTTTCAAAAAGAATAAACATAAAAATAGTGAAAATGGATTGTTCCCTCATCTCGTAGAAAGCAGTTCAGCTCGGAAACGTGTTGCACATCCCGAAAATTGGAAGAGAAATGTGGCTAAAGTTCTTACCATTCAAAGCTTTATCATGCAATCTTGATACTTGTCATATCTTGCCAAAACCGCACTGAGTTGAAAAAATATATTACTGTTAGGAATGTGTTTGAACATGATTATTAATTGGCATTTTAAATTCAAGGGTTGCAAAAGATCCAGGTCACCTATCATGTAATATCAATCCATCAGAAATTTTACCATCGAACTGTATTAATGCAGCAAAAGCAAGAGATGTACGCAAATTACTTGCTAACCACTATGGAAGTGATTCGGAATCAATTGAGCGGTTGAGGTTTTTTATTCCGTTAGTGTATGGGGCCCTTACTGACAATATTGACGACGATACTCAAGAAGGCCTCGAAAATACTGATGTTCTATGTGAGCCACAAGAACCAATTAACGATTACTATGTTTGAGACAAATAGCATTAATATAAGTTATGATGATGATTAAAGATTTTAATAATAATAATATATTATTTGACATACATCATTTTTTTTTTCAAACAATTTAAGTCAGGTACACTTAGGTAAGAGTATGAGTAAATACAAATATATAATACACTACAACGGCTACAATGTACCCAATACTTTCAGAAAAGTGCCGTTAATTCTTTGATAAATTTATTTATATTTATTTCCTTAAGGTCAGAAGACTAACATTGAAGCCACCAGTGGTAATTGGCATCCAGGCCCATAGACATTGTTAATTGAAGGTGAAATGGTTAACAACGCGTTGCTGGTTCGAGGCTTACGGTTTTAAGCGTTTTGTTCCTGTAAATTTATCTTAATCGTCCTCCTGTTTATCCGGAACACAACGAACCACGCACGCACGTGGTGATCACAGCAGTAAAATGTATAAAAACAAACACTTAATTGAAAATTAAATAAAAACATAAATAAATTCATGTTTACTCAATGATGACCTGGAGTATCAAGATGGTTCGTACCTATATAGCCCAGATTTAAAATGGCGTCTGTTGTTAAAAACACAGCAATATCCCTTAAAATAAAGTTCAAATGCAGCATTATCCAGAAGACAATTTCATTAACAGCAATATCCAAAGAATTATTTCAGACTATTGATTAACACAATGTGTTAACTTTTACGTTCCACATTCATTGAAACACTGTTTTAGGGAAAATCTATGTGTAATTTCTATAAAAGACTTTTTTTTATTTGCCACGTTGTGACAAATGTGGATATTGCTAGTTTTGCTTTTATATGACTTAATATATACAGGGTGTCCGGTAATGAATGGATAACCTTGAAACGTCTAATAGTACAGTACAACTTATGGCCGTTCTGAAAAAAGTACGAAAAAAAATTGTTGATATTTTATTTTATTCTGTGTTGCAAAAATTAATCTGTTTTATAATTATTGTAAATTAATTTATGTTCTGGCAACACTGTTAAAACAAGTGTATAAAAGTACTTGTAGCCTCCGGATTCTTTCTTGCTTCATTCTACCGTGTGTCAGGCAACGGACGTTCCTTCCTTGTGGCAATAATTAAATTATAATTTAAAGTTTAAATTACAGATTCAGCCATTTTTATTTTTCGCCCCTAACCTTATTTTTCTATAGGTTATGGGCCCAGGTGTGCTGGATTTAGCTTAAAAGTTTTTTTTATTTCTAATGGTTGCATAATAACGTGGCGAATTCTTTATTTTTTTTGAGATTATTCTGTTGAATTTCATTTTACAATGGATACGTCCAAGGTGAAGCGAAATATAACTCCGTTTCACGGTGAAAAATATAGTGTGTGGAAATTCCGAATTCGTGGCCTACTTAGCGAGATGGACGTTATTAATGTTATTGACGAAGTTCCGATCTTTCGTGATAGCGTTTGGGAGAAAAATAATCGGATCGCAAAGAGTCTACAGCACAAGAGATTTCGAAAAGTTTGGACGCATTATACGAGCATAAAAGTCTCGCAACCCAGTTGGCATTACGTAAAAGGCTATTGTTTCTTAAACTTCAAGGAGACCTTCCGTTAGTAAAATTCTTCACCATTTTTGATGAACTCATCTCGGAACTGTTGGCTGCTGGTGCAAAACTGGACGAAACCGATAAGGTATCCCATTTACTATGGACATTACCTTCATCCTACGATGGTGTCATTATTGCCATCGAAACTTTGTCAGAAGATAACCTAACATTGGCTTTCGTAAAAACTAGATTGCTTGATCACGAGGTCAAGTTGCGAAATGAAAGTAATGATAACAGTAGCAAAGTATTACTTGTTAAATCTAATATTAAAACAAACAATACTCAAAAACAGAATTATAATAATTACAAGGCGAAGAAGAAGTCTTTTGTTAAGTGCTATCATTGTGGTCGCAAGGGTCATTTGAAAAATGATTGCTTCTATTTTAAACGTTTAAACCAACATAACCAAAAGGACAATAAAAGAGAAAGAAATGCAGACAGTACAAAAACTGTGCAAACTGTAGAACTCACGCAAGCTGGACCGTCAACGTCTGAAGATTTCTCCGGGTTTGCTTTCTTAACTGCTGACTACATCAAGGGCGATGTGCAGAATAATATCACATTTCTGGTAGACTCCGGGGCATCAGATCATATAATAAACAGGGAAGAACTTTTCTTTAATTTTACTAATTTAACTGTGCCAATAAAAATCTCAGTTGCTAAGCACGGTCAATACATTTCAGCAACCAAAAAGGGAACCCTGCAAGTTACGAGCAACACGGGCAACCCAGGGGTGTTGGAGGACGTGTTGTACTGTCCCGAGGTACCCTACAATCTGCTTTCCGTCTCCAAAATGCAACATGCCGGATTGATTGTCACCTTCGATGAGCGAGGTACAAATATAACTAAGAACGGTAAAGTACTGATGCGAGGTAAGTCAATTAATAATTTAATTGTTATAGATTTTGAAGTGAACATTAATCGGTCTATTTCCCAAGTTTGCAGTAGTGACAAAAGTAATTATGAGTTATGGCATCAACGCTTGGGCCATATTAGCAAACAGAAATTTCAACAATTAAAAGATAATCAAATGTTTGATGATTTTAAGTTGATTGAAATAGTTTCCCCAAGTGAAAACTTGTGTGAAGCTTGCATAAATGGGAAACAGACTCGATTGCCTTTCAATAGTGAAAAAGATAAAACTCATATTAAACGACCATTATATGTTGTGCATACTGATGTGTGTGGCCCAATCACTCCTTCTACTGTGGATAATAAAAATTATTTTTTTTGTTTGTTGACCAATTTACGTATTATTGTGTAGCATATCTTTTGACCTATAAATCAGATGTGTTTTCTGCTTTTAAAGATTACGTTGCAAAGTCTGAAACTAAATTTAACTTAAAATTAGTTAACCTATACTGTGATAACGGTAGGGAATACTTATCTACTGAAATGAAAGATTACTGTATATCTAAAGGTATTTCTTATCATTTTACGGTACCAAGGACTCCTCAACAAAATGGTGTGTCTGAAAGAATGGTAAGAACCATTACTGAAAAAGCTCGTGCTATGATACACGGTGCTGAATTATTTAAATCTTTCTGGGGTGAAGCAGTTTTACCTGCAGTACATTTAATAAATATAACTCCTACTCGGGCTTTGTTGTTACCGAAAACACCATATGAAATGTGGCATGATAAAAAACCACAGCTAAAATATTTGAGGGTTTTTGGATCTACCGTCTATGTCCATAATAAAACCAGTAAAACAAAATTTGATAAAAAGTCTTGGAAAGGATTACTGGTAGGATATTTACCAAATGGCTATAAGAAGTGGGACACAAATTGCGAAAAATATGTAACTGTAAGGGATGTCATAGTGGATGAGACAAATTTTTTGGTTTCTAGACCTGTAATTCGGTCTGAAGGGAATGATTATGAACGTTCTCATAACAAAACTGACAAGTGATGTACTGTCAAAGTCAGTGTCATTGAAGTCTTATCCCTTTGACAGTTCCAAATCAAATAATTGTAATACTGCGTTCCGTTTGCCGATTACAGCGCTCACAGCGCTAAAAGTGCTCAAAACCGTTCCGATTCGTTTGAGCGCGCTAAAAGTGTTATTAGTGCTATTGCAATCGGAACGGTAAATATCGCGCTAACGTTCTGATTGTTCGTCGCATAAGTCTAAAATTACAATATCATTAAGATCTTTAACCCTGAATGAAGCAGGAGCCATTTTTTTATATTATTACAAAAGAAAATTAATAAGCAAGCTTTTAAAATCTTTAATCGACTAATAAAAACATCAACAAAGTAACGTCATGTGTCAGTTTTGACAGGCCGTTCACAGTGACCATGCTCCGTAGCGTTGGCACTGTGAGCGGGAAGATGGCGGCGTTTATGACGTCATTGATGACGTATCGATATCGCTGTGAGCGCGCTCACGGGCAATCGGAACGGGTATATGAGCGCTGTGAGCGCTGTAATCGGCAAACGGAACGCAGCATAAATTTGATAACGAGGCTAGTCCTATGCTGCGTTCCGTTTGCCGATTACAGCGCTCACAGCGCTAAAAGTGCTCAAAACCGTTCCGATTCGTTTGAGCGCGCTAAAAGTGTTATTAGTGATATTGCAATCGGAACGGTAAATAGCGCGCTAACATTCTGATTGTTCGTCGATTAAGTCTAAAGTTATAATTTCATTAAGATCTTTGACCCTGAATGAAGCAGGAGCCATTTTTTAACATTATTACAAAAGAAAATTAATAAACAAGCTTTTAAAAACTTTATTAGACTAATAAAAACATCAACAAAGTAACGTCATGTGTCAGTTTTGACAGGCCGTTCACAGCGACCATGCTCCGTAGCGTTGGCACTGTGAGCGGTAAGATGGCGGCGTTTATGACGTCATTGATGACGTATCGATATCGCTGTAAGCGCGCTCACGGGCAAACGGAACGGGTATATGAGCGCTGTGAGCGCTGTAATCGGCAAACGGAACGCAGCACTAGTAAAATTAGTAGTATAACTTATAATAATGATAAAATGTTAAAGTCATGTAATGGTCAGAATGATAAGTGTAAAGATATGCAAGAATTGGAAAATAATTCTACATTAAGGAGTGAGAGGTTAAATGGTCGTTCTCCTGTTTCCTATAATGAGGTAAATGATAGTGATTTATTTGCTGCGTTCCGTTTGCCGATTACAGCGCTCACAGCGCTAAAAGTGCTCAAAACCGTTCCGATTCGTTTGAGCGCGCTAAAAGTGTTATTAGTGATATTGCAATCGGAACGGTAAATAGCGCGCTAACATTCTGATTGTTCGTCGATTAAGTCCAAAGTTATAATTTCATTAAGATCTTTGACCCTGAATGAAGCAGGAGCCATTTTTGTACATTATTACGAAAGAAATTTAATAAGCAAGCTTTTAAAATCTTTAATCGACTAATAAAAACATCAACAAAGTAACGTCATGTGTCAGTTTTGACAGGCCGTTCACAGCGACCATGCTCCGTAGCGTTGGCACTGTGAGCGGTAAGATGGCGGCGTTTATGACGTCATTGATGACGTATCGATATTGCTGTGAGCGCGCTCACGGGCAAACGGAACGGGTATATGAGCGCTGTGAGCGCTGTAATCGGCAAACGGAACGCAGCAATTGTTATGTGCACAATCCGTTACATACAAAGTTCCTACTTCATTTGACGAGATTAAAAATCGAGATGATAGAACTCGATGGGAGGGTGCGATTAGGGATAAGTAAGTTGGACTCGCTTATAGAAAATAAAACATGGACATTAGTACCAAAACCTAAAGATAAAAATATTATTGATTGTAAGTGGATTTTTAGTATCAAACATAATGAATTTGGACAACCTGTCAAATATAAGGCCCGTTTAGTGGCTCGAGGCTTTAGTCAGGAATATCCAATTGATTATGATGAAATATTTGCACCTGTTGCTAGAGTAGCTAGTTTCAGATTTATGATTAGTTTTGCAAATCAATTTAATTTATAAGTCCACCATATGGATGTCAAAACTGCCTTCTTAAATGGGATCCTAAAAGAGTAAATTTACATGAAAGTTCCTGAAGGTGTTGTAAATTGTAATAATAATAATGTCTGTAAATTAAATAAAGCCTTATATGGGTTAAAACAGGCTGCTAGATGTTGGTTCCAGTTATTTGAACAGTCTCTTCTAGAGAAAGGTTTTGAAAATTCTACGGCAGACAGGTGTACATATGTTTTAGATAACCATGATATTAGTAAAAATATATATGTAGTACTTTATGTCGATGATTTAGTTTTGATTTGTGCGGATATAAAGTTAATGAACTCATTTAAGAGTTATCTTATGAGTAAGTTTAAAATGACTGATTTAAATGAAATTAAATTATTTATTGTAATAAAAGTAACTAGATTTGAAGATAAAATTACATTAGATCAAAGTGCTTGCATTAAAACAATATTAGAAGAGTTCAATATGTCCAACTGTAACCCTATAAATACTCCTTTAGAATGTAAACCGGACTATAATGCATTGAACATGGAAAGTCAGTATAAAGCTCCTTGTCGCAGTCTCATTGGGTGCTTAATGTATGTTATGCTCTGTACTCGTCCAGATCTATGTTTGTGTGTAAATCTGTTAAGCAGATACACCAATAAAAATAATAAAGAGTTGTGAAAGTGTTTAAAAAGAGTACTAAGGTATCTAAATGGATCTATTGATTTAAAATTAACATTTGAAAGATGTAATTATGTTAATATTTTATCTGGCTATGTGGATTCTGACTGGGGTGGTAGTGATGTCAATGATAGGAAAAGTACAACTGGTTATGTTTTTAAAATGTTAGATAGTTACTATATCTTGGTGTACAAAGCGGCAAGCTTCTGTAGCAGTCTCTTCGACTGAGGCTGAATATATGGCATTGTATGAAGCTGTCAAAGAAGCATTATGGCTTAAGTCGCTAGCTACAAGTATCAAAATTGGTATTGATAAACCAATAATAATATTTGAAGATAATAATGGCTGTATAAGTATTGCAAATAATCCAACAAGCCATAAAAGATCAAAACATATTGACATCAAATACCACTTCTCCAGAGAACAAATAGAGAAAAATATAATAAAGTTAAATTATATTTCCACAGGTGAACAAATAGCGGATGCACTGACAAAGCCACTGCCTTGTGTAACCTTTCACAAATTTAAAAATGAAATTAATTTAAAATAGAATTAATTACTTGTAATATAATTGCACTGTATACTTTTACTGAATTGTAATTATACTTTAGAATTGTAAAGTAGATATGATCATCCTGGTAATTCTATCTTATTTTTATGTAAATTAAGATTAAAGGAATCTGAAATAAGATTTATTAAAATAATTGTTAAAATTATTGTATAAGTAATTTTTTTTTAATGGTTTGGTTGGGTTTTTCTGGGTTTTTCCCAACCCTGTGCAACAAATGTTGGACCATTACTTTTGTTAATTTTCCCAGAAGCACATGGAAGGATATGATCTGTCGTAGGTTGATTGTTATTGTCAAGTTAATTAGGGATTAATTTTTGAGGGGGCATGTTGATATTTTATTTTATTCTGTGTTGCAAAAATTAGTCTGTTTTATAATTATTGTAAATTAATTTATGTTCTGGCAACACTGTAAAACAAGTGTATTAAAGCACTTGTAGCCTCCGGATTCTTTCTTGCTTCTTTCTACCGTGTGTCAGGTAACGGACGTCTTTTCCTTGTGGCGATAATTAAAATATAATTTAAAGTTTAAATTACAGATTCAGCCATTTTTATTTTTCGCCCCTAACCTTATTTTTCTATAAAAATTTATCATAAGTAGTACCTCTAATATTTCTTTTTTAAGGAAAAGTCTTTTTTTTTTTCAATATTATTTTACTGTCTTAAAAACTATGACCAGAAATGAATGATTTCTATTAGTTTTTTGTTGCTTTAATATTATAGACTAACTGTGCTGATAGATTAAAAGTAAATAATATGAAAAGCTTCCACAGTTTTTTTTTGGCAAAAAAGGTCATGCGCCATCATAACAACACTAGTTATAGTGCTGAGAACTCAGGACGAAGTCATAAAAAAAAATCAGTCTCAAAATCGCTGGTGGCGCGATACGGAATATTTACCGCGGTAAAGATTGGCTAATGGTTATTGCGACTTGTAAAATACAAATGATGTAGGTCTTGACAATCATTGCTCAAAATAATGAAACCGATTATTATAAAAAAATGAAGTGCGGACAATTTGTAGTTGTGAAGTGAAAGGTCTACCTAAGTGCACACAAAAGGCCGACATTTTTTTAAATCACCTATTTTTCGTGCAACTAACTTAATACGTTAAATAGCCGTATCTGTTATTTCATTAGTTATCCGACTGTACAGCCTTGATTTCATTTTAACCATCTTATACATGAGGTTGTTGATCTAAGGATAGAAGCCCAGATAAGATTTTTTTAAAATAAGTAGATACGTATAAGTTTTGAGTACTAATTATTATAGATACATTAAGTTAAAAAACAAAGTAGAAATGAATTATCATTACAACTTAACAATTTCCATCAGGAGTCATTTCTGCAAGTCTTTGAGCTCGCAAAATAATAACTGAGTCCCTATTCGTGATTTTCATATAGAATTTTTACAATAATCCCTAGACAAGCACATTAACTGTATGGCCCCAAAGTCAGCAGAGCTCGTGTTATGGATGGCCATACAGCGAAATGAGGCAGGGCTAATGTTAGTAACCGTTAGTAGCGCTACTCGGCCTCAGGGTTCTATGCCAACAGGTGTTTTAGTGAACAGCCAGAACAATCGTATTTTTTATCAAGGAGCACTATGAAGTACATGAAACGGAATATTTTTGTGTAGCGTAAGCCCTGATTACCTCATTGGCCAAGTTACCGAGTTCACACTATGTTTCTGTACCAGTACTCTATCCCATCCATCTTGTAATCTCATAGAACGAATTATCTGGGGGCGCTGAGACCTTTCTTCGAGGGCGCCTAACTACCTACTTAATAGCCATACTAACTGCGTTTAAGCATTTTTAAGTTTATGCAGATTATATGAAGTATAAATAGGTACCTAGTTTAATTACAGGTGCTTCTTGATTATGACAAAAAAAATGTTGATAAGAGAAATGTTGAAAATTTTTGGACATTAGAAAACAGATGTGGAAATCTTATAGGAAACGCAATACAACTTTTTAAAGATAAGTTATTATAGAAGAAAAAGGAGGGAGAGGCAGACCTAGGAGCGACATGTATCAAGCGAAAAATAAACGTTGGGTCGTACAGGGAAATGAAAGCAAAAGCGCAGGCTAGGATGAATTGGTTTTTACTGCACCGACAAGAGCGGGGCTCTCAAAATTAAGATGTACTTATGATAATTCTTACTTACTTAAGACAGATTACCACACTGAAACCACATGAGTAGATAAACGGAACTGAGACAAAGCTTCTTAAGAACGTGAAAAATTGTTACCTATTTTGGTAGGGTTGTCACAATACGTTAAGACAAATTAAACAAAACATTTGTTAAACAGTTTTATTATTCAGTATAATAAAATACTTCACAAATTACTCACTCTAATAATTTTAGTTTTATAATTTTTGTTTTTTAATAATTTATTGTTTCTTTTGATGGTGTGGTAAATTCTGAATCTAACATATAGTTTTTTCAAGTAATCTAAAGGGAAACACTCACATGGCATATCAAATTTACAATCTTTAATAGGTTTAAGTATTTCATTGCAAATATTGACAATATTTATTTCAAGATCGAAAAATTCGCTAAACTTTTGCTCAAGCAATTCAATTTAATTTTTTCTAGTATTATTCATACACACAGTACAGTAAAAAACCATTATAAATAATAAAATACCACGTTTTTACATTAAAATATTTAAACTTGCAACTAACAAAATAAACAACGTGCGTCGCAATGACCCTGAGATTGTCAACTGGCTGTGCCTTTTGACAAGTCTCGCCGCGTACGCGACAAGCGGCTAGTGGTCACGCACACATGCCCCGCGTGCTTGTAGTAGTGCAACCGATTCGTGCGGTTGTATGAAGCTTTGTCTCTGTTCCCTTTATCTACTCATGTGCTAAATCTAGGGAATAAAAACCGCTGAAATCAGAACAGTCAGGTAGGAAAAATTCACATTTAACTTAAGCATAAAATCTGTCCGGAGGACGACTACAAACCCGAAGGGTCTAGAAGTACACTTATTTTTATCGATAAAGTTGGGTTTTTACTCCACATGTGGTAAGTATATATTTCTCGATAAAAAAAGTATATTACTAGCCTCTTAAAGTTTTAACAGTCGTCGCCCGGAAAGATTGTATAGTTGGAAACGATTCTGTCTCAAATCGAGAAAAAAATTACAATAACAAAATACATTAAAAATAAACTGGGTATGACAAAAACATGAAACAGTATAGGTCAGGAAGACAATGTCTATATGTACCTGAAAATAAGTTAAAAAGGCACTTAAAAATCGTTAAAACTGGTTTTCTGTATACATTTTCGTATCTAAGTTGTCATGAGCACTTCATCTGATGTATAATTCCACATT